>CM076239.1:22644078-24026328 GCA_038380155.1 Pseudococcus jackbeardsleyi | reverse complement strand
AGATGGGTTTTTCAAAAAAACCGAAGTTTCAGAACTACCTATTCATTATAACTGAAGTACGATTACGTACGTATAGGTTTATGGTATTAATAAAAGGTACATTAACCGTGGCATGGGATACTATTATAAATTAATATACATTGAGTAACGAACGACGACACGAAAAAAAATTCGTATAAAATACAATCATACGAATACAATTTACTTACTATACTATTCACATTATAACTATACGTACGTAGAATGTTTTTAAACAAATTAAACACAATAAAATCCCGGTGACCGGGTAAATAAAATACTCGGACGGCGGTATAAATATTTACTTACTAGAAAATACATCCACAGTGACAATAAATTCGACCAGTAATGAGTCGCCAAGGCGAATGGCGAGCTTTTATTGTCAAAACGTACGACTTCCATGGTACTGGGTTGGTGGAAGAGGGGTAGCTATAATGCCGAAATGTACTTACATGCTTTATATCTACGTACACTATGATATGGAAAAACATTGTTTTTTTTTAATAATGTGATATAGCATCTTTCTTAATAAGATTTAGTTGTCCAAGTGCAAAAAACATCAATATGAGATCATGGGATAACCCTCAAAAAATCTCAGGAACTACCCATAAGATAAAAAAGAATACATTTTTGAAATGGAGTAAAAGAGAAAAAAAATGACAATTTCAAAACTTCAGTAAATTAAAAAATTTATTCTTTTTCTTCCAGGTCTCCAAAATCCAATTTTTTCGTTAAAAGCGAATGGTGGGTGAGTGCAGGTTATCGAAAAGGTGGAGTTGATGATTTACGGCGAACTGGTTAGGCAATTTTATTAACACTAAGAATTCGTCGCGTTGCGTCGTTGAACGATACTTGCAGATGTTGTTTTTTGCCCCTCTAAATCTATTTTTGGGGGTATTTTGACATCAAACTCAAAACCAAATTTTCGAGGTATGGGTAAAACGAAAATTGAAAACTTTTCAATTTCATCGAGCGAAGTACTGAAATTTTTTCTCACTGTGAATTCATTCTAATAGGGTTATTTCGAGAGCATATTTAGAAGTCAACATCCAAACGTGAAGAAAGACCAAAAATTGAATTATTTCACAGATATGTACTCGTAGTATTAAATCTTTGGACGAACCTTTTTTTAGACCAATTTTACACTGGGGCTATTCCACACTAATTCGGACTAAAAATGAAGTCGGATCCCAGACAATCGATTGTCTGATTTTGCTTAATGCGATTTAATTATTAAAAATTAATAAGTTGATTATTTAATGAAACAAATAAATGAACTTTTGCTTTTTGGCACCAATAATAATATTAGTATTATAACACGTCACGAATTAATCGAACATATTTGAAATTTAAAATTTTGTTGGTCCCAGTCAGTAGTCAGTATTTGCACTAATTTTGAATTTTTTTAATTCTTGTGATTAATTTCAAAATTTATCACAAGAATTAAAAAAATTCAAAATTAGTGCAAATACTGACTGGGACCAACAAAATTTTAAATTTCAATTATGTTCGATTGATTCATGACGTGTTTTTTTTAACACTAATATTGGTGCCAAAAATAATCAACTTATCAATAAATTGAGTTTTATAATACCCAAGTAGCAAGTACGTAAAAAAAAAAAATACTTCAAAAATTTGTAGAAGTCAAACGAACACCTTCGGAAACAGCCGAAAGCTCTCGATCCCGTTTTGTTAAGGTTTTGTCGACACTTGTGTTGCATATTTTAATTTTTATAGAATGGCAATTGGCAACCCTGATTAAGCTTCGTCAAAAACATATTTTTGCCGCTAGATTGTGGAAGTTTGTATTTTTTTTGTAAATTTGCTGTTCTCTGTGAAAGAATACTGCAAACTGCGTACTTTTATATTCTAACCGCATGTAAAAATTAGTTATCGTTGCATTTTCGATTTAGTTTGAAGAAAAAGGTTTTTATTTCACGACAAGGTTTTGTAATCCCTATATCCCACGATGGATTTACCATTTCGTGCGGAATACGCTAAAAGCGGTCGTGCTGCGTGCAAAGGATGCAAGACTCCCATTGCTAAAGATACATTGAGATTAGCCGTGATGGTTCAAGTAATACATTATCTGTTATAATTACAACCAGCTCATTCTAATTACAAACAACTACAGTGTATGATTTTGTACATTTTTGTAGTCACCCATGTTCGATGGAAAAGTCCCGAATTGGTATCACGTTTCTTGTTTCTTTGCCAGACAACGTGTTAAAACTGTCGGAGATATATCTCACTTTGAATCGTTAAGATGGGAAGACCAAGAATTGATCAAATCCAAAGTTGCCGGAGGTAAATTGTTACTGATGTCTCATCGGTGTAAGTTGTTTTAAACGTTCCATTTCAGGTCCTTCAGCGTCGACTAGTAATGGAACTTCGTCTAGTGGAAGTGGTAAAAAAGCAACTAAACGTAAAGGCAAAGACGGTTTGGCAGATTTCAATATTGAATATTCCAAATCCAGTCGGGCAACTTGTCGTGGCTGTGAAGAAAAAATTGTCAAGGTAAGTGTGTCATTGTGATGTGTTACAAATTTGTTGACTTAATCGGATTTGTTGTATTGCAGCAAGAGGTGAGAGTTAGTAAAAAAGACTATGACAGCGATGAAGCAAGACGATATGGTGGTATCGATTTATGGCATCATTTGGAATGTTTCGCTAAAGTTCGACAAGAGCTGGAATTCTGGGATGCTGGTACCAAACTGCCTGGATTCAAGTTATTGGAAAAAGAAGACCAAGATCGAGTCAAGAAAGCGTTACCTCAGATGGAACCGTAAAAAAATCTTTCATTTTGTGATAAAATCATTTTCGATGTTTCATCTATCATTTTAAATGCAGGGTAAAAGTCAAGAAAGAAGAATCCGACGTTGTTGACGGAGCAAAACTACCGAAGAAACCGAAAGTCGAAGACGACAATATTATGAGAAAACAAAATCAAGATATATTTTATTACCGTGATAATTTGAAAGCGTTACCGAAGAAACACTTAGTCCTTTTGTTGGAATATAATAATCAACAAATTCCTTCGGGCAATGACAGTGTAAGTAGATTGTTATTTACGTCATTTTACTTTACTCTGTTAATTTTTTACAATTTTTTCACGCATTTCAGATATTAGATAGATTATCCGACGCAATGGTGTTCGGTGCATTACTTCCGTGTAAAGAATGTCATGGCGGTCAAATTGTGTTTCGTTCCGGTGTTGGATATTTTTGTTTGGGTAACAAGGATGAGTGGGTCAAGTGTGAAGCTGTTTCTATGGATCCCAAACGAAAAACGTTCAAAGTACCTGAAGAATTGAAGAAAAAATATGACTTTTTGTGAGTTTTTCAATATTTTTTCTCAACTCAGTACCGCTTCTAACGTACTTTGTTTTAGAGCTGCGTATACGTTTAAACCTCAGAAAAGAATTTTCCAAGCAAATCAACCATCTGTGGCGAATTCTTCTGTATTTGCTGCTTCGCAAGCTCTGAAAAGCTTGCAAAGTGGACCTTCTACATCGGGGTAATATGCCTTGATTTATCATTTTTTTAAAAATTTATCCGCATTTTGCAATATTAATCATGTGATTGGTTCGATAGACCCAAAGTTGTCCGAGATTTACCACTTAGAAATATGGAGTTCGCTACAATTGGAAAACCATCTATGAGTAAAGAAGATATAAAGTTGAAAGTGATGAAATTGGGAGGAAAATTGTCAACAAAAATTTCTAGTCAGACTACTGCTATTATTGCTGAGCCTGGTATTTGAGAATTTTTTCTTATTCACGATTGTATCTTTTAGAATACTTAAATAATGAATTTTTCCCCATTTATTAGATGTATTGAAAGGTTCGTCGAAATATTTGAAGGTCGCTGAAGAGCATGGAATCCAGATTGTTCCTCTGGAATTTCTAGAAGAGTGTGAAAAACCAGGAGCTAATGGTGTTATGACTATTAATAAGATGAATTTAGCGACCTGGGGCTCTGACGTAAATTTTATTTCTATTTCACATTGCACTTTTTCAACATTTCAGTTTTCATATGGCTTATTTATAATTTCAGCCTACCAGCCGTATGAATTTCGATGTGGTTGATACGAAATCGAAATCAAAATCTTTCAGCTCCAGCGGTATGATTATAACGTAATATTGATTGGTTTTGTAAACCAAATAATCATTGCATATTTTGTTATAAAACAGGAAAATACAAATCAAATCTTCCTTCTAAAGTGAAGCTGAAAGTACAAGATGGCGTAGCTGTCGATCCCGCGTCCGAATTAGAAGATGTTGCCCATGTGTACAGATTTGATAAAAACATCTATACCGCTGCTCTCTCTTTGACCGACATACAAACCGGGAGGAACTCCTATTATAAACTCCAAGTTCTGGAATCCAATTCTAAAAACGCGTACTTAATCATCCTTATTGAAATAATTACCCGAATGATGTTGTTTTTTTATTTTTACAAACTGAATATTTTGTTCTTTTCAACAGTTACTGGTTGTTCCGAGCTTGGGGTCGTATTGGTACTGACATCGGAAATACTAAACTCGAAAAGAAAGATAGTCGAGAAGATGCTATTGCCGAGTTTGAAGCGTTATTTGAAGATAAAACTGCCAATATGTGGAGGAATCGGGCGAATTTCCGTAAAGTGCCCGGTAAAATGAATTGGGTGGATATTTCGTATAATGATGTAAGCATTGATTCATTCGAAGTTTCCAAAATTCTTGAATATCTGGCTTGTTTTACGTGTAAACTTGACAAAATACATAAAATATTGTGTTTACCTCGTATGAACTTATAAAACGTAGTAACGGATGATTTTGCTTTTTACAGGATACGATTGATGGTGCTAAATTATCCACAGTACCTTCAAAACTCCCGGATCCAGTTCAGAAACTCATCTCACTTATATTCAACGTAGATACGATGAAAAATGTCATGTTAGAATTCGAGGTATTATTAAATTTTTCATCATTTTTTTGTTTGGAATTTCGAATTATGTGATTTTTATTACTGTATTCTTACAGCTTGACATGGAAAAAATGCCTTTGGGAAAATTAAGCAAAAAACAAATGAGAAAAGCATTCGAAGTACTTACTCAGCTGCAAGACTGCATTTCGACCACCGGAGATCAGTCCAGTAACACAAAAGTATTGGGATTAACTAATCAGTTTTATACTCTAATCCCACATAGTTTCGGTATCGATAATCCGCCGTTGCTCAACGACCTGGATACCATCAAGGTACAGTCTTTGATTCAATATCATGTTCATTGTAAATCCTCTGATTCTTATCTATTTTTTCATTTCTTTGTTTAGCAAAAAGACGAAATGTTGAACGCATTGATGGAGATCGAAATAGCTTACTCGATGCTCAAAGATGTCGATGCCGATAATACAGGTGTTCACGTTATTGATTCGTATTACATGAAATTGAAAGCTGACATCAGACCGCTGGGAAAAGAAGAAGCCGAATTCAAAACATTACAGATGTATGTTCAAAATACCCACGCTGAAACTCATCGTAACTACGATCTCGAAGTTATGCAGATATACAAGGTTGATAGACAAGGAGAAGATAAACGCTACAAACCGTTCAAAAAGTTACACAATAGGAAGCTATTGTGGCACGGTTCTAGACTTACCAACTTCGCCGGTATCCTTTCGCAAGTACGTTACTTCTTTTATTTTGATTTTTCTTGTACGAAGACTAAATTATACCTATTATTCATTCGCATTTATAGGGTCTTCGTATTGCACCTCCCGAAGCTCCAGTAACTGGTTATATGTTTGGCAAAGGTATTTATTTTGCCGATATGGTATCGAAATCGGCCAATTATTGTATGACCAATTATACAAACAACACCGGATTGGTATTATTATGCGAAGTTGCACTCGGAGAAATGTAAGATATACGAATTATTTTCACCTTGAAACTTGCATCTTTAAATTTACATTGGCTTTTATTTCAAGGCACGAGCTCACTCAAGCTGAAGATATCAGAAAACTTCCTCCCGGTAAACACAGTGTGAAGGGTATTGGAAAAACTGAACCTACTCCTGAACACTCGATCATTAGAGAAGATGGCGTTGAAATACCATTGGGTAAAGGACGACAAGTCAATAAGCAGACATCGTTATTGTACAACGAGTATCCTTTTTTAAATGTCGAAGAAATTATTTTTCATTGGGCAGGGATGGGGATTGTATTTTTCGTGTTTTTCCTTAATCTTTTCCTCCAGATATATTGTTTATGATGTAGCTCAGGTCAAGGTCCAGTATCTGCTAGAGCTGAAGTTCCATTACAAGTAATTTTCAGAAGACTGAAGAAATATTTTCGTGTTGTGAATTGTTCGTTTGTAAGTCGTTCTTATAAGTTTTATTGTTAAATTGATTCTGTTCACGAATGAAACACGTTTACTCCATTTATTATAAGTTTTCATTCCTATTTGTATAACTTATTATAATCTATTTTTTCTGAATTTTTTGTATTAAAGATTTTTTGAAACCGGTGCCTATAATATTATGTACGAAAGTATCATCACTTCATCAGGATGATGATTCTCAAATTTTTAAATTTGACGTTGATGGTTTCTGATATAAACGTTGGTAATGGGTAATGTGAAACCAAGTGAGCTCATTGAATTCAAGGTTTATATTTTATATTCTCGACTGGTGGAGAATTGAACTAAAAACCGCCGATTATTCAATAAATTTTGGAATTTATTTTGTATTGAGTATAAAAATTTTACCAATGGCGCGAAAAAAATCAAAAGATCAAAACATGTATCTTGTATCTGAATCTGATCTTTGCTTCAAAACTGGATAGTGAAAAATATTTTTTTAAATTTTGTGCTGGTGACGACTTTGGCAGCATTTTGCTCTTCTTTGGCCACCGTTGCCGAACAGCTGAGGCATTGGGCAATGGTGAATGCTTTGTTGAAAAAATGTTGATCTAATTTCAATTTTTCTTCTCTCTATCGTAGTTATTAATTTTTTGTATAAAGGATGTACGTAAAAGTAAGAAAGATTAAATTATTTCAATGATATTGTGCTTTTCAGTAGTTTAGTACCGGAAAATGAATTTGTTTCGCAAGTTCAAAATTCTTTAAAAGTTTGCTGAATGAAAATAGTTATCGCATGTTTTAAAGTTACTACAACGTTCACCGATTCGTGGTTATTCATTTCAAAATATCACCTATTCCAAGTACCTTTATCTTCAATCAAAGTTATATTACAAAATGAAAGCAGCAGCACCCAAAAAAGAACCAAAAATGAGAATCCGAGCGTTTCCTGTGAGTATATTTTTAATAACATGTGTGCGTCTTCGATTATTTTCGTGATAAGATCATCTAACTACCTAACGGCAACTTCATCTCGTTATTCTAGATGTCAATGGATGAGAAATTCGTCGACAATATATGGGCTCTTTTGAAAAGCGCCATTCAAGAAATTCAAAAGAAGAATAACTCTGGATTGAGCTTCGAAGAATTGTATCGTAACGCATATACGATGGTATTGCATAAACACGGTGAAAGATTGTACTCAGGATTGAAAGAAGTTGTAACTAATCATCTCGAGACTAAAGTACGTTTTCAATATTATATCTGGTGGTTTGATATCTGTTTGCCTTTCCTTTGTTACCTCAATCGCCTCCTCAAGTTTATTCTATTCATTTGTCTGTTAGTTTGATCAACATATTGTTATAATGGTATTAATTTATACTGAAGATTGCTCTATATCTTTAAACTGTTTCATAGGTCAGAGAAGAT
This sequence comes from Pseudococcus jackbeardsleyi, assembly GCA_038380155.1. Taxonomy (NCBI): domain Eukaryota; kingdom Metazoa; phylum Arthropoda; class Insecta; order Hemiptera; family Pseudococcidae; genus Pseudococcus; species Pseudococcus jackbeardsleyi. Next base: position 24,018,545 of record CM076239.1, on the reverse strand, counting down.
GTGTTGAAATCGTTGAATAATAATTTCCTACAAACGTTGAATCAGGCATGGAATGATCATCAAACATCAATGGTGATGATACGTGATATTTTGATGTACGTCGATCGTGTGTACGTACAGCAGAATGAAGTTGATAATGTGTATAATTTGGGCCTAATAATATTCAGAGATCAGGTAAATTGTATATTCAAATCTCATAACACTTCTTTTTTTCCGCTATTGCTAATTATGGAAGTGTTTCGTTGACAGGTTGTGCGTCATGGATGTATCAGAGATCATTTGAGAGATACTCTTTTAGGAATGGTTATGAAAGAACGTAAAGGTGAAATGGTGGATCGAAGTGCAATTAAAAATGCTAGCCAGATGTTGATGATATTGGGTATCAACACAAGGACAGTCTACGAAGAAGACTTCGAACGACCATTTTTATTCCAATCGGCTGAATTTTACAAAGTAATGTCTAGATAACATGGTTCATTGTAAAACGAATTTTTTGTATTTTATTCCTTCTGTAGGTCGAAAGTCAAAAATTCCTAGCTGAAAATAGTGCTTCGGTTTATATCAAGAAAGTCGAAGCACGTATCAATGAAGAAGCGAGCAGAGCTAAGCATTACCTCGATGAAAGCACAGAGCCCCGGATCGTCGAAGTTGTCGAACAAGAGCTGATTAAGAAACACATGAAAACCGTCGTTGAAGTTCGTACACGTTTACTTATTTCGTAATTTGTGTATACTTACGACAAATTAATCTGTGTTCGCTTTTTTTTCATCAGATGGAAAATTCGGGAGTTATCCATATGCTTAAAAACCAAAAAACTGAAGATATCGCTTGTATGTATAAATTATTCTCTCGAGTTCCCGATGGTTTGAAGATTATGTCAGATTGCGTTAGCAAATATTTAAGGGAACAAGGAAAAGCTCTTGTGCAAGAGGATGATGCCGGAGCTACGAACGCTATATTATTTGTTCAAGTATGATTCTCTTTTTCGGCTATGCTTACTGTGTTTATCAAGGTTCTATTTTTTTTTTTTTTAATTTACAGAACTTACTCGACTTGAAGGATAAAATGGATCATTTTCTTCATAATTCGTTTTCAACTGATAAAATATTCAAGCAAATGATCTCTTCAGATTTCGAGTACTTCTTAAATTTGAACCAAAAATCGCCCGAGTATTTATCGCTATTTATCGATGATAAGCTGAAGAAAGGCGCGAAAGGAGTAAGTTCGTTAATTGAGAGTATACATATTTACACTATGAATAACTGTTTCTCCTCAAATCACACGTGAACTTGGAACTTACTGATAATTGACAATTTTTCAGATGACAGAGCAAGAAATAGAAACCGTTCTAGATAAAACGATGGTATTGTTTAGATTCTTACAAGAGAAAGATGTATTCGAACGTTATTATAAACAACACTTGGCTAAACGGTTATTGTTGAATAAATCAGTCAGCGATGATAGTGAAAAGAATATGATCTCAAAGCTTAAGGTACGTGACTTTAGTAACAAATGATGATAATTGGAAAAGTTACTTGAAAGACTTTTTGAAGAAAAAAAAATTAATTCATTTTTTCAGACTGAATGCGGATGTCAGTTTACATCAAAATTAGAAGGAATGTTTAAGGATATGACCGTATCGAATTCGATTAACGAAGAATTCAAGGATCACGTAAACTCGCTAAACGTTTGTATTGATATTTGTTCATCAGGTATGAAAATTCTTTTAACTGACCCGAGTGTTTTGATGAACAGGTTAACCTATACAGCGTGGATTTGAATGTACGAGTATTGACAACTGGTTTCTGGCCTACTCAAAGCGCCACCAAATGTAATATACCGATAGCGCCTAATTCAGCTTTCGAAGCCTTTAGAAGGTATTTATAATTGCTTCTCGATACGTGGAAATTTATTAATTCTTTTATTCATTGAACCAAACCGATTTATCCCTTTTCGCAGATTCTATTTAGGTAAACACAGCGGTCGTCAGTTGACACTTCAACCACAGCTGGGTAATGCTGACTTGAACGCCGTATTCTTCGGACCGAAACGTGATGAAAACGAGTCACCCAGAGACGCTGCGCCAATTCCGTCTACGTCATCTTTGGTGACTCCGACGTCGACGTCCTGCGGTAGCAACACACCGAATGCCTCTTCTATGGTCGTGTCGTCAACGTTCGGTACCAGCTCGCCGTTTGCGGCTGAAAAATGCGTTCCAACTCGTAAACATATTATTAGCGTATCGACGTATCAAATGTGTATACTTATGTTATTCAATAATCGCGAAAAATTAACTTATGAGGTAAGTTGGAGACTTTTCAAGTTTATTTCATCTGAACACGAGTATAACTTTCGTATCTTTTTTCAGGAGTTACAAAACGAAACTGAGATTCCTGAAAAAGATTTAGTCAGAGCGTTACAGTCATTAGCCCTAGGTAAACTTTCACAACGTGTATTAATTAAAGAACCTAGAACAAAAGAATTCGAACCCGATCACGTTTTCTCCATTAACGATTCGTTCACGTCAAAATTACACAGGTAATTACATTGGTGTCGGTTTGAGATCATTTCACTTTTGGTTGATTTTTAAAAAATCAATTTCAAATTGAATTATTACAGGATTAAAATACAAACTGTAGCTGCTAAGGGTGAATCTGAACCCGAGCGAAGAGAAACTAGGAGTAAGGTCGATGAAGATCGTAAACACGAAATTGAAGCCGCTATTGTCAGAATTATGAAAGCCAGGAAACGAATGCCGGTAATATATTTTTTTTCGGAATTTTTTTTTCAAACTCTAATCGAAACAGATGACGTTCATTTTCAAAGTTGCCTATCTGTTTCCTGCATAACGAATTTTCAAATTAATATAACTGTTATTTGAGGATAATTCTATTTATCAATTCAATTCGATTTGTTTTTTACAGCATAACGTGTTGGTCGCTGAAGTAACAGAACAGCTCAAAAGCCGTTTCATGCCTCATCCTATTATAATTAAGAAACGTATCGAAGGATTAATCGAACGTGAATATTTAGCGCGTACTCCCGAAGACAGGTATGTATTCGTTTGTTCTAAATCACGCCTTCATCATCGACAAATTTTAATCCATGTTTATTTTACAGAAAAATTTACACATATGTCGCCTAAACATAGAAAATTGAATTATGGAAAAATCGCAATAACTCGACAGCATTATATGGTTTAAGTACATGCAAATTCATGTAAGTTGATAAATTTGTACATTTACGCGGTCTTATTGTGTAATTTCTTTTGTTTTTTCCTTTTTTTAAAAATGTATAGTTATTCGATTTTTAAATAAACAACGCTACTGTAAAATTTTACAATTTTATTCTTTCATTCCCTTCATATTTACGTTTTTCGATCAGTAGTTTGATTGCTGTTATAATTGTTTCTGGAGAAAAAAGCTGTTGAAATTTTATCAACGTACTAAAAAAATGTAAGGAAAACTTGTGTACTTGAAATGAAAGCATTCGATTGCAATGAATTTTTTCATTAGTGTGCTAAGAAGGCTAACTAGTTGTGATGTATCTTGGTTTTCGATGTTATACGTATACGAATCTTCTTTACATTTTTTTGTGCAAGTATTTTGACATTTTATCGATATAGATACTTTTAAAATTTCATTTTGTGGCAAAAACAGTTCAGTTGGTGCACGGAAAACTGAAAATACATCGGTGATTGTATTTTTATGTTTCAGGTGTATCCGCAGAAGAAAAGCTTGTTTTAAGATTATCAAATTTTGTGTTTTAAAATGGGACGTTGAAAAAACACGTACATTAAGTAAAAAATTCGATTGTTTAATTTTACGTTTTACAGTCTTGTATTATTTTCTTTTTCATTTTGATTTATGTATGTACAAATTATATGTATTTTCGGCTACTCTTTCGGTATGTAATTTCGTTTTGGTGTCGACTGCATAAATTGCGTAGTTGAATTAAATTTTTTTGTGATTTTTCTTGTTATGTTAGGTATGTGGTTTATAAATCGAAAACCGAATACTCGCATCGGATACTGGTCATTTAAGTACATAGATAATGTTCCACGAAATGCCCAGATCAGGTTCATAGCGACGTTGTATATATAATTTTTTAATTCAGGGAAATGTATTATTATTTTTTTTAGTTGTAATCTTTTTTTTTTTGTTCTAAAAGTAAATTGGAGCTTCGTTATTGTCGCTTTGCCAAAATAATGCGATCAGTTGTGCGAATACGCTGTACGTATGTATATGGCATGTTGCGAACGTTATCGCTAGGTATACATATATCCTCCTTCCCTTTCCAGTAATCTTGAAATATCAACGAATAACTGATTTGGGGCTGATTACTTTTTAAATGTGTATTGTCATTGTTGACTACGATGAGGTGGATTTCATTTTTTTTTTTTACATATGCGTCTTTCTCTCAAACATATACTGCTGAGTATTCTTAAGGCAGGATAATTTGAACGAACCTAAGGAAGGGTATGGAAGGTGATAAGGATTTTGTGATCGTTGTAGTTTTCAACATTCGTATATATTTAACACTTTAAACATTATTTTATTACGCTTTTGAAAATAATGTTGAGCTGAGAAACCGAATATGGTGGTATCATGCGTTGACAATAAGTGTACGTTGTTATAAAAGAAAATTCCTATCGGTTATGTTTTCATGTATCGAGTCACTAATTTAAATATACGCAATTGTCCAAGTCGAATATTTCCTCTTATATCGAGTTTTCGCTAAATTGTGTAGTGACTAGTGAGTAGCGAAATGTTGAAGCGTTGTTGTTTTGAAATTTCAAATTGTATATTTTTTTTATATTTTGTTAATTATAGTTATTCCGTTTCTTGTGTATTAATATATTTTAAAATAATTAATTTTTCACCAAGTTTTTATTTTATTGATAGAAGTGGCGTTGATTGAGTTATTGCTGAAGGCTGAAGTGCATGAGTAAAATTTTCAATGAGTGTTGTATCTGTACAATACTAATACTATCAATTAAGAATTTTTCGGAAGAGAGGGAAGCAAAGATCTTTCTTGCATTTTCAAAAAAATATGTAGTATTTGTTACGTATTTTCTTTTCGTATGTATGTTTCCAAAAATTGAAATGACCCCTTCCAATGTAAAATCACCTTGCTGATTTTTTTTTTTACTTTTCTGATACCCTGTTTTTTTGGTGAAAAGTGAATGATCAATAATTAATCAGATCACTAATTGTTATTTGCTGTGCTATCGGAAATAAAATTTGATTCAACGAATGATGACTACTCTCACTTCTCACTCAATGATCTTGAAGGTAAATCAATTGCTCTTTTTTTTGTAAAATAATCGGTACACATTTTTGTTTTCTTCAAAATCTAATAAACTTTGATGCAAGTTTCTCTTCAAACATATTGACCATGACTGTTTTTTAAAGGTTTAAAGCAAGTGCTTAATGACGTATTTTTGAAATTTTAAAAAATGTGTGGTTGAATGACTGATTTTTATCAAAAAAATGAATTCATCATCGTTTTTATTTCAAGAATTTTTTTCTAAATAAAAAAACTGCAATAAATTTTTTTAACGATTTGTGGTAAGTACATCATACATCTACATACTTATGTTTTTTAAACCAAAAATTAACTCCTCAGTCCTCATATTTAAATAATTGAAAATTACCTAAACTTCTGCTTATGTTTGTTTTTCTTTTTTTAATCCTATTTTGCTAATTAACTAAAACAATTAGCCAAAATAACTTTCATTTTACTTTGTTCAAAATTTTTCCAAAATTTTGTTTCTTTCGTGCAACTTCATTGTTTATAGATCTGACTTGTACTTGTAAATGCACCCTTATTGTGATTACGTCATATATGAAAATTGGTACTACTCTTTATGATTGGTTGAACTGAAGCGTTGAAGCAAGCAAAAATCATGATGGCTTCTTTTTCGTTTCATCGTTTCTTTTGTGTTTTATTTTACACTTTTTTTACTAGTCAATTGTCAGTTGTCAGTTTGTTCTTTTTTACTTAAAATTTAATCTTAATTCGGTTGGAGATGCCCAAAGGCTTCGTGGTTTAATATTTCTTTGATCCGACTGATCGTTGGTTGTTCGTTTACGTGAATGTTCGAATTCCGGTTCCAATTATTTAATTTTCCAGAATCCAGATTCCAGAAGTTATTCGGTTTTATTCATTCGATAACGTAAGTTAGATCTTTCATTATTTGTTTTTTTTGTTTCAATATGAATTCGTATTGCGTATCCACGAACGTGGAATTGGTTTTCAAGAATCCAACTCGTTGATTTGTACGTGTATTTTGAAACAATTCTACATTTACTGCGTCTGTCGTCTATTCGCGTGTGTGGTGTGATCATGATCGAATGATGTATGTATTACTGCATCATTCCGTTAGGATTTTTGGAATCATGGTACGTAAAACGACTTCTATTGAGTTTCGGCGTATAAATGATAATGAATGGTGCGTTGTCTTGAATCACACTCTCAGACGCACATGTTACTTAATTTCATTATACGAAGTACCGAAGTAATTTAGTTACATATGACAGCTTTTACTTAATCAAAACATTTTCGGAGGATTATTTCACTGTGAATTCGTCACTGCAGTTTATTACTACCAGTACCTAGTCTACCTGCATCGGCGGTAACGTCGGTAACGTCATGCATTTCTCGGCGTGAAGTCGATGATGTTTTGAATTTGATTCTATAGTTTATAGTTTCGGTATGTTTTGGTTCGAATCATGTGGTTGATGTTAGTTGACATCGTACAATTTAAAATTGCTTGTACACTCATTTACTTAAGTTACTAGTTTCGTCTTTAATTGCAACTTTTTTCTCAATTCGTTGAATTACTAATACTTGACCGAACACGAAGCAAAATGAATGCAGCTTTCAACACCCTGTGCCAACCAATATTTTATCAAGAGGTACCTCCACTGCAAAATATTGTCGTATGTAAAATGATACAGTACACCTGACAAAATGAATTGTCAATTCAAAAGCACCATGGCAAGGTAACCACTTTTCTCATCGAATGTGAGTCTTTACAGGCTGCCGTAGATTCAAGACTTCATAAAGTGAAACTTCGTTGGTACGTACCATGGGAAGGAACTCGAATAAATGAATATTTTTTTGAGACAGCAGTACTGCAGTATTCCTCAGTGAACCAACTATAATTCAAAGAAATATGGAACATTGGAACTATAGTTTTCTATCTGGATATCTTTTTACGGTATTGTGGTTTTTAACGATTTTGACAGGATTTCTTACTCAGTTGTAGAATTATTGCATAGTTTTGACGAATTCGTTTACGATGTGTGCGGAAGAATCGATTATGAGAAAACAGCGAAGAACTTTCTGAATTGTGTCAACTTATTAACACCTTATCAAAAGATTGTTATCGCCTGCGTTTATATTGTTTTGAAGAAGAAATTGAACACTTATGGCCTTCAGTGCAGACGCAAATGCAACTCGATAATTCTGAAGTTTATGATAATGAATTAGTAGTTACGATATTGGATTACACCAAAAACTAATTAGCTGAATGCATTTCCTTATCATATACCTACCGATGCTTCCGCGATATTCACACAATTTAGGTATGATTTATTCTGCGATGAAATATTTTTGGAAGAATGTTACATTTGATGAAAAAGTGAATTGTATAGGCTTAGGTACCTGTTTTGAACGTGGATATTTTTTCTTTTTGGCAACATACCGGCGATGTGTTTGGCGGAGATCAATTTATCAATATTTTGAAACAAATTAATGCGGAAAAATTTCGAGGTTTTAGGTTAATATGCAGAGCATTATGGTGTATCTAATACTTCAACAAAACTTGAAACCCATGTCATGAATCATTATCAGATTGAAGATTTTTTCGATTCATTGAATTATTTGATGAAAAAGATTTGTGCAGAGAATCCGTATAATTATAGCGTTAATAATGGAGACTCATTATCGATAATCATCAGACTGGATTTATTACCCATGCGGCTGCGAGTGTAGAAACGATCCAGAGGAAGATGATTGCATGTGCAAGACCTCATTGAGATGAAATCTCTCCGCGAGTTCTTGAATATTGTTCATTTACCCATATACGTACTTCGGATACTGTCATACCATTGTTAATTAGCATGTAAAATGTCGAGATTAAGGAAAAATATGCTCATTTTAGTTGTTTTGAAATAATTGTAATTATCTTTTTTAAATACATAAAATTTTTGAAAACAGTATAGTATTACTAAATTCATTCGTCTCTTTAACGTGTCAATTTTATACATTCCATACTTGAAGTATATATTTTTGTTATAGATTGTATTATCAAGTAATTTTGATAAATTTATAAATTATTGATCATTCACGCTGTAAAAAGCATTCAAAGTATTGTCCAGCGCAGGTTTCTGTTTCTCGGAGTTAATTTTGGTATGCAACTTTTAAAGTGAAAAGAATTTGGATTTTTAGGCACTGGAAAAATTCAAAATATGGACTCATAACATGCACTTGCAACATGAAATAATGCAAAAATATGTCCCATAAATTTACATTATGATTGATAATTAAAATGAAAAACAAGGGTACCTACTACCTACTGCCCGAAAAATTCTAGCCTCTTTGTTTTTTTTTAAAAACTGCTGCTCGTTAGACAGTTGTGATTTTTAACAAATTAGTTGAATAATAATTCATTTCGCATGAAAGGTTGAGATGAACATAAATATTTTGATATGTCGTACATTTAAGTACAATTCATTTCGTTTCAACTTGTTTTATCAATGCTCTTTTGCATCTCACTTGTTGCCAACTTGATATTTTCAGCACAGATATTATCTCGGGGGCTAGAATTTTTTGGGCACTCTGTATTCTATTTTCAATTGCATATGATTAGAATTGAGGGGTAAAAAGTTGAATTAAAAAAAAATTATCAAACAATTTTCTGAAAACAAGACCTAGGTACTTAATTGATTGAATGAAACCATACAATTTGTTATTAGGTAGATCTGACTGTAATTTGGAAAATATCCTTTTATGACAGTTTTCTGAGGATTTGTCGAAAACAGCAAGGACGGACTTGCATGAAATTTGAGTACCTGCATTGTAGACATGAAATACTCGAAAGCGTTGATCATTTTTTTTTTTTTTTTAAGAGTTCAATATTTTAAAAAAATTTGCATTTTGCACATTGCATCACTCATTTTTACTCGAAGCTGAGCGTAAATTTTCATTATTTATTGAAATTATGTTTGAAAATGAAAATATAATTTTAATTTTTGGGTATTCTTTTCTTCAGCATTTTCATCCTTGATAAAATAGTGATTCCTGAATGGAAAATTGGTCGGGTCGTGAAGTGAATTAGAGAAGATATAAAATCTGGACTTTTTTTCTATGCTGTAAATGCTAACTGCGAAAAATCGAAATTTTTTCATGAATTCATTGTTGATCCTGCAGAGTTCAAGTTAGGCTAGCATAGCTACATGGTCGTTTATATGTTGCATACCTAGACCTACATAACAAATGGAAGAAAGGTTGGGAATCTGAACTTCGGTTCACGCTATGAATTTTATTTCATTTTGTGCAATATTTTCGGACTGTGATAGATGATTGATTTGTAAATTTGTAAATTTTTTTTTGGAATTTTCTATTTTTAGGTTTTATTTTTTGAACAATTGTAGATACCTAATGTATGTAATTTTCAACGATTTTTATATTTTTCGAGAAATCGGAAATTTTTTTTTCATCAAACATGTTGGGCTCAGATCGTCAGAATTACAAATTTTTATAGGGACCTTCATTCAGATTTATATTTTTGTTTAAAATAAAAATACAAAATTTTGGGCGCATTTCGAAATTTGAATTGCTTCCCAAACTCAATTACAAAATTCTGGCTCCTGAGATGGGGTAAAATATTCGAAAATTTGAGGAATTTTAGTAATTGATGCATAAATGATGAGTTAGTTTTGGGGTTAAAATAATTTAGAATTCCACCGGTCATTGAACATTATTTATTTTAGGTTCCGAAATAACAATTTTTCAAAATAATTTTCACTTTTTACCAAAATAGATTAATAGAAAATAGTAAAAACGTGAAAATTTTCAAAATTGATTCGAATTTTGTTTTGGAATTTGCGATGAACTGATTCTACCGTTGATAAGGGCGCTTCCCGAATGACAATTTTCACATATCCTAAATCCAAACTTTGGAAAAGTTGGGACTAGTGGGGGAAAAATAGCAACTTTACCTTATTTTTCCCAAATTTTTGCAACCTTGAGATCGTCTGGGAGGGGGGGGGGGTCACCCCTGGGTCGTCACGCCTCTTGACCGGCTAAGAGGCGTCCATATTTGGACGGGACACCTTGTATATCTTTTTTTTACAAATTTTCAAATTTTGCAATTAAAAATTGAGTTTTTGGTTACTTTTTTGAGTTTTTTGTGATTTATTGGTTCCTTTTTCCCAAAATTTGGTTACTAAAGTTACTTTTGTTCCCAAATTTTATTATGATGCCTGTATTTGACACAATTAAATATTATACCTTTATAAACAAGTAACAAACGCGTTATTGTTGCGTAAAAATTTATGATGCCGATAAATTACAGCGTAGCGTCACAATACATATGTCATTTTCATTTGCAGCATTAATAGGTTTTAGGTACCAAACCAACTATATCAACCTATATTTAATATAGACTGCGAGAGGTTTTCTTTTTAATGAAGTAATTGTCAAACCTTGGGATTTTAACGCATCGTCATCGATTAATCGTGATTTAATTATAATATGTGAAAATTTTGCATGTATACGGAAATTGCATCTACTCGTATAAATTATCTACGTTAACACGTACGTAACATAATTTCTTGTGATAGCTGCTATGGCCATTCTAGTATGGTGGTTAATGAAAAGTTTTCCCAATACAACGTTCAATACCTTGTAAAAATACCCAATACCATTTCGCAGCATCTTTTCAGATTCCAGCGAAGCTGAAGGCGGAATGAAATTATAAGTTTCAGGTACATAGACGACCTTGAAACATATTTTGAAAAAGTATTTTCATTCGTACGCCAGCACCATTAAACACAAGCGTGAAAAGAAGATACATAGATTTGGATAATATAATAAGTACCGCGAACAATAAGTTGATATTTTCGATGCGGTTTGGCGGTTTTAAAAATTTAAGTGCGCTTTAAAAAGGATCAATTGTTATCCGCATACTTCACTTCATCGGTTATAATATTCGTACATAATCGCTAATTTCATTTTGATAAATTGTTTTTTCTTTTTTGAACGCTTATTTATTCGCGCGCATCGTTGTACAGCCACGATCCTAGTGAAGGCCATTCGATGCGAGAAAAGTCACGTTTGTCAGCACCCAAGTATTTTTTTTTATTTTCCAAGTGTGATTTTACGCTTGAAAGGAGGGAGGGATGGAAAATGTCTCGAGTTGGGCATACTTTATTTTATTGTGTGATCAGAATTTGATAAGGAGGACAATTTTCTCTTTGTGTGAGATAAAGAAAAGTTTATTATGAGGAGGTTTCCACCTATCCTAATGGGTTTGCGAACTTATATTAAGCGAGTCGAAAGGTTAAGGTTAATTCGTTTGTGATATCTTATCATGAGATTATTTAATGGTGGGATTTTTGAAAAACTGGGTTAAAATTGGTCTAATGAAGGTACACGATGGTATTAAGAATTTTTAATGAATAAAAAGGGTGTGAGTTAACTGTGGATGCTGTAACGTCAACGTATAATTTTAGGTGCATCAACGTTGAAAAATTCCACTTTGATTGAATTTTCTTTCCTGTTTTCTTTTTGGCTATTGATTTCTTCAATTAAATCGAACAATTGTGAAAACGAGTGTACCTACTTTATGTACAAAATTTTTGTACTGGTGTGGGGGAGAACAAAAATAACGATTGATTTTTAATTTCAAATGCGCGTTGAAAAAAAAAGATTAGGTGATGAGATGAGATATCATTATCAAAGTTGACAAATTGAAAAAAAAAGAAGAGTTTGTTTACACGAAAGACGAACTCAGAATTTAGGAGGAGGGACCAAAATGGAGCTTTTCTCTTTTTTCTGATTTTGAATCAGGGTTGGTAAGCCAAACGAAAAAAAAAAAGGCTGATTGACTTACGCTTAAAAAAAAAAATTATAAAGCTTTAGCTTATAGCTTAAGGCTTTTCTCAAAATGATTGGCTTATGGCGTTACGCTTTTTAAAGCTTAAGGCTTACGGCTTATGGCTTACAGCTTACGGCTTACAGCTTACGGCTTAAGGCTTTTGACTTTCGGCTTTCAGCTTTAATTTTCAACTGTTCTCCAAAATTTTAATAAAAGTGTTGAAAAATGTCAATTTTTTAAAATTTATGTTGAAAAATTTCAGTCATTTTTATTCAAATCTTCAAAATTGAAAATAATAATTTACTAACAAAAGTATTTTTCATCTTTCATCTCATGAATTTGAATTTTTTGCAATTATTATTTTTTTTTTTTGCAATGATGAACCAAAATAAAATTTGAAGCTTAAAGCCGCTTGAAAGCCGAAAAGAATATAGTGTTTAGCTGACTTTAGCTTAACAAATAATAAAGCTTAAGCTTTCGGCTGGCATAATAGAGCAACAGAAATAAAGCTTTTTTTCAGCTTACGGCTTCAGCTTACGGCTGACTTACCAACCCTGCTTTGAATATAAATATTTCCAAGTCTCTCGAAGAAAGGAATTTTTTGACTCTTTACTCAAATCACGCAGAAAATGTAAAAAACCTGATCACTTGAATAGCCTTCACTCTCAAAAATGGTTTGTAAAATTAGTTTCATTTTTTTGTGGGGGGAGGGGGAAATTCAATTGGTGACTGTTATTTTCTTTCTAACTGCTCTCTGAATTTGAATCGGTGAAATTTCATTGTCAAGTACTGAAAAATCTTTGATTCAATTGGTTAATTTTCAATCTCGAATCAGTAACTTTTTCATTTTTTTCAATAACTACCGAAATGAATCAGTAAAATGAAAGTTTTCGTTCACTGATTGAATCAGTAGATCTTATAGATACCTACGTAATTATGGAAAAAATTACTGATTCCAACTTGAAAATTCTTCTGTGGAATCAGTCGTTTTTCATCGAATAGGTTTCCATATTTCTGGAAAATTTGAAAATTTATTAAGGATTTTATGCCAAATCTGGACCAAACACAATAAAATGAAGACATCGATTTTTTTTACACAAGGTTCTGTCTTTCCGATAGGGTCACATATCTTTAAAAAGTCACGGAATCTGAAAATTTTTTATTGTAGGTCTTGCATTTAAAAATACCCATTCATGGCTAAAACAATTAGATATGTATGAACCTCTCCTAGAAAAATTTGAATTTGAAGCAGAAATTCTCCTGTTCTATTGAGGATTTAATCTCGCTGTCTTGAAATCGGGAAAAATTGTTATAAGGTTAAAGATTGTTTCTGAGCAGCCCACATAATTTGAAAATTTTTAATAATCATCCCTAAAATAATTTTTCTTTCATCGGTAATGAACCTCATTATATTATGAAAAAATTCTAACAAAATCATTTGCCTTGATTTTTTCGGATTATTCAACAATCCTGTTTTTTTTTACGGAAGTATGTACTACTCTTGAGTCTTAATTTGAAGATACTTATACGATTTTTTTGAAAGATATTCAAAAAGTCTGTTCATTGAAATTTGAAATCCTAGAACGATCTTACTAATTTGATTAGAGCTTTCTTACTACTTATCACAATTTTTGAAAAATATTTCTTGAAAGTGATGAAGGATGAGGAGGGGTGTGGCATGGCAGCGGCGTGAAGTTTTCATTAAAATTTGAATATCTTGAGAAAAGACCCGAAGAAAAATGCAGTTTTGAAAGTGCAATTTCTATTTTTAATCTCAAAGCCAAAAATAGTATCAAAATGGATAATGATGTCGGAAGCTTTTTTGGGAGGGTACAAACTGACAGGAAGGGTATGGAGACTCGGAATACCAGAAGGGAAAGAGAATAGAAATAAGTGTACAATCTTTTTTTAAAAAAAATGTTTGGACCTTATGATAGGGGGAGGGGAGGGTCCAGATTCTCTGACTGCGCCACTGGGTGAAGGTGTTTCATTCATTAACATTTTTAGAAGAATTGGAAATCTGTTGGTGAACAAATTTTTCTTCAAAATTGACCAATTTTTCTAATTTAAAAAAAAAATTGAACGAAACAGAAAATTTAAAAGAGAAATGTGTTGGAAAATTTGCTATTTTTGTAAAAGTTTTAACAATTTTTTGTGATCATCCTTTTCAGTTTTCAAAATTGGAAAATTCAGTAGCAGCCTCTTCCCTCCCTTCCCCTTCAAAAATCCTTGTCTGTTCTGTCTTACCCACAACATTACATAATTGTCTTTTTTATGCAAAGAATGAAAATGGTACATGTTTATCAGATATTTTGCAATTTTCAAGTATAATATGTAAGGTATTAAGCATTACGAGTAGACCTACGATTATGAAAAAAATTAATTTTCAATATTTGAATTTTTTCAGGTATGTTCGTTCTTTCAGAGAAATGTTCCAAGAAACAGGGTGAGTCCCAACTTTTTTTTTCCATCAGTTAGTTATTAAATATTTATGCTGATAGTTTGACGAGTCTGTCATCGAAGGCCAGAAGACCACAATTTTTCAAACATAAGTTTTTCGCTTTTTTCACTTTCTTTCTGCATTGACTACTAGCAAAGAAATTCGAGTTAGTTCTTTCATTACCTACTAGATAACGTCCCTATACATTTTCCAGAAATATTCAGGTCTCGCGCCTTAGAGTAATAAAAGAATGTTTCATTTGCCGGAATGTGTCTGAATAATTTTTACCTTTCTTGAAAATTTTGGTTTCTTGAACTTATCATGCCTTCTTCAAAGTAACCGATTTATCATGTATAAAAAATCCAATTCCTTTTTATATTTGCAATGTATCTACCCATTATTATTATTTTGAATCAAATTTAGAAACCAAAAAATTGAATTCTGATATAAGTATTTCGTCTTTAAATGCAATCGTGAAAAAATAGAGATGATATCATGCATGAGCTTTTCATCCAGCGAAGATTACATAGGTATACTTATTTCATGAATAATCTGAAAATTATTCGTCGGTAAGATGAGATAAATCATGAAATGAATTGATTACTAATCTAGATAATACCTTAACAAAAATGGAATTTTGAGTTTAATTATCATAAGCATTATGTATCCAGTCTGAGTAGGTAGTTCGGTACTTATCTTCTTTTCACTTAAATTGAACCACAAAAGTGATACTTTTTTTTAAAAGCACGTATAAGCCAAAAAATAATATTTTTTATGGGTAATTTTTTTTATTGCTGATTAAAGCAAAATCAAAGCTTCGCTTTGAGGTATATTTTTCATCATCGTTCAAACAGTAAATTTTAATCCGAATATTTTGCCCATCCTTCATTCGTGTTTCCTTTTTATAATTTGAGATATCACGAGAAATATTTAATTGGTATAGCTACCGTTCTCGCTGAATTTTGCTTTTTTGTAAATATGAAAACAGTTCATCATCTCAGGTTTATACCTATTAAGAATACCCTTGAAATTAAACAGGTGGGTATATTTTAAATTTGAACGAGGAAAAGAAGTCATGAGAAAAATTTTCTCAACTTTTCATTTTTTATCGAAAGTATACTTTCGAGAGACGATTTCGTATTTCGAGCTTTATAAGAATAATATTTCATTACTCTTCCGCCCTTTTGCAAGCTGGTGCGTTTAACAGGAAACTGGGGATGAGAACGCACGTTCTTAGTAATTGATGAAAATGTTTCTTGCATGTCCTTTTGCGCGTTTTGTCATCTTACTTAAATCTGTTTAATTTAACCAAATCGACAAGATAAACTTTACAGCCTTAACGATTTTCACTCCCTTTTTGAAATTTATCGAGTGATGTGTGCATTTTTTTTTCATTCGCAAAACCAATCCTCTTGTAAGTATACAGAAATTTTATTGTTTTTGCTTTTTAAACAACGCATTGTATTGAAAACGATTGTCTCTCGATTCTGCCTACGTTTTGATGACCTGTTCTTCATTCACGTGATGATCAATGGATCTATTCATGTCAGGTATATAAAAATCATCGTTCGGAGGTCATCATTGACACGTTGTATGTCAAATGAATGGATCTACCTAGACGTACGTAGCGATGTAATAACATTACCTAGTAAAAAAAATTATGAAATTGTTAATCTCGATTATTGCGCAGCCAGTGGCGTGCTGATGGAGCAAGGACCATTTTTGAGGGTGGGTAAACATTCTATTTTGGTTGTATTTATTTATACCTCCCAGGTATAATGTTGACAGATGAAGCAGCAGATTTTTCATGTGTAATATCACCACTAAAAGTCAAAAAAATTGAGAAATTTTAGGTTTCGAATGATTTTTTTTTGATCAAAATTGGATACCTACATATTTCTATAAATTTAAGTAAATTTAAAAGTAAATTTTCCCGAAATAGAGAATGATATTTATTTTAAAAAATTGACCTGATAGGCTACGAATTTAACCCCTTAAAGTTCACGAAGAAATTTTTTGATGCTTTTTAAGCATTGAAAAAAAGAATATTTCGATGGTTACCTAGAAATTGTTTTTTTCCTCGAAAGGGCATTCCCGGATAAGCATAGTGAATCGGCCCCCGGGCCCTTCAGAAACGCCACTTCGGTGGTAGGTAGGTACCATCAAGGTACTTTCATTCCCCAAGTTTCAGACCTGTATCATGAGTGGGTCTTGAGTAATCGACTCAAAACTCAAAAACAGTCTCAAATTTTTTTCTCCGGATCTACTCAACCGATTTTTTTGAAACTTGGACTAAATTGTAGGTATATACAAAGGCTTTCTATGAAAAAATTGGCAGCTCTCCCCCACCATTTCTACCTCCTCAAAACTTTGAGTAAAAACTTGAGTGCCCTCCTTACCTATGAAGTCGGTGAGGTACAATTTTCAAAAAATTGTTTTTAGATGTATATTTGGCCTAAGAATAACATATATTTTTTTCAGAATTTTATCTCACCGGCGCCATGGTCAAAAATGGCCAAAAGTAACTTGAACTTGAGGCCAAAATAAGGCAATTTTGAGAACAGTATAAATAATCACCGTACAGAAATTCATATTTCTTACTCAGATTACTTGGGGAACTGAAAAATGACGGCTACTAAATTAAAAATTCACCAGAGACTCATTTCAGCTGCAGTAGCGCACCCCCTCCCCCTACACCCCATTTTTGGGGGTTGATGATGGATAGGCAATATTGGTGTCGTTTTCATATAAATCGCACCTCCTGATCACGAATATGAAGTCAAAAGTTCGATTAAAGCCTCCAGTAACTCGTTTCGGGATGTGAGCCTGAAAATTATAGGTGTATAACTCAGGAAAATTAGCATCGAAAAATCGATTTAAAAATAAAAATATATTAATCGAAATTTTATTTCTAAAAACGCTTCTATATAACATACGGAGTCAATATTCAAGTTGCATCGCCCCCGGACCCCGTCCGCTTGTGGGTGGGGGGGGGGGTGAACTCTTTATGGCGGGAGGTGAACCCTTTATGGGGGAAAAATTGTTTTGCGCCGATTTTGCACAAATTCTCGTGGAGGAGATAGGCAACAAAAAAATTTCAGCCCTGCTCGACCTCAGAGAGCTGAATAATCGCTTTTGGACATTTTTGGCTAAAAGGACAGAAAATTCAGGTTTTCAATTATGGAACTGCCCTTAAATTTTAATTTTAAAAAATTCGAACAATTGAATATTGACTCCGTATGTCATATAGAAGCGTTTTTAGAAATAAAATTTCGATTAATATATTTTTATTTTTAAATCGATTTTTCGATGCTAATTTTCCTGAGTTATACACCTATAATTTTCAGGCTCACACCCCGAAACGAGTTACTGGAGGCTTTAATCGAACTTTTGACTTCATATTCGTGATCAGGAGGTGCGATTTATATGAAAACGACACCAATATTGCCTATCCATCATCAACCCCCAAAAATGGGGTGTAGGGGGAGGGGGTGCGCTACTGCAGCTGAAATGAGTCTCTGGTGAATTTTTAATTTAGTAGCCGTCATTTTTCAGTTCCCCAAGTAATCTGAGTAAGAAATATGAATTTCTGTACGGTGATTATCTATACTGTTCTCAAAATTGCCTTATTTTGGCCTCAAGTTCAAGTTACTTTTGGCCATTTTTGACCATGGCGCCGGTGAGATAAAATTCTGAAAAAAATATATGTTATTCTTAGGCCAAATATACATCTAAAAACAATTTTTTGAAAATTGTACCTCACCGACTTCATAGGTAAGGAGGGCACTCAAGTTTTTACTCAAAGTTTTGAGGAGGTAGAAATGGTGGGGGAGAGCTGCCAATTTTTTCATAGAAAGCCTTTGTATATACCTACAATTTAGTCCAAGTTTCAAAAAAATCGGTTGAGTAGATCCGGAGAAAAAAATTTGAGACTGTTTTTGAGTTTTGAGTCGATTACTCAAGACCCACTCATGATACAGGTCTGAAACTTGGGGAATGAAAGTACCTTGATGGTACCTACCTACCACCGAAGTGGCGTTTCTGAAGGGCCCGGGGGCCGATTCACTATGCTTATCCGGGAATGCCCTTTTTGAACTCGTTTCCTTAGTGGGCCAGAAATTTCCTTATTTTTACACAACAACGAATATTTTCTCAAATTTCACAGGAGTAATCTTTCCTTCCAAACTTTTCGAGATTTTATTCAAAGAAAAAGCAATGTTATCGACGCAGTGAAAAGCACATGTCTGGGACTTGAGAGACGCCTTGGCACCAGGGAAGAGCGAAAGGGTACGTGTCTGCGTGAAACACTCGAGCCCCTCTTTTTTCAAATTGACTGGGCACCTTTAAGAGGGTGGATGGGTGGTTTGTGTGGTTTTCTCGCGCGAGTACTTCCAAATTCTCTGCACGCCACTGCGCGCAACTATTTAATACTTTGTTTGTTACCTAGCGATTCGTCGATACGACGAATAAATTCGTTTTTGTAAATCTCGCTATAGAATAAATTCGCAACATTGTAGTAAGTAATTAACGTTTTTATATTGAACAAATTTACAATAATATTCGTTATAAAATAGGTAAAATCTTAATCATAGTACATAAAAATGTTTCTAAATGCGTTTTCAATAAATAGCACTTGGTAAATTCTTCCAAAACTGATAAAAAAATAAAATTAAAAATTATTTTACATCAACACGTATTCTTATAAATTTTATCGAAAAAAATGAAGATTATCAACGAAAGTTGAAAAAAAAAATGAAACGATAGAAAACAAGTTATTTCAAACTAAAATTTACGTAAACGTTGCCGAAAGGGCACTTATGACGAATAATCATTACTAACATCGATAATTTTTATTTACTAAAAAGATCCGTGTTAGTTTCGAAATAATACCTATAATTTTTTAAGTAGATGCGACACAAAAGGATTCAGAAAATTTGGTATTTTTATTTAGATACGTGTAACAAATATCACCTGTCAAAATTACTATTCTAATTACCAGCAACCTCATCAATGTTCATTGTCGAAAAATAAATAAATTTCGTAATTCGAACAGTTATTAATTGTCGCGTTTAAAAATCGCGTCAAACAATGAAAGTTTCGGACACGCTGTCATTCACAAAAATTCTTCGCAATTAAAATAAATGTTTTTTCCGCTTTGGCTTTTAATCGTTTTTAATGTTCGAAATTACGTTGAATATTTGTTTTCGAAACGTGTCTGCGTTTGACGATCCATTAACAGGGAAAGGTGTTGAAAAGCTGCATAGTGATTTTGAATTCGAATACAAGATTTGATTTTGGTCACCTTGCAAAAATACGTAGGCTGGTGAGCCTTCAGTCTTAATCGTTATAATGAGATTTTGAATAATTGTTTATCAACTATAAAGTTAGGTACTAACATAATTTCAATCGCATTTTGAATAAATGAAAATTGACTAGTTTCGAAATGTACAATTAATTGACTTAAAAATAGCATACTTAAGGATAAGCGTTCCGTTTTTTTTTTTATCGATTCCCATAAAATACGCCTCGATTGGGTTAGGAACTGGTAGAGAAGGTTTAGAACCACGATTCTCTCTGATGTGGATAAATGAGTGATGAGATGGGAGAGGTAGATTTTTAAAATTTTGTGGTATCGGTTTCATGTGGTGAGATTTTTTTGGTAGTGATTTACTTTCTTCTCCTCTTCGCCTTTCTTTTCTTTTTGTTTTATGGATTTTAAATTGAACTATTTAAAAGACCCTTGATTAATTTTAAAATCGCTTTTTTCTCTTCGGCTGTCTATGTGTTGAGTAGATAATGAAAATTTGATACATAGATGAATATTTTGATTGAAATTTTTTTGAAATTTTGTTTTTTTTACCATTTGTATTTTGGAATATTTATTATTTTTATTATTTTTTTGTTTATTTGAAAAGGTATGGTAAAAAATGAAATGTTTGAACGTACTTTTGATTTTGCTAAAAATTTGTATATTTTTCTTTTGGGTACTGATCACAAGTATGATACTCGATGAAAATGTCTGTAAATGAACAGAAGAGCCCCAAACCGGTTTCTTTTTTTCAAAAGTAGGTAATCTTATTTTGATCAAAATCTGAGTATAAACTTGACGCGCAAAAATGGCTTCAAAAACTTCTCTTCATGGTCTTAAACCTGTAGAAACCGATTTATCTACTTTCTAATAATCAACCCATAATTGTCTGAAAATTGAGAAATGAATTGTAGTCTTCAGAAACCGGTTTGCGCATGGTAAAATTCAAAGGTTTATCCGATTTTTTTGAAATCGTGTTTCAAGGGAATATTTTTCGAGAGTAAGAACATTTTTCGTTAATGAATTCAAGCAAGCAGAAACCGGTTTCTTTTCAAGAGCGTTTCTATTGGCTCGAATTCATTTGCAAAAAAATTTCTTTTAATTTTTGTATTTCAGTGTTTGAATTTGAACAAAATCTGTAAATTAATTTTTCAGAATATTAGGATCAATTTTTGGTAACAAAACCGGTTTTTGTCATTTTTAGAATTTTCTTGGTTGGTTATTCATTACTTTTTCTCAAAACAAATTTGAGCTACGATGCTGGACTGTTCAGGCAAATTCCCTCAACCTTTCCTTTTTACCCACGATCACGAATGATGTGGATTTTATAATCTTTAAAATTAGCCCAATTGCACTTGGATTTGAAAATGTTTTGAATTAAGATTATTTTTGAATTTCTTGCAGCTGTTAATTTTTTGGGTTGATATGGAAATCGAAAGATGATGATAGAATTTTTGAACCTTTTTTTAAATTTTATTTTATTGGAATAATTATCAAAATGAAAAATATTACTTTTTACTCGTATTTTTCTTGTTATCCAATGCCAATTTGATTTTAAATTTTTCTCGAAAGAATTTTTTTAAATGAAAAAAACTAAGGTATGAAAATTTTTTATCGTTTTTTTCTCTACTGTTGAATGTACATATAGAAAAATTGGGTCAATATTGTTTTATCTTGTTATTCCACTTCTTGTCATACATTGCTACACTCTGTATGCAGTCTGAGCCAAACAAAAAAATTCAATCTTTTTCTGTATTTTGGAAATTTCAATTTTTACATGTTTTTTTGATGAACACCTTTTGATAAAATTTCGATATAGAAGTAGAAAATAAAACGTTTCGTTAATTTGTAGAAAAACTAATTAAAATTTCACGTATCGTATGCACACAGTTTTCGCTCTAATGATGATTTTTATTTATATTGATCGACGATATTTTGTTTTTTTAAAATAATATAAATGATAAGAGCATCAATAATAACATTACCTACAATTAAGAGATATTTTTTATCTAAAATTTATTTTTCTCGGAACAAGGAACTAGGGAACCGAAGAGGAAGGGAAGTCGAAAGCGAAACCATTTTATTGACCTATGGACTTCCTTTGGGATCGCCCCCCAGCAATTTGACTTTTTAGATATCAGTCGAACTCGGGGTCTTGTACACGGCGTAACTCTTTAATCAATGTTGAATCAATGAGAGTCGTAATTAATTACCTTATCTGCGCATTCGTTCGAAAAATGATAATCGTATTCGCGATTCTATACATAATAAATTCGAAAAAAATTGTTAATTTAGCTTCTCGTCGACGTGTGTAATATCACGCCGTTTATTAGATTAGATTTTACGTCAATGATACAACACGAATATTTTTTCATCAGCGTATTAATTCGCCAGACTGAATTTTTTTTTTGTTTTCGAGATGGAAAAAATGATTATTTATGGCGTCTTAGGCCGATTAGCAAAATCGTATATATTTTTAGGTATAAAAATGAAAAAATTTGTATAACCGGCGTTCACTGCATAAATTATTCACATAGGTGTAATTTTGACGATTCGCGGGTAGCAACTAACTAACGACGTGCGTTCTGCATTTTAATATTATTACTAGGTCATCGATGGTGCGGTGCCTAATCTCATTAATATGCGTTTTACACCGGTTGAAATACCGAGATTGCAATTTCTAGTCGGATGGAAATCCCAAGGTTCTAGTATGTTTTCCGTTATCTACGATGGTTTTTTCCTCGAACAAGGTACCAGAAGGGAGAGGAGAGCAAGTACCGAGATGAAAGTCTGGGAAATTTTATCTTCGACTTTGAGTACACGGTTCATTTCTAGACGTAGGCTGTGTAACCAGCTCCTAAATCTTTTTTACGTAAATGAGATTTCGACGACCGTAGTCCAAATAACTCTAATTTTTTCCACCTCTTCAATTATATTTTCTGGAAAATTGTTTCGGATGTAAATTTTTTTTTCAACAGTTCAAACTTCAATTTACAAAAAAATTGTCCAATGTTTCTATTTTTTGAAATTTTTTTCCAAGTTGATATTTATGAAAATTTCTTTGAGAATTCAAATTTGAAAAAAGTTTGAGGCGAAATTTTCAAATTATGGGGAAATATTTATGAGTTTGAAGAAATTTTTAGAGTGAAAGGTTGAAAAAACTTCAAAAAATCAATTTTTGAGAATTGTTGAGAAAATTTGAATAAGTAGAAAATTTAAATTAAGTACAAAATCTTTGAAACTGATTTTTTTTCAAATTCTAAAATTGTTTCGAATATTTTTGAAATTTTTCTTCAATTTTTTTCAACCACTCTCTCATTTATTAATCATTGAAAATGATCGAAAATCACTGATAAACAGTCAGAATTGCCGCACAGGAGAAAATCAGAAAAAAATCACTGTAAAAATGACTGAAAAATCAGTGAAACAAATCACTGATAAATCAGTGAAAAATCACTGAAAAGTCAGTGAAAATTCACTGAAAACCAGTGAAAATTTACTGAAAAATCAGTAAAATCTTTGAAAAATCACAGAAAATCGGTGAATTTCGCTGATTTTTCCTGTGCTGCAATTCTGACTGTTCATCACGATTTTTCACTGTTTTAAAATAAGAGAGTAGGGATGAAATTTTTCCAACTGAAAATTTAATGAAATTTTTTCTAACTTGAAATTTTTGAAGAAATTTTTGATTTCATATTTTTCAACATTTTTTCCATTATTGAAATGTTTAAAAGTAGGCAAAAATTTAAAAATCAAAATTTGATGAATTTTGAAAAAATTTGTACAAAAAACTTTTACCAATGAAAAAATTTTAAAATTTGATCCAAGTTCGAAAAAATTGAGATTGATGAAATAGAAAAAAATTTCAACTTCGTAAAAATTTGTACTCGTATTTTCGAAATCACTTTCGCCTCAAAATAATTTAGGAACTGGGCTTGTACACGCCTACGATCTTCGACGATAGTGAAACTATTACGATAATACGATCTACCCGCTACGTAACGTTCTCGGAGGCGAAAAATAACGCGTTCTTCGTACAATTTGCGAATTACTGGCGCACGTGTTACGTAAATTTGTCAACGTATCTAGAAATACCTGCGTATTCGTGCGTCATAGTTGATATCTTGGAAAAGCTGCCTAATATACGAAGCTGAAGCTGTACGCGTTAATACGAGATTATAGAGAACTAGGTCGTAGGCTTAGGCTCGAAATGATATTGCTGGCAGAGAAAATCGAGGTCTTGGAATTATTCAAATTGGTGTCGTTTCCCGATACCTATAACTTGTTATAATTCGATAATTACCCTATTCGGTTGAATTTTTCATTCTCGCGCTTTTCCGCAACGTAATAACGTACCATGCAGCGAAATTATTTATAATAAGTCTCAATTATATCGGATACGCTTTTGGTAACTCCGGTTAAGAAAATCATTAAGGATATGAATAATAAGATGATATTCTTAGCGAAATACAGTAAACGTTTCGTTTTACTCGTATAGTGATCCCAAAAGACCAGCGAATGAATTATTATCGGAATTACCAAACTCGTCGTACTGATGCCGACCGCACCGACTAAAGATATGAACAAATCCAAGTTCGGAATCGCGTACGCCATTAAAAACGTAACAATCGGGATGGACGTTCGCAGAACGTATTCCCAAAATAATTTTCCACTTTGAATTCTATCTTGTAAAAAGTTCTTCCACAAGATATCGTAGACTACGTAATAACATAAATGATAGGAGATAAAAATGGTCAGCGAGTATAATCCTTTGATCAGCTGAGCCATGATTTCATTTGGTGGAAAATTCAACGTAATACTACCTTTGATATCGTCGCCGTATTTGAGATATCCGAAAAATCCGAACATTACGTACAATATCGATATCGGTATCATCGAGATATTCATTACTCCAAAAGTCTTCGCAAAATACTTTGGTTTTTTCATTTCGTTCTTCAACGGCAATATGAGCCCCGTTGAGGCGACTGAGAAAAGTACGGTGGTCAGATACAGAGGTAATTTGGTAATTTCTCCAGTTGGATGACGACCCTCAAACGTGGGTACTTCTCGGAAGACGTACCAGAATACCAGGATGAAGCTGATGACAATCAGTACATTGGCGATGGCTGATAAGGGGGCGAGCAACTTCAAATTACGAATCCAGCAGCACAATATCAACGGAATTGTGACATAGAACATGATCATCCTTAGCTCAAAATCGCCATGGAAATAATAATCCAATAGCTGTTTCAAATTGCTCGATATGAAAATAATATACACAGCGCAGCCACCACTTTCGTAAATCATGAAGAAGAAATTAGCGGCGAATTTGCCTGTACCGGCCAACCAGCGGAGTTTCTTGGGACCTTCTTCAAAAGCAGCCTGGACGGTTCCGGCGTACGACATGTTCACCTGTCGTCTCCGTTTGCAAAGTTCGTATTCGGCCGATAACAATAGATGAATGCAGTAAGTGTAGAAAATACCCATTATTATTAATCCGACCACACCGACGGCATATCCTGCATCCTTGAAGGCGCTTGGAATGGCCAAGATACCGGTACCAATGGCGGCCTTAAGCAGATGCAGCAAAGTGTCGCAATACGTCGTGGGCTTGTGGCTGTTGCAGAAATCGTGCGGATCGTAGTCTTTGGTATCGCTTATGCTGAAATCAGCGATGGAAACTCGACTGTCGTTTTTCACCTGACCGTTTTTATCGTTTTCTGATTCGAAATTCACTCGACTCATGACGTTCGAGATAAAGCATGGTTTCGGATCCTCGGTGAAAACTGGATTCGTGTAGCTGGCTGTGTAGTTTGGTGGACGTTTATCGATATCTTCGCTGTGGCTCACGTCTATCGTGGCTACGTTCATAAACATGGCGATATCTGCACAGAAAACGGAATTTTACATTGGATTAGTTTTTTTTTGTGCACTGAAAAAAATGAAATAAAATTTATCCAAAAAAATAATAACGTGTCCCAATTCTCAAAATAGGTAAAATTTATCATTTTTTTGAATAAAATTTATTCTTTTTGGTAAAATTTATTCATTTTTTTGACAAATTTTATCATTTTTTCTGATGATAAATATTATGTTTTAGAACAAATTTCACCTATTTTGTGAATTGAAACACGTTATTATTTTTTTTACTATTTTTTGATTAAAATTTTTTATTTTGGTAAAATTTATTAATTTTTTTGATAAAATTCATCTTTTTTTTTGATAAAATTTATTATTTTTGGGGCAAAATGTATTCATTTTCGTAACTTCTGTTTTTTCCGTGTGATGACTTTGGAGTAGATATTGATTGGAGATGTATTCTGGTAACAAAGGTTACCAACACCGACGCCAGAAGTGAAAGAAAGAAAATATTAGAAGGAAGTATCCAAATATAAACGGCGATTATTAAAACCCATAAAAAATTATTATTGAGGTCGTATCGATGATTATTTCTATGTCAATGATAAGCCCGATTAAAAAAATTATATTTAAATCATATTAAACCAATAGGTGGAACGACAATGACCGTAATGAAGGTAAACTACAAATGTACAAGAAAAAACTATTACTAGTAGCTCATTCATTTGTACGAGCCGTGATCACCTGGTAATTAATACGATCGTACTGTACTATTCTCTTTTTTTTGTGCGAAAATTGAGGTCATTTGTACACTGTAACCTTTCCTAATGCCGGAGTTATTCCTTCAATGCATTGACGTATTATGTAGCAATAATAGCATATTAAGGAATTCTACTTTCGATTTCGTCATTCGTTCGATTTTACGAATTTTTTCACCAGGAAATTTTAAAATTGCGAAGTTGATTAGAATTATAAATTTTTTAGAACAGGGGAGCAGAAGAAGTTTTTTTAAAGTCATGAAACGGCGAGGTGACAAAAAAAACTTGATCAGAAATATAAATCGAGAATGCCTTCAATTTTATTTTTGAATTAATTTTTGAATGTTTTGAAAAAATTGATTTGTTTTCTAGAAATTTTAATAAAATTTTATCTTGGAAAAATTCAAAATGTTTTTGTGTAGAATCATCAGGAAATGAAAATCTTTGAAATTAATTCTCATAATTTTTATCCTCAATACCCATGCCATAGTTTTTAAATTTTTATGTGAGATTAATTTTGGCGATCAAATTTCGAAATTTCTGAGATATCTCAAGGCCATTGACTTGAAAAAACTTGAAAAAATTTGAACGATGATGAAAAGTATAGTGGCATATATTTTTTTATTCCAACGAATTTATTGCATGATGTTGAAAAATTACCGAAGAGTTCAAATCGAAAAAACCGAAAGTACGTTGGTTATTCGAAATGTCAATTTTTTAAAACCAAGTCTTCAAGAGCCATAGCAAAGTAAACGAAAGAATTGAGACAGTTGGGAAGAATCTTGATAGAACATATCCACAATTTTAATGCTCTTGCTCTGTATCAAAAAAATTTATGTAATTTTTTTCTTTTTCCAGAAGTTAAAAAATATTAAAAAATAATTTTTTCTTTCTCGCGTTCGGAAATAAAAAAGCATAAATCGGTGTTTTTGGTATTTTTTCAAGGTGAAAAGGTATCGAACTAGTGGGGTATTGCTCCTTCAGTCCGTCTAGAAAAACTGGGTTACTTACTGGTCAAGGTAATTTTCATTACACCTGATAGCGAATTTTTTCACTTTTTTTTTCAAAGAAACTGATTATTATTGAATTTCATCTCTCTTTTGACCTGAGTGCAGTTACAGTGATGTTGAGAATCTTCAAATTTTGAAACAGTTGAAAATTAGGTACATCTTAAAACTTGAATTATTGTCTTTCAGAAAAAGAAATTGCGTTAAAAAAATGCTTTCCCCTCCCCTTTCATGAGAAAATATTCCTAAAGAAATTTCAAATTGACTCGAATTTTCCAAATTGAAAAAATTAGTCATTTTCAAACGAAATACACCATTTAATAGAAGATTTATTCCAAGAAAATTTAAAAATTTTGATAATTCTTCAATTTTTTATGATTTATTCAACTTTTTCCCTTCCTAATACATATGATTTGTTTTATTCCATGTAATTGATAGTAGACATAGAAAATTTTGTGAATCATTTACAAAAAAAATATACCACTGCCTACATAGGAGATTAATTCGAAAAATTTTAAAATGTTGATAATTTTTCATTTTTTATGATTTAGGCATTCATTATCATTATGAATCACTTTAATTTTTTTCATTTGGTTTTTCGGTTAGGAAATTGAAAACAATTTTCAGGGGTGGTTTTTGTCAAAAGTGGGTAAGAAACTGGGGTGAAAATTTTAAAAATTTTGAAAACTTGATTAGTAATAATTATTGTTTCTTTAGAAATATTGGATTTTAAATTGGCAGTAGAATTATTCTACTTAGATAGCTCATTATATCATTCTACCCTGCATCGGATTTCCTACAACGAAATGTTTCCGTTGAAGTAATAATTTTTTATATCAATTACAAAAGCTGGCATTCTTTCAAGAAATTGATTAACGAAAAAAAAGTCTGATTATTAATTTTAGTTACGCAATCAAGTTCATCTCCGTCAATTCCTTTATAAACATAATCGTAATATGAAAGTTTGTTTCTACTCACTAAATTATTGGTGGAGGAGAACACGTGAAATTGTGTGGAATTACGTAATATATGTATAAGCAGAATTTTTTGATATTTAGTAAATTATTTCCAATTTGATGATTACTATGTTACCTATTTGCCTTGAATTTAATCCCAGTGGCAAGAATCAGAAAATTTTTTGAAAATAGGTTTTATTGCTCGTTTAAAGAAGAAATAATACTTGAATGATTGAAATATTGAAGATTGACCTTCGGGGATAAAATTTCGAAAACTTGTTTTTTTTTTTGAACTGTAGGTAAAACTCTATAATATTTCTACACAATTTGAAATTCCACTTTCAGTTCAAAAAAGAGAAGCAGTTCGTCTGCGTTTTCAAAGGGGGGGGGAGAGGGTTACTACATATTTTGAATAATTTTGATTACGTTCTCCTCAATAGTTTGAATTGTTAGACAAAACCTTAATTTTTTCCCTAATCATGACTTTCTTCATCCCTCTCTCGTGGTAGATCTGAAAGGGAAACCCATCGTTAAATTTATTTTATTTTTCTAATACATAGAATCACGTGAGTGGTGTAAAAGATCACTTCTCGCCATTCCCTGCACTGATTAATTTTTTTTATCAAGTTTCATTGAATATAGCCAATAAGTTATCTGAGGGTATCATTTATCCCATGTCCTTTTAAAATCTATACCATGTATAAAGGTTTTGTCGTATCTCTAATCTGTACATTTTTTCCTAATTACGCTTCATTTATTTCGAATATTTAGATATCAGTTAATCGATTTCATCACTTGCTAAAAAAAGATTAAATTTTTGCACCAGACTTGGCAAATTAAAAACTTTCTTTTTCATTTTCACTCGTGAAAGCTTAAGTAGTTCAATTTCAGAAATTTTTTGTAATGAATAAATGCTTCTGATTTTATTTTATCTCAACAAATTATCGATTAATTGTGAAAATTTTGACATTACATTTTTGAGTACTTGAGTAAACTTGAAGTGAATTTTATTCAAAAAAATGTATAGCTTCTGTGAAGAAAATAACGCGATTTGAGTTAGTGTGGTTTTTCGGAAATGTCAATTTTATTGTTCTCTATGTAAGAGGAAACGTTAAACAGATAATGTAAAATTTTATCTTCTCGATAACGAATTTTGCTGTTTTTGTTTTGCGTTGAAAATTTGTCGAAAAAATTACTCGACGTTGAAAACTCCTCTAAATTTTCATGAGAAGGTATTACAAAAAAATTATCACGAAACTAGAAAAAAATATTAGGCCGGTAGGTATAGGTACATCGTACGCCACATAAAAATTATATAAATTCATCCATTAACTAAAATTTTAAAAAACTTACCTTTTAAATTAACAAATTTACTCCAAAATATTGCACTAATACATAAAACCGTAACAGTCAAAAATTGAAAAATTTCACGCGAAAAACTTCGTTGTCCGAGAAAATCGCGTTAACTTCATAAACATATCGTCCAACCATTAACAACCGACTACTCGTGTATGGTTTTGTTACAATCAAAAAAAAACCTCTACATATATCAAGTAAACTTTTACACCTTGATTTTCGGTGACGTCACTTTCAAAATGAGCTATTGTTTTTATTTGAGACAAATTACGGTAAATTTCGAAGTCTCTTTTTTTCAACCGGTTGAGGAAACTATCGCACGAATCCGCACACCTTGTCCGGTTTAACGCACCGTGATGTATAAACGCGTTCGACGATCTACGACATTATTTATATCGATTATTGGCACAAATTAGCGACGTAATTCGCGCGTAAAATATTATGAATATATTAAATGATAATACGTTAATCGTACGTACTACTGATAAGCTTGTTTGTGATTCTTTTTTTTTCTCATCTGCCACCAGATACATTGGTGTGAAAAGGAGAAATGCTGTATTTCGTTAATATGTGGAATTACCAATATGTTAACCTTCTATCGATGACGTAATAGGTAGCGTGTTTTTTCTTTATTTTAGAGTACCACCGGTGGAATAGTAATTATAATAGTTTCGTGACCCGAGATTAACCAGTGGACTGTTTAATTATTTTAGCGGAATATTTTATTTTGTGGGTTTGTTTGGGTTTTTGAACGTATTTTTTATTATGGCGCCGTTTTTACTGTTGGATATTGGTTGATAAATGTATCGTATCGTGAAAGTTGACGGTATTTTATGGAAAACTCCAGACATTTTCATTTTCATTTTTTTTTTCTTGTGACTAACGTAACATTTTGGTGATTTTTGGTATGGCATTTTTAAAAAATTGAAGTAATTGAAATTCTGAATTTACGAATTAATTTGATTAATTAATGAAATTCCGATGAATTTATTAGAAAATTCCACAAAATTATTTTGCTTGCCTTTGGATGAGTAGTGTTGATTAGGGATGATATTATGTTTTACATTTTTTTTTTTTTTAAATTTGAGGTAAAAATTTCACGCCTTATCCAGAACATTTTGCTTACTCTTTTGCCTGCCAATTTACATTTAAGCTTATGGGATTTTATAAAATGTAGAATTTGTGATCCTGCCGTAAAGTAGAGACTTGGTGTAAAAAAAATCGATGGGTTGTCTCATTTTTCACGTTTTTGATCCAAATGACACAAAATTTGGACCAAACACATAGAAATAAAAACATCGATTTTTTTTTTACACAAGGTCCCTTCTTACGGCAGGGTTACAAAATGGTCTGCAAAATTTTACATGATTTTCTCGTTACATCAAATATTTTGCCAAAAAAACCCGAGCTGAAAATTATTGGATTTTTTTTTTTTTCGTAATAAGTCCCAAGTTTTTTTAAATTCAATTACTTCACAAAAAATTTTGATGCAACGAGAAAATTATAGGTAAGTACGTGAGATTTTACAGACCATTTTCAAAAATGTTGATATTAAATTTTGGCCGATTTCAACAATCTCATTTCGAGTATTTAAGTACTACCAATTTTATAAAATCCTTTGAGCCTGATATTAAAAGAGTAAGTAGGCAAAATATTTTGAGAATACCCCTTGACAAAAAATTCTTGAATCTTGCTACCCACGTTGCGTTGAAAAGTTTGTGGAAGAATAAAGAAATATTTTCATATTGGGGAAAATTGTCTTAGTGAAGATATTTTTACCCCAAAGCACCATTGACAACCATTTTTCATCATTGGAGCCCTTGAATTCTTTTTTCATACTTTTTCAATATTTTTAGTAGGTAAAAAATCGAAACATTTATTTTTTGTAGTAACGTTCTCTATAAAAATAATGAGCACTGATTCACACTTCTTTTTTTTTAATTTTTAAAATATTTCTCGATTTATTGTTTTTTATTTTAAAAAACTGTTTGGATCAGGGTTGAAAAAAATCAACATCTATAAACTACAAGAGGTTACACAGAATTAGAAGGTAGGTAATTATTTCTGGTTTTGTCCATCGACTGCGTTGTGACGTCACTCGGAAGAAGCGGAAATGTAGGTAAACGTGTTCGCGCGTTGATTTTACATTTAAATAACGTAAACAAACGCATCGTCTTGCCGTTTTTCAATTTTTGTAATAGAATGGTGAATTTTAAAATGATTTTTAATCAAATTTTATTTTAGAGGATGAAATTATCTATCTTTAAAAAAAAAATTCAACGTTATTCATTGAAAATTGAACGTTTAGTGCTTAATTTATATTTCGTACCAGTGATATTGGTGCATTTTGAGTTCATGTAACTGTCTCAGAAATCAATTTTATATTTTAAATTCCTAATTTCTTCAAATTTATTGTCATGAACTTTAGCAAATAAAAGTGTTCAAGTTCGTTTTTCATTTTTAATACCCATACTCGCACTTTTTGTTCCAAATTATTTCTTGCTATCTGTACATTTGACATTAAGTTTTCCATAGAAATTTTTTTTAGGTACATAATGAATTTTATTCATAATGTTTTATTCTTTCTGAAAATCATTCTAAATTTTTGAAGGTGTATAATTTAGCTGAAACTGAAAAATCTACTCGAAAGAGGCTTCAGGCACGAAATTAAAAATATCCTGTGAAGGACGGAATCTTTTTTTTTCAACTGTATGATTTAAGTGGTCCCTTTTGCTTTTTTCCAAGTTCGAAATTTTTCAATTTTTTTCAGAGTTCGAATTTTTTCTCAATTT
Organism: Pseudococcus jackbeardsleyi; assembly: GCA_038380155.1. Lineage (NCBI taxonomy): Eukaryota > Metazoa > Arthropoda > Insecta > Hemiptera > Pseudococcidae > Pseudococcus > Pseudococcus jackbeardsleyi. The sequence goes on along the minus strand of CM076239.1, from coordinate 23,985,960 downwards.
TTTTCCAAATAAAATTTTTTCAGAGTTCGAATTTTTCCTCGACTACTTTTTCTCAAAATTAAAATTCGAACTCAAAAAAATTTTAATTTTGAGAAAAAATAGTTTAGAAAAAATTCGAACTCTGAAAAAATTTCAACTTTGAGAAAAAGTAGTCAAGAAAAAATTCAAACTCGAAAAAAAATTAATTTGGAAAAAATAATCGAGAAAAAATTCGAACTCTGAAAAAATTTTAATTTTGAGGAAAAGTAGTCTAGAAAAAATTCAAACTCGAAAAAAAAATCTAATTTGGAAAAAAATAAATGAGAAAAAATTTGAACTCTGAAAAAATTTCAATTTTGAGGAAAAGTAGTCTAGAAAAAATTCAAACTCGAAAAAAAATCTAATTTGGAAAAAAATAATTGTGAAAAAATTTTAATTTTGAGGAAAAGTAGTCAAGAAAAAATTCAAACTCGAAAAAAATCTAATTTGGAAAAAAATAATCGAGAAAAAATTCGAACTCTGAAAAAATTTTAATTTTGAGGAAAAGTAGTCTAGAAAAAATTCAAACTCGAAAAAAAAATCTAATTTGGAAAAAAATAAATGAGAAAAAATTTGAACTCTGAAAAAATTTCAATTTTGAGGAAAAGTAGTCTAGAAAAAATTCAAACTCGAAAAAAAATCTAATTTGGAAAAAAATAATTGTGAAAAAATTTTAATTTTGAGGAAAAGTAGTCAAGAAAAAATTCAAACTCGAAAAAAATCTAATTTGGAAAAAAATAATTGAGAAAAAATTTGAACTCTGAAAAAAATTTCAAATAAAATAATTATTTATTTCGATTTCGATATAAAAAAACGAGATTTCCAAATTCCAACTCATAAAAATCAGGAGAATACGAGAATAATTGTGGTTATAATTTAAATTTTCATTTTTAAATTAGTTTTACAGTCATTATAAAAAAATGAAAGAAAAAAAAAACTAAAATTTTATCGAAAAAAAAAACATGAAAATGAAAAAAGAACCTGTCAGACTGTCAATGGTTATTTTTTCGTTTCATGTGATCATGAGTTCATGATTTCATGAAATAATTCTTTTTTTTTCAGTTCATCAGTTCATAAAAAAAATTAATAATCATTCAAAAAACGTAATATTTTGCTTACTTTTTTACTGTGGTGATAAATTTTATTCCATTTCAAAAATTAAAAAAACAAAAGCAAAAATAGGCACAAAAACCAAAAAATTTATTTTCGAAATTCTGGATTTTTTGATTTTCTTTTCATTTTATTATATATAAATGACATTTTTCAATTTTTTATCCTCTTTGAATCAAGTTCTATTTAAAATTCTTGTAATTCCCATATTTTCGCTAAAAAAAAATTACGACTTCATAATACCTTATGGCCATAGGAATTGCCAAGTTCAAAAATCGCTATTTATTTAACCGAAATAATTGAAATAAAATTCACCAGACAGTATTCTTTATTCTCTGTGACGTAGGACCTCTTAAAATTTTTTATAAGTCTCATAGATTCGCGATAAAAATGAAAAAACCATAAAAAAATATGCATTTGCCCATATCCGCCGTATATGTACATGAAAATCTTCTTCCGAGTGACGTCACAATTCCGGTGCGGTAAAGAGGGACGTGACCCTCCGTTTTTCGCGCAAAACGGGTTTCTGTGTAACCTCTTGTAGTTTATAGATGTTGGAAAAAAATCATTTTGTTGACTGAATGTGAAAAGAAAGTACCTAATATTTATATAAAAATACTTTTTGAAAATCAAGGTGAAAATGAATATTTGGAATCAGTCTTATATGTAGGTAATTAGGTATAGACATTCATTGTTTAACCATTTTATCAGGAAAATTTTCAACATTTTTTAAAATAGTCAAATTTTATGATTTCATGTCGAGGGGTAAATGTGACGTCAGAGGAGGGAATTTTATCTTTCTCTTCATTGTGAAAAGTACGAAACATCCCTTCCCTATTGGCGATCTCGCTCCATTTGAAAGAACGTTGACGAAAATTGGTATTTAGGTAGATATGTGAATTTCGTTTATCATTTTACTTCGTTTTCACTTCTTTCCTCCTATCAGTCCTATCCAAGTCAATCTCGATCCATTAGGTAGCCATCATTCGTGAGATAATTGGAAAATCCGGATTTTGAAGGAGGAGGGGGAAAGGATTCAACGGAGTGTTTTTCTATGAAAACGAACGTAACCAATTGAAAATAAAATACTTTTTTCTGGATCTATTCGCTGAGAAATTATAACAACTCTGACCTTGTGTATGGTGGGAGAGAGGATTGGGAGAGGAACTTGGTATTCCGTATAATTCCAATGTCTTCTTGGTGTACGTTATACATATCAAACTTTATTAAAATGAAATAAGTCAAATCTTAAACATAAAGTAAATCTCTTCGTATTATGAAGAGCGTTGAAAGAAAAATCAAAATCATTAATTTACTTAAGGATTCAATTTATTATTATTTTTTTTTTACCAAAGTTCAATTATCAGAAGTATACCAAGTTTTAAAACTCTAATAAAAAATTGTACCTAATATGTTCCTGGTTATATTTTTTCATCATATGCTATTATTTTGTAGCTTTATTATGCTATGATCGCATTTCCCTCGAAAATCAACTTCGGTGTATTTTTTGATACGACTCCTCAGTGTCCTATGGTCATGATTTTTCAACACCACTCTTCCTTATGATAAAAAATACCGAACACCTTCTTCATTTAGAAAAAAATATTTTCTTATTGTTTTGAAATTTTGTCCAGCCAATCTATGTACTTTCCCGAGATGAAAAAAGCTGTGGATATCATTGAATAGTTGCAGCAGCAACGTTATCTGATCTAAAATTCTTGAGTCAACTGAAAAATTGAAACTGAAGGATCCTGAAAATGAAAGCAGTATTGATAAAAAAAAATCTAAAAATTATATGGATCAACTTTGGATGCTGTTGTGATACATTTTTGAAAAAAAAAAACGAAATCTTTGATTTTTTTGAGAATTTGTGAAGTAGGTTTTTGAATTTTGAATTCTTATTTTTCTAAAATTTGTGTTTTTCCATTTTCCAAATTATTGAGTTGGTTTAATGTTTAAATTTTCACAATTATTCATACCTATTTGATCCAAATCTGCTGTAAAAATCAGTTGGATTGGGCTAATATCATTTTTGATTGTTGAGATTACATTTTACCGCGTATTTTCAACGTTTAAAGGACATGGATTTCATCATTTTTTGAAGAGTTTTCCTCATTTTTGGCGTATCGGAGTACCCACCCAATGTAAGCTAAATTTATTTTTTTGGCGATATTTTTTGAGTAAAATATGATTGAGCGATAAAAATACCTATAAACATGCTTCTGTGCATTTCTTTGTTTTGAAAATTGGTGAGTTCTATTTAATAAAAATGGCAATTCTTTCCTATAATCTTCATGTATTGTTATATTTTCGTCAGAATTTTTTTTCCATTGATATTCACATTGATTCTTCTGACATGAAGTACTCAATATTTTTTCATATTTGTTTGAAATCCCATTAAAAATCCATAATGCATGTTTATTTACCAACTCCATAATTAGTTCTATTTAATCTACCATCGAAATTCCTAATTAATAGTCGCGGAAATTCTGCGAATGAACGTATTCATACTATTCAATAAGCGAGTCATACCCAACTCAACAAAACATAATCTTTTGATTATAATTGGACTTATAGGGAAGTATTCATTGTACTTACATAGTTTCACTTTATCAAACTCCTAAAGGTAGAATTATTGGTCGTGGTCATCATTTTGAAGTAAGATTCAAAGTTTCCAACTCCATGCTCGAGAGTAATCCAATATCCGTTATTCTACGTTCCAGTCCTGAGCTACCCTCGGAGCACGTACATTACATTCTACATAAAACAGCAAATTATCAAGAAGGTAGTACGCGTTTAAGCGTACTTAAAGCTTGTATTGCCTTGCCATTTTACATTGTAAACTTTTACTTCGGTTTTTGGAATAAATTTAATTTTTTTGTCGGCGATGCTCGGTAATTCCCTACCTTTTTGCGTCGTTTACTTTTTGTTCATCTTTTCACGTTGGTAACAAAGTTAATACGGTCTCTGGTTCTTTTAGTGTTTTATTGGTTTTCTTCTTATATAAGAGTCTTTAAAGAATTTCATCTCGCGCGTTATTTAGCTAAATTTATTTCGGTTCGTTCATTTTAACTCGTTCTAGTTTCGCGATGCGATGCCTTCAAACAGTTAACGTTTTATGAGTCTCGAGTACTTAGACCCTTCCTCTTCAACTTTTCTTTGTATGTGGATTATTCAGGTGTATAAATTACCAAATTTAAGCATGCCGACGTTTGATGTTATGATTAATAGGCTGCTGGGTGGAAAAATACTTTTCGAGGTATTTTCAGTAGGTATCTTGAACTTGAAATTATTTTGATAAGAATTTTGGGAGTTCTTTGAATCTCAAATCTTGTGTGCGTATTTTTAGTAAAATTCAAAATATTCATTCAGTTATTTGGAAGAAAGCTAAAACTAGAGCGGGAAGTCCGCTAAAAAGGGCAATTAGAATACATTTTTTTGAGATTTTTTGTTCCTGTATTACTCATCCATTGAAATTTTTTAAAAATTGTGAGAATTGAGATAAATTTGGTGACTCTGGCATGATTTTTTTTTGAAATGTTTCGTCAAAAATTATTCTAAAGGACTAAGAAATGTTGGTTCTATTTGAGGTGATGAAAAAAAAAATTGTGACATGGGTCCAAATATCATAATTTTGGTCGAAAATTGTCAATTTCATTCACCACGTACGTGAATATTTCAATTCAGCACATTTTGAAGTCCTGAAACTCGCCATTTCTTCAACCTCGATGCCCCCTAGAGCCCGAACGAAAAGACTTCAGGGACTCGAATTTTGTTTGTAAGGTCGGTAGGGATCAATAAGGTACTTTCTGGAGTTTTCGACCTCTGGATTTCAAAATTGAGGTTGGGTCTTTTTGAAGCCCCGCTTTTTTTTTTTTAGAGGTGATCGAGGTTACCGGCTGGTGGAACTACCCAACACCAGGGATGGGCAAAATCCGGGACAAAAGGATTTCAAATTCAAAATCCGAAATTTTTTATACAGCGGATTTGAAATCGAAAATCCAAAATCATGTCACAAGAAGGATTTAAAATCCGAAATCCAAAATCTAAAATCCAAAATCCAAACTGTAGGTGTAAAAGGGGTGGGGAAAAAATTATGAAGATTCTGAGCTTTGAAACGTTTCTATTTTAAAATTAGAAATGATTTTACAACTTGGAAAATTTTTCACTGCTTTTTAAAACCCCCAAAAGCTCTGAAAATTCCATCATTTAATCTGGACCGTTGAAGGTTCATTATAATTTTACAAAAAGAAAACAAACGCCGAACTGAAACCAGAATACTGATCTCCTGATCTCCCATTCTGAGCACCAAATACAAAAATTTTGGATTTTAAAATATTAGATGTTGAGAAAATTAGGATTTTCAATCTAAAATCCAAAATCCACTGCAAAAACTGATTTCAAATCCAAAATCCGAAATGAGAGTGGATTTAAATCCAAAATCCGGATTTTGAGATTTTTAGAATTTTGAATCTCTTTGGATTTAAATCCTGCCCAATACTACTTTGAGGAAATTCAAAATTCATTTTGAGAAACTCTCACTTTAAGTAAACAAAACTATATATTTATAAGTATCTCACCAACCTCCTTCAAAATCAATTTTTTCTTTTGATCCATTCTGAAGATCATTGTTGGTGATTAATATTAAATTTTCCCTATGACGTGAAACGATAAGGTTATCAATTTCGAATAACAAACGAGTATTCAAATTCATTTTATAATTTTCCTAATTTTCCAACTTTTCCAACTTTTATTCTTCATTCGCAGACTCGGCAAATTATCAAGTTTTTCTCTTCTACGTGGAATTTTCCCTCAATTTTCACAATTTTTTGCCCTCGATTTTCATATTATGCGACAAACCAGGCATACAAATTTAATACGCACGTATTACCGAATTCTCGCAAATGTCGCGGTGTAAATATTTATTCGAAGAAAATTTGCTCGCATTTTCGCGCACACGAAAACAACTGATGCATAATGATAAGAAAATTTACCAAATCGTGAAACTGAAGGAAGAAAGGAAACTACACACGAAGTTCATGCAGGCTGAAAATTTTACCGGAGGAAATTCATCCCTCCGTTTCTCATCGTAATTCAAACACTACAAACTTGAGCAGAACGTTCCAAAACCAGAAATACATATTTAAATATACCTATTTTGAAAAAAAAAAAAAATAGTTAAATTATCGAGAATACCTACCCTGATTGTCGCTGACACGATGCGATACAGGATTCAACTAAATCAAAGTTGAAGGTTGCGAGAAATTTGGCAAAGAAAAAAATCTGAATAAATTAACATACTTATAGACTTAATTCAACACAAAGTTTGGTATATTGAAATATCCATAAATTTCATTTTAGGTATCTCGCTCAAAATGCCCGTCGAAAAATCTTCAAACATTTCCATTAATTCAATCACTTATGGAATTTCATACAAAATTACGTAACAATCGTTTTATAAAAAAATTTTAATATTACATTATGTACATTTCAATATGGTAACAGGATTCGAGGAAGAGAAAAAAAAATAAGCGAAAAATTCCCACATTGGCAGTCTTATGAATTGATTTATCTGTATTTAGAATTCCTCTATATCTTACGTTAAGATATTATAAAACGATAAAATCTCTATTAAACTTTCATAAAAAGCTATCCCACAAGCCAGAACGCACAACACACCTATGGTGATATTTTTAATTAATATGAAAACAGTCGCGGTGGTATTTTGACTGTCATTCCAAACAATGACGCTCTCTAGTATTAGAGGAAGTAAAACGGAATCGTACGGATAACTAAAACACGATATTAAATTAATGAATAGGTTGAATGTCGGTATAACCATCGCCAGAAGAATCATAAATAAACCCAACATGGATCTGACTACATATTCGTAAAATTTCACGCACGAGGATTCCTTGAAGTAATTCTCCCAACCGTCGTACCATAAAGTTTGAAAAATCATGAAAAACATTAAAGCACCACTTCCCATCAAACTCACCACGAACAGACAATCGCTTATCAATACGATTTCATTATTGGGCAAATTTGCTATGATGTTATCTTGCACGTCGTCGCCTAGTTTGAAATATACTACCAAAGAGAAAAGCACACTTAGGACAATCATTAGAAAAATACTCAGATTCAAACCGCCAAAAAGTTTATTCAAATTAGAGGGCTGTTTCATTTCCATTTTTAGAGGAAATATCAGCGCTGTGAACGATGTAAGGAAGAAAACAGTGAATAGGAAATCAGGCAAAGTGGATATATCGTTGGTCATGACGACTCGAGGATTCTCTGTGGGATTTGTTATTATGTAATACAACACTTCGCACATGAACGCTGAAACGATCACGGTCATGAAATAAGAAACACAAGCTATGGCTTGGATGTGTGGAAACCAGCACATGATCATTGTTGGAATAATCAAACATAGCAGTACAAATTGATCAGTGGTTTCGAGATCGAAATACGTTAAAATCAATTGCACGTTTTTATTTGCGTAAAATAAGCCGAAAGATAGGCCCATAGTCCAACTTAATAATTTCATACTTGAGGTAAAAATTGAGCCAGGAACCGAGTCGAGGACATTTGTATTCGTCGAATGTATGGGTCACCAAAGAATAAAACGATTGCTGTTCGATTCCTCGTTTTTTCTGAATATATTCGTCGCACCACATAAGTACCCACATTGTGTACGAGTAAAATATGGCGATGCCCAAGGATCCGAGTATACCGGGCAAGTATCCGACATTTTTGAAGGCGGCTGGAAGGATGAAGATGGTTGGACCTGTGATTGTCATGAAAATCTGGAATACGAATTCAGCCCAAGAGATACATTCTCGTTTCGGTAAATTACGAAGTTCGGTTACGTCTCGATGTCGAAAACTTCCTTGGGGGATGGCGACCGGTGATATGTCTCTCGGTTGAGAGACCGATTCATCTTGATGCTCTTGTCCCATCCAAGTGAAATTTAAAGACATATCGCGACTTGGTTTACTCGAAATAATCACATGGGTAAGGCAGCTACGTAGAGAAGTTTTAATGGGTTCTGTTTTTTTCACCTTGTACCTTGGCGTTATCTGTTCTCATAAAGCAGTTTTTTTTGACCATTTTGCGATAGCAGCTATGCAAACGTATACCTATATTCGAATTTTCATTGAAAAGTGATAAGTGCTTTGTATGTACCAGGTGACATCTTAAACGTAACGATGGCATTTGCTTATCTTTTCAAAAAAAGTAAAGCGAGGTGTAATCCTCAGCAACTATGAAGGTTTTTTTATTTCGAGGATAAGCTGAATTACCTTGCGAATTACCTCAACCTGAAGTGTAAGGTGAAGGTCTACCGCTGGTGAATCGCATACATCGTTTATCCAGTCAACTGTCGATTGGTAGTTTGAATGATGGTTAAAATTGTGTGAGACGTTATGTTATTACTTGTTACTGAAATGCTTTTGATTGATTGACGTACTTATTTTTATTGAGTCTATGATTGATCTTTGATTCTCTTATTGAAAGAAAAAAAAAGATGAGCTCTCAGTTACCGTTAATTGAAGACTGAAAACTGTTCGTTGGTTCGATGTGAGATAATAATTATTGATTATTGATAATCTTTTTTAAAACTATCCTGCTGGTTTTGTTTATCTTGAATCTATTTTTATTTATCCTGGTAAAGAAAGTGCTGAAAAGTACTAAAAAAAAAAAAAATGATAAAATGAATTTTCATCTTCAAAAATATGCTTACACGTGTATACCTACTTGAAATGGTATCTCTTTTTTTAGGATGAAAAATTGAATAGTTATTTTGGAAAATGATGAACCTATATATGCTTTTTGTTTTTAATGAACAACAAAAAAAAAAAAAAAAAATGGAATTTCAAGTCCAACATTAAATGTATTCGATGTTTAGAATTAAGAGGGAAATCGATAACAAATTATTATTTTTCGGCTCAAAAAGATGACTGAAGTTACCATTTTTTGCGGAATTTTGCTCCGATGCATGAACTTATATAAAGTCGCACCGCCTCAATCACTATTGCTGAGGAGGGGGGGATTGATTTTACTCAAATTCACCTAGAGGGTTATTTAGGCGGAGAAGTGTTTCTTAAAAAAATTTCAACCCCCATCGACCTCAAGGAACTGAGCCATTGTTTCCCAAAGTTAGACACATATGCTGAAATAATGTAAAAAAACGTGTAGGTATTTGGATGATGAAACCGATTGAGAATTACTTTGTGTTTTTTTTTTTGGAAAAGTATACCCATATAAACGTCATTTTAATACCCTTTTCCCCCCTCAAAAATAAATTTATATTTTCTTGGATAAATTCGGGAATTATGAAAAATTCATGGATTTAAAAATATACAACTAGTGTTTTTTTAGTGCACATCAACACCGCACCCTGCCTGAGAGATCAAGCGACAGTGGTGAAAAAAATGATCAATGAAAGTGGTGCAAAATTGTTCTCTCATTTATAAATCAATCAAAATTATCGAAAATCGCTGAGAAACAGTCAGCATTGCTACACAGCAGAAAAACTATAAAAACATTTTCACTGAAAATAAATCAGTGATAAAAATCATTGAAAAATCAATTAAAATTCACTGAGAAGTCGGTGAAACTTATTAATTTAGCTATAAAATCAGTGCAAGGTTTTGAAAAGTCAGTAAAAATTCGCTAGAAATCATTGTATTTCGCTGGTTTTTCCAGTGCTACAATAATGACTGTTCATCAGTGACTTTTCACTGATTAAGGATGAGAGTGTGGTGAATTTGATCAAAATTTCAGTAAGTACAAAGGATTAAAAAAATTTTAAAAATAATTTCCGATGACAAATTCTCTTGTTTCATGACTAATAGATACCTGAAATGATGGAGGAAGGAAAATTCTGAATTTTTTTAGTTTTTTAGGCATTTTGTACCCGCCAGTCAACTATTTGCCATAAAATCTGAATTATTGACGTCACAGTGACCACGCCTCCTTTTTCAGAGCTACGAAAAAACGCAATTTTCAAAAAATCATTACGCGGGTCCTAATGGACCAATTTTCGAATTTTTAAAAAAATCTTCATCTTTTAACATCTAGGTACTTTCGATCTATCGTGCAACTTGTCTATCCCTGGAAGGTACCCCACATTTTTGAAGAAAGCTGGCGAAATGAAAATTGCAGAACCTTCGTTGGTGTGGAATGTTTGAAATACGAATTCAATCCAGGAAATTCCCTCCGGTGGTTTTGGAAGTGGTTCCGAATCTGAAGAGATCGAGATATCTGAACTGTCTTGAGAGACGATACTAACTATCGAAGATCTTGAATTTTTGCAAAATTCATTGTTTCCCTAATCTTTTTGGCATTTTTCTTTTTGCCTGAAAATATTGATAATCGACATTTTTGATTGTCTTGAACACTACCTATGTGAGCACATGTGAAATGATAAACTGCTTTCTCTGTATGTGCAGATTTCAAAAGTATGTTATCAACTACCGTTTTCCATTGGAAAACTCCACAAATAGAAATAGACATAGGCTGCTTCGTAAAATGAACCGATTGCTCGTATTAAGATAAGCGCCGATATTTTATGAGAATTTTTTATTTTTAAACTCGATATCTAAATCTTTCCAAACAGTTGACTTTTGACTCTCCCTGACTTCCGAAGTTGAAGAAGAAAGTCAACTCTTGACAGCAGCTCGACTCCGGAGTCAATCCATGACCTTGACCCTTGATTACATATAGTCAAACTCACACCCTGACTTCTAACTTCATATCAACTCCTGACTCTGGAGTCAATCTATGACATTGACCTTGAGTCTGTAGTCAATGTATGACCCTGACCTTGACTCTTCGCTCTGGAGTCAATCTATGATCTTGACTCTCCAACTTCGGCTCGACCCCGGAGTCAATCTATGACCTTGACCCTTGATTCCATATAGTCAAACTCACATCCTGACTTCTGACTTCATATCAACTCCTGACTCCGGAGTCAATCTGTGACCTTGACCTTGAGTCTGTAGTCAATCGATGACCCTGACCTTGACTCTGTAGTCAATCTACGACCTTGACTCTTCGCTCTGGAGTCAATCTGTGACATTGACTCTTGAAACTATCTAGTATCTTAAGACCTTGATCCTTCGCTCTAGAGTCAATCAATGATCTTTGCTCTCTTCTCTGTAGTCAATCGATGACCTTGGCCTTGACCTTGACCCTTGACTCCATATTTTATCTGCGACCTAGACTCTTCGCCCTGGAGTCAATCTATGATCTTGACTCTCCAACTCCGGCTTGACTCCGGAGTCAATTTGGAGTTGATTTTACTTAGATTCTGGAGTCGACTCCTAGTCCTTTGCGCTCTCTGGCAAGAAGTGCTCATTGAATTTGTACCTTACCGAATTAAGTAGGTATTACTTTCTTCTCCCCAAAAAATCAACCATTTATGTAAACAAATAATACAAAATTATCTCCGTTAAACTCATATAAAAAGCTAGTAAACAACCGGCAATACAAATAATACTTATGGTTATATTCTTAAATAAAATTAAAACAGTCTTGGTATTATTTCGTTGATCATTCCAAACAATCACACTTTGCAATATCAAAGGAAGTAAAATAGAATCGTAAGGGTAACTAAAACACGATACTAAATTTATGAGAGAACTGAACGTTGGCATTACCATTGCGAAAAATATTATAAATAATCCTAACACGGATCTAATCAAGTATTCGTAAAATTTGAAACATTTACTTCTAACAAAAAAATGATCCCAGCCGTCGACCCACAAAGCTTCAAATATGACTAGAAATGGTAAAGCTCCACTTCCAATAATACTCATTACAAATAAAGCAATAATTACCATTATGACTAGATTTTGGGGTAAATTCTCTAAAATATTATCACTAACGTTATCCCCCAGTTGAAAATACGCTATTAATGAAAAAAGCAAGTTAAGAACGACAATTGAAAATATGCTCATGTTCACACCACCGAAAAGTTTTTTCAAATTTGATGGATATTTCATTTCATTTTTCAATGGAAATAGTATTACGGTAAAACCTAAGTTGAAAAATGTGGTAAATAAAAATTCAGGCAAGGCGGTTAAATCGTTTATCATTACTCGGGGATTTTCTGTTTGACCAGTGCCAATGATTAAATTACGCATTACTTCTAAACATACCACTGTCATCGTTACCATCATAAAATACGAGAAGAACGTAATCGCTCGAATATGTGGAAATGAGAAAACCAGCATGGTTGGAATTGAAAGATAAAGGAATACGAATTGATCTGTCATTTGTACTTTGAAATAATCCAGAATCAATAGCACGTTTTTTTTGGCGTAAATTAAATTAAACGATAGACCCATTGCACAGCCTAAAATTATTTCATACTTGAGGTAGAAATTTAACCACGAACCGACTCGAAGAAGATTGTATTCGTTGAATATATTGGTCACCATCAAATGCAACGATTGTTTACTTTCAATCATTCTCTTCGTCCTGATTTGATCATCGCACCATAAATATATCCTCATTGTGTATCCGTAAAACACAGCTATCACTAGTGATCCCAAAATACCAGAAATATAGCCCACATTTTTGAAAAAAACTGGCGACACAAAAATTGTCGGGCCTGCGGTTGCGGTGAAGGTCTGAAAAACGAATTCAACCCAAGAAATACCTTCTGGCGGAATCGAAGGTGGTTCTGAAGATGTGTTTGATCCATTCGAAGTATCTTGAGTGATGATACTGGTCACTGATGATGTTAGATTCTGACGTGATTCGTGGTCTCGATATTTTTCCTTTTGCCAGGGAGGTTTGAAAATGGACATTTTCGAATGAACTGAACTTTTACGTGTGCCCAAGCCCGTGCAAAGTGGCGAGCTACTTATCTATATAACTTGCAATATTTATTAGCCTGTCAGAAAACTTGACATGTGGTATGTTTTGTAGAACGAACCGCCGATGCGATGTTGAAATAAGTATTGTAACAATTTCAAAATTTATACCAGCAATGAAAAGCACGAATTTACGAAAAATGCATAAAATTGTTACTGTGTATCGTAAAATTACGAAATTTCAACTTGAAATAGATATTTGCGTTAATTTTGGAAATTTAACTCCGAAGAATGTTTTTTTTTTTTTCAAATAAATTACTTATTCAAAAACGATTCATTTTGTTTCCTGAAAATCACAAGTTTTCCAAATTCCAACTCTCGTTTTGCTGGAGCTTTAGATTCTTTTGAGCAGGTATGCCGATAAGCATACAGTGAAGTCAGTATTCAGGGAAGTTTGTCATTTCGAATTTTTTGAATGGTCCGATGAAGGACTGGGACTTAGTTTCCACAATCCCATTTTTTCGAAATTTTTCGGAGAAAATTTTGTTTCAATATTTCGGTAGAGAATGATCTCTGGAGTCAATATGACGTAGCTATATTTTTGTTCTTAGATTTGGAATGTTTTTTTTTCATCCTTTATCTTGTTTACAGATTTTGGCTATTTTTAGTATTTTTCGTCTTAAATATTTCTGGAAGTATGGTCGTGTTTCATATTATGCGAAGATAGGTTCATTTGTTATACAAAAATGCCAAAATTTTGAAAACTGGCTGAAATTTTTGAAAAAATCTGAAAATGCCGTCAATTTTTTATTTTGTGCCAACTCGCCGATTGTGGCCTTGAAATTTTTTAATCACCTCTCTCCCTCCCCCCTCTCAAAAAACTGACCATTCGATGGTATTTTTCGAAGAAAATTTCGCCATTCATTAGCAAGCATTGCAATTTTGCAAATGATTCGGAAATACTGGCGAATTTCCTTTTGATCAATATCGTCAATTCTGAGCACTTTTTTTTTTTTCGTGAGAACGTTGCGAATTTTTTCAAAAAGTGGATTTGCAACCTATTACAGAGGATTGAATTTTTCTAGGAACTCAGAAATCGTTACTTATTCAATCTTAGCTTTTTATTTCACCAATATTGACTAAAAAGAGTTTTATTTTGTATATTACCTTTGAAAAAAAGTCGAAAACTTATCTATCAAAACTAAAAGTGTATTTGTTGCATATTACCCGAAATCGCGTTACCCAGTTGATTGACTGATCTTTGTATTTTTTAAAAGCAAATTAAAAAATCGATTCGACAACTTTTCCCGAAGTCTTAAGAAACCTTAAAATTTAGCTTTCTTTGCGCATTGGTTTCCCTACGAAAAATGTCAAGGTATAATCGACAGGCAGTAGGTTAGGTCTTGATACATTTACATTGATAATTTTTATAGTGAAGATTAAAACAGTAATAGTTTTATCACCAGAATTCCGATCTTGCAAATTGAACGCAGAACATTGAAATCACACGGTTCAGATGTTTTATAAATTTTTTATTAACACGCGCTCGAAATTTTAAGAAATTATCAAAGAATAGGTTCCTAGAATGCATTATTTTCTCGATTCCACATTACGAGGAAGTAGGTAACAACTAGTTTTATTCAACTATTGTTTATTCCATTTATGAATTTTTTTTATGATTCTTGTTTTACTATTTTCGAAACGATCAATGTTAATTTGAATGTCTGACTTCTTGGAACTAATGAGACGAATATATCAAATTAGGTAGTAATTAATCATTTTACACATTTCATAGACTTTTTATCGTATCCTCAAAAACTTCTGGTTACGTAAAGTTATTCCTATCCCCAGCGTAACTATTTGAAATGCGTGAATGTTTTTTTCCAAAGGCCAAAAAACTCGAAATTAGGTTACGCTTTGAAAGAAATTAGTGCAATGTTGATGTGTGATGTCTTTTTTCTCGTATGTGTGCAGTAGATAATGCAGATAAGATTTTTTACTTTGTGCGAGTGTGACCTTAATGCAAACGATGATTAGGAATGACGATACGAGGTTGAAGAAAAGTTTATCTTGATTCTGTATCGGAAATCGACCATCATCGATTATTTACCAGAAGTTTATTTCGATTACAGATTTTATGGAAACAATAGTGTAATCCGAAATGTGAATACGAGCTTTGTCATTTCAGAATTGAATAATAAAAAACTTTTGAAAGGACAATAAAATCAAAGGAATATGAAATATTATTCTTTTGGTTAATGAATCATTTTAAACTGAAAACGTATTTTAATGTTGCGAAAAAATACATCTATTATTTATTCGAACGTCACGATGTCCCATCTCGCAGACTAGATTTCGTAAAGAAATAATTTTCAACGTGTTTTTCTATTCATGAGCATCTTATTGAGCTAACTGCAGCCTTGAAATAATGCACGAACGGTTGCAGAGTATTTTATAACAAGGAGAAAGAAAACTTCGGTTTGGGTATTTCAATTCTCAAAGCGTTGAAAATTTTGATAAGCTCCGAAATACAGATAACTCCATGTGACATCGTCGTATGCGTCATTCGTTGAATTTTCGCAAGACCTGAATCAAAGTTTATGAAGAATACCCGGACGCGGGAAGTTCTATTTATTCATGTTGTTTAATTTATCTGATTCGAGTTTTTATTCATTTAGTTTGTATTCTATACATAACGACCTCGGTTCGCCGACTGAAACGGTGAAATGATTTTTACACGATGTTCAAAATGTAGGTACTATTTTAATTTTGAGCTCGACTGCTTTGGAATTGGATTATCTAGTAATTTTGAAATCATTCAAAATTAACGAATGATGAGACTGAGTTATATCAACTTTTTGCCTAATTAAATCCAAATTGTGGACAATTTTTGAGGTTCTGGTGCTTGTGAATGGGTTTTCTTTCAAATTGAAAAAATTCAGCATGTTTAAAGTAAAATTGTTATCAAAAAATGTTTATTATGTGTGTGCTGTTTGCATGACTTTTATTTTTTGTCACATTGCTCAACTTTGAATGCTTGTGAACTTATTTGCAACTTGTGTATACGTATTGAGACTGATAACAACTGCAGAGAATGAGTCCGAATATTACACTTTTGGTGTTTTGAACTTGATGTGGAATTATTAAAAAAAAAAAAAAGGTAATGCCTTGAGTTATGAATTTCGCAAAATATTATGAATCGGGGCACATGACTGTCACTGAAATTGAACGAAGGTAAAATTAATTTTCAAAAAGGAGTTGTTTCGGAAATCTTGTGATTAAAAATTGAGTCACCCAAGCCGATTTCCCAATTTTTAGAAAATTTTTGAAAATTCATAGCCGGCGTTTCAAAACAGAAATGTCATATTTTCAACAAAAGTTGTGAGACTGAGATGAAAATTTGGATCTTAATGCGATGTCGATTCCAAAATCAGATTCCACTATTTTTAGCAGTTTTACAAATTATCACTGCGAAATTTTATGGTTTGTTGAATTTCAAATTTGATTATCAGAAATTCCAATTTTGGTTAAAAAGTCATTTTTCAAAAAATGTATTCATTTTTTAATTATAAAAAACATGTATGACAGATTGATACCTATTTTTTTTTCTGAATTAGACCCTCAAAATTGAAGGAGCTGGGTGTGTAATTTGGAAAATTTATTTACTTTGTTTCCTTTTTTTGACGCCTTCAATTTTAGGCTAGTACCAACATTTGGACAGATGACCCTTTTTTTTGCAGAACATCGGAGTATTTTTGAGTTTCTAAAATTCTTTTTTTTATATTGAGGACTGTGGTGCAGTCGATGTAGCTCTAAAAGGAGGTAGACCCGACCAAATATTCTTCCTAAAGGGTTTTCGCTGAAAATGGTATTTGCCTTGAACAACATACTATGAAAATCCTGACGAGCTAGAGGAACCTTTTACTCTCCTCCCACAGTGGATCAAAACTTTACAAATTAATTTTTTGCTCCCCTCTCCCCAGACTTGAATTTTGGGGTAAAATTAGCATTGTAGGTTTCCTTTTTACCACAATACCCCCAAAACACGTTTTTACGCTTCAATTTTAAAGTATCTAACTATGTTTAGGGAGTTTGTAAAAATATTGCACTTGAGCACCTGTACTCAATTCAACTAGGTATTGTATGATTGCTCTGAAAGGAGATTGAAAATTTCAAGATCAACATCGCCGAGTCCATTTCTCAAATAAAAGCGCAGTAACACGATTTTGAATCAACTTCCTCCCTGCAAATTTTTCCAATGAAGTAATTTTTACACTATTTACGAATATTTTTTAATACCTACTCAGTGTGAGTAGACCAATTGATGGGTTGAGAAGTTCAAATTTTCTGATTTTTCTTCTACGAAGTGATCTGGTATTTTTGATTTCGCGAACGAGGGAGGGGAGGGGGCAGTTGATATTGCTTCATAATTTTGAATACGTAATTTGTTTTTCAAGTATGCCGCACTGAAGAAACATGATAATAAATTTCATTCAAAAAAAAAATGTAATAACATAACGGAGCACCATTCAACGAAGTTAGGAAAAATTCACTCTAAAAGTAATGATATTTATCGCTATAATTGGTGAGATTTATTACATTATAAAAATAAATTTACTATATAGAATTATAAATTTTACTGTAATTAGAGAATTTTTTTTTGAATGCTGCTTCGTTTTTAGTACATTTTGAAATAAAATTTACTGTTTTTTCCCAACATTCATTATGCAGAGTGTAATGAACACACAAATCAGAATTTTTGAAGTATGGGATGACTGTCTAAATTGTTCGCTGCAACAGAGTGCGGTGTTTTTTTTTCCGCTCTTATCATACGTCTCAATTCTCAAAGTAGAAGTTTTTTTCCAAGTCCGTAATATTTTCGTTAATTTCCAACTAGTAAATACCTATTAAATTTTCTCCACATTTTTCCAACTCCCAAAGTTTTTTCTAAAATTTCATTTTTTTCCTAAAATTTAGAATGATTTAAATTTTTTCTAAAATTTATTTTGAATGACTCAATTTTTTTTACTAAAACTGATCTCTGAGTTGAAAAAATGTCAAGATTAAAATCGAGAGATTTTGTATAAAAAATTGAAGCTGAAAAAAATTTTAGAAAAAATTTCGAGCTGATGAAAGATTTGAGAAAAAAATTTGATCAAGTTGAAAAAAATTGAAAAAATTCGACTTCAAAAAAGATGAACATATCGCAAGAAAAATTTTGAGTTGAAAATTTTCTTTCTAAATTTTAGTCAGAACAAATTTTAGAAAAAAATTAGTCGGAAATACATACTTATTTTAGAAAAAAAAATTAAGAGTTGAAATGAATTTTAGAAAAAATTGGAGATTTGGTAGTTGGAAAAAACGTTGAAAAAATTTTTATACTGGTTAAAAAGTTGAAAAAAGCCGAAAACAAACTTTAAAAAAATTTCTAAAAATTAAGATGTACCTATGCTCGAAAATAGTGCACCGCATCGGCAGAAATCAGAAATCGTCCTTGCTGAGCGAAAAAAAACGCCGCACCCTGTTGCAGCGAACAATCTAGACAGTCGTGAAAAACGAAGTACTTTGAAGTTTCAAGTCCGTATTTAGGAGAGAAACAAAATATAGAATAGGCAGAATAAATTCATTATATTCACAATATTGAACGAATTAGGACTAAGTACCTATATTGAAAATATTGTTTTTGAGATAGGCAACTTTGAAGTTTCTCAACTTCTTAGTCCAGTTTTTTTTTTAGTCATGTTAAGAAAATTAACTTCTAAGAGGTCATTTTTGCTGGTAAATCTTCAATTTTGCTTATTATCGAAAAAAGAATGAAATTGAAATGAAATCTTTTCACGTTCGAGAGAGGTGAGGATTAAAGAGCTCCTAAGAGATTCAAAATTTGGCGAAACTTTTTTTTTTTGGTTCTGCTGATGAAAACATTGTTCCATTCATTATATTTTTTCTCAGATCGTATCAACACTATCAACTTACTTTGAAAATTTAATTAATTTTGCTACAATTGCGAAGTACGAGAAAAAAAATCATGAAAAGAAGTCTGTTGAAAAAGTATTCGATATATTCGTACAAGATATTTTATAACATCATTAGGTACTTAGTAAAATTGTAAATTAAAAAATATACACTATTTTGTATTTACAACACGAACACGTCGTCGCGACGTTTAATTTACATTCCTAATCTAAAACGCGAACGAAATTTTAAAAATATTTCTTATCAATTAACTGAAATAGGGATAGAGAAATATTGAAAATTTTCAAGTAGGTATCTTCGTTATTTATTAATCGCTAATTCGTATACTGAATTTGGTACTTTCAAGTATTCGTCGTTATAGGAAACCTCAAATCTCTTTATTTCGGCTCAAGAGCATTGTATTTTCCCCAACATTCTCCCACTGATCCAGATCTACACTCCGGCGTCTCCTTCGACAATATCAGTCATACTTTGATACATACCGCAGATGAATAATATTATACCGAACACAAATACCAACGTGCTCTTGAACAAAATCAACTTAAATTTCTTCTGATTCTCCCACGACATGAGGACTTGAACGACAGAGGGTATCATGACGCTATCGAAGACTGCACAGACCAATCCACATATTTCGGTAAATAAACTCAATTTGGGTAAAATAATGATAACGGAGAATAGCACCAAATTGATAATTACTCGCGTGGTGATCACATTGATACGAATTTTGTTCTTGACCCATTCGTTCCAAACAATATTGAAAATGACGAAATAACATACAGGGTAGGTCAACAATATAGCGATGCAGTAGACGACAATCATAGCATGAGTCACCGGACTGTGGGGTAGATTCAACGTCATCGTATCCTTGATTTTACTTCCATAGGTAGTATAACCAAAGAATCCGAATACAATATTGATTCCTGTGATGATAACCATGGCGACGTTGAAAGCTCCGAATTTTGAGTCGAATTTTTCCGGGCTTTTCATGTCGTATTTCAACGGCAAAGCTATTCCGGTGAAGTTCAGGGTGAAAAATATAATGGCGAGGAAATCTGGAATGTTGTAGACAGCGTTGAGAGCTCGGAAATTGACATTTTTCAAACGATGGTCCGTTGTCGAGGTCCAAATCACGAATGCGATGAATAATACATCGATTATGGTCGCCAGTAGACTCATTATGGTTAATTTCAAATTCGACGATAGCGTGAGCAATGTACACGGTGCTATGAGTAAAAAAACGAATATCCTCAGATCGGTGTCCCTATTCAGATACCAGTCTGAGATGAATTTGATATTCTTGCATACGAAAACAATGCCAAAATCTAACTCGCCCGCCCAACTCACGACAAATAAAATATTCATCAGGGTGTAAGTGTACACGGCCAACGAACGGATTTGCGGTGGACCGACCTGAAAAGCATATCTGACCACTTCGGCGTAAGTTATGGTGTCTTTTTTATACTTTCTACATAATAAAGTCGACGAGTCTAACAGTATTGAAACATTGTAAAAGTAAAATAAACTGATAAGTATAATACCAATGGTAGCCGGAATGTAGCCTACCATATTAAATGCGCTTGGAATTATGAACACGGTTGGTCCAATCGAAAGAGCCAGCATATGGAACACTGTCGTCGACACAGATGCTTGAGGATTTTCATTGCCAGCTCTCTCATCTTTCAAATGCAACGCGATTTCATCGTTGTTGCTGCAGATGGTCGTCGATGATGGCGAATTCATTATGACTGAATGCGATTTTATACCCGTCGCTGTCGACTTCTTAATATCATTTTCTCCCGCCATAATTACGCAGAAGCAATTTTTCGATCAAAATATCGGATCTAGTTACATGCCTATTTTTCTGGCTTCCATTCTGCTGACGACGTCGTACGTACCTTCATTTTTGGTCCAATCAAAACGACGCTATGGTTGAAGAAAATACCTCAACGAGTACGAAATATGCACGAAACACGCGCCCGAAATGAAAATTCGAGTTACGATTCACTGGTCGAATGGGTTACTGAAAAAGAACTACAATTTTCCACACAGCCGGCGTGTTATCTTATCAACCAGCACCCAAGTTATTATACCTCCAGTCTCGTGGCTTCCGATAGTGACATATTAACGTACTTATTTGACAGGTTTTGCCGGAAAGTTTTGTCGATCCCTGAAATAAGCAAAGAAGAAAGTCAATATTTGAAAATTGAAATTGATCGTGATTTTAAGTTCAAGTTTTGGAACTGGCGTGCGACCTGAAACACCAATTCGTATGTGGCTTTTTTAACTTATCGCCACGTGATGATTCATGGTCGTAAATTCATTTTTTGAATTTGTGTTTTCATCAATTTTAACTAGTTCGATGTTTTTTAAAAAAATTACGTTTCGAAATGTACGAATTCCGAGGTTTTTTCGTATCCTAAATGAAAAAAATTTCAGTTATGCAATGTGATGTAACTTAGGAATCATTGAATGAATCGTAGTGATTTCAAAAGTGAGTGTGAATTCGAAAATGAAACAAGTTTTTACACCTGTTGGTAGGAAAGAACCTACTGAGTCGTAGTAACTAGGTCAGCAATGTCGATTTTAAAGCCTCGATAACATAAACAAACAATGTTCAGAATTTGCGCCGAAAAAATTGAAATTTGTTTTTTTTTTTCGAAATTTGAACGCGTATTTTATATTTTCTCATTCGAGCCATACATATGTATTTGCGATAAGTATACTTGAGATACATGAATTACGTCAACTTACCTATATCCTTTGGAACAACCTTTGGCTCTTTGTGATGTACAGCAACACTGGATAATATTGTAATGTACAACGTTAAGTTCAAAAAAAAAATCTTTACGTACTTTGTAATTTGCTTTTACTGTATTTTTGTTACTTTATTGAGCGAACGTTTGTACGAAATCAATTAAAAAAATTATCTACGAATGGTTTTTCGTGGTTCCTATATCTGCCATGTCGCTGTTGCCAAACTACTCGGTGGTTGGGTTTTTTAATTAGGTTATATCGAAATTCCTCGGTTGATAAGATTAAAAAAAAACTGCTTGAAGGGTGATAATCTATCAAGATTCTAGAATTTAATTAAGCTAAAAGAGAATTTTTAGACGGTTAATATTTGATCGTTGATTGAAAAGTTGTGCTAAAAGATGTGGCGATGGATAATTGGAAATATTGGAAAATCTTTTGACTTACGAAGAAGGTTAGAAGTGGAAATTTTTAGGGTACTTGACGTGCCTCATTGATCTATTTTTTTTTCTTCTCAGGATGTTTTTTTTAAATTTTTTTCGTCTCAGGCTTTCTGATTTTAATCTGATTATTCTTCTTTATTGTAGTTTTTCAAACTAACTTTTTAAAGCCCACGGTTTCTCTTCTGGTAATGGGTTGAAAGAGAGTCAGATATGAATTTCTCTCTTTGAAAACGTGTAATGGAAATATTTTGAGAACGTGTAATAACTATTCATTCTTCACATTTTTTGAACAGAATCAAAAATAATTGTTGGGTTGAAAAAAATAGAGAAAATAAATTTTTGAGAAAATTGAACATATTTCAAGTGGCATGGATGATTGAAGTGTTTTGTTGGAAATTATTTTTTTCTGCGGTTATGAATTTCTTTAGAAAATTGAAATTTTGATTTGGAGAAAAAATATTTGACAATTTTTAAAATTTGTGTCAAAATTTCTTAAACACTCGGAAATTTTTTTCAACCTCGATAGAGATCCAAGAGATCTTACTGTCAGCAATATCATTTCCCATTATTCAATTTTTCTCACAATTTTTTATATTTAAATATATTTCTATAGGCAATCTAATTTTTGATTTTTCCAATTTTTCAACTAACTGTGAATTGAAAAAAATAATCTGAAAGTGACAATACGAGTAATTTATGTTTTTATGGATGATAATTTTTATGAAAATAATTATTTTGGGCGATTCTTGATAAACTGCTTAATATACCTAAGAGTGCAATGAGGTGGAAAAAGTGACAATTGAAGCACGGAGTTAGAAAAAGGCCTAACTTCAAGTCTTGGACACTTGTGTAAAACTTTTTTTTTTTCGTTGAAACATCTTCAGCATCTATTGCATGTTTAATGGTGTTCAATAAAGTCATGTGCTCATCCAAAACACAAAATTTCTAGTTGGAATATTTTTAATCTGACTGTGATGGCACTGCAAGTCCAAAAGAGTGTAATTTGGGTTTTGGAGTTAAGCCCTTTCCCAATTGCGTGCTTCATTTGAAACTCTTGCATGAATGTTTTTTAATTTTTTTAGACTTCATAGTAATGTTTGAGTGGAATGAATTTAGTAAACTATAAGTTTTAGAACATGGGGAGGGGTGAAAAAATCTTTTTGAAAAATGAAAAAATTCGCTTAAAGAATTGAATTATTTGAAAAATTTAAAAAAAGAAATCAATACGGTGAAAAAATATATAAGTACATATTATGTTTAAATATTGAAAACAAATTCAAAAATATGAATGAAATAGTCAAAATTCATAAGATTTTAAATTGGAGATAGGGAAAAAATTCAAAATCATGGAAAATATTGTAATAGAAAAATTTTGGATTTGAAAAAAAATTGAAATATATTCTAAAAGTTTTAAAAATTAAGATAAAGTTGGAATGAAATGACTTGCGTTAATCGAGGAAAACTTCAAGGATGAAGAAAATTGAAGAAACCTATGCAAATTCGTGTGAAAAACTAAAAAATTATTTGAAAATCGTGGAAAATCGACAAATATGTTTAAAAGTACGAGTAAATTTTCTGTTTTTCTCATGAAGTGGTCCACATATTTTTTAGAAATGGCCAAAAGCGAGATTTGCGCTTTAAAAAATCGAAAAATGATATGTTTTCTAAAACGATTTTTCAATAATACGTGAAGACTATTTTTTGGAAAAATTGCGTTCGAAATACAATATTTTTTCAATCGTTTCTAACATTTTAAAAGTCATTGGCCCTTTTGGAAGGAGGCTAATTCTCACTGTCTATGTACAGGGGAAAATTTTTCTGAATGATACCAAGCTTTTTTCTGAGTGGTGCCAGTTGTTGTCAAAGCATTGTCACTAGCACCCCAGTGCAGGAGCGTGGGGGGGGGGTCTGAACACTCTTCAAAGTTGGGAATTTCTATGAAAAATGCCTTTATTAAACATTGAAAAATCCAATTTTATCAGAGCTTTGTTCAGGCATTAACAAAATCATTCAAAAATGCCTTTGTTGGGCATAAAATATCCACTCTCTAAATCTGAATCAGTCAAAAAACTGAAAATTCACGGATTAAACACCGAAAAGTGTGCAACTGTTAATCAGTAAAATTAGACTGTCAATCTGTGAAAAATTACTGAATACTGATTCAATTATTGAATTTTCATTTTTGAATCGGTAATTTTTTTTAACTACTGAAATGAATCAGTAAAAATTTAAATTACCTAATTCAATCAGTGAATAATTACTGATTCAGTCAGTAAATTGAAATTTTTACTGATTCGATCAGTGAATTAAAATTTTTACCGATTGAAAAATGAAAATTCATTGATTAAATCGGTAAAATTTTCACTGTTTTCTTCAGTTGCACACTTTTATCAATCAGTGAATTTTGAATGATTCAAATTTAGAGAGCAATTTTTCCGAAGCCTCGCCCTCAATTTAAGGCTAAAAAGCGAAAAAAGGCTCCTTTTTACCCCTCCCCTTTCCCTCCCTCTCCCCCTAAAATTTCTCGTTTTTCAAGTCTGTGTACTCATTTTTCAGCCACTCGAAAAAAAGCTCCCGAGCGACGCCACCGGTTCAGACCCTCTCCCCCCTTCAGACGATTTTGTCTACACCACTGCTCTTTTAATTTGAATCAGTCAAAAATGCCTGAATTGACTGATGAAATAGTGAAAATCAAGTCACTGATAATCAGTCAAATTCCACTGATTCCCCAGTTAATCAGCGTCATTTTACTGCCAATCAGTGAAAAATTACCGATTCAAATAGTGGATTTTGATTGTTGAATCAGTGAAAATTAGTGACTGATTGAAATCAGTAAAAATTTACTGATTCAAATCAGTGGATTTTCATTATTGAAACAGTGAAAAAAAATTTCACTGATTGAATCAGTAAGTAATTAAATTAATTAACGATTGAATCAGTGAAATTTTATTTTTACTGATTTAGCAGTGAAATTTCACTGATTGAATCGTACTTTTTTTTCACTAATTCCTATAGTGACTTGATTTTGTCGATTAAGAGTGCCAAAAGCCAAAGTGCTGTATGAAGATCGCCTCTCCTTTTTTTCCAATTTGTACACAATTATCATCAATCTTGCCAAAAAAATCGGAAAAAATTATGAATTTTTTTTTGATATGCAACCAAATTCATTTGATTCTGATACGAATTTTTGATAAGCGAAAAATAATTTTTGAAGTTTTCAATTATTCAATCGTCTTTTTTACTAGGAAAATTTTTATTTGAAAATTATGACATTTTTGTTGGCAGCTTGTCAGTTGTCACAGTAAATAATTCCCCGATAGATTTTTTTGTACCTATAGGTGTCGTTAAGGTTATTCTCACGAATTCCATCAAGTGTAAAAACAAATTCTGAAAAAGATTAGTTCAATTGAAGACGTTTATTCGAACTACATAAATACTTGACAAAATCATGGACATCGTACAAAATTATATCTAACAATAAATTACAAAGTAGGTACATTATATCTACATAATATGGAACATCTCAACTGTCTCACGTTAATTTATAGGTACGTTCTGCCCATAAATAAAACAAAAAAAACTACGAGAAAATATTTGTACGTATAATAATTCGGTGAAAAAAGACAATAAAACACAACATTGTAGGTAACGGTGCGCAGATACGTTTACGTATACAAATGAGAAATGAGAAACAGAATCAAGACCGGGAGAGGGGGGGAGTACCGAAATCATTCTTTTTTAGAATAAAACTCGATTATTTGCGAAACGCTGTTCATGGTGCCGGTGACCATGAGTACAATTGCGAACATTATGATAAGGATATTTTTAATCACGAGAGCCGGCCTTTTCTCTCCGTGATGGACTAAAATCTGGGTAAAAGCTGGAAAAATGATACTATCCAAAGAGGTAGAAACCGTCCCGGCTAAAGATAAAAATAAAGCCATGTTAGGTACGATGTAGGCCAGTACAATGGACGATAGTGCTATAAGGGTACGTACAATGTATTCGTATATTTTACGACGGGCGGACTTTTGAAATTTATTTTTCAACGTATTGTTCCAAATGATCTCGAAAGATACGTACGCGACGACCGGGTAAAAGAAACAAATACCTATGCCGTACACTCCTATGATAATTTTAGATAACGTAGTCGCCGGTAAATTCAAGATGACGTTTTCATTCACCTCGGCTCCGTATTTGATATAGCAAAGCGTACCAAATACCGTATAGAGAATACTGACTGGTATATAGGATACCGTAAGCACGCCTAATGCGGAATTAAATTTCTTCGGATTTAGCATCTCGTTTTTCAAAGGCATCATGATACCGGTAGCGTTCAACGTGAATAAAATCGTGCCCAAGAATAAAGGTATACTTTGAATCGTACCGAAACTCGTTCTAGAGTCTAAAGATGGGAAATCCTGCAGAGTATCGTAGAGTATGGCGCATATACCAACTGCGTTGATGCAATTGGTGAAAATCGAACAGGGTACGAGGTATTTGAGATTCGGTATCCAGCACAATAGCACCAAAGGTACGGTCAAATAAATCATTATCAATCGTACGGTAATATCGGCTTGGAAAAAATAATCGTAAACGAATTTCAAATTGCTGCAGGCCAACAATAAGAAAATCGAGTTTCCTCCCACCCAAACGCACATAAAAGCTCCGTAAATTAACAAATGCGTATAACCGGCGAACCAGCTGGCGTATTTGGGTCCGGTATGGAAAGCTTCGTATACGGTCTCCGGATAAGATAAATTCGGCCTTTTTAAACGTTTACAAAGGATATATTCGGTGTGAACTATTGTTTTCATACAATACATGTAAAAAAGCACCGTTAATAACGTACCGAAAAAACCCACTACGTAGCCTACTTGAACGAATGTTGATGGTAAACTTAGAAGCGTTGGTCCGGCGGCGATTACAATCAGATGTATCACGTTACCCCAAAATGTCGTCGGATGTTTGCTATTACCAAAGTCGTGAGGATCGTATTCGTCGCCTTTGGCTTCCAAATTGATATCCATTTTCTCTTTGGACGCATCTTGAGTTCGGCATTCTTTCGGCAGCGGCGCGTTGACTTCGTATTTTTTCGGACTCGATTCGTCACTACAAAAAGCAGCATTTATCATCGCGGATTATTCGATTGTTCTGGGTACATGTGAAAATTAACGTCGGACGGGTGAATTTAAAACAGTCATGATACGAGCACCCTAAGGTATAACTTGGTTCGCGAAAATTTTTCAACTCTTGTATCGATTTTAAGTACCAATTTGCTCAGATAACTGATCCCTTTTTTATTGATCACTCGAAAGAAGAAATATGCCGTGTGTGCACCGATTATTTGTGCAGTAAATATAATAAAATTTATTTACAACTGTATGCCGAAGTACTCAATCGTGAAGAATTTAAATCGATATCGATTATTGATAATTAACCCCTCTTTCTATCTTATCTACGATGGTAAAAAATCTGATGAAGAGGATTCACTTATTTCAATTGATCGTCATTGTTATAATTGCGTACTTCCTTGGCTCAGTATATAATTATTTGAATTTCATCTCAAAAAAATGTAAAAAAATCTGCACCAGTCATTTTCTTGTTTTTCAACTTGAATTTCAAGTAATATGACTCGACTTCACAAAATTTCATTCGAGTCCATGCTATCCACTGGCTAGAGAAATAAACTGAAAATAGCTAAAATTTCATCTCTTCAGCCAGAAAATAATATCCAAAATTTTAATGATTTTACTGAAAAAAAGCAATGAATTTAAAGCATTTGAGAAATATTATTTTGAAAAATGAATGGAATTCTATGTTGTGAAACATGACGACATTTTGATTTAAATTTTTTGAAATTGATAAAGACGAAGGATTTAAATGGTTTTGAACCTAATGATTGAAATAATTTTACGTTCCTGTGTGATATGGAAGAATTTTTAATTCGTTAGGTACTGGATTTAAATACATTTATATTGCTTTCATTTACGAAATGAACCAAATCTGAATCTGTATGAACTTTTCGTTTATCAGCGCGATAAACCTACCTCAGTACACATACGTGATAGAAATAGGTAATGGAAATAAGTGCGTATTTTTAATTAAAATTTTTTATTTATATGATGAAAAAAATTGGTTATTCGATGTAACCAGAAAAACTTTCGTTAGTTATGTATTTCGTCAAGTTTATTTGCTAAAAAAAAAATTTGTAGGTAGAAAAATTCTAATTGATTTCAATCACGTGATTATTGTGTTCCTGTGAAGTTTGTTGGTTTGTAGTATGGGAAATTTTGGTTTTAGAAAAAAAGCTGATTTTAATTTTTTTAAATGATCTGAACTTGATCAGAATGTTTTTTATTGAGAATAATTTTTGTACGTATATTTTTCTTTCCACATTCTATATTTAATACAAAGTTGATTACTCCCGGAGAGGTGGGTTCTATGAAAGGAGGACATGCGTGGCAGATTGATCTGTGGAACCATTAAAGAATATTGACGAATTATCGTTTCAGACACTTGCTGATTTATAATCAAGATCAAATAAATTTATTTGATGATTTGGCTTATAACGTGAATCTGTCGGAGGTGAGATTTTTATAATGGAACCTACATCGAATCGCTTTCCTAGAATTCGTCACTATTTCATTGTATGCGACCTTGTCGCAAAGAAGGGACCGTGTGTAAAAAAAAAGTGATGTTTTCATTTTTATGTATTTGGAGATTTGGTGTCACCCAAGGGAGGGGCTCAGGGGGCTCGAGCCCCCCTTAAGCCCGGAAAAAATAATTTTTTGCTTCAAAAATGAGAAAAAATTCAATTTTTTTGCTCTTCAAAGTATATTTTTTCAAAAAATTTTCACCCTTCGCTTCGTTCGAGCAGTATTTTAATACTTTTATTTCAAAACTTGACAATATTGGATTGATTTTTCAGTCAAAAATCACCAAATTCTCAATAAATTCTCTATTTGTCAGAAAAAATTGATGATTTTTTATTGAAATATCAGTGAAAAATGACTCAATTTGAAATTTGACCCCCTCCCCATTTTTTCTCAAATTCTCAGCCCCTCCCTTAATTAATTTCTGGGTGCGTCTATGGCCACGATATTAATAAAATAAAATAAAAATTATACTCAGATAAATGCTGTTTTCAAATGAAACTCGACAAAATTGAAGTTGAAGTGAATTCAATTTTTTAAAAATTGTCAATGAAAATTATTTTTAGGAGGAAATTTCGGAGAGATAACACGTTTTGAATTTTTAGTCTGAAATTTTGGAGGAATTTTTCATAGACGATGACTTCATTTTAAAATGTTTTCTTTGGAAAAAGGTCTTGATTCGAGAAGATATGCCATTCATCGATAAAATTTCAAAGAATAGTCAATATAAAAAAATTATTTTATATCTTAATTTTTTAGAACATTCTTAAATGTCAGTCTTGTTATTTTTTTTTTGGGAGATTCAATGAATTTTTTGATAATTTGTAATTTCCTTTGTAAAAATCCCAAGATTTTTTACTTCGATGCATGGAAGGTAAACAAAAAAATAATGAGAGATTTTTGGTTTTTTCCTTTCCCTTTTCTGCATTAATTTCGGTCATGCATAAAAATGAGTCATTGATACGAAGAAAAAACTACCATAATTTTAGGAATTTTTCTAATGGAGGTCATCTAGATGGAGAATTGGAGACGTATTGCACACAAATTATGTAAATAAATTGCATTTATACCTTGTATCCATCTATTTGAGGCTTTCAGGCAAGTTCTATGACGTAGATAGTTGATACCTAATCAACGATTACAAATTGTGACGTGCGTAGGTAGTCTCTAGTCTAGTTCATTTACCTGCTTCACGTGTTTCGTACCTACGACTTGTTCTCGGCAAAAATTTCGTATTTTCCCGATGAAATTTCCCTTTATTAAATGTTTCCTTAATGCGATTCTGTATTCATTACGATATCAATTCCCCGAACACGAAGCATTAATAATAGGTTGTCTACGAGAGGTTTTATTACTCGTATTCTCAGTTGCATGGATGCCTATTCAAGTTTCTAATTCTTATCCCGTACGATAAACATTAGATCGGGGAAAACCCTGGGACAGTCGATAGGTGTTGAATATCTTTGTTCGCCGGCAATACCTCGGTAGGTTATCAATTGGCATAAATTTTAGCGAAAAAAAAAAAATAGCAATAAATTTGTATAGGTCAATTTTTATCTCGTACTAAGGAACCCCTACAGGTGCACATTACCCGTATTAAAAATGCCTAGTCATTTGAGAACTGAGATATGTGCCAAAAATAAAAAGGAGGCGCCTCATCACACCGATTACAATGTACGTTTAGTTACGATACATAGACGAAGTGACGCGATCTTGTAATAATTTAATCACGTGACCTTGTAACATTAGCGCCTAAAACGAAATCTGCTGCATTATTTTTAAATCGTATCGTCGAGCTTTGAGTATATGAAGCGATAGACGTCAGTAGAGGTACCTGAGCTGCGGTTTAATACCTGTTCACCTAAACACATCGTCGATTTGCACGATAATTCGTTCATTGAATTTTAACAACCTGTAGATATGTATTATGCGAATGCGTTCTGAGCACGTGAATTTTTTTTCACGTCCTTGTGCCAACTATTTAACGAGTACCATTCGAGTATCTCGTGCTATATGACATTCAAAATTACGATGTTGCCTACGTTTGTAAATATTGTTGTATTATAATGTCTAATTTACCTATCAAACGGGTCTTTCCGTGTATTTTATACAATCGTTCAAAGAACTTTGGTTTATCTGATTGTGAGGGTTTTTTGAGACGCGATGATTGGTTTTTTTCAGATTTGGATTGATGTGTTTGTACATTGGAATGAAGTTGAGGAAAATATAAGAGATGGATTTTCCTGAAAATGTTCATGTTTTTTTTTTTATTTTTTATTACTGAATACCAGTTGGCATAATCTGACAATCTGAGTCGAGTTGAATGCGTTTCGAGTTTTTTTTTGTTTTTATCAAGTACTTAGCTTTGTTTTGATATCTTCTAGAGATGGTTTCCTCGCTCTTTTAAAATTTCCCATTTTTGAAAAAAAAAGTCAAAGAAATGGCACATTTTGAAATTATAAAGTGTGGAAGTGTAAATGTATCCAAAAATAATTCTCTGATTTTTTCGTTCAAAATAAGTAAACAATTTTTTTTGGCAAATTCAGATTCCGCTAAATGATTCTGTTTCGTTTTTTGGCCATAAATTTTAAAAATTATGTTAATTTTTTCTATCACGCGAGGTTACATCGCTACTATTTGTATATTTTTCTGGAAAACAGTCAATAATAATTTTTTTGTTGAGTTATGGCGAAATATTTCATGTCAAAAATTGCCGGAAACAAAATTGTAAATTGCGAAATTTCTTTTTCAAGATGAATAATTAATTTTTCACCAAGAAGCTATGTGCTCTAAATACGTTGAAATATTTTTTACTTATTCAATTTTAAATTTTTGACGTATAATTCCGGAAATGGAAATTTCATTTTCAAAAAATAAAGCTCAATAATTTTGTTTTTATCGGTGGTTTAAAAAAAAATGAGAATTTTGTTTTAGAATAAATTTTTGAAATTGAAATGAAATTTTTTATGTTTTATTCGTAAGCTTGCATGGGACATTACTTTTTCTTCTCTTATCTTTGTTTCATGGTTAAATTTTAAAAATGCTCGTAACTGGTGGAGAGCGAATTTGGGCTCGGTTCAGAGAAAAATTGTGAGCCCTCCTCTCCAAAAAAATTATGCTAATTTTTTTCAGTTCTCTTGCGATTTTTTTTGTTTCTGTCCTTTTTAATTATTCCTTTTTATAGAAAAATTTTTGAAAAATTGCGATTTTAGCGAAAAATTAGATTTTTTATGTATTGTATTTCCTCAAAATGAAACGTAAAATCGAAATTTTGGGCCCTGTATTGCTACTTTGGAAGTTTTAGGCTTAGCGAAAATTCCCCCTTGCATCCTCTCTCGTCTGTATTCCTTTCAAAATTGGTTTTATGAACTAGAGCAAGTAATTTTGAAGAAATGACCTTGTACAGGAGATAATCTGTTCTTACTACGTAATAACCTAGCAATGATTCATATTTCTAATCATACTTTGGGGATCTATTTAAATAGGTATCTGGGGTCAAAATTAGACATCTTTTCCTTTGTATCTTCAATTTTAATTTTTAACTTGATACTAAGTGTATCAAATAATTAATTTTTTCAAATGATTCATTTCATTAAATTTTAGTTGAAGATGAATCCCATTTTTGTCATGGTTTAGAATATTCAGAAGAAAACTTGATACTTAATATTAAACTGCTTTTTTGTTTTAAATCAGTAAAAATTCTGATTCTCATAATCCTGTCAAAGTTTCATTTATTCCATCAAAAGCAAAATTACTGGTTTGCAGTGAATTTTCCAACTTCCTCAGAGACTGCCATATTAAATTTTTTTTTTTAAAACAAAATTTACCCATTTCTTCTTATTGAATTTTTTTACACAGTCTGTGGTGTGATATTATGATTGCGTGGCTGTAATTTGTAATTTTTACTATTCCATATTTACGTGAACAGGGTATCTAATGGGTAGTGAAAGTAGTGAAAAAGTAATGATTTGAAAAACCGGTCATGCCTGTAGTGGAAAAGTTGTGAATTCAGACGAAAATTTGAAAAAAAGTAGTGAAAAAATGAAAAAATTCCAAAAACGCGAAATTTATTTTTTTAAATTTCAAAAATTGTTCATTTTTCATTTATTACATTTAAAATAAAATTTTTTTTCTAATTTCATTTTTTTTTCTAAAAAATGTTGATCGTTTTTTTTTGTATGTTGGAAAGAGCGTCGATTTTTTTGGAGGGAAGGAGAGAGGGGGGTACAAATTGAATTTTTTTTTTTAAAAAAAGTACTAGAAAAAGTAGTGAAAAAGTAGTGATTTTACAAAAAAAAAAAAATCAGTCAGATACCCTGGTGAAAGTAATTCTGTTCCAAAATCGAGCCAAGATGATGTACTGTTGCAACGTCTTGAAATACCTAACTAAACTCATTCATCATTCATGCGTAGTCAAAGGCAAAAAAAGTCACTGATTTTTTCTTAAATTTTGACGGACTTCGTTGAATTTTCAGTGACTTTTTTCGTCATTTTTTCCTCAAGGTTTTCCAATTCAAGAAAGATTGTGGTAATGTATTTCAATATTAAAGCATGGCAATAAAATCCACCTACCTCCTGTTATTCTAAAATTCAAATTACTTTTTCTCATTTGTGAATCGGTAAAAATCAGGGGAAAAAACCAAAATGCAGTCAAAATTGCGAAATCCGGAAAAATTGTTATTGAAAGGGAATTGAAAAATAGCCGGAGAATCATTAGTCAAAAATCGGTGAAAAATCACTAAAAGCCAGAAAAATCAAAAAAAGTTGGGTACTGGAAATTTCTAGTGATTTTTGCTTATAATTCATTCCCATTCAAAGAATTTTTTTCTGATTTACCTATCGTTTTAGAAATTTTTATAATTTTTACTTATATTCATAATTGAATGTCTAAAAAAAAAACTTGCTGATGAATTGATTGCATGTGTTGCTTACTGGATTCTGCAAAAATTGGTTCATCAATGAACCATTTTATCGATTCAAAATGAAAGAGCACGAGGCGAACAGTCCTATTTTTCTGCTGCTTTTTGTCAGTATTTCCTGATTTCTATTTCCCCTTTTTTTCCAATCAAACTTTGAACGTTTCAATTAGTTCCTTTTAATTTTCTAAAATTTTGGAGCTGCTTCATTTATTTTTTTTTAACGCCGATAAAATTGTATAAAGAAAATTTTTGCTCTCCCCTCGATAAGAAAATCGCACGATGTTTTAAAAATGTCCTGCTAACGACCCCGCTAAAATTTTACTTTTTCCTAATGAATTTTTTTAGACACCTTGAAATTCTCATTGATTCTCTTTCCCTTTTCCTATATTCTTAATTTTGAAAAATGAGATGAGATGAGATGAGATGAGATGAGTTGAGAAATTATTGTAATAAGTATATTTTGATTCAAATTTCATCGGAAATTTTGCCCTTTGGAAAAATTTCCAGACGTCGAATTTTCAATACAGCTCTGTAAATTTACATTGTACAGCGTTTGACGTTATCAGATAACACGAAGGAAATCAGATATTTCGTATTACTTTTTTCTAATCATTTATATCATTTGAACCAAAAAAGACCATGATTTCTTCTCCTTGAGCTGATGATAATCGAAAAATTATACGAAGAGAACAGTTTTTTATTCGAGTATAAATATTATAATGATAAATCCGACAAGTAGGTAACATTCTAGGAATTTACATCTTAAAAATAATTTATATTTACAGACGTTTATTTCGATTTAATTACACTTTTGGTATAGCTCTTGATAAAAAATCTCATTTCTCGCCAAAATTTGTTTCCCCTCGTTTCCCCTCCTTTTTCTTCTTTTTGGTTTTATGTACATAGTTTTTTTCTCTCGGTTTCATTAATTTCGGCGTTTATCTTTTACCGCGTAGTTGAAATTGTCAATTTCACAGCCCCAGGGTATTTTTCGTCTTCTGCGGTCTAATTTTCCCAAGACTTTCGGTACGTGCGGCTTCATAAGCGAGACTAACGAAACGTGTAATAAAAGTTGATAACTCAGTTTATCTAGTCCTTTCGACCACCAAATTAAATTTACTTTTTAAAAAATCAACTCGAAACCTGGACTAAATTTTTGGAACATTTGAGTGAAAAATTCATTCCACTTACCCTGAGGGTACATTTTACTCGGACCAAATTCGATATCTCGCGGAAGATATTTTTTTTCTAATGCTTATCTGGCCTACGATTAGGAACGTAATGTGAAATTTTTAGGAAATTTCCGCGTCTTATTAATGTTTATGCTTCGCATGGGCTACTATGTGTGAGATACCGTCGTACATTCCGATCACGATTAATACAAAGCCTAGAATTACGATGAGGAAATTTTTGAAAAAAATATAGAATTTATTGCGATCGTTAATGCTGATGAGGATCTCGGCAGTGGCGGGCAATATCATACTATCAATGGCGGTGCCCACGGTACCGGTGAAAGACAAAAATAAAGCTATGTTGGGTACGACGAAAGCCAACAATATCGTAAACGAAGCAACCACAGCTCTGACTAGATACGAATTACAAATGCTGCTGTTATTCATACCACATTTGGTTTTCGTTATTAAATTCCAGATTATATCAAAAGGCACGTAGGCGTTCAAAGGGAAGAAGAAGCAGATACCGATACCATACATGCCAATAATCATCTTGGACCAGGTTCTACCAGGTAAATTATAGATTACGCTTTCTTTTACGTTATCTCCGTATTTTACGTAGCACAGCAGTCCAAAGGCTGAGTAGAGGAGATTGAAGGGTATGTAGAATACGTTCAATACTCCGCATTTCGTATTGAATGACTTCGGATTACGCATTTCGTTCTTCAGGGGCATTATTATCCCGGTAACGTTGATCGTGAATAAAATGGTAGCTACGAATAAGGGTATCGACGATAGATCGCCGTATTCGGTACGATTCTCCAACGACGGTAGATCTTGGATGACGAAACAAAGTATGATGACGATACAGCTGACGTTGATAAAATTGGCGAATATGGAACAGGGTATCAAGTATTTCAGATTCGGTATGCAGCAAAGTAATATCAGAGGGATCGAGATATAGATCATAACCTCTCGTATACTCATATCGACGTCGAAAAAATAATCGAAAAAACATTTGATATTTTTGCTGGCTATTATTACAAATACGGAATTCGCTCCGATCCAGGTACATACGAAGTTCCCATCGACAATGTATCTGCTGTATTTGGCGAACCAACGGAAACACGAAGGTCCCGTTTGAAAAGCGTAATAGACGACTTCGGTATAGGTCATATTCGGTACTCGTAGACGTTTGCATAACGTGTATTCGGTGGTGATAATGGATCGTACGCAAAACAAATAGAATATAATGATTAGAAACGAACCGATGAACCCATTCACGTATCCGATTCTGACAAAGGTGCTGGGTATATTTAGAATGGTCGGGCTGAGACTTAGAGCTAGTAGATGGAGGACGGTGCCGCAAAACGAGGTCGAGTTTTCGCATGCTATGTGATCATAAGGGTCGTATTCTTTTTCCATATTCGTGCCGACTTCGACGTTCTCCTGATCGGAATCTTCGACGGATGCATTTCGCCTGCTGCGATTTATCAGCGATTTCGTTTCGACGATACAGGCGCGAAAAAATTTCCAGCATTCGATCGATCGAATGACCAAAACGGAAGTATTCATTTCTGTGCATCACATTTGAGCGAAAGCGTTACCGCACGTACCGACGCGTTCGATTCTATCGTTTTTCAACTAATTATTTCGGGCCCGGCGGAACGAATTTTTCATTAAATCGAGTACCGAGCGTTTTATCGAAGGAGAATTTTTCACGATAAATCGTATCAGTCTTTTATACGCAAGCTTACTTGGTTATGAATGTGGTTATACATGAGTACTCGTACATGTTGCCGATACTTCAATCGGACCATATTCTTCGTCATAGGGTTTCTAAAGAGCTAATCTGGACGGTGATTTTATTACCGGGGTTAGTATTCATTTTCATTCGTCGGAAGGGATCTTTGGTAGGTATTCAAATCGAGGTATATACCTATCTGAATAAGCGCGAAATCGAATCGAATTTGAGGAAAGTTTTAAAGCTGAGGTTCAATTAGATATCTAATCTTGCTGTGATTTTTGAAGAAGAAGAAGGAAGTAATACTTCGTTGCCACTTATCAGGACATTGTTCGGTACTTGATAAGTTTGATGAAGGGGAAGCAAGCGAGAAGGAAAGAAAATTCGAGTAGTTATCAGTTTATTAAGAGTCAATTTTTCGACGTAGCGATATGAAAGTGATTTTTCAGCGAGAATTTGAAATTAACGTTGTCGAAATCAAAATTTCAACCGAGTGCTCTTTTTTATTTGTGAATTTTCCGGTCGTTTTAATTTCTCGTATCAGTTGACGATTCTGTTCTGAGGCTTGGAAAACTCGTAATATCGTATAGGAAATTCTTGAGAAGAATAATTGTTAGATTTTTTTTGGTTCCTGACATACCCCTCTGATTTTTTTAAATTAGGTGCTCAGTTATTCTCAATCATATAAAAATGTACTTACCTATCAAATATGAAAAAAAGTTATTAAAAAAACCGTAGCTCGTATTGGAAAGTGAAAAAATTGATTCATTTGTCAGAAAGTTTCAGGATTAAGAATCAGTTTCGAAAAATTATTAAAATTGAGCCATCGAAAAAGTAGATTCTTGACTGTGTAAATTGTCATAAAAATGGTCTTGAAAAATCACTTTATTTGTCATTATTTTAGGTACCAATAGAAAACGTTTAGATTGTTGTGAAATTGTCTTAGAAAATAATTTTTGAAATCTCAACAATGGGAGAAGTGAAATATTGAATACTAAATTGATAATTTTATTTCGATGTTCAATTCTTCCAGGAACAATTCAAGTGATTTTTTGGTGAGAAGAGGAGGGAATTGAATATTTTTCAAACTTCTGTCAATTTTGAAATTTCACCCCATTTCAATATTTGAAATTTCAGGTGATTTGAAATTTTATTCAAATTTTTCAAGTTTTGAATCATTTAAAAATCTTTCGAGTGTTCTAAATTTCAGTTTTCAAAACTTCGTCAAATTTTCAAAATTGGAAAATTTTTTAAATCTTGTTGAATTTTTAAATATTTGAAATACCTACTTGATTCAAAATTCATCAGAAATAGTTTTGAAATTTGAATATTTTTGAAATTTTATCGAATTTTAACAAATACATTTGAAGTTTTATCTTTCCAAATTTTCAAAATGAAAAAAATTCTTAAAATTTCATCAAATTTTGAAATTGAAATTGAATTGTTAAAATCTCAACTTTTTCAAGTTCCCGTGGAATTTTAAAAATCTCATTCATTTCAATTTTTCCAAAATTGATTCAAGTGCTCCCTTTTTTCGAATTAATGAAAAGTCACTAAAAAAAATAGATTAAGGAAAATTAGCAAAATTCTTTGATTTTCAGTAAAGTTTCACTGATTTTTCGATGAATTTTCCCTGATTTTCCAAAAAATTTTTCACTGTTTAATTTTAGTGAATTTTTCTACTAAGCTGTGCTGCAATTTTGACTGTTTTTCAGTGATTTTCGATAATTTTCACTGATTTTATTGAAAAGTGTCTATCGATATTCGATCTTTCTATGGTTGAAATTGAATACAATAAAGATTTGTATCAAAAATTCAGTATCACAATTTTCATAATTCGGCTTTTCTGTAGATATTCGAAATTCAGACCAAAATATGATTTTTACGTAGTTATTTCTCTATAAGTTTGACAGTTTCAAAAATGTTTACAATCTTTTAAAATTTTGGTGTAAATTATTGTTTTGTGATTTTTTTGTCGAATTTGACCTTACAAAATTTTTCTTGAATGTCTATGTTTTTTTGTTTTTTCAATTTTCAAATTAATTTCTTATGCTATTAATTAATGATTTTTCCATAATTTGCTTAAATTCTTATGCCATCTAATTCCCTCGAGCTTGGGTTATATATTAAATATTTTTTTTGTCAATTTGAAATCTTCATATGAGTAGTTGGAATAATTTTTTCTAAAGCAAGTGAAGTGAAAAATTTCAACGATACATTTTTTTTACGAACTTTCGATCGTTGGAAATTTGAAACGTATCATTTCCATACCTACCTATCCTTCGAATTTTCTCCATCTTAAATTTATAATCGAATTCTCGACTAGACGTGCCAGCTATCATTTCTCCAACATACTATTCGTATACTCAACTGCTGGTGTTTATTTCTCAGGGAATTTCATTCGTATCGCATTACCATTTCACATTTATCCGCGTCAACTTCGCGCATAAAAACAATTTAAATTCGAAAAATTTTCTCTTCATCAGTGTTCCGAAGATATCCAGATTCTGAAAAGCTGAATTTAAATTTTAATATCTCGCAGCGGGAAATTCTAGAATACGTCGCGTTACAGTCGTACACATTTACAGCTGAAAACTTTCCGAGTATACATTTAAAATTAAATGCAACTTTGTCAGACGAATCTCTTCGTTTATTTATTATTTTAGAGATGGAAAGTTGAAACTAATCATCGTTTTGTTTCGTATTATCACTCGGCCATGCTGTACTCGTTGATACTGGAGTTTTTATCGAAGCTCGCCGTCTTGTATTTATTCGAAGTGTAATTACTACCAAAATTAAAATGCATAAAATTCGCTTCGAGAAATGGAAACTGAGTCGTTGGAGTTTATTTGGGGTTCTTTTTTGCCAAAATAATGTCAACATTGACAGTGGGATTTGGTACTGGTTTATTTTATATTAGCCCGATTATGAACGTATCTGCATTATTGGAACAGTCGATCATCGTAAGTTGCCTAACCATTTCATTCAAGGTACAACTAAAAACAACCGAAAAAAAATGAAATTCATTCGTTCGATTTTTCGTTCAAAATGTGCAACGAAAAGAATTTATTATTCCAAGCCGGCAGCTGTGCGTTAATGCAAATTTCATTATAAATTATTACTTTTTAATGAACGTATAAAAATATCACGACTAGAATAGCAGTCTCAGGATGAGTTGATAAACCCATTGATACCGGTGTACTTTTACGAGAGATCGTTAACTGGGTTTATATTGTTAAAACAATGACGAAATATACTTAGGGTAAACTATGGTGTTAAAGTACGGTATATCTAGTAGTTTATTATGAATATTAACTATAGAATCTTCTCCTTTTTGTTGGCATTATATTCGAGTGATGAAACATTAGCTCCATGCAGTTATTAAATTAACGCCGTACCTACTACCTAGTTACCTACGTTGGTAAATTTTTAGCTCAAGGAGTCATTGTTACGAGCCAGCTAACGAAAATTTTCTTCTCAATGGCACACTCTCGAGTGAAATTGATATTCGCCTTTTAAAAAATTTATCATCGGTTATTATGTAATGTTCTTAGTTCAAGTTCTTGCGACGATGACGTTCGTGCGGGTTTAGTTCAAAGATTGTGAAAATTTTTATGATTTTTTATCCTTGGAGAATTTTTCGAGGGTGCATGTAAGATAAACATGATTCGATTTTTTGTATCTGGTTTTGTGTCAATGTCATTGAAAAAATTTGTAAGATTATATGGATTTCTAAACGAGAATCATCAATATTCATACACTTGTGATAAGTGGTTTTTTGAAATCTTTTATTTGGAACACTAAACGTTATGAATTAAATTCCGAATTTTTAGGCGTTTCAAAATTTCGATGTTTGCTAAAGATCGGTGTAATTTTAATTTCTCATTGTCAAGTTGTCACCTTTCGAAGTCGAATACCGGATAAAGTCAGATTAAACTAGTTCCCATGCGGTAATATTTAGCGAAAAAGTGCGATAAGTTTCGGTACCTAGCTGATTAACATTTTTATGATATTCGAAATGTGGTGCCAAAGTTTGATAATGTGTTACCGTCGAAAATTTTGTAAACGTAGTAGAAAAGTTTGTTCAACGAGAAGTACGATAAATTTCCAAAATTCTTGGTTTTATTTCTTGATCTATTTTTGGATCCAGAAAGGTATGAAAAAAAGTACGAGGTGTCGTTTTTTTGGTTGTCGATATGAATTCTGTAAGATGAATCAGGGTCCAAGTCAGGCTGGT
Source organism: Pseudococcus jackbeardsleyi (assembly GCA_038380155.1). NCBI lineage: Eukaryota > Metazoa > Arthropoda > Insecta > Hemiptera > Pseudococcidae > Pseudococcus > Pseudococcus jackbeardsleyi. Next base: position 23,945,109 of record CM076239.1, on the reverse strand, counting down.
CAAAATAATTCAAGTTTTCGACCAAGAGGTCAACATTTTTTTCAAAGGTTGAAAAAATTCTCTTTTTGTTTTAAATAATTGATTTAAATAAAAAAGAGTTCATTATGTGCACGTGTTTTTTTGGGATGAGGAGGGAGGGGGAGGGGGTCGGCTCATTGAAAAATCATCCTCAACGAATTTTGTTAGGCACCCTGTGAATGGAAAGGAAGGTTGACTGAGAAAAGACATGAAAAACTTTCGCTTTCTTCTTTTCTTTACATCAACTCAGCCTTTGAAACCGCGATCCATTTTTTTTTTTTTGAAATTTTACCGCGTTGAATAAAATTGCACATATATTGTAGGTGATGAAAATAACGAAAAAATAGTGATTTGCATAATCGGTTAATAATTTTAAGGGAAATAAAGTTATTTAAGGTAATTTTGACTAGAGAATAGATGGCGGAAATGTATTTGAAAGTACAATTTTTGATTCTCAAAAATTCAGAGATGAAAAATTTCAAAAAAATTGACTAGGAATAATTGAATAGTAGTGTTGATTGGTAGAAGTGCGCAAAAAAATGAAAATCATCATAGAGAATCTTTTGATTGATAATTTCATTTCTAAAGGAGAAATATTTACTTACCTCAATGTCCAGAAATGGCAGATTCTATTCCAAAAATTGGGTAGGGATCTTTCACTTGATTTAAAAAGTGAGGAAGTAAAATTGTTTGAAAAGATTTTTGGCCAGTAAGTCTTGAAAATGTGACCGTTTTTACCTTTGAAATTCCTACAGACACCTCGAATTATAGAAAATTGAAAAAAAAAAAAATCAGATGTGATAATAATGTAGGGTTATTTGTGCTGAGATTTAGATCAAGTCAAGAGAAATGAAATATTTACAAGTCTTTTTGAGATCTAGGTGCAGTATTTGAAAACTCTTTTAATGGGTAAAAAAAAAGACAAAATAATCTGCTTTTTTGAGATCCTCTCCCCCTCCTGCTAGAATTTCAGTATCCAAGTGAGAAAGTTTCACCAACAGTATTTTTAGATTTTTTCTTTCTTTCCATGAAGGGTTCGGACTATGAGTTGAAATCATTTTCAAATGACAAAAATTTTATGGAGAGAGGGAGATGAAATTTATCCAAAATGTGGATGTTTTCGTTTTTTTCTAATACCTCCTCTTCATCAACTTATTTTGATATTTTTTGAAAAATGCACACGTCTTACTGATATTCCAGTGTATTTCTCGAGCAAATTTTAAAATTTGATTTGAATTTCAATGTATCATCCCATCTGTTTTGTATTCGTTCCCAAATTAATATTTTACGTTGATAATCTAACACAAATTAATCATCTATTTTTGGTACTCACCGATTACAAGCGATGACATCTCGTAAAAACGAGAAAAAAAGGATCTTCATGTCAAAATTTGTACTAAATTCAGCCTCATCTAGGGCCAGCTATCAACAAAACCATACACGATTAGTGATTTTCGGTGCAAAAAATGAAACCCTCGACTACGATATGCATTCACATCAATGTCGAACACACTAAATAGTTTTAAAAAATGGCAATTCGCACGCGTTATAGGACAACTGGATCATTAAAATTTAACACGAGGCTAGGTAAACTTTGTACGAGTTGTAAATTACAACTGTGTGTAAAACGCTTATCGAATTTTTTTCACCAGCTATTCAGCAGGTGACAAGTTGGTAATTAGAAGCTAAACGCAACCATCGGTATGTTTCAGTCAATTGAAAATTTTATATACCTATCTGCTTTTTGTAAAAGCGATGTCCACCGAAGTACCGTATTCTACGGAGCCGAATGAATAAAATGTATCGTTTCGTACAAGATGAATAAAACATAAACTTAGCTAAGAGGTGACCATGTTCGCAGCAGATTTACACCGGTCAGCGTAGGTCGCTCCATTAAATCGTACATTTTGAAAATTAAAACGAAAAATAGAATGCGACGTGAGAACCGATGCTTTTGGCGTTGAAATTTATCTCGTACTTGGGTTTACTTAATTTTATCGCGTAGAAAGTTGGAAATTTTTATTGTTTGGTGGTTAAGTGTATACGAGAATCCTATTTTAGTTCGGTTATGATGGAAATTATTTTATCTGACGTAAGCTGTAAGCCATAATTTTTTACTCGTTAAATTTTCAACAGCTGGATGTATCTCTGTCTGCTGAGAGGTGAACATTAGGATGTTTCTTATAACAAAGTGGAAATTTGTTTCGAATTTTGATGGCCTCATATGAGGTGGTTCATTTTATTCTAAAAATAAAAATACTATTTTTTTTTTATCAATTAGAGGACATGCGACGAACCCTTCATTTTCATGCTGGATTTGACGCAAGATTGAATGCCGAAAAAAAAATCGGGAGTGGGGAGGACACAGAATTGAATACTAAAAAGGAAAAAAATTGAAGATGGGGATTTGAGAATTCAGAATTTTCAAATATTTCTTGAAAATTTTAAAATACTTGAAACAAAATTTTTATTTTTAGGTATAAGCTTGAAATTTGGGAAAACATTCTAGGAGGGTTCAGAAGGCCTTCAAGTTGGGTAAAAATGACTCAAATGTACTGATTAAGGCCTCTCAAAACTCACTTTGAATGATTTAGGGAGCTAAAATTTTGAGAATTGCTTGATTAGAGAAATGTGAACCACTCAGAAGGTTAGGACCTCCGAAATTCAAAAATTCTAGTTAAGAAATTTCTCTGACTTAACATATCATAAGTAGGATTCAATTCAAAATTAAAATTCGTGTTGAAATAAAATTGTTGTTTTCCTTTAGCATTTGATGTGAATGCAAAATAGTATCTACGTAGTACCGATTTCATATTTCAAGGAAATGTGCTCTCAATTTTTTTTTCGCTATTGAATTAAAAATCATCTGAAGTTGAATCAACTGAAAAATTTTTTTACTCACCTGCTGAATGCTTGATTGGAATATTCGCGTAAACAAAAACTTACAATGGGTAATTAAATTAAATCAACTATCACTTTCATGTTTCTCTCCGTTCTTTATCCGTTTAAACACTTGAATGTTTGAAAAATAATTGGAAACCTGCTTTAGAATAATTCTTGGCACTAGTACAACTATACAATTTGCAGATTACAATGATCCCCTGTGTACATAGGTCTAGTCAGGTACAATATAAAAAAAACTTTCGTTGAAATTTTAAAATTCTCAACATGCTCGCGTATGTTTATTTTTGAAAATTTATTCAGAATATTAAACGATGCAAGCTTTGAATTCTTTAAGTACCTATTCGGGCTCCTCTTATTATCAGTCATGCGAACTTGAAAGTCAAATAAAACACAGCAATAGTTTGTTAATAAGTATTCATAGTTTTTAAACAATTTGATTTTTTATGAAAAATATTAAAATACAATTCGGTATTGAGGAACTTATTTAGATCATTAAAGTTATGTACAATTACAATCTTATAAAAAAATTATATACTCACTTAGATTCAATTCTACTAATCATTTTTTCAAGGTTTGTATTTTATGAGATTGTTGAATGAATTGTGTATAGGAAATGTGATGGAAGAAATGAGAAATTTATGAACCTGATTTTTTTAAATTGGAAAAATATTTGAAAGAAAAGAAAATCTGATGAAAATGTTTTCAATAGAGTGAGAATAGGCAAAATCTTCAGAAACTGTTGGAAATGATAACTTTGTCAATATTTTGCTGAAATTTCGATGAAATTCGCATTAAAAATGTTATGATTTTTTATTCACCAAGATTTCAAAGTGTGATATTGATGTAGATAAGCTAGCGTTGCCTGGAGGAAAAGAATAAGGCTTCCTAAACCCATCACTGAGAGATTTGTATAGAATTTAAGAAATCTTTTAATCAGTGAATTCTTAGAAATTGATTGAATAGTGAATACCTATATCTTTTTGATCAATTTTACTCAGCTTTCGATTTACTTATAAACTTTTCCCTTTCACTTTTTATCAGTAAAGCAACCTTATCAATTATCATGGCTCAAATGAGGATTCGAATATTTTCTCGAAGAAAATCAAACTGAATTTATTTTCGTGGAATTATGAATTCGATTTTCTTCAGTAAAAGTTCTTGATCATATTGATTGGATCAAATAATTTTAATAAAAAAATGAGCATTCGCATGCTTTTTTTAAATCAGCAGGTAAATCAAATAAATCTTTTGATTTTTAAAATGGTAAAATTGCCAGTAGATTTTTTGAAAGTACGTAGTGTTTTTTTTTTTTTTTTTTTTTTGTAAAACCGTCTAAACTGAAAATTGTAAAAAGTTTTCATTGTGATTTTTTTAATTTATAAAAATTTAGAATTTTTTCTAATGTGGCAATGTTCCAATACTTATGCCAATAATTGACCATTTTCATTTTTCAATGTTTTCTATCATTGTACTGATTTTTTTTTTGCAAGTTACGAAATTGTTTTGCTCAATTCTTTAGCAACTTGATTGGAACTCATGCATGGAAGTTTGCGGACCTTCAGAATGAAAGGAGAAAATTTTAACCTTTGAAAAAATGAAATCGAGTTTGAAGTTGTATTAAGGGTAAAATCCAACATTTTCATCATTTTTCTTTCTGATTTTTTTTTTCTGTAGGTAAGTATACTACAAAGGAGTACTTTTTTTTGAGAAATTTTCAACATGGAAAATGGTACGACAAAAATCCAATTTTTTCAATCCAGTAAATACAATGGTTTTTCAGTGTTTCAAAAAATATTATTGGTAGATAGAATATTCTATTCTGAACTCTTTCCAAAAAGGTATCAAGGAAATTGCTCATTTTCAAAATTGAAGCGGCTGCTATGCTTGTAATTAAATTGAAAATTTCAAGATTTCTAACAGGTGATAAAAAATGAGAAGTTTTCATTTTAGGAGAATTATTATGAAATAGCCCTGATATGCCAATAACAGACAGAAATTGATTTTTAGAAATCACGTCTGAAAATTTAAAATTGCAAAATTAATTAAAAATAAAATTATTTTTTGATTCCTGAAAAATGTTTGTGTGATCTAATTTTAGAACTCGTGCATAAATGAAAGCTCCATAATAGAGTGAATAATTGAACAACTTTTGATCTAAGAGTGCCCTGGGTAGTTTTATTTATTTATTTATTTATTTATTTTTTTAAAAAAAGAGATGGAAAAATCACAGATTTACTTAGGAAAATTTGGTTTTACTGCTCGAATTTCAATACTGATCCGGTGTCTAATTATAAAGAACTCATTTCTTATGGATACAGAAACCATCCTTCGATGTTCAAAATTGATTTTTTGATCTAACACCGAATTTGAGCCATTCAGAAGAGGTGAAATCAAGGGAGACCTCAACTCACAAAATCAATTTTTGAGTTCTAAAGGTGGTTTCTTTCTAGGGTTGTACCGAATCATGTTTTTTTTTGATTCAGATCACGAATCGCGAATCATCGATGTGATTCGAATAAATTACGAATTACGAATCATTTTCCTGAAATGTGATTAGTGTTTCGAAATTTTCGAATCATTTAATGTATTCAGACTTGTTTAGTTTCCTTGAAATTCGGACATTTTTTGACGTAAATTTTCGGATAAACTTTGCTACCAAAGAAAAACGCCACTTTTCTGGCTTAGAAATGGCATATTATCACACTGACATGTTCTAGGATATTTTTTCAAGATTAAATTCAGTTTTCAAAACCAAAATTCGGCCATTTTTAGCAAAATATTCAAAAATTTATGCCAAAAAAAATGCGCAAAAGTGAGCAAAACAAAAGAAATTTCAAAAAAATAAAATGATTCGTGAAATTATCGAAAAGTTTCAAAAATTTCGAATCACGAATCATAGGAATGATTCGAACAAAACACGAATCATTTCCTTTTAGACGATTCGAATCATTTTTCGAATCATAAAATAAGTGATTCGAAATTCGAATCAGTACAACCCTGTTTCTATCAGTCATCACGGTCATCAGCAACAAAACGAATGTTGGTATTGGTATTGACTTTGGTTTTTCAAACGTTTTGGTTTTGGTTTTTTTGAACAATTTTGATTTGGTTTTACCAATCATGAAAAATGAAAAAAGTAAGTAAATCTAAAAATCTAAAAATCTTATTGTAATTCAATAAAAAAAAAATTACTACCCAATTTTTATGTTGACTGAGCAATTTTTTTAGATTTTGGTTATCCAGTCACAAAATGCTTTAATCATTTCAACTTATCAACTCAATGTCCTATAATTATCTGGGGGAAAAGACAGCTTTAAAAAACATGAAATATTTTCCAAAGGAAAGGGATAAAAAAAGGATTTTTGATCAAAAATTTTCTTCAGGATCCCAATTTGATATTTTCCATTTTAAGTATTAGGTATACAAAAACAATTCGGCCATTCAACTAACATAATCATCTTTCTCAAAATCTTGCATACCTTGATCTATCGACTCCGTACACAAATAACCATCTCGAAATGAATCCGAAAAAGATCATTCGCTCGATCCTTTGTAATCATCATGCTCCTTGGTACTTCATTTACACCGTTGTACTATTCGCACCATTGTAATGACTGATGACATGCCTTATACAATCGTTTATTCCACACGTAATCAGCGTACACGCGAACACCATGATCACTGCGTTTTTACACAAAATCAGCACAAATTCCTTGCTGTTGTTGGTTTTGCGAAAACATACCAACGTATTCACGATGGTCGGAAACAGCATACTATCTATGGACGTGCCAATGGTCCCGCTGAAGGATAAAAACACCTGAATATTGGGCACGGTCAACGCCATAATCAAAATAATACCCACGATGGCAGTCCTTATCGCATACTCCCAAATTAATTTACGCTTAAAATGAACTTTTCTTTCACGTAGCATGTTATTCCATACGGTATCGTAGACTACATACGTGACCAGAGGGAATTGAAAAGCCAAGATAAATGTAAATATGGGTATTATTAATTTGGCTATGGAATGGTGTATGGGTAAATTCATCAATACATTGGGATGTATACTGGTTCCAAATTTCTGCGAGCTAAGTGTACCGAAAACGCTGACCAGCAAAGCTATGCCTATAAATGATACTGTGACGACACCAAACCTCGAATTGAATTTTTTCGGTTCTCGCATATCGTTTTTCAAAGGTATCAAGATTCCTGTACCGTTTATGCAGAATAATATCGATCCCAAGAATATAGGGATGTCGATCAGATGAACCGCCTGTTTGGGCATTGGATAGGCAGTCTGGTCCGCGAAGACGTAGTAGAATACAGCGCAAATGATGAGCCAGTTCATAATATTGGCCACACTTGATATCGATACCAAATACTTCAGATTTGGAATCCAGCATAATATGAGTAAAGGCACAGTAATGCACAGCATGGCTATTCTGATATCGATTTTTTCGTTGAAAAGCGTGAAATAAACAGTCTGCAGATTCTGGCCGATTAAAATCAAATTGAAAGCGTTACCTCCAGCCCAGGTGACGGCGAATACGAGATAAGTCAAGAATTTGCAGTAGGGTGCTAGAAAGTGGACACTCGTGGGACCATTTTTGAAAGCGTAAAATACCGTATCCGAGTAGGATAAATTTGGTACTCGTTTCTTTTTGCATATTTCGTATTCGGCGTCGACGAACATATGAACGTTGTAAGCGTAAAAACACACGATTAGGAAGCTGCCAATCAATCCAATGGTGGCACCTACGTTTAGAAAGTTAGCCGGCAATGTGAACACAGCTGGGCCGGCAGATATGATCACAATGTGCAGAACAGTTTCCCAAAACGACGTGGCGTGTTGTTCTTTGCCGAAATCGTGAGGATCGTAGAAACTATGAGTATCCAGAATATTGGGCAATGGCGGTATCCCATTTTTACCTGGCTGAGATGATGGTAATCCGTCCGGCAGGAAGGAAGGGTTATCGAACGCGTATATCGTCTCGAGACTGTTACTTCGCAGATACGGAAACCGGCTGCTGATCGAATTGTAATTCACGCTGTTTGTCTCGTTACGTATAATCGAACTTTTACTCGTAATTTGATCTTTGTCTGTGTCGCGATTATCCATAGCGCGCGTGTTATTGAAAATTTTTTTCAAAACCTTCACCAAGTTCGTTTCGAAGTACTGTTTTTTTCTCGTATTTCACACTTTTAAAAACATGGCTCGTTACAAACGTACTTCATTAAAAATACATTAATTATAAAAGAGTAAACACGTACTGCGAATGTGCTCCTTCATTACGGTACACGTAATATACCTACGTAGGTATGTTCGCGATGCCAGTCGAATTTTTTTTCTTTCTTTTCGGCGTTAAATTTCTAGGTGCTTTTCTATTATACTTCGGTTCGAACTAGATATAGTCGAAACGTATCTATGGTAGGAAAAAAATAAAATATAAAAATTTAACCTTACCGCATTAAACTTATCACCGATGCATTAACATTGAAACTGTTACCATCGCAGGTACTACATGACGTTGTGTAATGTGTCCGCACATGTATTTAACCTATACCTAGAACCTACTACAAACGTACGAATGTCGAAAGACTACGATTACCTGGTGGATAGTTATAAACGGTGACTTGAAAATTGTAGTATATGACCTTTAAAAGGGAAACTGATAAGTTTTCTTTTTCAGAATTTTACTTGTGTTTTCGTTACGTCACAGGAAAATATACTACTCGCTCTATAGATAAGGAATACTAAAATGTATATTCGTAAGAGTGAAAAAATCATAATATAAGTTATGACTCAATTTTTGCTGGCCTAATCGCGCGAAAGACAAGTTTTATCAATTTTTTTCGGCTATCGTGTGGTCGTTTGTTATTACCTTGGAATGGAAACCTTGAAAATGCTGTCTGATTGACGATTCTTTTATATGTATACTTACAAACGGCGATGTTAATTTGTATTTCTGTATTGTACCGGTATAGTGTATAGATGTATTCGTACCTAATTACGGATTCTATTAAGTTGATCCGAACCAGTTTCGAGGATGAGTTGATTTAATGGGACGAATGAAGTTATTGGACGAAAAAGGGTACCAGCGGTTAAGATAGACGAATCTGTCGCAGAGCTGAAATTTGAAACTAACCCACGGAATTTGGTTCTTAGGGTCTGAAAACCACCTGGTAAAATTTTTGGCCCCCTACCCCTCCCCTAGCCCGAGTTATGGGACAAAACTTACTTTTTAAGCCTTTCAATTAAAAATTTTTATCTCCGAGAGTTTTCAACCAAATTTCTTCAAATTTGCGTGAGTTATACGCTACACTGAGAGGTATTGGTGGGTGATTGGGAAAAAAATTTTGATCATTTTTTCTAGCCCAAAATCACCTTTTAAAGCTTGAAATCGAGTTTTCTACTTGATGTTTCAGAGGTGCAATTTTGAAAAAAATATATTTCATGTATCTATAGTCCCTATCTACGAAGTAATATTTTTTTCAGAATTTTTTAAGTGTTTGGAAGACCTTGAAAAATGCGAAAAACCACCTTTTCGGAACGTTTTTTACATATAAAAATAGTCATTTTTGGCTGAAAATTTTTTTCGGGTAATAATATCCCAAAATACTGATTTATACACCACTTTTCTGATTTTCGCTTCATTTCATCTGTTTTTCGTGATTTTTGTACCTAATTTATTCGAGTCCACTTAAGTACAGCGCAAGGCTCAAAATTGATTATCTCACTTTTTTTGCTAAGAAATTGTCCTAAGAAAAAAATTGCAACATATTCGTATTCAGCAGCTCAAATATCGTTTTTAGAATCAAAGGACTTAAATTTTGAAAATTCAGTTTTGAGTGAACGATTTTTTTTAAAATGAATAAGGTTAGGTGTAATGAATGTCTCGCATATTAAAAAAGTAAAAATTACGATCAACTTATTTTTTCATTTTTTAGGGGGATGGGGAAGGTTGCCTATGTCTTCAAATTACTAAAAAAAAAATTGATTATATTTTTTGAATTCGGGTCAGTAAGGGGCATAGGGGAGGCTGATCGTGAAAGTAAGCTCATTTATGATCGAATTCAGCACTCCAGAATTGGTGAAAATCAATGTGCCACAATTTGCATTTTTTGCATGCGTTTTCTCAAAATGTGACCCTGCCATAAAGAAGGAACCTTATGTAAAAAAAATCGATGTTTCTATTTTTATGTGTTTGATCCTGATTTAATGTAATTTGGATCAAAAACGTGAAAAATGAGACATCGATTTTTTACGCTAGGTCTCTTCTTTACGGCAGGGTCACAAATTGAGGAGGACTTGAGGGGCACCAAGGGTTCGAATTCAAAAAATTTGCAAATATTCGAACTCAGTGTCCTTTATTAACTACCTGTCATGCGTTATTTTTTATTTCTTTGAATTTAGACCTTACCGAGGAGGTGATGAGGGGGGAGGGGTGTCAAATGAGACGGATAAAAAATTGAATATGTGATACGATCTGTGAAACAGGGCCACAAGTCGGAAAGATCGAAATCGATTTATTCGGTTCAATTGTTGGAGGAAGAATATTTTTTGAACATTTTATGAAAAAAAAAAACCTTACGCATTCTGCGTAAGGTAACCGACTTTTCCACAAAAGTCGGTGTAGAAAACTTAATTTACTTTCGTTCAACTATTCACAAATATTGAGCCTACTGAGAAGTACCAAACTCGAAATTTTGAACTCCAGTGTATCCAGGGAAGGGGCTCAAATCAAAATAAAAAAGTCGGTAATACATAAGTTTAAAGAATTGGTACCCACGCTATTTATCAAGTAAAATGACTGAAAATTGAAATTTTGGTTTTGCACTCAAGCTCAAAATTTTGGGCCCTCAAGCTCCCATATCCATAGGGGCACCTGGTGGGGGGGGGGGCACAAATTCAAAAAAGTTGATAAATTGATATTGAATGAAATAATAGTATGCCATTTTTTTCATTTCTTATTTCAAGTTACTATTATTATTCGAAATTGAAATTTTAGCTCAACTGTCCCAACTGTCCCCATCCCCTCAGGCATTCTTATATTCTTAGGGACATGTAGAAGATTTAGATCGAAAAACAAATACCAAATTCGGAATCAGTGACCCAAAAAATATCAAACTGCGCTTTTTCACAAACTTTTTAATGCCAAACTGTAAATTTCGATTCTTAGATCTCCTTTTGCATCCTTTGAGGACCGTTTTTGAGCAAAGGAAGGGCCTTCCAAAAAAAGGCTGTATAAGAAGTTGTAGAGAATTAAATTTGTGTTCTATAATTTGTCATTAGATTTTTTTGAAGAGCCCTAGTTTTATTCAAATTACGTATTTACGTTTCAAGCTTGCATAAGAAATTAAAAATGGCAGTTCACAAATTTAAGCTACCGAGGGACGACTTAGGAACATGTAGAGGATTCAAATCGAAAAACAAAGACTTAATTCGGAATCAGCGACCCAAAAAACATCAGTTTATGCCCTTTTACAAAGTTTTTTACAAACTTTTTAATGCCAGAATGCGAATTTCGAGTATTGGACCCTCCTTTGCGTCCTTTGAGGACCGTTTTTGACCAAAGGAGGGGCCTCCCGAAAAATGCCTGTTTAGCAAGTTGTAGAGAATTAAATTTGCTTTCGACAATGAGTCATTAGATTTTTTGAGAATGCCTAGTTTTCAAATTATTCGACCTTCAAGTTTCAGTAAGCTATTGAAAAAACTGTTTACAAATTTTAGGCGTACCGAGAGACGGTGTACCTCAACCGATCAGGCTGAAAATTTTTCTGTAAGGTCCTCAAACGTTTCTTTGCCAATCCTGAAAATTTCAGCTCAATCGGTTCAGTAGTTTTAGAGAAATCGAAATTTGAAGCGCAATGTAACTTTTACCTTGGTTGTTTGAAATTTCGGCTAAGTGCCACCCCCCACCCCCGAAAAAACACAAAAAGTTCAATATCTCGAAAACGGCTGAACCGATTTTAAATCGGTTTGAAAATCTCAAAACTACGTAAAAAATGCTATCTTTTGGGATCGTTGTCCCCTTCTGGAGCTACACAGCTTCCGTGTTTAATCGCGGACAAAATTATACATAAACATATAAATATATAAATATATATATATATAGGCATAGCAAAGCACTGCGAGACCCATTTTGGAAACGGTGCTATCACTGCGAGGCCCGATTTTACACTGCGAGACCCGAAATCGGGTCTCGCAACGTCATGCCATGTAAAATGGTTTTTCATGATGTATGCATACTCAGGAGGCAGTAGACGAAATTTTTTTTCGGGCCTCGTAGTGTCATTTGCATATCTTTATATACAAATTACCTCGCCTCTCTGCACACAACAACACATGAAAACTTCGACCATGCGCCATTCGAATACGAATTGAGCTAGCGGCATGGCGCTTGCGCAGCGAAATTCGTCTCGTTTTCGGCTATTTTTTCCGCTACACACATCGGCCTTAATACCTGACCCTTCATTTATGCCCATTTTTGAAAATTCGAGCCTGACAGTGCCTGTATCATCTCCTTTTCCAAAGCGGGCCTCGCAAGGATAGTATGATCCATATATATATATATATATATAAGGAAACCTCGTTCTCAACCACACGTCCTATCGTGTTCAGAATGTCCGAAAACGTAAAAAAAAATTGTTCCCGACGCTCCCTTCAACTACGATGAACAATTTAGTACTCGACTTTTCCTAATGGAAAAGTCGGTAAAAAAAGAAAAAAAATCGAAAATTGGTTTTAAAATAACGGAAATATGACACTTTGAAGTTTTGATTCTGAAAAATTTTTCCGGGCCAAAATTTTGTGCAAAATGTTTTTTGAAGTATATTCTTTCGAATTATGAAAAAAAATTGTGGCCTCAAATTCGATTTTTTCGCTGTACCTACTGAGAAATTTATTTTTCCGACTTGTGGCCCTTTTTCACATTTTTTGGAAACCCACGCAAGATTCATCCGGGATCTTACTAAGTTCGAGATTTGTAATCCTTCAAAGTTGAACCGGTTTGCTAATGATTCTAATTGTATGAAAATAACAAGAGTCACCCCCTCCCTTCTCAGAGATTAGGATTGAAATGACAATGATTTTTTCATTTGATCATCGAAGGAAACCTGCAAAAAATTTTTGAGTGAAATTTAGTGAAATGTATTTCACTCGAAAAATCAGTGATTTTCAATGACTGTACGGTAAAAACCCATGAATACTGATTTCACAGTTACTACCCGATAAATAATTTTCTACTGAAAAATCAGTGAAATTCAACAAAATTCACGACGAAATGTCACGAAAATTCATCTGTTTAAAATTCAGAGAACACGTGATTTTTTTTTATTTATGAGTTGAAAAATCGTTATTTTTATGGTTCCTCCCCATCCACTTTTTTTCAAGTTTGAATATGGACTAAGAACTCTTTTTTATGCAGTCTGCTGTCCAAGGCTCCTTCACCTTTTTATCGGGGTTGCAAAAGGAAGTTGCAAGCTTTAAGCTTTCACTCATTCAACACGAAAGATCGAAAAATTGTCTTGATTTATACAGAACTCCGTAAACTTGACACATTGAATTTTGCAAGAAAATGATGCCTATCTTACACAAATAATTACAATCATTACAATGCAAATGATGAGTGAATTGGTTGATGGCGCTTCTATAAGTACATACTAGGTACATGCACATTTGTTTCCTTCTGTATAGAAATTATGTGTTGCTTGGATACTTATACAATGACCTTGGCGATAGAGAAGATATAAACCAGCAATAGTGGATTTAAATATGTATATAAGTGCATTCGATTACGGTATTCTTGTGAAAAAAATTACATTTTTGACACTGATTCAACTCAGCTCCATATGTATGCAATTTGGTTAACATCGTTTACCATCGCTCGTCAAGATTTTATCATGTTCATCTGACTAATGCAAATTATCAATTTTATTCATAACTTTTTTTTGAATCTAAGCTATACATACCGACCAAGTTGTTGAAGAAATAGAAAACAAGTTTATTTTGAAGACATTTGAGGGACAGACTGACAACCAAATTATATATTATATTAATAATTTTTTATTGAAAAATGTGAAAATTTTTTAACCAAAATCAATTTTTTCATTTTTTTTGTTGCAAGGAAAAATTGTTAAAAGAGTGAAATGATTTAAAATTTTTACATCGTTGAAGGTTTAGTTGAAAATTTGAATCCGAGGAGAGGAGAAGGAAAAATTCTGAATTTTACCAGAACGTTAATCCATTGACTTCGACGGTTTTTAATACACTACAAGTTGTGAATCACTCCTCGAGCTCGAAATTCGAAATTACGAACTTTTTCTTTCTCAAAGGTTAATAACTTGGTGGTTATTTTTTTACCTTTCGTTTTTTCTCTCACCCTTGAATTTCTTTCATTCATTTTTTTCATTCTTGCAGAAATACAGTAGGTATGAGATTTAAAAAAAATCAAGTTTAAAAAGTAAATTGACAAATTAAATGTTATTTTGGTCTGAGATGTTTATTTTGACATTATAATGTACAACATAATGTAATATTTTACTCCAATCTATTTTTTTTTCGAATGAAAATTTGGGAAAAAGTAATGTAATGTTTTTGAAAGAAATTTCGCACTGATTTGTTTAGTTTTGTTGGAGGAGGGGGTAAAAAATTATTTTTAGGCGGCTATTCTTTTGAAATTTTGATAATAAAATTTAATTTCCTTATCGCTAAAGGTGTCGCAATTGACGCTATGGTGTGTCAGTTTTCAAAATTTGAGAAAATTGATTAGTATAGATAATGACTTTTAAGAATGACCATGCAGTGCATCTACGTATCACAAAATTTAATAGGTATTGAAATGATGAGCTTCCAGTGTTGATAGTTTACATTAAATATGTATTTGTGATTCAGTCGAAGACGAAGGTTCCAGTTGAAATAATTCTATTTATGATTGAAGTGACGATAGCGAATATTTATTTACCAAGAATATTGATCCTTTGATAGTGAAGTGGCCGAATATCGATTACTGCTCTAAATTCGACCCCCTCCTCCTCCTCTACATTTCGTCGGCTAATGACATGATCGAAATTTTTGTATATTCTTTTTCTATGAAAAAATCAAATAAGACCAAAATTATGGGCCAGAAGCTAAAATTCGCGACGTTATGGGTCAAAAATGAAAATGAAGAAGTCAAAATGAAAAAGTTCTCAATATTCTAAACTGTGCTTTGCAGGAAAGTGACCACTTTGATGTCAAAAGTAAAAAATTTTAATTCAAGTTGAAATTTCAAAATATTTATACCAATATGTAATCTGAATTTTTTTCAATTTTTTCGATATCGATTGCATGCGACCAGTGCAATGTTTTATCTGTTCCTGAAAAAATTAATTACCGTATCTTTCACGTTCAATACCCCTCCGAAAAATAAAAACAGAGCCAATGCTACGATAAAAGCGTCTTTGAATATAACCACATACGTCATCCTAGTTTTCTGAACCGTTGGGGCAGTCAATAATGAAATCTGTATAAATGGCGGAATGGCTACTTCGATCAAAATACTAATAACGCCTCCAACGGCTACGAGTATTTGAAAATCCGGTACAATTACCGCTATTAAATACGGTAAAGTACCGAGACCTAAACGTAAACCGCTTTCTACGTACATTTTATATTTCATCTGCGAAACTCTGCTTGGATTTGCATTTTTCCATATCGTATCTACAGCTACGTACACATATAAAGTATACGATACGCATATCGCTATTGAATACAATATTAGTACTAAAAACGTTAAATTATTTTCGGGGGGTAAATTGCTCAAAATATTGGGTTGTATTTGGCTACCGTATTTTGCGTACCCTAGGAAGCCAAAAATCACATACAGAATGGTAGCGGCCACCAAAGCTAAATGGAGTACGCCGAAGGAGTTGGAAAATTTTCGAGGATTTTCCATATCGTTTTTCAAAGGTAAAACCATCCCAGTGCCGGTCAAAGCTCCAAGAACGATTCCGAAAAATGTAGGGAATTGAAGTATATCGTTTACAGCCCTGACGTCGTTATCAGAGGTACCAGCATGGTTCGACGATAGGTATAAAATCAGAAAAATATTTATAAAACTGAAAGCATTAGTGAGCGTTGACATGGGTACCAAAAATTTCAGATTTTTTATCAGGCATAATATCACCAAAGGTATAACCGTTATGGATAGTATAACGATTATATTTGCATCGATATTGTAATTATAGTCGATTATCATTTTGAAATTATCCGCAATGGTGATCAAGTACACCGCGTTTCCCAGCGAACTGTTGACTACGTAGTGGAAATACAGTAGAACTTTACCCATTACGGTGAACCTTCGCATCGGTTTAGGTCCTTTTTCGAAAGAATGCTGGACAACAGCGACGTAAGTTAGGTTCGATATTCTCAATATTTTGCATAATTCGTACTCGACGTCGAGTAAAATGTGAATTATGTGGACGTACAGTAAACCGATTACCAATGTGGCTGGAATGGCGACAGCATAGCCTACACTTCCGAATGTTGATGGCAGAGCTAAGATGCCAGTACCAACGATGGCTTTGAAAAAGTGAAACACAGGACCCCAGAAAACCGTAGGATGGTTTTCGTTACCGTAGTCGTAGGGGTCGTAGTAGTTTTGTTTTTTCGTCGTGATCGATGCATTGCGAGTGAGGGTGGTTTCATTGGGGTTGCTTGGTTTCTTGATGGAGTTTCGGATTGAGTCGCTGGTGAAGTCTTGAATCGAGGGAGTTATCGTCATAATTGATCATGTGTAACGTATTAATGTCGAAGTGGATGCATGATGTTGGTTTAAATGGCGAACCTGAAAAAAAAGAGAAATGCATGATTGGAAACTGATTTCGTCTTTGAAGTAGTCTTGCTAGAGTTTGAAAATCGGAAAATCCAAGGGCGTTCAACAGGTCAAGCTGTCTGATAAGTCAAGCTTTTTGCCTTGCGGTCGGCCCTGAAAAGTCGAGCTTTTTTCGAAAATTTCAAAAATTTATTATGAAAAAGAAGAGTATTTTCAAGGGAGGGGCAAAAAAGTGCTTGATAGAGCCTTTCCTAATAAGAGTCAAAAATGAACCTTGACCCAGAATTGGTCAAAATTGACCCAAAATGTTACTCATCGTCTAGAAACATCCCAAAAATTTTTTTGACTCCCACCCCCACCTCTTTCGGAATTATCGCGCTTTTAATGTCGAAATTTCAACATACGATATCTCTGGAAGAAGTGGGTAAAATTTTTTGAAATTTTGATAGATTATATATCTTGTTGGGGGAGGGGGGTATGAATGAGAATTTTTTGAAAATTTTCGGTTCACATTTTCCCATTTTTTTCACATTGAATTTTTTTTTTTTTAATTTGGGAGGGATTGTCAGGGCTGAAAATTTTTTTATTAGTTCGGCCAAGTGGTTATGCATCACTTACATTTTTTTTGACCCTGAAATTGGGAGCAACGTGGTCAAAAAAAATGAAAACCAAAAAAAGTGATTTTTTACCACTTTTTCGTAATAACAAACAAGGTAAGTATCCCAACTCGAAGTGAAATTTTGAGTCAAAATAGTCATAAATTGAAAGTATAACATAAAAAATTCCATTTCCAAAATTTCAAGTGCTGAAGTGCATTTCTTAAATTTTGGCGATTTTTTGAAATTTTAAAATTTGAGAAATGCACTTCAGCCCTTGAAATTTTGGAAATGGAATTAAATCGGAAACTACATGAAAATGAAGTTTCCATGTTTTCTAAAAAAAACAAAAAAAAACACATTTTAGTGATTTAACTGGATTTTTAATACATATTTTCCTTTTTCGTTGAATTTTTTAATAACAGGGTACGAAAGTTATTTTCTTTCAGCGAAGTCGAAGCAATAAAAATGAATAGTCAAGGTTTTCAATTTTTTGGATCCGTTACACATTTTGTTTTTTTCAATTCAGCCAATCAGAAAACTACGTTAATTTTTTGAAAAATAGAAGGTTTTATTATTTTATATTTTTTTGTTTTTTCACGCTTCAAATTACCTAAATAGCTTCTCACCTTCCAAGGGCGGAAACTTTCGTGTCGCGCATGCGAAATTTTTTGGCGACATGCTGAATTTCATAGGTGCACCCAAGGAGGAGGGCTCAGGTAGCTCAAGCCCCCTCTTAAGTTTGGAAAAAAGATTTTTTTATTGCAAAAAACATTTAAAAAGTGCATTTTTTTGCTTTTCAAACAGTATTTTTTCCAAAAAATTTTCACCTTCGCTTCGCTCGGGCAGTAGTTTAATAAGTAGTAATTTTGAATTGAAATTTGATAATTTTTTGACTAATTTTTCAGTCAAAAATCACCAATTGAGGAGTTTCGTTTCAAAACGCAACAAAAAATTTGTTTCATATCAAAACGCACCATCTTTTTTTTGCCCCTCCCCTCCAACCCTCTTTGAGGTACAAGTGCGAAATAACTCCAAAACATGTAGCTGGGGTCCTAAGCTTTCCAATGAGACCGCCCCGAGCCAAAACCCCCCACCCAATTTTGAATGACAGTTTTTTTGGGATTTCTCAAAAATCAGGTCTTCGGAGATGTTGCGTTTTGAAACGAAACTCCTCAATTCTTCAATAAATTCCTAATTTGTCGAAAAAATTGATGATTTGTGATATGACTAATTTAAAATTTGACCCCCTCTCCCCATTTTTTTTCAAATGCACCTGATGCAGAAAATCATTTTATTTTTATGATTAAAATTTTGCGACATGCGGAAAAAATCTAAGTCTCCGCCTCTGTCACCTTCCCTCACGTACTTATACTTGTTCTGTATAAAATTCCTTTCTTTTTTTTCAGCAGTACAATTAAATCTTCAGACAGGAAAATAATATGCCATTACGTTTCATCTTAAATTTCTAGCGGAAAAAATTATGTTGAAAATTCTTGTTTTACTTTGAAATTTGACATACAGAAGGAGTATAATCAAGGGGGAACTTGATTCAAAAATCACAATTTTTGACTGGACACAACACTAAAATTTCTCTTGAAAAATCCAACGTTTCAAATTCACCTAATTTCATCTTACTCGTCTAAATTAAGGGATTGTGAAACTGAGGTTTATATTGAATCAATTTTTTTTAGTGAAAGGACATCTAAATGAAAAAAAAAAATGGAAAACCGTTGAAACATTTTTTTAATCTCTCAATTTTTTGGAAAATTCTCATTTTTTGCATAATTTTTCTAGTTTTAAAAATTTTTAAAACTCAGAAACTTGACTTGAGCTTCTTCATTTTTTTCTATACCTTATATTTTGGAAATTTTCCATCAATTGCAGTATTTTTTTTTTTGGTAATTTTGAATCATAAGTTGAAAATGCAATCTGATCAGCGCTATCAGCAGGGGTAACTTGAATTAAGATTTCGCCTGGCTCGATTATTCTGTATGCAGTTAGTTTGCTATCTTTGCTGTTTTTTAATTGAAATATTGTGAACGTGGTTTGAAAATGGTACTATACACAACGCTATTTCGAAAAAAATTCCACAATTTGTAAGTATTGTATGATGGGATTAATCTAATTCGTAGAAAGGACAAGGAATCTTCCTGTAGCCTTCAAGAGAATATAGAATTATGTATGTATTTCGGTCAGATTGTTCCTTAACGAACTCTACCCCTTCACTCTCTCTTACTCCTTCGATGACTAAATAAGCATATGGACGTTTCCTTATTCAATACCTTCCGATTTGATGAAAATATAAACTTATTGAATTAGATGGATATTTAAAAATTTTCGACTGTAATTTTGATCAACTTGACTGAATAATAACATTTAACGTCTCATTAAGGAAAGAACTGAACGCGAATTACATATTAAAGGAACCATCGAAGAGTCATGCAGTGTTAATGAACTGAATGATATCGATATCGATATCGCGTTATTTGGGGTGTTTAACGAATAATCGAGCCAGCTTTGGAGAGGAAGTGGAAGTTTTGCGATTAGATTTACGTGAAATAACAGAAGTACTATCATCAATCTACCTGTTCTTTGGTGATAAAGTTTTGATCATTGTCCGCGATTCGACGACGACGATTTTTTTCTTTCTCTCCCTCTCTTTTACGTTTCTCAAAGTTGCATTTATTGGGAACTCGAAACCGCGTGATGGCAACTTCGTTTCGGCACACGATAAAGTTGCAATTGAGATTTCAACACGGTGGCTGAGCTGCGCGAGATAACTTGACTGAGTATTTTGTGGTAGCAGATAGTTGCCTATTATATAGTTATACATACTCGATTAACGCGACAATCGAAAGGACAATGTCGAACGAATTTTTAACAATGATCAACTGTAACGTTTGTTTAATGAATAGTCGACGTCGAGTCGCTGCGGAGATACATAACAAATTGTGTGTTGACGCGGTTCGTTCAAAAAAAAATTACAATTTTCGACAATAAACGTAGGTACCATGACCACGTAATGTAAGCAACGAAAATTTTTACCTGATTATGGGCATCGAGATGGATTAATTAATAACTAGGCCTGGGATTTCGGACAGGGAAGGAGGAAAATTTAATAAAAAAACCAATTCCTGTAAAATTACAGGTACGAAATTACAAAGAGAAACAGGATGTTAATAATTGGAGGATTTTGATACGACGAGGGCAGTACGCACACGACAGTGACAAAAAGGCAATTAGAATAGTACTCCGTGACGTATATCTCGTACTTTTTGTAAGTTTATTAGTGTGGGTCGTCGTCGAAGCACGTTACGTGGGTACACGTTATCGCCAGACACGTGATTTTTAATGGTATATGTATGGGTAATTTTAGGAACAAAGCTGCTTAGTTTTTGTTTTGGTTAATAAACGTCTGGATTTTGTGGTTGACTTCGTGATTGTTTTGAACTATGAAGTGGTTTTGATTCGTGTTAGGGTTTTTGAGCAGGGGCGGTTCGAACATAAATTTCTGGGGGGGGGGGGAATGAGGTTCAAAAATGCCGAATGAAAAATTCAAAATTGCCGATTAAAATCCATAAATATCACATTTTTTACGATGAGTATAAAAAAAGAACAATGGACCCAAAAATTTGAAAAGTCTGATCAATTGATCATACCTGATTAGGTCAATTTTATTTACAGTTGCTCGCGTCTGAAAATTTTTCTGTTGGTATTTTGATGAAAATTTCCAGTTCCGAGCAAAGCGAGGAGAGAACATTTTAAACGATCTCACATTGGAAGTGCGAAAAAATATTGTTTCAAGTTGATAAACTTAAATAAAAATCAGCCTTTTTTACTCTAAAATTATTGAATGAAAAATACGATTGGGCCGAGCGCAGCGAGGCCAAAGCTTTTGAAAAATTGTATTTCCAAACATCTAAAATAAGTTCTAGGAAGAAAAAATTTTTAGTAGGTAATGGGTAAAATTACGAGATGATTTTGAAAAAAAAAAAAATAAGGAAAGAAATCATTTTTGAACCATTTGATTTATTTCAAAATTATGGAAGGAGAAATTCAATATGGCCGAGCGTAGCGAGGCCGAAGTTTTTGAAAAATTATGATTTAAGAAGTAATTAAATCCATTAAAAATATTACCAACAGACCGTAATCAAGTGTGTTAGTTCTGCGTTTAAGTTTGACGAAATTTCCGAAATTTGCCGAATTTTCATCATCTTGTCAAAATTGCCGACTGGAACTCGGCTGGGGGGGAATTACTCCCCCCCCATTCCCCCCCATCGCGCCGCCCCTGTTTTTGAGGGATTTATATGTAGTTTTAAAGGGATATTTCGATGATTTGCATTATGAATTTATTGTTTATGGGATAAAAAAATCGACTGGATTAGTAATAATTTATGAGGATGATTTAAAAACGTCTTGCATACCTACTTAACGTTGAAACAAAGTAATCCATCCGTGGCATTAAAAAAAGTAATGCGATTCGATGTTTTATTGTTCAAGGGATCCAATATTGAAATTTGAAGGATTACTTTTTCTCAATGATTACTTATCCTTTAATCTTGTTTTTCACATGGTGTCTAACTGTCTATCAGGCATGAAAATCATGAAAAACATGAAAATAGCATGAATATCGGCATAGTGGCCTGAAAACATTAAAATATGTAGCATGAATTTTCAGAAAGGCATGAATTTTTAAATCGAAAAATTACCTTTAGATCATTTTTTAACGACACTTTTTAATGAAAAAATTTTCGCTTTCCGCCCTTGCTTTGCTCGGACAGGGCTTCCATTTTCCCTTTTTTTAAAATTTTTTTATTCAACTTTTTCGATCAAAATTTTTTGATTATGATTTTCTTGTCTGAATTGACCGTTGTACCTAATTGCTTTCATATTTGGTATCCTTTTTTGGAAAATCGTGTTTACAAATGTCCGCAAGTTTCACTGTTAGGTACATGCTGCCATGATTGGATGTGGCCAAAAGTCTCAATTTGGCTAAAACTTGATAGATTTTGTGCTTACCCGAAGCTTTTTCATCATTATGACGTAGTTTCTGGAAATGAAATTTCATGCTCAGCTGTTTTTCTTGATTTTCAAACATTTTTGCTCTGGCTTTACTCGAGGCAAATTAATGTTTTTCTTTCTAAAGTTTATTTTGATGAATTTATATGGATAAAAATGTTATGAAATTTATCCTAAATGTCTATGATTTTGCGTTTAAAATTTTCTATTTTCTGAAAATTTCTCCTTCTTGTCATTCATAATGAATACTTTTTCTGCTGAAATTTAATATTCCTTAAAATTCGTTTCAACTGTATTTTTTAGGGCTTGCAATTTTCATTTTTCAAATTTTTGTCCTGGTTTTGTTGAGGCCAGATTCATAGACGATAAGGTCGCCTTGAAATACATCTACTGAAATAAGAGACAATTAAAAATATTTTGAAATTTCATCAATTGAAAAAATATCAGTATGTTTTTCCAAAGCTCTGGGGAAAATTTAATCAAATTTCGTTTGAACAGTCCTACAAAAATCCTGTCTGTTCAATTCGAGATTTTGTTGAGACAACTTGCGTATGTTTCTATTCTGCTCGTTTTGCATCATTTTTTATCCACCAAGTATAATCTAATCGGAATAAAACTACATACTAGAAAAGTATTTGAAACGTGCTTGAAACTACCCTTAAAATGAAAATTGAAAACACACGCTAATGGGGGGTGAAGCAAATTTGGAGAATGAAAAATTGTTTTGGAATGGCATGCAAAACATGGAAATATGAAAATAGCGTGAATTTTCATTCGCTTAATCCAGGAAGTAGACACCATGTTTTCGAGTTGATTGCAGCAATTAGGAATAAAACTTGCTTTCATTGCTAAAGAACTAGGAAAACGAAGAAAGAGGAGGGAAGAAGCGAGCCGAAATTATTATTATAGAAGAGGAGAGAAATTCAGAAAAATTTGAGCATGAAAAATTGGATTTCTTCGAATGTTTTTGCAATCTCATATATTTTTTTGAAATAATTCTTCCCACTTGAAATTTTTTTTATTGATAATTGAGAAAGTTTTTCCACTATTTTTTTTTCAAATTTTAATTTTTTGAAAAAATTTTGACCCCATTTTTTTAGAATTTTTTTCAACTCAATATGTAAGTAACTTAAGCTAAATTTTAGAAGACAATGAAACTGTAAAATTGAAAATAATTTGAAGAAATGTTAAGAAAATTCAAATTTTAAAAGCATACTGTTGGAAAAACTTGAAAATACAAATTGGAATAAAATTAGTGCTGAAGAGATTGGAAAAAATTACTGTTGGCAAAACTTGGAAATTGAATGCATGTTTGAGTAGAATTTAAAATTTGAAAAAGATTTTAGTTGAAATAATTTGAACTGTGATAAATTTGGGCTTGGATGAGGAAAAAATCTGTAGAAATCCGACTTCTTTTATGTATGAAATTTTTATGCCAATTTTTTGATTTTTTTTCAAGAATAGTTCAAAATAATAATCTTGTCGATAAATGGAAAAAAGAATTTTGTGTAATGAAAAATCATGGGTTCATAGGTGCTACAATTTTTTTAATAAATTGAAGCTGTAAATGCGCAAATATCTGCTTAACATTTTACTTGCCATATTTATTTTTTATTAAGAGAGAAGAATTATATATTTACTTAATAATCGAAAGTCTGTTCGATTAGTTGTAATTTTTCTGAAGTTTCGTGAAGTCTACGTACAGTCACCTAAATTCATTTTTGAATAGCTTATGTGAGGTCGCTTGAATGGTTATCTGCTGCTGCTGTTGTTGTTCTTACTTAGACTTACCTACAAAACTTACTCATTCTGTATTTTCTGTAGCTTTTACGGGTCGCCCGAAAACAACCAATATAAGAACATGCTGTACGCAATAAAATTTTTATTCCCACTATCAACAACATCTGTACAACTCCTACCCGCAGTCACGACTGCCAACTGCAACTACTGTGGCTGCAGATACCCTAACAAGATATTTTCTTACGTTATTATTTTTTCATTAGCGTCGTCGTTGCTATCGCTGTTGCACTCAACACCGCTGCTTCTGGCGAGCTGTTTTGGAAAAACCATCTCGCTAAAATTTAATTTCCGCTTTAGCATTAATTAAATACTAAAAATAAAGTACAACTCCGAATGTAATCGGCTTGAAAAGGGGCAATTATTAAATTCGCTATCTTGTCTAAAGTTCGGTCTGGGTCGGCCGGTGCAAGCAGCTGGAGAAACCTCTTTGAAACAAGTATAAGGTTTGTTTAGTTTGGTAAAAAATGACCGAAATGAAATATCTCAAGGAAATGAAATTGAAAAATTGTGTAGGAAAATCATTTTTTAAATTTATTGTTTATTCTGAGGGAGAGGAAGGGGTCAAAGTAAAGTAAAACAAATGAAAATTAAGGGTTCAAAAATTCCAGGGAAAAGTTACAAGTTGAATTTTTAATTTTGGCCCTTAATAGCCACTTGGCATTTTTTGTACATTTTTGAAGTCCTTTAATTCGAATTTTTTGTTCTCATTAGCAAAATAATTTTATTTCTCCGGTAGTTAATGAGAGTATGAAAAAAAAAGACCAGAGATTTCCATTTACATAATGAAACTTATACGAAGGAGAAAAGAAAGAAGACATCAGGGACGAAACGACTCGAGAGACGATTTCCATCATCTTGTTTCATTTCTCGTCTGAACTTGGAACATGAGTACGAGAAAATTTGTGCCTTAAACGTTTACAATTAGTGTACAATACGCAGATACCAAGACATAACGTTCACGTACTATACGAGTACGTTATTCTATCCAACGTCAAAATATCGTTGCTTTCGAATCAAGTAGCAACGATGATTTCGCGAATAAATATTATAAATTGAAAAAACCGTCGCGAGTTAGATTAAAAAATGGCCAACATTCACGCTCACTTATAAAGTCTGTACAAGCGTAATTAATGGAGCACGTGATGCTTGATGCCCCACTCGACGGTATATCCTTACACAATTTTATCGAATTCATCCTTTAATCCCTGCAGTTCTCTTTCGTTCTTTTTTTAGTAGGTTATCTCGTGGTTTGTTTTTTGTGTACCTATACCTACCTACGTACGTACGATTTAAATAGCACTTGTTGCGTGTGTTTCATTAAGTTACAGACGTTTTAGTTTTTTTCGTTCCATACGTAAGACATTTTCTGTACTTATCTGAATCTATTTAAATGAACTAAAACATCAATTTTTTAAAGGTACGTATCTAGATGATTATTTTCGTCAAAGGTCAGATGGGTATTTTTTGTGAAGTGATTTTATCCAAATCAATTTTTAAATTATTCATAGTATCTACTAGCAAAAAAAAGAACCAGAAAATGGCAAGAATTTCATCTTAGTACTTGGTATCTGCTAGGGAGAAAAAAAATTAGAATTTTACTTGAGCAGCAAGAAAACTCCTCCCCCCCTCCAAAAAAATGATGAAAATTTTAATTATTTTAGCTGAATAATTTTGACATTTCTTTTTCTTTGAATTTTTTTATCGAAAGGTGGAAAAAGTTTGTTTTTTGGTTTTAAAAAAAGAATAAATGGCAAGAAAAATTTAGTAAATAGTAAAAATTTTAATTTTTTTGATCCGTTAGATACCTTGTGGTAGCGAGAATACCTGAAACTAATCAGAATTTTATGATTTCCCTGCAAAAAGCTATTATTTCCAAATTTTTCTCTTTCCTTGAATTTTTTCATCCAAATATAAAAAAGATTTTCATTTTTTCAGGCTGGATAAAAAAAATCTAAAAAAAATGACAAAAATTTTTATTCTTCAGACCTAGCAGATACCATGAAAATGATAAAATTTCAAAAATGACCCAGATTTCCAAAATTTTTTTAATACTGTTTCGAAACTTTAAACAGGGTGTCCATTCTCTGGAAAACCGGGAAAAGTCAGGGAATTTGGACCGTCTGGAAAAGTCAGGGAATTTTGAAATTTCCGCTGGAATTATTGTAAAAATCCAGAAGAAGAAGAAGAAGAATTTTTCTCAAGTTCTTGGCTCTTTTATTAAAAAATTTTTCCTTCGCTCCAGTCGGGATAAATCATTTCTAATACTTTTTTTTTAGTATTCATAATTTTTTATTGATCATTTGAAAAAGAAAAGACGAGTATTCGTATTTTCTGGTTACATTTTGGGAAATTTACGAGGGTACACAGTGATGATTCTTCAACTTTCGAAATTTTTTTTTTACAAAAATTTTCGCCCTCGCTTTGTTTGGGCCCATTACATTATATTTTATTAAAATAATTTATATTTTACTTCTCATCGATCTACTGGGCCAAGCCAAAAAGAGAGATTTTTATGAAATTTATAAATTTGAGGCATGCTTTTTTTGGGGAGGGGGGCCTTGAATTGCGAACAAATTTTTGAATTATTTTAAGACCAAGAATATTTAAAAATTTTAAAAATTGAATTTACGCCGATTTTGTGATCGGAAAAAAGGAGATTCTAAAAATCTTGTGAGATGTAATGATTAAAAAACAAAAAAAAACGTTAAGCATTATACATTTAAAGCATTCTTCTGCACATTTCATCGCCCAAAAAATCACCTCTTCTCCATCCTTTAAAAATAATATATTTTTTGAAAGGTCTGGAAAATTTCGAGAAATTGGTCTGGAAAACCTGGAAAAGTCAGGGAATATCATTTTTGAGATCGAGTGGACACCCTGTTAAACTCCTCTAAGTCTAAGGTAACCTTACCAATATTTTTTTCATCGTTGAAAATCAAGAGGATTCTCAATACTTGCACGTAATCAATATTTAAACTGACCTTTATTTTCGAAATATTACCACCCAAACAGTGACCAAAATCCCATTTATTCTTTCTAACACACGCAAACACTTTTCTAATGCATCACCTTCTCGCTATTTATAGTGATTGAAAATTCTAGAAGATTTGGGACTTCGCCACAACAAAGCATTAGCCACGATGGTCATAAAAACCAGCAGCTCTCCATCATGCAACGACACCCAAGAAAAAATTTCTCACCAGGAATCATGTGTCGAAAAATCCATTTTGTACGACCCTCACGACTTCGGAAATGACAACCATCCAACAGTATTCTGGGGTCCTGTATGCCACTTCTTCAAATCAATCGTCGGTACAGGAATTTTAGCTCTTCCCTACACTTTTCAAAGTGTCGGCTATGCCATCGCAATTCCGGGCACTCTGCTTGTTGGTTTCATCTACATGCACATTCTACACCTAATTTTGGACGTCGAGTACGAATTGTGTAAAATTTTGAAAACGCCCAGGCTAACATACGCGGCTGTCTTGCAACATGCCTTCGAATTGGGCCCCAGGCCGTTGAGAAAATTCGCCCCAGCGGCTAAATTTGTCTTATATTTCAACTACGTCGTCAATGGATCCTTGTACAACGCTGTTTTTCTCGTAATAATCGCCGGTAACGTGAAAAAAATCGCGTCCTATTATTACGACGTGGATTACACCATGAGTGCCATTTTATCCGCCATCATATTACCGTTGCTTGTGCTGGGATTAGTGAGACGATTAAAATTTTTAGTACCGTTGTCGATGCTAACTACTGGATTTAATTTTATCAACATTTTCCTCATTTTGTATCTATCTTGGAATCGACCTAATGTCGACAAGCCTCTACCGATCAACGATGTTTACGAATTTCCACCTTTTTTCGGTATCGTATTAGGAGCTCTCAGCAGTACTGGGATCGTAATACCGTTGAAAAATGATATGAAAAATCCGAGTCAATTTTCCAGCCCTTTTGGTGTGCTCAACATTGCCTTGGTGGCTGCTACGTTGCTGTATGTGGCTTTTGGATTTCTCGGATATTTCAACTACGGCAGTGAAATTCAACCGAACATATTGGGCAATTTACCACCTGAAAATAATCTCACATTATTAGTATTGGTGTTGTATTCGTTGGCCATTTGCGTTTCTTATACGTTATTCGTATACGTAGCCTTTGATACGATCCATAGCAATATTCCACTTTCGCCAATCAGACATCGCCGAATAATTATCGAATACGCGACACGAATCGGTTTCACTATTTTACCCTACTTTATTGCCGTCGCTGTGCCCAATTTCAAAATACTTGTGTCCATCGGAGGTGTCGTTTCTATCCTAATTGATGTAGGTTTGCTTCCTTTCATCCATATGTTGTTATTATCGGCGAAGAAAACCACCTCCAAGCGAACTCTATGGACAGCTATGATTTTTTTCAAAGATTTGATGCTGATTCTCATTGCTCTGTTTTTATTTGCCAGCGGTGTGAGTAACGTTGTGCAAAAACTTGTAACGTTTTTTCACCCAGTAAAATAATACGAACCTAGTGAATTAACGTGGTTTGAAGACCGTAATTCGATTTGCTGGTCATTAGCTCGAGCAATTGGTACCAGACTTATGTTTGAGTACCAATAATAACGGAAGAATGGGTAAATATTAAGCAGACAGTCTTTCTATTCCACGTGTGAAGTTGAAAATGAGATTTTTAGAGCTGAGTAAAACCTAAAAGAAGTTGAGGTGGAAGATTTGCTACTGTCATATTACATTAGTGTATAGGTAAATATTCAATTCAAACTGTATCAAGTGGAGCAAACACAACAATTAAGGAAAATTCACAGGAGTTTTTTGAAAGTTGATAATTCATCATAAGACTGTAGGTATTACTTAATTTTATACTGTGTACGTTAATAAATGAATCTCACTGATGATTATATTCGGAATGAGAATAAGTCGATTTTCAGGAATTTTTTTTTTCTAAATTCCGCATTACCTCATTTCTCTTTAAAAACATGCAGAATCACTATTTATACGTAGAAATTTTCTGTGGGTTAACGGATTCCCCTCCAGCACTGCTAATTAGAGGCTTAAGATCCAGATAGTTTTGTGATTCATTGTTTTACTCTTATCGTTTTCTTCCATTTTGTCAGGAAAATGCGCCGGAAAATTATACCTCAAAATATGTACTTTCAGCTACTTCTGTCAGAGTTTGAATTTTGAAATTTTCGATGAACTGTTTCCAAAACGCTAACCGAGCAGTGTCAGAAATTGGTTTCTAAATTAATGCAGAATTATTATGTGGATCTAATACTTGATTTAAATTTTGTTTGGGTTTCTCTGAAAAAAAAAGAAAGAAAGAAAGAAAGAAAAAATTAATGATTCTTTAGCTACTTGTACAAAAGTTGAAAGGTAGTTATCCCTTTTCTATAGTGCGCCAGTCACACTTCTAGGTTTTTTTTTTTTTTTAAAAAAATTCATGTCTACTTGGTTATACTCCTCCAAGCACTGAACGCCTAAAAGATAGGAAAACAAGAAAAGAAGAAATTCAACTTATGGTTGAAACTGTGCATCTATCAGCATTACTGCTGATACCTGGACATTAACAAATAATATTTCATATTCACGAGTGACTTACACAGCAACTTTGAACAAAGATGGTGAGACGTGGGACAATAATTGAAAATTGTGTATTGGCTTGCACTTCAGCAGTTGGGCGCTTCAGATGACATCAGTGGTCAGATTATTTCGTGTTTTTTTTTTGATTCTTTTAATGTTGAAAGAATTATCACCCCCCTCCCCCCCCCAAAAAAAAATTAAAAAAACAGACAATGCTACAAAGATGTCGGATTTTCAATTTTCTTTTTGGATACCTACTTTTTAGGATGCTATGCTCAGCAACTACAACTTGCCTTAAAGAATTTAGTACCTGTAGTTTCACGAAACAATAATCTAATAAAAAAAAATAAAATCAGTGATGGAATTCTACCTAAACCAAGTTCTGCAGATATCAAAAAATCTGTGCAGAAATACTATTCCTTTGTGGCGAAATTAAAGAAATGAATTTATCTTATCTACCTACCTACAGAATAAATAAAAAAGAAATCTAAATGAAGAATTGATTCCAATCTTGGGAATTTATAATTCAGCAAAATAATACCGAAGGTAGAAATCAATGAGTACATATTGCTCCTGATAGTAGTGAAGAAGCTAACGTAGTGCAATATTGGGAGCAAAGCAATTAAAAATATTTGAGAACAATTTCATTGCAGTTGGTAACCATAAATCCAACCAGTTGTCAGTGAATCCATGGTGTCCATTCTCTGGAAAACCGGAAAAAGTCAGGGAATTTTGGTCGTCTGGAAAAGTCAAGGAATTTTGAAATTTTGGGAATTTCCGCTAGAATTTTGTAAAGATTCAGAAAAATAATCAATTATTTGAAGTTTCTGAACTCATTTTAATATAAATTCTCCAAAAAAATTTCCCTCCCTCCGCTCGGATCAAATTGTTTCCACTAATTATTTTTATTTATTCAAAATTTTTTGATCGATAATAATGTAAAAGCAGATTTATATTCAAACACACGATATTGTCATTGAATTGTGTATCAAGTTTTCAATAAACTTTTCCTCGCTACGCTCGGAGATAATACTCTTTTTCTTTGTGCAGAGATTTTTTTGAACACTAATTTATGATAAATAATGTAATGAGAAAGAAATACCATGGTATCCCTGATTACGATTTTGAAAAAAAAAAAGGAGAGGGTATGGATATGGAATTACGATTTTGAAAAAAAAAGGAGAGGGTATGGATATGGAAGAGAATTTGCATTTTCTGATCTTATTTTGGAAAACTTCACTGGGGTGTGAAATGATGCATTTTCAACATTTGAAGATTTTCCTTTGCAAAGTTTTCGCTCTCGCTTCATTCTGGCTCATCAAATTTCTCTATTTCATTAAAACAATAATTGATATTTTTTTCCTCATTGATCTATTATTTTTAGGTGAAACCGAAAAGAAAGACTTCCGTGGAATTTATAAATTTCGAGTGTGTATGTGGTGTTTTTTAGGGGGAGGGGGGGAGAATTGTGATGAAATTTTTGAATTCTCAGACTGGAAATACCCAAACTTTTAATCTCATCATTTGGTCAAAATCAAAGTTTTTTTTTTTGGAAATTTTTTCTGTTGCAAATTCAATAATATCAAGTTTTTGTACCGATTTGTAAGAGGTGAGAAGTGGCATCAAAAATTCTGAGAATTGAATTGAAATCGTTTTTGTGGCCGGAAAGGGGCATTTAAAAAATCAAAGTGGGTAATGATTTCTGAAAAAATCAGTGTTCTGCATAATTTCATCACGCAAAAAAAACCATCCAACTACCCCCTTCTCACTCCTTCAGAAATAACATATTTGAAAGGTCTGGAAAATTTAAAAAATTGGTCTGGAAAACCTGGAAAAGTCAGGGAAACCCATTTCTGAGTTTTGGGCATCCTGGTGAATCACTCTTTTCCCTTGCAAAATATTCAATCAGCTTATGCTATACTTACCTGCTTATCACCACATAAAGCATGGAATTGGAAAAGGGCCTAACTCCCATTTCCAATATGCACTCTTCCTTGACTTCCAGTGCTAAGACTGTTGGATTAAAGATTATCGAACTAGAAATTCTATGTTTGGGATGAGCACTTGACTTTATTGAACATCATTAAACATGCCATTGATGGCATTTTAACGAAAAAAAACCACTTTACACCAGTTTGCAGAATTTGGGGACTTGGGCCCTTTTCCAATTTCATGTTTCAGCACATGGTTTTACTTGTCAAAATAATGTATACCGTACGATATTGGCAAAAATTTAGAAACACGGAAAAACTTTTATGCTTGAAAAATTTCTCATAAGTACCCAAGTACATGAAAATTTTCAATTTTGGTGTAGATGATAAAATGATAATATTTCCTTCTCATTTTATAAAAAATTTCTAAAAATAACTCTCAAATGATGTTCAAGGTATATAATATTTATATTTATCAGTCTTTTTGCCAATTATACTTATACGTATCAGATATTCACCAATTACCTATCCATCTATTTATCAATAATTTAAGAAAAAAACATGAAAAATCAGCTATAAAATTGTACAATATTTCCAATAATATCGACTAGAGCAGCAATAAATAAACACAAACAAATCAAAATAATTCCTATATCTTTTAATAATATTACATAATAACGAGTATTTTTTGGTTTCTGTTTCATTAATAATATTACGTGTAAAATAGGTGGCACAGCTTGATCCATCCATATCCCGATAACATTAGTTAGAGACAGCATTATTTTAAAATCAGGCAAAACGACGGCAATGGCGTAGGGTAAAATGCAAAGGAATACACGAATCGCATATTCAGTAGCCCTCTGGCACTTGATTTTCTTACCGCTAAATAAATTCAGCCAAATTGTATCGAAACCTATATACACGAATAATATGAACGAAACACAAATAGCTACGGAATGCTGGCTCAGAATAATCAGCGAGATTGAATGATCGGGTGGCAAATTGAAGAGTACGTTTGGTTGCACACCATCGCCGTATTTGGCATAACCGAGTATTCCGAAACCGCAGTAAAGCAGCGTAGCGGTAAAAAGAGCTATATTGAGGACACCGAAAAAATCAGTGAATCTTTTCGGATTCTTCATGTCGTTTTTCATCGGCAGACTTAATCCGGTAACTTCCAGGGCTCCTAAGAAAATAGCGAAGAAATTGGGAAACTGAGTAATATCGTTAATGGCCTTCAAATCACGAGATCCGGAATAATTATTCGGCATAAATAGTATCAGAACAAGATTGACAATGTTGAACATATTGGTCAACATTGATAAAGGCACCAGAAATTTTAATTCGCGTATCAGCGCTAGTCCAATCAACGGTATCAGTAAAACCGTCATAATGGTGACCAATTTCACATCGACTCCGTAGTAGTGATGTACGATGATCTTGAAATTCGACGATATGGTTATCAAATACACCGCGTTCATTAATGATTTATTAAAAACGTAATGAAAGTATACCAGGAATTTGGCAGCGGGGATGAATTTGCGAACGATTCGTGGTCCTTCGGCAAACGTATTTTCCACAATACCGACGTAAGTAAGACTAGGTGTCTTGAGCTTCTTACATAAGTAATATTCTACGTCCAATAAAACGTGTATAACGTGAGTGTACATCACACCGACCAGCAGAGCTCCGAAAATGGCCACGGCGTAACCTACATTGTGGAAAATATATGGCAGGGTCAATACTCCAGCTCCGACGATGTATTTCAACATGTGGAAAATAGGGCCCCAGAAAATAGTGGGGTTTTGTTGTTTCCCATAATCGTAAGGATCGTAATCGTCCAGGCAGGATTTTTCATACGATGGAGGAGGATTAGGCGGATTTTCCAAGTCTTTCTCTTGCTCTGTTGGATTCGCTGGTGGGGTACAGTTGGTGAATATGGCTGGTTTGGGTTTTTCTACCATTTTGATGAAGAATTGGATCTGAGAATGTGCTGATTTCTGCAATGATAAGAAAATTTTGGGTAGTAAGATATAGATTTGGAGATGTTGATGGTGTTATCTTGTTATTTGTGATTTTAATCGCGTAACTGATTAGAATTAGAATTTTAAATAGGTAATGAGTGAATACGTACTGTGCAGAGGATAGATTTTGATTCGAAAAGTAACTCGCGATGATGATTTTTTTTTTTCAAAACTATTCACTTTGAAAGAAATTTTTTAAAATCCGCAAATTTCATTACATCGAATTTTTTTATTCGTAAAAGTTTGAGAGTATGAATTAAATGAATACTGATGATTGTGTAGGGACGAATATCATTTCTAATCATTTTTTTCATCGTAGGATAAACATGAGGACGATAAGTTGATTAATTCTGGTATCGATTTATATCCGTATTTATTATTTGCAGAATTGAACTTATATTTATATTTTATCTTCCCTTTTATTTGGGTCAGATACTTTGATGAACTAATTTTTTATTCGAGAATTTTCATGAAGTAACTACCAATACTAATTATTTTACATTAGGTATAATTTATTACCTTCGAATGAGTAATTTCACTCCAAATAGGCACTATTAATTAAGTATAAAACTGATTAAAATGTAAAATTTTTCGTACGTGGAGGATTCAGATCTACACATCGAACAGAACACTTTCAATATTACTGATGAAAAATTCTCATTTTATTCTTTATTTATTGACAAGTAGTGTTCGAAAAATCGTGAACATGTTTGTAAGTTGTTTGATTTGATTCAACTTATCAATTTACGTAGTTATTTAATTCTGCGATTACAAAAACGATTAAAAACTCCTCGAGTTCATGATCATTTGTTCATTAGCATGGTGGGGTACGGTAGAGATGATAGGTAGCAGCGTTCGAGGATTTCGGCAGGATTAGCTCGCGTATTAAATGGAATGATTCGTGGAAGTGCTTTTTTCATTTGTTAAATGGAAATTGGACTAATTTTTGGCATGTGGTGAAGGAATGCTATGTGCTTATGTCAAGCCTGGTTTAAAAATGTTTGTTGTGGAGTATATTTGGAGATTTATTGTGAGCATGTGGTCATGTGGAATTTATGAAATTAATGGTGTGATTTGTACCTGATGTAGGTGTGAGGTCTTGTAAAAGTATTGTTTTTTTGATTTCCTGTGAATTAATTAATTAATTAGGGTTAAAATTTCCTCTGCTAGAGATTCAAGTACTTCCCTAGATAATTATAAGTATATGTAATCTTGCCGTAAAGAAGGGACCTAGTATTAAAAAAATCGCTGTCTTCATTTTTATGTGTTTGGTCCAGATTTGATGTCATTTGGACCAAAAAACGTGAAAAATGAGACATCGATTTTTTTTGTACTAGGTCCCTTCTTTACGGCAAGGTCACCTATGCTCAGAAAAATCAACACTATTTTCAACTTTTTTCCTACATGTATAAATGTAGGTGCATTCGATCAATTTTTTGTGTTTGTGAGTGAGGAGGGGGGGGGGGGGTAATTTCAGGCCACCTACTGAGATAGATCATTTTGATTTTTTTTTTCGTAAGTCGAACGGAATAAAAGAAGGTTGCGAGAATGAGAATACACTGTTTGAACTTTGAACCTCTAGAAGACTTGATGAGATTGTTGCTATGTTGCTATCACACTTTGATTTTAAAAATTACCTCAGCACAATTTTCCTTTAAATATAATTTTATGTAGGTACCTTGGGTTCAAGAAGTTCTGAACGCTACCACCTTTTTTTTACTGATTAAAAATATTGAAGCGATCCCAATAGTTTTGGATTTTTTTGATTGGTATTTTTAAGAAGATGCAACCTACATGGGTGTTCAAAAAAATCCTAAAATAAAAATTGTTTTCAAATTATTTTTCAAATTTTCATGATAACTTTTTGATGAATTTCACTGTTTCAAGATGATTGTCCAGGGTATCTAAAGGGTAGTGAAAGTAGTGAAAAAGTAGTGATTTGAAAAACCGGTCATGCCGGTAGTGGAAAAGTAGTGAATTCGGACGAAAATTTGAAAAAAAGTAGTGAAAAAATGAAAAAATTCCAAAGACGCGAAATTTATTTTTTTAAATTTCAAAAATTGTTCATTTTTCATTTATTACATTTAAAATAATAAAGATTTTTTTCTAATTTCATTTTTTTTCTCTAAAAAATTTTGATCGTTCTTTTTGTATGTTGAAAAGAGAGTCGTGTTTTTTTTTGTGGGGGGGGTTCCAAATTGAAATTTAAAAAAAAAAAGTAATGGAAAAAGTAGTGAAAAAGTAATGATTTTACAAAAAAAAATCAGTTAGATACCCTGTTGTCCAAATAATGGTGGTTCATTTCGTGTCGTGATTTTTTTTTGCGGCCCTAATTTTTTGGGGATATCTGGGTGAAAAAATTTAGCAAAATTCAAGATATACGAAAAGAAGTTTTAAAAAAAAGTTGTAGAAAATTGAAAATTCTTTACTTTTTGTTCCATAGTTTTTTTTCATCTTGCAGTGAATGTAAAATAGTTTTTTTTTGAACTCACAGTTGGAATTGTACAATCAAAATTCGTTCAACATACCTAATGTTTTTTATCCAAAAATGACTAGAGTGTTCATGTCCACATCAACCTTTTCATCTGAGCCATTTTTTAAGAATGAGAAAATTTTGGTTCATACCTTTGCTTTTTTTTTAAACCAAAAATTTCAAATTCATTTTTTCAATTTTCTAAAATTTTTTTTGGAAATAAATTTTGATTTGAGGGAGCGAAATTTCAAACTGTACCTTCTGTTCTTGAGAGATTTTGACTATATTGAAAAAAATAACACGAGACCCATTCTATTAAAAACCCACAAAAAGAAATACACACATTACAAAATGTTTTTATTTTTTATAAAAAACTTATATTCAATTCAACTATAAAATTTGATGATATATTTAATAACTTGGACTAGAGCTGCGACCAGTAAGAACCAACATATTGAAATAAGTACAAAATCTTTAATCAACGCTAAATACGAGCTAATAGTTTTAGTTTTATTTTGAAAGAGAAACAGAATGTGTAAAATTATCGGAGTTATTTCCTCCATTAAAACGGCAGTAACACCAGCCAGACCCACCAGAATTCTAAAATCTGGTAAAACAACAGCTAATAAGTATGGTAAAATGCAGAGAAGAATTCTCAGAAGATATTCGACCCTTATCGGATGCTTCATTACCTCACCTCTGAATACGTTACTCCATATAGTGTCGAAAGCTGTGTAATGAGTTAAAATGAAGGAGTTACAAACCGCGAACGAATATAGACTTAGAACAACCAATGACATGGCTCTATCAGGCGGTAGATTAAAGAGAACGTTGGGTTGAACATGATAACCAAATTTGGCATAGCCCAAAATTCCAAAAGTACAATACAATAAAACAGCTGTCGATATGGCTATGTTGAGAACACCAAAAAATCTGGTGAATTTTTTGGGCTCCTTCATGTCATTTTTTAGGGGTAGAATTATTCCTGTACAAACAAAAGCATTAAAAGTCAACCCGAAAAAATAAGGGAACTTGGTAATATCGTTGATAATCTTGAAATCAGCCGAACTGTCGTAATTTATTGGAACCGCGAGAATGAGAATTACATTAATCATATTAAATATATTGGAAATCATGGACATAGGAACTAGGAATTTTAAATTACGGATTAAAGCCATTGGTAGCAATAATACTAAGATAATATTTATCATCGTGACAATTTTTATATTTGTATTGAAGTAATGATCGATAACAATCTTGAAATTTCCACTGATTGTAATCAAGAAAATAGCTTTTGTTATAGATTTATTAAAAACATAATGAAAATACACCATGAATTTGGCCATAGGAGTCAATTTACGAACGTATTTTGGTCCTTCTTCAAAAGTGTGTTGAACAACGCCTATATAGGTGAGATTTGGTATGCGAAGCTTTTTGCAGAGTTCATATTCGACTTGTAAGAAAAGATGTAAAACGTGTAGGTATATTAATCCTACCATAAAAACGCCAAAAATAGCGACCCCGTAGCCTACTTCTTTGGAGACGTAAGGCAGTGCCAAGATGCCAGTTCCGATGATGCATTTGAATAAGTGAAATATCGAGCCCCAAAAAATAGTGGGGTGTTGTTGTTTACCGTAAGCATGAGGATCGTACTCTTCATGCGGATTTTCTTCTGTCGTTGATGGTTTGGGTGGCGGTGGTTCTGAATCATCATCATCTGTCTGGTTCGAAGGTGAGCTGGTGCAGTTATTGGATATTGTTGATGTAAAGTTTGTTAACATTTCTTAGAATAATAAAATGAATTCAAATAATTTTTGGAACTTGAAACTGAATCACAATCAAGAAAATTATTCAAAGCTGAAAGCAAAAACGACGATCGCAAGGTACATGGATTTTTTTTGACTCGTAGTCTTCTTACTTTATCAGAAGTGCCATTGTTAAATGAAAATATTGTGGTGGGGTTATTTTATCGTTGGATATACATATTTTTTAGAAACAGGTTAAATCCAAGTGATTATTGGATTTTCTTAGTGCAGGCAATTTAGATGAGTGTAAAGTCAATCGAAATGTGTTGAAGACGAAAACCAAAATTTATCTGTAATTTGGCGTTCATGTATTGAGGTGAAATACCGATTTAAGTGGATATTTATTATCTGAAATAAAAGTTGTTATATCTTGTTTGTCTCGAGTGTCGAAAGGTAGTTGGGTACGTAGGTAAAGTTTTCGTAAAGAGCAAGTGGAACCATTACGTACCTATACAGTCGAAATTTCCACTCTCCTCGTTGATTTTTGACGACTTTCTGAAACTTTTATTCGGGTCAATCTTGCAAGGTTCATGACTTGAAGGCATATTCTTTTCAAATAGACGCATCCAGATGGTCCAGAATTGTTATTTCACATTTTATCAGTTGAATTGGATTTTGGAACCGCCAAAAATTTTTTTTCCTGTTTTCTCAATTATTGAAAATGTGGAAATCAAGTAGAAAAACTGGACATTTGGTTCCTAGTAGTTCAGTTCAACGATCTGCAATTTCAATGAATTTGTCGTGATGCTTGACAATAGTTTTTTCTTGTGGTTGAAACTGGAGCGCAGCCAGGGGGTGGGAGTTCGGACCCCCCTTGAGATCAAGAATTTTTGTGAAAAATGGTTTTTTTAGACATTAAAAAATCAAATTTTATCGAAAATTCGCCCTCACTTCGCTTGGGCATTAACAAAATTATTTAAAAATGCCTTTTTTGTGCATTAAATATTTAATTTTTTCGAAGCTTTGCCCGAGCGTCATCACTATTATGTAAACTATTCAAGACTTAAGTGCAAAAAAAGGCTTATTTTTACCCCTCCTCCCAAAATTTCTCATTTTTTAAGTCTCTATACTCATTTTGCAGCCACCCATAAAAAGCTTCCGGCCCAGGCCCCCCCCCCCTCGGACGCTTCTGTTGGCTACACCACTGATTTGGAAGACTCAAATCAGTTGACTCTGAAAAAGTCAGCGTTTCGTTACAGATCCTGAATGAAAACGCTGATGAGTCGAATAACACTTATTGATTATGAAAATAGCATTTTCCGCGTATTCTCTTCTTTGGGTTTTATTTCAAAATTTTTCGTTTTTGAATAAAAATACTTCGTGAATTTTCTTGCTGGAATTTGCTAGAACGACTGGATTGTTCAAAAATATTAACAAAAGCCAATAAATTTCGAAAAACTGAAAATTCGGAAAAAGTTGATTTTCCACAGTAAACTCTATATTGACTAAAAATTTTCGTCTTCATGGCAAGATTTTTTTTGGAAAAATTTGCATACCGAGTAAATAATAAGAGACAATTTATCTTTATGAGATATCAGCAACAATGACAAATTTATTTCGGTTGTTTACATTACAAATGTAGGTAGGTTTAGATACAAAACCTTACTTTCAAAGCAGCTAATTAGGTAATTTTTATGATTACCTAGGTACCTACTTATATTCTCCGATGTGTTCTTCTCAGACTCAGCCAGCATACCTACCCCTGGGTAATTGCCCATGAACTTTGTCTTCAGAAAATTTTAATTTACCAAAACAAAGGAGTTTTTAATATTTATTCGAAAATTTCATTAGAATTTGTTTTACTTACATCTGCTTTATTTTTTTAGGGTATGAGAGTTGCTTCTTGGAGAAAAGTTATTTTTAATTTTTTAAATTTCATTACTAATGCATTTTATAAAATTTCTCAAGACTGAAGGGGTGCAATAAAATTACCTCGAATAATACTGATCATAAAGCCATTTCAAAATTCCTTTTTATCTATTTTTTTACTAGAAATAAAAAAATGGATGAGATTTATTTTCAATTACTTCTAAAAATGAGACAAATGAATGACGGATACCGATGAATATTGGACAGGGG
This sequence comes from Pseudococcus jackbeardsleyi, assembly GCA_038380155.1. NCBI lineage: Eukaryota > Metazoa > Arthropoda > Insecta > Hemiptera > Pseudococcidae > Pseudococcus > Pseudococcus jackbeardsleyi. The sequence goes on along the minus strand of CM076239.1, from coordinate 23,905,052 downwards.
GTTATGAGTTAGTTAAAGAATAATTCAGCTGTAAAATTTGACGATATTTTGAATAATTTGGATCAGAGCTGCGAAAAACATCAGCGAACATATTGACATAAGAATAAAATTTTTAATTAAAGTTAAGTACAAGCTTATAGATTTAGGCTCATTTTGAACTAGAAACAGGGAATGCAGAAATATTGGTATTGTTTGCTCCATTAAAACAGCAATAACGCCAGCCAATCCGGCCATAATTTTGAAATCTGGCAAAGCAACGGCTAATACGTATGGCAAAGCGCAAAGAAAAATTCTTAGGATATATTCAACTGTTAATGAATACTTCAGATCTCCATTTTTGAATACATTACTCCATAAAGTGACGAATGCTGTGTAATGAGTCAAGATGAAAGAAATACATACGGCGAATGAATATAAATTTAATACAATCAGTGATACTGCTCTATCTGGGGGTAGATTATGGAGAACATTGGGTTGGACGTGATTACCAAATTTGGCATAGCCTAAAATTCCAAAAGTGCAATACAATATACCAGCTGCCGATATTGCTATGTTGAGAACACCGAAAAATCTAGTGAATTTTTTTGGATCCTTCAAATCGTTTTTTAATGGTATCACTAATCCTGTGCACATGAAAGCACCTAAGGTCAACCCGAAAAAGTAAGGGAACTCTGTGATATTATTTATCATTTTAAAATCACCTGAACTTTCATAATCTACAGGAATAGTTAAAATAAGGATTATATTAATCATATTAAATATATTAGACAGCATGGAAATGGGAACTAAGAATTTCAAATTTCGGATTAAAGCCAAAGGTAGCAGTAATACCACAATAAACGTTATCATTGTGACAACGTTTACATTTGTTTTAAAGTAATGATTCACTATAATCTTTAGATTGTCACCAATTGTAATCAGGAAAATGGCATTAGATATTGAATTATTAAATACGTAATGAAAATACATCATGAATTTAGCAATAGGCGCAAACTGACGGACATATCGAGGCCCTTGTTCAAACGTGCGCTGAACTACACCAAGATAAGTGAGATTAGGTATCCTCAATTTCTTGCAGAGACTGTACTCGACTTGTAATAATAGATGTAAAACGTGCAAATATATTAATCCCACTAAAAAGACGCCGAAAATGGCAACTCCATAGCCCACTTGCTTGGAGGCGTAAGGCAGTGCCAAGATGCCAGTCCCAATGATGTATTTGAATAAGTGAAATATCGAGCCCCAGAAAATAGTGGGGTGTTGCTTTTTACCGTATGCATGAGGTTCGTACTCTTCACTTGGATCTTCTGTTTTTGGTCGTTCGGATGGCGGTGTTTCCGAGTCTTTTTCATTGTCTGTCTGCGTTGTAGATGAGCAGATGCAATTGTTGAATATTGTTGATACATAGTTTATTACCATTTCTTTGAAATGAAAAAATGAAAAATTAACTGGAACGATTGGTATCACTTTCAATTGCGTAAATCGCGATTAAGAATAATTAAGAAGACTGTTACGACAATTGATTCATGAATTTAGTGACGACGACTCGACAATTGCGTGGAAATTATTTGTGTTCTTATTTAAAACTTATATTTACCTGCTCGAAATTTTTTATCTAGATCGTTGTAGTCAATTTACATAGATACAAAATGTGAAAATCGTAACAATGGAGTTATTCTGTCAGCATTAATCCTACGATAAGTGAAGTTTTTTCAATGCCGTACATTACATACCCCTCCTATGAAGTGAAAAAAATCGATCAGTTATTGTATTCAACTTTAAGGGTATGCTTTCGTTTGTTATCAATTAGCAAAATTTAGGATCGCGATTTCTTATCCAATATCGAACGAATTTTTATGAAATTTTCGATAAAAGTATTATTAATGCACTGTCTTTGGAGGACTTTTGCGATATTTCCAAAAAGTATTATATTAATCGGAAAAAAAATATTTAAAAGAATAATTTTGCAGACTGGAGCAGACTTTTCCACAATTCTATGATTTTTGTAACGTAATTTTTTCAAAATTGGAAGGATTTAGGTGAAAAGTCTCAAAAGTCCTCCAAAGATCTCACTGTACAGAAACGAAATATTAAAAGATATTAGAAAAATGTTGAATATTTGCTGAAATATAACGATCCTAAGTTGTCTAAATTTACCGAAAGCATACCCTTAAATTACATAGGTAAGTACGCAGATTAGTAATAATTGAAATGAAGATGCGTGGAAAGAGCCTTTCCTAATAAGGGTCGAAAATGGCCCTTGACCCAGAATCGGTCAAAATTGACCCAAAATGTTACTTATGGTCTAGAAACATCTCAAAACTTTTTTTGACCCCCTACCCCCACCCCTTTCGGAATTATCGCGCTTTCAATGTCGAGATTTCAATACACGATATCTCTAAAAGACGTGCGTAAAAAAAATTGAATTTTTCACAGATTATACCTACACTTTGTTGGGTAGTATGAATGAGAATTTTTTGAAAATTTTCGGTTCATATTTTACCTACTAATTTTTTTCACATTGAAATTTTCAAAAAATTGAAAAAAATTGAGGGATTGTCATGGCTGAATTTTTTTTTTATTAGATCGGCCAAGTGGTCATGCATCACATATCATTTTTTTGGACCCTGAAATTGGAGGCAACATGATCAAAAAAAAAATCAAAACTAAAAAAAAACGTGATTTTTTACCACTTTTTCGTAGTAACAAGCTAGGTATCCCAACCGAAAGTAAAATTTTGAGTCAAAATAGTCATAAATTGAAAGTAAATCGTAAAAAAAAATCCATTTCCAAAATTTCAAGAACTGAAGTGCATTTCTTAAACTTTGAAATTTCAAAAAATCGCCACGATTCGAGAAATGCTTTTCAGCCCTTGAAATTTTGGAAATGGAATTTTTTTACGATTTACTTTCAATTTATGTCTATTTTGACTCAAAATTTTACTTTGGGTTGGGCTTGGGATACCTAGCTTGTTATTACATACGAAAAAGTGGTAAAAAATCATATTTTTTTTGGTTTTGATTTTTTTTGACCATGTTGCCCCCAATTTCAGGGTCCAAAAAAATGATATGTGATGCATGACCACTTGGCCGATCTAATAAAAAAAATTTCAGCCATGACAACCCCTCAACTTTTTTTCAATTTTTTGAAAATTTCAATGTGAAAAAAATTGGTAGGTAAAATATGAACCGAAAATTTTCAAAAAATTCTCATTCATACTACCCAACAAATGTATAATCTGTGAAAATTTCAATTTTTTATCCTTTTCTTCTAGAGATATCGTGTATTGAAATTTCGACATTAAAAGCGCGATAATTCCGAAAGGGGTGGGGGTAGGGGGTCGGAAAATTTTTTGAGATGATTCTAGACCATAAGTTACATTTTGGGTCAATTTTGATCAATTCTGGGTCAAGGACCATTTTTGACCCCTTATTAGGAAAGGCTCTTTCATAATTTTTAGAAAAATGCATTTTTCACCTCATTATTATAATAATGTTTTTGAGCAGACGTTTCGAATGTTGACATTCATCATCAGTTAATACTCTTTTCAATTTTGCATTTTTGAATCAAATTGAAAAATTGTAAAAGTCATTTCTCCTATTTTATTTTTATTTCGAATGTACAGATTTGCGATACGTAAAAATCGTAGAATCACTTTTCTTTGAAAAAGAACAGGGGTAGCGATAAACGTCCAATTTTCTCTTCTCCAAATTTATTCAAAATTGAAAATCTATTTTTGTGCAATTACCTACCTTCATTCATATGTACCTAATTCCAATGTATCAGTTTTTCAAATTATCCAAAATTGAGAATTTTCTCATCGTCAATAATAATGAAAAAAGACATCTGTATCTTTTTTAAGGTCGAGCAGTGGTTCTGCATGTAGAAAAATAATCACTTTGAGGTAAAACCCTAACAGTAAACTCGAAGTTGAAAAGTCGGATCTTTTCCTGTTACAGTTTTCAATTTTGTGGAAGGGGAATCATGTGGGAATTGGAGTATCTTTCGAGAAAATGATTGATTTTTTAATTCAATCGCAGTAAATTCAGATCAACACGAATTTCATGATGAGTTGCGATTTTTGCAGCGGTACTTTTGGCTTACGTAGATGGATGAAAATGTATAAATGAGATCATATTTTCAATATTAATCCTTTGATGAGTGAGACTACTTATGCGATTGTTGAATTTACCAAACATGGATTAAAAGAAATGTAAATTCGACGTCTTTGAGTATTCAAGACAACTGTTGAAATTTATCGGTAGTTTTGTGCTACGTAGTAAGGGAAATATGAATTGAAGTGGGTTTTTATTAATTGCGTCAAGAAAAAATCTTTGTTTTAGTTACGTAATGGTCTTTCGTGATATTTTTAAAGGAATAATGTATTTCATTGTTAAAGTCACGATTATGTGTGATTGACATAAAAATCGATCAGTCTTGAGTGTGGGATTCAGGTGTATTGGTACTAATTATAGAGATGACTAGGGTATTTTTATCTTCATTCAAAATTATACGTATATTTAAACCTAAAATCTGCTCTGGTCTGTTCATTTTGAGAAATAAACGTCTTGAGTAAGCGTCAAGTTTCTTTTTGCTAACCCGCAGTTTTTTTGTTTTTTTTCTGAAGTGAATGTCAGTCTACCTAGCAGTTACTTTCAGTGTATTTTACAGTTTTATTTTCAATATTCCGGATATTTTTTGTCATTTCTAAAATTAAACCTTTGTCACTCTGCATTTTTAGTTTTAATACTGTAGGAATTTAAATCAGCGTTGGTAGGTATATGGTTTATAACAGTCATCATGTTGGTATGTTTTTTTTAAATTTTCGTTTCAATTTTTTAAATTTTCGTCGCTCATTTGATTTTGGAACTTTGGTGGCCTGGCGAATTTCGCAGAAATTTATTCAATTTTTGTGCTACCCGATGAAGAAATTCTAGATCTAATCATATCTCAAAAATGTCCCAATCTAATTTTATCAAATTACATCAAATCATATCTCATTGTATCAATTCATATCTGAAAAAATTATGAAGGTTCGGATCCAGTTTGATATGATGTCATCAAGTGACATCTAATTTGATCAAATCATATCTAAAAAAAAATCAGATGTAATTAGATATAATTTGATTGGGACATTTTTGAAATCAAATTCTATCTGTTTTGATGAAATTTGATCTCAATCAGATATGATTTGATACGATTTGATCTAAAATTTTTTCATCGAGTACCTACTCTCTCATTTATAAATCAGTGAAAATTATCGAATATTACTGAAAAAAGTCAGAATTGCAGCACAAGGGAAAATCAGTGAAAATTTTTTCACTTGAAACGAATCAGTGAAAAAAATCAATGAAAATTCACTGAAAAATCAGTAAAATTTTTGAATTTTGTTGAAAAATCAGTGAATTTTGCTGATATTTCCTGTGCTGCAATTTCGACTGTTTATCAGTGACTTTTCACTGATTCAGAATGAGAGAGTGCATTATTTTTTTTTACCAATACGGCATCCAAGATTGCGACACCGTATCCCACATTTTTGAAGGCGAAAGGCGAAGAAGGGAAACCGTTCTGGTCTCAATCGCGAATTTAAAGAAATATGCAGGTATAAGGACCATATTTTTCGCTTGGGGCTTCCTTTGTCGCTGTGGTTCATATCTGCATTTCTGCAATTTTTTCATGGTCTGTCTAAACTGGAGATGAGCAGGTGCAATTTGGTGAATGATTTTGATGCGCAGTTTGATATTCGTAAATACAGCTTTACTGACTCTAAAAACGTTGTTGAGTCGAATTTTTAATTGTAGACCTGAAAATTCGGAAGAAAGGAAATCAACTAAAAAATTGTGTATTATATTTGGATTTGGGTTGTAAACTAAATTTTCAATAATCTGTTCTCAATAAAGTTTTATTTTTAAAATTTTTTCGAAAATTTATTGAGCAATCGAACATATTGTCGTGGAGTGGGTTACATTCTGTTTTAGGTTAGGTTAAGTGTCAATGTCGGGGTCATGTACAAAAATCCTATGTAAATATCTACATATTAATGAACGCAACACAGAAAAGGTTCAAAAAAATTTCATTCTGTGGTAGGAAGAATACCTACTTTTACCTAATCATCGTCAAAAAAATCCTCCCAAAAATAGATTTTCTTCAGCAGAACTAGAAACTTGGAGCCTCCATCGGATGAAAGGCTCAAACATGGACCAAATATTTTGAAATTTTTACCACGTTTTTAGTATCATTTCATCAATAACTTTGACTAGGGTACATCAAAATTCGAAAAAAAAAAATTGAAAACCGCTGCTCTCTATTACGTTCCTACGTCTCTTCATCTAATTTTCATGGCAAAATATTTTTTCGAAAAAATTTACGCCATGGCGTGTTGAAACTACTTCTGAAAAAAAAATCATTGGTGAAATTAACATAAGACATTTATTTTCATGTGATATCAATATAACAACGATTTATAATTAATTTGGGCAGTTTTACATTTCATACAGAGTGTTACTTCCTGAACATACAATTGTTTTATAATTTAATTGCTCTTTATATTCTCTGAAGTTTTCCCCTCCGACCCATCTTCTACCTTCACTTTATTAGTCTTAAAATTTGTCTTTGAAAAATTGTAATAAATTTTGTTGAAAGATGTGGTTCTTAAAATTCCTATGCGAATCTTTTTCTTGAAAATTTCTTTGGTATCTATTTTTCCTTTACCTTAACCTTATTTTCCAGATGTGCACTGAGTACTTAGAAATTTTTTGTTTTTCAATTTTTGAGATACTTGTTGTATTTTTGATTGTAAAACCATTAAGAAGGCATAAATTATTTTTCATCTCCCAACTTGAAACTGAAAATATGACGTGAGAGATTTATTTCCAAGCACCTACTAAGCATAATTATTCTCAAAATGAAGAAAATGACTGATGATAATCATGAGTTTATTTTAGTAGAACAATTTCAAATCCCTTGACAAAGAACAAATTTTAAAGACAGTTTGACAGAAAAATGAGTTTTCCAACGTGCAAAAATCCACTATAATTTACTTAAGCAAAATCTGTCTGACAAATTTCTGGACTTCCATGAAAATATCACAATTTTTGCACCCACCCAGCCCTGAATCTGTTTAGGAATGATTCAACTGTAAAAGTTGACAATATTTCTAATAACTTGAGTCAGAGCTGCGAAAAACATCAGCGAGCATATTAACATAAGTATACAATTTTTAATTAATGTTAGGTACAAACTTATAGATTTAGGTTCATTTTGGGTTAGGAACAGAGAATGCAGAAATATCGGTATTATCAGCTCCATTAAAACAGCAATTACACCAGCCAGACCGGCCATAATTCTGAAATCTGGCAAAGCAACGGCTAATACGTATGGTAAAATGCAAAGAAAAATTCTCAGAATATATTCAAATGCTAATGAATGCTTCATATCCTTATTTTGGAATATGTTACTCCATAAAGTGTCGAATGCTGTGTAATGAGTTAAGATGAAAGAGATACATACTGCGAATGCATACAAAATTAAAATAATCAACGATACTGCTTTATCTGGTGGTAAATTATAGAGAATGTTGGGTTGTATATGATCACCAAATTTGGCATAGCCAATAATTCCAAAAGTGCAATATAATAGAATAGCCGAAAGTATGGCTATGTTGAGAACACCGAAAAATCTGGTGAATTTTTTCGGATCCCTCAAATCATTTTTCAAAGGTATCACTAATCCTGTGCACATAAAAGCACCTAAAGTCAACCCGAAAAAGTATGGAAATTCGGCGATATTATTGATCATATTAAAATCACCTGAACTTTCGTAATCAACAGGAATGGTCAGAATGAGGACTATATTAAGCATATTGAATAAATTAGAAAACATGGACATAGGAACTAGGAACTTCAAATTGCGGATTAAAGCCAAAGGTAGCAGTAATACCACAATAATGGTTAACATCGTTACAATACTTATATTCGTTTCAAAATAATGGTCTACGATAATTTTTAAATTGCCACCAATTGTAATCAAATAAATGGCATTAGATATGGATTTATTGAATACATAATGAAAATACATCATGAATCCAGCAACAGGAGCAAATTGACGAACATATCGAGATCCTTGTTCAAATGTGCGCTGAACTACGCCCAGATAAGTGAGATTAGGTGTCCTCAATTTCTTGCAGAGACTGTACTCGACTTGTAATAATAGATGTAAAACGTGCAGATATATTAATCCCACCAAAACGACTCCGAAAATGGCTACTCCATAGCCCACCTGCTTGGAGGCGTAAGGTAGTGCCAAAATGCCAGTCCCAACGATTAATTTCAATAAGTGAAATATGGAGCCCCAAAAAATAGTGGGGTGTTGTTGTTTACCGTATGCGTGAGGTTCGTACTCTTCACATGAGTCTTCTTCTGTCTTTGGTGGTTTGGATGGCGGTGTTTCCGAATCTTTTTCATTGTCTGTCTGCGTTGTAGATGAGCAGATACAATTATTGAATATTGTCGAAACATAGTTTATTACCATTTCTTTAAAATAAAAAATGAAAAATTAACTGGAACGTTTGGTATCACTTTCAGTTACATAAATCGCGATCAAGAAAAATTAAAAGACTAACACAATAAATTGGTTCATGAATGTAATGATGATGATTCGTCAATTGCTTGGAAGTGACTTCTGTTCTTATTTGAAACCTACATTTACCTACTCGAAATTTTTATCTAGTTGGTCGTATATTTCGTTAATTCGCTCAGAAGTATGTAGTCTATATGGATACAAAGTGTAAATATGAAAGAACGGAGTTTTTCTATCAGCATTAATCCTCTAAAGAACGAGGTTACACCCTGGTGATTATTGGATATATATTGCATGAAATTCAAGTATAAAGATGTACATTCGATCTTTTGTGTGCTTAATTTATCTACATATACCTAAGTGTAATTCTCTGCGTTGTATATTACTGTGAAATTTTAGTTCAAGTGGATGGTTATCTGTCGAGAATTTGTTATGGCCCAAGTGTCTCGTTGCTCGTGTCTGGTTGCTCATGTCACGAATATATTGTGATTGAGGTTGAGTGAATTTTCTATAGTGTGGATCGTTTTACTTTTTTCGAAAATTGAATGAGGTCGAGAATTTGAGTAAATCATTAGTCCAGGCTTGAAAAGTTCATTCGCCTCGCTCCTCCGTTCGCTCAATTCTCCCCTCGGCGTCTCTGCCAATTTTCCTTCAAATCCAACAGATTTGGCGTGAAATTCATAGATAATTTTACAAACTTCTGAACTTTATCTGTCAGATTCATTATGCACACAAAAGAATTAAATTGCCATTCAATTCTATTTTTCACCCTTGTATTGTTTTTCAGTGGTATGTACGGTACTTACCGAAAAATAACGCGATCTCTGAAAAATTTCGTGTAAATAAAATTATGAAGAAATGGAAATTTAAAATTTTTGCGGTATTTTCAAAATTAGGTTTTAAAAACGAATAATTGAACAATTTTCTGAATTATTAATTTTTATAGATAAGATTATTGATATTTTAGAAAAAATTTTCCTACATGTATTGAAACTCAAAAAATTGTATGAATTTCCATTTCTTGGCACTTGTTAATTTTTTGATTGTTTACTTAATAAAAAATTCACTTCATAAAAAATTTTCAATCCGAGATTTCGTCTAAAAAAATTATATCGCGACTGGATACATGCATATCCGAACTCATCACTAGGGAACTCCTATTTAAAAGAAATTACCGAGTATTCTAAAGGGATTCAAATGAGAGAATTCGTGATTTTTTTCTGGAAAACCTGCATTCCACATATGCTAATGTGTCTACAGTTCTGCAAACCTTGCGAACTCTACTTTTTAGTTGTAAATCCTGATGTCCTGTTTTTTCCCCACCTTTTTTTTCATTTTGAATTTCAAATGCACGGATTTTCATCTTTTTTGAAAAATCTGACTTTGAAATTTTGAATTTGTTTTCTTCCTATTTTTAAAATTTGGAATTACTTTTTTAAAAAGTTTTTCAATTTGATTTTTTCTCATTTGCCTAATGAAATCGTGTAATAACCAGGAATCCCCCCCCCTGGTCCCGCCCCAAAAAATCATGATTTATTTGAAAAATGGTATTCTCAAGTCCTGCTTACTTACTGTAGGTAAAAATGTACCTTGAGAGTGAATCTCAAAGTTTGAGAAAGTGCTTTGATCTTGAAAACTTGATTAGGTATCATTTTTTTACCCATCTCTCCTACGAACCCATATTTCATTTTTCTGAAGTGATTTGGAATCTCTCCAAAAATGAATTTTTCAAAATTTGTGTTTTATTCGTTTTTCAAAAAAAAAGGTTTATTTCAATCAATTCAGATTGGATAGTTCACCAATGACTTTTTGCTACAGTTGAAAACTCAAAAAATTCATTTTAAAAAAATGAATAACAATTTGTATAGTAGGTACCTTCACTATACTGAATTTCGCAATGCGTCGTAATTTTCTTTCAGTGGTAATTGAATACTTGCATAAAAATGTAAAGGTTCGAGATAATTTTTTCTACATTAGTTCTTCGATGAGTGAGATTACACCTGTGATTGTTGAATTTGCTTAATATGGATTTAAATTGATGTCAATTCGATTTTCTTTGAGTGTTCGAGACAGAAGACGTTTATCTGCAATTTGGTTTCGTGCATTAAGGTGAAGTAATATCAGTTAAAGTGGGTTTCAACCAAGAAGACAAGAAAAAACCTTTTTTTTAGTTACCTATTTAATCGTCTGACGTGATATCTTTAGATGGATAATGTATTTTATTGTTGAAGCCATGAGTGTGTGTGATTGATATAAGCATTGATCAGTCTTCAGTATTGATAGTGAGGTTAATACTCATCATTAAATCATTAAAAAATTCCATTTACTCCCAAAAAAAAAATGAAAATTTGAATAAATTGCATAAAGTTGTAAAAATCTTAGTTGTTACTCTACCTTTTTAATATTGATAGGTACATATTTCAAGCATGTAGGTATACAATTGCATTTACTAGCAAGAAAAAAAAATCCAGAACAGGCCATATTCTAATAATTTTACTGCCAAAAGTGGGAATTTAAAAAAAAAAAATTCTTTTAATTTTTCTCATTGAAGTTTACAAAAAAGGGTTCTATTTTGAGGGAATTTTCCAGAAAAGAAAATATCATGGAAATAACGAGAAAGAGAAAAGTCCTAGAAATAGCAAGAATTTTCTTTTTTCAGGGTCCGTAGATATCGCGGTACTTAAACTTATTCGATTTCTTTTTAGTTTCAATTTTCAGATACATATTTAATTTTGATATCAGATAATGAATTTTGAGAAATGTCTTTCAATTTCTGCGGGATAAATACTTTTCTTTTATCTGCGAAAAAATGTTACATATAATATTTTTTTTTCTGAAAAATCGTTACCCCTTCCATCCAAGAGACAGTTGAACTTCTTACCTCCCTTGACAATATTCTACCTATTTTCGGACGTCCCATTCAACGTATTTATGGAAAACTTTCTTGCGAATTTTTTCATTGTGTGAATTGATATTTGGTGATCACGTTTACCAGCATAAATTTCTAAATGATTAGCGCATTTTGCCCCTTTACAACCTCCTCGCTGAAGCAAATCCAAATCTATAATTTTTTCTTTTACATAAAACAAGATGAAAAATTGAAATTATTTTTATTAAAAAAATTGAACATTCGTTAAATTTACCTATAAAAATCAATTATACTTTGAATAACTTGAGCTACGGCTGGAATAAATATCGATAAACATATCAAAATGAGAATAAAATCTTTAAGCAAAGTTACATATACACGAATAGTTTTAGATTTCTTTTGAAACGTCAACAGAAAATGTAAAATTATCGGTATTGTTTCGTCCATTAAGACAGCAATTACTCCCGCCAAACTCACCATAATCTTAAAATTTGGCACAGCAACGGCGAAGAAATAAGGAAAAACGCAGAGAACGATTCTTAAAATGTATTCGCCTAAAATCGGATGCTTCATTTTCCTATCTTTGAATATATTACTCCATAATGTGTCAAATGCTGTGTAATGAGTTAAGATGAAAGAGATACATACGGCGAATGCATACAAAGATAGAACAACCAACGATACTATACGATCCGGTGGTAAATTATTGAGAACGTTTGGTTGCACCTGATTACCGAATTTGGCATAACCCAGTATCCCAAAAGCACAGTATAATATACCAGCTGCCATTAGAGCTATGTTAAGAATGCCAAAAAATTTGGTGAATTTTTTAGGCTCTTTCAGATCATTCTTCAAAGGTAATATTATCCCTGTACAATTAAAAGCCCCCAAAGTTAACCCGAAAAAGTAAGGGAATTTGTTGATATCGTTGATAATTTTTATATCAGTATCAGCTGAACTGTCGTAATCAATTGGAACGGTGAGGATGAGAATTACGTTAACCATATTGAAAATATTTGTCGCTATCGACAAAGGAACTAAAAATTTCAAATTACGAATTAAAGCCATTGGTATTAAAATTAACATAAGAGCAGTTATCAAAGATACAATATTCATATCCACGTTGTAATAATGATCGATGATGATCTTTAAATTTCCACTAATTGTAATCATATAAATGGAATTGGATATGGATTTATTGAATACATAATGAAAATAAACCATAAATTTGGCAGCAGGAGTAAATATACTAATATATGGTGGTCCCTGTTGAAATGTATGTTGAACGACGCCGACATATGTGAGGTTCGGTGTCTGGAGCTTTTTGCATAATTCGTATTCGACTTGCAATAAAAGATGTAGAACGTGCACGTATATTAATCCTACCAATATGGCACCAAAGATTGCAACACCGTATCCCACATTTTTGAAGGCGAAAGGTAAAGATAAAATGCCAGTCCCGACGGTCAATTTGAATAAATGAAATATTGAGCCCCAGAAAATAGTTGGATGTTGTTCTTTACCATAGTTATGAGGATCGTATTCTTCTTTTAAAGCTTCCTTCGTCATTGGTGATTTGGATATCTGCAAATCTGTTTCTTTTCCATGATCTGTCTGATTTGGAGATGAGCAGGTACAATTGGCGAATATTTTTGAAATGCAATTGATCAGCATTCTCCCTCGAACAATTTCAATTTATTTTTTAAACTGAAACCCGGCTTGAAAACTTGAAAAAAAGCAAACGAGATGATCGCGATTGATGCGAATCTATTACGACTCGTTATTGTTCGTAAATGAGATCTAGTCTCTTTGGGTATTGATACATATTACCCTCTTAATATTTTTATGACTTTTGTCGCGGTATTTTATCTTCAAAAGTGCGTGCATAAATAAAAATGTAAAGATGGGGTTAGTTTATCAATGCTAATCCTGCAGTAAGAAAGGTACGTGACTATTGGATTGTTGAAGCATGTGATTTAAATGGATGGAAATTCTGTTACAGTGTATTTACCATGTATGTTGAAAATTTCTGTAATTTCGTGTTTGTGTATTTAGAAGAAACATCGATTTAAGTGGATTTTTATTTATTGATTTATGGAAAACCTGTCGTTTTGGCCACGTGATCGTCTAATGGGATGTTTGCACGTAGGAAGTATAGGTCATTAAATTATTGATATGTGCAATGAATGTTTTTATTACCTACAGTAATCAGTGTAAAAAATATGTTTTGAGTGTAAGCAATTTGGTTATTGGATCAAAAGCTAACTTATTTTTAAATACTCTTTTTAATCAGCAAGTACGAAGTGTCTGTCTGTCTGTGAAAAAAAAAAAAATACGATACATCTGCCACAATTTTGATATTTCTTTAGAGGACCTACTTGAAGTATTGTTGTGCCATGCCAGTGCAATTTTTGGTTTCTACTAAAAATAGTTGTTTTTTTTTTGAATTGTAAGCCGTAAGATTTCTTTTTACATCCATAATCAATGTACCTACAAGATCTTAGAAGTAACGAATTACTCTGTTCGACGTCTAAAATTCTGAAAAAAGTAATGAAATTTCATTTTTTCAACTGTTGTTTTTTTTAGCCAAGAAATGTTTTCCAAAACTTCATAAAGGATATTTACAGGGGAAAAAACCAGACAAATCGAAAAATTGTATATTAAAAAAAAGGGACTTGGATGTAGGTAATTTTCTTGGTCTCTTTTTAACATACAAATTTTTGGCTCGAATCTTCTCCCAGATCCTTTAAATGGTATTTTCCCCTCACTGAGACTTTCTCTTGACCCTTTAATTTTGAGGGAAAATTCGAAAAAATGGTATTGAAATTCGTTCAATTTAATTAAGCATTTTGGTAGCGATAATATAACAATTTAGCGAAAAGGTCGCGAAATTAAATTGTTTGAATTTGGGGGAAAGGTAATTTTACAGTCCAATTGATTGATTTTAAAAAATATACATTTCTTGCTAAGAACCGATTTTCCGTATCGGTACATTTTATTTCTCAAAAAGTTCTCCCAAAAAAAAACCACTCCATGTTACCAAAAATTGGGGTGAAAACACTCGTTTATTAAAAATTAAAGTTAGTGTTTTTGAAATTAATCGAAAATTTGAAGCTGAAGTTACCCGGAAAATTTTACCGGTGAAATGCATAATTTTTCACACTTGAAAAGTACCATAAAAAAAATAACTAGAAAATTTTCAGTCTGTGCTCTTAGTTATGAACAAAAGTTACTGGATATTAATTTTAAAAAATACTTACTTTCTCTTTATAAGAGTAACAGAATGCGAATAAGTCGTTACCAAATCAACCGAACAACGTTTTTTTAATATCTCTCTATGAGCCACCAATAAATTGGACTACCGCCGGGATCTGTGTGTAGCATGGAGTGGAGGAGAGGTCACTCCTCGAAATGTGCAAGAAATCGAGTTCATGGAAAGAAATGGTAATTGAGACAAGATTTTATCAGTAATTTAATGATGGTAAAATAAAATTGAACGAAGGCTTGGAGAGAAAGATGGCAAAATCCAAAGTTTTGAAAAAAAATTTATAATTATGGTATCGAAAATTAGAATTTAATTATTTTGCTCTTAACAAGAAAGGTTTCAAAATTGAGAAAAAAATTGAGCCGAAACGGAAATAAATCAAAAGTACATCATAAAGGAACCGTGTATCCAAAAATTCAGGTGCCAAAGATAATTTCATGAATTTTTACGAATTTTTGAACTTTTGAAATTAATTTGATCTAATCAAAGAAAAAAGGCGGAATTTGGTATACTGCGTATACCCTTTGAATTTAAAAATCGATTGGAAGTGGGTTTAAGGACTCCAAAAAATTTTGACTTATCCTTATTTTCCAACGGCACTTTGGGTGCTCGGCTCGGTTCGGTCACTTTCGTGTGACTTGCGTTTTTTACGTGATTACATGAGCCTGTTTTACGGATGATTTTTTTTCAAAGTCCACATTCCGACGTTTTTTTTCAACTTTAAAATTTTTCTTGACGAGGTCTAAATTTTTTACGAATTGTTTTTTCAACTTCAAAAATTAAAATTTTTCCTGACGTGGTTGATTTTTTTTCAACTTCAAAATTTTTCTTAACAAGGTCGAAATTTTTTTGAACTTCAAATTTTTTGACTTGTTCTAAATACTTACTTTTCCAAACTTCAATTGAAAAGTGACTTACAAAACAATAAAGTCTCTTTTCTCATATACAGTTTTTTGACTTATACCATTTGTATTTCTTCACTTTCTTGACTTATACCCTTTGTACGAATTATGCTTCCGTTGAAAAAAAATTCGTAAAAAATTTAGCCCTCGTCAAGAAAAAAAAATATTATTTAAAAGTTGAAAAAAATTCAGATCTCGTCAAGAAAAATTTGGATTTGAAGTTTTAAAAAAACGTCGGAATGTGTACTTTGAAAAAAAATCATCCGTAAAACAGGTTCATGTAATCACGTAAAAAACGCAAGTCACACGAAAGTGACCGAACCGAGCCGAGCACCCAAAGTGCCGTTGGAAAATAAGAATAGGTAAGTAAAATTTTGTGGAGTTTTCCACGTCATAGAAAAATCCTACAAAAATTGTTCAACTAAGGATGTGAACTTTGGAAAATGAAATTTTAGGTAGGGGCAGGGGTCTTTTCTGATGTATTTTTGATTTTTTTTTTCATTTCAATGTTTCACTTTGACAAGGGATACTTCTCATTATCTCTCACTTGAGGATTAATTTTTCAAAAATTATTAAATGAGCTGCGAGCATCAAAAGTATTTTTCGACATGTTGTTCCTTCGGTTTTTATTGTAGGCAACTTATTTACCTTGTATTTAATTTACCAAACTGTGCTTGATTTAACCCAACTACGAACATTTTTTGGATTAACTATAATTTTAATAGTAAAAACAAACAACATTTGAACACCCTCTTAATTTGAATCAGTCAAAAATTCGAAAATTGGCTGATAAAATGGAGAAAATCAAGTCACTGATAATTAATCAGATTTCACTGATTCCCCACATCCCCAGTTAATCAGCGACATTTTACTGCCAGTCAGTGAAAAATTATCGACTCAGTGAATTTTCACCATTGAATTAGTAAGAATTCAGGCACTTGACACCAAATAAGTCACCATCTATGGGGAAAACACGGAACTAAACGAAACCATTATAAATTTTCTCATTACATGTATTCTTATGAGAAATTCGCGATTTTTAAAAATTAATTAAAAATCGAGTACTGAACATGCAGGGTTCATTTTTGTTTTAAATAGAAGAGTAAATTGTCCTCTTTTTCAAATAATTTTTCTCTCCTTTCTTACTCCACTTATTAACTAAAAAAAATTTGAATCAACGTAAGTATATTTCACATGTTTTTATAGTGCCCTACAACGCGTACAACGAAAAAATACCCGTTTTCCCCTACTCGGCTCGTAATGCAACGCGCGTTGATTACAAATATCGTCCAATCACAGCTCAGCGTTCTCGTCCGTTTACGTTTTAAAAACATGAAAAAGTTACCTTCGTTAATTTCAATTTTTTCAATGAATACGCCAAGTAGAAGGGAAAAGAAAAAATTCTTTGTTAAGAGGAAGATTTACTCTTTCATTAAAAAAAAAAATGAACCCTGCACCTTCAATACCCGATTTTTAATTAATTTTTAAAAATCGCAAATTTCCCATAAGAATACATGTAAACGAAAAAGTTATCATGGTTTCGTTTTCGTAACAGCGCTCTCTGCAGGAGGTGCCGATCGCCTATTGAAATCAGTCAAAATTTACTGATTTCAATCAATGAATTTTCATTATCGAATCAGTAAAAATACAATTTTACTGATTCTATTAATGAAATTTTATTTTTACTGATTCAGCGATGAAAACTCACTGATTGAATCAGTAAATTTTTCAAGGATTCCAACATAAAGACTCAATTTTGTCGATTTAAATCAATCAATTTCGACTGATTCAAATTTAGAGAGCACAGAAATTTTTTTCAAGAATTTCAATCGAAAAGTCAACGTCGAAATTGGTCCCAAATTTTTTATGGAATCTGATGATAGCCGAGAAAACCGAGGATAATGTAATCGAAGCACTGCTGTATCAATTGTTGAATGATTGCATCACTCCCCCCTTCTCTGTATAAATCTGTTCAACCTGAGTTTTTCAGAAATGAAGAAAAGAGCATATTTATCTTAAAAAAAAGACATTCAAATTTAGCTATAAAATTCCATAATACTTTGAATTACTTGAAATAGGACTCCAGTAAACAAAGATAAGCATATTAACATAAGTATAAAATCTTTAATTAACGTTAAATATACACTTACAGTTTTATGTTTCTTTTGAGCTAATAACAGAAAATGTAACAGAATGGGCACAGTTTCATCCATGAGTACCCCAATAACACCTACAATACCTACCATGATTTTGAAATTTGGTAATGTAACGGCTAAGACGTATGGAAAAATACAAAGAATGATCCTCAAAGCGTACTCGACAGTTTTCGGATACCTCATTTCCCAATCTTTGAATATATTACTCCATAATGTATCAAAAGCCATGAAAAAAGTTAAAATAAACGAGATAGAAATAGAAAACGAATACAGACATAGAACAGCCAACGAAACTACTCGATTCGGTGGTAAATTGAGAAGTACGTTTGGTTGCACGTGATTTCCAAATTTGGCATAACCCAAAACTCCGAAAACACATCCGAGCAAGACAGCTGCTGAAGAAGCTATGTTCAGAACTCCAAAAAATGTTGTGAATTTTTTTGGATCCTTTAAATCGTTCTTTAAAGGTATAACTATCCCCGTACAATTGAAAGCCCTCAAAGTCAGCCCGAAAAAATACGGAAATCTGGTAATATCTGAGATCACTTTGAAATCAGATGAAGCGTTGTAATCAATAGGAACTGTGAGGATGAGAGCTATGTTAATCATATTGAATACGTTGGTCAGCATCGACATAGGCACCAAGAATTTTAAATTTCGGATTAAAGCCAGCGCTATTAGTACCACTATTGAAGCATTTATCACAGAAACAATATTAATATTCGTGCTGAAATAGTAATCGATGATGATCTTGAAATTATCACCGATTGCAATCAAGTAAACAGCATTGGATATTGATTTATTAAAAACGTAATGAAAATACGTCATAGATTTAGCTACAGGAGTGAATTTACGAATGTATTTTGGCCCCTGTTGAAAAGTATGTTGAATTACGCCGACTAAGGTGAGATTAGGTGTCCGCAGCTTCATACAGAGATCATATTCAACTTGCAATAAGAGATGTAAAACGTGTAGATTCATCAATCCTACCAATACAGCACCGAAAATTGCAACACCGTAGCCTACCTCTTTGAAAACGAAAGGCAAAGTCAAGATTCCAGTTCCCACAGTACATTTGAATAAATGGAATATGGAGCCCCAAAAAATGGTGGGATGTTGTTGTTTGCCATAAGAATGGGGATCGTAATCTCCACATGGATCTTCTTTTGTTGCCGATGCTGGTGATTGACTTTCTGGATCCTTTTCTTGGTCTATCTGGTTTGATGATGAGACGGTGCATTTGTTGAATATTTTCGGTATCAGCATTTCTCCGGGATTTTATTCAAAATTATCTCGATGAATTTAAATCAACTTGAAGTAAAATACATTTGAAAATATTATTTAAAACAAACAGCTGCGATAATTATGCCGAACATGTAAATTTATAATGTCTCGTGATTTTTTTCGGGCGGGAATTATAGTCTTTCCTAATTTTTATCGTAGGTACCTCTTGGTATTTTTATCGTGTTTTTTGTATGTATTTACACAATTAATTTATTGTATTTTGAAAGTATTTTGGATTATGTACGCGATATCAGTATCTTAATTCGGCGAGTACAGAGGTTTTACACGTGATTGGTGTGGTTTCATAACATGCGACATGAGTACATTAGGGTGTATATTTGAAGTGGATTCCTAATTTTCTGCTGAAAAATTACAAAAATGTTCATTTCGATCTCGTGATTTCAAATTGGATGAATGTTTTTGAAGAATCCCCTAATTTAATTGAGTGTGAATTGTATGGCTTGAGGTCAAGTTATGATGAACAAATAACACCAGGTTGTAAAAATATCTAATGTCATCAAAAACAGCCTATTTGATTATTTGACGTTTAACAGGCAATTTGAAGATTTTACCTCTTTTTTAATATTTACTGAAATATTGATCAAATAATGAAGAAATGTTTAGCTTTTGAATACCGGTTTTTGTTTGTGTTTTTTTTTCAAAAATTTTCGCCATCGCTTCACTCGGGCTCAGTAAATTTACACAATTTTAATTTCAAATTGATGGCATGAAACTTCTTCTTTCCCGACCTAGACAATCGTTATTCTCAAGTGAAAAAAATTTTCCTCTTCTTATTTATCAAAAGACCCAATAATGATCTCGATTGGAATTTTCAAAAATATTTCGATTTTTTTTTGGAAGGAGATCAGGAAATGAGCCAATAGATATAGGTTTTTTAGAAGTTGAAACAGACCACAAAAAAGCACAATTTTATTTTACTAAATAAAATATCAGATTCTGAGTATCCTTTTTTCAAAATTTTTTGCCCATTTTAATCACTTTATTTAAAAAATTAATAACTTTTCATAGATATTTCAGTTGAATATTACTGATATTCAATCAATTTCTAATTTTTCAAAGAAAGCAATTATTTTGACTGAAAGAAGTGAAAGATCAGTGAAAAGTCATTGATTTGAAATAACATGAAAAATTTACAAAAAAATTCACCTATTGACGCCAGAATATCATTTTTTTTAGCATTTTTACCAAAACTTTTTTCCCCTGCTTGATGTCTCGATTTTTTTAGGGGGGGAGAGGAGGGAGGAAAACTCGAAAAAGTCATACCAAAAGTCATTCCAAAAGGTCAGTATAAGTCAGTACCCATTCTTATTCAACAAATTTTGTTAGACACCCTGCCCTAGCTTCGCTCGAATGTACATAATACTTAAAAGTCGAAAGTCTTGAAATGAAAACCGTAAATTTCAATTTGAAAAAATTGCATACTCATTACCATCTTTCCAATTTTTAGGTAATAATTTGATCCATTTTGAATGATATGGTATATGTACTAGTTCACTTTGAATCAGTGAAGCATATCTAAGTACATAGCATTATGTATACCTGCGTAATATTAAAAGGTAATCTGGCCTTGGAACTAAGTATATGCAATAATTTCCTTCTTCCTTTTTATTTCATTCCTTCGAGAAAACACTACTGGTGATTTGTTTCTATCATCGAAAAGTGGATAAATGGTAGTTTTGAATTTGAGTATGGTATCTCTACGTATTATAAGCGGATTTCTCAAACTTTCACATGAGCTTAGTGGCGAGTATTTCGAAGATTAAGTCGAATTTACATTCAGTGTAGATATTTGACCCTAGAATGCTTAAGTATCCGCATCTGCTTCGGCACATTATCCTCTTAACGGGCGAACCTGACAGCTGATGTGTTAATGTACCTACTTACGTGTATTTGAAATGAATTTACATTACATACTAGCTCAGCGTAATGAAGTTATTTCTATTTAAAGGATTTTTGGTACACTTATTGAATATCTCATGATATTTAAGTACTAATTGAATAGCAATGATGACACTGGACACTGAAGTTGAAATTTGATTGATTTTTGTACGTAGGTTTAGTAAGTAAGATGATCTGAAAATTTTTCGAATTCTGTTAGAACGTTGAAATTTCTTGATCAATTTTTTAAAAGAGAGCAGAATTAACTTTAAAATTATATATTAGGTGCGTTCACGTTCATGTGATTTGTACTTTTCAGGCTTGAAGCCAACCTAATTTTGAGTGTAGAGAAATGAAAAAAAAAACACACACATTCAGTTTATTATGATGTATTTTTTTTTTTTTTGAAAATCAAATTTAGAATCAGAAATATTGGAAAACTTCCATTGAAATTGAGAATTTGACTACAATTTTTTAGTAGTGTGGTGGGCACGATTGATCAACATTTTTGTGTATTTACGGCAAACCGATTATGCAATTTTGCTAATGTCATGAGAAAGATCGCTCAGTTCATGTGTAGGGGTTGAAAAATTATATTCCAGGTGGGTACATAAGTATTAAAAAATTGACTGGGGATCATGAAAGATGTGGATAGATTAGTTTTTAGATACGAATTACTTGTCCGAGTACCTATTTTCAAGTTCATATTTTAGTCCTCTTCTTCCATCACGAAAGCCATTTTTGTCCAAAAGTTTCAAAAATTACCAAAAAAATCGAAAATTCTCTCAAATTTGACAACAAACAAAAAAATGGTTTTTGGACGTCGGAAATTTTCTGATTTAGAAAAATATTTAAAAAGCTTTTTACAATTACCTGCGAAGGAAAAGTCGAGTAAAATTTGTGAAAAGCGAAAAAAAAGTAATTCGAGTGATGCATCCATTATGGTTGGCTGGGTAGTGAGGGGAGGGGGTAAAGTGGCTGTATTCTACAAGGGCTACAATTTTTGAGTTACCTATTTTATTTTTGCTAATTCGAAAACATTTTAGTACCTACTGATTGGTATTAATTTCGGATTTCTGCGTGATTTTTAGTACATCAAAATACTAGAATTAAAATTTTACTCTTTGCAAAGGAACTTCTTCGTAAAAATTCATAATTGTTCTTTCGTTCTGTGACTGAAATATGTAGGTAAGTTTTTCTCCTCACTTCTCTTTCCGTAATTGGCTATAATGATATTTCATTTCTCGTCGTCTGATAATGGGTGTTATTTTGGAATAGGAAAAAAATTGAAGTCTCTAGCGCCTGCAATTCAACAAATACAACTTATTTATCGTATCATCGTTTAACACCATCGATTTTTTTTTTAATTGGTTGGAAATCAGTTTTTATCAAGAACAGTATAAGAAATATTTTTTCCTCTGTTGATACAGATTTAGTTTGTGTTCATATTAGAAATGTCCCATGTTACCTGCTAAATAAATCATATTTTGTCATATTTTGATTGGATATATTTGTTTTTTTGTTTACAGGTATGTTCCTTTCAGCAAGTACTGGTTACAGTTTTTTTTCCTCAAGTGCTCTTTTTTTTCGGTGAGTGAGTTAATTTTTTTTATGCATGGAAATATTTAGTAACCATCCAATCAAACTTTCATAAATTTATCTGACACCTTGTCTAAAAATCTGAAAAAACGAATTTCATTTTTCGGATATTTCATAGATTAGAAATATCTTTGACAAAATTAATTTTTATGGCTGTGAATGTGACCCTGCCAGAAAGAAGGGCCAATGTGTAAAAAAATCGATGTATTTTTTTCAACAGGTTTAGTCCAGATTTTGTATAATTTGGACAAAAAACGTAAAAAAACAGACTGATTTTTTTTTTACATATGGACCCTTTTTTCTGGTAGGATCACAAATGTAGATTATGTAATTAGGTACTAGATAACCTCAGAGTTTGCGTGGATGGTTTTACATGTAGATAAATCAAAATTGGAAAGGATCATTGGGGTGGGGGGGAGGAGGTCGAGATTTTTTAATATTTATGAAGCGTCAATTTTACTGTCATTACTGATTTTCAAGGGGAGGGGGGAGGGGGTGAACAGTTCGTAGATTTTGAATGATGAAAATTTGTAAATTCTTTTTTTTAATTTCCAAAAATATAATATCTTTTATTTTTCTATAACATTACTAAAAAATTTATAAACGTATTTTTTTTCGAATTCTACTTCTCAATAAAAATGACTTTTGTCCTACTGCATTTCGAAATTTATCAACCTTCCACCAAGCAATTTTTCAGATATTTTCTTAAATAGGTAGTATGAATAATTGAATACCTGTACCTATGGTTGATCATCCAAGCCAAATTGAAAAAATATTCAATTCTCGATAATAAAAGCCTGGTCCTCTACCTTCCATTCAAAAAAAAAACCTCACCCGCGATATCTTATCGAATTACAACGCAATTGGAACCGAATCTTAAATTCGATTTCCATAGGCTAATGCAGTATATGGATAGATAAACACGAAATTGCTCTCGAGCAGAAGTTTTCGGTATAACCTGAATAGCATAAATAATTATCCGACCATCCTTTGCCGCATTCGAATTTATGAACGACAATTCGTAATTCGATTAGAACAACTTTAACCCGGGCGACAAAATATATTATGCAATACACACATTAAAACGACACTTTACCCAGCGAAAATTCACAATTTCCAGAAAACACAAGTTGCCATACTAAATTTATGGTGGAAATTTCGGCTATTTTCAATTTATGAATATTTTATTATTAAACTTGGTATACCTATTAGCCAATTTGTACGTATAAATATCGAACAAGGTGATAGAAAAATTGAATTATCGACGAACGGCCTTATCGCTTCCAGCATTTGCTTCAATAAATTTTATAATATTAGTATACCTAAGTTTGGTAGCTAGGTATGGAGTTTTGGTGCTCGGCGACGACAAAGAATGAAAAAACTACAGAAATTATAGGTCAAGATGTTTAACAGATGTAACGACGCTATCGAAATCTTTCTCGATAATTTTTATCGTTTTCAACATATCCACTCACTCTCTCAGAATAATTTTTCTAGACTCATTCTATTTAGTCATCTAGAGCTCAAAATCGTCGTCTAATATGAATCGAACTCGCACGCCGCGCCGGTTATAATAATAAGGTAATCAAACTTACGTTAGTATCTCAATGTAAAACCTTAGTTGGTATGAAATCCGTGTAAACTCCGTCGAATCTCCATCAAATTACGAACGGTCGCGTTTACCAAGTTTCTTTGCCAAATTCGCCCTCACCACTCGCTCCAGTCGAATTTGAAATGTGCAGTTTTACGTCTAACACGCTAGTTATACGATATAGCTCGCTTATAAGAGAACGTACGCCACTGCCTCCGTATCTGCTCGTCGTCGGCGTATCTGCCGACTTCATATATTAATTACTTCTTGTTCGACTGAATCTAGTAGCTGTTAGGTCGAAGGTGTAAAGAAACTGGTATACTACAGCGGACGTGACTAGCTTTTAAAATTACATTTCGAGTTAAATCCCTCCCCCCTCTACGTTCTTTCTATGTTGGCGATAACTTTCGCATACTAATGCAACGACAGCCCCTAATTTGTACCTTTGAAGGATTGTTACATAAGCTGAAAATGAAATAAATTAAAAGAATGGCTTTTAAATTGGAATTTATGGTCTAATTAACGTAAAACTACCTTTGCATAAGGAAATACAAATGGAGATTGACAAAACAAAAACTGAAAACAGACTAGGTTTAAAAATAAATTAGCCTTGAAAAAGTTTATTTCCTTGAAGGGGGTTTTCACGTTTGGGGGATATTTTTTCTCGTTGGTAACGGTTTTAGATGACATGCTGCAATGGCAGCGTTGAAATATTTATACGATTTGTAACGCAGCAGACGTCGGTCCTCGGTATAGTGTTATTTCAAAGCTGAATCAAAATGTTCCATCGGATTTGCGAAAATTGAGACTGTTTTTTTTTTGCCTTCATTATCTATGATGGCCTATTGATCAAAATATCGAAGGGTCTTCGTCTTATGATATTCTTTTTAGGATGGAGATCTTCCGTCGGAGGGAGGGGAGGTGCTGAAAATCAGATTTTTGGAGTTATTTTCCGAGGAATAGTGAAGCCAAAGATAGCAATTTTTCATTTTATTCGAACAAATTGGATTTTCGAATACCTACTTATTGATTTATTATTGATAAAGTCATGAACTTTTTATTCAATAACTCAAAGAATTGGAATTTATTATTTAGCCAAGGAATATTCGAGTTTCATTTATGAATATGGCCCTTTTAGAGTATATTTTCTAATTTTTTAATATAAATTTATTTTCAAAATAAATTTTTTCTTAATGCAGTGTGAATTTGAAAAATGAACTATGATTTCACGGGTATTTCATAATACCATTACTATTTACAAAAAAGAATGAACACTAAATAAATGGAAATTGTTTCGAAAATTTGGAACAGAGCTCTCAGTGGGGATGGGGGGGGGGGGGGGTCGTATAAACTCTGAATACAAAAAATCGAATTTTTTACAAGTGTCTACTCATTTTGCATTAGTGGCAAAAATAATAATAATGAAAAAAAATTAATTTGATAATTTTGCCGAGTTTTATCGTCTATGAATTTTTTAATCAATGGATAAAAACAAAGAAGTCTTTTTTGGAAAAATGTGAGGCAAAAAAATGGGTAGTATGAAAATATCAGAACTTTTCATTTTTCAAATCTAGTAGACGCCTTGCTCTGTCATTTTGCGATAATTTCGCAATTCTAGGGCTTACATATTAAAAATCTTGGATTTTATTTCCAAAATTACTTCCACTTCCGCTTCCAATGTCGTTGAAAGCTTTTTTTGGGATGGTGCACGGTGGGTGTGAAGATTTGAAGTATCAGAAAGTATGTAGCCTCCCATATATCATTTCAGATCTCAAAACAAATCTAGAATTAGAAGAAAAAAGATTTTTTGCCGCATTAGACGTTTTAGTGAGCCAGGAAGAAAGGGCTGTATCATGTGATTTGGAGCATTTCCACAAAAATTTATGAGATCCTGAAAATACCCCTCAGGCAGGGAATGAGGAGATGGCAATCAAAGTAAATAACTCTTTCTCTTAATGATGCTGAAATTTTAATTTTAATTGGAAAAATTGGGATAATATTTGAAAAATTGTAAAATGTGAGCAGCTTTTATGGGAATATTAATGTTTTTAGGTACTAAAAAAAATGAGAAAAAAAGTTCTTCGAATTCGAAAATTTTTTTATCCGAGTCAAAAGCTTCCAAGTTTTTGATTTTTTTACTTATTTAAATATCCAGCTTCGTTATTCCTTTCGTACTCTTATAAAATTTTGAGCCAATTCCATATTCTTAATAGGTAATGATGGAAGATGGTACCCCCAAAATTAATTTTGTATCTTTAGTGAGCCAATGTAAACAGCAACACCCATTCGTTGGTTGTTTGTGGTGACAGTCTGTCTTATCCAAGTGTTTACCAGCGGCCTTGAGCTCGTTACCCAGCCGTTTTGAAAAATCTGCTCAACAGACGATGTTCAATTTTCACAATTGAAAAATATGCCTATTTTTTTGTGTATGGCATTGAAAATTTTATAAAATTCATAACGTCGAATTTTGAGACTGCCACTGTTTTTTGAAACTATTTTCATTATCGATGCTGGTTCTGCCATCTAAATCATGTGGGAAAAACAGAAACATTTTCATAATCCATGAACGTCGTAAATTATTCGCTTTAATATAGTAATATTAAGCATTTCAGTAACATTAGTGTATGATTATTCATGCAAAACAATAAATTATAGGAGCACTAGGCCTTAATAATTGTTTACAAATCAACGTTAAATTACTTTCTATCATAATAGTCGTACTGTTTATCACATGTACGTAGAAAAAAATTTCATGTATATATCGCCACATACACTAAATTTCGATTTAAATGCGTTTAAAACTTAAATTTTTTAGTAATTATAAATTTATAATTTACATAACTTATGTAAGTAAAGTATACCATAAAAAAAAGTGCATATAAATAACAAAGGAGAGGGGAAAAAAGAGGTGAGGAAATACTATAAACTTTAAAGTAAACCCCAAAAATACTCACGTAAACACATTATTACAATATCTTCGATGATATTTACATAAATAGAAAAGCTTTGAAAGCATATTTACAAAAACAGCGCTTCAACAATGCTGTTGTGTCCTTGACTAAAATTTACAAGTAGAAAAGGGCTATCAAGAAGCTGCGTACAGCTTAATTGACAGAATGTTGGTATTTTAGGAATTCAAAAATATAACATGATTTTTTTATTCATCTTATTCGGATAATAAATCGATAACAATTGGTTCTTTTGTATTCACCAACGCTGTCTTATTATTGTTATTGGTGTTTTCCAAAATGATCGAGTTTAATATATTCTCAGCGTTGAGGGCGAGTTTGGATGCGGAAATTTTGGCTGGTAAACGTGTCTCGTCGTCGTCCATAATAGAGGCCTGTCGTTTTCGGGGACGAAAGTAATCGTGATCCTTCAACAATGTATTTTCTTTACCTATTTTCGTCTTCAACATATCCAACAAACCGCTCAACACATTGGAATTGGGCAATTGCATATTTTCCAACTGCTCCGTTAGTGTTTTCGCTTCTTCGTCCAAGTTGCATTGGCCTTCGTGAGCTTTGTGCGAAAATAGCAAGTTTCTTGAACGACCTGTTGAAGAAAATTCTTGGTGAGAACGTGTTTCGTAATATCTAGTGATAGCAGCGATGAATAAAAATTTCAGAAAAATTCAAATAATTTTCGATTTATTTTAAAATCAATTGAAAAGGGTGTTTGATGGATTGATTTTTTTTTTGTAAATCGGTCATTTTTCTTAAAAAAATATGAGTTGTCGAGTTGGATGGATTTTTTTTTGAAAATGAGCTTGGGCAGATGGTTTTTTTCAAAATGGAATTTTATTTTCAAATTTCTGATATTGGTTGGATTAGTGGAATTTCGCTGTTTAAATTTTTTTTTTCAAAATATGGACGGAAACGTTTATTTTTGTTTGTCCTTTTCCTCGTTAAGTTTGGTTTTTCATATTATAGACTGGTTCTTTGATATTGTTTCAATTCTCGATTTTATTTTATTTTTTCAAAATGGATTGATTTCTTTGATTTTTTAGATATTTAAGGGGTTTGTTTTTTTCTATTGGATTCTTTTGGTTTTCTCTGATTTTTTTTTTTGAAATATGAATTTAGTTTTTTAAAGTTCCTTTGGATAGTTTTCTCTAGTTCCTTCTTATTTATGGTTTCGTTATTTCCCACTATGAATGGTTTTTTGATTGCCTCTAATTCGTATTTTTTCTTTCTCAAAATACTAGATTATTTTGTTAGTCTTTTCACGGCTCAATATTTTCCGTTCCCTAAAATACCTACTTTTCATCTTGAATTACCTCAAAATCATAAAAACGAATAATTCGAGTGAAGATGAAACTTTAATCCTAAACGCCCAACGATTTTAGCCGAATCGTCCACATTTTTCAAACATTAGAGAGTTCCGGTTCTCATACCACACAAGTTTACCAATTATACCCACATTACGAGCAACCTAAATACGCATGGATACTATAAATCCGTTATTCAGAGACGAACATATTTGCATTTTCCGAAAAATAATTACCATAATAACCAGTTTTACCACAAATTCGCCTGAGGCGATACTTTCAAATAGTACATATAATTTCATCGATTGGCTTTTCAAAGAATTTTTTTTTTCTAAAAATTTAACTCATTTACATTTACAGTAACGAATTTTTTCTATGAAAAATCTATAGATAAACCCCTTTTTTCTCGTTTATCAGAAATACCACATCGGTTCTTTTTTCTTCGTAATCGATCAATAAATCGGGTCGGAAAATACTCACCAGCATTCAATGTAGTGGTACTACCATCTTCACTCATCGATATTCCTTCATCTTCGTTGTTCTCCGAATTCAACGGTGAATTTCTCATGGTAGGGGCCAAAACCAGAGCTAGCGACATGATAAGTACTAAAAGACACGTGCTCGGTTGAGCCGCCTGACCAGAGCATTTAGTCAAGGATGCTTGCAGTTTGCGAACTTGAGCCGCCAATGAAACGTTTTGACTTTGCAAGGTTTTAATTCGCTTCATTAAATGAGCATTTTCTTCGGAACAACGTTTCACTCTGAAAACATACGAATTTCAGATTAAAACGATTCGTGGGAAGAATCACCGCGATAATAAACTCACCGTTCTTCCAAACTATCGACGTATTCTTTTTTACGTCGACGAGAATCTTGCGCTGATATCTTATTGCGAATTTTTCTTCGAATTCGTTTCAATTCTCGTTCTTCTATTTTCGTTAGTGGGTAATGAGTTGGTAATTTTATACCCTCTTTCGTTGCTAATTTTTGTTCTTCAGCTAAAAAAAAAAAGATTTTAAAAAACTTCAATTTTAGAAAAATCGATATCAGTGACGTAAAAAAGCATAATTTAGTAATATCTTATCGATTAATTAGGTACTTGATGATAATAAACTACTTAGTTTCGCATGAGAACGTTATCGTTTCGACGAAAAATAATTATATACTTACGGGTAAGATGAAGTCTAGGATAAATAAAATCGGAATCGTCACTGGCTCCCTCTTCGGATACGAGGTCATCAGAGAGTTTCCGTTTACCTCTCGATCTTTCGGTTTGGGAATGGTTCAGAGTTTTAAATCTTTTTATTGCTCTCGCATGAGATATGGGATTGGCCTGAATATGATATTTGTATCAAGTTACGAAGAAATATCATCATTCTAGTCATTATAATTCATTACCTTAACAGAACGTAAGGCAGGATATGATATCAGTACAGGAGTATCTGGTTGAGAAATTTCATCCAAGGTATCATTATCATCGGTAATCACGAATACTTCGTTGACAGAGTCTGTACAAAAACAAAAACGTTATAACACACTTGGTCGAACCAGGGAAGAGATAAGCTTAAGCATAACGTACTTGAATCGGAATCTGGAGAAGAAACATTTGAGAAAGATACTTCTTCACATTCAACGACTTCTTCCTTGACAAATTCGACGCCATCGAATTGTACGTCGTCTATATCAATAACTTCGTGTTTAATTTCGTCTATATCCTGTTTAATATCACTATCTGATGAATTTTCTTCTGATGCAAATTCTTTGACATCGGTCACGTTGGTACTTTCGGTATTGAGGAAATCATTCACTAATTCTTCAACTTCGTCAGTCCTTGTGGGCGAAAACGACTGCTCGCAAGATAAACCTAAGAGATAACAGTTACATTACGACTATATTGAATCTTAACGAATTGATATTTTTCAACAATTATTCCAATTCTTACCACTGTCGGAGCTACACTCGTGGCTGGGTTCGTTGACGAATTCGTTGGCATTTGGAAATAATATCTGATCGAAGAGAGGCGAGCAATCGTCCGAATTGGGTTTTAAAATTGAATTCAAAAAGTTCCAATCAAACAGTTCTAAATTATCCACCTGTAAAGTGATTTTTTCGATTAAATACAGATACACTCGACACTGAAGTTGAAGTACTAAAAACACTCTACTTACATCTTGCTTCTCTTTTTTCACCGATTTCAAATCATCTTTATCGAAATTCAGAAGTAGGTTTTCCGGATCGAAAAACAAGTCCAAGTTTAGTATCTCGGACATTGTTTCCACTCAAGTGCACGTCGATGAGCGCTTATTAACGCGAAATAAAGTCTATTTTTATCAAAATACGGTTATTATCGAACGGAAATATTGTAGAATATCACAAATTTCATAAATATATCAAGGCGGAGCCACGTAAAACAATTCCATGTTCCGCTGATGTAACACCGATAAAGTTCAAATTCCTTCCGCGACTAACGGTACATTGAAATGCGATGAGTACAAAAATAGTGATTCATTGTTCGATATGCATGTGCAGGGGATTTTTAAAATGCGATAAACAACAAATAAATAATCTTAATATTTTTAACTCCGGGAATTTCACTGTACTTCGAACTTCAAAATTTACGCGAATTTTCAATGATGTGTACTGTTCAAAAATAAACATTTTGAACCGGTTCATTAAGCCCGAACTGTGTTTTATTTTGGTAGAAAGAGATCCTGGCGGCGAAAAAAGTAAATAAGAATTTTACAATTTGGCCAAAGTTGCGGTTGTACTTTTTTAATTTTAATTATTTTTTTTAATTTTTTGATTTTTTGTTGATAGATTTATTTTTATTTGTTTGTAAATTTACAATTTGACTTGTTTGAAATTAAATGTGCTTGCAAAAAAGTAGAGTAATTTTTATGTGCAAGTAATGAGGCATCAGCCTTCAGCTATGCCAAGTCCATTTTTTTCATTTTTCAAATTCAGAATCTGAAATTTTGTGAGTACATACATACTTAATAAGGAATACATCAATATTCAATAGTAAATCCAAAAAGAACTCCTTACTTGCTCAAAATTTTAAATTTCAAATCCATCTTTCGAATTTCGACTCGACGAATTTTTAAAAGTTCAGTTTTAATCCCTAGTTTCTTTTTTAGAATGCTAAACGTATGAAAATTTGACCTAATCAAGGTACGTACAAAATTGATATTTGGTGTATGGTATGCCATATTTCTGAATTTTCGTATCAAGTGGAAGAGGTTTTGTTTCAAGATGTTCTGAAGCCTCCAGAGAATTCTTTTACATCAGTACAAAAAGAAAAAGTTCAAAAATCATGAAGAAGTACGAATTTTGTAACACAAAATGTTTTGAAAAAAGTACGAATTTTTAGCTAAAATTAAGAAAAAAGTTGGTAATTTTCTGATTTATTTTTCTTCATTTCTTGACGTAATTTACTTTTCAGCTTTAATTTGATTATTGCTATTTTCCTTTAAAATTTTCAATCTCGCTTTGTTCAGGCTTATCTTTTTTTCAAAAAAAAAAAAAAAAGGTAGCAAAATATAATATTGACTGCATATTTTAAAATTTAATTTTTTTTCGAACACCTCTTCTCTCCTATAATTAGAAACGAAAAAATTTTGCGAGTCATTTTTCGTTTTTAGTAAATATGTAATGTAAGGAAAATGGAGAAGATAATGCATCTAGAAATTGTTACTTACCTGATTACGCAATCATTACGTTGACTTTGGCTGATTAATAACTCACCTGGCGATCGACACAATTGATTGAATACCTACCACTAAAAAACCACTCATCTTGAATGTTGAAAACGGCTTTTTCAATATTATTATAGCACTCCAGATCCACTTTCGAGAATATTCGGTCGTAGCTCTTTTAAATCTCCTCAAAAAATACCGTAATGATGCATTTATATATAGAAAATAAAAATAATGAACTATATTTTGAAAGCCAAATCGATCAATAAGTCTCTATCGAAACAGATTGTAATGGTACGCGGAAAATTACTTAATTCTTGGTGTATTTTCATGGCAATTTTCAAATTTAAGGCGAGAACAATGAAACGGTAGATAATTTTTTTCACTTTGAGAATTTAGAAATTTCGATAATTTTTTCAATAATATCGTTCGACCGATAGCTTAAACAAATTACCAAGCGTATAGATAAAATTACCAAATACGACGTATTATTAACTAGAAACGTGCCCTAAAATCAGTTCTTTTCTTCCTGGAAAATGAATCAAACACACACTTAAATTTGGTCAAAACAATTTCGATTATGAGAATGAACTATGGCTTACTCAATTTTGAAAATCTCTTAGTATCGTGCTTTCTAAAAAAAATCGTAACACCTGCTAATTGCTACCTTGCGACTGACCACTCAAGCTTTTTTACAGACTAAACAAAGCCGAAGAAAACGAATAAATATTTACTTTGAAAATAGGTAGGTAGGTAAATTTAGATATAGGCAAACAATAAAAAAAATTCGTATTAAGACAATTCGCACTAATGGAAGATGTGCCACCATTCCTTCACCTCTTTTTTCGTATTATTCGTTTCAACCCGAAAAATTTACTAATACAAAGGTAACGAACGGAATGCTTAACATACGTAGAAATCCCCAAATTATGCTATTGGAAGAATCGTCGATACTGAAAGCTTCACTACCACTTCAGTATTCAATCTTAACCCAAACTGTAGTATTTCGAGATGATTAGTTATCTTCAGTATCTCCGGTGATCCATTTGAATAGGCTGAATCCGCCAGATTCTTTGTTTTCTTTATCTGCAAAGAGCGAATTGAATGTGAGACTCAGATTAGTTACAGAAAAAGTGTACGAAAAAGTCAAACAAACTTTTAGACGACGATTCGGCTACATCTTCGCTAAACAACTGCATCTGAGAAGCATGATGTAATCTGGAAGCTTCAGATATGCGAGGATCCTTCATGTAATTGACTCGTTGCAATTCTTCTAGCCTAAAATTTTATCAAGAATTATTGATTAATTACACTGAAACTTTAAATACAAAGGTAACGCAATAGATAATGGGGAATTGAACCATTCTTTTTTCTTTTATCGCGGTAAAATACAAAAATTTGAATTCGAATTTAATTCGTTAAAAACTGGAATAAAAATACACTGTATCATTTTTTATTTCTGAGTACCAAAACAATGTAAATTATGCATCATCTTATGATTCGTGATAATTTTCAAATACCTAGCTGGTTGGCTGAAAAAAGTTCAAATATTCAATTTCGAGGAAGGTACATTTCTTCCATAAATTATATTCAGCAAATTAAGACAATTTCACACTATAAGAGAATCAAAATAGGTTTTTGAAAATCGTGCTAAGAGAAAATAATTATTTGAAAAAACGATCAACTACTTACTTATTTTCTAAATTCGACGATTGAGCCGAGGTGCCTCCCGTTGATCTCGACGACAGATCTTGCGATTCTCTAAGCTGCTCGTTTTGTCTCAGAATAGTGGATAGTTTTAGCTGTAACGAATCTCTTTCTGAAAGAAGCTGAAAAAATAAGGACATAACGACATTAAGCACTACTATTTTCTGGAAATCGACAAATAATCTATGGAAAATCATTCAAATTTTCAAAACCGTGCATTTTTTTAAAAAGTTACAATTTTTAGAAAATTTTTTCAAGTTTTGAAATTTTTTTCCAAACGTTTACACGTCAATGAGTGAAATTAATTTTTTCATGAAACAAAAATTTGAAATTTTTGTATTGAAAAAATCATCAAGTGATCAACTACAATTTTTTTACCTGCGTCAATTCCTGAGTCAGCTCAACGCAATGAACATCCCTTACGTGTAATTGATACAACGTCTCATCCAATTTGGCGTGCAATTGTTTCATTTCGTTATATTCTCGCGAGCTCTTTACATCGGTCAATTCTTTCACCAAACGCTCAATTTTTCTATTACTTTCGGCCAACAGACCTTTTAATTCGGCTGAAGTCGTATCACTAGATGCCGGAGTCGGATGTTCATGATGACTATGATGGCCATGGTGATGATGATGCTGCTGTTCTGAAGTAGCATCATCACTCTGAGACTCATCGTATAAGTCTTCATGCGAATGATGATGATGATGATGGTGGTGTTCATCTGCGGTTGTTACAGCTGCCGAGGCTGTAATCTGGGCTACGTCGTGTTTGATGGATTCGTCGTTAATGATAGAATGGATAGATTTCTCGACGTATTGATTGATATCTTCGATTTGTTCGAAAAATTCGACCGGATTCACTTGCGGCGAATTTTCAACACTGTAGATGTAGTGCAGATCACAGATCAAATCGTGCAGTTTGGTTTTGGCAATTTCTAGCGTTTTATAAACGTCGACCAAGACAAAAGCGGCTGGCTTATCGGATTCTTTGATTTCATTAAGTACGCTCAGGGCTTCGGTGTGTTTCTCAATCATTTCTTTCCATTCGTTGAACACCTCGCCAAACTTATTCATGGCTTTTTCACTGAAGTCCGGATCAGATCTGGCGGTGCTCAGGTCGTAATAAGGTATGCCCGTATCATCAGTAATAGTTTGACGTAATTCTGAAACCAACGTTTGCAAATTCCAGGGAGAGTCGAAACCCCAATATTCGGCGATTAAATGCTCGATAAGGGAAACCGCTTGTAAAAGATATCGATTTTCGCTTTCTAATCGTTTGGCAGTGATGAGTAGCTGTGTATCGACTGCTTCTTCGGGAATTCTAGGAATGGACGAATCTAATACTTCGCCCGGAGGAGGTGATTGACCATCATCCACTTGTTGAGCCACATCACGGAATTTTTTCAGTAACTCCAACGCGTATGGATTTTCGACAGCTCGAGGAGAATCGATATAGTAGGCGACAACGACTTGGAATAATTCAGCTAATTTAAAAGCCAGCGAAAATTCTTCCATGGTTTCGTTGAAAATGTAATCGCTGGTGAAAGTGGTAATTGAAAAACGTCGAACGAGCTCGTCCAATACCTCGATGAAATGTTGACTGGGCACCGGAGTCGCAGCCGAGTCGTCGGCTGAGGTAGCATCGTCATCTATATTTACATGATCTGAGGCCCAATCACCAACCA
The DNA here is from genome assembly GCA_038380155.1 of Pseudococcus jackbeardsleyi. Lineage (NCBI taxonomy): Eukaryota > Metazoa > Arthropoda > Insecta > Hemiptera > Pseudococcidae > Pseudococcus > Pseudococcus jackbeardsleyi. Next base: position 23,869,553 of record CM076239.1, on the reverse strand, counting down.
CATCGTCTTCCGGATTCAGAATATCTTTGATTTCCTTTTTAATGACACCTTTGCAATAATCGTAGTATTTTTTCACGCTTGGTAGTGATTCTTGGACCGTTTCGGCGGGCGATTTGAAAACATCGAATAATTTCACCTCGTCGGCAGCTCGGTGGTCAGCGGTTTTGTCGTAGTAAATCAGGTTAGGTTGCTGGTGACTCTCATCGACGGAAACACGAGCCTGTTTCATTCTGTTAGCGTTTTCCTGCATCTCGTGAATAATACGTTCGTATTTGGTACGTTCTTCATCGACGAGAGATTTGTAATGTTGCAAATTCTGTTGCATTTCTTGGATTATTTGCTCGTATTTGGCACGTTCTTCTGTCACTACTTCTTTATAACGTTCCATATGGCTTTGCTGCTGCCGTTCGGCCTCCTGTTTTTGGTTTGCAACTACCGCTGTTTCAGAGACAGATCGACGCAGCTGATCAATTGTTGTCTCGTACCGGTCTCGTTCTTCTTCGATTTTAGTTTTGTAATGGAGCACAATACGTTCTTTTTCTTTGAATTCCATATCGACCTTGTCGCAGCATCCTTGAAGATCGTTTATTTTGCCTAAAATCTGGGCCAAGGCTGCTTCATATTTTTCGCGTTCTTTTTTCAAATCTTGCTCGTACATTTGACGGGCTAAATTTTCAATCGATTCGTCACATTGTACCGAGATTTCGTGAACTGTTGGGCTGCTGGATCGAAAATGACCGAAAATACGAGGAGCCTGATTGGACGAGGTATTCTGATCGTTTCTGGTGCATTGTTCTTTCAGCTGCTCGTTTTCTCGTCTCAACTGAGCCAACATATCAGAAATAGGTCCGACTTGAGCAAAACATTCGGAAATCAAAGCAATAGCTTGATTTTGAGAAGTCTGAACTTGACTACGAATCTGCCTCAAGTCACTTTTCACTCGAACTAGTTCATCACGCGTCAGTACAAGTTGCTCTTCATATCCGGCAATTTTTTCAGCAGCCAAAGCAAGCTCAGTCTCTAAGGCAAGTCTGGCCTCATTTTCAGAGGTCTGCTGATCATCGTTGAGCAACTGATCACGTAACTCGGCTAATTCAGTTTCATAATTCTTACGTAAACTGTCTACAGTTTCTTGTAACTCGTCGCACATTCGTTTTACTCGCTCGAGCTCGGCTATTTTGAGTTTGGCACCGCTGCAGAATTCCATCAGCTGCTCGTTCGTCGCCACCAGCATTTCGTTTTCACCTTTGATACGTTCTAGGTCATCGGAGCTTGAGGCAGCGGTGCTCAAACTTTGATTGGTTGCTTCTAAATTGGAGCATCGTTCTATGAGAGATTGTACTTCAGCCTTGTAAGATTGACTTGTCTCGTTGAGAGAAGATATTTGCTGGCGAGCTTTATCGCAGAACTCTTTAAGCTGCTGATTTGATTGATCCAGGGATTGATTTTCTTTCTTCATGAGATCGACTTGATCACGTAATACTTGAGAATCTTCACACAGAGTCGCAAACTGTTGATCAATGGTCGATTTTATCTGTTTCAGTTCTTCGTTTTCTTTAATTAAAGCGTCCAAACGACGGCTCGCTTCCTGCAAATATTCGCTTTGAGTTTGATATTCTGATCTATACCATTCCAGTTCTCGACGTACGTTTTCTAACTGAGGCGTTTGACTTAGGCGTGTTTGGAGGTCGTGATTATTACGTGAAAGTGTTTCAATCTGCGATTTCTGAACTTGATTTTCTTCCCTCAGAGTGTCTAATTCAGAGATATTTTGGGACAGAGCCTCAATTCGTGATTGCTGTTCTTGACATTGCTCTCGTAGCTCATCAAGTTCGCAACTACCTTTCGATAAAACCTCAATTTTTAATTTCTGAGTTTGGTATTGCTCTTGTAGTACGTCCAATTGGCTGCTGTCTTCAGATAAATCTTCAATTTGCATTTTTTGAACTTGGTTTTCTTCTCGAAGCATGTCCAATTCGCAGCCTTTATCAAGTTGTATTTGTTCCAGTTCAGCGATTCTCGAAACCTGAAGGTGGTTTTCTTCTCGAAGCACGTCCATCTGATAACCTTGGTTGAGATTTCCTTGTTGAAGTTCCTCGAGTTCTCGAGAGACCTCGACAAGACGCTCATTGAGCATTTGATTTTGCAGTTTGAGAGTTTCCAGCTCATCGTCGTAATCATTGGTCTGTTGAGCTTGTTGCAAAGCTTCACGAAGACGTTGATTGGCGACCAAAAGTTCATCGTGAGTTTGTTTGAATGATTGAAGTTGAGAATTTTCTTGTCTGAGTGATTCGATACGTTGTCTGGCTTCATTACAGAATTCTTGAAGGGCTTGATTTTCGACATTCATTTTCTCCAATTCGGCATCTTTTTCCGATTGAAGTTTACCAATATTTTCTTGAAGCTGTTTATTCGATAGCAGAAGTTCTTTACATTTTTGCCTGAATTTTTCAACTTCAGCGTTGCCATCTGAAGATTTATCGCCTTTGTTGATATTAGTTTTACAGTAAATTTGGAGCCTTTGATATTTATTCTTGAATTTATCACATTCTTCTGCCAATTTAGATTTTTCACTTTCAAGCGTTGCTACAGCAGCTTTCAATTGATCGATATTGAAATCCTCGTGATGTTGAGAAGACTCCTCCAATTTTTCGACTTGTTTTTGTAATTTTTTATTGAGATCTTCGGCTACTTGCAATTTACCAAGCAATAAATCGTAATCTGAGGTTTGATCTCGAATCAGATCTTCATTAGCAATCAGCTGAGACTCGAGAGAGTCCAGTTTTGTATTTAAAATCTCGATTTCTTTAGCGGCTCTACTCTTATACTCGATCAAATCTGCTATTTCACGATTAGCCAAGTCCAACTGATGGAGTAAGGTTTGGTACTGATTCTGAAGATGTTCGTTTTCTTGCTGGTAATTCTGCGACGTGAGTTTTTCATTGCCCCATTCGATAGCTTTTTCAGACATAGTTCGAACCGTTTGGGTAAGTTTATCGTGATCTTCACATAATTTTTGGTACTTCGCTTTCCAATCTTCTTCGGCTGATTCGGCATCTTTTTTCTGCAAAACAACAAAATCGTTTTCGGTCTTATCGCTCGAGCTACCATCTTCCTGAGCTTTACGCAACGTTTCACATTCGATCATTAATACGTCGTATTCTCTGGTTTTCATTTCCAATAACATCGATATTTCGGTATTCTCTTCGTGTAAACGAGCCAATTCACATTTCAACGAATCTATTTGCGATGTCTCTTTGGCCTGAGATGAAGCTTCAACGAATTCCACAGCTTCGACTTTTTCACGCATTTCGTTCAATTGATAAGAAATATCTTCGTTGAGTTTTTCCAATTCTATATACTTCGTTTTCCATTCATCTTCTGAAGAACTTCTCGAGGCAAGTTCGTGTTCTAACTGATGGACTCGTTCTTTGGATTTCGATAATTCTTCGGTAAGGTCTTTGCAAGCGTTAGATTCCTGTTGCACTTTGGCTTTCAACGTGGCGAGTAATTTTTTCAATTTGGTTTCCTGCTGTTTGTTTTCGTTATTGAGACGTTGTAATTCGACGATTCGAGCGTTCGCTTCTGATAGATTGTTTTCTAAATCAGCGATCCCAGCGAACTTATCTTTCACGAGGTAGAACATCGACTCTAACTTGTCTCCAGTTTTTTCCAAAATTTTTAGGACGTCGCCATCTTCAATCGAAGTATCTTCGTCGAGTAGTTCGCTGTTGGATTCGGCGTTGTCCAAAATATACGAGTAGAATTCGTTTAGAACCATTTCGATACTTTGGAGTTTACCTTGTAGCGATTCTTTTGGAAGGTAATCGTTCAAATCTATGAAAAATGCAATTATTTGAAATAAATACCTATAATGAAATATGTTTTTCAGGAAAGAAAAATTGAAAAATAAGGGCCAACCTGGAACAGGGGGTTGATTTTCTTGATAACTATTCAAATTTTTGAGTTCTTCTTCCAAAAAAGCAATTTTCTCCTCTAATCTGGTATTTTTGTTGACTAATTTAGTTCTAGTGAAATCCAACGATTTGAATTCATGTTCCAGACGTAAATATCTGTTTGAAAATACAAAATAGAAACCTATTATTGAATTAATTTTGGAAAAATTTTGATCAGAAGAATAGAACTCACTTTTGACGAACTACTTGTAATTGATTACAATATTCTTGCTTGGAATTATTCACACGTTCGATTGATTTGAGGTGTTCGCTTTTTATACGTTCGATTTCTTCTTGCGATTGTTCTAGAAGACTTAATCTCGCCGCATATTCATTCGAAACTGATTCACTGAGGGTTTTGATAGATTCTTCTTTTTCATGAATAACTCGATCTTTAGCATCCAATGCATTCTGAAAAATACGTAAGACGAATTCAAATGAAAATCACTGAAAATAAGCTAAAAATTGGTACGAAAATTCAAGAAGTACCTGTAAATAATCCACCGTCGACTCCAATTTCTCAATCTTTTGTTTCAGGGATCGAATTTCATCGAAATTAGCATGTTCCTTTTAATCAATTGGAAAAATTACGTAACAATTTAAGGAAAGTTATATTCTTTTGCGAAAGAGAAACTAAAAATATTCACCTCTGGTGGTAATTTTGATATGTCTTTATGAGAACGTTTACTACGAACTGCTTCACTTCGTTTTTTAGACTCTTCAAATAATTGTCTGAAATACACATTATGACATCAACATTTCTACGATAACGTTTAAAAAAATGCCAAAAAACATTCTCGTTACCTGTCCTCCTTCAACTTTTGAGCAACAAACAATGACGTCTCGTGATATCGTTTGAATTCCTCAGGTGGTTCATAATTTTCAGTAGTACTCGTACTTTTACCGGTGCGAAATTTTTGTAAATTACTGGCGATTTCCTGAAACATATTTAACGATTTTTGGGTTATCATATGTACTGATTATGGTCGAATCATTATCTCAACTCGTGAAATTTTTACTTTTTTAATTTGAAAAAAAATTATCCTTTCATGTCAAATGAAATCTATTACATAATACTCATTTCACGAAATTAGTGTCTTAATTTAGGAATATAACCGCATAATTTACTCACAGCTGCTCTATTTTTGATGGCCTCAAGATCTGATTCAGTCTTACTGGTGGTTGGTTCCGTTGAACTAATAGTCGTGCTTAGGTCTTTGGACACTTCTGTGCTCTCTTCCAAGTCATCGTCGAACACCAGACAGAATTCGGTATTCGGCGATGGACTACTAATCACAAGATTATTGTCAATTTCCGGTCTAACGAAATCTGCATCGTCTTCTGTTTCCATTTTCCTGAAAATTACGTTAAAATAATTCAAATGTACTTATTACGAATAGGAGAGAAATTTCGACAGAAGCTAAGTGTTTGTAAATACTCACTAAGACGAATAAATGCAGTTCAACGTTGGTGGATTATCCGTTGATATGATTCAACAACTTGAAAGTATAAATCTGAGGAAAATTCTCATCAATTCCATATCAATTGCAAGCGAAAATTTGGACCAAATATCTAATCAAAATATATTTACGCGATAACAAAACTTGGGAAAACAATCGATTATTTAGCCGATGCAAAAGCGGAGAAGTGCGAAAGTGTAGAAAGGATTGAAGAAAATCACTGCAACAGTGTAAAATTAATCAAAATTATTTACATATTTGAAAATTTTTCATGTTTTATGAAAAATAATTTTTTATTATTCATCTGAAAATTGAACTGATATAAAACTCAGGGTTGCCATATCATATACCACGTAGTCAAAGCCAAAACACAGAAAGGTAGGTTTGTTGGATTTGTGGAAGGAAAATTACGCTAGTAAATACGTAAATACGTGGTAATTTCAATTGTTTGAAAAATTTAAATTTACGTGAAAAATAATTATTCAACTTTTTTTTTTTTAAAACTATGTACTTACCTAGTAAAATTCATCTCCTTTTTAAAAACATTTTTGAAAAATATCAAATCACTCACATATTTTTGAAAAAATTAATCTATTTTTAATTTTATTTTTAATTCAATATTTAAATACTCATTTTTTCGAATTTTGATTTTGATTTGAGAAATACTTATTTGTTAAATTTTAAGCACTTAACACTTATACACGAAATTTTAAATTTCGGGAATATTCTATTAGTTTCTTGAACCTGGTTAGTGGTTACCGTATCAGATTGATTTCCCCTGATTCACATATTTTTTAGATCAATTTCAGGTAGACCAAAACACGAGTAAGTATATTTAAATTCAAGTATCGTGTAAATTGAATCTCACAAAAATAGTTAAGATACTTTATTCACTCAGATATTGTTCAAGTGTGAAGGATGATTTTAGGAACAAAATGTTTCACTTTTCAGATATTTTTTTTTAAAAAAAAAAACCATGATTTTGAACTTGAAATTTTTTGGGAAATGAATGACTTCCAGACTTGTGTGTCCTTTTTTAGTGTTGTAATTTTGTGCTTTTCAAAGATTTTTTCACATAAAATTTCGGTCATTTTTGCAACGTTGTGATAGCTATACAGTGAAAAATTATGGAAATCTTACAAGAGAGATATCCAAATCAAAAAAAACCTACATTTTACCTTTTCATCTCCTCGTTTCGTGGCCATTTTGAAGATAACAGTGTTTCTGAACTTATTGTAAATGTAATTCAGTAATAAAGTCCGCAATTTTTTTTTTCAATTTTGGTTGTTTTTGCTGTGACTTAAGAAAATGCAATTTTCTTTCGCCGCGAACGATGATTTTGTCTCAAATCTTAGTTTTTGTGTTATTGGAGTGGTAACCTAAAAATTTTCATTTTGATCGAGAAATATTCGTGTGAAAAGAAGTTTGGATATTCTAGAAGTCAATTAAGGGGCTGAATTGGAGCACAAATGAAAGGGAAGGACAGGGGCGAAACTTCACTTTTGGTTTAGGGGGGTGGAATCCACGAATTTGCCGACTCGAAACCTATGAATTTTCAGAATTTGCCAACTCAAAGTTCTACTCAGAACATGTACAAAAACGTCGTGTGAACATGTCAAATCAAATTTAGCCACCATTATTTATTTTTTAAAAAAAAGAACTTTACCAACTACACGCATTGAAAATAAAAAAAATTCTTATTTTTTGTGCTACTTTTTTGATTTTCAAAATGAAAAACAATATTTCTGAAATTACCTCCTTCTAAAAAATTCAACATTTTCAAAAATTTCATTTGAGATGGCCACCAAGTATTCCTTTCAAAAACAAAAATTTGAAAACTGCTGGTTAGCACGGTTGCGTTCTTTTCCTATGAAAATAACTTTTTTCATTGTTAAAAATAAGTGGCTATCTATTATTATTCTAAAAATGTTCATTTTTTCATAGAAAAAAAATAGGTGGTTGGTCATCATTATTTCTATTACTTCACTTCTTTTTGTGTAACATTGTTAAAAATTGAAATTTGACATGAATTTGACGTTTCTTTCGTTAATTTTGTGGAACGTTTAGAAGTTAATTTAATTAATATTGAACAAATCCTACGAGAACGTATCACCGAAGAAATGGTAATGTAAATTTGTATTTATTATGAAGTCAATAGTAATTGGTGACCCTTTTCAATGGAGAGGCACCTTGACAACTTCTGAAAATCCTATAATTTTATTTTTTCCATCTTTTAGAACGACCAAACAAACCTTTTAAAATTTGACATAAAAACTACGGTTGAAGGACTCAAACTCGAATTTTCGGGAACCCAATTTTAGGTCCGTCTGGGTTCCTCACTTCCTCATCCCATTTCAGCGAATACGGTATAAGGTAGGCAATATTAGTGTACGTATATGAATTCAAATACTTTTTGAATCCATTCCTAAGATTATTTCAACTCTGGATTTGAAATTTAATCTGGCGGAGAGAGGTGCAATTGTAAACTATTTGGCATGATAAATTTGAAAATTTTGAAATTGTTTCAATGTGATTTTCGTTGTCTAAAATACTTCCATTTCAATGAATAACTTTCGAGGTATCGCGTCTGAATGTTTCTTTGAGAGAAAGATGGGATCAAAATTGAAATCCTTGGTTTTTCCAACGTAAAAATTTTTTAGGATGGTTTTTATTTTCATTCGACAGTTCAACTTCAAAAGTCATGTTTACCTAATAGTTTACTTATGATAGTTTTTCTCACAGTCCTGCCCCTGCTAGCTCTACTTTCGCGTGTATAAAAGCATCATGACTCATAACATTATAATACCAGACTTTAATGCTGCAATGTAAAGACGTTGGCTGGCGCCCGTCATCTCTGATGAACCGATTTCATTCTTGTAAAATTTTACACATTGGCCAGTGATACTCAAAACGTGACCCCCTTTTCGGTATCGATTTTTATTCTTATCAGAATCCTCGAGCTGGGAAAATTATGGTTCGAGGTTGGCATAATATGAAATCAAACCGCATTCACGGCCGTAATAAATTAAACCCTGCGTAAATTCATAGTATACATGTATATGTATAAGGTTAAAAGCAAACATACTATGCGCAATAATAAAAATAAATTTTCAGTCAGATTACACTTCTTTAATGCCAATAAAATTGCGCATTCAATTTCCAATTTTGTCGGAGGGAAAAAATTCTCCTTTTTTATCGCCTCCAATTTCTTTTTCTGTAGTCGTTTAAAAGTGCACCGTAACACGTAACCGTATAAATCACATGACCACATGTGCAATTCAAAACCCAAGAGGTTTTTTTCGCTCAATATTACACTCACTCGAGCGAGTGAAGAATTTTGCGAGTTGGAGTTTTTTTTAGCAATGTGTAGGTAATGTATTCGAACTCAAATTGTATTTTAAATTTTTCTGTTTCACAATCGATGATTTTTTTTTCTTCACGAGCCAGCTGCCATATTGATATTCGTGAAAAGGAGGAAAACAAAAATGAAAAGAAAGGAGTCGAAATTTGTAAACGAAATCGAGTGATCTGTAAAAGCGAATACTCATATTAAGCGAATCTACGTTAAAAACATGTTTATGGTCAAACTTCATTATTCAGGCCCTTTTTACAGTTGAAAATTTCGAATGGTCAAATCCTCAGGGGAGCACCAAAATCAATGAAAAAATTATTGTAAATACATCTCTACGAGATGTAACTTTGTATCGAAAAATAGAGAATTTTCTTCACATCCGTTGAAGTTGAAAATTCTTGAAAATCATGCAATAAAATGGCCATAGCTCCAAAATGGAGAGGGTAAGAGGTCAACATTTTTTTCAGGTTTTTTTTTTTTTACGTTAAAGAGCACAAAGGGGGAGGTAAATTGAAAACCCTCTAGATTGAAATTTTTAAAAAAGTTTCGATTTTTTGGAAGAATTGATCTACAGATATAGTTTTTTTGGAAGTCAACAATAAAACACAAAAAGCACAAATATTCTGGATTTTTTTTTTTCAAAAATTTTCGCCCTCGCTCCCTTCGAGCTTGGTGAATTTACATACGTAGACCTACCTACTTTTTTTTTCGAAATTATGGTAAAAATTCTTCCTCTTCCTTTTAAACAAAAATACATTTTGAAACGGAAAAATTTGTTCTTCCAAAATGAATTTTGATTTTTTTCTGGGGGGGGGGCGGCGGCGGCATCAGTATTTATTTTGAAAGTTCATGCTGAAAGTCCTACTGTCTTTGGGTTTTGAAATTTTGTTGGACAGATGTGCAGTTGGACACCCTGGTATATCACTCTTACTCTATGGCAATATGTCTCAAAATCTTGAAAATGGTTGAATTGGTTTTGAAATTTCATCGATTGTTGGAAAATATTGTCAAAAATTGAATCGGTGCTTGAAATTTCCAAAAATTATCAAGATTGCTTCTCAAATCGATGAAAAAGTTATAGGATTATTTAAAAATTTGAAAAGTAGATGCACGTATAATAATTGGATAGTCGGTATATTTTCCTAAAACTGATGCAAATCAACATACGAGATGCCAGAATTCGAAAAAAAATTTAATTTAAAACATTTTTGGAATCACAATGTGAAAATTTTCCAAATTTTGATGAAGGTTTTGGGAGAAGAGTATTTTTTTTTTAGAGATTGGCAGTTTTGGGACAAAAAGGGAGGAGTAAAAATTTTAAAAAAAGTTCATTTACTCCAACGATAAGTTCATCCTTTTCAAGTTAGCTTGGGCGATTTTTTTTACATTGCCACGATGAAAAATCTCCCTGGCAAGATTGAGGGGAGAGCTCGAGCCCCTTGAGCCTCCCTTGGTTGCGTCTATGCTTCGAGTACCTATGAAAAAGATTTTCCCTCGAGTTTCCTCAAACAATACAAATGTATACCTACTTGTTACGATATAGAAAATACGTTATTTTGCTAACGAGTAAGAAAAAAAGTTAACAAGGAAAAGTGTACTATTTTATTGCAAATGGTCTTCACAGCGGTTGGCAATGAGTCGGAAAGGATGTTGTGTGCGATTTTTTTTCGGAAAACACACAATTAGCGATACTTTTATCGGTTGCAGGTGGCTATCGCTTTCAGCGATTCCCGCCCAATATTATACTTCATCGAATGGCCCGACGTACCGGACGGGTGTACGCTTTCTTGCGAAAATATCCTACTCCGGTACAAATTGTTCCGTAGGGAAAAAATTCCAGAAACGTATTCCAACTTAATTATTTCGATCAATAACCATAAATTGCCAATAGAGTGCTATCTCGTTACATTTTTTTCCCTTTAAATGGTAAATGTGCGCTGTTCTTGGCGAGAGAAATCGATTTCAAAGGAAATTAACGAAGCGAAAGATGTGATCGAGTTTCGAATTTCGTAATAATTAGTATATCAAAGTTGCGGGATTTTCTTGCTCAGCAATCTCCCTTCTTGTATTATCATGCTGATCGATTGCGTTGAAAAAACTTGGAACGTGAGAATCGCAACGAATGATAAAATTATGAATAATTTAAAGGCGTAAGATGGTGCCGAGCAGCTTTGAAAGTTATTTAATTTATATGTACCAGGAATAGGCATATTTCAAACCTGGTATTGCGCACGAAAATGAGCAGCTTTTTCGAATTTGAATTTTTCAGTTTGGTGTACTGAAAAATACGCGATGACTACAATGATAACGTTTCTTTGTGTTCGAGCTGACGCAAACCTTGTCGAGAATTTTTACGTCGGTGTTCCCCTCGTCTTGTGCTACGCTGCGTCTCCTTGGTACTATATAAAATCAACTCTGTGTTTAATTAATGTACTTTGAAAAGCGTGAAATCCAATCTTTTTCTTCTTTCGAGTTTATAAAACTTTTCTGCAGCTTTGGAAACGTGTGTACCTACGATTTTGATTTATTCTTTATGGGTAATTTTAGAAAGGATAAGTTTTTCAAAGATCCAGCTAGGTTACAAATTTATCGCGCGGGAATATGAAGTTGATTTCTTTTCTCTCTAATCTTAAGAACTTGTCTGTGTTGAAAAATGATTTGTTTTGGTTTTTCTTTGTTTAAGCTAATGAATTTGTTTTGTTTTTTGTTTCAGGTAAGGTAGAAATTTTCATTATGATGAGGAAATTCAATTGGTAAGTCATTTTCCATGATTTTTGAGAATAATTTCATTTAATAATCTTCTCTTTTACTTTTTCTGTCATAAAAATATGCAATTTTGCTATCTTACCTACTCTACAATTTTACCAAATATCAGCTTTCGAAAATGTTTTCGAGGCTTTATTGAATTTGTTTTCATGTATGTAGAGAACTAAAGGTTCTTACCCGGGTTTGATTTGGATCGACTGAGGAACCAGAATCCAAGAATTATATTTAAATTCAGCAATGTATCGTCTGGTTAGAAGTTCTTAGCTTAGTCTAAACAGTGGAAATTTTTAAACCAAGGCAAACCTTTATTTAACATGATATCTCGTTTTTGTGTGGCAAAACATTATACGATCCTACGTAGAGTTATCTGGCTTATTGGGGAGGTGAAATTGCAAATTTTAGACTCACATCTTCCATTAAATTGAAGATGTTCCTCGAGGGCCGGCTGCATTCCTGATTGTGTGTAAATACAAACTCTATGAAATGGGTACTGAAACTATAATCAAGCATTCTTCAATTTTGTGCTATCTCGTCCTTTTTTCTTCCAATTTTTAATTCCTTACCTACCATCGTGAAATCGTGAACATGACATGAATAAAATGGAACCTTTTTTAAGGCATTGTTGCATGGAAAATTGGAATAACTCGATGAATTCTAAGATTATCTTCAGGTACCGATTCATTAGTGTTCGGTGCATTTCGTATTTAAAATTTTTTTTTCCTATTTAAAAGTAGTTCGAGGATAGAAACGTAGACTAGCCCGCGTTGGTGAATGGGAAAAACAATTCATACGTTGGTCCACACGGCAGCTGGTTTATTTACAATTTTTAACAAATTATTCTTGATTTGAGATTGGAAAAATTGCCCATCCTTCAAAGAGGCTCACTAAGGCGGCAATCGTCTCGAAACGAGTCGATTTCAATCGTTTTTTTTTGGTTTCTTAAAAAACGAATGAAATCGGCTCATAGGCGGAGATAGTAGGGCATGGGGGGCTTGAGTCCCCCCCCCCCCCCAATGTTAAATGAGCCCCCCAAAATCATTCTCGTGTAGGTATATGTTTCACTCAAAATTTTTTTGTAAATATGTAACTTTCGAGGGATGAACTATCATCAATATACCTATGCCGAATTTCCTATTTTTTTTCAAGCGACTAAAATGGTCTCCTGAATAACGAAAATAATTAGGTGTCTGTTCACAGCTTCTTGTGAAAATTTTCCAAGTTATCAAAAAATTGAATTGCAAATTGGCACAAAAACGTACAAAATAAGAAGAAAACACCGATTTTTTAATTTTTGCTCAAAAATACGAAAAAAACACGAAATGAAGTAGAATAATTTCGAAAAAGACAAAATTTTTACACCAAAATGAGAGAATTTTTCATTCAAAAAACTATTAGAAATAGAATTATTTTTTATTAGAAAATCTGTGATTTTTAAAATTTTAGCCCTCGCTTCGCCCGGGTATGTGAAATCTTACATATAAATAATAATAAGAAATAAAGGTTGAAAATTTAATCTCTTTCTCAATATACCTACTAAAATATTTATGTATAGTTAGAAAATAGAGGAATTTCTTTTTTTGGATGTTTTTTTTCCAAAAATTTTCGTCCTCGCTTCGCTCGGGCTTGATTACTTTACAATCATTACATCCATGATTATTTTTCAAAATGAAGGTATGAACTCTCCTTTTTCATTCAGATAATGTAATATTTTGTAACGAGAAAATTTTGTAATCATTTATTAGAGGACTTGTAGAATTTCAAACAATTTTCAAGTTTTTGGAAAGAGAGTTGGTCATTAAGGAATAGTTATTTTGAACGAATTTCAACAGGAAAATCTCTTCTTTTCTGATAATCTTTGTTGGCAAATTTTTCACTTTCATGTGTAAAATTAAAGTGTCGTCACACAATAACTTACACAATTAACGAAGAAAACTTTATTAGATGAATAAATTATAAAGTAGGTCAAAGTCCTTGAATTGCCGAATTAATGTAGAACTGTCAAATTATCTAGATAGACCACGGATGTGGTCGGTACGAGAACAAAATAAATTGAATTTGGCTGTACTTGCTAGCCAATTATTCGTGGAGTTATCCACTCTTCAGACAGAGGCAGCCAGCAAGGGCCAAGTCTCACTATTACACTTGCCTTCATATTTTTGTCCAATAAGTTTTGTTTCCAAAAACGGATTCAAAAAAAGAAGGACGACATAATAATTAATAATGATGAAACTTTTTTGTGTGGGGGGGGAAGGGGGGTCGAAAATACTCATTTTTGTTTTTGTTCATTCATTTTTAACTGGGGCTCAAGCCCCCCCCAAAAAAAATCAGGTTCCATCTCCGCCTCTGAATCGACTCGTTTCGAGACGATTTCAGACGAAATTGTAGTACGAAAATTTTTTATAAAACACAATTTCGTTGAAAATCGACTCGATTCGAGTCGAGAAATGCCGTTTTTTTACGACATAAAATCGAGACAAATCGAGTCTCGAAAAGGTCTCGATGTGTTTTCTCGGGCAGGATTCACGTTAATAAAAGACTATAAAATGGCGTATCTACTTCTGAAAAATCGTCTTCTTATAACGGCCTAAAGCTTGAAGCTCAGGGCTGATTTACTAGCCCTGGCTGCATTTTGAAATATCACCTGAAGTCAAACTTCCAACATGGAAATTCGTCATTTCGACTTTTTGATCCAGGTACCCAAAAAGTAAAAAGTACATACTTGCATCTTAAAAAATTCAACCTAAAAAATTCTCATTCAATGTCAGCAACCTTTAGGGAAAAATTCATCGTATCATTTTCTTTATTTAGTATCCAGTACGTGTGCTCGCATCCGCGAGAATTTTTTTCAATTACTTTACCGCATCGTATTGCAAATAAAGTACCCTCAGCGTTGTCGGTTTTGCAAATTGAAAGAGCAAATAGCAATACCATAATACGAATGTATATCTTCGCCAGGTTCAATAACTCTCAATCACATCAAAGGTAAAAATCCTTCGCATAATTTAAAAGTTGAACATGTCAATGTATAATACACCAACGAGTATACCTATCGTTTGGTAGCCCATCTATACAATACACATGGCAAGTTTCATTACCGTACGATATTTTATAAGGTAAACCATACGTATAAACTATTGTGGTATTACAAGTACCTACTCTAGAGAATTACTGGGACAATGAAATTCCATAAAAGAGGCGAAATTACCCAACGTCATAAGCAGAAGCTGCGGCGCGGCGTAGCAGTAACCGGTGTAACGATGCTGGTGGTGGTATTGCGATGGCGACAGCAATACTATTTACCAATCAACCATAGAGAAATAGACGTGTTTCTCCGTATACTCTCCAAACATATACGTACGTCTACGTATACGCCAGTATTATAGCAAAATCTACGTTTCTGCTTGCACTTAAGAACATTACGAGACCCCGGGGGGTTGTTCGACCCTCAATAATGCACACGTACATATTCTTGCGTTACTCGGCGTCGCTCCGCATTTTACTCCTTAAAGCTGTTACCGATATATTGCCAACTGCCTAATGCGAATAGCTGTGTAGGTACCACGTTAAAAGAACCAGCAATTTATACCTATTGAGTCGAACTGCGTATGTGTATGTTATCGATATCGGTACAAAAATTCAATTTTGTTCGCTAAATTAATTTTATTCGTTACACTAAATAACTTTTCGCAGTTTCCGAGTGATTTTTTTTTGCTCAAAACGATGATTTATTACACCATAGATCGAGTTAATTTCGCTCTATTTCTTTTCTCCTGCTATCAACTTAAATTAGTACTCCGGAAATCGATACACGCGTATAATAAGCAGCTATACGGAAATACATACCAGAAAAAAAACGCACAATATTAAAGAACCAGAAAGAGAGAAAAAAAGGTACTCCGAAGAAACGAAATTACATTCTACATACGTCCCCAAAATATGAAATTTTATGGCGTACTAAAAAGAAATTTGTATGTCAGCCAAAGCGTCGTCAGGTGTACCTTAGTAGTATGATACAGAAAAAACCCATAAAAGTAATTCGGAGCTGGTAGAAAGAGAACTTTTTACCATTTGATATTCAAATGTTTTTCTGCTCGCAAGTTTGTTATTTTTTTTTTGCCGACGAGTTTGTTCGAGTGCAATTTATTTTTTTAGTAGTTCGCCCCAGTCTGCAGCGATAGCTTCAGCGAAACCTGAATATATAAGGTTTATATGGAATCAATATAAGAAACGCATTTCTTCTGAACAATTTCCAAATAGAATGCAGTTTACTATTAAAATGTTTATTTGAGCGATATCTTGCCAGCTTATAATACCAAAGTACTCTGTGGTATGTTAAAATATTTATAGAACTTTGCAATGTGCTCTAACATATGAAGAGTTCTGCGCCAGGAGCCTTTGTTCGGAGCAATCAGTCTCGGTTGGGTTATGTTTGAGGCACTGGCGCGGCGATTATTAAAGACGCTGGAAAACATATGTGTGGTTCCGCTAGCAAAAGTCATATTTGGTCAAAATGGAGTTATTGCCATGTGACAATAGTAGAGACCCTAAGTAGTCGAATAAAATGGATCCCAGCTCAAAAGGTCCAAAATTCGCCGAGATTGATCGATCAAATGGGTCCTTTGCTAGCGGAATAACAAAAATTCGATTTTGCTGAAATATTTCAAGCGATTGAGCTGAAATTTGAGGGAGACCTGAGGAACGTTGAGGGTTCTTAACGTAAAAATCTCAGTTGAATTGGTAAAGGCATTTGAGCTCCAAGGTTGTACAAAATTTGTGAACTGTACATTTCAACAGTTTTAATTTTTCAAAACACCCCGCATTCATTTTTTTTTCAAACATGTTAAAGTTGAAATTTCAGTAGAGGAGGGATGAGGAGGGGGAGTTATTGAGATTCCATGAATCCTCAAGATCGAACGTTCAAGTAACTAAAGTCTTTCAACTTTTTTGGGAGCATAATCGCGTCAGGGCGTTGGTAAGTATCGGAGATCATTACTGAAACCAGGGCATAGGAGTCGACTTCGAAGTCGGGGTCAAACTGACTCCAAATTGCCTCCGACTCCGGCTCGACTCCGGAGTCAAATCGGAGTCGGGGAGCCAAGGTCCAAGATTGACCCCGGAGTCAAGCCAGAGTCAGGAATCCACTTTTTTGCTGACTCCGATGCCCTGCCCGAAACATTCAACATTCAATTTTTAAACTTGAACTTTCAGCCTTTAACCTCTGACCTCCCAATTTTCAACCATTGACCTTTGACCCCTAATTTTTAACCTCTGACCCTAATTTTTAATCTATGACCTTTAATCATTAAATTTTCGACCTTTGTCCCCTAATTTTTAATCTCTGACCTTTAATTTAAACTTTTGACCTTTGACCCCTAATTTTTAACCTTTGACCTTCGACTCTTACCCTTTGACCTACAACTTTGAAACGTGAAACTGATCAATAAAATAGAAGGAAGGCTCTTTTCATCTTTTGAACTCTCCCCTTCCCTGAAACCTGAAAAATTCAGAATGAACTTTTCTGTCTTCACCTTTTTTTTTTTTCAAAACATCGAAAGTGTTTCCCATTCAATTTTTATAATCGATCGATCAATAATTGTGTACAAATGAATTTTTCAGTCTTGCAAAAATAATTGACCAATTTATCAATCAATATTTTCAACGTAATGTCCAATGTTGAAGAAAAGCAAAAACAATATGTGTTTTCTGGATTAAGAACAGAAAACCCAAAAGTTGAAAGTTATGATTAGGTAAATTCATTGAAATGAAGAAAATACTTTTTTTTCAATTCATTTTACGTAAATGAAACAGTTCTACGAAAAGGGCCAACAAGGATCAAGTGATGTCAAAAAATGCAGAAATCGAAAACGATTTTTGTGACAATTTTGACTCTTCGTGTATTGAAAGTCTCATGTATGTGTTTAATGTGTTTTAATCAAAAATGACGACTTTTTTCATGAAATCCGTCTTCATAGGAAAAACAGAATTTAATTCTTTTTGAAATGATAGTTTCCATCTTTTTAACATGTAATTTATCAATATTTTCTGATGCCGATTTTTTGAAAATAATCTGAGTTTATGGAATTATTGTGGTATTGATCAGGATGCTTGTGAAATTTTATAAGCCGCCTAAGAAGGGACCTGACTGGTCTTGGTATCGATATCGACGTTGGTGCAATGCTTCACTGAAAAAACACTTCTTTAGTATCAGTATTGGTACCTAGCTACCTACTTTTTTTTTTTTGGAAACAATTTATTGGAAAATGTAGGGATACAATGTTTCAATATACTCACACCATCTCCTTACATCCCTTTGAGCTTATAAAGGGGAGTGATGGAGCAATGAAATTGTGAGAGGGAAAATAATCTTCGCCGACTATCTCTCCTTTCGCCAGAATAGTTAATTGTAGAATTACCAATATTTTTCTGAATCAACACAACCTTTGAAATCAAATGAATAATTTCGATAATTAAATAAACAAACAAACTACGAAATGAAGGAAATACAGATCTAGGAATACAGATCGCCGGCTGTTTAAAAATTGACTTGATTAATTCGTTATCGGCGGGGTTTTCCAACGTGAGATCGATATTTTCGATAGCAGGCGTGACGTCGATGAATTCAGGTGACATCGCTAATGGATCTTTTGCCGACTTGATTCCGTAAGAGTATGCAAAGCATTTTAAGAGCAACAAAAATTTTTTTAAAAAAATAAATGAAATGAAATATAATAGATAAATAAATAAGTAAATAATAAATAAAATGACATGCTGTAAAAGGCAAAATAGAGAAAACAAAAAGAAGAAAAAAAATTAAATTAGATAATTAAGCAAATAGAGTATGAAATTCAATATGAACAGTTATTGAGTAGAAAAACCACGAGATTAAGAAAGAGATAGAGAGATCATGAGAGAAAAGAAAGAGAAAAAAGGTAACAAATGTACAAAAATAAAAGTTACAATCTACTACGAGGAAGGGCCTGAATTAGCGCTTCGTCATGCCACAATTTCATGATGCACTTTCTCAGGTAGTGTGAATGAGAAGGGTCAGCAAGGTTAATTTCAGAAGGCCTGTCTGTGGCGAAATTTGGACATAAACAAAAGATGTGAAGAGGAGTTTGGAAAATTCTTCCACACGGGCAATCTCTATGTTGACGATGATGAAGGTGGGATCCAAAGCAACCATGTCCGGAAGGAGCTTGGCTAAGGAAGAAATCTAAGCAAAGACTTACCATTATAATCGTCCCTGCTAAAAATCCAAAATCATAGGTAGGTATTATTAATGTTGTTGAAAATTTGAAAAATTGATTTCAATATGCATTGGAAATGTTATTCAATTGCAATAAACCAACACGAAAAATTACTAAATAGATAACCTTAATGACATTTTTTTCCCGGTAATTTTATAATTTGAATATTAATCAAGTACTTAGATACACTAATAATAATGATCTTATTTTTGGTCTTTGGGTGGAATTTCAAGTTTTACCCACGATCAAGGTTTCAAACTGTAATGGTCAAATTAGGTTTTCAAAAATGTTTTTGTATAATTGAAAAACAAAAAAAAAATTATTTCGAAATTTTTTTTTATAAATTACTTATATTTGGTTTTGTTCTATTTATATTGTTTCATTTATATTCGGCTTGTTTTTGTAAAAAAAATCGGTATCACTGACGCGATTGGTAGAGTATCATTCGTAGTTGGATGGGTGGTATTATTTATAGACGGAGAGACTGAAGTCGTCATCGTCATCACGGTTGACACTGTATTCGTAGATATGGTATTCGTAGACACCGGATAATCGCTCCTCATAAATACTCGTGACCTTGGATTATAACTGTTGGGCGACGATACAGGAATCATATTTATAGGACCCTTTATGCCCGACGGAGCAGTAGACGCCGAACCCCACGCATTAACTGTCGTAGATGTAACATTAGCAGTAGGAAAACCATGAAATACAGGTGTATTACCTTCAACTGGCCCCATACTGCGAAGATGGTGGGGCGGGGTGCGAGGAATCTTGTTTCCTTTTTTCATATTCGAATTTGGAGAAAAGCGTTTTCGATATCTAGTCTGGTTACGATTAAAAACGGTCTTACTGGCACCACTGGTCGTCGAAAAGTTGTAGGTACGATTTCTAGTTGAATGTTTGAAACTGTTTTTTTAAAAGAGAAACTTTCGCGAACGATCGGTCATATTATTCAAAAGTTTGAACTTATTCAAAAAAAATAATGTGCACGTTTCGTTTACAATCCCGGACGGGCCCCCATTTTTATGTAGCAAAAATTATGCAAAATAAATAAATAAAAAAAAGAAACAAGTTAATTATAAGTTGTATCATTATTTAAGAACAAGAGGTGTATTTTGAGCGAGAACGAAAACAATAATAATAACCGAAATTTTGGTACAGAGAGAACCGATTTTTTTTACAAAAACAAGCCGAATATAAATGAAACAATATAAATAGAACAAAACCAAATATAAGTGATTTATAAAGAAAAAATTTTGAAATAATTTTTCTTTGTTTTTTAATTATACAAAAACATTTTTGAAAACCTAATTTGACCGTTACAAAGCAACAATATGACGATTTTTTGAGTTATATCAGATTACTTATTGAATATCAGATTTTTCTGACAGTTCATCTTGATTATCATGTCAGGCATATGTTGAGATATGTTATGCAATATTTTTTGTCTTCCAAACTGTTGTCTGTGGATGGGTAACAAGCACTTTAGGAAAGCAACGCAACCGAAAATCATTCTACATGTGAGATCACAACAGCCACATTTCAAGTACATTTTTTCCAATAATTTTGATGGAAAAACTTCTACAATGGCTTCTCCACGTAACTTTCCAATTAGATATTTTCAAAGTTCAATTAGATCAATACAGGGACATCATTCTTCCTGACCATTTGAAGTAAAAATAATTCGTACCCTTTGAACATTCCTCATCTGAAAATTTCTCTACCCATATAACTCCGCAAGAACCCACAATCCACATCGCAATCATTTCAAAATGGATAAAATTAAAACCGTTATGGGTTCTGCGATTAAATACGGCAGATCTTTTGAAAACTGCGAAGATGGAAGTATGATTACCCGACGGAGCCATCTTCTATCTCTATTAAAAACTTCATCTTTGCTACAAATGAGAAACCGCGTCTTGCCTTGGCAAACATGATCGAAACAGTTTCTACGCATTCGTTCATCGTCCCAACACTCGTTCGGATACTTTTGTAAAATGGTTTATTAGAAAAACTATAGCGGAGAACTACTGCCGTACTATTATAACAGCTGTTTCAATTTTCTGCGCTAATATCGGCATGAGACGCGGCGCCGAATTTAAACAGCATCGCTATATAGCGCCGAGCCGGAGAGTTTACACTCGCAACACTTTTTAAACTGAAATGGCGAAAGTTCCCCGATACACAGTACGTCCGCGCCCGTCTCCTATCCTTTTTCTCTATACGTTACGCTAAAGCGACCGGGACCCTTTATGACTGTCGAATAGAAGAATTCCGTTTTCGTTACACGAGATTTATCTCCATAAACGTTACGTTATAGGCGAGCATACGACGGAACGTTACGCCACCGTCACTGTCACCTCTCGACGTTGAACAAATTGTTGGCGTTTTGTAAAATCAGGTGCATGCGAAACACGTCGCCAAATAGAAACATAACAACTTAGGCAACATATCTAAGTAGAGGTATAAAAAATGGCGCGACAATCGTTTATGAACATTGATACATAGAGTAAACGACACTTGATAAATTTTTGATTTTGCTAAAATATCTAGTCACACGTATGGCGTCCGGGTGCTTTTCATCCATCTAAAATGAAAATTTCACTCTTGGGTAATTTAAATATGACAAATGTTCAAGACTGACGCGCTCAAGAAATATTTCAGTTGATATCAACGGTTCGTTTAAAAGCAGCTATTCTTCTATTGTGGAAGATTTTGCCTACAGCATGAATCATTACCGGATGAGAAATCGTTCACCGAGCATGCTGCATTGCGAAATATTTTTCATTACGAATGTTAACAAGAGTACCTTCCTATAACCAATTTTGGCCGATTGAGTCGAAATTTGGCTCACCGAAAGTGTATGTCATCGACATCTCAAAACCAAAATTTAAGCTACCGAAGTTGATTAAAATTTTCTTTCAGACTTCAGAGCATTTTTAGTGCACTGGAAAAAAGTCAACTTATGCCGAAGGTTTCAGATCATCAGATCGACTCGAAAATGGTGGAAATTGATTCTGGGAGGGATTTCAAATATTTTCATATCAAGATTCAATTTTTTTTCATATCTGTGAATCATTTCAGCTACTACTGAAAATTCGTCAAAAATCGAAAAATCAACTAGGTCAGCTCAAATTGTGTCTCTGAAGTACATATTAATGATATACTTTTTTGGTGAGCCAAATTTGAGCTGAATATTCATTGCAAAAATTGTGGAAAAACTTATCCAATCTGAGCTCGTACGCTCGTGGTGCGTTTTACCGCAATTGCGGTACTTTTCATTTCAACTACCACAACTGTGGCATTTTTCATTGCAATTTTAATTACCATTTTTATAGTATTTACGACCACAACTGTAGTACTTTGCAATCTGTAATCACAAAACTGTGGTAATGTTTAGAAAAAATAATGAGGAACAAAATATTTTTTGAAAAAAGCTAAATTTTAATAACTAGAATTTTCACATTTTACCACAGCACTATGGTTCGTTTGGATTTTAAAACAGCACTGGCTATAAAATTGAAGCTTTCATTATCAAAATTTTGAAAAAAACTACTCTCTAAACTTGAATCAGTCAAAATTCACTGATTAATAAGACAAAAGTGTGCAACTGAAGAAATCAGTGAAAATTTTACCGATACAATCAGTGAATTTCCATTTTTCAATCGGTAAAAATTGTAATTTACTGATCGAATCAGTAAAAATTTTAATTTACTGATTGAATCAGTGAGTAATCACTGATTGAATTAGTAAATTTTGATTTTTACTGATTCATTTCAGTAATTGAAAAAAGATTACTGATTCAAAAATGAAAATTCACTAATTGAATCAGTAATTTTTCACTGATTGACAGTCAAATTTCACTAATTAATAGTTGCACACTTTTCGCTGTTTAATCAGTGAATTTTCAGTTTTTTGACTGATTCAGATTTAGAGAGTAGAATTTTGGTGGCTACTGATTTTTAAAAATCACAATTCATCCCAATTTCTTTACAATCACTCATACTTCTGTTGGTTCTACTTCTAGGATCATTCCAACAAAACAAAAACAAAAAATCGCCAAAGGTAGCATATCTTTGAAAAGTTGAGGTACTTGAAGATTCATTTCCGAACTCGTCTCCTTCAACATTGGTCTTACCACCCATCAATACGAATACTTCTTTCTTGCTGGGAGAAAGTTCTTTTGATTCATTTCCGAACTCGTCTCCTTCAACATTGGTCTTACCACCCATCAATACGAATACTTACTTCTTTCTTGCTGGGAGAAAGTTCTTTCGGTGCGGGACCACCGCGAGTATTTCGAGTTTGACGAACACATTCTGCTTCTGCTCTTTTAACTTTGGACCGAAAATCATTCCAGTACTTCTCCCACTGCTTGACGGTTTTGGGAGGCCCCAATTTATTCAATTTTTTGGTAAATTGCCCACATGATTTTTTTCTTGGCGTGGGTTAAAGTTAACGTAAGTTCACCTGCGCTAAAATCGGCATTTGGGCTTCTTCTTGGTTTCCAGAAGGTAATCGACGGTGATGTAGTTGGGCATCTGCTCCGTGTCTAAGTTCCAGGTCCCAGCAAGTGCCATAACGTCGGTGAGGGCTTCGTCCAGGACATCGTGTAGGGTGTTGACAGGGATGCCACGGATCATCGTTATATGATCCGGATCACGGGTCACGGATAATCTGTAAAAGTCGGATCACGAATCGCGGATTATTGATGGAAAATGATTCGGATCACGTATCCCTAGCTTGGAGAATATTCGGATCACGGATCACGGATCACGGATCGCAAAGACACTTTTTTTTTTGATTTTGTTACCTGTGATGGATTTAAAATCCAAATCCTGAAATCCTTAAAAGTGTGTGAACAGCAGAACAGCTATAGACATAACAAGATTAGCAAAATATTATTTTTTATTTTTGCTTGAGGATTTGGATTTTCATTTAATTTGACTTACAGTGAGTAGTAGCAGTAACGATGTTAAAATACTTAAAATGATGAAGATGCCTCTTTAGTTTTTTTTTTTTTTTTTGAATTCTACGACTACGTTCACTGCGAAGTTGACCGTCTCCTTCATTTTCATAATCATCTGCGGAGCTCCAATCAATTGTTTCGACTTTCGACGTCGATGTCTTCCTCTACTAAATCTACATCCGCTGAATCGCCATCATGTCTTCTGATTCTTCTTCATCCGACAATACTTTTCTACTTCTTTTGGTAATCTTACTTGAGAGTTTTTGCCACAGACGCTGGAGCATGAGCATTCTATTTCAAAATTCAAATTGATTGATGATAGTTGATTGATAATTTGATATATTAATAATTAAATTTAATCGTTGGTGTTAACTGTTGAGCTTGAGTGTTAGTTTGTGATTAACTCATACTCAACGTCAACACCCAACTTGAACTTACTTTAACTTTTTACATCGTTTACGTTTTTTTCCGCTGAATTGTTCCATTAGCACCAGGAGTACTCATTTTGATTTGAGATTTGAATATAAATATTACTCTCTAAATCCAAATCAGTAAAATTTAACTGATTTACAATTAATTTTTACTAATATCTATTGATTTAAAATAGTATGCAAGTCCATAACGGAAGAATATAGCTTTACTTTTAATTTATAAAAATGAAATTCGAGGAAATTAAAAAACCTTAATAGATTAGCGTTGTACGCCGTATTGAAACAATAGTGGGTTTTTATTAAATAATCGATGGCCGCCACTGAAGTCGTATTATTTTCCAGTTGAATGATATGTTCATCGCCTGAAATAAAATATCTTCCTCCTGGACTTTTCAAAAGAAAAGGCTGATGCGATTCGACTTTATTTTCTTGAATTGCGGTTTGAATGTCTTCATTAATCTGAAACAAGAATTCAATTATTGTATGAGTCAATTATTCAACTCTGCGCTTTACATACCTATAGATAATTCTGAAATATTTAACCTTCAATAAAATAATAAGATTCCGATTGGGAAATGTTCTTACTGTTTCCGTCTTCTTTCTCTTTGCTGAGCCCCAAATATAAGTCGTCGGCCGCAATTCGATAAGGAGTGTCAATGCTCTCAAATTTACTACATGAAAAAAAATCAACATATTATGGTTATTGGTATGGTACATACGAGTACATTCAAAATGTAAACATTTTTCAAGTTTACCATCATCCCCAATTTCATTGTCAGAGCGCAAGTATAACGCAGGATAGGATTTTTCACAATAATTCAAAATTTTTGATGAAAATTGTGGAAAATTTGCTAAAAAATTCCAGCTATGATTTTTATATCCAATGCAGTCAAACTCTTGCGAGATCTGTGTAATTTTCATGGAGATTAATACAAAATTTATGCCTATTTAATAAAGTAAAAAAAATCATCCGATCCGTGAGGTGAAATTCACGGATCACATCTTGCGACGGATCGTGGATCACGGAGCACGGATCACG
This sequence comes from Pseudococcus jackbeardsleyi, assembly GCA_038380155.1. Classification (NCBI taxonomy): domain Eukaryota; kingdom Metazoa; phylum Arthropoda; class Insecta; order Hemiptera; family Pseudococcidae; genus Pseudococcus; species Pseudococcus jackbeardsleyi. Next base: position 23,844,330 of record CM076239.1, on the reverse strand, counting down.
ACGTCATGATCCGGATCGTGATCCGGATCACTGAATCATCCGGATCCTGGCAACCCTGGGTGTTGACTGCAGCGAAGTCCAAGTTATCTCTGATAGACTGCATATCTAATAAGAAAACATAACAAGAATACTACAAAAGTAAAAAGAAAAACAGTCTCATGGACCTATTCGTAGGATAGAAGTTTTAATTTTTTTTTTTGGAAGTAGTTGTGTATGATATATCGACTTATATTGTTCGATGTATCGATATCTCTTTTTTTGATATCGATATCAAAATGAATGTCCAACGATATACTTAACATCGATATTTTTTAATATTTGAAAAACTGCCTAAAAAAATTCACCGTTGAACCAGAATTTAAGATTTTTACTTGAAAAGAATGGTTATTTTTGAATCTAGTTTCAATTTCTATGACATTTTTAAAAATCATTTTGTAATTGAGTTCGCAGATTATAATTTTATTTCCAGTGAACCAATATTTCATCCCACGTATCTAAAAATTTTTAAAACCACTACAAAGCTACAAAAAAAAAAAAGAAGGAAGAATTATCATTTTCATATCTATAATTCACTATCGACAAATCGGCATAACTTATTTCTGATGGATAGAAGGATAGAAGCAAATAACCTTGTCGAGTTGATTGTTTGTTTGAAGTGAGACATTCCTTGAAATGTTTTCCTGTGTTTCAATTTCTCTTTCGTTTTCTGTTTTACGAGTTGAACCAAATTTTTTAAATATAATAATGAATGATTGTAGCAGGACATAGTAGTCAGTAAAAAAGTTGACTCCTGACTCCAGCTTGACTCCGGAGTCAAGACAGAAAGTTGGCTCCTGACTCCGACTTGACTCCGGAGTCAATTTCAGACCTTGACTCCTGACTCCAGCTTGACTCTTGACTCCGGAGTCAAGCTGGAGTCAGGAATCAATTTGGAGTCAGTCTGACTCCGACTTCGGAGTCGACTCCTATGCCCTGGATTGTAGCATGGACAGAGCCTACAGCTCGCCACTTTACCAGTTTCCGAGTTATGCGGTGTATAAAATACCCAAGCATTTCACCTGAGAATTTTTTTATGATGGTTACTGCCAGACCAAGCATAATGTTGTTTATTTAGACGTTTAGAATAGCAAGGCATTGTGTGCTTAGTTACTGTGCTTAATAAGCAACATTGCATCTGTTTAGCCCACTTTTTTCGTTTTTACGTCTTTTTAATTGGAGTTAAGCCATGAAAAATCGCGATTTTTTCAAAAATGAACTTACTTTCTAAAAAACACAAATAATTTTTTAACAAAATGAAAGAAATTGCGCATTTGAAAAAATTATGAATATTTTTCAAACATTCTACATGCTTGATTATGCCCATAAATATTTATAGGATTTTCAATATCAATTTTGAAGTCTCTTAACAAGCGAATAGTTCAGACCTAAAATGACTGGACTGCAGGAGCAAACGCTGATTTGTTTGTTGAAGAGAGAAAATCGGAAATTCTCAAATGAAATATAATTTTTTCGGTTCAAAAATCAAAATGGAAGTTTCTCAGAACATTTTATTACTTTGAAAAATTTTCTGACTGAAATTCGCAGACTTCATTTTTTTAAAATAAGAAATGAGATTTTACCATTACAATGGGCGGAAAATAGAAGAGACAAGTTGTCCCTCCTGTTTAATCCGACCCTACAGATGATCCCACATTTTGGTAAAATCATACCAAAATTTTCCAATCAAACTGAATTTTTATCTGCATTGTTGAAAAAGAACCTCTCTCCCATCACACCAAACTCTCTTTCGTCGCAGTATGAAACACGTTCATCTTCTTAGCGAAAAATTGGTTAGAAATTGTACATTTTCGTAGCATGTACAATGAAAAAGCTATTTAGAATTGGAAGCTGGCTGGAGTGTATGGTGCAGAGCACTATAACGGTATAGGGCACAAGATCCTCCGCAAAACTCTAAATGCGCGATAAAGATTGAAAGTTGTGTAAGTTTTCTACAGTAACGTAATGCGACAACTACCGCATAGCCAGAAACTTTTCTCAAAAGTTGAATGCCTTTTCTCTTCTTTTTTCCCTCCTCCTTTCTTTTCTTTCGGTTCGCATTCCTTTGCCTTTCACGCTCGTCCGCTCCGGAGTTTTTATTTTTTTTTCTCATCTCTCCGTCGCACTCGTTCGGCTGCTTCTTTCGATACTGCCTCGTGTGTCTAAAACCCACCTTCGCCTTAGCTCCTGCTTGCCCTTTCTCGAGCCTATATTGCCACCGCTACCGACGTCGCACTTCCGCGTATTCTCGCAATCCTCACTCGTACTGTATACGTGGTATTCACTCCAACACACCAGCACATATATAAACATTCGCCAAACGGTATATAGTATACCTATATACACTGCACAGTACACAGCGAGCAAGCGAAATGAAGGAAATACACTTTTTTCCCTATTTGTATATTCGACTCACATTTTGCAAACTCCAACCATTTTCTTATGCCCTCACTTTTCGGCAAAAACTTTAACACCCTTCATCAAATTACAACTTTCTTTCTCGTCGTCTCTCTCTTTTGCACGACGGCAAGCGCGAAACATGAATAAAATTCTAATATACGCCCCGCGAGGTTTACCGTGTATTCGTTAAGTAAAACCCGAAAAAAACGAATAACCACACATATTAACTTAAATACATAACAAATGAGGAAGCAAATTCCGCATCGAAAGTTCAACCGTCTATTCAGAGTGAAGGTTGCATTCGCCGTGACGTGAAGCCAACTCCTTGCAAGTTCTTTTTCTAAATGTGCTTTTCAGTCACTGAGCAGAAAAAAGATATTGCAAGACCAATGAAAAAAAGAAGTTTGTCTAATTGAGAAGTTAGAACCGTATCAAATTTAGTATTTTTCGAAAATTACCGTAAGTGTCAAATTACAAATTTGGAAGGTTCGAATATTTTGTATGAACTGCGTATGTTTGGTGTCTAAGTAAAGCGATACTTGGATTTTTTGATTCAAAAATGAAAAAGTTGTACCGCGTTTTCATTTGAAACTGCCATGATCTTCTTCATTACCCATGAATTTCGTCCCTCTAATTCTAAAAGGTCGTAACTCCCAAACTTTACTTTTTTCAGGAGAGACAAAAAACTGTATTACCTGAGATATTTAAATTTTGCGGAAGAGGTGTTGATTTTACTATGCTTTTTTGTGTTGAGAATGAATTTTCAACTATTGTTTTTTTCAAAATACTGATGTAAAATTTTTAAAATGGAGTTACGCCTAATTAAAAATTTGTGTTTTGAAACAAAATAATTAAAAATTCATTCTGAACACTACTAAAGCATAATAAAATCGTCACACATTTCACAAAATTCAAAAATCATAAGTAACGTCGTTTCTTATCACTTTTATAAAAATTAAAATTTTCGATTCATGACCTGTTTGCATTTTTGGTGGAGTTACGACCTTACGACCGAAAAGTTTCAAAATTTTCGGAATATGGAGTTACGCCAACAGATCTTTTTTGCAATTTTAAGGATTTGTTGGAGGTTTGAGTTGAAATGATGTTATTACCAGATGGAGGACGTCCCATAGTTGCCATTTTAGCAAAAAAAACGAAAATTTTTAAATTTTGAAGTTACAACCTTTTTGCATTAGAGGGACGATTTGTGGGTAGATGAGAACACTTTTTTTTTTACCATTTTTAAAAAAAATTGGATTTCTGGGAGATTTTCGGAAGTAATTTTTTCTACGAAATTTTATACTCATAGTACGAGTTTAATACGACTTCGAGAATTTTTTTCTTTCTCAAAATTAAACATACCTCCGATGATAATTTACGCTCATTTATTAAAATGGTCTTCTAGATTAAAAGAATAGAAACAAACAAATTGAAACTCAATAAAAACAAAAAAAAACACATTGAAAATAAATTAAAAATTATTATACTTAATCTAAATATCTTGCCCCACATGGCATTTAATGAACTGCCATCGGTATGTGTAGGCCATTTGAAGAAGTAGTCGCCTAGATCCGTTTTTTTAAATGAAAATATTAATTTTCTTTTTGAACGTGCTTAACTGCTTAGTACTCCATGTATGAGAAGTATCAATTTGTGGAGTCGTTTCAATTATTCTGTTTCTCACGAAAAAGGTACGGGTGAAAATTCATTCTCCGAGATATTACCCTCGATCTAGGCGACTATCCAATCTCCAGACGGCCTGTATAGGTAGTTTCTGGTAGAAAATTCATTTCCTTATTCCTGAATGCCATATGGGCCGATCAAGATACATATTTAGATTTTTATATTTAGTCCGGTGTATTTTTACTGGACGATTTTTCGAAATTCTAACCTTTACAACTCCCTCACCAGTCCACTTTGGGGGCTGAAATTTCAGCTGTGGTAGTTTCTTGTTGTGGTTGGATTATAATGAGACATTTTTTGACAAGCCTCTGTTTTGGTATATCTATTCCTCTGAGAATTTCCAAAACAGCTTCCTGTCTATACTGAAATGCCGTTGAAATTCAACATCCGGCTGAAATAACCGTGACAGTGCGTCGCTGAAACGAAAACCGTAATTCTTCTAAATCCTTTTTGAATTTCGTATGTAATTTTTCTAATTCCGGAATTTCTTTCGGAGCAACGATGGGTTCACTTCTGAAATGGTAAAAAAAATCATTGCAATAAAATACCTTATTTGTACGCTGAGAAAAACAAGGGTTTACCTTTCTAAAAGGGCTTCGATGTAATCAGCCATTGTACGATGCATTAATGCATCGCATTCCAATTGACGCCGGAGAATTGTCTGCGGAAGTGTATTAAAAAGAAACACTTGCGTGTCTTTTAGCTGCTGGTCGGAATAGTTCTGTTGCAACGTACGAAGTTCGGCTAACGTAATTTCACTGCCCGGATTTAAAATAGCTTTGGCTCGGAGTTCGCGTTCCCAGTTTCCTAACTGCCGGAAATGCTCCTGTTCAATTTCTTCTTGTTCGGCGACGTTTAGACCGATTAACGCTTGGGCTCGGAGCTCGGAACCGTAGGTTGATTTAAATATTTCGAATAGACCGTACTCCGTAATTACCTGTAGCTTGCCTATTTGCCGTACCTGTTTAAGCAAATACCCTCTACTCTCTAAATCTGAATCAGTCAAAAAACTGAAAATTCACTGATAGAACAGCGAAAAGTGTGCAACTATTAATCAGTGAAATTTGGCTGTCAATCAGTGAAAAATTACTGATTCAATTAGTGAATTTTCATTTTTGAATCAGTAATCTTTTTTCAACTACTGAAATGAATCAGTAAAAATTAAAATTTACTAATTCAATCAGTGAATAATTACTGATTGAATCAGTGATTAATTACTGACTCAGTCATTAAATTAAAATTTTTACCGATTCAAAAATGAAAATTCACCGATTAAATCGGTAAAATTTTCACTGATTTCTTCAGTTGCACACTTTTGTCTCATTAATCAGTGAATTTTGACTGATTCAAGTTTAGAGAGTAGTTTATATCTAATTTGTACTTATAGTTAATTTCTTGGTATTTTTTCGCGTGTAACTGCTAAAATATTTTCAAGGACTTCATCCTCACTGTTACTACTACTCTCTAAATCTGAATCAGTCAAAGAACTGAAAATTCACTGATTAAACAGCGAAAAGTGTGCACCTGGTAATCAGTGAAAAATTACTGATTCAATTAGTGAATTTTCATTTTTGAAAATTTTCATTTTTGAATCAGTAATTTTTTTTAACAACTGAAATGAATCAGTAAAAATTTTAATTTACCAACTCAATCAGTGAATAATTACTGATTCAACCAGTAAATTGAAATTTTTACCGATTCGATCGGTAAATTAAAATTTTTACAGGTTCAAAAATGAAAATTCACTGTTTAAATCGGTAAAAGTTTCACTGATTTCTTCAATTGCACACTTTTGTCTTATTAATCAGTGAATTTTAACTGATTCAAATTTAGTGAGTACCTAGTCTCTGAAGGAGGAGCATTTCCTCGCGCAATTGAAAAAAACAATTGTATTGCATCCAGCGTATTCATAATGATTCAATTTTAAAAAAAAAAACACACGAAACAAAGAAAAATTCTCCATTTGTGCAAACAAACAACACGATCAATTCATTTTAATTATTTTATCATTTTTATAGCCAAATAATAATTATTAAATTTTCTCGCTCATCTTTTCTGTTTAAAAAATTTTAGTTTCTTCAATCAACTCGAAATTCTTTTTAAAATGTTTATTTGTCAATTTTTATGGCTTTGTTCGTCCATTTTATTAAGTACAATTTATATCTGACTCAAGAAATGTATTTTTTGGTGATAACCGTGCCTTATTTATTATCAGTGCAAATGGATCTAAATTCTTCAAAGGAGAAAGTATGTAGTGTTGAATTCTATAAATCAAAGTCCACTTGATGTACAAATCGTAATGCTATTGGTTCGTTCAACCATAATGACTAGAACACGAGATAGGTACATTATAACAAAGACAGTAAAAACATGGTATATTCCAACATACGTGTTCGTATTATCGATACAGGTAACGTTTACCTTTAAAATACAATTTAATCGAAAATGAGATACAGACGAAAGAAAAAAAAATAATCAATAGTCAATTTTTACCTCGTAAAAAATCTCGACGACGCGTTCCAAAAAGTTGAAAATTTTTCTTTTCACATCCGCGCGCGAGATTGGAATTTTAATAAGTTTTCCCCAGCGCTTTGATTCGGACTTCTACGCTTATACATTTTTTATATCAATAATATCTACAGAAAAAAATATTTCTGAGAAAAACATGTTTTGAAAATTCTCGATAAGGTGAAAAAAAACAGCCTTCAGATCGACTCCTGTACGCCAAAGTGTGCGTTGTAATTTAATAATAGAAAAAATTAACTCGTTCTTTTTCGCGAGACGACAATATTAAGAATGTCTGGTCATAATGAAGCTCGAGATAATGAAGAAAATAAAGAAAAATACCGTATAAGGGGGAAAAATAGAAAGGAAAAGGAAAAGGGAAAAGTAAAATGAGCACCGAGGCTTATACCTTCTCTTAATTTACACAGGTTATGTAACGCGATGATCTAATAAAAATTCCATCTTAAGCAAAGGGCTCAACGATCAAAATACGCTCGCACGGTGGTGCCATGCCAAGCCCGTGCGAATTACGTTTTATGAAAATTAAAATCTCGTTCTTATTCCGAAAAACTGAAATAATAGCGAAGGGCGTATATATTAAATTATTTCCAGATGTATTTCATTATAATTTTTTCCCAACAACGTGGCGAACGCATTTACAAGAATTTCTTTAATGGAATTGAAAATGGTAATGGGACAGGCAAGATTTCTGTGTAATGAAGCTGTATTATACGACGTGACGTAATCGTTACTGCGGCTATTAAACGTATTCAATTTGGCTGAAGAGTTGATCTGCTATGTGTCGAGGACGAAATTAGTTTCTTGAAGGAGGTGTTTCCAAAAAACCGCCATTTCCGGTGGTTTTTGCGTTCACTGAGTTTGAATTCGCATATTTTTCACTCGAGGTTACCTCAAGTTTTTTTAAACATTTTGTTAAATGAACTGCCAGAAGAAAATCAGTCTAAATAAGAAGCTATTTCATCATACATCAATAAGGATTCACCATCTTTTGATACTTGAATAGAAACACAATCATAACCTTTATAAATGTATTTAAATATATATTTTATACTATTCACTGTAGCACAAACTTCAACATTAATATGAGCATTAAATTTTTTACTTGAGTATTTATTGTATGGAATAACATATCTATTGTCAAAAATAAAACCAATTTTTTTATATTTCATGCTCTCGTTTACGTCTATAATTATAAGGGATAACCTTTCTATCCATTCTTGTCTCATTTTGGAAATCATTAGAAAAACCTTAAACACAAATACCATTTTCCATACAATATGCATCAGTTTTCATATGGCATGACACAAAAGTCTTGTCCACGAAAAACACTTCTCAATTACTCGAAACTGAAAAGAGATAAAGGGGTGGTTCAAGCGGCAATGTGTTCCTGGTAACAAGGGCATTAAAGATTGATAAATGATGATCAATTTTTCAATCCTACCTACAGGGTGTCCACAAATTGAGAAACCGGTTTTGGTCAAAAAATGGAGGTCTGGGATTTTTGTGGAAATGAAGTCTACACACTGAGACGATCAAAATGTGATGATTTTTTTGGAAACCGGTTCGATAATTTGCAACCGGTTGTCAAAAATATCTCAAAAATTGAATGTGGATCTGAGATTTTCATGGAAATGAAGTTTACGCACTGAGACGAACAAAATGTGATTTTTTTTTTTGAAACCGGTTCGATATTTGCAACCAGTTGTCAAAAATATTTTAAAAATCGAGATTAGAAAAAATTTACAAATAAAATTTGTTGAGCCTTAAAAACAACTAGATATTGCCAGTGAAATCATTTTTTTGAACCGGTTCATCCACTGAAACTTGTTGTCAATTTCAACAACAAAAAAAAGATGGAAAAAAATTTCAATGAATGTTGTACAGCGTTGAAATCCAACCATAATAGCTACCTACTTTAGTTTCTTAAACCTGTTTGTTAATTCGCAACCAGTTATCGATATCATCTGAAATAATTGATTGAGAAAAAAATGGAGTAAATCAAAAAAAAATTTCCAACTCGACAGCTCGACTAGAAATGATTATTGATTTTTAATAAAAACCCGGGTTGTGCGTTCACTATCTCGCTCCAATTTTTGATTACCTCAATTTTTTTTCTTCAAATCAATTATTTCAGGTGATATCGTAACCGGTTCAAAAAAATGAGTTCACTGACGATGTCAAGTTTTTAAAGCTCTACGAATTTTATTTGGAAACTTTTTTCTAATCTCGATTTTTGAAATATTTTTGACAACTGGTTGCAAATTATCGAATCGATTTCCAAAAAAATTATCACATTTTGTTCGTCTCAGTGTGTAAACTTCATTTCCATAAAAATCCCAGATCCACATTCAATTTTTGAGATATCTTTGACAACCGGTTGCAAATTATCGAACCGGTTTCCAAAAAAATCATCACATTTTGATCGTCTCAGTGTGTAGACTTGATTTCCACAAAAAACCCAGACCCCCATTTTTTAACCAAAACCGGTTTCTCAATTTTTGGACACCCTGTAGGTAGGATTGAAAATTTGATTATCTATCTTTAATGTCCTTGTTACCAGGAACACATTGCCGCTTGAACCACCCCCTTATCTCCATTCAGTTTCGAGTAATCGAGAGGTGTTTTTCGTGGACAAGACTTTTGTGTCATGCTGCATAACCGCAAAGTCCATGAATCATATTGGTCTTAACTATGTCATGCAAAATTTTATCAATGTCTTCTGAAGATGAAAATTTATTTTCCAAAATGAATAGCATGTGCGCATGAGGCAACCCTCGTTTTTGAAACTCAATTGTATAGACATATGCGATATAATTGGTCCAAAAAAATTTTTTCACAAATATCCTTCAACAATTCTTGTAACTTTGAAGAAAACACTCTACTTACTAAATCAGGTCTATCACTTGCTGTTTGAGAATATAATAAATTTTCTTGAATTTTTTTCCGTCTGGGATTACAGGTAAATGTTATAAATAAATCTGGAGATCCAAATTTACTACAAATAGACATTGCATCTAAATACTTTTCCTCATATTTCTAGCAGAACCTTCAAAGGTACTGGGTAATATAATCTGTTTTCCGATCCTACAATTCACTTCTTCGCTTTTATATTTTGGAGATAATCTGATAATCCATTACACCTTTGTAATTCTTGATACGTAATTCTAGTTGATGATGGCGAATAAATTCCAAATTATTCGCTTCAACTTGCACATATGAATCAACAATCCATTGTTGCAATAACTTTCCATAATTTAATTTTGGATTTCCAGATGTCGTAACAGCCAACATTGCTTTCTTATATTGTATAATAATGTGAGATACATTATTCATCATATTTTTTTGAATAACTCTACAAAAATTTCAAAAATTATACTTTGTAGAAATTTCAAAATAATATTCATTTTAGAAATATGATTCAAAACGACCTCCGTTTTTTTCAATGCCCAGAATAGCTCGGCTTATTATGTTTAGAGTCGCCGCTTTGATACCCTTGCGATTGGCCCTCATTTCATTTCCTGCATTAAAGATCGGTACAGTCGAAACGTTTAGACTCGAGTTTTCCAAAAAATCCACAAATGCCGTTGAAATCGCAACATACTCAGCTTCCGCCGAGGACGTCGACACACAATTTTGTTTTCTAACATACTTACCAGTCAATGAAATTTCTGTGCCAAGAGATTATAATGCCTGTGTCCTGCATCCATGATTCGTTGTATCAAAACTTGACGTGATGGTGGCCTTCCATGCCGATAAACTCGGCGTTTCATCTCGCTCCATAAGTGGTAGTCCAGTGGTGTCAGATCAGGGGCTCGAGGGGGCCACTCCACTGGACCACCATGGCCAATCCATCTATGAGGGAATCTCTCGTTTAGCTCCTGTCTCACGGCTAGAGTAAAATGCGCAATAGCACCGTGGTATTGGAAATGCATATTTTCGCGCCAGCCTACTGGGATTCTTGAAGCAATTTCCATTGCGAGTTCATTACTGATGAACTGCAAATATCATGTTGCATTGAGGGTTTCAGGCAGAATCAATGGCCCCAATAACCGATTGCCTATTATGCCACACCACACATTTACTGTGAATCGTTGCTGAGCATGGACTTCCACTTCTGCATGTGGGTTTTCTTGGGCCCATAGATGATCATTTCGCGAATTGAATTAATTTTTTAAATAATATAGTAATTAAACAAAAAATTATAAAAATTAATTAAATTTTAATTTTTATTTAAAAAAATTTTCATGTTCTCCTCAAGACAATTAGTACTCTCTAAATATGAATCAGTTAAAATTAACTGATTAAAAAGCCAAAAGTGTGCAACTGTAGAAATCGATGAAAATTTTACCGATTTAATCAGTGAATTTTCATTTTTGAATCAGCAATTCATTTCAACTACTGAAATGAATCAGTAAAAATTTTAATTTACTGATTGAATCAGTAATTAAATCACTGATTGAATTAGTAAATTGAAATTTTTACTCATTCATTTCAGTAGTTGAAAAAATATTACTGATTCAAAAATGAAAATTCACTAATTGAATCAGTACCTAATTTTCCACTGATTGGTAGTCAGATTTCACTAATTAACTGTTGCGCACTTTTCGCTGTTTAATCAGTTAGTTTTCATTTTTTTTTGGCTGATTCAGATTTAGAGAGTAGATATACATTTCTCCAAGTTTTTTTCTTGAATATTTCTGCCCCTAAAACATACCTGATGTGGTAATCTTGGACCTATTCTGAATTTCTGATTAAAATTCCCCAAGGTCAGTTCATAAGACCCTCTATTGAATTATTCTAAACAAATATCAATAACATTCACCTCGCTAAAAAATCCATATAAATTTTCACCTTTCAATACGTTCAAACTTTCAAGTTGCTCGTTTAAATTAACGTACCTTACATTACGACCTGTACCAAAAGGTATGACATGATTATTGGTTAAATTTACGAGTAAAGTTACGCTTTGTAGCTCGTACACTGTACACAGACAGGTATTCATATACGCGACGAGTAAGCAAGATGCAGTAATTTGTAGGATGGTTAGATTTATAGCATGCCGGTTACCGATGAGAAATTCATATTCTATGTATACCTGGCTCGTCGCATAAATTATTTCGGTGACAAATTTACGACAAGTGAAGTATAATTTCTCCCATAGCGCCAAAGCCCTTCTTTTTTTCTCCACTCTTTCTTACACACGCTTCTCTTTCCTGCGAATTTCATCCGTACACCAGTAAACGTTGTAGGTATTCTGTAAAATGGTAACTTATTTATAAACAAAAGGAAGGGTAAAGCAAAAAAGTATCCGTACGTACGCTATATAAACCATGTAGGTATATTCGTCGTATACGGCCTAACTACCTGCTCCTCTGCCCCTTTCTCAAACAAATAAATTTTTTTTACCGTTTTTTCGTACGACGATATTATATTTTTATTCAATTTTACATTTTTATGCGTTGTTTTTGTTGTCTTCATCTGCGATCGTTGTATACCTATTCTCGAACCCTGGTGTATAATGTCGTCTTGAAAAACGAATGCCAAAAAGCAGCTTTAGTCGTTCTATTCTCATCGTATGCGCAATACGCCATGTATTCGGAGTTTACCCTTTCCTTTACCCTTCGTCGTTATAGTTTTCGAAAATGAATCATAATGCTTGTCACGTTGAGGGAAAAAATTTTAAATTTATTCGCGTGTTCGATTGGTATACGAGTACGTATGTACATGTACAATATGATGTATCGATGAATTTGAATTAGTTTCCATTTCTACATAAAATATATTATAAGTGGAATCGTCGTATTCCCAAATGTATTCGTATGTGTACTATTAAAAGAAGAGAGGAAGTGGATTAGCGAAGAGGTTGTAATTTTTTTCTGATTTTTTTTTTTTTCATCCCTTCGTCTACTCGTGAAATGTCGGCGTTGAAAAAAGTTGAGAATTTCTGACAAATTCCATAAAATATCCGATATTTTTTCTCGTTTTATTACTCGACGCCATGTATTGGAGTTTTGATGTCGTGGGACGTACTGACGACATGTATGAAATTTTAAAAATTGAGAAGGCGTGTGATGATTTTTAATCATTGGTTTGAAAAGTTTGATTCGGATGTATTTACCTCGTTTGGTTTTAATTTGGTCGAGTTTTCGTTGAATTTGATGTTGACGCGATACGATGTTCATTTACAGCAAAATGAAATGGTGGACGAAGCTCAGAATGTCGTGATTTTGGATGAACAGGTTTTGATGTTAGTTTGGCCCCAAATTGAAAAATGGACCCACGGGGATGCATTGAGACAAATTTATTAAATTTTTGAAAGGGTATCATATGATACGGGATTTGGACGGCTAAATTTACATCTAAGGTTGATTTAACCCTTACTTGAATAAGGTTCCGAAAGTAGGTTCAGAGGGGGCAATTTGTTGAAATATTCCAATGTTACAACTTCTCCAAAATGATGAACGCATTTCGTTGGGCCCAAGCAGCGTATTTTTCGCAATTTGAGCTAGAATGATTGTTTTGGTTGCAAAAAACGCACGGGGTGTTTACGTTGCGATTTGGCTGACTCGAATTCGACGATAAGTTACGAACATTATTTCTGATCGGATCGTTGTTGAGCTCCAAACATATCGTCAATATTTTTCAACACGGTGACAGCACTGTTTGGAAGGAGGTACCTGTCTACCTGTATTTGGAGCACTGGAAGTTCCTCCATCAATCATGTCCGTTGACTCGTACAACTTAATTCTTGAATCAAGATAAGACAATGTGGCTTCGATTTGATTCGCTGGCCTAATTTTCGCGAGTTTTTCAATTACGTGGAATCGTAAATCATACGGAAAGGCTTTTAAGATTCTATTTTTCAATAGGTCCTGCCCAGCTTGGATTTGTTTCCCAGATCGATGGCCCGAAACCCCCGAAACTACTAATGTCGTCTCAACCGCCTCCATGGCAAATATCGAAGTCGAGTACAAAGGAGTACTTACTGACTCCTTTGAAAGACAACGTTATAAAGCTGGTTGGTCTGAGATAATATGTGATTATGAAAAATTTGGTTGAGAATGTAATAGAGTGAGTTTGCCATAGGCGCACCCAGAAATTAATGAAGGGAGGGGCTGAGAGTTTGGGAAAAATAGGGAAAGGGGATAAAATTTCAAATTAGGTAGTCATTTTTGACTGATCTTTCAGTCAAAAATCATCAATTTTTTTTGACAAATTGGGAATTTATTGAGAAATCTGCGATTTTTGACTGAAAAATTAGTCAAAAATTATCAAAATTTAAAATGAAACGATTTAAATACTCCCCGAGCGAAGCGAGAGCGAAACTGTTTTGAAAAAATACTGTTTGAAGAATGAAGAAATGCGCTTTTTTATATTTTTGCAATTTAAAAAAAAATCTTTTTTTGGAGATTAAAAGAGAGGCTCGAGCCCACCTTTTGAGTGTGCCTATGAAGTTTGCATTTTTAAATATAAATTCAAAAGCTCGAAATACCTGTCAAATCACACCTTATAATAACCTTTCCCGAAAATCTCAAAAATTGGCAGTCCTTCATCTCAGAGGGTCAAGAATTGATTGCGGATTTCAATTAAGAAGTGTATCCGGGTTTCACGAATTGCCGGCAAATTTATTTCTTTGGATAGGGGTACCACTGAAGAATACTCGAGATGAACATGTTGCCGATTTTAATAATTGAAGGGGTAAACGTTTCTTCTAACAAAATCACATTGAATTTTTTTACCCATAGGTACTTGGAAAATGAATAGTACTCGTACTTTGAAAACTGAACAAATTTTCATTTCAAGACTTTTTCCATCTCCAAAATTGAAGACACTGCAAATTAGAAAAAAAAATCCGAAGAATTAATGGATCAAGGGAATGGATAATACGTTAAAAACTGAAGAAATTGTGTTGGATAACTTTTTGCTAAAAATCAAAAATGAAGGGCTATGGGTTACTCAAAATTAATGAGCTTCAAAAAATAATTTTCTCAATTTTGAATGACCCTTGGTCCCTTTTATTTCTTTAATATTAAACAAAAAGTTCGCAGAGCAAAATTTCTTCAGTTTTCAACGTACCTACGTATACTATTCATTCCCTTGATTGCTTAATTAAAAAAAAATTCAAACAATTTTTTTGTAGCCTCTGAATTTTGAAGGTTGACAAAAAATTATGAAGTGAAAATTTGTCCAGTTTTCGAAGTATGTACCATCCATTTCCACGATGATTAAAAAACTTTTCATCCGATTTTTTTTAGATGCAATAAGCATTTGCTCCTTCAATTTTTAAGATTGGCAACATATTCATCTTAATTTTTCCAACGGTATTGGTTATGCAAAAAAAAAAATAATGATAATAAATTTGGCAGACGATTTATGGAACGCCTTTTAATTAGATCAGGTATCAAATCATATCTAAATTAAGACTTTTAACCTTTGAATTAAATTTAAGCAATCTTTCTTGGAAAAATTCTTTCTTGGAAGCAATGATCTGTTTGAAAGATGCTTGTTCATTTCTTAGAAAACGCCATCATCAAATCACCAACACTTAAATAGTCCGATATGTCTAGTTTTCTCGTTTAAGATGAAAATTGATTAGAGGAGTTGAAAGTAGACGGAGTAATTATTCCTTGCCAAGCTCGTGGTAATTTTTCAAACAAGTTGGCTAATATTTAAGTTGGGTGATAGTACAATTCATTCAAACTTGAAATTACATTATATGTGCCATAGCTTTAAGTTGATAATTGCTTCAATTTATGTGTACATGAAAAAATTATGAAAGTTGAGATTCAGTTACATCTGATTCAACCCTTCTATGTCACACTTGGTGAAATTCACCAAGTTTGAAGTTTCAATGACTGGTTCAACAAAATAATGAGCGGCGGGTGGCTCAACGCTGGGGCGCTTCAAATTTCAACTCTTTGAGAATTATTTGCCGGCAAGTACCATTCGAAGAATTTTTTTTGTACGCTGTACGAATTTTTTAAAAAATTGGATTTTTTGGGGGGAGAAATGAAAAAAAAAAAAATAAAAAATCACAAATGACCAATTCAAGTGGCAGACCTTGTAGAAAATGAAAAATGCAACAAAAAAAGTGATATAGGTACACGTTTTGCCTATCTCAATTAATTGAAGGGGCTATTGAGGTTTGAAATTTAAATAACTCTTTCTTTCCAAGTAAATCATGTTTTTTTCTTTTGTTGAAAAATTACTATTCAAAACTAAATTCTCTACGACGTCGTACCTACTTCTAAATTTTATTTTCTTTCCATTTTATTTTAAAGATATAGATTTTCAATTAAAATTACCTAAATGAATAAACACCATCAGTATTGAATACAACAGTACTGTTGAACTGCCCCATAAATTTAAAGATATGCAACCATGTTCGCAAAGTGTTTTTTTCAACTTGTAATGAACGCAAGCAACTTGCTGAGCAAATTTGAGACCATTAGAAGTTGGTACGACACTTATTTTTCAAAAAAATTCAATTTGGTGAATTTCACCAAGTGTGACATACGTGTACGAAATACAGAGTGATACAAAAGGGTTAAATCGCACCCGAAAAAAAAATCAATGCAAATAGATGTATTTTTTATTTCATCAAACTTCTAAATTTCTCGATTTAAAATTTCTTCATTTGCAGAATTACTTGGTGGAAATCGGTATATCACAAATGAAGATATCGGTTATATTTTCTGGCATTCATTTAAATTCACCAGAATGGGCAAAAGAAAATAATAAAATTTACTCAAACAATACAAAAATTGCCTTAAGTGGTCAGAATTTTGCACAATTACCAAAATCATAAAGAATATTGCAAAAGTGAAGTTAAATCAAAAATATCGTGAAAATTCTTCAAAATGATTTTCTCAACTTTCACAAACATCACTAAAAAACTTGTAAAAAAAAGGGCAAAATCCCATAAAAGGATTCTAAAAAACATTAAAAATGAGTATACTTACCTAAAAAATTCCAATTTGCTCAAATTACATATTTTGAAATTTGAAGTCGCGATATCGCAAAAATAATGACTAAAAATAAAAAAAAAACATTAAATATTGCAAGATTAACCAATCAGCTCCTAGCATTCGTGACATGACGTCATCCGATGATCCGAAAATGCACCGATGCTACACCTGCGAAAATAATTAAAATTTAATAAACAACACTTTCGATTAAAATAAATGAGAGATAACATACCGCTTTTTTGATGTAATAACTATCTTTTATCGAAGTTTTGAACACATCGGCTTTGTCCTGGAACAATTTTTTCACATCGGAGTGTTATTACATACCCATTCCCGACTACCTCTCCAACAAATTCAAAAATCAACCGAGAAAACGTAAAAAAAAACAGCTCGATGGTGCAGATGATAATTCTGCCGTTAAAACTAGGAAATAAAAATTACCAAAAGTCAATGAAATGAATTAATTTGCGGAATTTGCTGAAAATTGGTGAAATTCGCCAAATGCTCCCAAATTTTTTTCGTACAGATATTGAGCCGAACATTATGTTCAAACTATAAATACTTCATTGAATCAAAACAGGTCAGATTTTCTGTCCGAAATTTCCATACATTTTGAGCAATGCGATTGGTTAATCGATTTTTCCATACTAATTTCTAATTTCCAGCTAGTAAAATTCGAAAATTTTTAAATGCTGATTTTCAGTTCGAATAAATTGAGCATCCTCCTGGAATCATTTTTCAGACTAAAATTTCTGCAATATCCCTCCAAATAATAATTTTCTTTTCAAAATCACAATCATGTATACAAAAATTGGGGGAAAAAAATGAGAACCTGAGATTTTCTTCTTACATCTGTTTCTTTTCTGGGAACGATGTGCATAATTTTTTCAATTCGCAGCAAATCTCACAGGAAATTGAAAGCGGGTAATTTCAAGGCGACCCTTTTCACTCCCTGTTTACAAGAAGAGATTTCAATTTTCACTTGTGAAAATGACTTCTTGCACAACTTGGGCCTTTGCAATAAAAAATTTCAAAATTCATCCATCACATCTCTCTTGGGCCCAAAAAGGCTAATCTCGCTACCCCTGCCCAAACACCAGCGAATTCGCTACCAGCCGAAACAAGGGTAGGGTCGAGAAAAAAAAACGATAAAGCACGTTTAAGACATACACCGACTTACACGTAGGTACCTTTAGCTAAGGTGTGTGAATAATTGAAAACTCAGTGTACCGGAATCGGAAGCGGGCACTTCTAACGGTCCAATAAGAGAAAAACACATCTTTTCTACGACGAAAAAGGATATAAAAATCGAACATTGTGAACCGCCATTTCGACTTTTATTATGGTCGTCGTGTATGCTACTGTGGCAGCGGTATCAGCATCAGTTCTATGCTAGTCGTTTTCCACTAAGTACAACGACGACGCGTATTCTCTTCGGCGCGTGAAATGAAGCGGAAAAACTATGTCGTAGTAGGTTTTTCTTCTTCTGCTTTTCTTCCTCTTTTTTTTTACGTCTTCTTTCTGCTGCCTCGGTTCGGCATATACACTAAAGTATAACGTAAGCCTAATACTATAGTTTATACTACTTTGGTTTACGTTACTTATTCGCCGCCGTGTACACGTTTCGTATACGTAGAGGTACTCTGTATAGTATCCCGCAGAGTAATTTTTCAGTACAAATCGCCGTTTAAGGAATTGCTTTTTGACCTGAAAATACCCCGAACTGGTAAGTTCGGTTGTTTGCGTTACCCCGCGGTTTTCCGCCGACCTTTGAGGGTATCTGGACGAGAGGTATTCGCAAGAGAGAACCTTGTTACCGAATATTACCCGTATTGGATTGCTTCTCCGCTGCTCGTTAAGGTTTTACACCATCGTCGCGCGTCGTCATCCTACCATCATTTTAACGCTTACCCCAGTTAGCCAAGGCAGCCTGAATTTCACCATCCTGTATGTTTTAAAGGATTGTATCCTCTTTGTTGGCCGATAATGGCGTATTACTGTCCATATTTTGGTACACCTTTCTTGTAGGATACCTCCTTTTGAGACAATGGGAAGAAGTTTCCCCCTTCCGTGGGAGAGGGGATCAAGGTCGAGTCCAGAAACCTTGTGGATCCCGTCTCCGCTGACTAGAAAATGAAATCCGAATATATCGACGGGAGGAGTCCACGGATAAAATTTCTCACACATTCCCAGCCCTTAACCTTTATTCGACATCATATGAAGCATGGAGTTGAAAAAGAGCCCAACTTCAAATTACAAACTATACTTCTCAAAGACTAGTCGGATTAAAAATGTTCTAATTAGAAATTCTGTGTTTGGGCATTGAATACCATTCTTTAGAGTATAATGGACCCAAGACCTTTGAGTTGAGAAAATAATATGTTGTCTCTCGTAATCACCATAATAGAATGAAAGTTCATTTTATGAATTAGGCAATAAATTTGGAGAAAATTTCATGATTTAGGCAACGTTGATTTCAAGCATTGAAATAGTCCCCTCTCCAGATTCCACTTTTAATTTTCCTTTTTTTTCGTTTTTTGAAAGGCCAATATATGGGATGGCATTTAACATATATGCTGTCGAACAGTCATTTATCATCACAATTTTTATCCCATAACGGGCAGGCTTAGATGGAATATACATTCGAAAACGGCAGTTACCATGATAGCTGACGTAATTGCTCGTCAATTGCACAATTTTTTGAAGGGGAATAATTTTGTTTGCAATTTTGAATAAAAAGGTCCCAAATATGGCGAACAGCCGAAAAGTTATCATTTTTGACCCGAATTGGACGATCTGTTTTATCATCGAACCTAAGAGACGACACAAGAAATTTGAAGCGGTGTTCGCTCATTGCAGCTCGAAAAACCCGATGAACCAAACTGTATAGACCATAATTCGTCGATGTTTACCTTGGATGATTTTTAGCTACCGGTAATATACAATAATCCTATCAACGCCAAAATTTCGTTTTCATTCGTATCGTGGTGGTAATTCTGCTCGATGTGCTCCTCTGCATCACGAAGTTATCTGCAGTAACGAATTTCTTCGTTTGTGTGTTGTATTATCGTAGGTATCAGAGTATAAAACGATATGATAAAAATTACTCGTATCGTATAGTGCTGAAACGCTACCACGACTAGTAACAAGGATTACTCGCTAGTATTATTGTATCGTGGATAACACAAGGGCAGGACCTCTTTCTGTAAGGGTATCGGGGTACTATACTCTTTCCATGGTAAGAATAGCATGACGTCAGGTAGGTCAGACCAACCATTCTGCACAATTCACAATATTGTGCAGATCGGTTGGTCTGACCTATCGGGCATCATGCTATTCTTATGGTGGAAAGAATATAGGATCCACCTTTGGGTGACATAATTTCATTGCATACACTACCAAACAAAAGTAGTCGTATTTTTGGTCAACGATACAGTACAGTACGATAATCGGACCATTATCAATACGATACGAGTATAAAAAAATATATTATTTTTTTGTAATGCTCTTATTTTATCATTATATCCGCTCCTTTCCGCTGTGACCTGCAGAAGAGCATATTGGTGTTAGAAACTAACCTTACGATTGCCTTAACCCTGTAATGAATTAAAGATTTGATTCATCCACAGGCACAGTCCATGAGTCCACACACGGATTTGGGCTCGACCTGTGAAAGATCGCCCTCTGGTGGCTAATGATGGAAGCTGTAGAAACGGGGTAGAAAATTTTATTTGTATGGAGTTTATGTGGGAGGGGGTTAGTTTTTTTTATAAATTACAGAAAAACCAAGGCTTAAGAAGAAATTGAACCACAATAAAAGTTGTAGAGCATTGAATTTCTTACAAGATCAACTTTTAGAAAACTAATTCTACTCCATAGTTTCGAAAGTTATTGAAGTTCATGGTTAGAAAAAGAGTTTTTTCGTTGTAAAAATTACACACTTTTTTGATTTTAGATTAAAATACTTATTTCGAAATTTTGTGTGAGAGCATGGGTGTTTGGAGTAAGGAAAATGATCTATGTTAAATTCTCTACAAGGTGGGATGGGATTGAAAATTTTCCCGGTCACTGAACGAAAATTATTGTTTAAAGTTACGTTTTAAAACTCATTTTTGTGACTTTTAACTATGATAACTTTTGTTTGGTTGCCGGGAAAACGTTCAAACCTAAGCCATCTTGTAGAGAATTTAACGTAGATCATTTTCCCTTTCTCAAATATCTATAGTCTCACTCAAAACTTCGAGTTATTTCTTATTTTAATGTAAAGTTGAAAAAATTCATAATTTTTGCCATAAAAACTCACAACTTTGAACTTCAATAACTTTCAAAACTATGGTATGGAGTAAAATTAGTTTTTTTGAAGTACTTTCCTTATGGATTCCTTCATATGCCATAGTTTTCCTGTAATTTATAAAAAACTATCATCCCCTCCTGTATGAACACCATATAAAAATAATTTTCTACCCTGTTTTCCACTAATCGACACTAGCGCTACCTTGGTACCTGCTGATCCCGAATTATTCAAAGGATTATACACTTTATAATAATATCTTCCCAGATGACACTTATGAGGCTCCATTTATCCTCTCTGGTACAATTAGCCCAATCATCGAATTTCGATTGCTTGTAACAAAAATTTAAACCGATTTTTTGTCATGGATAATCGAAATAATGGGGCCCCATAGATGGGCGACCAAAGATCGTTCATGTTTAAGTGACTACTTCTTGTAATTCCGCTGAAATACAGTAGTCCAATAAACGCTTTCAACAAGTTTTTGGTTTTGAATCTAAGTATTACATATTCAATTTACCTATTTTGTGTTATGCATTCCCAAGATGTAGGTATAGAAATCCAATTTAACCTTCACCCTTCTACGAGTAAGACACACTCATGTTTTACACAGAGGCCATAGTGTGTGAAATTCACCCATCATATTTTATAGAAAAATATGCTTTGTAATAACGTTTTATGGTTTCAAATTGGCTCAGTAGGTAGTCTTTGTCTGTTCTAAGCAACAAAAACCTGTCTTAGGCAATTTTCCTGACTTTACATTTTTGTTATCCTCCTTTACGTTGTAAGTATGCAATATCATGTTGTTCACTCCAGCATGATCTAATACTGCGAACATATATCTCATAGACCACCTCTTCGTGCCTCTGGCAATCGTAGAATTACTGCAATATTGATCAAACAGATCAGTTCCATGGCACGAATTACAAATTACCCACCTCAGTGCGCTTTAAGCGCGAGCGAAGTCCTGGATGTAAAGATCGATTGGTCTAAATTTCCCCGGTAACTCGTCTATGTTGTCTATGTCTACCATCACCCACTCTGCATGGATGAACATCAGGAAGTTGAATATATTTTTACTCCATTGCTCGTAGTTCGAAAAACTGATTAGTTTTTCAAAATTACTCATTTTTAAAAAATGTAAATTTTTTTTTCTTTAATTCTTTTAAACGAGAGAAGAAAACGATATGCAATAATGGCGACTCTCTTCGAGATTTTCTAAAATTTGCGCGCCTGACTGAAAAAAAAGAATGCGTTTATCCTTCATTGGATTTTTAGTAAGACGCTGAAAGATCCCAGATTGCGCATCATCAACACCCTACCATACAGCCCGGATTCGGGGAAAATCATTCTCCATCATTCAGAAACCTCTAAAGAAAAAATATTTTTAAAGCCATCGTTTCCAAAAATATTCTCAATTGGATGACTTTTCCAACAATTCTTTCAAAATTAGTTTGCTGAATTTTGCTGAAACGTAAGTAGGTAATTCAAAGTGACTTTCTATTGGATGGTTCTCCCAACGTTACAAAACAATTGGTGATCAAATGTAAACAATAGTTACTTTTATAACTGATTATAATTCTCTTTCAAATGAGAAATTTTTCATTTCCATAACTCAATCGTTTCTGTGGTGGAAGAAATATGCTTATTTGAAGCTTTTAAATAAATAATGGAGGACACTGATTATTTTGCAATTGAATTCTCCAGCTTTTTTAAATAAAATCTTGCAAAATCTTCATTGAAAAGGAAAACGTTTATGCCCATTCTATGCATAGACTATCAAAAATTGTGATGATATAAATTTTTTTAAAATTAAGATGACAGATCTTCTATGTGATTAAGTATTTACATCTTTTTTTCAAACCCAAGTTTTACACATGAAAAAATACATAGGTACCTATCATCTCATCTCTAAAATGAAATTTAGATATTTTTTACATTCCCATGAATAAATATGCGACCCTGTCGTAAAGAAGGGACCTTGTATTAAAAAATCGATGTCTTCATTTTTATGTGTTTGGTTCAGATTTGGTGTCATTTGAACCAAAAACATGAAAAATGAGACATTAATTTTTTTCAAGCTAGGTCCTTTCTTTATGGCAGGGTCACATATTTCATCTTGAAGATATGGAGAAAAAAATACGTTAATTTATTTGATTTTTAATTTTGTTGGTTGACTTGAAATGCCAGGAGTTGATGAGGTAGAGTTAGCAGCAATGAAGGATGAATTAGCTAAGTACCATTTTTTCCCACATTTATTTCCAAAGAACAAGAACATGAAATACAATTTCCAACTAATTCAAATTTTATCAAACACGAGTCATAAGTCTCCCACCCACTCCCTCTTACATTATTTTTAGGCAAAAAAGTTCCAACAAGTCTTCTGAATACTACTTCGTGCTGATTTCTTTTTTTTTCATCATAAAATTCCTACAACGCAATTGCAAAAGAAGCAAAACCTGCAATACCTGTATCATCGTTTTCCGGAAACGAAGAAGAAAAAAAGTTACGACAATTTCCTCTAACCTCGACTTCAATTTTAAACGAACCAGCGAATACCTACAAACCTATCTTTCAATCGGATTAACCCAGGCCAAAAATAACTGTTCGATATTGCGGGAAAAATTTTAAAAACGTAGAACAAACACGCTGCGTGGAATTACGATATACCCTGATCAAAATCCAATAAAAGCCCGGTTCGTTTAATCCGACAATTTAATAAAAATCATCGAAACTTCCGCACGACGACGCGAAGGTAATAAAGCACTGCGACATTTTCGAAATATACCTCGTAGATCTCAAGAGGCTGCCAAAATTAAGATTAGCGAGCTCATTTCCACCGTGATAATAGCTCAATAAAAACTTATCGCGAAGCAATTACTTTGGGGCAAACCTTGAACTGATCGCAATTAGAACGCGACGTATCTCGAATGCAGACTTCGTAAACTGTCTCTATACCATTCAACACCTCCTTTTTTTTCACCAAAATAAAAATATAAAATTCGAATGGAACGCTGATCTATGTCGTTTTGGCCATCGTATAAATATATATTTATAATATGAATTATATCAAAACTAACCAAGTCTCCAGGATTATTACCAATTATTATGAAATATACATAGCCATAATCTAAAAACTGTAAACAGTCGCGAGTTTAAACCGTATAATTTGAACGTTTGTATAAGCGTTATTATGGTACCCAATGGAGAACACCCCTCCTTCAGCCTCCGAATAACCTAGCTAATCTCATAAATAATGCCGTACCATCCTGATCCTGTTCCTGGTTGCTGGTGCTGCTTTAACACGACGTCATATTTCATTCTACATTGTTATTAAAGTGTAATGTTCAAAATTTTATGTATCAGCTTGAATATAGGTCGGTGTTGTGTTTTATACGCGCTAGGTAGGTACCTAAGCGAGATTTTGTTTCAACTACCATACACACTACACACGTAGCAATTTTCCAATCCCCCCTTCTCCCTCCATCCGTCCCTAAATTTTTATTCCACGAGCACACCCACACAACTCTTCCAACCTGGAATTTCATACAGAGTTAATAAAAATACACCGCAATCTAAAAAGGAAAGAATGATCTCGAGTAGGTTTCGTAATGAGAACGAAAACGACAAGATTAACTTGAAAATTTCAATACATAGAACAGCTTTTGCACAATAATCCAATTTTTTCGCTCTAAAACAAGAGCAAGTAATCTTACGTTGAGAACTCGCGATCCACCAAACATGCACCAGTCTCCTGGTCCACTTACGAGCACGTTTATATGGCTAAGTTCAAAGTTAAACTTTTCGATAAGAGGTTGTTAAATTCCGTTTACACGGAAAACGCAGGTTTAATGCTGAAGAAATGGAACTCAGCGATATGGTTTTACAACAGATTACATAGCAAAGAAAATATCTTTTGTTACCTCTCCAGCCATATGGGGTAGCCTACCAGTACTTAATCAGAATTTATTACTTAGCTATAAAGAAGCAATATGTTGAGAAAGCTTGAATCTTTTACCCAACGTTACGTATCCTTTGGTATAGTACCATGGCATTAAAAACGAAACAATATTACAGCGCTTAAATTTCTCTCTGCTGCGCCAAACTTTTCAAAGTAAGCGAAATTTTTCTTTCTCCATACACTCGAGTATTTTTTAAGTGGAAAAATTTCCCCTGTAATTGTTGCGATTTGGTGAAACGCGAGAAGTTTTTCCTCTTTCCCCGAAGCAAATTCAAAAATCATATTACATATTTGTTCGCTTTGTCTAGCGTTGGTGTATACAAATGGTCGATTCGAACTATGTTACCTTGGTTCATATTGGCAGTTTTTACGATTGAATAATTTCCCCATACACGGAAAAAACAGACGTTACGAAAATGAATACATTTTACCCCAAAAATAATAAATTTTATCAAAAAAAAAGATAGATTTTATTAAAAAAATTAATAAATTTTACCAAAGTAATAAATTTTAATCAAAAAATAATAAAATGTATTCAAAAAAATAATAACGTGTTTCAATTCACAAAATAGGTGAAATTTGTTCTAAAAAATAATATTTATTATCAGGAAAAATGATAAAATTTGTCAAAAAAATGAATAAATTTTACCAAAAAGAATAAATTTTATTCAAAAAAATGATAAATTTTACCTATTTTGAGAATTGGGACACGTTATTATTTTTTTGGATAAATTTTATTATTTTTTTTTTCAGTGTACCGATGAATGCAAATTGTCTTGCGTACTGTTTGGGCTTGGCTGAGACTCTTTCGCAGCGTCTAATAGGAACCTGCGGTTAAAGAAATAAGTAAAAAACATGGCTTACCGGAATTCGATTGTTTCCATTTCTATTTCTGAAAGGCGCCATTACGATTACGAACAAGTCGGCAACAAAGTAATATAGATATTTCTTTGGTCGGCAATATTTATTCGTGGGAAAAGATTGATTAGAAACTCCAAGAATAATCGTAAGTAATGAAGATGAAAGACAAAAGACAAACTTAGCACGACATTAGATTAGAAACTCCAAGGAATTTTGAATCTTTATGCTGGACGAGAATGGACGTTTCGTGGTGTTCATTCCGTTCAAAATTAAATTGAAACGCATTTTTGCAGTTTTTCTCTTACCAACATATTTTCTCAATCAGTGGAGTAGCAAACCGTTAGTTATATCTTGACGAAAAACTGCATTTATGACCCTGTTGTAAAGAAGGGACCTTGTGTAAAAAAAAAAAATCGATCGTCTTTATTTTCATGTGATTGGTCCAGATTTGGTGTCATTTGCAGGGCTGCGAGAACGGATCGTGTTCCGTTCCGTTTCGTTCCGTTCCGAAAGTATTTTTTCCGTTCCGTTCCAAAAAATATTTTTTCCGTTCCGTTACCGTTCCGTTCCAAAAAATTATTTTTCCGTTCCGTTCCCGTTCCGTTCCAAAAAATTTTTCCGTTACATTCATGAAAATATTATCCATTATTGGTTGTTCCGTTATTCCGGGCCATCTCGTTTCCGTTGGAGTTGGAGTCAAATATGACTAATTTGAGGTCGCTGATTCCAAATCCAGTTCCAGTTCTGGCAGTTCCAGCTTCCAGTGTCCTTTTCCGGCGCCGAATTTCACTTTTTAAAATATTGTCAATTTTTGCCAAAAATATTTGATTGAAGATTTATTATTATTAATATTTAATATTAAATCGGTTTTGTCCAACAGTCCAAGTATTATTTTTTCTTTTCTCAATAAATTATCAACCCGTGGAAAGTGTAAAACTTTTAAAAAAAGTATGCAAGTTTTGTGTTTTGCTAACGAAAAAAGGCTTTTAAATCCTGCGTGCCCATATGCATAAATTAACTCGTATTGAAAGCATTCCTAGATCCTAGGTTATTGATGGTATTATCTGCACAGCCCATGATATTGTGTCTGTATTGACTATTGGGTGTTGTTTGAACGGTCTAGAAGTTGTTTACATTGACAATGATGTATTCGCGGGTATATTCCTACTTTGTAGATATATTTTGCTGGAGAAACTTGACAGGTTGATTTTAATAGAGTATTCCAGAGCTAGAATTCAATATAGCATTTAGCACACATTTGCTCTAATTAGTTCGTATTCCAATTTAAAATGTTCCTGTTTCCGTTCAAAGTTTTAAAAATTTATCTAAACAAGTTCTCCTTTCCGGTTCGTGTACCTATTTTATGATAGAAATTTTCAACTGTGAGCTATGAGATTTCAAGTTAACCTAGTTAAATTGGTTTTGAGAAATATTCGATAACACCTTGAGATTGACGAAAGGACAAAAGAAAAATAGGGTCATTCCATGTCAGTTCAACCACGAAGTGGAAAGTGGGGTCTTCGATTTTTTTGATTTTTTGCATGTGTGTAGAGCGGTAGACCTCGATGAAAGATGACGAATGGCGCAAACCGGAGCTTCCAAAGTCTTTTTGGAGGGCAGCCATGATCCCTCAAAGTTTTGAGCATAAGTTGGATATGGTAAATTTCGAGCGTGGGTAACTCAGAATCGGTGCTTGGTAGAAAGTTGAAACTTTTTGTAATGTGTAAGGCCTTTGATGAGCTTTTTGGCGATTTTTTTGAAATCAGTGTTGCCACTTTTTTTAATGCCAAAAATTAGCAGGAAAAGTCAAAACATGATATTTTTGCATGAAGGACACCTTCAAAAATTCTGAAAAAAATATATATGATGCAACTTTTTGTGCTGAATAACATATAAAAAAATTGAGGTGGCGTTATTTTTTAAACTCGTTTTAAAAAATTTCTAAGTTTATAAGAAAACATAATTTTGTGTTCCAAGCAGTAAAAATTTTCTAAATTGGTTAAATTACATTATTTTTACCATATTTTCATCATATGTTGAAAAAAAGTCGACAAAACTATTTCTATCGAGCCGATCTTGAATGATATACACTGTATAGGTATAGGCTTTTGTTACTTTCTCTGTTCAATATTGCACTCCTGCATAAAAACATATTTTAAACTAACTACATATGGGAAAATTTCATCATAAAACGAAAATTACATTTAGAACTAAAAACTTGATTCGTTTACGAATATTCTGGTTCCGAAACATTCTCATGGTTGTGAAAACTGTATTCACCCATAAATGCATTAAATGCATTATCGATACAAAAGGTGTTACTTGTACCTTAATGATGATAGATTTTCAAAAATGTCTTTTTTGTATAGAATAATAATTATTTTCAAGTAAAATTTGTATAAAGATAATGTTTTTATGTTGGATTGCGGAAGTCACAAAAACCTACCTATACAGTACATATTATTCAAGATCGGCTCGATAGAAATATTTTTGTCGACTTTTTTTCAACATATGATGAAAATATGGTAAAAATAATGTAATTTAACCAATTTAGAAAATTTTCACTGCTTGGAATACAAAATTATGTTTTCTTATAAACTTAGAAATTTTTTAAAACGAGTTTAAAAAATAACGCCATCTCAATTTTTTTATATGTTATTCAGCACAAAAAGTTGCATCATATATATTTTTTTCAGAATTTTTGAAGGTGTCCTTCATGCAAAAATACCATTTTTCGACTTTTCCTGCTAATTTTCGGCATTAAAAAAAGTGGCAACACTGATTTCAAAAAAATCGCCAAAAAGCTCATCAAAGGCCTTACACATTACAAAAAGTTTCAACTTTCTACCAAGCACCGATTCTAAGTTATCCACGCTCGAAATTTACCATATCCAACTTATGCTCAAAACTTTGAGGGCTCATGGCTGCCCTCCAAAAAGACTTTGGAAGCTCCGGTTTGCGCCATTCATCATCTTTCATCGAGGTCTACACACATGCAAAAAATCAAAAAAATCGAAGACCCCACTTTCCACTTCGTAGTTGAATTGACATGGAATGACCCAATAGGTATTTTTAAAATTGCTCTTCATCTATAAGCATTTCTCATTTCATTTGTAATGATTCATAAATAATTTTACTCATGTTTCAATTGATTGAAAAAAATATTGATTCTTATTCGAAAATATCAAGATTTTTTTGAAAATTCATAAAATAAAGAACATTACAAATAGACAGGGCATTTCAACTACAATATCAATACTTTTTGAACATTTCATAAAATGAAATACTTATTAAGTAAAAAATATAGTTTTTATTTAATCGGACTAATAGAATATCATCACTTCAACAGTCATGCGGATACTCGTGCTTAAGCGAAGGTAATTTAATATGAAACGTAGATTCGCGGTCCGAAAACATCAACGGCGGGTTGCGAGAACAGATCACGTTCCGTTCCGTTCCGTTCCAAAATAATTTTTTCCGTTCCGTTACCGTTTCGTTCCGTTCCCGTTCTCGCAGCTCTGGTCATTTGGACCAAAAACGCGAAAAATGAGGCATCGATTTTTTTCCCCACAAAGTCTCTTCTTTCCGACAGGGGCATATTTAATGAAATGAAGCGTGAATTTTTCGATTCCCACCCCTTTTGTTTTCTGGGAGTACTATTCCTTTTAACTGGTTTAGAGTTCTTCTCGATTTGTGCAGTATTTTTCCTTTTCACTGGTTTAGAGTTCTTCTCAATCCTTAAAACCCACAAAACACTCAGAAATATCAGGAATAGTGATCCAAAAAGTAATTTTTGTTGAAATATACTATTTTCGATTCCCACTTCTTTTGTTTTCTGGGAGTACTATTCCTTTTAACTGGTTTAGAGTTCTTCTTGATTTGTGCAGTACTTTTCCTTTTCACTGGTTTAGAGTTCTTCTCAATCCTTAAAACCTACAAAACACTCAGAAATATCGTTATTGGGCAATGACACTTGGTTTGTTTACATTCATTTTGGGAGTCATTTTTTTATCACTGCCGTATGAATTACCCATGTTTGAACTCATTTCTGAATTAATTTATAATTATTTCTATTAATTACAGATTTTATTATAAAATTAATAATGGTAAATCGTTGCTGTGTGGTAGGATGTAGTGATTTCAACTCTCCCGATCATCCAATCTCTATGTATCGATTTCCTAAGGTGAAATGCAAAGTTAACTCTGAAAAGAGTTGTTACAAAACAGGCGAGATGCGTGGATAAACGCAGTTAAACGAATGAACTTGAATATTGAAAAGCTGTATGCTTTTAAGATTTGTAGTAGATTACAGAACTATGTGACATTCTGAAAAAATTAACAACCTACGGATATTGTATTAGCTGATCGAGGTTTCCCTTCACACGATACAATTCCTGTAATGCAAGCTCGAATTCTGACGCCAGCTTCCGCTGCAAATAAATCTCAAATAAATCCTATCGAAGTTGAAGAGTCGCGAAAGTTATCTTCAGTTAGAATTCATGTAGAAAGGATAATCGGCATGCTTCGGAACAAGTTTTGTATCATGAAAGGACCGGTCAAAATTTTTATGGTGGACGATACCTATAAAGATAAAACTTTGATGGATTATATAACCTTTTGTTGTTGTATTTTGAATAACCTTTGCCCTAGTATTATTCCAAACGATGCTAAGTCCCAATAAACTGTTTAAAATGGTATAATTTTTATTTGTTCTTCATTATAATGAATTCCGAAATATCGAAGTATTTACAATGTTGAAAATCGCATTACAAAGTACGAACAATTACTTATTCTCTAAGTTGAAGTATACGAAAGACTGAAATGTCGAAGTATTCATATTATTTTACAATATTAAAATTCACAAAACAAACGATTATCCTCCCATGGCTTTGTATGCTTGGAGTTGATTACCGGTGTAATCACTTTTTCTAGTAATGAGAAAGTGATACATTTTTTCGAAGCTCAACACTTTAGAAACGATTAAAATTAATCTATCACGAATCCAAAATTATTCTATACGGATCAAGCCCGAGAAGTTCGATTTTTTAAAAATAGTTTCAAAACACGCTTTCATCAACGGAGTCGAAGCTGTTTCGCAGACCAGCTGCATAAGAAGACAATTCGCGGAAGCGGTTAGAAATCTTGAAGAATTATTGTGGGCTGAATGCCCACAATACCAACTTTCAGTAGTGATTTCTCCTACTTCATTTGTTGAAATTACGGCGTATTCGTGTATACCTTTTGAACATCATTTGGTACGTCGGACATGTTCTGTGTAATAAACAACCCATTATTATGTGCTTTGTTTGTGCACGTTTGTGCTCCCTTCCGTCTGGGGGTAAAAATGGGTGGGGCTGGGGTTGTGGGCTGAATGCCTACAATACCAAAAATACCAGGGAAAGTCATTTTTGAAACAAAATTTCAATATTTTTCACACGAATTTTAATTAAACAGAGAACAGACTAAGAAAAGACCAAAAAAAGACCCAAAAATCTATTTAAAACGCGCGAATTGAATACGTAGTGATAAGAAAATGACTCCCAAAACGAATGTAAACAAACCAAGTGTCATTGCCCAATAACGCTGGAACACGACATGAATAGTGATCCAAAAAGTAATTTTTGTTGAAATATACTATTTTTTAAAAGCAGAACAAGATGTGAAAACTTTGGTACCTCTACCGCTCCAAAATGTGGTATTCAAAAAGATGAAGGCTCATCATAATTAGATACTGTATGAGAACGTACTGAGGGTAGGGGGCAAGAAGCACCAATGTTCGCATATCCTGTTTTGCTTTTGAAAAAATATTTCTAACGAAAATCACCTTTTTGGATCACTTTTCTTGTTGTGTTCCGGGTCTACAGGGGACAAAAGGTAGGAATGGAATAATAAATAAAATTTAAAAAAATATTATAAATATAATTTCAAGAGATAAATTTTGAATAAATAAGAATGCAGCTATGATTTATAAACACCTTATGTAGTATATTTTCACAAAAATTCGATTTGAAGTGTCCGCGAAATCTTCATGATCATGATTGGTTTTGCCTCCTCGGAGGAATATGGGTGGAAAAATAATTCTGATGGTGAAAGTAAAATCTACGGATCAATATCCATCAGTAGGCATTTAAATATGTACATACTTTATTTCTACAACAAAAACTCCTCTTTTTTTTAGGAATGTTTTCAAAATTGGAAACCTCACTCCATTTTTAGAAAATCAGTGGTGTTTGGTTCCAGCCTCTTTGAAATCTTTGAGGGAACTTAATGTCTTCCTAGCAAATAAATCGCTATTTATTTGATAAAAATATAAGTATAAAGAAAAATATATAAGTCACGAACAACATAAAAATTCAGGAATTATTATCATGCATATCTGCAAAAGATCCATTGAAAATAGGTTTTTACCTTAAGTCGAAATTCCGGATTTTGACGAACTTGAAGACAACTGTTTCTATGCTGATTTCCTGTACCTAGTTAGGTTTGATTTTGAGATTTTGCTATGGCTTGATCTTCTTTGAATTCGTTGAACACAGAGTTTCAAATGAATCTGATTCCGATGAATCGGAAACTGTAGAATTCTTTTTCGCAAATAATGATGAAGGTTGTTTTAATTTTTTTGCATTGGTTGATGATTGTTTTGAGGATGACGCAAGCAATGATATTTCTATCCTTTTGTTTCTTCATTTTTGGTAAGGAGGTCTAAAACGAAGAACGTCTTGATCTCTGTTTTGATAACGTCTCCGGAGAGTTTTTTAACACATTATTTCACCGTGAATTCAAACTCTTAAGAAACTTGGAAAAATCAACAATCTAATCACTTTTAGTACTTTTTTAAACATTTGTTCAATGTAAATTCTAATTTCAACGAAATACTTGAAAAAAAAAAACACAATCTAACATAATTTTCATGTTCCTTGAGGATCTTACTTATAGTTTCAATGATACCAAACAATAATAAACACGAACATAATATTTAGCTTAGGTGGCCCATCTTTTATAGCTTTGGTTGACAATTTTTGGTCGAAATTTTGAATTTTGATCAACCTGGAGACAGTCGATTCTACTGATTTTCTGCAAGGAGGTCTGATTCTTTCAAATGTACCTATCCTCTGATTCCGACAAATCAGAAACTGTAGAATTTTTTTTCACAAATGACGATGAAAGTTTTTAATAACTTCTTTCCATTGACTGATTTTCTTACTACACCCTTCTTCATCTTCAGTTCAGTGAGAGACCAATTTGAAAGAAATGACATAATATTACACATTATTGAAAATTAATTTTGTGGATGATCCATGTACCACATGGTATCCTCTTCTTTGACAACCTGATCAATATATTTTTCCCAATTTTCTGGACCCATCGCCTCTAAACTGTTGAGTAATAATGGCTGAGTAGAATCATAATGTTAGAGTGATGTATTTATATTTCTATAAAGTATTGGATTTTATACAACATATTAATGCTCCTTTAATTTTATCATTTCTGTCATCAAGTACTTCTGTCATTATGATTTTTTTTCATTCAATTCAAACTGTGAAGAAACTTTTATAAAAAGAAACAATTTAATATCACTTATCTACATTGTGCCATATAATTTTTCATATTTTTTAAGGAACTGAACTTAGTTCGAATATTAACTTGGGTAGTTATTAGATTTGACCCCTTTGATGACTCTGATTCTCTTCGAGAGGTCCCAAAGTTGGCCCAAAAGATGAAAAAACTGGTGGCATTTCGTTCGTCGCGTTTTTTTCAATCAGAGTTGGCAAAGGTCACAAAGATGTTCGCGTCAAAAACATTGAGAAAAGAAGTGAAAATTCAGGGTATTTCAATTGCTAGCTCAATTTTTTTAATCTAAAATTCGTAATTTTTCAGGCATTCGGGTCAAATTTGAAATTTGGCCTCAATAAAATGATTTCAAACTTATTTTTATCATTATCAATTCCTACACCAAATGTTCCCTTTAATTGATTTTAGAAATAATTATAATTTGAGTCTGTTGTATTCCATTATGAGATTCCATTTGAACAATCTTTCCGAATACCTAGCGAATGATTAAGTAGGTTAGAATTGAATTTTTTCCATGATCTTGCTTTAGCACTAGCGGTAGTAGCAGCTTTTTTCATTACTTGAAAAGCATTACGAGCTGAGAGATGTGGGGATGCCGTTTTCTGAATTTGCCTCATCTCACCTTCCGAAGATGACTTATTCCAGAAACGTTGTCATCTGAGTCAAATTCATCATATGAAGACAAAACAACATTCATCAATAGCTCTGGATCATCTAGATGGTCTGAATCATTAGATGAGTTAACGATGAAATTGCCATCGGCTCGTTTGGCTCATTTGAATCTTAATTCTTTAGAACTACATATTTCGTCTTTCTTTGAAAAGTAGAAATTTATGATATTTAAAAACGAACTTTATTTGAAGTAAACTTCAATCACTCAGAACAGCAAATCTTCCGTAAAATCACACATGTCACAAAAAATTGCATAAAATATCTACACATTGGAAAAACAACAAAGGGATTTCGACCCATTGGCCTCTTTTCTTTCGACACAAAACTGAAAAGAAACCCGTCAACGTAATTCTGTAATGTAAGAATGTACCTAATTATGAAGGATTTTTGTAAAAAAGGTGATTCACTTCTTTGGCTTACAAAAAATTCATTTACGTAGGTATTTTTGCCTGAACCTATATTGAGTAATGTTCTCATTTACTTTTTTGAGTTGATAATTATTCGTGTGATTTTTTCCCCCAAAAAATCATACCTTTGCCATTAATTCTACTTAATATCTATCTTAATTTCGCTAGTGAAAATCTACTCGGTAAACACAATCGAGAGAGATGAAAAAGAATAAAACAAAGATTTTTGAGAACTTTTGAGCTGAGTATGAAAAAAAAGGTGAAATAACCAGGTAGGTATGTACCTGTATGATACCTTCTGAAAAAACAAACAAAAGAGAAAATCCACGCAATATTCTCGCTAACCCGCTGCCGTATAAAACACGAATATTCATAGGCCGAATGACACCCGGGAAACCGAAAAAATTACATTCATAGGCAGGGACTTTTTTCATATTTCGCGACGCGACCGTGAAAGCAAAAAAAAAATAATAAAAACTAATATAACTCGCAAAAATAGCGAACACGTAGAGAGAAATAAATAACGTAATGAAAATTTTTGCCAAGAAAACTCGCCGAGTACATGGGAAAAAAGAAACACGCAGAAAATCAAATGCGTGATATGAAAACAACAAAAACCAATGGAATTACTTTTGCCGAAATACTCGCTCTAAGGCGAAAGTATTTACTCGTAATGTAACACACGTTGGGTATTAATTTTGTAAGCCGAAAGAACCATTACCATGATTTCATTCTTTCTCTCTTTCTTTCTTTCTTTTCGTTTTTTTCTCGCTAAATAATTTCATTTAATTAGATTTCAAAGAACTTAATTTATTTAACTTGTTTCACTATTCTGGCTAAGTTTTGCTGTTTAAATAATTAATGATGAAAGACTGCTCTATACCTTTTGCTCGTTTTTCTCTTCGTCTGGTGCTGGGTATAAAGTGTAAAGCTGTTGAAAGATTTATTTCTTAATTTTTGCACGTTTCTCAGTTCCATTTTATGATCTTGAATTGATTATGTAATTTAGTCTACTCAGATTGTTGTATTGAAATGAAAGTGAAACTTGTATTACCTACCTATTTTGATCAACGATTATTATGTTATCGTATGCATAATTTTCACTACGATTAGTAACCTCAGAAATGATGTTTTTTTTCTCCAAACAAACCCTTTCTCTTGAGATTCCAATCCAGCTGATCTATGAGAAAACTTGAGAGAAAAATAATATTCCTTAGGTAAAAATAATTGAGGAGCCCACTTCTGGAGAAAATAATCATCCTTGAAAATATTATTGAACTAGTGATTTGTTTTCTCTGAAAAATAATTTTTTATAATTTTATCGAAAAATATGATCACCACAGATCTGAAAAATATTCGACTAATGCTATGAATAGAATTTTGAAAAATATTTGGTGTCTCGAAAAAAGAGTAAACATCTTTGATATTTTAATCTTGAAAAAAAAGGAAATAATTTTTTACCTAAGGATTTATCAGAATTTATCGAATAAGATCCACATTATATTTTCACTCAAAAACCCCTCCCTGTCCCTTGGGACATCCATTCGAAATTTGAATATCGTATATTCAAGCCAAATATACTTCAAGGTTTATTTAAACGTATAAGAAAAAGTATACCATTCTGACAAATGTTTTTCGGTTCATTTCTTTACGTTTTTTTTTTCAAGCGTCAGTGAATTTTTTTCCTCCTTCAAATTTTTCTACCGCATTTAAATATATGGTTTGATTTTCTGTTTGTACGTTTTATTACGATGAAAATAAAAATTACTTTATTTGCTAAACGTTATTTTGCGCACAAATGATGACTTTCACGAGTAAACTAACGTGCCCCTTCGTGTTTCTTCGCCTCGATCTGGCTCGTGTTTTTTATACATGTTCGCTATAAAAAATTCATTTATTCGGTATCTCGATTCTCGAACGAGAAACATTACTCGAAAATTCGACTGGTTCGGTAAATTCAAATGTTTAAAAATCATTTTGAATAATGCATCGAGTTGAAGGGCGCCGAAGATGGCGTGTTTGCACTCGATGTGAATTTATCTAATGAAGTGGACTAACTTAATTTCGTCAGTAGGAAGTGCTTGGTAAGCAGGTACGTGTAGCTGCTGTGCCCGTCATCTTGTTAACGTTCAATTTAACGTCGATAGGTTGATTCTCGATCGATGGGAGAAGTTTTGTTCTATTTTATTTTAATGAATTGCGTATTCGAAATTTGAAAAGGGCAATGGTGGATTTTTGAAATTTGAGTTAATTGAGAGATTACCTCAAAAAAACGATATCAGGGGTAATCTATGATCAGGAGTGGTTTATTCGAGGATTTTTCATCAGAGATGGTTTTTGCTGCAGATCGTAATTTTTTGTTGAAAATGATTTGTGATTTTTTCCTTCAAAGATATTCTGCGTTATTTTTTCTCTGAAAATGGTGAACCAAAAGCTGTTTCAAAAAAAATTGTAATTCAGTAAAATTGGAAAATGGGCCATTTTTCAGAATTTAGCATGGCTCGATTGTGCTGGAGAATGAGAAAACTCATTAGGTGAAGATCCATTAGTTTTTTGAAAATGACTTTCAAAAAACCCCAGAACCCAGTAATAGAGCTGAAAAAATTAAAAAATTAAAAATGGAGTATTTTTTAAAAATAATTTTTCAAGCCCCAATCAGAATATGATCGTAGCTCTATCAAAAAAATTGGACTCGATTTAAAAAAATTGTGTTCAAAATGAGAAAAATTTTCATTTTTTGAACGATTTGTGTGTACCTAGATCGAGTTTCAAATTTTCTCTGCAGTTGCTAAATGTGTATACCATGAATATGAATTTCAAAATTTTGCCAGTTCAAATTTTTTATTCAAAAAATTTCTCACCCGAAAGACTAAATTTCATCAGCTACATTTTCATAAAAAACCATAACTTTGTAAAATTACCTCGAACCATTCAAAAGTTCAATTTATCGCAACCGCATCGATCCTGACTGTGAATCTCCCAGCCTACGAATTTCTCTTTCGGATTAGAAAAAAAAATCCCATTGTGTTACTTTTCGCCACCATCTGAAAATTGTTAAATTCAAAATAAATAATTCAGCAAGACGTTTCACGTAGCTCAATACCAATACGAACAATTCAGTTTGCAATGAACAGAATGATATGCTCGGCAATCTGATCAATAATTCATTAGAAAGAAAAAGGCTCACTTTGTGTGTTTTAATGGAATAATAACGCTAACACGAACATCACAACCGAGGGAAAAATCTCGAAATTACTCTCCGGCGACCTTCATTAAACTTTATAGCTATTCAATAGTATAATCGAGCGGATAGATTACAAATAGAAAAAAAAAATTGTTTGTTTTTCAAGTACTGGGTATATACTTGAAATTGTAAACTCGACATTGTTGATCTTTTTTTCTCCTTCAACGTGTGCGCTAGACTACCGATAGAAATGTTCGACTTGGTACCCAAGCCCGAACCATTTTCTCGTATTTAATTTGCTTTTCTCGCCAAACTTTTTCCGAGAAACATCGAAGGTCGAATTATTGCCGATGGCCGGCGCAAATTTTCAAATTTTATCGTAAAATAAATTTCACGGTTTAAATTAAATTTTCTGATTACGTTGTATAGGTAGCCGGTGCTCGTGCAAGGGATTTTATCCAAACGTAGAACTTACACTAAAGGCGAGTAAACAGTTGCAAACTTTTATAAATTATATTGATGGCATGGACGGACCCAGCAGCTGATTTTTCTTCAATTGAAAATTTGATTACACGTAATAATAACATACCTGTGGTTAGAAATCATGAAAATTAAATTTACCAGCGAAAACAGTTAGCTTAATAATGATTTTGAAAATCGTAAAAATAATGACGAAAAATCGAACAAGCTTCTTTATCTCGTTCCCGCAGTATGTACATTTTCTATGTGGATGTTGCCCCATTTGAACCTGCGAAAATTTTTGGTTTTACGAGAATCGGAAAAAGAAGCTTTTACACTAGGATATCTTTTTCTCACGAGGAAGCTAAATACTGAACGGTCTAAACTCGTTTGCTAACAATTTTATGTTGAAAAATTGAAAATTTTCTGGGTCATACTAGAAACTGTGAAATATTTGATTTTTTCATGCTTCATTGATTTCAACTGACAAAAAGTTCCCATAAAATGAGAATAACAATACAATTCACAATTGTATGCATCAATTGTTAATTTGTTTCTTCTGAACGGAATTTGGATGGTACCTTTCCAGTCAATAATATGAATGTGCAATTTGCAAAATCCCACTGCGAATACTTCTTCACTTGATAAAATATCATTTGTAAGATTGGCATAGGTGTCATGTAAAAACCCAGAGAAATTCTAAAAAAAAAAATATTCATACAAAATAGGTACACGATTTTACCAACATACGTAGAGAATCATTTTGCACCGCGCCGAGTAATTTATTTTTTACATTTTTGAAAAAAAATTGAGAATTTTCTTCGATCAGTGCAGCCAATTGCGAATTGTGATATTCAAATTTCTGGAATTCGTATTAATCTGATCATGAATTTGCTAACTATATCTTATTGCTAAAAAACTCCACAAACTTTTTTTTAGTTTTTTCAATACTTACCTAATT
Source organism: Pseudococcus jackbeardsleyi (assembly GCA_038380155.1). Lineage (NCBI taxonomy): Eukaryota > Metazoa > Arthropoda > Insecta > Hemiptera > Pseudococcidae > Pseudococcus > Pseudococcus jackbeardsleyi. The sequence goes on along the minus strand of CM076239.1, from coordinate 23,805,349 downwards.
ATAAATCAGTTATATGGAGAAACATTTTTACTCCTGTGTAGCCAATTGTTAACCATGAAACGCCTACGTAGGGAAATTACGTTAATTTTAAACCGAGATTTTTCAAAAAATTACTCGGCGTGGTGCAAAAGTGATTGGGTAGGAGCCAGAGAAAATTTCATAATATGGAAATTTCGCGATCTGCAACTTTTGGACCCTCTGGTAGAGGTCTGAGTTTTAATTGGAGAAGGATGACGATGGTTCAGGGGGTTTTAGAAACTCGAATCGCACCTTTTTAGTGCTGTTTCATGGATCTCGCGCCATATTTACCTTAAAAACCACAAAAAACCGCGGTTTTTTTCAAAAGTATGTGTCCTTTAAGGACTCCTAGCTCCCCTCCCTCTTCACTTGGGGGCTCAAATTTTTTTTGAGTCGTCTTCGATGGTGACCTAACAACCCCAGCGAATTTGGTTGAAAACCGAGGTATGTTTTTTTTTGCGATCCACCCTAATGTACCTATTCTGAGAACCAAACCTCGTCGCTTCATCGACTTAGAAATTAGCAAACAATTGGACAACTGCCCGAAAAAATTCATCCAACTGATCCTTTCATCTGACCTTATTTCGAACGGATTCTTCGCTTGTAAAAAGGGCCTCGCATTGTATTTTTTTCCACTACCCTGGACGGGCGCCTTAACTACGTTTACACAGACTGGTTCTTGGTATTATTTAAACAGATCAGCGTTTCCTTTAATGACATTTCCTTTAATTAAAAACTTTGTTTTGTGTTAAGCAAACATAATACCGCCTCGCGTTCAACGTTTTTCGCATCCCTTTCGTCATTTCATTTTACGCCACGTTGTCCTCGCAAATTTTAATATCGCTTTTCATCTCGATAAGTACAGTTTTTACGAAATATTTTCATTGTTTAATTACAGTTTCATTTAACGAATACAATTTACAACAAATATTAGCCAATGAGGTCAACGGAGTGAGTTTTTTTTCCCCGATACGCAAATTCGAATACATCGCGGAGTCGCGAATCGTATAATTTAATTATCGCAATACGGACGCAAGCAACAAGAATGAACTCGGTGAATATCTCTCAGCACCGGTAACGTTGAAAAATACAGGGAAAAAACCACCGTTGTCGTCAGACCTCATGCGACGTTTAAATCCAACCATCATTACCGGGATAAAAATTCTCAACTTTGGTATAGAATATAATGAAAGCAGAAAATAAAATTCGAGGCAAAAATAATAGGTCAATGGAACACGGCAAATAATTCAGGAATTCGTAATAACGTCGTCGCGGTGACGAAAGGAAAATGGCGAATTCCACTTTATATAAGAACGCGTAAGCAATTAGGCGTCGATACATTCGCGTAAAATTCTGCGGCATGTTGCTATACGAATATGGAAGAGGTTGGGGAAATTCAAGCGCGGCGATGTCACAACTTGGGGGAGATGATTCAAAAGGTGGTAACACACGACAAAAGTTAGAAAGCAGTCCATACCGCGTTTCTTGTTCATTTAAGAGAAAGAGAGCATTTTCTGTAAATACTTCCGTTTGCTCGATAGCCTCCGCAGTCGTTTAATTGAAATTGCAAAGGACCATTTTAAATGCCGCTTGACGAAGCCATTAAATTTTCATTTCGGTAAAGCGCAATCCTTTAAGGTTTTTACTCGTCGTATTCCTCCCATTTCCCCTCCGTCGCACCCGCTCTATTATCTGTTTTGTTAATTTGAATCCTCCTTGTGGAAAAATTAATTTTTATTTTTATCGCGCGTTATTGCTTAATAAAGCGTGTAATCAAAGTTTCCGACGAATATTACATTTTTATTATTTCAGTTAACCTCTCATTTTTTCTTTTTTTTTTTTTGTAGCATACTAGATCCCCCTCCTTTATGAAAATAATGTTGGGGTTTCCCTGCAGACTGCAGAGCACAGAATTTGTGTATGGTTGTATTGTTCGAATAGCGCAGCGCTGCGTAATGCTTCTTCTGTGTAGGTTGCCTACATACTTCGCTGTAGAATTTTTATTATGAAGTGAAGGGAGAGCGGAATGCTGCCGGTTTGCCTCGCGTTAACCGAGACGCCGGTTTCAGGTAAGGTTATTGGTTTCCAGGTGGCGCTAGTTACCATCAAGAGAGCGCCACCAAACAAGTAAGTTAGTTCTCGTTATCGCCACTCGCAGCGCTTTCCAAAAGTATAAATATCGGCGCATGTCGCACGTAGCTCATAAGTTCTGTAAGTTTGTGTAAAATTAAGATTGTTAAAATTCATGGAAATATACTCGCTCGAACCTGGACCCTTTGTCTTTTTCTTACGACTGTTGCTATCGGGTAAGAGGAGCTCTGATTGTATCAGTGTGCTTCTCTTTCATTGGCACCCTTTGGTGAATTTCGCGAGTGCTTTTTTATCAAAAATCAAAATCTACGAAATTCCAGGGACTTTTTTGTTCCTGGTGTCTTTGTCCGCGCGCGAAATCGAACACGTTGTGAGGTGAAAACCTGAAAATAGATCGCGTCAAACAAAGGAAAATCGATTCGGTCAAACCCTGAATGCTACAAAATAAAGAACCTAACCACCTAAAACATCAAGATGTTAAACCTAAATCGTCTGTGTGAGGTTTTTCATTAGGCTTTTCAGGAAAAAACAATCCATGTCGCCTGGAAATATCGCGAAAAAACAGTTGAGAAAGTTGGCCAACGATTTTTCAGATGAAAGTGCAATTGAATCTGAAAATCTGCACTTCATTACAGTATCTTCAAGTAAGACTGAACAGCAATTCTTAAATTACAAAGGTGAGCTGAATACGAAAACCTTTTACCTGCAGAATATTGGGCATTGTGGTACTACTTGGAGTGTAATATTAGTCACCAACTCTGCATACGATTACACCGAAAGTGATAACAGAGAATTCTGGAAACTCAACCTATGGCAATATGAAAAAACCTTAGGTGAAAACTCAACCTTAATAAACTATAATTTCGATTTACAAAGCCACTTTGAGCTAATAATAGAGGAAATAGATCGCCTCTACGCGGACGATATTGCTATAAAAACACCAGAAAACAAATCGTATAGATACACACCAAATTTCTTACCAGCTTTCTGGCAGTGTGAGATACCTAAAGACAAAGAAGAACAAATACAAAAAACCTTTGTAGGGTTAAAAAATCTGAATATAAACACGTTGAAAGTCGCCACGGTGCCGCAGTATCATACGTGGAAGGTTGAGTACGATTATAACGTGCCACACAGGACAAATTTTCCACCAGCAAACAATAGCTCAACTTACGACGCGAATTTTCCTGAACTGCCTAGAAAGGAAAAGAAAGCCAGAATAAACGCGGCTAATATCTCAAACAAAGGAAAGGGATCAAATAAAAAACTCACCGATTAATAAGCTTGATTGAAACAAATCCTCTGTTGTTTGAATCTTCTCAGTTTCCAATCCATATCCAGTAATCAACCTGAAAATAATACATAAGATCACCACAAAGAAATAGCTGTTCTAATTACAAAGTTAACTTATCTGAATCATTTTTCATCCGCGTACGTCTTCAATAAATAATTTTATAGAAATAAATGCCAAATAATACTGTAGAAATTAGAAAATCTATCACCAGCAGGAATTTTTTCACCGAAGTATAAATTGAGAAGTGCGAAATTGCAGATTGATAACACCAAGGTTCCTGAAACAACAAGGAAGAGAAAAAAGAACAAGAAAAATTTATCGATTAGTACCGTGAGTCAACACCAGGAGTGCCGTATACCTGAAATTAATCACGAAGAATTACAGGGTAATTACATCGAAAAGTTGTTTGAATTAAGTGCAATTCTACACAAAACAGGAAACGCGATGGCGCTTAACCAAGAACTAATAGCGGAGATAAAGCGACAGCTACGTCTTGACATGGAACGTGAATACGAGGCATGCTTGAACGTTGCTAAAGAAAGAATAGAACAGGAATTCAAAAACACGTACGAGCAAAAGGTCAACGATCAAAAAGCAGTGATCGCCGCCACAATCACAAATACGATGAATACCATTAAAAAAGAAGATAAAGCTTACGTTGATCTCTTCCGCGAGCGATTGAAACCATACGATAACCTGAGCAGAATGTATCCAATTCGGTACTGCAAACAGTTCGATGATAAAGAATTTCGCAAATATGTAACACCTGAAATGCAAAAACTAGTGTTCAAAACCGGTATAAAAATAGAGAATGACATCTGGGGACAGATGGACACGGAAACTAAAACACTAGATCTATTAATCGCGGATTTTAAAACGATATTTTGGGATGAAACCGCGCAGCGAGAGGTAGAGATACATTTCGCGAACATGGCACCGCCTAAAACAGGAGCTGAGCTACCGGATTATGCCTCAAATTGGTACGATACCTTGGAATCAATGAAACGATTCACAAAAGTACAAGCATTAATGATGGTGTTCATGAAAATACCGCCAAGCCTCAGAAATGGAGTAACGTCTGAAGGCCTAGACTCAAAAGAATCGTTATTGAAAAAGATTGAGGTGATACGTGAGATGGAGATAACGAGATCGATAACGCCGCAAACACAACCGCAACTGGCGCAGCGACCGATACAGCAAAATAAATCGTATCAAAATCCACAACAACAACCGTGGAGGAGAAATTCGTACTATGACAACAGATACGACAATAGATATGATAATAGATACAGAAACGAGAGGGATCAAAAACCCACTCCCTCAAGTATAAAACCGGAACGTATCGAAACAGCGCCGGACGGTACAAAAATATATTACTGGCCAAATTCTAATTACCATGGGCCCAACTTCAATCCAAACTTCAACCCGAATTCTTCCAGTAATTACGACAGAACTGGGAAAATCAACTGGAAAATGAAAGATCAAACGAAAGAACCCGAGGCGAAAACGGTACCGATAAACGAAGCGATATCATTAGGATATGGAGACGCGACGAATTCAAAAAACGCGTAATCGAGGCACGAAAATCTAATTTTAAGTTAACCGATAAAATAGTTTTAAGTAATGCTGTACTATTCAATCAGCAAGTAAATGTTTTTGGTGACTTAGCAATTAAATGTTTGAGTGAAAATGCGACAAATAAGACGATGGGTGAATACCTAGAATTTATCAGGACGGTTGAAAGACTGAATAAAGTTTTAATCTTAAGTATAGGTCAACGAGAATTAAACACGCGAAACACAGATTTTGAGCCGATGAAAAAACAGCTCGATGAAATATTAAAACAAATTAGCAAAAAGGGAGCCGAAATGATATTTTTGGTATTTCCTGTGCTGTTACCAGGGGTTGAGAACGGATCGATAACGTTACATCGTTCCGTTCCGTTATTCCGTTCCTCAATCGTTCCGTTCTGCGGTTCCGTTCCGGTTCCGTTCCAGATACATTTCCTAACGTTCCCGTTCTGCGTTCCGTTCCAGGTTTTTGTTCCGTTCTGTTCCGTTATAACGTTACACGTTCCGTTCCATTTTTTTTTTTAATTGAGTGAAAGACCATCTAAAAATGAATTTTTTTTCAAAGCTTTGCCTTAGCTTCGCTCAGGCATAAACAAAAAAAAACAAAATCGCTATTATAGCTCTGCATGAGTCGTTCAAAAAAAGTAGGGTAATAAAATAATAACAATAGGTATATGTGTGCTAACTGATTGCAAAAGAAGAATTCAAATTTGAAAAAAAATGAAAAATTATCGACCTATGCCTTTTATGAATTTTATGTTGATTAAACGAGAAATAAACTATAAAGTATGAAACACGAAACAGACGCGAGATTTTTTGGCGGAATTTTATCACAGGCTCTTTTGTCCGAAAGATTGTTAGGGGAAGATCCTTTTTTTTTAAGTACTTATCACCAGTATGAAGTGAAGTTGTTTTTTTCACGACCTATAAAACTTTTACATTAAAAATTAAAATTATTTTCTCAACTGAATTATTTTCTCAGCCAAATTATTTTCACGACTTGATTTTTTCCAAGTTGACTTTTTTTTCAACGTAGTTATTTGCTTGATTAACTTTTTCCCAAACTAAATTTTTTTCAAGATGAATTTTTTCACGATTAAATTGTTTTCCAACTAAATTTAATTTCAACTTGAATTTTTTTCTCAACTAAACTTCTTTCCCACTTAAATTCAACTTATGAAAAGTAAGTTGAAAAAAAAGAGAAAATTTTTTCCTCAGCAAATTTTTTTCAAATTACATATTTTTTCCATTACATTTTTCCCCCAACTAATTTGGTTGAGATTGAGAAGAAAATTTAATTTGGAAAAAAATTTAGATGAGAAAAAAATTTAACTTGCAAAAAATTTGGTTGAGAAGAAGATTTAGAGTGGAAAAAAATTTAGTTGAGGAAAAATTTAGTCAAAAAAATTTTTGTTGAGAAAAAAGTCAACTTGGAAAAAAATTAGTTAAAAAAATTTGGTTCGGAGAAAATATGGTTTGGAAAAAATTTATTGGGGAAGAAATTGAGTCGTGAAAATAATTTGGTTAAGAAAAAAATTTTGTTAAGAAAAAGAAAAATGTCAACTTGGAAAAAAATTTGGTTGGGACAAAAATTTAGGTGGGGAAAAAAATTAAACTTGAAAAAAAATTTAGAAGGGAATCACCTTCATAATTGGTTTTCAGGCACAGAAAACACAGTACATATTGAAAAAAATGAAAAAAATTGAAGAACGGAAAACCGGATCAAATTGTAACGTTATACCGTTCCGTTCCGTTATTCCGTTCCTCAAATGTTCCGTTCTGCGGTACCGTTCCGTTACCGTTCTAAATTTTTTCCGGTCAATTTTACCGTTCCGTTCCGTTCATTTTTCAAAACGTTCCGTTCCTGTTCCGTTTTTCCGTTCCGTTCCCGTTCCGTTCTCAACCCCTGGCTGTTACCCGATACACGAAACAACAACGGTGCGCGGAAATTCAACCGATATTGGAAATTAAAAATGATCTACGAAACCGTGTGTGGGTGGCATAATGTCACATTAATAATGCAACCTACTTACACGTTAATAAATGGTTATTGGCCAGGGAAACCGCTCCCTCGCGATAATGACGGTAACATTCCAGTGAATGGTTCACTCTTCTTCTTCCTAAAAAATGGTTCGCCGATATTGAACAACACTGCGCTGAAAACAATGAAAGAATTATTAGAAAACGAAATCTGGCGAAACCTATATGAAAGTGAAAAGAAAAAATATTTTCCATTAAAGTACGCAGAAGTAAATAAAATAGTACCGGTTCAAGTAGTTGAATCGATAAAAAAGTCGGAAGTCAAAACAGAAAGGCCGAAAAAAGAATTCAGAACAATAATTGTAATGAACCAGGCGTACTTCAGTAAGAAAGGAAAATTACAAAGAAGAGAGGAACGAATGTACGATACCGGAAAAATGAATGTATACGAAAATATACCGACTGAGTCCGCTAGCTCAGAGGAAGACGAGAGAAAGAATGTTTTGAGAGCACTCGAGTTCCAAAAACGGTGTATCGAACAAAATCTCAGAACAACCAATCTCAAACGCCAATTTGAACTGACGTCGTCTGAATCTGAGTCAGCCAAGAAATCTGAACCCGAGTATGAATTTGTAACCGATTCAAATGACGTGCAAATCACTGATTCTCCAACCAGTGTACTCAAAACTGAGAAACCACCGGAGGAGAAGAAGAGGAAGAAAAAATATCGTAAGCGGAGGAAAAAGTCGACTGGAAAGAAAGTAGATATCGAAAAAGAACGAGAAGAAGAGAAAAATGAAATAAAAGACATACTAAAAAGCAAATATCGAAAACGCTTACTCAATTACGGTAAAAACGATCCTCTACGATCATCAAATAGTGATACCACCCTCTCTGAAACACCGGATATATCATCGACTGAATTCGAAGAGCTGCTAGGTGCCTACGAAGGTGCTCTGCAGGAACGATTGTACGGAGCTTGCCGGATAGAACTGGAAAAGGCGAAAAAAGATATAAGTAAATTCGTGCAAGAAATAAAAGCAAATAGCAAATCGAAAGTAAATAAAAAATCAAAGCCGGAGAAAATTCTAACGGTAGACGAGCTCAAAAAATGGGTTCTGTCGGTACCAGGCGAAGAGCAAGATGAACACGAAAACCTGACTGGACACGTAGGTCAGGCTCCGGCTGAACGTATTGATCAAATCACCGACGAGATTATTGAGATAAGAAACGACCTCGTTAGTGTCGAGTCGAAACTTGATACTCAGATTGGGAAAATTGGTCAACAAATAGAACACGAATTTACAAAAATAGAGACAAAAATCGAGAAAATGGTACAAAATAAAGATAAAATACACGATAGTACTGCGGAGATAAGATCAAACTCAAATACAACTGAATTACCTCGATCAGCCGCGATGAAACTTCCAACAATCGCAGAAGAAACCGACGATGACGTATCAGAGACACCGAATCTGGTACTCGGGGCAGGGAAAACATCAACGGACCCGCCGAAAAAATATGATACTCTCGAAATTGATAAAGTTGAAACCGGTACTGGATCTGAAACAGACGAAGAAGAGATAACATGTATTATACCGTTGAAAATCGAAAATGATATTTGGCCCGGAGTTTTAGACACTGGAGCCAAGGCAAATTTAATCGATCATGAATATCTACGCGAAATGAAACGAAAACATCCTGAAGCCGTAAAATATAGATTACCACGTCATCGTGTGATAATTCGAGTAGCCAACGGGGCAGAAGAACCGGCGGTAAATTTATTGGCTGAAATAACAATGAAATTCGGTACAATTGAGATGAAAGTTCGATTCTACGTGCTGAAAAACCTTCCGAGCGGTTACCTAATCAGCTCGGCGCACATGCACAAGCACCACATCGATACAGAGATGTCGGAAAAACGATGCAAGTGCACGAAAGGTGACAAAACCGAATATTTGAGCTTTCTTGAGTCAACAGATAAGAACATGATAAATAATATTCGAATCTGCGAAGTCGTTGAACTCGAAGATATGCCGGAAGAACCGAACCTCCAAAATAACACGCAATTCAAAAATTTTAAAGTAATAATCGATATGATTAAGAAAAACAAAAACATATCATGGTCGGAAAAACAAGAAGCGGTAAGACGATTGGAACCGTACGCGAGCGTATTCAGCGGCGAAGTAGGTCGATGGAAACAGGAAAAACTAACGTTCAAATTTAGACCTGGTGTCGATCCAGATCAACATCGCTGGAAAGGTCGAAATTACAAACCGCCGAAAAGTAAAGTCGAACAAACAAATGCTCACCTAGATTACATGCTGGCTACGAGCAAAATACGTCCATCAGACACCCCGTTCATTAATAATATCGTCTCGCGACCAAAATCTGATGGTTCAATTCGTATCTGTCTGGACCCGCCGGAACTAAACAAATTGCTTGATGACGACTATGAAGAACCTGAAACATTAGACAGAATCGTGTTAGATAATGCTGATACAGTATTTCAATCAATATTCGACTTTAATTGTGGATATTGGCAGATGCTGTTATCAGAGGAATCGATGAGATATACTGGTTTTCAAGTAGAAGGTCAAACTTACGAGTTTATGGTGATGCCATACGGTGTATCGATAGCGGCTGCGAAATTTATCCGAATGATAAATAAAGTGTTGAATAAAATCAGAAAAGGTAAACGAATTTATGTCGATGATATACATGCGCGAAGTTTGACATTTTCGGAACATATCGATCTGATTTGTCAGATTTTGGCTGCGATGCAAGAAGCTGGTTTAACATTAAACGCACGAAAAACGAAACTTTTCCAATTTAAAGTCAAACACCTAGGTTACACAATCGAACGCAACCTCATAGGAAAACAGCCTGGAAAATTGGAAAAGATGAAAAAATTTCGCGAAAAACATTTCAAGAAAAAACAACAACAAGTAATTCTGCGAAATGTGAAAGAAGTCCAGCAATTTATCGGTATGACAAATCTATATCAAAAATTTGTACCCAACTTTTCGTCACGAGCTGAACCTCTGATAAATCTGACGGCCGGTGGAAAAGAATTTAAGTGGGGGAAAGCTGAAAGTGACGCGTTTGAAGATATCTACAATGCGTACATGGAAGATTTTCATCTACGATCACCGGAACCAAACAAAGATTTTTATATCGAAATTACATACACAGATACCACCGTAAATTCAGTTTTGTATCAAATGGAAGACGGAAAACCGGAAGTGATTTTATTTTTGGGTGGAAAATTGAAACCACACCAGAAAAATTACTCACCTATCGAAAAACGCGTGCTGGCTCTGGTCCATGCCTTGAAAAAAACGCAAATGTGGGTAATTGGAAACCAAATTCATGTGCCGAGCTATCTCCAAAATTGCATGACCCGAATGCGCGACGTTGCCGATGCACACATGAAAGCCGCGTACTGGATCACCATAATGAACTCCTACAAAATAAAATTCGATATTACTAGGGATAAAATCAAGTACTGGCAAGACATACGAGGAGACGTAACACTAGATGTAAACGTCGCCGAACTCTCAATCTCGCGAGAACCTCTGACGCCGGACTTAAAAACTGCAATTGACAACATCGAAATTTTGCAGGAAATGGATGAGAGAACGAAACCGATTCGAGACGTATTGTTCAAAGGCAAAGTGGAAGTAAAGGTACAAGTACGTGGCCGGAAAGCAATACAATTACGAATAGAACAAGTCAGACGAAAATTCCTGATTAAAGAGGGAGTGTTATACATCAAGCAAAAAGATTTCGAGGTACCATACTTATCAAAGAAAATACTTGATGACGTAATACTGCATCTCCATCGGTGGTACGGCCATCCTGGGTCTAACAAGTTGGCCAAAATTTTCGAACGTTGTTTTTATTATCCAAATTGCCTAGTCGAAATTCGTAGAGTTCTTGCTTGGTGCCTGCCCTGCAAACAAAGTAAAGTATACGGTATACACAAACAACCAGAATTCTCAAAAGTAATAGCTGAAGATATTGGAGAAATTGTCGCGATGGATTTCTTCGGCGGAGCCCTACCAAACGACAAAGGGGGCCCGAAATGTGTCGTAGTCGCTAAAGACGTATTTTCAAAAAGAATCTGGCTACGAGCAGCAATCGATCAAACAGCATTTCAAGCGAAAACACTTCTCCTTAGGGTGAAGGAGAACTTGGAGAAATATGGATATCCGCTCAAAAGGGTAGTCTCAGACAATGGGAGACAGTTTGTCTCCTACGAATGGAAGACTGCCTGTAAAGCACACAATATTACCTCCACCCTCATCTCCTCCCATCACCCTCAGAGTAATTCCAGTGAGAGGATCATGCGAGAACTCGCCATGCACCTCAGAATGGCCATAAATATCGAGAAAGAGGACCACACACAAGGAAACCATAAGAATTGGCACCTCTACATACGAGATATTGAGAGGGTACTCAATATGCAACCAACAGAATACGGATTCTCGCCGTACGAAATTTTTGGCCTGGACTTAGAAACACCAGGTGAGGGAGTGTTTGAAATGCAAAAGCCAAATATCAAGAGGATACACGATGAAATGCAGGAAAAAATGAAGTCATTAACCCAAGCAAAAGAAATGCATGAAATCGACGCATTAGAGGAAATCCCACCAAACGAACTCGTCACCGACGCGCGCGGGTATTTATGGGCGACAGCCGATGGGGCATGTATGAAAAACGGAACACCAGAGGCCCTAGCTGGGTTTGGAATTTGTTTCAAGCCCGACGGGAATTATAATATTAGTCAGCAATTAGATAAAAAATACATACAAACGAATAACATCGCTGAGCTAATGGGTATTCTGCATGCAATGAGAATAGTGCTAGAAAAAACAAAACATACGCGACTGGCACTATTCACAGATTCGAAATACGCGATCGACACAATCGAACGAACAGAAGTGTATATTGAGAGAGAGTGGAAAAATACGAGCCGCAAAGATGTAGCGCACCGCGAAATACTTGAAAGAATCGATGTACTCAAAAAACGGTTCAACAAATTTGAGCTACGGCACGTCGGGGCGCATGGATACGATTATGGAAATGAGATATCTGACAAATTAGCGAAAGCCGCGGTATATGGCGAAGAGATCAAAGAACTAATCAACGTAAAACCCACCACTGAACGCGAATACATGAGAAATTACATTCGAATGAGAAATCGCGAAAAATTAATAAAAATAGAGAAAGAATTTAACGAAACGGTAACAAAGGGAAAAAAGATGGAAATCGGCGACCTCGTAATGGTTCGACTACACAGAGACAGTGTGGCGCCGGACTTTGTAACGAAAAAACTATTTCCTAGACATATAGGGCCGTATGAAATCACGAAAAAGATACATGAAAATGCTTACCTCGTTGATAAATATGGCGAAAAATCGGGTACTGACACCAAAATGGTGAATCTTTGTCAAATCATACCATTTGTCTCAAAAAAGGACATCAAAACAATTGAAGAAGATGTCGGAATCCGAACAATCGAGGACCATAAAACGTTCCTGGAAAGAATAAAAAATAGACCATTAATTGAAGCAATAAAACAGCGCCGGAAAAAAGAACTGGGTATTGATAAGGAGCTCGATGAGTTTTTTGAGGAGAGGCTCGAAGAACAAAGGCAAATACAAAATAAATACGCGCAAATGGAGGCCCAACTCCGCGAAGAAGAGGAAGCCAGAAAACATTACATAGAGCATGGAGTGTGGATCGGAAAACTGAGAGAGCCGAAAAATGCCGATAAAGAGGAAAAACTGCAAGTGAAAAACCTAGCAGCGGCGCGGAAAATCGCTGAAGCAACTCGAGCAAGGCAGATTGCGGAAAAGAAGAGAAAACTCGAAGAAGAGCTAAAAAAGAAACAAAATGAACCGATCGTAATACAAATTGACAGCGTTGTCAAACGTACGGAACCGAATATCAAACCGCACATCATCGCTCAATGGCTCAAAATCGCGGAAATAATCACCGAAGAGAAATTTAACAAGTTAATAGTTGAGGGATTCTTAGCCAACTCAATAAAACCACGACTTGCGATGCAAGATAAATTAAGAGACTCTGACATAATATCGAAAAAACAGTATTACGAAATCTTCCACCACTGGAATTTTCACAAGGACTTTCCAGTGGAAGAATGAACTCAAAATATGTGGGAAAACCTCAAAAGGCGGTGTTTATCTAGTATTAGTCACAAAAAACTCGTGTATCGGAAAACTAAACTGATTAAATACAAACCATAAACGCTTGAGGACTCCTCTTCGGTAAAACTCTATGATAAAAAACCGGCCGTTGAACCCTAGAAAAACAAAAAGGTGATTAGTAGAGGGGAAAAATGGAAAACTCGTTAATCGATCGAAAACCGAAAATACAACAAATTTCGCGTGTATGATCTCAAAGTTGATCTCCTTAGGTTAGGACAATTTATTTTTACTTATTATTTATTCTCTTCCCGTGAAAACGGAAAATAAGTCTTGTTTTTATTTCTTTAGTACTATTTAAGTCTTCATAAGTTTTCGTGCCTCGGAAAATATTAGTTACTTTAAGGTCGTTAAAATAAAACTCAACACGAACCTCGAAACTTGAATTCTTCGTGTAAATATTTAAATTTGAACGACGGAAGCTGTGAGATAATGGCGGTGAATTGAACGAAAACTTTAAAACCTGAAAATCGGAAAACGGTATGAGTGAAAAGATAGAACAAGAGTAAGAAGTAATAGATGAATATACGTACCGGTAATGGAAAAGCAGAACATGAAATCGAGATTCGAAGCCAAATTTGAATATCGACGCCGAAAACGAATTAAAAAACCGAAATTCCAAAAGTGTAAACAATTGGGAAAAAGGCGTATCGGTAAAAGAAAACAAACATCCAGATATTCGAATTCGAAAATTCTCAAACTCGATGTTTGCGGGGCATCCCCCTCTCCGCCGGTGCGTGTCTCCCCTCGATGTTGGCCAATCAGAGGCCGCCATCTCGTTACGTCACGGGGGCAATGAAGGGAGAGCGGAATGCTGCCGGTTTGCCTCGCGTTAACCGAGACGCCGGTTTCAGGTAAGGTTATTGGTTTCCAGGTGGCGCTAGTTACCATCAAGAGAGCGCCACCAAACAAGTAAGTTAGTTCTCGTTATCGCCACTCGCAGCGCTTTCCAAAAGTATAAATATCGGCGCATGTCGCACGTAGCTCATAAGTTCTGTAAGTTTGTGTAAAATTAAGATTGTTAAAATTCATGGAAATATACTCGCTCGAACCTGGACCCTTTGTCTTTTTCTTACGACTGTTGCTATCGGGTAAGAGGAGCTCTGATTGTATCAGTGTGCTTCTCTTTCAGAAGTCCATCAAAATGCTGTATTAGAAGGCTTTTTCGATTCATTTTGTGGAAGGAACAAGTTACTTGGGGGAGTAACTTTCCAAATGAAATTTGTGAAACAAATAAACTTGCATTCTCTATGCAAGTATTTTGCTTGCAAGTTACTTGCAGTCGTTTCGGAGAATTGCCATCACAAATGAGATGAAATAATGCCAAAAGTCAAAAAAAAAAAGGAAAAAAGGCAAACCAGAAAAAATTAGTTTGATAAGAAGATTACCGATTTTTAATTTTATTTTTTGATATTGAAAAATTTTTCCAAATCTAGTTGTTCATTTGTGAAATTTTTAAAACAAAAAAGTACTTAGTAGGTATTTTACAGTTGGTTTTTGTTTAATACCTTTTCTATGATCAGAAGTTGGCAGATTATAAGAGGAAGAGCAAGAAAAAGACCGCGTTTAATACCTTGCTGTTGAACACGAGGTCTTCACGTAAGTGTTTTCTTTATTTAACATCTGAAGATCTAAAAGTTAAGATCCATAGCTTAAAAACCTCTTACAAAAAGCCCACAAAATCAAAAAATGTGTTTCAAGTGGTGTCGCCATGCAAGAAGTTTATGTTCACAAATTGGAATGGTTTACAGAAACAGATGGCATCCCAGAAAAAGAAAAGCTGTAGGAATTGATATAGCATAATATTTTCTACTTCAGCCGCAATTGTCTCAACTAGAAAAAAGAAACTGTGGATGATCCGGAAGCGATGCCTAATCTTAAATTAGATGGAGTCAGTGAAGATGTAAGCTCTACTCTGGCCACAGCTTCCAAAATTACTACCGTGCCTTCAAAGATAACTTTAACTCCAGTAGTACCATTACCTTCGAACGGAACCAGGAAATCAAGCTTAAACCAGAGCACTGGCGTTCAAGTTTCTTCTGATCCAACAAAAGCCATTAAGCGTCAAGAAATTTCATCAAAACCGGTGGCAATGGAAGATGAGTTTACAAAATTCGGTGTATATCTTGCCTCTCAGTTGAGAAAAATGTCTAAAGGTGATGCGAAGGAGGTCCAAGATGAGATGATGAAAGTGGTGAAAAGCATTCTCAAGCGAGAATTGACTTCGTGTGAGGGTCTTGTTGAAGTCTTAAATTATGAGTAAAATATGTATTGTCATTTCTCCAAGTATAGATATCATAATTTAGATTTGATTGAAATGAATACTTGGGTCCAGAGATGTTCCAATTCCTCATAAATGCTGGAAAATGAAAAAAAAAAAAAAAAAAAATGAAAAAACATTAAAAATTTTGCCACTAATCAATTAATCATTATTATTCAAATTTCATTCTGTAAAAAAAATTATAACGTTTTTACAATTACAAATATACCCAAAATTGTGAAGAATATACGACATACTGGGTGTGAAATTCGCAAATTTGCAATTTTACAAATTTTAACCACAATTAAACTCAAAATCACGATCTTTGTTTCAATTTCAATGTGTTTTTACATCTACGATTTACGCGGTAACTGCTCAGTGAGAATGACGTGAGTTTTTCGGCTTTTAAACCATCAAAAAACCAAAATTGTAAAAAAAATCAATGCATTTTAGGTGAATTCGTTGAAAATCTTTAAAACGAATTGCACATTTTGACGTTCTGTTATTGTAGGAGATACAGCTTTTGCTGTCAAGCCATAAGAAATGGGTGGGCCGAAAAAACAATTTTTTCGATTTTCAAAAACATACCCCCTTCCCCGCAAAAGTTGTTGGCTGATGAGACTTGAAGAATAATAAAAAATTTAGACCCCCACCATAGAAGTTTTCACTTCAATAAAAAAAATTCAAAATCAATAATTCATATCTTCCGATCGCGCATTGGCATTGAAATTTTCAAAAATTTTGAAAAAATTTGAAATTCATTTAAATATGTTTTAGAGCTCATCTAGTGACTATTCAAACCAAAAGCAGAATTTTCTTGAAAAAAATTCATGCTTTACAGTTACTCCTTTCTTAAATTTCTGCTATTTCCTCACACGAAGAAAAATCAAAAACAAATTATAAAACGTTGATTTTTTTTAAGAAATGTGTTTTTTGGTCTATATGATCACTAAATAAGCTCTAAAATTGATTTCAATCAATTTTAAAATTTCGAATTTTTGCTAATTTTTTAAAACTTTAACGCCAATGCGCGATCGGAAAATATGAATCGATTTTGATTTTTTTTTTTTTCATTCTTCAAGTCTCATTAGCCAATAACTTTTGCGGGGGATATGTTTTTGAAAATCGAAAATATTGTTTTTTCGGCCCTGTCAAGCCATAAGGAACCTTTAAAAGTTGACAAAATTGTAATCTCAATTTTTTCCAATAAAAATCAATGCATTTTAGGTGAATTCGTTGAAAATCATTAAAACGAATTTCACATTCTGACGTTCTGTTGTTGTAGGAGATACAGTTTTTGCTGTTGAGACATGAGAAACCTTCAAAAGTTTGAGGTATATTTTTATTTTCAAAGAGATTATGAATTTTATCATAAATATTAATAATATGAATATCACATAATTACTTTGAAAATTTTCAAAAATTTCTACTTTCAGGATCTGTCTTTTCAATTCATTTCTGCTTTTAATAAACTCAAAACTTTTGTTTTCATTCCTTCAATTTTTCACAAAACTTGAAATTCATCAAACCGAAGGTATTTCCGTTCATTTTGAAGAATTTCTGGAAACCAAACAATTGCTCAGGTGGTCCCTGTGAAAAATCTGATGAAAGGATATTAGGTATTTTTACGAGCTCGGTGACTTGTAAAATCATACCTATTACACCACTATAGGTCGAGTTGACAGTTAAAACGACCTGTCCGTATTCAAATTTTTCTCGTCCGTTACTCATAATATGATACGAACGTGGGAGTAGTAAAATAGCGAGAAAAACTCGCTGCTTACGCGTGTGTTAATATTCGAGTGCATTACCGGTATTAAAATTTTACCTCGAGCGCATTATTTGTATTACATATTCCACGTTTCGTCCATGCATTAATGGTTGGAATTTATCAATGTTTACTCTCCAAAGTGAAGTGTTGTGTACGTTGATACGTACGTTTCTTTTTCCCAAGTACCTACGTAAACGTAGAGCTTTGGCGGATTATACCGCATGCACGTTTTCTCTGTATACTCATAAAACATGCGGCGAGGCGCGGTCTCCCAGATTGATACCCTCTCTCGGCCCTTTCTCCAGATCTATACGAGTATCTGCGTGTACATAGGTATTAGGTCGAACCTATAGTGGTACACAAGTTTGAAAATTCTCATTCTCGCCATGTACTCGGCGTCGTATGTACTTTTCCCTTTTCGCAGACGCCTTCGAGTCACTCGAGTGGTGCCAATTAATACGTAAATCGTTGAAAAATTAATCCCTCTCACGCGGTATCTCGCGTCTGACTGGTGAATTATTACATCTCTACAGCGTATAATATAATATCGCGTATGTGCGCCTGTGTTTACAAGACTATAACGCGTACCAGACCGCACGTCAATATACGAAACGGAATCGAATTTTACGGCGAATAAAAATTCGATACACGTAATCGCCCATAAAAATTCTCCTCGACGCCGAGCCACGTCCCAATGTAGCTTCCAACTTTTAGCACAAAGAATAGAATCGAAAATTTCCACTAAAAGGAGGCGTAACAATGGCTCTTGACAAGGCGAACGAAACGGCCGCGTATGGGCACGAGCGGGTTAGACGTGTGTATCGATAATGACGAAAAATACGATCTGAAATTTGGAATTGAAAAATATCCAAGAGACGAAACTTTTCGACAGCCGGAGCCCAAGTCGCCATCCCGAAAATTAAAAATTGTCGCCTACGGCGCGTAAAATAAATGCCTATTTTTGGTTCGTAATGAACGATACTAATTCAAATGGGCACGTCGACAGCCTCCTCGCGCCTTTCTCGATCCGCATATATTTGTATTTCGCTGGGAACGGAGGATGGTGGCGGGAAAAGGGCTGTACGTGTGCTAGAGTACGATACCTTCTTCGTTTTCGGCTGACTCCATTAGGCAAAAGTCGTACAGCCGGCGAAAAAGTTGAAATAGAGGTGTGAAGCGCGTAACAACTCGAAGAATGCGAAATTAAAACGATAAATTTTCATAAAGGTGAGTTCGCTTTCTTTCGAGTTACCCTTTCACGTCACCCTCGCTACCCCGATACCTCTGTTACTTCCTGCGTTCTCGTGCCCTCTGTACCGTTCCGGCGTGGATACCGTCGTTTACGCGGTTACATTTCTCTTCCTATGCAGCATTTCCACGGTCCTGTTTTTCCGGAAAATTTGTGTCGTTAAACGAATGTTACCGCAGAGAAGGAAAGAAAGCCAATTGCGTTGACCCGGTTTTGGGGCGATATGGTTGACGTTGTGAGCCATTTCTCGAACCAGGGAAATTCACCGGTTGGAAATGATACCAAAACGAACCCGAATCTGCGAATGAACATTTTTTTATCGATGCAATTTCACGATGGAATGAAATTTCAATATCATATTTTTATGAGAATAGGTACTACGTACGAATAAAAAAAAGTTCCGAGTTTATTAAAAGCTGAAATGAATTGGAGGCTTAAAGAATCCTCAAAGTGTAAAGTTTTGAAAATATTTTAGAGCAATTGGATGAGTGAAATTTTGCCTGAATAATTGATGGGTAATGGGTAACATGAGCGCAGGGGGCTTGAGCCTCTCCCTTCTTAAGCTGGGAAAAAATATTATTTTATTGCAAGCATATTAAAAAGTGCATTTTTTTGGTTTTTCAAACAGTATTTCTTCAAAAAAATTTCGATTTTTGACCAAAAGGAATTTCCCTCTCTATTTTAATCAAGAACACGCCAAAATTCTCCAAGATTTAAAATCGCCCAATTGGCGACTAGCCGCCGGAGGTAATTTTTGGTCGCTAATTGGCCTTCTCAAATCGCCCAATCTGGCAACACATTCTATTACGTGTTCGTCGTATTTTAACTTCAAGGTCTGCAATTCACGGAGTTTTTCTTGTAAGATTTCGTCTAAGTCTGAAAGTGGTTCGTCGGCATGTTGTATCTTCTTCAGATTCTCAAAAAGTATCTTGCAATACTTTCGATTGTCGATAGCTGTTGTTGATTCGTCTTCATCGGTTTCATCTTCAGATTCTACATTTAGATCAGGTATTACATCACCTTGGGAGGGTGCAGGTGAATTACCGCCGTGCATTGACATTACCTATGACTAAATCTACTCGAAAGAGGCTTCAGGCACAAAATTAAAAATATCCTGTGAAAGACTGAATCGTTTTTTTCTCAACTGTATGATTCAAGTGGTCCCTTTTGCTTTTTTCCAAGTTCGAAATTTTTAAATTTTTTTTTCAGAGTTCGAATTTTTTCTCAATTTTTTTCCAAATTAAATTTTTTTCAGAGTTCGAATTTTTCCTCGACTACTTTTTCTCACAATTAAAATTCGAACTAAAAAAAAATGTCAATAAATATTATGGAGAAAAAATTCAAACTCAAAAAATTTTAATTTTGAAAAAAAATAGTTTAGAAAAAATTAGAACTCTGAAAAAATTTCAACTTTAAGAAAAAGTAGTCTAGAAAAAATTCCAACTCGAAAAAAAATTTAATTTGGAAAAAAATAATCGAGAAAAAATTCGAACTCTGAAAAAAATAAGAAATCTCGAACTTGGAAAATAGCAAAAGGTACCTACCACTTGAAGCATACAGTTGAAAAAAAAAATTCAGAAGATATTTTTAATTTCGTGCCTGAAGCCTATTTCGTGTAGATTTAGTCATAGGTATTGACATTGACATTTCGTCTATATCTGGGTCCAGGGGGACCAAAAAATGGTTATAAAGTGTTAGAAGTGGACTGTATATTTTTTAATAAGAGATCTTTACTGTTCGCTAGTTTACAAGGTTATATAAAGTATTGGCAGATACATCTTAAATATAAATTAATTCTAAATTGCTTAGCAATACATAAATAAGAGGGGTTTTTTACCAGATGTATCCAACAAAGTTGCAAATCTTCATGCTTCATTCCGTGAAATTTGTCGAGCCAATTAGAGGTTCGAAATTCATAACATACCATATTTCATTCATTGCAAAAAAAAAGTCGAAATAATAAACAGGGAACAAGAAAGCAAGAATTCAAACAATTTATGACAGAATTTTTACTTACCAGTTTAAAAAGAAAAAAAATTCAATAACCATTAAACTGTCAAATTTTTGAGATTTTAATTAACCATAGATATATCCTCTTCAAAAATTTTAAACTTTCAGGATAACCATACAATCGTTTGTAAATTTTTTCATATCGACTCTGGTTCATTCCCAATAGCTTATCACTTATCCAGTTATCCTTATCTATAGAGAAGGTAAAAAAGCTAAATTAATACAAGATAGTTTTCAAATAGAGAGGCATATAAAAATTACATAATACATACTTTGTTGTAATAGAAACCAATTTTTTGTTTGTCTGTCCATGAGCGTTTGCAAAATTAAACAAACCATCAATTACCTACAACTCCAAACGAGCAACCACATAATTTCACTAATCACTACATATATCCACCTAAAGCATAGGTGCACCCAGAAATTATTTTCTGACAATTTGGAGATTTATTGAGAATTTGGTGATTTTTGACTGGAAAATTGGTCCAAAATTATCAAAACTTGAAATAAAGTTACTATAATACTGCCCGAGCAATTCGAGGGTAATTTTTTTTTTTGAAAAATATTGACTCCGACTCCGGCTTGACTCCGGAGTCTAGTCAAGTTGGAGTCAGGAGTCAAGGTTGGTAAAAAATACCATGGTTTTAATCGTTTACCTAGCATTTATTTTTAAGCTACCCTATTCGAGATATCGAATAATCATTTTTGTATGTATAGTAGGTAACTTTGTTTTCTTTTAATAAAAAATAATATCAGGTAACTTCTTGTACATCGTAGATATAATTGTAGATTCTCGAACGTCAGTCATTTGTCTGAGGGTTTTGATCCATTTCAAACAGGTTTTTGCTACATGACGAGTAGATTTTACCTTTGTGATCTTATCACGGAAGTAATTGAATGCTTCCAGTTGACACGATTCATTCCAAAATTCAAATTTTTTTTATTTGATCAATTTACTTAACTATTGATTTATTAAAATCTTTTGATTTTAATCCGACTTTTGAACTCTTGATTTATTGTTGCAATATTTTAAAGAGTTGATTTTAAATTCATGATTCTCATATGTTATTTTTTAATTATACCGGTACTAGATTTTTAATCATTATTATTTTTTTTAAAAATAATGGCCTCTCTTTTTTTGAATTAATTAACAGGCAAATATATTAATTTAGTTATAGGTCGTTGAATTAATCCTTCGAATGTTTGTAAAGTTACTAATCTGATTTTATTATCCTTACCTGGATGAAGTTTTGTTACTCGTCCATATGGCCATGAAAGAGGAGGTTGATTTAATTCCTTAATGAGTACAATATCACCAATTTCAAAATCCCTAGAATTAACTTTCCATTTATTTCTTTGTTGTAAAGTACCTATGTAAATAGGATGTAGACCGTTGTTTCCAGAAGTTTTGAATTCTTTTTTGAACTTGTTGCCAATTTAATAATCGTGATTCTGGTATTTTGGCATAATTTATTTCTGGTAATGTTGTTAATGGTTGTCCTATTACAAAATGTGCAGGTGTGAGGATCTCGAAGTTATTTGGATCATTAGAAATTGGACATAATGGTCTGGAATTGAGAATGGCTTCGATTCGAGATGTTAAAGTAATAAATTCTTCGAAATTGAAAGTTGTACTGTAAGTACTATTTCTTATATATCTTCTGATATTTTTGATATTACTTTCCCATAGACCTCCCCAATGAGGTGCATATGGTGGTATGAAATTCCATTCTATATTTCTTGTCTGAGAAAACGATATAAAATCCTTTTGATTTTGTTTCAAGAATTCTCTAAAATTTTTATCTATTATTGGTTTAGCTCCAATAAAATTTCGACCATTATCACAATAAATTTCCTTAGGTACTCCTCTTTTATCTATAAAACGATTTAGAGCAGATATAAAAGATAATGAGGATAAATTTCCAATTACTTCAAGATGTATAGCCTTAGTTACAAAACATACAAATATGGCTGTATACTTATGATTTAAATATTATTGGTTTCTTTTCAGTACAATTACCTCTAATGTTGAAAGGACCTACGTAATCAACTCCAGTAATATGAAAAGGAAAGTTTGGTATTACCCTTGATTTTGGTAAATTAGTCATAACTTGCTCTCGAGTTTGGTCTTTAATACGAATACATTGTATGAAATTTCTTACACAGTTTTGAACTGCATTTTGTAATCGTGGGATCCAAAAACGAGATCTTAATACACAACTAAGTAAATGCGAGTTAGCATGAAGATTCTTATTATGTTCGTATTGTATAATCAATTTAGTAAATATATGATGCCTATCAAGGATCATTGGATGTTTCTGATTATAGGGAAAAGTGGAAGCTTGTAAGCGTCCACCAAGGTCTGAAATTGATTCCAGAGTCAAGCCGGAGTCAGGAGTCAAGGTCTGAAATTGACTCCGGAGTCCAGTCGGAGTCAGGAGTCAACTTTCCATCTTGACTCCGGAGTCAAGCTGGAGTCAGGAGTCAACTTTTTTGCTGATTCCTATGCCCTGTGAAAAACACATGCATTATTCTTATTAAGTATTTGTATTAGGTCTTTTCGGGTGACTCGTTTCAGTACGTTGAAGTTACTGAATCCTCAGTAGGTGCACATAAACAATCAACACCCTGAACATTTGTATGTAAATACACACAATAAATTCGTGGTGATGGTGAGTTATCAGTTGTTTATGTGCACTTACTGAGGATTCAGTAACTTTAACTTACTGAAACGGGTCGCCCGAAAAGACCCATCATGATATGTACATGGTGTCGATCAAAAATTTAAAATGAATATACGAATGAGTGAAAAAGTTGACCCCAGGGCGTTTTCAACTTTATAGATGATCATCTCTGCTTCTGTTTGGCTTATTCATCTTAGCTGACGAAATACCGAAACCACGATACCAATATTTGAATATTACAGCACAGCTGAGAAAGAGAAATCACATCATGAATAATTTAAGATCACATTTAATTAACACAACCGACACAGGATAGCTAAAATGAAACATCACGCGAGCAAACCTCTTTTATTTACGGTTGCCCCAATTTCAGTACCCATTACACAAAATTTTGAAAAAAAAATTCTTTTGCTTACCTTTCTATGAAAATTAGAATAATATTGCTAATCGTCAACCATTTTTCTTTGTATGTTTGTAAATTTGAGAAATTCTGTAGCTGCAGCACTTTTTGGCTGCTGGTGCCACTATCGGCACGTCAGTAATATTGTGAATGAATTCTTTTGGTATGATTTTTTCTACTTTTTAAATTCGAATAAGTCAAATTTGGTTGAATTCGGTTGTTTTCAATCAATTTAATGGGCCAATTTCTTCATGAATTACTGATCTGTCAACAACTATATTAATTTCACAGAAAAAATCAAGTATCATTTTTCAATTAAAAAGTTTTCAATGAAATTTGTATCATTGATTTAAAAAACAGTATTTAACCAGATTTGACTATTTTAAATTTAAAGAGTAGATATGTATAAATTTTTATCTCGATTATTATGATCAATTTTTTCATCACTTTAGATTAGGGCTCCGTATTTTAATAAGTTCAACTTACAATTCGACTATCCAATAACACAATTTCCAATTACACTTTATAATTTTTCTCAAAAAATGGTAAATTTACCTTTCCTCCATTCAAATTCAGGCTCATTTCATAGGTTTTTAAAGCAGTAGAATTCACCTGTATTTTTTTCCTTCAGTATTCTTTCACACAAAACATCCATATTACCAATTCTCTTGGTAGGTACTCGGTACCTATTTTCAGATTCGTATTCTTATTTTAAATTTCTATTAC
The DNA here is from genome assembly GCA_038380155.1 of Pseudococcus jackbeardsleyi. Lineage (NCBI taxonomy): Eukaryota > Metazoa > Arthropoda > Insecta > Hemiptera > Pseudococcidae > Pseudococcus > Pseudococcus jackbeardsleyi. The sequence continues at coordinate 23,781,062 of CM076239.1, read as the reverse complement.
AATGCATTCGCCTCTTCATCTACAGCATCTCACAAATGTACAAAGTTTACGCGATAAAGGTAGAACTCGTTGAGGGAAAGTAGAGCAAAAGGGGTGGTCGACGAGACGGCGCGGACGAGCGGGCGTTTAATAAAACGTCGCAGCGTGTCATTGCTGTAAGGTTGTCTTTATTTGGTTTATTTAAATAAATGGAAATATAAATATTTTAGAATCCTGGGGCGCTTATATAGTACGCCGAGATGCTACACGGGCGAAGTTCATAGAGTTTTCCTTCAAACTTGGCTGGCAAGTGAAATAGGCAGGGAGCAGACTAACACAAAAGGGTAAGTAGGCTGCGAAACGCGCCGAGTAGCGCGCGAGGAGGAGGAAAAAAACTGCGGTACTTTTATTGCTTGCAATAACGAAGTTACGAACTTCAAAGCTTTTATACATATTTTAAAGCCGACACGAAGAGGAAAAAAACATTTAAAAGTTTTCTTTCTCCTGTCTCCAGACATCGTTTTTATTTTCGTGTAGCATATACCTTCTATAATCGACGAGGCGAAGAGAAAGTAACCTTGTGTTGGTAAATAGGCGCCTTGTCTGTCTGGCAAATAAGAGAAAATGGTCGAATTTATGATTAGATGGTATCGTAAGATAAGTGGCATGACCCTTGGCTCAATTCGACGGATGCTTTTGTTACATTGTTGGGCTATATTTCAACTAACTAATGATCAAATAGTATACATTTAAAGGTACCTATATTACCTAGTCACCCACAAAACATAGGTAGGTACTGTACTTTTTTTTGCCAACCATGAACATAATTTTACCTCTATTTGACCTTTTTTTACCGAATGTAAAAAAGCCACATTTGAAACCATCCACTTTGCACGGTGCTTATCTTTCTAATACCGAATAGGGAAATTTTTCAATTTTAAAATTGCAACTGAAAAGGCTGAGCTCGTAAAAAATCTAGTTCGGTACTCGTTATACGATGGCGTTCTTTCGGTTCTGATACGATACACACGCCCGGCTGTAAAATCCTATACCACTATAGCCTATGTGCTGGTACATAATAAAAAATGAATTAGAAACGTGAATGATTAAACACATTTCGGGTGGATTTGTGTGTTCGGTTGGCGCGTTCATTTTAGATATCCAGATTAAAAAACATTTTTCAGCTGGAGAGCACATAAACGTAGATGTGTTACGCTTACACCTTTTCTGCTCATGTTCGAATGTTGCGGACACCTCCGCTGCTTCAAATTATTCATCAACTCGAGATTACATCGGTGTATTTCTCACACCATTTGTACACCGTGTGCCGTGTTTGGCCGTTATTAGGACAATTTGTTGGGAAATGAAAGAAAATGGCGTTCTGGCGAAGATGTTTTTTTTTCTGTGGGTGTGAGAAAAAATGTGGGAAAATCAACGAGTGAGATTGATAATTTTTTCATGTTTGGAGTAAAAAACAATCGTGAAATGTGAGGGTGTTTCAACGATCCCGAAAAAAATTGACCCTTATTTTCTTCATAGGGGTATAAACATGCGTGGATTAAGGATGTGATAAAATATATTTACCTCAGAGATGACGAGATGAAACAATGTTTTTTACAAGGCAGGTACCCCACTTTGAAGTAAAAGTTTGAACCAAAAAAAATAATAATAAATGGAAATTACATTATAAAAGAACCTTATATCCGAAGTTTCAGGTACTTACATTCTCTAAAGTTCATTTTTCGAATGTAGGAAAATTTCTGAAATTTCCAAATTACTTACCTCTCATTATCATTGCCCTGCAAAATATAAAAATTTAATATGAAAGAAAAAAGGTTGAAATTTGGTACATAACCCATTCTCAAGCACCCAACTAAACTGGAGTGGTGTTGTGACGTTTTGAAGCCTCCATACAATCCTGTGAGTTTGAGTATAACAATTTTATGATTGTAATCATTGAAAAAAAAATTTTAACATAATTTATGCAATGTACACCTGAATTTTTTGACTGAATAGGACAGAAACGATTCATGAGCGACAAATGACCGTCACGAACGTTTTTCGTGACCGAGCACGATAGGTCACGGTCACAAACGTTCTTAATGGCAAAAATGTGTTGTTTAGGCCTTATTCTATAGGTATATTCAATGCCCGCAGGGTAAAAATACTTTCTCAAGAAGTTATTAAGCTGGACATTTATCGGTCACATATGTCATTTTAGGACATGGTCACATATTTGTGACAGTAACCATGACCCATGTCATATTCGTCGGGTATGGTCACAAAAAAATCGTTTTATTTCTTTGTTTTGAACTTTTGAAGCTGGAACTCATTTATTTAGAACTCATACTCAAAGAAATAAGAATTTCAAAGAAAAAATAGCCAATTTTTTCATAGGAAAAAAATCCTTAAAAAACGATCTCATATTTTCAAATATTTACCATAAAATTATAAATTATTTAGTATAGGATCAAGGATGCGTCAATTCTATAATTCATTTTAATAAATCCTTTCTTGTTAGGATCTTCTCTAAAATGAGTGAATACTGTACTCTTGCTTTTCGGCATTATTTTCTATTAAGATAACAATCACAATTCACTATCACATCGAAACACCAAATCAAATCATTTAATGATTTAAAATACCACGAATAAAGTTATAAAATCGAACTCTATTTTTGCCGCTTCAGCTTTGACGCTTTGAAGAAACCAAGAAAGAAACAATAAAAAAATAAATGTTGAAAAAACAATTTTTTTTGGCATTATTTTCTGGTGAAATTTGAAATTTCAACATTTTTTTGTGACGGTCACAATTGTTTTCATGACGGGTCACATATTTTTCGGTAATTACCGTATTTTTAGAAAAAACCGGATTTACCGTGACGGTCACAATCGTTCGTTACATGACCGTCAGTCACGTATGGTCATAATAAATGACGGTCATTTTTGATTTTATGCTAGTCCAACTCTGTTCATGACTTTTTAAATTTTTGTCATCACCTGTCTTAATGTTTCAATTTTCTGCTGTCAATGAATCTTGTTCACAAAGAATAATAACTGAATAATTAAACCAAAATTTTCAGTGATTTTCAAATAAGCCAAGTGGATGCACTTTGCATCAGAAGTGTTTGGAAGAAACTTTAAACTTATTCAAGTGTACACTTTCAGGAGAAAGTACAAGTTTTCATTCAATTTCCATTTACAATTTTGTATGTCCTCCAAAAAATTAATCACAGTTAGGTATTGGTGAAAAGCATTCATAAGCTGTCATGCATTGTGGGGATTACTTCCCGGCGTGCAAAAAAAGCAGGAAAAGGCAGAAAAATTAGCAGAAAAGGGCAGGCATTCTCCCTTTTTGCTCATTTCGACCCCTGCTGCGCGTTGAACTTATTTTTTTGATACCCTATTGCGCGTCGTGTATTGTTCCCCTGAGCCAATTTCTCAGAAAAGGCAGAATTCGGCAGAAAAAAACGGCAGATAGGGGCAGAAATTATCAGCAGACTTGAGCAGAAAAAGGCAGAATAAATTTCGCTCTTCTTGCACGCTGGGTTTGTTATACTTAGTTATTACTTTTTTCACATTTTCATAAAACGGGGGCCAAACGGAGTTTCTCTGTATTTCACACCAAACTTTCAATAAAATACAGTTGCTTCTTTTGACTTTTGTGTGCAAAGCATTCAGTTGTTTGATCAAACCCTTAGTCATGAGGGATGATACTTGAAATCGTTACGTAACTGGAAGATGAAGTATTCGTGGTTGCTTCATCAAATGGCTCCAGTGCTTTGATCAAATGAGGTAAAAGAGCTATCTCATCAGCTTCCATCGTTGAAAGATCAGGTTGTTTCCGCGTGATTTTCCATAGCGCGACCGTTACACAATCTATGTTCTAATTTAAGCTCTTCAACATTTTTTTGAACATTATTTCATCGAGTAACTACACTTAGTATTAATTAACCGGGTATTAGGTAAATTTCGATTTTTTTTGTACTTCTCCGATCGAGTCGTTCACCACCTAGAAATGATCATTTTTAGTCTTTTTCCCAAAATAAAAAATATTTGAGTCGTTGCTGTAATTTTAATGTGTTGGAAATTTTCAAACTGTCGTCTTTTCTAAGAAACGACAGGAAACGACGGGTCTATCCTTCCAAAACATGATGATTTTTTAGCCGTTTTCTCAGAGTAAAAAAGATTTGAGTCGTATCTTCAATTTCATTGTGTTGGAAAATTATCAAAATGTCGTTTTTTTAGGAAACGGAGGAAATGGGCGAATGGGCCCTTGGGCCGTATAAATTTTTAGTATTTTAGTTCCACTATTTTATCGAATGTTTCAGATATCTTAGTACCTTAGACCTGTTTATAACAAAATGATCAACCACACAATGTGATTCATTTTTTTTTCTCATCAATGAAATGTAAGAACTGAGTCCTTTTTTCGAGTTGTAATAGGCCCTTTTTTCGATTTGGGAAGTGAGCCCTAACCCAAGACTTTTTTTAAAGCTAGGTACATACCTATAACCTGACCACTGTCCTAAGAAGTTGAGAATATCACTGATTATCAATTTTCAAACCTAATGTACCTTTACATTGCAAGTACAATGCTCCTTTTTAAAATTAATTTATGAAATTGGAACTCGAAGCAATTTTCTGTTCGAATCTATGCCCAATAATTTCCACCAAAAGTACCTATAGGCATGCATTGCCATCTCATTTCTATTTCGGTTCCAATCTCATTTAGGCTTATACGTCGTAAATAACGATATAGATATTTTGGGTGTCTTTTTATTGGATTTTTGTGCGTGAATGTCCCGTTTTACGAATACAGCATCATCCTGTACACCTTGTAATCAACTTCCAAGTCGTACCCAATGACGATAAAAAAATTCTACGTACAAAAATTCAATTAAGTAGAAAAAAAGACATGTACGTATCGTCGTTTACGATACGAAACGACCCGAACGACGAAACTTTACGATCAAAAGCTGGCTGGGATTTGTTGCACACCCTGTTTCGGACCCGGCACGGCAACGGCGGCGGTGACGTTCCAAGATGTTAAAATCGACGAAAAACAGAAATAAAAAGATGAAGTCACGTACGAAAGGTTCGGTTGTATCGTTCGAATGAATTATTTATAACGAGTTACGGTTAGAAAATTTGGGAATAGTCTCTTCCCTCGGGTTTTACTTTGGCGAAGGCCTACGGGCCTCTAATCAGGAACGCGTTTTGTTTGCGTTCAGCGTCTTCATCGTGTGTGCTGGGTTCGAGCAAGCTCTCTTTCCATTTTAGAGAATGTGAGCAGAAGTATCAAATTATGTGGTTAGTGATGAACAATTTTTAAAAATTCATTCTAATTGGTAGAATTCTGAGAGGTCAGATCGTTTCTTTGTAAATTGAAGATGCTTGAAAATGGAGTTGTCTGAAGAGTCTTTACATGATGCTCACTTTTTGAAAAATCTGAAAAGTCGAAGAATAAGTATCAGAATTTTCACCTGAAAGTCATTGATTTTTTTGCTTGGAACCAAAAAACCCATAGTTTTTTTTCTGAAATTCACAAGTTTAAAAAGTTTGAATTTTCATCGTGATTTGGCAGACACTTATGAGTTATGACCCTGTCGGAAAAAAGGTATGTTGTGTAAAAAAAATCGATGTCTTCATTTTTGATGTGTTTGGTTCACATTTGGTGTCATATGGACCAAAAACGTGAAAAATGAGACATCAAGTTTTTTTTTCACTAGGTCCCTTCTTTCCGGCAGGGTCACAATTTTGTTTTGTTTTCAATTTTTCTTTTGGACCTACGTAATTTTTCTTTAAAATGAAGCTTTCCTCTTTACTTGAAAATTTTCCTGCAATAAATTTAAATTTTCGAGTTCTTGTTCGGAAAAGAGAGAGATTCGAAAATTTTCAGAATTGAATTTCAACAATTTCCTTGGTTTACACTAGGTCCCTTCTTTCTGGCAGGGTCACAATTTGGATTTGTTTTCAATTTTCTTATGAACCTACGCAATTTTTCTTTAAAGCGAATTTTTTCCTCTTTTACTTGAAATTTTTCCTGTAATAAATTTAAATTTTCGAGTTTTTGTTCGAAGATGAAGAGAGATTGAAAATTTTCAGAATTGAATTTCAGTAATTTCCTTGGACTGGAAAAGAGATCTGTAATCATCTTCATCGAAACCAGTTTCTTATTTGGCCTCATTTTCGTTTCATAGCAAAAAAAAAATTCAAAAAATATCCCCTTATTTTATTAGTCACCTCGTCAAGGGATATCAGATGAAAATATCTCGCTTCGACATCAACCTACTATCAAAAGATACGTTCTTTCACCTTCCGACTAGTTCTTGGCAAATGCCAAACTCGAAGTATAAAAAACCTTAACGAACATTCTATTTACGCCTTTAAAACGTGGTCGTCGTCCACTCGAGCGCGTTGTAATTTTGCTTCATTAAAAAAAAGAAAAAGAAAAAGGAGAAAAAATGAAAGTATACAACGATTGCGACGAAGCTACACCAGGCGTACACTAAAATTACCATCAAGGAAAGGAGACGAGTTAAAGGGCCGAAACGAAAGGCGAAGGGAGACGAGTTTGTAACGCTACAGTAACATTTTTGTTTATCCATAAGGTTAACAACAAGGGATGAAAATTAGACTTTACTTATCCGAAAGGCCGAAAATAATCTGATTACCTACCTATTGATATGTTCTCCCCTTTTTGAAGTAGCACAAGAGACGCTCGACAGACAAGAGGCGAAGCTGAGCTAGACGTGTAGAGCGATAGAGATGGAAGAGATGGGCACCGACGACGCAGCAAACTTTCATAAATCTGCGTTTCATTTTCATGCTTTGGCTACTCTCTCTCGTATATAGTATAACCTCGATTAAAGATACGTAGGTACTATTAAGCTAAGTTTCTGCATCTTGTTGATAACGCAGATAGTGGCCGTTATAAGCTTTGCACATTTTACCCTTACGTATCCGTCGTCCTGCCTCCTTGTCTACCTCTCTTGTCCGCGATGTGCTTGGGCTTTCTCTCGCTGGCTGCTGTCGGTGTATAAGGGATTAACGTCGGTCGTCATATCGTAAACATGTTGCTTTGGTTCGTTAATTCGCCGCGCTACAAACACAACCTCGTTCGAATATCCCCTCGACTCCCTGACTAGTCCTTTCGAAACCAGCACACAGCACACGAACGAGTTGATTCATAAATTTATTTTCTTTTCTTGTGTGTTACCCCCCACCCGACATACACGGCTGCACCGTCGGCCCACATATGGGAATATTTCACTACGGATAATTCACCCGGCTGAGGGAGGTGTACTTAGCGCCGAGGTATAGCCAGAGAGCAGCTTTTGTTGCCGATATTTCCGGCGCGCCGATGTTTTCCGTGTTGTTTTTCCCGGTCGTGTTTTCATTTTTTTTTCTATTTTTTTTTTCGTGTGCGCTCGGACTACGCGATATGCTGCCAACGTCCTTGTTGACTCGGCGATATTTTTAAAATGATAGCAAATAGATGGATTTCGGTGCTGGAATGTACGATTGTGTGTCGTTCGACGCGCCAGAACGAGTGTTTTTTTCGCGTGGGGGTATTTGCCAGCGAAATTGCGTGCTCGAGGGGGTTTTATTTTGATAAAGCTGTAGGAAATTTGCTGCGAGATGGAATATCCGGGAGGGGTATTTTTTTTACAAATGCAAAGTGGATTGTTTCACTGGCGATATTGATATCGTGTCTAGAGTTCGATGATTTTTTTTTTTCCAGCAGTGTTTGAATTATTTTTAATCGCATGGTTTTTTTGACCAGCTGTGTAAGCATTTGAGTATTTCAATTGTTGAAGAACCTTATTGTCTTTTTCAAAATCTATGCAACGATTTAGATAATTAAACTAGGTCGCTCCAGGATGGGGGTGATTTTTTGGAATGAAAATACACCCCATGATTCATCCCACCTAATACATACAGAAGCCTGGAAAATCGTGGGCTGAATTTAGAGATAATAAAAAAATAAATGAATAAAAATTAATTATAAAAATAATTCTAAATTTATTTTTATTATAATTAATATAATTATTTTTTTAATTTAAAGAAAGATTATAAGTTAATTTAAAACTATTAATTTTCAAAATATTCATCTGAAAATTCACCCCAGCTTTTAAAGCTCGGAAAATCTTGGGATGATTTTTGAGATGAAAATCCATTAATAAATGATCGATTTTTTTTTTTTTAAAACGAGGAATAATTAATTGTTTTAAACGTTACCCAATGCTATTTTTTCCACTCCAGCTTTAAATACTCTCATAAAACGCTGAAAAAGTGAACCAATCTTGAAAGGTTTCCTTTCCCTTTACGAAAAATTTTCTTGTCAAAGTTTTTTTTTGGTCTGGAAATTTAATTTTGCCACTGATGGAAAGCAAACGAACCCCACTACCCTCTCACACTTCTTAGTTTTTTAAAAGGAAGAAAGAAGAAACTATGTGTTTCCGATATAAACATTTGTAGATTTTAACCTGGAATGGAACACATTTCATCAATATTAAAGATCCTCAATTTCTTCAAAAAAATATCATACAAAAAATGGTTCACAATTTATTTCGAAATTAAAATCACAAATTTTACGAAAAATCACAAATCTTACTAAATATTCAACAAAAATTGTCGAAAAAATTAAATCTAGGAAAATCAAAAAATTGCTGACTTTGAAACAAGTTGAACTAACAAAAAATCACAAATCTTACAAAAAATCACAAACTTTACAAAAAATCACAAATCTTGAGTAATAGTCGCAGTAGTTTCACTCTCAATTGTTCGTTTCCTGCGCTTTGGAGGGAGAGAAGATCGTTTCTTTGGACTTTTTCTTTTATTAACGATTTTGGAAAGATGCGCGGGGCAATTGGGAAAAATTGATGGTACTGCTCCAGGAATCAAGGAGGGTCTTCCTCTCTTTATTTGATCCACAGTTCCATCAGGCATCTTCGATTCATAATACCTGTACAGATATACATATTTAGAAAAATCAACTGTTTTCTCTAAATATAACGGTATATTCTATATTACAACAGATAGGTATTGAAAACAGGACTTACCACAGTATTTCTCCGGGCCGGAAATTTTTTCGCCTGAACCCAAGGATCCCTGTCTTTCCTCGGAATGGCCCTTCGCCATTTCTTCAGCAGTTCTTCATCTGTCTGTCACAGAGTTATGGTTTTAGTTACTCATAATTTGCTCATAATTAATAATATTAGAGTATATTGTGCCTCCCCACACCAAAAAAATATTGAATTTTCTATGTTCCTTCCCATGTTTAATTTTTTCTGAATTTTTCTCAGCTGCAACAATTTTTCTAAATTTTTAAAATCTTGTAATTTTTTTGAAACCATGTTTGAATTCTTTACCTACAATTTCAACTTCAACATATTTACCAATTCTAAGGATTCTGGTTACTGCTTGAAAAGACATGAAATGAAATTGGTACTTTTTTAATTTTTCAAGTCGTTTTAAGCTGAAACTAGGTATATCTAGTGATCATCGATTTGACAAAATTTTGAAGTTGAAGTAATTGAATTTAGATAATTTGTACTTGAATAGAATTTTGTGAAAATATTGACCCAATGAAAAATTGTGGAACTGGGAAGAATCCCAAGATGATTATGAAAATCTGGGCTTGAGAAAAATGTATGCAGTCGGATATGTTGAAATCATTATTTCAACTGCGATTGAGTAACATAACGCAGACTCGCGTGAAAATGACAATTATGTGTTTTATTTTTATATCAACTGTGAAGTTTAAAACAATCTGTACAAAAATGGTTATTCCGAAAATTAATTTTAGTCGAGTTTTATTGTAGTTTTGGCTCTCGAACGCCAAAGGGGTTGAGAAATCCCCTAAAATTAATGAAAAACTATTCTCCACCTAGATTACTATATTAATTAACGGTTTAGCGATATTAGTTCATTTGAAACTGCGTCCATCCGTTATAAAAAATTACAACTTCGCTTTTACCGCCATAGTGCAACATTTTCATCTCTTTTTCCATTATATCTCTCTCTGTGACTTTTTTCTTTTATTTCGCAAAAAAAGAGAAGAAAGAAAAGAGAAAAAAAAGGATAAAGTTGAAATGTGAAATGCGACACGGCAAAATGGCGTCGATGCAAACGCGCGGGACACTATAAGGGACAAAGAATTGGCCGACATCCTGGCTGTGAATCCTGATTTATGGGGATCGTTCTAAATTCCGTATTCGTTTCGGCGACAGTGCAGAATTTTCGGGCTTAAAACCGCTTTCAGACTTAAGTTATTCCACTATCTTCTCTGTGTTTTACCGCCAAAATATAGACTTAGACGACTAATAATTCATAGTGTATTACTCCGACGCTCTGGGTATACGGTATTGCTTTTATCCTGTATCATAAAATTTTCTCTCTCGCTTGCTCTCTGCCTGCGTTTCTTCTGCAGAGCTGTGCGAGGATGCAGGACGTCGTGGCAAATGTATGCCATTGTTTTATATGCCTCTTGTCGCCGCCGAACCCGCTTCTTTGCTGTTTCGGTGGCGTAATTATTTTCCTTTCGTAAGGCTCTCTTTTCCGACGAATTATTTAAAAGCTGTTGCGGAAAAATTTACTGGTTTGGAGGATTTGCCGCAGAATGAGGATGGGTATCGAAGGTTTGCGCAGTTTCTACGAGCAGGTGGAGAAGAGGGATCGAGCTGGTTGTTTTAGAGAAAAATAACAATTGAAATGTTTGAAAAAATTTTCGTTTGATGGGAAAGCAGCCTTGAAAAAAATCATGCTTTTTCCAAATTGTAAAATTATTCAATTGCAAAGAATTGGATTCAATTTTCATCAGTTTTTTTGGGTTCAAATAATTAATTTATTTCCAAAAAATTGATGAAATTACTATTAGAGGAATAATTATCAAAATTAGATTTCAAAATTATTTTTAAAAAATTGAATAAAATTATTGCTGATATTCTTCCATTTTTTAACTCGAAAAATTTCATATTTCTCACTGAAAAAACAACGAACCCCAATCGAACTATAAATTATCCTTTCTTTATTTTTCTGCACTTACCTACTAGCATATCGTGTTTTTACAACCTTCCTATCCTGATAAGTCAGACAGACGCAGATCTGGCGAAAACTTGGACGAGTACATCACGTTTTCCTCCTTCCGTTTGAAACTTTTCATATTAGCGACACACGTACACGTTGAACGCAGCCGAGCGCTGTGGCCGGAGACGAGGTAGAGGATCAAAAAGACGAGGCGGCGAAGTTGGTTTTTTATAGTTCCTGGCGCCGATATTTGGCTCTCCCTCGTTGTTTCTCTGGCGTACATGGCGCCGTACTAGTTCCCAACACGCAACCCTTTAAACTTAATCGTAAACGCAACTGTATAACCTTTCTCGCTCTCTCCTTTCTACTTTATTTTACACTGCGGCTGATTCTTCTTTGCCGCATTAAAATTAACCAAAAACTATATCGTTACGAGCAGCTCCCGACGAAACCGCCAACTTGAAATAGTTTTTATTTCCCTGGCATAAGAATTTAATTTTTTTAAGACGTCTTGCTTTTTTTCGCCTTCTCTTTCGCATCGCGAATCTCTATCGTTATGTTTTTTCAAGACGCCGACGTTGTGCGCTGGTCACAGTCGGGACGCCAATGCGGTAAAAATTTCGACGCCGAATTGCTTTTTTAGCTTTTTTTTAAGAACTCCGAGTATTATTGGGCCTTCTACTTGCATTTTTATAGCCCTTTTTCGAGCATGACTCATTGTTGATTTGGGGTACCCGTGACGAAGAAAGGGAGGTTCGTCTCAGAGTTGGAATAAATTGAAGAAATAAAAAGGATTGGCGCAAATAAAGGGTAAAAAGAAGAGCTAAAGATACTGCACGTATACGTGTAATTTGAGCGAAACTATGGTCTATAAAATGTTACATACGACGTCGTGGCATTTTATCGGACTGGACGAGACTGGCTGGAAAGGATTCGGTATTACGTAGGTACAGATACTTAGGTACGCTTATGTGGATACGTCGAGCGAAGAAATAATTTACGACGTTTTGCTCAAATATTGTACCAGCGTCGCGTCGTCGTCATCGTCTTTTTTCCTCCGTAAGAGTAATTTCTTTTCGCGTTGGTATTTGGTTTTCAAGGTTTTATGGGCTAGGTCAGCTGGGTTGTTTTCAATTAGAGGGGATTTGAGAGGTGAAATAAAGTACATGTTCCTACAGTTCACGATTTTCACACTCGTAATGAAAAGAATTAATTTTAGAGAAGAAAAATACCACATGCAATTTCAATGTGTTTTTCATATTTTTCACGAAGCGCAGTGAGCTGAGTTGAAAATTCTTTGACAGATCTTCTGGGGCAGAATTTTGATAGTTTTTGTCTTTAAATTCGAACAGGCCTGCCGGTAGAGGATAGCGGAGGTAGCAGTCGCTACCTCATAAACTTTTCGTTTTTTTTGCATTGGATAGGTCTTCAGTATTTTAGTTATTAGATTGCAGTCAATCAGTGAGTAGGTAACCTTATTAGTGTAAAACTAGAAACTTGACATCAAACAAAATAAATATTTTTTGATTTTAAACTTTTCACAAACAGTAAGAAAGATTGACGATTATTAAAGAACATTAACAAAAAACGAATTCAATCTCCTATTCCTTGAATAAAAATTGAAGTCTTCGGAGCTTTAAACCAAAATTGTTTATAGTATTCTCTATGAAATTCTCATCTATTCTAAACCTTTTGCGATGAACACTCAACATACACAATCCTGACAACCAATTATCTCCCATAGTGGATCTATTCCACGTTTTCCCTCGTCTCGAGTAAGCTGAATGATCGTCAGCACATTTTCTTGCTACCTCATAGGAAAATCCTGCCCGTGGCCATGAATTCGAATCGGATATTAGTTTTGAATTCGAAATTTTAGGTCCAAAATTTCATACAAAATGATTGAATATACAGGGTGCTCGATCAATTCTGGCTCCCTCCAATACTTTTTGTGAGGAAAACTGTAAGTTGGCAATACGTAAACTGTTAAACAACATGGCGTTAAATTGATGAAAACACCTTCTAATCATAGTCAAGCTTGGCGACCTTTCTCCAGGATACTCTTCTTGATATCTAGTTTTAATTGCCTTGCATCCCAAATTTTCTTGCCACTTCAATTTCATCACCAACAAGTGAAATTCTTGTTTGTTTACATCAGTCAGAACTGCCAACTTGAAATTTTTACCACAAAAAGTTCACGGGGAGGCAGAATCAATCAAGCAACCCGGCATTGAAAATCGAAAATGACAATAAATGAACAAAACATGTACCTAGGTAATCAAATGGATAATGTTGAATAAAACTAAATAACAGTAAAAATTTAGCAGCCAAGTACATATAATCATCCTAATAAAATTTATAAATAATTTTGAGGGAGAAATTTAGTTGTTACCTATCCTTCCCCCTCATTTAATTCCAATTAGTAAAAGCAGAGAACTTTGACTAATTGAAACTGACTACAGCTGCAACAGCCATAATTCGCCCTCTGGAGTGATGATGAATGTGCGAAACATGGCACGGTTTTTTCCATTCATAGCATTGTTTTCTGAAGACACTAAGTATATTTCTGTATTCTCGATTTTCTTCTAACATCATCAGTAGAGTATGAAATCCTGCTGTGGAATGGGCCTTTCATGGGAAATTGTTTCCATACCAATTTTGAAAACTCAGTTGTAGATAATGAAATAAACTATCTTCTCCAGCCAGGGCACCGACACATCACTTGTTAATAACACCGGTGGAGTGATAGTGGCGTCCGCTTGTACAGTACTCCAGTCGAAATCTGGCTTCCACGGAATGCGTAGATAAAATGATGAGTTTATCAAGAACTTGTTGATGTTTTTCAGGGTTAGTACATATTCTTGAAAAAAGTATTGTTGAAAGTAATTTAAAAAAGAATAACTTGATAGTGGTGTAAAATGGAGTGGGAAACATGAAAATATTTTTTTCTTTATACCCCGCGGCAAAACTGTGCTCCCAGGGCGATTTTAAATTTTCAAAGTCGAATTCAAGGTCATTGGAGTGGTCGAAAAAATCTGAAAAAATTTCAGGGTATTCCCCTCTAGTACCACTACCTTTGTACCAAGTTTGGAAAGAATCGGTTGAAAACTCGCAGAGATAGAATTTTTAAGAGTTTTCAGCTTGAAAATCGCGTATTTTGGCCCCCCAGCCCCCCAGGGGTGAGATAAAAATTCGCCCATGCGCTCTAAAATCATCTTCTACCATGCCAAATCGAATGGCATAAGAATTAGGTCAAAGTTCGACCAACATTGCTCTGAAATTTGGAGATGCTGTACCACATGTAACTATGAAATTGGAAACTTTGATAAACCTGTTTTATTTAGTCCTTCAAATTAAATATAACCAATCCTTACAGTGAACAAGTATCAGTTCTATGTGTAGGCATCAATAATAAATAATGCAGCAACCTGGAGAGCAAATTGCACTTAGGAATAATTTACACTCCAAAACATTGAAAATCTTTAATGTTAACTACAAATAGCATTAAAGAATATTGCAACTTTTGTTCCGAAGAAAGATATGTTTAATAAATTAGTGAAAATGAACGAAGAAAGGCTCTGGTGTGGTAAGGGGGTCATTTAGCCTGTGTAGAACTGCTGTTGCCATGATTACAGCGAGAACAGTGGACTTCATGCCAATACTCGAAATTGGGAACCGACGCTTCCACATTCCATAAGATCGTTCCATTGGGTTTCTTGTGACTACAGAGCTGAACAACTCTTCCAACCCTGGAGTCTAAACCTTGCGCCCCAGAAGGAATTTCTCGCATCTATCAACCTAAAAAATCAAGGTACAGTAATCGGATTATAAAATATTGATTGTGATGGCACTTTTTCCGCTTGCAAAAGTGGCAATGTTGGCAGGGCCGTATTTACGCACAAGCTACATAGGCACCAGCCTCGGGCGGCAAATTTTAGGGGGCGGCAAATTTTGAGGAGCAGGTTTTTTTTTAATTTTTCTTAATTGTGATTTGAAAAAAAAAATAAAAAAATTTACTGTACCCACTGAAAAAGAATCTTTTTTGAACAAAACTTTTATTTAAATAGGGCATAGCATTAAAATATGAAAAAAATGTCTTTTTTTAACATTAAATTTCTAATTTTTCAAAGCTTCGCCCTCGCTTCGCTCGGGCATGACTGAACCTATATTCTATGATCTACTTGAAACATTGGTACGAAAAAGAACCTTCTGATATTCGAAGCCTCTATGCCCACTCTGTACCTAACCGAAAAAATAATTGAGAAAATTGATTTTTAATTCGTTTTTCGTTAATTTTTCTTTCAATGTAATTATCCAAATAAAGCAGGAAGTTACAAATTTTTTTGTGGGGGGGGGGGCGGCAAATTTTATTCTGCCTCTGAGCGTCGTGAGGTTAAATCCGGCCCTGAATGTTGGTGACCTTGAGATGATCCATTTCCATCATGGCATGGCAGTCTCATAGGCAGTCAACATCTCTTCAACGTTATTTTTCATATGGACAAATACCAATTTTATATGAGAATTGGTTTTCTTGGACATGAGATTAAGCTACATCTGCAAATAATATATTTGGAATCTTCCACTGAACATCTTGAATACATAATTTCAGTCTTGAAATTTGGTAATAAATTCTCTTAAGAATCCATTCAGACTTGGCTTAATTCCAAAAAATTTACCCTTTTCACAAAAAAAATTCCACACTTTTGGGAAAAATACAAATTTTTGTTTGGAAATGTTCCGAATGACTCACTCATCTTTGCTACTCCCCATCATCCAAATTATGTTTACAATCTTTTATATAGATATCATTAAACGCTCAGCGTATATGGAAAGTTAACTTGAAAATTTAGACCATTCGTAATATCGAAGTCACTAGACAACGTTTACGAGCAAGTTTGAAAGTTTTAGTACGAACTTGTGCGACGAATAACACTTTGTTTTTGAATACGCGGGCGGCCCTTTTCTTGGAGAAAATTGCCGAGTGTCGGTGTTGCGCCATAGCCGTGTACTGCGGCACACGCGATGCTCTTATTTATATCATTCACTTTACAATAGTTAACCAATTTTCGTTGGCGCATTGTGCTCACTTTGTATTCCCATCGCTGTGCTCAGTGCCGCGATTCCGTCTCACGTTGTCTTTCCTTTACACGAGTACGAATAAACTTAGGTACGTATGTGTAGTATACGGATCGGCGAGAATAAAGCTACCTATTTTACCAACCCTTCCTGCCTAAAAAAGGTGTACATCGTGCGAGTCTCTGTATACGCTATGATTGCTTTTATAATCGTACTCGTATTCTACCTCTTGCGCGCTTATTTTCCCCCTTGGAAAGCGTCGCTGTAATTAAGTGATACTAATTGCCTCGAATATGGTGTCTTAATTTTATCGTTGCCATGTTAAGGGCATCCCGAGAATGGGGAATATGTACGGTAAAAGAAAATAACCTCTTGGAGATGCGCTATGCCAGCGGAATTGCTCAACAACGGCAACCTAAAGTAATTTTTCGGGTGTTTTGTATAATTGCTGCAGATTCGTTGTTCCATGTATGGTGGATGTAGAGTTATGTGAGATCGTTGCTGTTAGTGTGGAATGTGTGGAATTATCAGTTTTGCTGCAGAGTTTGGTTTTTACCAAATATTGGATATTTTGCTCTTGTATCTTTTTCAAGTCCTAACTGATTGATTTTTTTGGTAGGAGCCAGCACTCTTGGAATCTTGGATGATGTTTAGTTATAAATATAATTTTCAACTTTTCATGCTTTCATGACTTGAAATAGAGACACAAAATTTAATGTGGAGAACATAGACACAATGAAGTATTTTTAAAGCTCGAGAGGCCATCGTTAGGTAAATTCCATGGGAAGGGGCAGAGGAAGGATCAATGAAAGATTCAGTCTCCCCTTCCATTTTTTCGAATTTGGGTGGTGTCATTTTCATTCATGATTGAATCTCGCTGAATTGAAACAGGATGAAGTTCGAAATTCATAAATATAAATTTCTTTATCAGAACACTGGCTTCACCTTCCATCATCTTTGCACATAGTTCCATATCTTCTAACACAGTCGCTGAATTCTTGAAAATTCGAAATTGAAACATTTTTTTCATAATTGACTTTGGTATTCAACCTTTGGAATCATTCTTCTTCCTCGCTTGAAAGATGTTCGTAAACAGTTTCTTGCGGTTTAGTTTGAGTTTTACTCAAATATTTTGGACAGTTGGCTAAAACTGACTAAATTGTTCCTTCTTTTCATTACGGATGCGATAATGTGGTTATGCATCACATACATATATATTTTTTTGGACCCTTTTGATGACAACATGGTCGAAAAAAATCAAAACCCAAAAAACGTGATTTTTCACCACTTTTTCGTGATAACAAGCAAGGTATTCCAACTCACAAGTAAAATTTTGTGTCAAAATAGTCATAAATTTAAAGTACCTCATAAAAAATTCCATTTCCAAAAGTTCAAGTGCTGAAGTGCATTTCTCAAATTTTGAAATTTCAAAAAATCGCCAAAACTCGAGAAATGCAGATGGAAAAATTTATATTGCATCTTCGGCGTTTCCCCCCGTAGCCGGAGTGGATCCAATTCCATTACGATAAATAACCAGCAGCGTTTGTTGATTCGAAGGTTGCCTTGTCATTGCAGGATGGCGATTCCATCGAGTGCCATCTCTGCCGCTATAAAACATTCTAGGCCGAAAATTGTATTCGCTTTGTACTTCGTCATCGGAGTCATCAAAGCTCGTGTTTGAGCCGCTGGAGAAATCTTTAATTTCTTCTGCGTCGCTCCTTTTGGAAGCTTCACTGCCTGTCTCTGGGTTGTTTCGCGACATTTCGTCGTATAATGAGGATTTCGGGATTGTGGCAATGCAATATAAATGTTGGAAGTTTTGTAAGTGCTATGCCTTTTTTTTTTTCAAAGATTTTACATCATATTTCAATTATACCTACTCCCCCTCCCTACACCATAAATTCCATAAACAATGAAGAAATCTGTCAGCCGAGTATAAATAACTTGTTTTAGGTACGTCATATAAAAATTGAGGGATTCCCTCATGATGCGACCAAAACAGAACATTTTTTCTTTCTCAATTTTTAATTTAAAAAATTGCTTTTTAGCCTGGGAGAGATGTTTTTTATTCGGACTAATTCCTATAGTCGTTTTTTTTGCGGGATTCTGTAGTGGATCGGGTCCTAATCAACATGCCCAACTCTCCCCCCGACTCCCCCGCTTGCTTTCCGAGGGGAGGGGGTGGTTCCCTTGTGTGGGAGAAAATTGTTTTGCACAGATTTCGCTCGAATTCGGGTGGAAGGTTAGGTGGATGTAGAAGTAAGTCTATAAAAAATTTCAGCTTCCCTCGACCTCAGGGAGCTAAATTATATCTCCTCAAAGTTGAGCATTTTTGACTAAAATGGCAAAAAACAGAGTTTTGCGAGTATAAAATCACCTCATAATTTCAATTTTGAAAATTTTCATGTTTTCTATATACATTTTGAGATGACCAATCCGACCAGCCCATCAACTTTTTCGTTTGGTGAATTTAACCACCCTTAAACCCCTTTCAAAGTATACAGATTGTGGTTTTTTTTTCAGCAAAAAATGATCTCTGTATACTTTGAAAGGGATCTAGGGGTGGTTAAACTCACCAAACGAAAAAGTTGGTGGGCTGGTCGTATTGGTCATTTCAAAATGTATATAGAAAGCATGAAAATTTTCAAAATTGAAATTATGAGGTGATTTTATACTCGCAAAACTCTGTTTTTTGCCATTTCAGTCAAAAATGCTCAACTTTGAGGAGAGATAGTTCAGCTCCCTGAGGTCGAGGGAAGCTGAAATTTTTTGTAGGCGTACTTCTACATCCACCTAACCTTCCACCCGAATTTGAGCGAAATCTGTGCAAAACAATTTTCTCCCACACAAGGGACCCACCCCCCTCCCTTCGGAAAGCAAGCGGGGGAGTCGGGGGGGGAGAGTTGGGCATGTTGATTAGGATCCGATACACTACAGAATCCCGCAAAAAAAAAAAACGACTATAGGAATTAGTCCGAATAAATCCCCTTATTTGACATATCCCTCCCGGATTATTTTAATCATTTTCAACTTCATTTTTTATTTAAAAAAATTCCGCCCTCGATTCCCTCGGGCAGGACTCGACTCAGATTCGAATAAAAAAGATAAAGAAAATGTCACATTTAGAATATTTACGATAATTTACAGTTAGTAATAATGAATTAGAATAAAAACAGTAATTTATCGTAATTATTGAAATATTTACTATAATTTACCATAATTACTGAAATATTTACGGTTATTTTCCGTTATTATCAAAATATTTACCATAACATACAGTAATTTGCCGTAATTATTGAAAATTTACCATAATTTACAGTAATTATTATAATATTCATGGTAATTTATTGTAATTATTAGACTATTTACGATGATTTACCATAATTATTGAAATATTCGCGGTAATTTACCGTAATTATGAAAATCTTTAGCATAACATGATATCTAACGCGCATGAAAATCATGAAAAACACGAAAATAGTATAAATTTTATTTTCTTAATCCAGTAGACGCTATGTAGAAATTTCTTTGTGCTCTAGTATCACCGCCTTCTCGTGCCAGCGTACCCAACGTCGCGTCGAGGTTACCAATGTCTGTGATCGTGGATAGAATCAAGAAGGAATGAATTGTATTTTCCATACAGTTTTTCTTGATTTTTCCTCCTGATTCCACCCTCTCTGAAAGTCTCAAAATCTATGTCAACTTCAAAACCAAATTTTCAATCGTAAAACAGAAAAAAATCCATTTCTGCAAAAAATGCAACCCCCTCTCCCACCCTCATCCTTACCATACTTTTCCTTTCCAAATGCCATAATAATCCGCGTATTATGGGATGAGTAGGTACAGGTGACATATAATTAACTGAAATTTGATATTAGAGCCCGCAGCTACGATGAATAGAGGATGGAAACTCACCAGGGAAGGAGGAGGTGAGGTAAAGCATGTTTGCAGGAAAAGGGCCTATTCACGTGCGATATTCGTACGGCGAAGGAGGTAGGGAAGGGTGAGTACGACGGAGATTTTGCAAAATACTGTGTATATACACAATATTATCAAAAGGCGTGATAACCAAAGGGTATTCCGATTGTCGAGGGGAGATATAAGGCTGGTTAACGTTGCGGTTGGTTTGTGAGCTTTTGTACGGAAAGAGAAAGGGAGCGAGCGAGATGGCGAATAGAGACTACCGCGAGAGAGAAAGCGAAAAAAAAGCACGTCGAGTAAAAGAAAAAGCTCACGCAATGGAGTGAGATAGACGGACGGCGGGGTGAAATGTGGTGAAAGGATGCGCGCGCATTTTAATTTAGTCTCGTTAGTTTGGCGGCGTCCCGGCATGGCGCCCAGCTTCGCGTGTGTAATGTCGAGTCGATGATTGCAAACAGTGTTTGCTTTCCCGTGATCTTAATGATAAGTTGGGTCTCTGCTTTAACAGCTTTCAGCCTAGCAAAGTGAAAAAGTATTTCGCTAAACAGGTACGTACAATGTGTTGTATATACGGTTTATTTGCAGGCGCGATAAAATTATTTACGTTTCGAGGTGCTCTTTTTTATCTACGGTTTATTCGTACCGTATTATTTCATGTATTGTAAATTTTCGCTCATCTTCGGGTACCGCTTTCGAAGCTTTGTTGTGATGCTGAGGCAGTGAAATTGAGCTTTTGAAGTGAATTTTGTGAGTAGATCTAGCAGTGAAATTTTTTATGCTGTGGAAGGCTTTTTGGCGAATCATGTGAAAGGGATTTTCAACCAGGATGAGGTGTAATTTTTCTCCTTATTGTTAATTTTTTCCTTATCAGGATAAATAATTAATTTTTAGACGAAAAAATTATGTATATAATTTTTTAGTTTCTGATATTATAATTTTTCTTTGAATTTTACAAGCTCAAAGCAAAGTTTGGAATTATCTTGGTTGGTATCTAAATTGTATTTCTTCGTGAAAATTTTCCACAAAAATTTCACAGAGGCCTAATATTGAATTTTGATTGATGATAAGTAAAATTTTATTCGACGATAGTGTAAAGTTTACGAAAATAATTGCAGCGAATTCGATTACAACGAAAGATATCCATCAAAAATCTCTCGAGTGTTTCAAACTGAAAATTTATCTAAATGTGACGTGAATTTGGGAGAAAAAAAATTCTAGGGAAATGAAAAGTAATGGATATCATTTGTAGGGCTTTCAATCAGCGTGAAATGGAGTTTTCTTCGATAATCATCGCGTTTTCTTCTCATTTCATCTCTAGATATCAATTTCGTGAGATATTTCATTTTGAAAAATTACATAGATGGATTTTTAAGGAGAAAAAATAGGGAAATGATTTTGTAGCGTGTAAAAATAATTTTTTGAGTCAAATTCATGATATTTTTTCAAGTCCTAAATGAAATTTTTGTGTAAAAATTGACCTTAAATGTTGATTTTCTCAATTTTCAAAATTTTTGCTCATGAAAATTTTGAAAATTTAATGCCTACCAAATTATCAATTTTTGAAAATTTTTATGATAAAATTTTATTATTTTTGATAATGCAGTTTTTGAATCTCTGAGGATAATATTTTCAAATTCTTACGATTAGAATTTTCCAAATTTTTGAGAATTTGTTAATATGAAATTTTCAACGATTAGGAAATTGAATTTTTCAGTTTGTGAGTTGAATTCGACTAATATTTTAAGAATACAACTGGAAAATTTGTTCGAAGTTTTGACTCGAGTTTTCATAAAAGTTGAGAATACAGTTTTTCAAAAATTCAATTCCCTAATTCTTTTGGGATTTGTTCATTCCAAAACCCAAGACAACTTTCTTTTTCTACATTCTTGGTCAAAATGTTTTATAGGTTACAAACAAGGCCCTATTAAATCCACGAGGTCAAAATGGACCAAAATAGGCAACATAATTTGTTTAGAGGGCTTCTTCAAAGCAGGGTTTACTAGAATATATTTTCCCAAATTGCCACCTCTGTATGTGGTTTTTTTTTTGAATCAAAATGAATTCAGATAGTGCTCAAGTTATACAACAATTTGACTTTTCCTCTAAATTTTGAAACAAAAAAATCGAAGAATTAAATTTTTGGATTTTTCAGGATGAAAAATGCAAACTCGAGAAATAATAATCATGGTATGAACAGTCTGACCTATTCCCCCCCCCCCCCCAAAAAAAAAGTCAAGTCACATTGAAAATCGTCAAAATATCTAACACAATGTGTCGAATATTTTTTGAAATCATCGACGTACATACAAAAATGAAAACAATTTAAAATCCTAGACTCGCAATAGCTGAACATTCTCCTTAACCTCTCATCTGGAAATTTTTCATCGACCGAAATTAAAACGGAGAAAAAAGACCCCTAGAAAATAAATTTTCATCCCCACGAAAAAAATGTCAGTCTTTTAAATTCTATTCGCGAAACTCGCGAGTGATCATATTCTGTCGGTAAAAAATCGCACCTTTCATTAATTTCAATGAGCATCGCCCCTCTCGAGTCGACGTAAAAACTATACATTGTGACAAAACGAAGCATCTTGGAAATGAGAAAAAATCCAATTAAATCGCGACTTTCGGACGCAGATGAAAAGAAAGTGGAAAAAATTACGCGAGAATTTGTCGTAGCGGAATTTTTTCACGGTAATTAAAAGCTTTGGAGGGTACGAGACGCGCACATTGTTGCCAGATTTAAAGTCGATGCCGCAGGCTGCATCGGTACTTTGTAATAAAGGACAAAATACCACACGATGCGATGCTTTTGGATGATGACGAGGCATCGTAGCGACATCGCGTAGACATTTTTTCCCTCCATATTAAGCTCGTATCAAAAATGTATTGTATAATATGATACCTGTTACGTGTCTGCCTAAAATGAGACTTTTCAGTCAAGTTTCCCCTCGCGGACGTTGGTAATCGCGCCTTCGGCGTACGAGTATCGGAAAATATCGGCCAACGAAAGGGTAGAAAATAACACGTCAAGTATTGGAAGAAAACACGAAGATATACGTATATGGGATGGATTGTGTTAAAGGGATAGCGCACTAGATGGGATTGAAGTGGAAAGAGGAGAAAAAAAGAGACGAGAAGGTATTCTAATCGCAACTCCATTAAAATGCTATCTGCTCGAATATCCGCCTGTTCTTATATCGAAGCTAACTGCTTTTCGGTGTTGAGGTAATTTTTCAACGTAACCCAACCGACAGAGGGTAATACCAAAGTAAAAGTCTGACCGTTAGTTTTCTGTCAGTTTGTTCTTTTTTTTCTTCGCTCCTGCTCGACGGCGGCGTTCGTTTGCGGAGAGTTGTTGGTTGTTTTGTGTGCATACATTTTTATGCGTCTGACAAACGCTCCCGCAGGAATAATCTTTCGCTAAATTTTTTTCCTACCGTCGTAACTAACCAAACCGACTGAAATATTAACGTTTTTTACATAGCTTGTTACAAGAAGCGCACCGAGTATTCTCAGTGGCGTTCTTTTATTCTTTACCTAGCTGGCGCTTTTTTTTTATCAGGTTCGCGTAAGGTTTTTAAATATTCAAGCGGCTCGGCTACGTTTCCTGCGAGCTTTTGTTGTATGAGCGCAGTCCAAGTGTATTATATTATTTGTCTGCGAGATATGGTTCGAGTGCTGGTATGGAATGGTAAATGTGTGTTTTGGGTTTAAATGATGCTTTCGATGGGTGTCGTGAGGTTTTACGGTGTGCTCGAGTTGTTTAATTGTTGAAAGTATTAGAATTCTATTTTCGAAGTCGCTCCGGACTACGGAGTATTTTTAAATATTGACTTGTGGAAGAAGTTTTAGTAGAGGATTAATTTTCAATCGTGTGAAAATGAAAATTGATCATATTGGGTTGAAAAATCCTCAAGAAGTAAGCTCGATTTTTTAGAATGGTCGAAAAAGTAGATTTGTAATTTGAAATGATCGAATTTTCGATTGAATTTGATTATTTCATTTCAAAAATTGATAGAAATCGGACATTACCTAATAAGGTACCTATCCTTTTTTTAATAAGTTATTGAAAGATGGAATTTTTGAATTTTAAAATGGTTCGAAAGAAATTCTGTATTGATCTCTTATCACCTATAAAAAATCATCGATATACATTTATGTGGATATGATTTTAAAAATGATTCATCAAATATATTTCAGCGAACATACCTTGATGAAGTTCTTTCGTCTGGGCTAATGGACTTTGTAGACCGAACCCATTACAAAAAAAAATTCTTTCGTCAATTTTCAATTTTGTTATTGATTTTAATTATCTGGAGGATACCCAATTGGTAATTTATTTCATGAAAATTCTATTAGCTTGAAATTTGGTCACAATATTTGGCTTTGATGTTGAATACGATGAACTCTTTTTGTAAAATTCAAATAATACTTTTATTTTGCCAATGCAGTGGACAGTTTGAATGTTCACGATGTTATAAAAATGTATAAGTAACCAAGGGGGTTTTGCGCCAGGAGGAGGTTGACTGATTGGCAAATCCAACCGTTTCACTCTTAAGAAATCTGTAAAGTACTAAATTAATGAGTGAAAAATTAGTGAATTTTTCAAATGAGATGTGAAAGTGCATAGTTGATTTGGACGAAATTTTAAAATTATGAATTACTTATTGATGACTAACTTGCTGGAGAAAATATGAAATTTCACCTTTTCATTGTTATTTTTGCAAGAATTTTCGTCCTCGTTTCGTTAAGGCTTATGAATAATTGATAAATTGAAATATTTTATCGAAATGGTCAACTTTTGCAAAAAATGGTTTTCAGCCATCCTAAGAACCAATTTCTCAAAAAATTTATTCCCGAATTCATTTTTCCGAGTGAATTTTTCCTTAATAGGCAAGAAATATAAAATTATTCTCATTTCTTTAGTTGCGTCAATATCCAACTATGGATGGACTGTTTTATTCTTAGTAATCAAATTTGAACTGTGAACTCCATCTTGGTTTTCTATTTTTCAATTTTACTCAGGTACATGTGTGAGCCTGATTTGGATTTTTCGAATTGCTAAACCTAGACTCGTTTTCAATTTTACGTTTCAAATTAATTTTAGACATTCTTAGGTTAGACGCGATATTTGTAAATTGTTCTTTAATCGTATCCATCGTTGCATTTAGTAAAGACGACATCGTATTATAAAAGCCAAAAAAATTCGATTTCGGATCGCTAATTCCTTAGATTTTTTTGGAGAAATAGCGTTTTTCGTTTTTATATTAAGATAAAATTACTTTATATTGGTCTTGAAAAAACAGAAAAAAAACAATTTCAGAACGAAAAAATTTTGAATTTCTGATTTTTAGTAATTCATTTAACATGGTTTCACCTGAAGTTCTCTTTTCTAGCTCTTTTTCCAACATTGCAGTGCGTTCCCGAAGAGTTCTAAGTTCTTTTTCTAATGTGGTTATTTGAAAACCCGGATAATTTTGAATTAAGGGTACATTAAGATCTGTCCGAATGAAATTTATTTTATATTATTTCATTTTTAAATTTTCAAAAATATTTGATTGCAACTTGCAACCAAAACACGAGCATCGCAAATATGTATCATATTATATTCAGTGCGCCACATATCCTCTTACTTTTCAAATTTTCTTCACACTTTGTCTTACTGCGAATGGCGCGGCGTTTTGCCAAGCTATTCTGTGTTTCTTCAATATTTTTTTGGATTTCCAGCAATCGTTTATTGATTTCTGGAAACCAAAACAGCGGAACTTTCGTACCTCGATAGTTTGAACTTGGGAATTGAGGTACGCAGCAGTTATTAACCATTCTAAAGGGCTTTATTTCTAATTTAACTCACATAAAATTTTAAAAAGTAAGTAAATGATTGAATTCTCCATTTCCATAATATTCTTATCAAAATGTTTTCCCACCAATTCAATTTGTAAACAAATCGTGACGTCACAGCCCTATGATAATGTTAAATCAGACTTGAACAAAATAATTCAAAGATACATATTTTAAAAATGCGAATTCAAGTGCATTGCTATTTTAATAAAAATTTATGATCTTATAAACTATGTAATATATTTTTCGGGATAGAAAAAAATATGTTTTCGAAAAAAAAAAAACCTGGAAATGGTGATTTTCTAACTCTGAAGAAATAGATAAGAAAAAAATCGAAAAAATTTGGGCGATTGTTTTATATAATCGATTAAGTAATCCTTTTTTTTCGATTATTTTTACCAATTAATCGCCTTTTTCGATTAATCGATTATTAATCGCCCCAATTATCAGCCTGAAGTAGTCTGAATTTGGCAAATTTGTAACTTGTCACTAAACGGTGTTTTTTTCCAAATTTAGAATGCTTTAATTTTGTTTTTGACGGAAACTTAAATTTTTTTTTAAATAATCGATAATTTTTGTAAATAATCGATTAATCGATTTTTCCGATTATTTTGACCGATTAATGGATTATTAATCGAACTTCCTCCTGGCGCGGAGTCCCCTTCAATTGGTGACATATGCATATGTTACGCCTAATCCATGTAATGGCCGAATTCGTGAAATTATTCAAAATTTTTGCCTAATGCATGAATTAGGCAATTGCTTGCCTAATTTATGAAATTTATATTTTCAAAACCTTCTACCTTTTTTCTTATTTCAAAAATGAAAATTCAAAATATTTTTACATAGAGAACTAACATTTAGCTACATTTCAAAAAAAAATTCAACCAGTACAGTTATTTCACCTGGAAAATTTTTTGTGCAGCAAAGAACATTTTTCATTCCGTGTAAAAAATTTTCTAAATGAAGTAGCTGGTTGTCATTTTTTTCAAAATGTAGCTAAATGTTAGTTCTCTGTGCCAAAATATTTTGAATTTTCATTTTTGAAATAAGAAAAATGGTAGAAGGTTTTGAAGTTGTAAATTTCATGAATTAGGCAAGCAATTGCCTAATTCATGCATTAGGCAAAAATTTTGCCTATTTCATGAATTCGGCAATTACATGGATTAGACGTAACAGATACATTTCTGGAACATGACGAATATTCATTAAATCGATGTATATGTTTTCTGAAGTCATATCCTGTGTTTATATTACATTTTTTGCTAATTTAAAGCATTGATGTACGGTTCTGTAAAATCATTGTTCATATTTTATCATTCATTTTATTACAATTCTTTATTGGCCGAGACATTCCGTTGAATAGCAAAGGACATTTCCAGTTATATCTCCGTTTCTAAATCACGTTGAAATTTAATCTTCTAAACTCGTTGCAACTAAAACTGAATTAATGATGAAAATAAAATCCAAATTAAATTCGACATTAAACTTTATCCAAGAACTTCTTGTGTACGATCTAAACTCGGGCTATCGTTACTTTCCTACAATGGTACCTCACTTCTACACACATTACTACCATTTCCACTCCCACCACTTATACATAGTAAATTTCCAACCGGGCAAATATGTGAAAAAGGGCAAAAGAATTGTTTGTCCCTTGAGGCAATGAAAGCTCCGAAAATTCGTACTCTTCTTTACTACTCTGCTTCTGCTGCTGTTGCTACAACACCATCATGTATGTACCTATACGAAAGTCCAATATATAAAAACTTTACCGCCGTATATTTCGTCCCCTCTTCTACTCCGCATCGCCCACATATACGAGACTTTTCAACTATCCTCGCTCGTTCAGCTGACCGGTCGGTACCTTTATTAAAGGTTATGCGTTTTTCGTTGCTTTCGTCATTTCTACCTTTGCTTCGTCGTTTCGGTTTCCTACCATTTTTCCCCCTCCGCTTCGTTTTATAAAATACGCGTAGGAGATTGAAGGAAGGGAAAACGACGAGGTATTTTTCATTACATCTTTGTCTGTGTCTCTCTTATTCTGGTACATGGTGGGCCTGGCGAGGTGTAGAGTCAAACGTGGCGATTTTTTTCTCCGGTTATTATATTCGAGGGTATGATTTGACCTTCCATGTTCTCCAGCGTGTTATTTTTTTAATATTGTTCTGAATTTGGTGGAAATTGAGATGAAATGTGTAGGCTGCGTTAATGAACATTTTTTCGTAATTATTTTTAAATTTGAGAAAACTCACGAGTTTAATATTTGAAACTGGCGACTTCTAGGGTACAGTCGTGAATTCAGTCTGCTTTATTTATTCATCCGACGATAAATCCCTGCAGGTTACCGAGTGTAACGAAAGTGAAAGGAGTATATGATATGTGTAGTGGTTAGGTACCTACTACAAAACCATCCCTATACAATATCGAATACACTATACAACGTTTGTTTGCACAGAGTATTCGGTCGGATTTAATACAATGTTTTCCCCCCATTTCGTCGGATCGTCGCGTATTTCCGCGAACTATGTATCAAATTAAATTGCAAAGTAGATTTGATCCTTTGAATAAAGATCCACTCACGGTTACATTCTTGTATATTTTCATTTCGCGTATTTCGATGATTTTATTCGGTGTTCTAACTACGTAGATGTTGAGTGTAGCATTAGGAAGTTTTACGAGGGAGACGAAAAGATGTGG
This sequence comes from Pseudococcus jackbeardsleyi, assembly GCA_038380155.1. NCBI lineage: Eukaryota > Metazoa > Arthropoda > Insecta > Hemiptera > Pseudococcidae > Pseudococcus > Pseudococcus jackbeardsleyi. The sequence continues at coordinate 23,752,509 of CM076239.1, read as the reverse complement.
AATTTGTTGTGAATTGAGTTCGAAAATGTAGTGAAAATGTTGAATGATGAACATTCGCTTGAAAATTCTGAATAATAATTATTGATTTTGAATTTAACTGAAATTGAGTGTCTTTGTCTAATGGAAAAAAAGCACGATTTTCATAAAAAGAGAGGTAGAAGTTCAACCCCTTCTGCTTCCTTCGCGTCTCAAAAATTGAAAAAAATGAAAAATTTTGTGCTTCTGATTTTTTGAAGAAGTGAATTTATTTCATCAAATCTAACAGTGATTGTTCTGAGGGAAAGGACTTCAGTGGTCATTCTCTCGAAAATCACTTTTTGACAGATTTAGGATAGAAAATCCAAAAAAAAAAAGAGCTGAGCATGAATATTTTATTATCCGAAAAGAATTTTATCTAAAAAAGGTTTCAATTCTTGGCCTCGCCTTATCATGGCTGTTATTTTACAACTGGCAAAGGCGTGGTGAACATTTCCCGAAAAAGGAACCGAAATATGAAAGCAACTACGGTCGTTCTAATCAAAATTTTGAGATTCTGAATAAAAAAAAATAATTTAGTTTCTTTTCTATGCTTGGTAAAAACTTTAGATTATGAATTTGTTTAATAGTAACAGAAAATTAAAGAATATGTTGATTGTCTGTTCATATCAAAATTTCTGTTCTGTTCTGTTCTGTTCTCTTCCAATCATAGTCGCACCCAGGAAGGGGCTCAAGGGGATCAAACCCTCTTACCCTCCTCCTTAGCTCGGTAAAAATTTTTTTAATTTTTTTTATTGCAAAAATGTAAAAGTGTATTTTTTGTCCTTCAAACAATATTTTTTCAAAAAAAATTCGCCCTCGTTTCATCAGGGCAATATTTCTGTCATTTTATTTTAAAGTTGATCATTTTTGACCAATTTTTCAGTCGAAAATCACAGATTTCTTAATGAATTCTCTGTTCGTCAGAAAAATTTGATGATTTTTCTCTAAAAGGCGTTTTCGGAAACCGCAGTTACAATCACATTTTTAGCATCTCAATCTGCTTTCTGCCAGCCATCTTTACCTCTATCATTCTTTTGTACGAGATCGAACAAATCGTTACTAATCACTGTATAATTTTCATTTGAAAAATCCAGTCTGCAAAATTACTTGCCCCAGTCAAATGTACCACACTATTTTTATCACAGTGTTTCCGAAAATCTAACCAGACATGACCCCCCTCCCCCCTGCGGTTTATTGACAGGTGAACAATAAGTCCGATAATGACCGAAAATCAACCAAACGAAGTCTAGGTTCATTTTAGTGAACGAAATGTTCTAACGTTCTACGTTATGTTAACTCGAATACCTTCATGACGTCACTACTCATATCACTGAATGTCGTTTGGAATTTTTTTTCTTTCAAGTCCAGAATGTTTACGCCCTTTTTAAACAATTTAGAATTTTCTTAAGAAGTTTTCTTATTTTTTTCTCGTAATTTTTTCAACTGAAATTTTTTTGATGTTATTCTTCCACGATCAATTTTTTTTCTCGTAATTTTCTCATCTGAAATTTTTCTGACGTAATTGTTCTCTATTGAAATCTTTTCTGAAAAGTTTTTTCAGTGTTCAACTTGAATCTTTTTTGAAAAAAATTTCTGTTCGATTGACGTCATGAAAATTTTGAGGGCAAAGAATCGAGTTGAAAAAATACAGAGAAAAAATTTAGACGTGGAGAAATTCGTCAAAAAAATTTCAGATGTGGAAATTTTTGGGAAAATATTTTTTTAAGTCGTCAATCGAACAGAAATTATACTTCTTAAAAAATATGCAAGTTCAACCATGGAAATATTCTTTAAAAAAATTACAATGGAAAAAATTGCGTTAGAAAAATTGCTATTTGAGAAAAATATGATGAAAATTTGAAGTAAAAAAATGAGAGTTTGAAAAATTACGAGGAAAAAATTTGGGAAAACTTCTTCAAAAAATTTTCAACTGTTTAAAAATGACGTAAATATTCTGGACTTCGAAAAAAAAAAGTCGAAACGACATTAAGCGGTATGAGCAGTGATGCCATAACTCATGAAGGTATTTGAGTTCCAGGGTTGACTGTCTTGTATCAGATTATGTTCAGAATTGATTCATTCGTTCAGTGGCTCGTTCGTTTTGCCTCTGGTTAGATTTTCGGTTCAATTTTAATATCCTGGCTAGATTTTTAGTTATCTTACTTCATTAATCATGAGAGCAATAGAACAATAGCTGGTTTGCTGGTTAGATTTTCGGCTACGTCCATTTCTAAATTTTCATAAATTCGCCTTGACTTCAGATATCAATTTGGGCAGTCAAAATTTTATCTGAGGAAGTTTTTTCAAGATAACAATGTCTTATTCAAATCATAGACAGACACCTCAAGTAAAATACTTAATTTTCATCATCAGTTTTTTCAAATGTTTTTTACCTGCTGATTTTTGAAAAAAAATCATTGAAACTTGCTTTTTCTAAAAAAAATTTCAGTTGGAAAAAATGATGTTTTTCTCAAAAGATTACCAAAGATATCCAGGAGTTCAAATTATAAATAGGCAATCCAAAATTTGAAAAAAAAAATTCTGCCTTCATCGTTTATTTACGACTTCTCTTATAAATTTTAAAAAACCAAAAATTTAGGCAACACTTCTTAATATTTTTAAACCCCCTGAAACATATTGAAATTCGCTTCAAGGACGTAAATATTCGATTTTCAAGAATTTTTCTCAAATAACAATTTTTCACCGATTTTTTTACATGGCATTAATACGTAGACGTCTTATAATTCCGCCATAACCTCGATTTTCGGTTCGAAACACCCCGAAGAAAACTCTAAAAGACAAATTATACCAATTTACTTTACGAAGATAACCCTGAAAGTGGTTTTTTTTCTCATCCAAACGTCACAACGCGGCTAAAACTGATACGAAATATGACACTGCGGTATCTCTAGGCGAAAACAAAACAGAGAGATGGAATTTCAAAATTCGGAAACTCTGCCAAACTGTACAAAGGAGAAATGAAGTAAACGGAGAGGATGAAAGGAGGGGGTCGTCAAAAAGCAGAGATGACCATAGTAAGCGATAAACTTTACAGGCATCGTGGAAACTTTACCAACATCCGTCGGCGTATCATCGTGTCGATGTCGTCGAGTTATACTCTGCATAGCTTCGTTTCATCTCAAGCATAATATCTCTTCATTTCAGTTCATATTTTAGGCCAGGTGAATTTTTGATCCAACTACCGATGCTGATATTCGCACGGTTCGAAACGTGACCGGGGGATGTATTTTTATCATAATTTTATTCCTTCTTATCCTCTTCCTCGAGGGACCACGATTACTTCGATTCGTCTTCCTCATTCTCCTGTGTACCGGTCTTTGAAAATATTATGTAAACTTGAAACTTTAATAGGGGCTTGACAATGTTGGAAAAAATCCCACCTGCTTTTTTCCCCCCTCGTCTTGTACTGCGAAGTACTTTTACGGTATAATTTTTCGATGCGGAAATTTTTCACTTAGAAAAACATACTTTAAGATTATTTCTCGTTGATGCGCCAACCAACAGTGGATTTTTTTAATCACGAAAAATTTTCACTCTGGTTGGCGGGCAGGCGTGTAAAGTTGAAAATTCGTATACTTTTAAAACTGGCTCGGCAACGATATTCGCGCCGCGTAAAGTTTTAACCATGGAAAAGTTTTATTGCGAAATGTTTTCTTTAGTACTTGACTTTCTCCTTTTTCTATTAATATTAATCAAATCTGGGTCATTTTTCATCTTGATATTCATGCCCCGCTCCGGCGTCGCGTTCCGCTCGTTTTGCGCAACTTGTGCCGATGCTTCGCCCGAGTCCTGCCGGTGTCTTTGTTTACGTTTCTTAATATTTAATTAGAAAATAAGTTGCGCTTTTACTCCGGATTTCGAATTTAGTTGGATAAGTTTTTGTTCTCCGGTGAGGTGCGGAAAGCAGTAACAGTCGAGCGTTGTTCTCTGCTACGATTATGCGGCCGTCTAATAATACAAAATACACAACAGCGGAATATCTGTACTTCGTTGGCTAATTTGTATTGTCTGGCGTTGGAGAAAATCTACACGAAGGGAGGGGTATCGCTAAAATACCCCGAAATCATCTCCGCCTTCCCGCGTTAAACTTTTATCGCTTTTATGTCTACTATAATTCGATACACAACGTCAGAAATACTCTCCCATAAGCCAACTCTATTACTATGGAAAACACAAAAACGAGACGAAAGAGAAAAAAAAATACAAGGCAAAAAAATACATTCAAAAAGTGATGATTCTCGAAGAAAAACTTTGGCGAAACTTTTTTCAAAAATAACTTCGGTAAAATTTTTATACGTTTTTATATAAGATGGCGGCCCAGGCGACGGCGGCCTAAACGCAGCCAAAATTTCTAAGAGATGTAATTTATTACTTCTTTGTTTTTGCCGCCAGAATTTCAATGCTTTGAGCGCGAAACTTTTTGAAAAATTATTCTCTTTTCCAACAAAACTACTGCGTGCTGAGCGAATTTAAAAATCCCAGATTTTCGTTCCCCTCCGGTCTGCTTTTTCTGCACACTCGAAGGAAAATACTCGTACTAAACGTTAAATCAATCGCATAAACGAGGCACGGATTTGTAATGCGATTTTTGAAACTATTCATGCCAAGTTGAACGGTGCAGGGGAGGGGTGTTATTTGTAGTGTTTCAAATACCGTGCGTAGAAATCTGTACGGAAAATGTATAGCATTTGGGTGCGTATATGATCGAAATTCCGAATACGTTCATTTTTTTAAATTGCCATTTGTTCGGTTTGGTAGCCGAGAATAGAGGCCGCGGGAATGTGATTTTATTGGTGTAATTGAGGAAACCTACCGCGAAGGTTGATTTATGCAGTTCATTATTTCAATGGAGGGAGGGGGGGAATGGATGAATGGCTGTCCTTGGAGCAAGAAGTCGAGAAATATTTTTCGGTATTAGTTTTTATCGAGAATTTTTCTCATCTCCAGCATCCCATTCAATTATCATTGTTAAAAGGAAATGTAAATTTCAACAGTATTCAATCCATTTTTATTTTAGGTGAGTGAACTGATGAAAAATGTAGAAAGTTTGGTAGGTAGGAGCCTACGTGTTATGATGAAAAGCAGATCAAAACTGAATTTATTTACAAAACACGTGAGAAAAGTAACAGTTTGAAATTTTTAACAAACAGGATTCTGGTTCCAGTTGAATTTTTTCCCTCAATTATCAGAATACTTCTCTCTAAAATCGTTTTTCCAGCATATTTTTCAACACCCCCCCCCCACCCCAAAATAATTTTCCAAATAGAAATTCTTTGACCGAAATAAAAATTTTTCTCAACTCTGAAATTTTGGCTGTGAGTGAATTGATTCCCAAAGGTATATTTGTGGGAAAATACAGGAGAATTGATTCCCATTTTTTTTTCTTTCAGATGTAGGTACGAATTAATTCCCCCCCTTTCAAATGTGAAGTTTCATTTTTGAATTCGTAGAAATAAAATTTCACTGGTTCAATTAGGTAGTGGTTAATTACTGGTTCAATCGTGAAAATTACTGATTCAACCAGTACCTAAATAAAATTTTCGCTGATTTTATCTCAATTTTCCAGTAGTTGAGCAAAAATTACGGATTCAAAAATAAAAATTTACTAATCAAATCGGTAATTTTTGACTGATTGGCAATCAAATTTCTCTGATTAACTGTGGAATCATTCTCTAAATCTGAATCAATGAAAATACTGAAAACTGATGTTTGAACAGCGAAAAGTGTGCAACTGTTAATCAGTGAAAAATTGCCGAATCTTGGTGAATTTTCATTTTTGAATCAGTAATATTTTTTGTACTACTGAAATGAATCAGTAAAAATTTCAATTTACCAATTCAATCTGTGATTAACAGCTGATTCAATCAGTGATTAACAACTGATTCAATCAGTGATTAACAACTGATTCAATCAGTGATTAACAACTGATTCAATCAGTAAAAGTACTCTTTCGTTTAAATCAGTGAAAAATCAATGAAAATTCACTGAGAAATCAGTGACATTTTTGAATTTTGCTAAAGAATCAGTGAAAATTTTAGTAAAAACCTTTGAAAAAAAAATGAACGCTCTTTTTGCTTTAGAGCAAAAATCTTAGAACATGGATATGTCAATAAGATGTTTCTTGAGGAGATGATAATGTTAAATGTTTAGAAAGTTAAGTTCAAACTAACCGTACCTACTCATTGTTAATCTGTTATTGTCTCAGACTGTAGTCTGGATGAAGGCGCGAAAAATAGGTTATGTAAAGTCAGGAGTTTCGCTTTTACAAAATTGGTACACACCATGTATCAAGTGAATGAGTATTGGGTTGGTCCATATTAAATGAACCAAAAATGAGGTCGAATTTTTCAATTTCGATAAAATTTTACGTAGGTACGAGCTTAGTTAGGTGGTCAATTCACAAAACCATAATCATTTTTTTTTTCAACCCTCTAGGGGGTAGGGAGGTGGGCCACGATATTTTTATGTAATTACAATTTTTTAGCAAAATGGTTCGATTTTGAAGACTCATACTTCGAGGTAGGTGGTTCATGGAGGAAAACTGTTTGTGGGGGTGGAGAGAGAAGTGATAGGAGATTCAAACGCGATAATAATATTTAGAAAAGCTTAAAGTTGAATTTTTTCAGTGAAAGTTCAACTTTCATATCGATTTAAAGGGCAAATGAAATTGAACATTTATATTTATATATTTATTGTAAAGTATACATACACAAATAACAAGATTACAATAAAATAATTTAGGAAATAATATGATATACTTGAGTATCGTTTTTCCAAACTGAGCTAACTTCAAAAACCGTGCATGAGGAAAGGGCCTTAGGTGCCATTTTTTTTTCCGGAAAGGGTCCTAGGTATAATTTTTTTCAGAAAAAGATTGCACCTTAAGCCCTTCCCAAAAAAATGGCACTAAGGCCCTTTCCTCATGCACGGTTTTTGAAGTTAGCTCAGTTTGGAAAAACGGTACTCACTTATATTTTTGTACAAGTACGAATATTACTAATTAAACATCAGTTGCATGTTTAATCAGTCGCCATATTTTCCAATGTCATCATGAGCCCGTCAAATTCTGTTTCAAAATCGGTTACTGGAATTGAGTTTGGTGCTGCAAAACGCATGGAGGGTACATCATTGTTGACTGGACATTGATTTGTTGTTGCAAGTAGTGATGACGTAGAGCCAGTTGCTGATTCCTTTGCGCGTAAATTTTTTCGAATAGGTTTTTTAAATTCGCCAGCCATTGGACCTTCTACTTTTATCTTCCCAACAGCGTTGAAATATCAATTTAATTTTTTTATTTTGATAATATATAGGTAAACCATTTATTATCAATTTCTGTGCCATATCCTGAAAAATAACAGAAATTAAATACTAGTTAATTGAAGTATAATATTTTCATTTTTTACCTCATTTTCCAGTTTTATGTAACCGTGATCTGTTAATACAGTGCAGGAAATAACTCCTTTAATTCGATTGTTTAGGACACTTTTTACTAATCTTTCTGGAAGGTCAGCATTGCCTGAAATGAAAATGAACATGTAGATCTACAAAATGAAATTAATAAATAACTTATTGGTTGAAATAACTTACCTTTAAAATATAACGAAATCTTTTTATTTCTTTTTGGAAGAGCGAATTTCATCAATTTTTTTTATATCGTCGGAGGTTGTATTACTATCGATTTTAAAGGAGAACACATTTAAATCCATTTTAAAATGTGAATTAGAATCGAAGTCAGCAGAGTTATGAGAAATGAAATGCTTTTTCATAGTATAGGTTCACATATTTATCATTTACTTAGCATTTTAATTTAGATGGTATGTGTAATTTACAGTTAATACAGTCTCAGGCATTAAACGAGGGTAAGAAATTTTAAAGCTCTGCAAATGAACTTTCATTCAGAATGCAGATGTTGTATTGTTTTTACCTCAGACAAAAGTCATCAGAACAACTTCAGTAGTGCATTCCAATTCAAAGTTATTTGAAATTAAATCGGCGATTGGCGAAGGGTCAAATAATTTCAAACAAATATAAGTTAACCTTACTGATATCGTTCTGGTCTCTAATTGTAGAAAAACGTTCAATGATTTGAATGAACCCAAGATGAGTTCAGACCCTTTATTTCTGTTAGAGTAGTTGCCATTACAAAATTTGAAACAAAAATATAAAGACAGAATGAAGGTTTTATGTTAGACATTATTCGCGCAAACCATCCTATTTATCTTAATTTTTTCATCCCCGTACCTGTACATTACCTCCCATATCTAATTTTCAAATACGTATCTACTTCGAAACTGTCTTACTCGTTTCCAAACCATAAAAATTTTTCCTAGCAAACCTACTTTTATTATTGACGTATATCATCTGTATTTTCAACGACATTCATAATACGTTCTCACGCCTTCACAAAAAGATCCAACAAAATTGAAAACTGACAATATGAATTCTTCATCCGGCTACGTTCCTCGCCCAGTATTCTTCACCGAACCAGAAGTAGACAACGAGCTATGCAGTATGACTATAAACAACCAACACAATTTCGTTCGAAGACCACAACCAGTGGAATTTTGGTCCGATGACACCATCGCTAAGTACATCCATGAAGTAAAATTGGAAAAACCGATGTATTGCAGCAAGCCTTCAGATATACATTAGGGTGGAGTGAAAAAAAAAAAACATATCTTGGATTTCGACCAAATTTGGTCTGGTAGTTTACTTTGAGTGGGAGACCTCACAAAAAAAATTTGAGCCCCCAAGGTGCAAGTGGAGGGGAGTAGAGGAGGCTCAAAGTGCACCTCCTTTTGGAAAAAAACGCTGTTTTTTGTGTTTTTTTAGTCCAAAAAAATTATTTGAGAGGCTGTCGTAGCACTTAAAAGTTGCGATTTGAGTTTCTACGTCTCCCTGAACCATCGCCATCCTTCTCCGATCAAAACTCAAGAGTGCTACCAGGGGGTTGAAAAGTTGCGGATTGCAATATTCCAATAATACGAAATTTTCGCGAACCTGAAATGATTTTTTTTCGTCGGGGAATTGAACAAATTTTTTTTTAAACCACTAAAAGTAAATATTGAAGAAAAAATATGAAAATTTTATACACCAGTGCAGCCAACAACGAATCGTAAAATTCCAAAATACGGAATTTATATCGACTTTAAATAATTGATCATTTTTTCGCCGAAAAATAGTAAGTATGTATTTTTTTTTCAATCACTAGAAGTACAGGTATTTTGGAAATTTTTTGAAAAATTTTGTACGTCAGTGCAGCCAGTTACAAAATGTAACGTGCAACACTATGGAATTTACGTGGATCAAGGATGTTAATTTTTTATCAAGTAAATTCCATTGTGTGGTGTATAAAATTTTCATATTTTTTCTTCAATATTTACTTTTAGGGTTTTAGTAGTTTAAAAAAAATTTTCGTTCAATTCCCCGACGAAAAAAAAATCATTTCAGCTTCGCGAAAATCGTATTATTGGAATATTGTAATCCGCAACTTTTCAACCCCCCTGGTAGCGCTCTGAGTTTTGATCGGAGAAGGATGGCGATGGTTCAGGGAGACGTAGAAACTCAAATGCAACTTTTAAGTGCTACGACAGCCTCTCGAATAATTTTTTTGGACTAAAAAAACACAAAAAACAGCGTTTATTTTCAAAAGGAGGTGCACTTTGAGCCTCCCCTACTCCCCTCCACTTACACCTTGGGGGCTCAAATTTTTTTTGTGAGGTCTCCCACTCAAAGTAAACCACCCCACCAAATTTGGTCGAAAGTCGAAATCCAAGATATGTTTTTTTTTCACTCCACCCTAATATACATACAGATATTCTATTTAAACCACCTATCACTAGGACCTATTATTCGCTTCACTCATTGAAGAATGAAAGAGTAGTTAAAAAAAGATAACTGATTCAAAAATGAAAATTCACTAATTGAATCATTAATTTTTCACTGAATTCTACAGTTGCACACTTTTGGCTTTTTAATCAGTCAATTTTTACTGAATCAAATTTAGAGAGCAAGAAAATTTCACTGCCAATCAGTCAGTCTTCAAGATTTTGACTGATTGAAGTTTAGGGAGAAGTTCTGGATTATCACTTAATATCGCGTTCAGCTCCATCTCAAATTATTCATGATTTACGATGTAAATGCAAAATGAATGAAATGAACAGCGAATTTGAAGAAAAAAAACGTTAGATATTGCTCATTTTTTGGAAAAATTACAATAAATGCCTGGATGAAGCATTGAAATTCACACTAAAGTAGATACTGAGAAATGCCGGTAGGAATGCTGGAACGAAAAAAAAATTTAAAACGCGAACACGACGTAAGATTATGTCAGATTTATGGTTTATTAGTAGCATTTGGTCCTTTTTTGCGATCATTTTTTTCATGTATCGATCACTTTTTTTTTGAACTTTTACATGCAGGTACATGAGTATTTCTTTTAATTTTGAAGATACTTGCATGACTCAGAAAAGAAACCACAACCAAATCCTTCTCAAATAAAGATCACTTTCAGAAAAATCTTTCTCTTGTGCGTAAATAAAGACACCATTGGCGAGGTACCAAACTCCACACACATCTTGCTAGGCACGAAAAAGCGTAACACGAAACTCCCTTCTCCACCGCATCACAATTCCTCTCCTCTTTCAAGCAGCATTGTTTAATAAGTAAAACTATTTGTTATTAGATTAAAAGGCATATTTGGCATAGTTAGCTCTTTTAAAAGCATAATGCTCGCTTTTCGCAGCGAAGAAAGCCAGTTTTAAACGTTAAACGATATTCTCAGCAGGCCATGTATAGAAGCATCGGTGAACCGCAAGTACTTCGTCGAAGTACGCGTAAACCTCATTTATGCCATAAAAACGAGAACTGCCTTGGGCGAAAAATTCCCTATAATCGTGGCCACATCAAACCTCTTGGAAGAAAACCGTGGGTCTGTATCGAGCAACGATACATCTCGTTTCAACTTATCGATCTATAAACCAAACGAGAAAAAAATTCTAGCTCGAATCAATTCATCCAACGATACACCTAAAACAACCCTCATATGTTTCACGTCAAGAGATATACGAGTTGGAAAATTTCCCAAAACAGCCTACAGGTATAAATCGCAGAAAAACCGAGGGAAAACTTTACGTCTGGAGTAGACCTCAAAGTACGACGAGAGAAAAAAAGTAGTCCGCCTCTTTCCATTCTATCAGTGCCGGATAACAATTGATGATCCGTAAATGTGAAACTTTGCAGCATCGAGATTCTATGCTCCTCTTTTTCTCTCGCTCGTTCGCCACTTTCGCTCGGCTTTTTCCTCGCGCAGTTTTTATCGCCCAAAAGCAACGCGAAGGCAAAAAAAACAACAATTCTAACAATAGGCTTTGTATAGCTGACGGCATTAATATATTTCGATTTCGTTCGCTCTTCCAGTCATCGTCGGAAGCGCATTTGAAAATCTTCCAAGTTATCGAAGTAAACTTAATTTTGATTATTTTTATATTTTCTTCCGTTCGGGTTTTCTTTTAGTCGCGAGTATTTTTCTTCGACGACGAATACAACCAGAGACGTAAATGCGTTCCCGACTAATCGCCTATATCTACTTAGGACGATCGTATTTCATTATTGAGGCAGACGCCAGCCTTCTGCTTGATGGCTAATTTTCTTCATTTCAGATGATCCGGTGTTAACAAAGGTTTTACTTTGCCGATACAAATGTCAATGTCGATGGCTGTTTTTTTTCCTCCAGAGATTTATTTCAACCTTTGACTATTATTTTTCTTACAGTCTTGTCAAATGTGCGTCAGTTGGATTGATTTTTTGGGGTATTTTGTTAATGCATTGACAATTTTTTAGTTTGGCTTCGATTGGTTTGCGAAATTTGGTTAAATTGAGCATTCTATTGAAAGATTTCTTCAAATTTCCATAATGTGGCCGAGAAAAGTAGGTGGCGGGTTCTGCGCCAGGAGTTTTCAATAGTCCTCCTTGTGGGCAGTATTGATCTTTTAGACGAAAATGAATTCAATTCAAAATTGAATTATATTTATTCAATGCCCCAAATTTAATTCCGAGGGCGAAATCGCTCAAAAAAATGATGCTCCAGTGATGAATTTTTCATGACATCAATTTTATCGGCATTCCTGTTTTTAAACTGAAAAAATTGATAAAATTTGGGTATGGGGGGGGGGGAAGAAATTTCTACAATTTTTTTCGGCATGATGTTCTGAACCAATTTAGCCAAAAAATTTTTGGATCGGAATTTTTTTTGAAGTCACCGTAAAAATGTAACTTGAATTTTTTCGAACTTTCCATCATTTCAAATTTCTATTTATTGAAAAATTCATATCTGTCTATATAGTTCCTTCAATTTCGAGCGTAGATAATTTCTTCGCCGAATTTTTCTGTTTGTCTTGGAAAGTTTCACCCAAATCAATTCCTTTTTCCGAAACCATTGCTATTTTAAATTTGAAATAAGCTACATTTTTATCCATATTTATTTAGGCAGACCTACAACGTTTTTTTTTTTCAGCTTCCGCAACTTTTGTTATTTTCTCGTGAAATGAATGATTGAAAGGGACCTTTTCCATTTTTAATTTCGAACAATACCAGTCTCTTGGAAAAGAATGAGTACGACTTTTCGAAACATAACGGTGCTGGATATCGACCAAAATCGATACATTGATACCTACATCGACATTTTAATTTAGCCGATATTCCGCTCCGCTGCTTTAGTAATATTCCTTTCGATGAAGGTATTGTTCCCAATTGAAACTGGAAAAGATTTCAATTCATTTTGCATAAACGGTGAAAACAATGAACACAAAAATACTTTTCATCTAGTTGAAAAAGATTCGCCTTTTTTCCTTTTCCTTTTTTTTCCATCAAGTTTTAATTTGAAAAGTTTTCTACGCTTTTTCTCCTTCTCTCGAGGATTTTAATTTTTGTCGGCGGAAATTTTCGGATCGATTTAATTGGCGTAATTTAATCAGCTTTTCTGTTGGTGGCTTTTATCACATGCATGTGCATCGAATTCAGGCACAAGTTGAAATTTTCAAGAAAGTATTTCGAGCCGGATGTAAATAATGGTGAATTTCGAGTCACCCTGTATGTATTTATTTTAAATCGAGAATCACAACTTTGATTATTTTTTCCTGGGTTGATTTTTTTCCTCTTTCGAATAAACTCGAACTCTCGCCATGGTTTTTCGAAGTAAAAAAAAAAAATGACAAGAAAATGGATGTTTTTCCTTTACTTTCGGGCTAATTTTCTAATTGAATGATCTCGTAAGAAGGAAAAAAATATAATTTCGGGTGTAGAATTTTAGCTGTCAGAAATTTTTTCGTTGGGATTTTTCCTCTCTTAAGACGACGAAGACGTTAGGCGCACACGCGTTTAATTTGACATTTGAAAAAGTATTTTTAAACTGGAAGCAATAAAGCGTGTAAGAAAAAAAAAAGCACGATACCGGGGTTTGCTTTTTAAATAAGACGAAAAATCAATAAGGGTGACGAAACATTTCCCAAATGATCAATCTTCTTCCTCCAGTGATCCCGACAAGGCGCGGCGGTGTTCTTTGCTGCTTGCCTTTTTTTTTTACGTCGACGTTTTCTTCTCCGCTCTTCCCATCGGACTCGGTGTTTTCTTCAGATTAACGACTCATTAATTTCCATTTTGTTGTTCGACTGCGAATGACGAAGGAAAGGAAACGTTGCCAGAATGAAATTGATTTGAACTCGAGGCATTAAGTAGTATCCGAAGGTGTAAGGAAATAGTAAATTATTTACGAGTAGGTTTTAATTTGTTTTATAATTTACCCTCCTGCCCTTTCTGCGTCGTTCTCATGGTCGTCGTGTTTCCATAACGTATATCGATTCTGTTCAACGTGTGGGAGTAAAACAGGGGAAAATAGAGATGTTGTGTAATTAGAAGCTCGAAGCTAGACGTACGTGTGTGTAAGGAGACGTGTAATTTTCAGAGTTACCCGACGACGCAACGTGTTGAAAAAATCATCTTAGTTTGTAATGCGAGTAAAATATTCATACGTAGGTGACTCGAGATACCTGCACAAAGATATTTATTATTTAAGGATCAGCAGTAGAAAGCAAAAATGAGAGAAAATGAATAAGGTGTTCTCAAGAGGACGAAGATATTGAACGCAACGAAAAGATTCCTTCGCAGGTTATTTTGAAAATGGAGATTCGGGTCATTTAAAATAGGCCATGGCAACAGAATTGAATAAAATTGTATACTTGAAGCTTGAAACTCAAATCCAATAAAATGCTTCAAAGATAGGGCCTATTCTCTTTTTCTACTTAAATGGATAAAAAACTGCTTTGCATCTGACAACAGTAATAACTCTTGTACTTTTGAGAATAGATAGATATTTTCTTTTCATGGTGTCTGACTGATAAAAAAAAAATTAGAGAATCAGAAATTAACAAAAATTTCATCTCAGTAACTTGGCTAGAGAACCAAAAAATGGCAAAAATTTCATCTTACAAAGAAAGTATCTCAACTCGAAGTAAAATTTTGAGCCAAAAGAAAAATTAATCGAAAGTACACCATGAGAAGGCCTCGTTACCAAAATTTCAGGTGCTGAAATGCATTTTTCGAATTTTTAACAATTTTTTTTCAATTTTGAAATACATACCTTATAGCCTGAAAAAAATACCAAAATTTGATCTCATCAACGAAAAGAGTTGAAATTTGCTAATAGTACCAAATTTTCGATCCGGTGAATTAATTTTAAACGGTTTCAAGACGTTCCGAAGCCACCAAAAAAATTTTGAAATTCTCCAACTCTGAAAAAATGCCTTTAAAAATGGCCCATATGCACTATAGCACATATACCTAATCAAAGATTTATGGGCATTTCTCCAGCACTGGAAAATTTCAAAAATTTTTGGTGGCTTCGAAACGTCTTGAAACCGCTTCCAATCGATTTGGCAGGTCGAAAATATTGGGTACCCACCTAATTTCAGCTTTTTAGCTCGTAACGTGTGCCTTGGGCATACTTTTGAATTTTTTCCAGGAAAATATTCTGTCCAAAAATACGAATTTGAATTTGGGAATTTTCGAAAATTGCGCTCTAATCGGTTAAATAGGTCGCCAAATTTTCTGGTGACTCCAAAACGCCTTGAAACCGCTTCCAATCAATTCAGTGGGTCGAAAATAGGGTATTATACCAAATTTCAACGCTTTTCATTGATAAGATCAAATTTTGGTATTTTTCAGGCTATAAGGTATTTCGAAATTTAAACAATTTACCAAAATATGAAAAATGCATTTCAATACCTGAAATTTTAGTTACGGGGTCCTTTCACGGTGTACTTTCGATTAATTTTTGTTTGGGCTCTAAATTTTACTTCCGAGTTGGGATACCTCTTTTGTTAGTAGCAAGAAAACTAAGAAATAACAAAAATTTCAACGTTTTGGCTGCAAAAAGCAAGTCATTTCAGTATTTTACCCTTTCCTTGAATTATTTAATCAAAGGATGAACAAATAATTTTTTGGGGTAAATTTTTAAGCCAGAAAAATGGAGGAAAAAGTTCAGAAAATGGGGAGGATTTCAATTTTTTACGTCAAGTAAACACTTAGGTACCTACCTAGTACCTACATATGTCTTTTTTGAATGAGATTCTGAATTTCGAATTTTAAAATGACTCAAACCAAGTTTGGTCAACTATACGTGACGAAAAATACACCGTGTTCGGTTTTCAGCGTCGTATATGTAAGCGTCATGTTGTATGTCAAAGCTTTAGTGAAAACTTGAAGGATTATTTATTAAAAGTTGATATAGGTAGCGACGACGATGATGTGCCTGTAAGCACACTGGTGTGATATAAATTATTCACAAATCAAACTAAATACCTGTTTTCTTTTTCCTTTCTTGTTCGCTAAGTTAATTTTCCATTTGACCGGCTGGAAAATCTTTTCACGTAAACCGTTCCCGTTCGTGTCGTTTGGTTCAATGGACGAGCGGCCAAGTTTACCGCAACCATGTTAATTTTTAATCAGTTCTATTGAAATGCTCGCCTTTTATGAAAGTTTCACTTTTTATCGAACGTCGTCGCGACGCTGCTGTTTGGTTTGCGAATCGTGGCTGGTGTAGAGAATGCCAAAGGTATGCAGATTTTTTATTCGTGATACTTCGATGTCGGTACGCTTCAATGTGGACGTTTTTGTCGAAAACGTAAAAATTATAATTAAGGTAGCATCTTTGATAAAAAATTTTGATATTTTATTCGCCAGTGTGCCAGTGTGGAGAAATGATGGTTAGCCATTGGAAATTATTTGAATTGTTCATATTTCTGTAATTAGTAATTGGTGGAATTTTTCTTCAAAATTTTTTTTTTGTATGCAGCCTTGTTCGGTTGAATTTTCAAAATTCATTCTAAAAAAAAAAAAAAAAAAAAAAGGAAAATTCCTACTCCTTTCATCCTAGACAGCTGAATATTTCGGTTTTAAAAAATTTCCGGCGTCCAGTTGAAAATTGAAGTGGAATTGCATTTCCATTTTTGCAAAAAGCGTATTTTATGTGGAAAAAAAAAGGTATGAAACACTTGAAAATGGAACAAAAAACGTGAAAGTTTGGTAAAACCTTTAAGAAAAAAAAAATTAATGATGAGTAATCTCGAATTGAATTTTCGAAATTTTTTTGATTTTTTTGGAGGTGGGGAGGGGGGTGTAATTAAATTGAGGTTTTTTCGAATTTTTTTTGATTTTTTTGGAGGGGGGGTGTAATTAAATTGAGGTTTTTTCTACGTCGAAAAAATATCTCGAAAAAGCACACTTTTTGTTTTCTTATTTAAACCATTAAGAAAGAGAGGAAGAGAGAAGGTAATCTCCTCTTTCAACCCCCCCCCCCCCCCCCCCCCAAAAAAAAAAATCGTGAATTTTTTTTAAAAGTATAATATCTTGCTGAAGTTTTACTTTTTTAATAACTGAAATTTTGTTAGACCATCCATTTTTTCAATTGGTGATTGATTTTGAGAAACTTGTTCAAAATTTTATGCTTAGAAATCAAATGACAGGCATACACATTTCTACCTACGCAAAAATAAATCTCAGGCTTAAAAATTTTTTCCCAGTTCTCGGCTCCTTTCGCATTCAAACTATTTGCAAAACAGTCTCAACTGCTTCCCGCAAAACGATGCGACTCCGGTTCAACGAACCATCAAAGCATGCCTGAGAAAAAAACGAAGGGAAGAGATAGCCAAACACGGCGCAATCCGATGGTATTTTCGCCACGGTATAAATTCAAAACTAGACTGGTGTGACGGGCTCACGAAGAGCGCCGGGACGAAGTAATTTAAGGGTTGAGTACACGACGACGAGGGGCATCGGTGTTGCGGATTGGAGAGACGAAAGGTACCGGCGCAGGGGCCGATGAGGGGAAAAAAAATCAGAATACAAATTCCAGGTTTGCGTAATAAACGACGCACAATATTCGTTTGGCACGTCTAATCCCTTACCTTTTGGCAGAAAGCAAACGACTCGGCAGCGTAAAATTTCACCTCGACGACGACGACCGTATACGTAGTACATCTTTTCCCAAATTATTTAACTTTTAGTTAATTGCTTTTCGCGTTCGGAAAATAAATCGTTTAATTTAAAACGATACCCTCTCTCGGTTGGCTTTTAAAGAGAGGAGAAAACTTCCTCCATTAAGTTGAACGATAGACTTTAAAGGTGCGGCGTATTCGACGAACGGGTTACTGTAGGTATACGTATTCGGTGTATATTTTACACCATCCTACAACTTTTATCCTTCACAATTCAATCAGAAAATGGATTTTTTATTCCAACTTAAATAAACCGTATAAGGCGATTAATTCTGCCAGTGGAGCTAAATTAACGCTAATTTCCCCAACATCGAGGGAGTATTTTTAATTGGTCGAGACGACCGGTCGTCTGTAATAAATGGCTGGATTCGTCAATCGATGAACCTACACAAGTTAAACGTAATCTTAACGTCTATACCCATCAATCATTTCACCTTTTACGATGGAATTAAATAATTGAATGTATGAAAGACGATTGAACGACGCTACCAGACGTGACGCTTTTATAGTTATTCACATCGTAGCGTATTTGTACGTCTACCTATATACATTGATTCCTGTTCTATAATTTTCCAACCCATTAGAATTATTGCCTGCAACAGTCTTCCTAGATGTTTATAACGTTTAAATAAATTACCTATACCAATGAGCCATGTTTTGTTCTCCTTCGACGTGTCACGAGATATCATTTTATAGGCGTATGTGTAATGTTGATGGGTGTTTCTCTCTTTATATTCGTCTACGGATTGTCACATCTGATATCCCCTTTTCTTTAGGCATCTAAAAAATTAGTGAGTTGTTTGAACACGGCGCTGAGGAGATTTATACGGTTTATAGCGGTCTATTTTCTACGTATCTTGGTCGAATATCTACTTACATTCCCCTTATAATTATTTACTAACCTTCACGGCGAAGATTATTCTGCGCAGCAGATTTCGTCGACTTGATTAATAATTGATCTATTTTCGAACATTGCCCAACATTTGTTGTTTTTGTGGGCTCAGATAGGTTATTCGTGTGTTTGGGTTATTTATGGAACGTTCGACGCTATTTTTCTGCCTTCAGATGTGTTTAATTAATAAGGCTCTTAGGACCTCGTCATTTACGATGATCCCTGCTGTTTTGTTCGGTTTTGATTTTAGTTTTATTTTACAATTTTTTAAATTTGAATTTTCCAACGAGAAAGATATTTCAACTAAAAAATGAAATTCTGAGCAGAAACAGAAATTAATCGACAGTACATCGACTTCCCCCTCCCATAGTCTAAATTTCAAACGCAAAAGTTTATTTCTCGAATTTTGGTAAATTTTTGAAATTTCATGAAAAATTACCTTATTGCTCTGCATAATGTAAAAATTTAAAATTTTCGATGAAAACCCATGATGAAAAATACATTTTGTAAAACCTGCTTTTAAATTGATTGAAAGTGGTTTTGAGACATAGAGCTTCCAGAAAATTTTGGAATTTTTCAGCGCTGGAGAAAAGTTTTTACAAATCATCTATGAACTTCTAAACCCCTATATTTAATCGTGGAAGACTCATATTGGTGACCTAACTAATCGATTGAAGCAAAATTTTCCAAAATTTTCAACTTTAAATTAAAATCTATGTTTAAAATTTTTTTCAAGGAATATTTCCTGCCAAAAAATATTATTTTGGATTCAAAGATACCAATTTCGGAAAATTAGGTTTTAATAAACCCAATAGTTCACTAACGCAGATAATCCGCGATGAAAGGTGATGAAGTTCATGAAAAAAATCCTGTTTTTTTTTTCAAGTTGAATAACTCCAAAATTTTCTAGAGACTCTGAGACGTTTCAAATCCTCTTCCATTTAATTCAATAAGTCAAAAATAGGATATGTAGGTTCCAAATTTCAGCTTTTTTCATTGATTAGATCAACTTTTCACAAATTTCAGGACCATGAGATAATTAATTTGAAGTTTCAAAAATCACTATTTGAGAAATGAATGGATTTGCTGTTTTTTTTTTTATGTTGAACCCTTGATTTATTTTTGTTTCGGGTCAGAAGTTTACTTCAAGATGAGATGCCTCCTTGTAATGTAAAGAGCGAATTACACATATTGATTTTCTTTCATAAATGGGTACCTAAGTATCACCTAAGATCGCCTGAAATCTACCACTTTTTTGAAATTTGCCACCAAACAAAGACTATTTGAAATAGAAACGCCCATACGCGCACCCAAGGAGGAGGGCTCAAGGGGTTTGGGCCCCCTCCTTAAGCTAGGAAAAAATATTTTTTTGCTGCAAAAATGTAAAAAAATTGCATTTTTTTTTGCTTTTCAAAGTATATTTTTTCAAAAATTTTCTGTGACTGATTTTTCAGTCAAAAATCACTAATTTCTCAATAAATTCTCTGTTAGTCAGAAAAAATTGATGATTTTCGACTAAACAATCAATGAAAAATGGCTTAATTTGAAATTTGACCCTCTCCCCATTTTTTCTCCAATTATCAGCCCCTCCCTCAATTAATTTCTGGGTGCACTACCTATGGAAACGCCATAAATGGCTTTAAAATTACGTTGAACTTTCCTCCAACACTACCTAAAATTTTGAAGCCTTACACTAATTCCTTATTTTTTTCAAAGCATCTCAAAATTCAATTTTTGAAAAGCGGTATCCTAATTTTGATTACCTAAGTAGAAAAATGAACAAATAAGTATTACAAAACATTGAAAAAAATTTATTCGATGTTCATACATGTTCATTAGTCATTTATGCAATTCATACAGGTGTACTTACTTTTTTTTTATCCAAGCAATCTTCTACCGACGAATTCGCTCGGGCGAAAATTTTCCTGATACATTCTCAGATTTTCCAAATTTTTCCAACTTTCCAAACCCAAACTTGGGAAAAGACGAGAATCCCAACTTGACCCAACTTTTTCCAATTTTCCTAACTTTTTGCAACCTTAAGATGGTGTGGTGGAAAAATTTCCTTCTCATTCATCTACCAAAGAGCTTCAGAATAGCGGTGGTCGAAATTACGAAAAAAATAGTTTTTTTTTCGATTCCTTGAATTTTGGTCGAGTTTTGGTGTGCAGTTTTCCAGGAAATCAAAAATCTCCATTAAGTATTCGAAGATCATGATCAATAATTTTTCAGAGACAACCTCAAAATGTGTATCGAATCGAGCTGCTAAGTCATTTAGGGAAGAGAAGAAACTCAAAAGCTCAGATTGCACCTTCGAACCACCTTTCTTTTTTTTTTATGTCATTTCAATTTGAATTCATCGATAAAAAACTGCGATTTTTTTTCAAAATCGACGTCACTATGAAGATCCCTAATTCTGTCATACTTTGATTTTGATCTGGAAGTTTGGCATTTTTTATACACACTTCCTAACTCAAAATGAATCATCCCAATAGACCTGACCAGAATAGAATTCAAGAAGTCTGTTTTCATTCTGAAGAATCTGCCAGCCGGCAGTAACCATTTTTTTTTTTTTTTGCAAAAATCAACTCCGTTTTCTCTGATAGCAGTTTTTCTTAATTTTAGAATACTGGCTACAATTTGTAAACGAGTTTAGATTTTCGATCAATTTACGTCAAAGCAATCTTTCAATCCGTTTACCGAAAATTTCAGCTCATCATTTTCGGATTTCAACTTATCATAAGTTCATATCTTGATCAACTTTGCAACATGTACATATATTTATGGCACCAATCGAATAAAAAAAAACACGCTGGAAAAAATCGTTTCGAAAACGAAAAAACAGCGATTTTTTCATTTCCCATCGAATACGTTTCGGTCACAAAGATGGCATCATCTCATTTATCTGCGAAATCCAACCATCCACCGAGATCGGCAGTGGTGCACTTCTATACATCATTTTTATCACGCGGACGAATCGTGCAATTGTTATTTCACGTTGGAACAGAAAAATTATCCTATTCTCATGATAATGGCGTTCCGCTCGACTAGAGAGAGTTTCGTCGCAGCGTTTTCCTCTCCCTCCCTTCGGGCCGGGCGCAAAACGTTGTTTAACGTTGGGTCGTCTGTGTGTGACCAATTTCGGCGAAACGGCTAACGGAAACATAATATTGCTTTTCTCTATCAGATTGCGAATCCCTTAGATATATTACAACTTCTCAATTGTAAAGTTTTCCCATTTTAGATTCTTGGGCGGCCGCGTCGCATCGAGCGCCCGTAATGTTTACCCCGATTTATTTCCAATTCCCGAACTAATGAGTCATTTATCGTATTTACGTCGTAGCCTCGCGTAGCCGTCCTCGTTGAATTTCATGGCACGAAGATAAAGGCGAATTTGTCCTTGGTTCTGGCGAAAGATCATTGTGTAACGAAATCCCCGCTACGATGTATTTTTTTTCTCTCAAAAGCTCGACGAGATATTTTCGTCGTATCGTCGAATTTAGACCGAGAACGTGCGATTCGTTAAAATGAGAAATATCGTTTTGAATATACTTCGTGTGCGTGAGTCGAGATTGAGATCGCGTTCGAAACAGATACGTCATATTAAGTCTTTTTGTCAAATGAGCGTATGAATCATTCGAATAAGACATATTTACAGGTTATTGCGAATTTATGAAGGTAGGAAACGAATGAATTTCATTGGAACAAGCAATGCATAATAATTGTGATACGTGCGGAGATATTTATTCGCAAGGAATGAGAAGCGTGAAAAATGAATGTGGAGTGGGAGGCTAAGTTAGCTCAGAATCAGCATCAAAAAATCACTTAAAAAAGAAATATATGTCGAAATTTTATTGCTGAAAAAGTTTCTATACCATGTTCAGAATATGTGGTAAAAACCCACCACCCCAACCCTATTGCTTTTTGAGGGGGTGGATCCTTTGTGGGGAAAAAATTGTTTTGCACCGATTTCGCTCAAATTTGGGTGTAAGGTTAGGTGGGTGTAGAAGTATTCCCAAAAAATTTTTCAAGTCCCTCCGACCTCAGGGAGCTGAACCATCACTCCCCAAAGTTGGGAATTTTTGACAAAAATGAAAAAAAAACCGAGTATTTTGAGTATAAAGTCACCCCATAATATCAATTTTGAAAACTTTTATGATTTCTGTGTACATTTTGAGATGACGAATCCGACTAGCATATCAAATTTTTCATTTGAGGTGTTTAACTACCCCTGTGGCCCCTTTCAAAGTGTACAGATCGCGGTTTTTCAGCTAAAAATGACTTCAAAAAACACGATCTGTATTGAAAGGGGCCATAGGGGTAGTTAAACACCTCAAATGAAAAAGTTGATATGCTAGTCTGATTCGTCCATTTTCGGATTTCAATATTTCATCAATACAGTGCCCATATCAAAATCAAAATGCCAAATATAAGAAATGAAATTCGATTTAATAAAAATAAATTCAGAATCACAAACAAAGTACCTAATTGAATGACTGGATGACAAAAGGGCCTAATTCTGAAACCCCTGTTTAGAGAAAAACGCATTTCAAGTTTTCGCAAGCTGATTATCGTTTGAATGTTTGGATGAAATTATCTGGTTTTTTAAATATTGTGATGCCCAAACATCCCTTTCAAGAAATATTCATTTGAATCCCGTTTTAGTAGCCATATGATTGAGTTATTAATGAAACGGTGAAAGGGGAGTTAGGCCCTTTTGTCATCCAACGACTTT
Organism: Pseudococcus jackbeardsleyi; assembly: GCA_038380155.1. NCBI lineage: Eukaryota > Metazoa > Arthropoda > Insecta > Hemiptera > Pseudococcidae > Pseudococcus > Pseudococcus jackbeardsleyi. Next base: position 23,729,294 of record CM076239.1, on the reverse strand, counting down.
AACATCAGTTTCAACAGTACGAAATTATGAAAATAAATTTTGAAAAGTTGAAAATTATTTAATGAAATCGAATAACATCAAAAATGAGAGTTATTTTCATGATTTCGTACTGTTAGAACCAGCGTCAAAGTCGTCGGATGACAAAAGGGCCTACTTTCTGCAGCTTTTTAACACAGGTAGGAAACTTTGGTGGTTGATTACAGGCAATGTACGATCGGTAGCCCTATGGGACCAATTTTGATAAGTAGTATATCCATTCTAGTATCCATTTTCACGGTGGATGACAAAAGGGCCTAATTCGAGTTAGGCCCTTTTATCATCCAGTTACTCAATTTTAATTCATTATTTCTATAAATAGTCATAGAATAAAAATTTAAATAATACAAACAAGTTTAGTAAAATCAGTCTATTTTTACTTCAAAGACAGCTGCGTACCTATGATGAAGAATCTTTAATATATTTTGAACCCAACATAGAGTTGTAGAAATCCATGTAGTGAGTGTCTAGGAATACCTAACGCCTTTCTCCAAGAGAACATCTTAAGTCTTTTTTCTCCGCAAGGGATATCGGTAATTGTTGATGAAATAATCGAGATGACTGTCATTTTTCTTTGGCGATTTGAATTAAAACATCATTCTCCTCATATTATATTGTTTCAAATTCACCAGTTTTTCCTCTATATTTTGCCAGGAACTGAATCGATGAAAATGGGCCATTGTAATCGTATTTTTATAATATAACACAGTCTCACAAAATCTCATTCAGGTTTCCAACATCGATATTGGCTTCAACTGCTTCAAGTAATTTTACTTCATTAATGAATAAAAAATCACTCTCCCCTTCTCAATAAATTACTTCACATAAAATGGAACCATCGTTTAGCGATTCCATTTTTTAATTACGTTTAGATGCAGCTTTGACTTTTCGGCCCATGCTTATCTCGGCCCCCTAATTCTTCTAGCGATTTGGGATTCGTGGGCAAGTCTTTTTTTCTATAACCTTCTTTAAAGCTTCGTGTTTTTGGCATCAAGCTGAGAACTTCCTCCAGAATCTTTGGTAACTTCATGCGTAAAACCAGTTTACAAAAACTATACCAGTCATTTCGTGGTGATGGTCTTCATTTTTTGTTACCTGAAACACAACAAACTGTTTGCAACAAAATTCATCATTGTATGCTTTATTATTAGGCGCCCTACTTTTCCTGAGGGATTATTAAAGTCTATAGGTAGATAATCTATGAAAAAACACATCCATAATATTATGATACTTATCAACCCAGTATTTTATTGTTGTATGCCCTGCATTTATCCACGTTTCATCTGAGTAAAACATGGTATATTTTCTTGCCATCTTATCCGTAACAGTAAAATATTATGACATCGCCATGTGATAAAATCACATTTATTTTTCTGACAGCATACTGTTTTTCCATGTTTCTTAAAACTAAAATTTAGATGATGCAACACTCAGCACAGATTGTACTTCTTGAAACTTGAACGAGGAAGGATCGTGGTTTACTCTCAATTTGAATCAATCAAAAACTGAAGACTGGCTGATTAAAATAGACGGAATTGAGTCTCTGATTGGTAGTGAAATTCTACTGATTGCACAGTTGAGTAGTGGAATTTGACTGCCAATCAGTGAAAAATTACTGATTCAATCAGTAAATTTTCATTTTTGAATCAGTAATTTTCTCCCGAAGTACTGAAATGAATCAGTAAAAATTTTAATCAACGGATTGAATAAGTAATTAATTAAGTACTGTTTCAGTTTGTGAATTGAAATTTTTATTTATTAAAATCACTGATTCAATCAGTAAATAGAAATTTTCACTGATTCATATTTTCAGTACCTAGTTAAGGAAAAAATAACAGATTCAAAAATGAAAATTCACTGCTTGAATCAGTAAATTTTTCACTGATTTCTACAATGACTTGATTTCGTCTATTTCATCAGTCAATTTTGACTGATTCGAATTGAGAGTGTACCGCTTCAAGTATTTTTATTCAGACAAAGCATATTTTTGAAAGAAGAAATCTTGAACCTTTCTTCGGATCCTGTTTTTATGGTAGTTAGTGAAATGCTCCCAAATCTTTTCGCTAAACTCTCTAAATTTGAATCAGTTGAAATTCACTGATTAGTAAGACAAAAGTGTGCAACTGAAGAAATCAGTGAAAATTTTACCCATTTACTTAATCAGTGAATTTAAATTTTTGAATCTGTAAAAATTTTAATTTACTGATTGAATCAGTAATTATCCACTGATTGAATCAGTAATTATTCACTGATTGAATCAGTAATTATTCACTGATTGAATTATTAAATTTAAAATTTTACCGATTCATTTTAGTACTTAGTTGATAAAAGATTATACTGATTCAAAAATGAAAATTCACTAATTGAATCAGTAATTTTTCACTGATTGGCAGTCAAATATCATTGATTAACAGTTGCACACTTTTCGCTATTTAATCAGTGAGTTTTCAGTTTTTTGACTGATTCAGATTTAGAGAGAAGTGCGTCACAATACCTACTTACCGTCTTTGAAATTTACTGAATCCTCAGGTCGAAATAATTACGCAATTTTTTGTTTCTTCGGTCCTTGCTGGGAAACAATTTTTTCTTAAAATTTTTTAGCCTTCTCTCTAAACTTGAATCAGTCAAAATTCACTGATTAATAAGACAAAAGTGTGCAACTGAAGAAATCAGTGAAAATTTTACCGATTTAAACAGTGAATTTTCATTTTTGAATCGGTAAAAATTTTAATTTACTGATTGAATCAGTAATTAATCACTGATTGAACCAGTAATTATTCACTGATTGAATTGGTAAATTTCAATTTTTACTGGTTCACTTCAGTAGTAAAAAAAATATTACTGATTAAAAAATGAAAATTCACTAATTGAATCAGTAATTTTTCACTGATTGACAGTCAAATTTCACTGATTAATAGTTGCACACTTTTCGCTGTTTAATCAGTGAATTTTCAGTTTTTTGACTGATTCAGATTTAGAGAGTTCTTTAAAAAAAAGTCCATTGTTTCTCATCACTTTCTCGATTTGGAAACTTGAACACTGGTACAGCTTGCTCTTTCGTATAATTTCTTTTGCAATTCGGGGTGCAACATTTATTAACCACTTTTCTTAATTTTTTCCAAGTTTTTGAGAAAAAATTTGTTCCAAAAAAATATTCCAACACTACACAATACGTTATAATCACATATCATTATCAAGTTTCGCCTTACTGCATTGTTGCCAACTATTAGCACGATACCCTGTAAAATTTAATTTGGCCATGTATAAAAACAATATTCCAAAGTTAATTAAATAATAATTTTTTAATTTAAATTTGTCGATAAACCTACTCGAATTTCTCGAGTTAGGCTAACGACAATGTATTCTAATCCACCTACGAAATAACTTTTGCGAACATTGTGTAGCAGCAAGTTTTTCGCAAAATGCTCCAGCCTAAACCTAAATGAACCATGTAAGTCACATATTCTACCGAGTTATTACTCCCGTAAGAATATGGTTGTTTATGTTATCTCTTTATGTTACCTCATAAAGCGACTTTAGTTGGCATATACGTATACCTACGTACAGCGTAGGTACGTGTACCGGGGTAGATGCCGAAAGACGGGGAGGGGAGAAGACACAGCGGTGTAACATTACAAATTCAAGGTATCTATATAGATTACCCAGCCAGTGCTGAGTTTTATGCGTTCGCGTTATACAAGACCGAAAATCGTATAAAAAATAGTAAAAAGATGGCTTTAAAATATTATTTTTTTTATTATTTCGACATCGACGAAATGTGAAAATTTTCTCGATGGGTGAATGAAATATGCCTATACGTGCGACGTACCAACGTATTTCACCGATTCCCCAATTCCTCTTCCCCTATACTAGAAGCAGCGTAAACGAAATGGAAAGTTTCTCTCGTCGAAATATTTTTTCCGATGGTTATTCACTTTTTGTTTCATTTTGTTTGAAAAAGCCACTGAAAATGAAAATTGTCAAAGATGTCAAAGGAATATTTTTAGAAATACAGAGATGGACTTGAAGTAGGGAACTTCATTATTTTTTTAAGAAAAATAAAATAAATTACTGAAAATCTGAGAGTTGTAAAATTTATACGTCATTGAAAAGTAAAAAAATCTCATTTTTATTTTCAACGTAAGGATGATGATGGGGGGGGGGGGGGGGTGTCAAAAGTGAAGTTATATCAAGATGAAAAAATTTAAAATGAACTAATGAGCTTAAGTTTCTTCTATCTTAAAAAATATTCCAAAACAAAATTTGAAAAATAACTACCTAAAATATTTTAAATCGCTGGTTTGAAAAAGCCTTTGAATTTTCCTTCCATTTCTAAATGTTTCCCTGACAAGCAGATTAAAATGGGCTTATGAATTACGTCGACTTTTCGTGGGTTTGATGTGAATGACTTCACGAAGTATTTTTTTCATTTGAGAATTATCCATTTCGTCGAAAGAATATTACCAGGCCAGTTATGTCGTGCCTCATACTTGATTAAATATTTACGATATTTTTCCCCGTGTCTGATGGTTCATTGTTTTTAAAATTTCCTCCATTTTCATCCTCAAGGACTCCGTGGTAATGCCCTTTTAAGGCCCCGATAGTTTCTATAATTTTTCAATGTAAATTCGTTCGTTGTCGAGGAATTTTCATCTTTTGGAAAATCATTTCTCGACATTTTAGCTCTTAGTTTGTTCGATAACTCTGGTATCTTATCTCGGAGCAATATTTTATTCACATTGGCCCAAGTTATCTGACAAAACGACCAAAATATCTCGAGATATTACTCCTAAAATCAGAAAAAAAGAAAAGTTATCGAATTAAATTCAGACGTATCGTATAGACCCCGATTTAGCCGCATTTAACCCCCATCCCCCTATCAAAATGGAACAAACATTGACTCAGATGTTGTTCTTTTGAGTTTTATTTTCATTCTGTTATTTATTTACAAACTAAACTTAGACGATTATTATCAATAATTATTAGGCGGCCGAATATTACCGAAAATAGTATACATTCGCGACACTCCTATCAAAATGGAACAAACATTGACTCAGATGTTGTTCTTTTGAGTTTTATTTTCATTCTGTTATTTATTTACAAACTAAACTTAGACGATTATTATCAATAATTATTAGGCGGCCGAATATTACCGAAAATAGTATACATTCGCGACACCCCCCACCCCAGCAAGACGCCCCGAAAAAAAGAGAGTCAGAGTTGCGACTCGATTCTATATTTTTTGCATCGTTTGCGCCCGTCCGGACGCCTTAATAAGCGCACAACCGTCTGAGCGGTTCAATTTTTACAAGACGATACACGAAACAAACTTATAATTTAGCCGAGATATAATACACAGTGTAGGAAAAGAGCGAAGTATTAAAAAGTCGACACGTTTTCAAAATTACTATTCCCCGAAGACCGGAATCTAGCGTGGAAATTGCGAAGCAGGCCTTTAAATTGAACAACGAAACGGCGGCGCCAGAGCCAGTTTACGTTTGTTTCGGGTATTGAATTACCCGGCGAAAGAGAGAGAGTGAGATAGCGAAAGGGAAAAAAGAAGAGAGAGAGTGAGATAGCGAAAGGGAAAAAAGCCTTGTTTATTTCAATAAAGAACGTTGCTGAAAAAGAGTTTTGAAAAAAAAAAAACGAAAATAATTTTAATCTAATCTGAATTCATATCGGATTCTAACTCGCTTTTGTGAAACAGCCGCGTAAAATTGGAAAATTTTTTTAAATTAGTTCACTCGACGAATGAAAATTAATTAATTTTTTTTCACAGCGCTCGACATTGTTCGATGTTTTGAACATGGGGTTTTCCCATTTCTGCTTCTGTGACTGTATCGTTTCGATGGTTTTAATGGTTGCGGACCAGTGACCAGTGTGTTGAGATGAGATTTTTTATGAGTGCCATACGTATCGTACTGTAATAACGGAGTTTAATAATGATTCGAAAATGTCTCATTGGGTAGTTAACGTGGCCTATGGTTCGAGTGTTTTGTCGTTTTTAAAAAATCATCTGTGTGTTTCTGAATGATGCATTTTTTTCATCTAGTGGCAGAGTTTAATCATTAATAGGAATATGTATTCCGTAGATAAAGGACGGAGAAAGGTGAGAGAGGATAAAAAAAATTGAAAATTGGACTTGAGATGTTCTGTAAGTAGTAAGGTGTTTTTATCAACAACCAATCGAATTCTTTTCGAATTTTGGTGGTCTCTATAGGATTTTAAAGAAAATATAATTCTAAAATGAAAACAAAAAAATGAGGGAAATGATGCAAAATTTAAAAAAAAAAAATCAAAAATATGAAATACCTTGTGATTTGATTTTTAGAAAAGGATTTGAGGGTCCCTAAACCTTTTCCTCCCAGGATGGTTTCGTGGGTCCAAAGTTCATCTTTAAAAACCAAAATTGAGCCATACCTATTTTCATGTTCAAGAGTAAAATTTGGAAATGCATCATGTCTCCCATTTTTTTTTTTTTTTTTTTTTTTCATTTTCAATATTTTTAACCTGCGTTAAATCCAATTTAAAAAATACGTGTACAACCCATGACTTTAATTTAATATACATGAATAAAATTATTAGGAAGAAAATACATTGAAAGTGAGACTTCTCAAGTTTCGTTCCTAGACATATTCTAATCCTGTGTACTTCGTACTGATATTTTAACACGAAATCTTGGGTTAAGTATTCAAATGTTTTATGAAATGAAAATGTTACTAATTTTTTTTTTTTCATTTTCAGGTAATTTTGAAGTTATTTAGAATCAGTTTCATTATCACTTTTAAAAATACTGCGACATTTCAAACAGTTCTTATGAAGTTTTCGTCAATTTTCAAGTAATTTTGGAATATCTGTTTCTTATTTTTTGAGGCTTGCTTGCAATGAGATAATATATTCAATGAGAGACAAAAATGCTTTAACCTGCGCTTTTTCCCCATAAAACAACTCTGCAATAGAATTTTTTCATGTTTTGCAACCTTTCAATTATTCACCAGGAAAAAATCCACCGAAGATGATTTAAATTTTTTTCCATCCTGTTTCTTCAAAAGTTATTCAAGAAGGAACTGGAGAAATCATATACGTGAAGAATTTTTGATTGCAACTGTTTCTTCAGCTTTTTGAAAATAATTTCAACTTTCTTGAATTTTAGACGATGAATTTATTCAATTTAGTGTCTAAAAGAAAAAAAAGCAATGATGATTCAATTTTCAACTTTGGCCAAACTGTTCTAGATTTTATGAGAAAGATTTTTTGGGATAAGTATAAAATGAACTTTTCTCAAGTCGAAAACAAAATTCTGAGAATTTTAGCGTTTGTGAATCTCTGAAAAAGTATTTCGTGGTGCTGGATTGCAGGCTTCTGCAGAGAGGGGAAAGGGGTGATTCCTCTGGGCCCAAGATTTTTGCAGGGAGAGGCGCGAGGGCCCTTCAGAACTATAAAAAATTCATTAATTTCTTAGAAGTTTTGAAAATACATTTTTTCAAAAAATTTGAAAGTTATGAAAATCAATTTTAGAAATGATTTGGTGACTGTATAGACCAAAAAATACAATTCTTCGTAAAATTCGCCATTTTATAATGTTTTTTGAATCAGATGAAGTGAAGTGTAATAGAAGAAAGTAAAAAGGCTATAAAATATTGATTTTTCAAAAAAAAAAGTTGTACTTTTTGGTCTACTTAGTCACTAAATACTGAATATCTGGAATCAAGTTGACTCAAAAATCGAAATTTTGTATTTTCGATCACCCCCTCCAATTTTATAAGACATTTTTTGCTTATAAATTATCCCCTGGGCCCAGATTTTCTCTACACGAGCCTGCTAGATTCCAATTTTATATTCAAATTGAACCTCAACTTCGAAATGAAATCTTAATGAAAAAGAGGAGCCGGTTTCAAAATGTTGGTAACTTTTATTTTAGCTTAGCTGCTCTATAAAGGGAGCACTACATATGTAAATACTTAGATGGTTTAGCCAATATGATGTTCAGAAATCAATACTTTGCATTCTGAATTGTAATAATTTTCAATTTTAATTCAGATATCATACGCTTTAATTATTCAAACCTCCTCTTCTAATTGCACATAAATGTACAATGTACATCAGTGCAACGTTCTCTAATTCAAACCCACCCATTCAAACCTACACAAACTTAAAAAGTATATTCCAAACTTCAAGTGTACCGAGTACATAGTCAACGCCTTCAGATAAATCGTGCTTCGAAGTAATAAAATTCACAACTTTGCGGCTTGCGGACAAAAGGCTTATACCGTACGTGGCAAGTATATCCAACGAAACAGAAAACGAAAACGAAAAAAAGCCACATTTTCGAACCAAGCTCAACCCCTCGATTACGTCAGGTTTTTCAAATTAGCCATTAAGGTTCGCGTGATTCATCGCTGTACTATTCTTCAATCCACCTTCGGCTTCGTCAGTGTGATTCATTCGCGAATAGAATTTAACCAGCAGAAAGTAAATTTTATGACTCATCCGGCCTAGCACCGAAATCAAATTGGTATCGACTTTTACCTTGCTTTTTTTTTCCTACCATCAAAAAGCCCCAACCATAATACTACCGTTTGAAAAATCATTATTTACAACCATCTTATAATGACCTGCTCCCTTTCCTCCACCAACTCAAAGACCCAAGGAACAGAAAATCCTTGGAAAAAAACACCACTACATTGCAAAATCCTCGCAATATAATTTTCGCCTCTTCTCGCGTTTCGTTTTGTTCGCAGCGTCTAAGACACTCGAACGATTCGAGCTGTCGGAAAACTTATTTCATTAATTATTCAAACAAGGACATAACATTTTCCAATAGACTAGTCTCGCCTCGCCACCGCGAAATTTCTAATAATAAGTAAAATTATAAAGGCGCTATAATAGTTCCCCGACAAGATGTTTTTTCTCGAAAAAAAAAGAAGGAGGAAACTCAGCCACCGAAATCATCTCCCTCGGTAATTAATTATTTCGCTGGACGAGTGTTTCGGGCGAGGGGACGAAACGCAGAACGCCTGCGCCTAAATTTCGCTTGTTCGATGTTTCGAATTCTTAGAATATCTATACGACAGAGCGAGAGAGACACGTCGAGTAATTAAAAGCAAAGTACGATATTTGACGTTAATTTGTCGCTAACGAATAATTATTATATTGTCGAAAGAATAAAAAAAAACTTGGGAAAGGGGGAAAAACGCGACGGTACTAAAATGGCACGAAATTACAGAGATGAGAAGCCGTTCGTTATTGCTATTAGCGTGGCGATGATTTTATGATAATGGAAACCCTTATGAAGTGTTGCGAACTCGCTTTTAAAATAATTAAAACGCGTTAAGACGCGCGAAAATATACCATCCTTCTTCGTATACTCTTATTCGCCAAGTATTGGACTTTTCTTCGGCATGTACCGGCGTCCTGGTATTATACCTATACTTCGTTACGAGAAGTTTTAACGAACGAAATTTTGCAGTTTGCCAAAAAGGGCATTAAAATAATTACTTTGTACGATTTACGCCTTTGTCAGCATAATTTTATATTTTATTGCGCAATTATCTTTACAACTCGTAATCAAGATTACTCTGCAGAAGATTCCAGCGAAAAGGTAACTTATTTTTCCACCAGAGAAAAAAAATACTCGCGCTGGATTATATCTTGCTCTTTCGTCTTTCTCTTCTGCCTTCATTTCGGCTGCGAACCAATAACAATTTACAACCACCATAACCGATCAACATTCGACTCTGTACGAAAACGAAAGGCAATTTTCTCAACCATGGACGTTTTTTTTTTTTTCGTGCTCCCCAAAAACTCGCAAAATACAGCATTGCCGCACAAAAAGTTGTGCAATAGAAACAAATGTTGCAATGGAAAAAGGCCCGGTTATTTCTGGACGGCTTCTAAATTAAAGTGTAAACGTATATAGCCCACAGGGAGCAAGTTCAAAGCGCAAATTACCTTTCTAATACTATCTAATCCTCGAATATGTGTTCCAGGGCAGTTTACTCGGATTAATGTCCGTACAGGCCTGTTTCCAGACAAGTAACGAGTAATTCTTGCCGGTTTTAATGTTCCAAAAGCGGCGAATCTTTGCCTTATATTTCATTTATTAGATGTTGGTTCGAGTTGGGTACCGAATTTTCGGCGTTTCTGGTGAAATTTTAGCTCGCAGGGAGGCTAGCTGGAGAAAGTGTTTTACTAGTGATGTGATTCGTGGAGTTTTTTGTTGCCATGGAGTGTTTGAGGGGTGAAATTATTTTAGCGAATTTTAAAAATTTGGAGATTCACGAGTAAGTTCAATCTCAAATGGTCACAAGGTACCCAGGGTGCAAGTGTTGTACTGTACTATTTGTCAAAAATTCGAAATTATTGTAAGAAAATATGCTACCGGTAGCACCACAATTCTAGGTGGCAAAAACTCTGAAAAGTTTGTGGTAATTGGCTTTTTTTTGACACGCTGAATTCATTTTTGGGGGAATTTTGACCCTAAACCCATCCAAGGAGGGTGGGGAGGGAGTAAAACTCCAAAATTTTGAAATTTTTCGAGTGGGAAATCAATTTTTTGGTTTTTGGACTTCCTGAATTCGAATCCGAGAATATGTTTTCAATTCAGTCACATGGGAGAGTGGGGGAGGGGGTTAGGTAATTTAACGTTTGATAAGAAATACGAAACTAAATTCAGAGGCTTACTTGGTTCTTTATCGTATATCGCGCGCGGTACTCGTCCTGATATTAACTTCGCCATAAATTTTTTGAGCCGTTATCAACATCTTGCGAATTCCGAGATCTTTAATTACGCTAAACGGATCCTGAAATTTTTAAAATTTGCAATTAATCGTAAATTAACGTATAAAGATCGATCTCCTTCGGCGTACATTAAATTACCTAATCCCCTCCCCCACTCTCCCATGTGACTGAATTGAAAACATATACTCGAATTTAAATTCAGGAAGTTCAAAAACATAAAAATTGATATCCCACGCGAAAAATTTCAAAATTTTGGAGTTTTGCTCCCTCCCCCACCCTCCTCGGCTGGGTTTAGGGTGAAAATTCTCCCAAAAATGAATTCGACGTGTCAAAAAAAGGCGCACAGCGATTGTTTGAACCCGAGTTTTTCCGAGTATCGTTTTTAACTTCTTGTTCCAATTCGTTGGTGACGTTTTTAATCCATATAGCGATTTTTTTAGTACGAAGACTGTATTTTTGTCGCCGTTTGCGCCCATCGGAGGTTTGAACGCGATCAATCGATTTACATCGCCGTTTAAGAAAACAGTCGAGACGTGAGAGGGGGCTGAAACCTAAAATTTTGAAATTTCCTCAGTAGCATAACAAAATATATGGTTTTTTTTAGACCTGAATTTTTATCCGAGAATATTTTTTCAATTCAACAATTCAAGAGGATGAGGGAAGGGGGTTGAAACCCAAAATTATATCTTACTTGCCTTTCTCAAAAATGAGGGGAAGACAAAGGGAGCTACATGCATTGGATCGAATAAAAAAAATAATTGAATATTCGAAATCAGTGCTCCGAAAAACCCAACAAACGACACGTTACACGTAATTTTTAAATTTTTTTTTGAATTTTGACTTTTTAAGCAGTGTTGCCAACTCTTAGAGATTCTTCAATGCTAGATTTGGTCAAGGTTATGCTAAATTATGCCAAAAATAAAATTTAAAAAATGCTTAATTCATTATGCTACATTTCCAATCCAATCCTTGCTAGTCCAAGTTCATACATTTATTATTTAATGTTTTTCAATTTTTTTTCAGCCGTATTCTGAGGAATTTGATTGCATGCTAAATTATGCTAAATTCCAAAAAAAAAAAAAAATGCTAAAAGTTATGCTAAATTTTTTACACTTTGATTTGAGAAATGGTAAACTGAATCCGTACCAAAAACCATAAGAAAGTTGATCTTGCTGAAAAGCAAAAAAAAAAAAAAAAACACATAAAAAAAGTTCATTATTTATTCATGATTCAATAATTGAGATCAAGACAAAGATAAAATTACATATAACAAACAACCAGCAGTCATCAATTATTTATTAAACAAGAAATACGTAAATGGAAACAAAAATTTTGGAACGTATGTAGAACGCTACCCTCTCATTCTGAATCAGTGAAAAGTCACTGATGAACATTCAGAATTGCAGCACAGGAAAAATTATTAAAATTCACTGATTTTCATCAAATTTTCACTGATTTTTCAGCTCAATTCATACCTTTTACCCATTTTCAGTGAATTTTCACTGTTTTTCCAATGATTTTTTTCAACTATAGTTTGTTTTCAGTGAATATTTTTTCCCTGATTTTCTCCTATGCTGCAATTCTGACTATTTCTCAGTGATTTTCGATGATTTTCACTGATTTATAAATGAAAGAGTATTTTAGGCATCGGGTTAATTCTGCCCCCCCCCAATACTTTTTGTGTTGAAATCGTAAGTTGGCAATACTTTATATTTATTTACCGGGTGCTCGCTGCTTGATTGATTCTGGACTCCCCTTGTACTTTTTGTGGTAAAAATCGTGAGCTGGCAATACTTTGTATTTGTTTATTTTGTTTGTGATTGGACAATTTAAACAAAGTATTACCAACTTACGATTTTTAGCACTAAAAAGTGCAGGAGGAGTCCAGAATTAATCGAGCATCCGGTAAAAAGAAATGAATTATTACCAACTTACGATTTCAACCCAAAAATATCAGGGGGTGGGGGCAGAATTGATCGAGCACCCGGGTTCGTTAATTACTTAAGAAGAAATAAAACAATAAAATGAGAACACGTTAGGAGTAGGAACATCAAACGTTACTTACCTAAGTACCTAATTGAGGTAAAAAAAAAAAAGGTATAAAATGAGAACAAGAGTAATCAGGAACGTCAAACCGTTTCTACTGAAGGTTAAGGTTAAAAAAATTTTAAGATCAGAACACTTCAGAAACGTCAAACGTTACTTAAGCTAAGACTGGAATAAAAATAAATAGCATACAAAACGTTACTAGGGTAATAAACTTATTGCTAAAAAAAAAACGAATATTTTTAGTTGAACTTCCTTACTAAGTAATTAAAAACAAATCAAATGAGAAAGGTTAAAATCGAATAAAATATTTAAAAATTCCTCAAATTCTTCCGCCTCATATTCAGTTTCTTCACCGCTCGACTCGGTATTTTTAGATATCCGTAGTACCAATCTTCATTGCCATTTCATTGGGAATTTTCAAAGAGAAGCATGTTGCTTTCTTTCGCCCTAATAGGTAGTAGGTCTAGGGCTCGAATGTAAAATCATACCTTAAAAATTAAGGCGACCTTAAGAGCTTTAAGGAATATTTTCGTGGGTTCTGATTGGTTGAAAATGTGATAAGGAACTTTTAAGGTTGTCTTAATTTTCAAGGAATATTTTAACATTCGAGTCTAGGTATATTACTATTTTTCCATTATAAAATTTTTTAGACTACTTTTTCAAATCCAAATTGTAACAAAAATTATTATGAGAGAGCATTTCGAAGAAAGTTCTTCAGCTTTATGTTCTATTCTTGACATTACTACTTCCGCAGAACATTCTTCCTGGTTAGGTGGATGCTGGTGTGGCGATAGATCCGGTCCCTTTATTACAACAATCGTTTCATCAGGTCGACTGCACTTCTTCCTTCCTGCTCAACTCATGACAGATTCCAATAAATGTGACCTCTGCTTGCGCGGGGCTTCAGATATAAAGTAAGGTGGATCGAAAAATCAAAATTATCGATTTTTGACAAGAAACTTCACGCAAAAGTTGTTGCCTGGAGAGACTAAAAAAAAAATTGATTCATATCTTCCGATCGTGCGAGAGCCTTCATTTCTCAAAAATTCTCTAAAATTCCAACTTTCAAACAGTTCGAAAAAATTTGAAATTGATTAAAATCAATTTCGGAGTTCATTTAACGACTATCTACCTAGTTCATTTTTTTTAAAATCAATGGTTCATAACATCTTTTTATTTTTCCAGGTAAAGAAATTCCAAAAATTAAAAAAAATATATAAAACACATTTTTCCAAAAAAAAGTTTTTTGATTTAGATCGTCTCTAAAACTCTGAAATTGACTTTTGTAAAATTTTGATTTCTCTGTAATTTTTGAAAGTATCGAATTTTAGGCGATTTCCAAATTGAAATTGAAGGTTCTTGCATGATCGGATAATGCGAATCGATTTCGAAAATTTTCATTTCATTTCTTTTATTTTCTCCTATCAACAAATTTGGTTTCTTTCCAACGAACTATAATTTTTGATTTTTCGATCCGTCCCAATATATTTCTTATTTTTAGTCATTCATCGACAAAACAGATCAGTTCAGAAAATCAATTTTAAATTCTTCTCCATCCGAATGGAGTCGAGGAAATTTCCATCTACACGTGTACAAGGTACACCTAATTATCAAACAAACGACACACAACTCATGTTATTCTCCAACACAACCGCTTGTTTACATCCGAAAAAGAAAAATGATACACGTGCTTGAAAAAACCCACCAGAATTTTTACCAGCTCGATGTAAAATGGAAACAAAACAACAAAAGCGAAATAAATAACCAGTAACGATTCATATTCTCGTGATTATACCGAATATTGTGTACTCAGCCGTTAGCAAAAGCATAAAAAAATCTTGCAATAAAAAGTTTTCTCGTTTTGGTAGGGAAATTCGCTCTGCATTAGGGAAAAAAAGAAACGAAAGAAGAGCAGGGAAAAAAAGAATACATTGATACGGGTCGGAATTCGCTGAAATAAACATTTTCCCTCCGCCGGAGAAAAAAAGAAGCTTGTCTCACGCATTTGTACGTTATAAAGCTCCTAGCTTAATGCGGTTTAAATTTTTTTATAGGTATTTTTTTTCCTTTCTATCTTCTTTCGTGTGTTGAACACATATGCGCATATGTACTTTACCTTGAACGAACGTGAGGTATAATAACGAGAAAAAAAAACAGGGACGACAAATGATAATCAAAGTCAGCTCATAGTTTCCCAATGTGAATCTCTACCATCGGTTACCTTTTCTATTCGTAATTAGCACACGATTCATATCGTCGGTGTAACCTTTGGCTAAGCTCAACTCGTAAAAAGCCCAATAACGTTGGCTCTTTTTACTGTGCTACAATTAAATCGAGGGGTGAACAAGGATGCAATTTTTATCGTCCCAATAAACGTTATAACAAAACGAATTTCCGAAGTAAAGCCACGTTGTAAAATTTTCAAACTTGAATTTACATCGTAAAAGGTAACTATATCTCCTTGCTGTATTTACAATAAGGGATACTTTCATTTAATCCGAAGAAACAAGAATTGCTTTGATTTATACCCCTCTTCCATTTATAAAACTACAAAGCTCCTGATTGCAAAAAGAAACAACACGTTAAAATGTAACGTGATGAATCTTTTCAATAATGAAAATTTTATACTTACCTAGTGATTTTAGTGTGAGGAAGGGTGCTTTAATGAAACGAGTGGGCGAATTATTGGCAGATAAAATCAATTCCGTGAGAATTTGAATTTTTCATCATTCATAGATTTTATCATCTCGATTGAGAGGCCAATTAATGTTCAATTGTTTACGATGGGAAAAATGAAAAACGGAACTTTTATGAGACTTCCGTTCATGCACAATACGAAAATTCCCTTCTTTTTCAATAACAACCATACCTTGCTTATTTTCATTAGAAAAAAAATACGTATTCTACTCGTTTCATATCATCAATTTATACGTAAAGAAAAAAAAAATGAAAAAAAACTCGACGAGTATTTTCAATATGTAAACGTACGTAACAATTCGACGCTAACATTGTTTCATCGGTGAAAAAAAATTCCCATTTTCATTCGAAAGGTATAGGTAACGATTCGAGGTGGTTATTTTTACCTTTTTTTTCGTCGCTTTATCCTTTCTCATCGCCAATAAGGCTTCTTCCAATTTGATGAAAATATTTGAACGTGATTTTAAACTTCGATAACGATAAACCGAAGAGTTTCCAAGGAAATGGTATTAACGGTCTTTTATACCTTTTTTTTTTTTTGCAGCCTCTTGTTTTTTTTTTCATTTTACCTTCCTGCTTTTGCTTTTTTCCCAGCTCAATTTTGCGAATTTTTTCTCCTCTAAAGAGATCCGAATTAAAAATTGTTTCACTCTAAGAAGGTTTTTACGATACGTAGGCGACTAAGCCGGTAATTTTATCCGTGAAGATGGAGCCTTTAATGAAAAAAAATTGTAGCGATGAAAAACACGTCGAGACGGAGGATCAGAAAATACTACGATACTTCGGGTAACGTTACATCTTTTTCGTTAACTTCGTGTGAAAAATTTTATACCCAGTGAAAAAATTTTATTGGAATTTTATCGAATGAAAAATGTCGGGGAAAATTTTTATTTCAATGGAGAAATTCCGCGTGGATGGTCGTCTCGTCTCGTCCCGGTTTATGTCGTCTACGATGTGAAATTTACTTTCGCCAAATTGCCCTTGTTTTCTAAGAAAAATAAAAAAGAGAAATTCTTTGTAAAATTTTACCATCGCGTTGGAAAGATAAACACGATAAAATTTCGTCTGCGTACGATAACCATAAAATTTTTCGATGGGTAATTTGATACGTCGAAATAGATTCGTTTTTAAAATGATTGGAAAATTTGCCAAACGTTTTGTGCGGTTTTTTCCTCGGAATTATTATTTTTTTTATAATTGAGAAGGTTTACAAATTGAAGCAAAATTTTCAGCTGAAATGAACACAAATCGAAAATACCTATGTCATAAAAGAGTCCCATATTCAAAATTTTTGGGGTGTTTTAGCTCATTTTGGGAATTTTGAGCGAGTTTTTGATATTTCAAAATTTTCCCATCGCCCTGTAAAATATGAAAATTTGATCTAATCTACAAAAAAATCTGAAATTTGGCATGTACCCTATTTTTGACTTTCCTAAATGATCAAGAGTATCTAGTTTTGAGAAGTTTTGAAGCCTCTACAATTTTGGCATAATAAAAATGGTCCCGTTTGGAAATAGTCGAGACATCCCGATCCCGTTTTTTCAACTTAGGGTTTAGAATTTAGTCCAGTTGCAGCTGTTTTTGTGATTTGGCAATTTAGGTTGAAAAACGTGTATAAATTTTGTTTCTCTTTAAAAGGCTATAAAATTGTCCTAACTTGAAGTTTGTTGAATGGAATTCTTTGAAATTTCAGGGTTTGGGAACTCGAGATCGCTGATTCCTAATTTGGTATTCATTTTTTGCCTCGAGCGAAGGAGGGGGGGGGGGGTTGAAGCTCAATAGAAGAATTTCGATATTGGTTTTGAAATATGAGTATTCGAGGTAGGTGACTCCGATTATGGCATTCATTTTTGGCCTCGCCTAAATTTGAGTTCTAGGATCAGCGACCTCAAATACTTAGATTTCAACACCCATATCAAAATTTTTCATAATTTTTGGTTTTGACCTCATCTCACTTTTTAGGGCTTAGATGACTACGGAATTTATTTTTGGCGAGAAGAGCTCCGGACTCGCTTTTTTGCTAACTCTTCTTCAGTCTGTTTTCGTTTCTGGCCACTTGCTGCCGATCATATTCTCGGATTGACCAGACAGCCAACCCTGGAACTCGGATACATCCATGACGTCACCACCACTACTCATACCGCTGAATGTCGTTTCGATTTTTTTTTTCAAGTCTAGAATATTTACTTACGTCATTTTTAAACAGTTTAGAATATTCTGAAGAAGTTTTTCGAATTTTTTCCTTGTAATTTTTGAACCTCCTGATTTTTTCTCAGAATTTTCTCAACTGAAATTGTTATTTTCTGATGTCATGTTTCCCCGACCAAATGTTTTTCTGACGTAATTTTTCCATTGTTTAACTTTCGTCTTTTATGAAAAGAATAATTTCTGTTTGATTGATACAGTGTTTATCGGTTATAAAAACATCGGTTTTAATGAAATACCGCTTACAGTGACCAATTTCTAAAGTCCCGGCAGAACTCCATAAGACTAATGTTAAATTATACCGCTTTTAATGACATCGGTTACAAGAACATATCGCTTTTAATGGCTCGATTTTTTGGTCCCTTCAGTTGAAAATATCGAATATACTGACTATAGACAGTTTTTTATGTGAAAAAGGTACTTTTTGTGTGTAGACCAGCGAATTCTTTTTCTCCTGGCGAGTATTTGTGATTAATGATCCTATGCATGCAGGTGAAGACAAGGGGTTATGATTAAAACAATCTTAAGTTTAGACACGAGGTAGCCGCGTATTATAGCTAAGCATATTTTAATACTTCCCGTATTTGTTTTTTTTTTGTGATTTATTGATAAATTTATGAATGAAAGTGTTTCAAATTATGAATATTTACTGTTCCCATAAGCCATTTGGGGGGGGGGGGTGCGGCGCACGGTGAAAAGTGAACTAAAAATTTCTCGAAAAAATTTGGAAGTGTGGACCCCCCCCCCATGAGAAATTGCTGGCTACGCCACTGAGAAAAAGAATGAATTATTTGAAGTTTCTGGACTCATTTTAATATAAAGTTTTCAAAAAAAATTCCCCCGCTCCGCTCTGATATTTAAACGCATAGCTTTGTCCATTGAATTGTTAAGTTTTCAAAAAAATTTTCCTCGCTACGCTCTTTTCTTTGTGCAGAAAATTTTTTTGATACATAAGTATAATATGAAGCATAATTCGTACAAACGGTATAAGTCAGGAAAAAGAAAGCCGATTTTCACTGTCGTAATTCGCCGATATTTCAGTAACTAAGAACGTTAGACACACCGGAAAACTTTCATTAGACGCGAAATTTTCGTAGCTACAAAAAATATACTAAAATGAACTTTTCTCTATTTTGCGCCGTTTTCATTTTAAATAGAAAAAACCAAGAAAAAACCGATTTTTTCACTTTTCTGACTTATACCGTTTGTAAGAATTATGCTTCATATAATGTAAAAGAAGTACCATGATAACTCTGATAACGATTTTGAAAAAGAGGGGGAAGGAATGGATGAGAATTATTTCCATTTTCTAATCTTATTTTGGAAAATTTTACTGGGATGTGAAGTGAGGAATTTTCAACATTTGAAGATTTGCCTCGGGCTCCTTGGATTTCTCTATTTCATAAAAACTATTCATATTTTACTCCTCATTGATATATTATTTACTAGATCAAACCGAAAAGAGAGACTTCGGTGGAATTAAAATTTTTAGGTGCGTATTTTTTTTGGGGGGGGGGGATTGAATTGTGAAGCAATTTTTAAATTCTCATACTGGAAATATCTAAACTTTTAAGAGTTATGAAAGAGGTGGAAAAAAGAGAGGTGGCATCAAAAATTTTGAGAATTGAATTGAAATCGTTTTTGTTGGCCGGAAAAAGGGCATTTAAAAAACTCGAAGCAGGTAATGATTTCTGAAAAAATCGATGTTCTACACAATTCTATCACGCGTAAAAAGCCACCCCCTTCTCACTCCTTCAGGAATAACATATTTGGAAAGTCTGGAAAATTTCGAAAAATTGGTCTGGAAACCCTGGAAAAGTCGGGGAAAATCATTTCTGAGAATGGACACCCTGACTTTTCTCCTCCTCCCTCCCACCCCTGCATTGCACCGTAAAATAGCATGAAACCGATGCACTTTATAAACACGAATCGGATGAAGGTTTTACTCGAATTTAGTATCTCATATACAAACACGTTAATCCGCGAGCACTTCACCTCACACACTCATTGAGAGAGGAAACATTACTGCGCAAGAAAGGCGAAATGATGGTCGTAATTAATTCCGCAATTTCGCCGACGATGCAGCTACGTACTGCGAAAACGAGAGTATAAGAATGGCTCAGGACAAAGAGAGGATCGCGGTACGCAATATCTACGAGTACTTAGATACTTACGAAGCATATACGCTGCCGTTTCTACACGTTACATGTGTATTGAAGCCGCAAAAAGAATAAATAAACAGCATATTGCAATTACGCGCGTTGCACCGGGTAATCGTTGGCGTACCTTGGAGCTGCACTCCAGCAATATTACTCGGGTCTGAAAATTATACTTAGGTAGACGCTTTGAAAGATAGATTTTCGTGTTTGGAAATATACATACATACACGTAGTGCACATACGTGTGGCAAAAACAGGGGCCAGGGGTTTGGCAATGTTATGAGCTTACTTTGCTTATATAACATTCAGCGTACAACATGCAATTTGCAATATTCGTGGAAAATTATTTCGAATAAATATTTATAGAACATCTTGGTATAGCACGCGATGCAATTCTTAAGGGCTCGGGCGGCGGTTTCTGGTACCAACATGGGTGTGTGTCGGTCGGTTGCCTATATTTACGGCAGCCAGGCGCAACGCGTCGCGTCGACCGCTTGCAACCTATCGTTTTCGATTTCTATGCTAATTAACTTCATTGTATATGTAAACCGCGGTAAAATGTTCCCTTTTGGCTTTTGATGTGAAAAGTTTCCGTTTATAGCGTCTCCTCGTTCGCCTTTCCCTTTCCGAAGGCTCGCTCGACCATCCCTGTGTAATTCGGGACTGGAAAAGGCGAGGTCCCCTCCCATCTTGCCTTGCTACTTTCTTTTTTTCACATTCACCCTTCGAAGACGCGACCGAGTAGTTTTATCGAATTATTCGTGATCGCGAATAAAGACTCGGTTAATAAGCGACCAACTATGCGATCATCTGTTTGATATGATTCAATATACTCATTGTATACGATAAGATTTTCAAATTTTTAGCTCATTACGCAGGGTATCTCGAATCCGTACTTTATTCCCAACAGTTGTTTGTGTATTTGAAGCAATCTGGCCAAAAATTTAGTTAAAGAAGCACCCTCTCTTATCGTGTTTTAAATCTAGGACGAGCGCAGGTCTCATCGTCTGCTCGTGTTTTTCGACTCGTAGGTATCGAGGTTAAGACGCAGTATCAAAATGTCGCCGGTTAATTTGCTCATTTAACAGCGACACGAGAACGTGATTGATGGAATAATTTAATTAAGCCGATATCTTCGAGTTTTAATCTACCGTCTGCCTTATTTTTTATAATATCGATAATCCGAACCGACGTGCGAGATTCGTTTAATCGGTAAATTATAAACGAAAAACGACGCCAAGGGGAGGTAATCGAGCACCCCGGCGATTATCTCTCGAGTCTTAATTATTGCAGCTTATTTTATTTTTCCAGCGGGGAGAATAATCGAAGGTGATTTTTGACGGCGAAGTGAGACGGTTTCGAGGTATTAGTCGTTTGCCAAGTGTCTGGATGGATTTTTGAAGCAGCGAGGTGAAAAATGTGTGGTGTTTTTTCTTTCCTCGCGGTGTTTTAAGCGGGGGTTTATGGCGATGGATTATGTTGAGAGAATTGGTAATTTTTTGTCAGATGGGTTCTTTGAAGGAGCTG
Organism: Pseudococcus jackbeardsleyi; assembly: GCA_038380155.1. NCBI lineage: Eukaryota > Metazoa > Arthropoda > Insecta > Hemiptera > Pseudococcidae > Pseudococcus > Pseudococcus jackbeardsleyi. The sequence continues at coordinate 23,707,878 of CM076239.1, read as the reverse complement.
TGAGGTGTGGTTTTGAGAAGAATATTTCGAATTTTTGAATCGAATTCGTAAATTGAAAACATTTTTTGAAAAAATTTAAAATTTTGAAATTATTTTGAGCTTTTGCCGAGAAGAATTGAACGCGAACCAAAAAAATTTCAATTTTTTCCAACTTTTTTTAGACCAGTGAGGTATTTTACCTCAAAATAAATTTTAGAGCTGAAACAAAAATAAATCACGAATATTTCATTTAAAAACTCCGTATTAAAAATTGAAAAGGCGGTACTAAAATTCATTTTTCAAATTTTGAAAAATTTTCAAAATTTCAATAAATATTACCTCATTGTCAAATGAAAATGAAAATTTGACCAACGAAAAAAACTGAAATATGGTATTATTCCTTACTTTAATACACCCCCCCCCCCCATCGATTGGAAGCATTGTCGAGACTTTTCAGTGCTCACAGAAAAGTTTAGTTTTCCAGGATTGAAGACAAGTCTCATAAAAATGGTCCATACGAGTTCTCGCACCACCATACCCCCCCCCACTGCGGTTTATCTGTTTTGATGGTCCAGGTTGAAAATTTGATAGGTATTTATCAAATTTTAGTCTTTCATCCCCTTTCGTATGCTTTCGACCTATTTTTAACTTTTTTCGAGAAGATTTTTGACCTAAAAAAATTAGATTTGAACTAAAACTTACGAATATTGGAAAATTGTGCTTTAATCGATCAAATAGGTTACTAATATGGTTCAGTAATTCATGATTGAAGGTTCTAAAATTCATTATGGGCCATTTTATGGTATTTTCTCAAGTGTTGGAGAAGTTCAAAATTTTCTTAAGGTTCCAGAACGTCTTGAAACTGCTTCCTATTAATTTGAAAAGCAGAAAATAGGGTATATTCTAAATCAGTTTTTTTTTTTTGCTGACTAGATTAAATTTTTATACTTGGTGGAGCAATGAAGTAATTTTGAAATTTCGAACATTTTTCAAAATTGGAGAAATGAACTGTGGTACTTGAAATTTGTAGGTACATGGGGTTATTTTTCAACGTGCTTTCGATTTATTTCAATTTCGGCTCGAAATTTTAATTCGAGTTGAGATATCCCTTATGTGAAGTCATTTTACCACTCGAAATTCAAAAAAAAAAACACCACTCATCCAGTTTATGAAAAAAAATCACGATAATGAGCTGCATCCTTGAACCTGATTAGTTCCCAATACGCACTGCTGTCAGATAAAAAAAGGAGATTCGTTTGGTAATTTATAAAATTTGAATGTATTTTGTTATAATCGAAATAAGCTCTTCAATCATAGTAACCCAAGAACCCAACATTTCACACGAGAATCAATTTTTTTTACTCATTCGTCTGTAAAAGAACCTGAGGCATGATGCACTTTCGCTAAAAAAATTTCTTTTTGATGCATTTCTCAACCCAACAGAAATTTTTGGCGTTTTTTTCATTTTTTTGCGTCCTGCCCTTAGGAGAGATAAAATGTGAAATGTCAATTGACCAAAGTACCTATCTAATTTACAAATTTCGCTCAAAATCACAGGAATTCAAAGTCTGAAAAAATCGATGTAGATTCAAGGTGTATAAAACAGATTTTAATTAAAAAATTATTTTCAGAGAGTGCAGTTCTAAAATCTAAGTAATCAAAATTACAGCTGCTTCAATGGATTCCCATTTTTTTTTTGCAATTGTGATATTTTACCTGAAAATTAAGGCAAACCTGGAAAAAATATCTCAAGAATATCCATTTAAAGTGTGTTTAGTACCAAATGTGACTTTTCCAAGAAGTTTGTATGCAAAGACAATGTCTTAGATTTCTTTGAGGCTCTGTACTGAAGAAATAGTGAGAAAACATTCAAAAAAATCCACCGTACCTATACCAATCACCCTGAAAATTTTTTTCAGCCACATCACAGAAAGCAATTAGCCGATTTGTATTCTCTCCCAGGGTCCCAGGTTCTCTTAATTATCTTTTTTCAAGTTTTCGGCTAATTAATCAAAGCCAAAATAATTAAATTTGGCGTAATTATGAAGCTAAATAATTGATTATTCCATATCCAAAGTATCTTTCGAAGTACCTTCCAACTTTATACCTATTTTATAAATTAGAATTACACCGGATTTGTTAGAAACGCGAGCCTTAACAACATCTACGCTTCTCTTCCAATCTTCTAGATTTTTTCCACTTCTTGGAGGAATTTAATAACAAAATTGCATCAGCATATTTCGCTAATATAGCCGTTTTAATGCACCTATTAAAAGCAGTAAAAAGAGCGAAAAAAAAGGCTATGAAAAAAAAAAACGAGCAAACTTGTACAATTTAACGTGCGATCTTGTTATCTCTGGCGTATAAATGAAAAAAACTTGCAAATTATTAAAAAAAAAAAAAAGATGAAGAGAGGAAAAGGTTACTTTAACATTTTTCGAAAATTCGCGATAACTTTTACAAGTTAAAATGAATTATAACTACATAAAAGTAGATATTACTCTCAACTCAAAGAAGTTGCTTTAATGAAGAACAGTCTTTCAGGCGCAAAAAACTCGTAATTTTTCCTTTTGCGAGAAAAAAAGGAAGAGGTAGAAAAACGAAGAGGGTGGAAAAGAAAAAACCAAAAAGCGGATTAAAAGTATATATTTTAAAAAGCAACTTTAGAATACGAAGAATTGGCGAGTAAAAATGCGAAAAACAAGAGTAAAACGCTTAAAAATGAAATTTAAAAATGTTCACAGCCATTGTTCATTATAAAATGTCGGCGACGAAGGAGGGAAAAGCTGTAGTACGTGTTTTTGAATTTTTTTTCTCACCCTTGAGCCCGCCTCTGCATTTCGAGGCTGTCATGTCGTATATACGAGCGAATAAGGAGAGAAATGCGAGAGAGAAAATAGATGCGAACTCGTATCATAAATATATTCCGATATTCGAGCGCATTAAAAGAATTTTGAATTACATTTATCGTTATTCTTCACGCAGCTAAATTCACCCTTTTTCTCTTGCTTTTTTTTTTTCGCCTTCGTACAATGCTATTCAACTCATTCATTATTTTCGTGTCATTCTGCATGATTAAAATCGTTCTTTTTGTTCCTCTCCGCGATCCTCTCTGGCATCGGACGCGTAAAAGCGGAGGAAAAAAGTTCTCCAGCGATTTCTCGGCGTATTTTCGAATTTCGAATACACTCGTGTAACCCGGGCAAGACGAAGAAAATACGAGCGGAGGCGTTCCAGCATCGGCGTATTTTCTCCAGACTTTAACAATTTCGATCTCTACTGCTCTGTATTAATTTCCCTGAAGATTTTCTCCGTTACGAGATAACTCCTCGTTGCGCCGCCGAAGAGAATACCCGGATAATTTTACTGTATTATGAGAAGTAAAAACGCGCGTGTTTTTTCCAAGATTTCGGCCTCGTGCCTTCGAAAGTCTTAAGGTGTCAAATATTAATGCCAATGGAAGGCGTATATTTTTAATGAAATTTAAAGGAATTATGAAGGTGTGGATTGGAGTCGTAATACATTGCTTATCATACTTATTGGATGTTGCATATTAGATATCCGATTCTTGACTAAATATTTTAATCTTTATAATTTTGAAACAAAAGGCTGATAAGTAGGTAGAGGTACCAATATTCTGTTGAATTTCAAAACTCAGCAACGTTTTATTAGGAACTACCCTTCAAGTGAAGAACCAATCGTAGTACATATTTTCCAAAAAAATTATTGCAAAAAAAAAATGTAAACAAAATAAAAAGAAATACCCAATATAGGTGATTAAAATGGGATATACAGTATAACACAAAAGTCTTATACAAGAAAAACACTTCATGATATTTCGAAACTTGAAAGAGATATCGGGATGATTCAAACGGCATTATGTTCCTGGAGACAAGGACATTGAAGATTGATAGTCAAATTTTCGGTTCTACCTACACGGTGTCCACAAATTGAGAAACCGGTTTTGGTTAAAAAATAGGGGTCTGGGTTTTTTATGGATTTGAAGTCTACACACCGAGACGATTAAAATGTGTTAATTTTTTTTTTGAAACCGGTTCGATAATTTGCAACCGGTTGCCAAAAATCGAGATTAAAAAAAATTTTCCAAATGAAATTTGCAGAGCTTTGTAAGCCAAACATTGTCAGTGAACTCATTTTTTGAACCGGTTCATTCTCGGCAACTTGATAATTTCAACAACAAAGAAATATGATTTTTTTTTTAGATTTTTAACGGTGTTCAACATTCATTGAAAAAAATTTCATATCTTTTTTTGTTGAAATTGTCAAGTTGCCGAGAATGAACCGGTTCAAAAAATGAGTTCACTGACAATGTTTGGCTTATAAAGCTCTACAAACTTCATTTGGAAAATTTTTTCTAATCTTGATTTTTAGCAACCGGTTGCAAATTATCGAACCGGTTTCAAAAAAAATTAACACATTTTAATCGTCTCGGTGTGTAGATTTCAAATCCATAAAAAACCCAGACCCCCATTTTTCAACCAAAACCGGTTTCTCAATTTGTGGACACCCCGTAGGTGGAACTGAAAATTTGATTACGTATCAATCTTCAATGTCCTTGTCTCCAGGAACATAATGCCGTTTGAATCATCCCAATATCTCTTTTCAGTTTCGAGGTATCATCATGAAGTGTTTTTCGTGGACAAGACTTTCGTGTCATACTGTAGGTAAATTAATTCTAGTGATTGCAAAAAATATTACCTATAAACAAAAATTAACAATAGGTATAGATAATGTAATAAGAGAGAAACCAATGGACAAGTTGCATAACAAATTTTTTGAAGAGAAATTATCTGCAAATCTGAGGTAGATATTGAAAGGCGAAGATGGGGGAAAAATTTGGAAATTTGTCTATTGATCTTATTTTTTAATATGATATGCATTATTTTAGTTCCATTAAATGTTACTTACGTAGTTGAATTTGAAAATTTTTTATTACTATTTCAAGCATCACTAGGAGCTTGAGATTGATGTATTATCAGATTGACCTTCAATCTCTTCCTCTCCTAAAGAGACCTCAGACTGAGTTGATATAGCTTCTATCTCTGCACCATCCTCTTCGTCGGAATTGTCCTCACGATTATCAATTATTTCCTCTTGTGTTTCAGACTTCATTTTTATAATCGAAGTGAATTGAATAGTAATTTTCTCTTTTCTCAAAGATACATTTTCATTAATGCTTAGCCAAAAATTCGTTGAGATTTGTTCTTCAAAGGTTTCCTTTGTTATGTGACCTGGAGGTTTCCTTCATGGAGCGGGCGCTGGAAGGGTAGTGATTTTTTGAGAGATATAGTTTCTTGTGGAATGATGTTAAACAATGGAGGCGCAGTTGAATGGGTTTATGTGACATCACATATGCATTGAAACTTGAATTTAAAGCCACTCCACAAATTCAAATTACAAAACAATACCTTATTTGACCACGTACATACTTACCACATCTCTTCTCTGTTTCAATGTTACAAGAACATTCAACTTTCAAAAAATCATATAGGAGTAATGATGAACCTACTCTTATCTGAGGACAGTCCAGGCAGAGGAACGGATAACTTTCGTAAAGATAGGGATTATTACGGTGCCCCTCTCGCAGGTGGTGCTGCAGTATTTTCAATTTTTCTCCGATATCTTCATTTTTCAAGATTGCATTTTTCATTAAAAAAAAAAATTGTGCTACTTGTCTATTCTAGTAACATGAAAAAAAACCTATTTAAACTAAAATGATACTGGATGACGAAAAAGTAGAATGATGTTTATTTGATGCCTTACAATACGAATGATCAGGGCTCAATCAACGAAGGAATTACTAATAATAGAACCAATACTCCTTTAATTTTTAAATTTATTAAAAAATTATATTTAAACAAACAAACAATAAAACCATATTTAATTTACCAGACCGAAATACGCAAATAGAAACGGTCAGATAAAAAAAGATAAACTATCTTTTGCCGTTTTGATGTATTTGGGGCTCATTCTAGATCTCGATATTCACTATCCAACTTCCAAAGTCCTCTTTGAAAGTTATGTGATCAAGTTCCAAGAAGGGAAGGGTAAAATCACTCATTTTTTTTCAATTACCTAGGGGCCCCAAAATCCCCCTGAGCGTTTGAGGAATCCCCCCATTTTTTCCAGCCTCCTCTCGTTTCTTTGCATCCTTCCTAGTTTTTCTCAATTATTATTAAAAATATGTAATTTTTTAAATCTTATTGCTTCCTGTAACACAAAACTTTAAAATATAAATTTCTTAAACCAATGAATATGAAATTTCTTCAATTTTAAAAATCAAAACATTTTTTGCATACATTGCTTTATTAGCTTGTAGTCTGTTTTTTTTTAACGTGAGCCCTGACTTTTCGTAAACAAAACTGCATTAACCAATAAGAAGCGTTAAAAAATCGGCGTTGTTGCCACAAATTATTTACCTATGACTAAATTTACACAAAAGGCACGAAACTGAAAATACACTTCGAACGACTGATTCGTTCTATACATCTTTCCAAGTCCGAAAATTGTTTTGAAATTTTTCAAGTTTCAATTTTTTTTCTAAAACATCAACATTTTTTTGTAAAGGTCTAAATTATTTCCCTAAAAATTCCTTCAAGTATGTTTTTCAAGTCTAAGTCCCAAATTTTTTATTCAGTTTCTTTCAAAACTTCGGAATTTTTTCATCAATTTTTCAAGTTTAAAATTTTTATTGTCAATTATTCGAGTTTTCGAGTAAATTTTTTACGAGTAGAGTTTTTTATTTTTTATCAGAATGTTTTCAACGTCACGGCAAATAAAATTTGTACAACAGGCCCAGGTCAATTCTTCGAGGCTAAAATTTTTTCCTGATAATTTTTTAACATCATCTAAGTATAATATTTTCATTTTCCAAGCGTAAATATATTTTTTTTTTCAAAATTTTAGACTTGAAGGATTGGCCTGGGCCCTGTTTTACGAATTGGTCGTGACGTTGAGCATATTTTTGATGAAAAAATTCTACTCTTGAAAAATTTTAAACTTAAAAAATTGACGAAAAAATTGAGAAATTTGAAAATAAGTTTGAGTAAGAAAGTTTGGACTTGAAAAATAGACGTTGAATAAATTTTTGAGAAAAAATTTTGGATCTCGACGAAAAATTTTGAAGTTTTTAAAAAAATAAGAGGAAAACATTTTCGACTTGAACCTCGACAAAAAAAAATTTCAAGTTTTGAAAAATATAAGAGGAAAAAATTTTGGAGTTGAAAAATTTCAAAACAAGGGAACTTGCGACTTTACGACTTAAAAAAAAAACGCTCTCCAAGAAAGAAGTAAGTAAAAAACGAATCAGTAGTGTTCGAAGTGTATTTTTCAATTTCGTGTAAATTTAGTCACAGGTAAATTATTTCAACCCATAATTGATGGTAAATCACTGTCAACCAATACTACAAAACAAAGCGATACCGAAATTATAATTTTTTTTATTAAATTTTTAAGATGATTATTTTTTGTACCTGTTTTTTGAATTGGGTCATGCATATGTTGAGATGAACAAGCTCTTTTAACAGTTGCTATGCTGATTGAAAGAGCAGCAGCTGTTCTTTCAACAATTTTTGTGGGTGGGTGCAGAAATTCACTTACTTCGGCCTCTGCTTTAAAATAATTTCTTACAGATAGGATCATGTCTCTACCTCTAGACCATCCACCTTTGGTTTTTAATTTTTTTTTGGATTTAAAATTAGAATTGTCAACGTTCATATTATAATTAATTATTACGAAAAATAAACACCAAAAACAAGTCACACCGCACAAATTTTATTATCAATGCAACTTGATTCGAAATGTTTTTTTCAATTCCACGGCCAGTATAAATTCATTGAAAAAAAAATCGAAAAAACATTTTATTGCCTTACTTTGCTCAATAATATTCGGCTCGAAAATTAACATTGTAGTGAGCAGCTCAAACGTGCTGGCAAAGCGATCGATGATGTTTTCATTTTCGATCGTTTCTCCACTCCTACAGATTACAGATTCTACAGCAAGGATGCTGAGAATACTAGAAGAATTTTTGGGGCAGGAAGCCAAAAGAAGCTTTTTTTTCTCTGTCGTCTCAAATAATTATATACCTAATTGTAATTTAAAATTTAAAAAAATTAATTTTTAGTGCTCAAAAAACAAATATTTTCTTATATTTTTATGCTTTGAAAATGACTATCTCATAGGATTTAAGGGAGGTACCCCGTCCTGATGAGAGGGATACAGTGTACCCCTTGTACCCTCTTTTTTCGATGCCACTGATTGCGTTCATCTGTGGATCAAGTATAACTCTCCCTAAGTTCCATAAGTAGTTTTTAATAATTTTATGCTTGCTGAATATACGCTTAGCAGTACAGCTCGTGTAATTTTCAATCGGACTCTAAGCAAAGAAAACATCGAAAACTGAGAGACCAATCGAAATAATTTGGAGAACCCTGTTCCTACTCTCCAAGACTCATACCTAATTATAAGAATCTGTCAAATCCTACCAAGGTTCATCATGAAACTTGGCCTTGAATGACTCGCAGTTGGGAGAGATTCAGTAAACAGTGAAGAATTATGGATTAATATTTGGCAAATAATCCTAATTTCCAAAGAGGAAGTAAGCATCCTCCCCCTCCCAAAAAAAAATTCCATTCGAGGAAGCTTCCTCAAGAATTCAGGTTTCTCGGCATCCCTGCAATTACATATTACCAAAGCTATGGAAATTACATCAATGGTAACCTTCTAGACTTGTCGCAATCTGCAATACCATCAACTGAAAGTTATCAAGATTTTTCGCAAAATGGTCAATTACTGTGCAAAGCTTTGATACATTTCACTTCATTGTTTTACCACACTACACTACAATAATTTGGCCTATTCAAAAACTATGCAGTTATTTATGTCGAAAGTTTCCAAATTAGGTAACCTTTGTACGTCGGTCGCAGGTACACAAAACACCTGATACGACGTTCCCTGTAGAAAAAATATATCCTGGCTCAATTACCATTCCATTAAAGAACGAAAAAAAAAGGGAGACCAGAGGGATCTATTGTTGGCCAAAACACCCGGTATACATTAGCGAATCCCTTAACCCTCAGCTTAATACATTAAAGCCCAGATCAACACGTGTCACAAGGCTTTGAAACGTTTGAACTCTCGTTACAATTTGACGAATCGATATCGATTATTTTCACACGCAGTAGGCAGTACTTCGGTAGGTACCTTCGCTACACCAACAGCCCAACTTTGGGTATCGGTACGTGCCCGTAGGAAATACGACGCGACCCGATGAGCTGCTAATATCAGACGCACTCGTGGCAAAGAAGTTATTCCGGGAATCAAGAAAATTATTCGCCAACAATACGGTGTTCGTCAACCTTGTTAATGAAAACTTTCCTGTTGTAGACACCTGTTTATTAAATCACAATGAAGCTCGATGCGAGAGCGAGGAGACAGAAAGAACATTATTGAACCAGCGTATACAAAATTAGTTTTCGAAAGTTATCCTCAATTGCTAATTATCTCGATGAGATAATATTTCGTTTCGTAGTTCGCGTTCGCGCCCCGAATAATATTTCGCATCGTCTTCGCGTCGACGATACGATGGTTTTTCTTTATAAAATATACACGCGACATCGCCCGAAAACTTTCCCCATTCATAAAGTATGACTGGAACTTGTCATGGACAGAATACGTTCCCGATAACCTCGCCGCCCTGCGAAAGCAAAAAGATGAACATGGAATTTCGGTTTAATTTCGTGGAAATTACGTAGCTGCGATCTTTCCAATTTGACAAGTTCGTACTTCTAGTACCATGTACTAGGTGTATTCTTATAATGTCGCCGGCTTACACCCCCGAGTTTCATTAAAGATCTTCCTCGTGTAACATGCGTCGTATTGCACCGCGAGCACACCGCATACCGCACGGTTCGTGCGAAACTCGAAATTAATTTCAGTGTCAGCGCGGTGACGTGGCGCCATGTTTTTGCCAACGAGACGACGACAATTTTGGTATTGTTTTCGAGCCTTTTTTTCCCCCTTCGTAGCTTGTCTGAATTTTCCGAGGAATGTTGGAGCAACAGATATATGGAAAGATTCTTTAATGTGAATGGTGTCCATTCTCTGGAAAATCTAAAAAAATATATAATATAGAGGATTTTGAGAATTGGAGCACATGGGAAACGACAAAAAATTTTGAAGTTTACTCTGAAATTTAAAAAAATCATTTAAAATCTAATTCTTTTGGAAACGAAATAATTTTTAATAACACTCAAAAAAAAATAATAATAAAAAGTGTCATGAAAATGGATAAATTTCATCAGCAAATATACGAGTAATAACGCTTCCCAATTCCACGAAAATGCTCTAAATAGTAAAAATTTATCAATCTATTATGATAAATTTTATTTTTATGCAATAAATTTTATCAAAAATCGGATTAATATTATTATTTTTAGAATAGATTTTACCAAATTTTATGAATTGGGACACGCTATTATTTTTTTTAGATAAAATTTATTATTTTTGTTTTTTCAGTGAAACTGTGATGAAAAAGAAATGCGTGTGCTCTTGAGTCTTGACCACGTTGTTGGAAAAGAGAAAGGAATGGAAAATAATTCGGATTCGTTGGTTTCGGTTACACTTGAAAAAACTTCAGTGAGAGAAAAGCCATGAATTTCCAACTCTCTCATTCTGAATTCGTGAAAATTCACTGATGAATAGTTAGAAATGCAGCACGGGAGAAACCAGCAAAATTCACTGATTTTCTAGTGATTTTTTTCACTGATTTTTTTTTCAGTGAAAAGTTTTTCACTAATTTTCTTCTGTGGTGCAATTCTGACCGTTTCTCAGCGATTTTCGATAATTTTTAGTGATTTATAAATTAAAGAGAACTCTCAAAAGTCTTTTTCACAAAAATTTTTACTTTCACTTAATTTGGACTGGTTGGATTCAGCACATTGATCTATTTCAATAAAATGATTATTACATATTTTATCTCCTGAAGCAGACCGGAATGATTTCTGAAGCTCCCATTCATATTTTATTCATAAATTTGAGGCTCGTATTTTGATTTTTTTGGGAGGGAGGGAAATTTTTAAACATTTAGCCGTGAAAAATCCAATTTTTCTTTCTTGTGATTTGGTCGACGGTCGTCACCCTGACATAATTTATTTCATTCTTCACTCTCTCATTCTTAATCAGTGAAAAGTCTCTGATGAACAGTCAAAATTGCAGCACAGGAAAAATCAGTGAAATTCACTGTTTTTTTAAAAAAGATTTTCACTGATTTTTCAAAGATTTTCACTAATTTTCAGCAAAATGCAAAAATGTTACTGATTTTTCAGTGAATTTTCATGAATTTTTCAGTGATTTTTCTCACTGATTCATTTTCAGTGAAATTTTTTCCATTGATTTTCTCCTGTGCTGCAATTCTGACTGTTTTTCAGTGATATTCGATCATTTTATAGTTTTGCATCAAAATAGTTTTTCCTTCGAAATTAAATTTTTCCCGTGATGAATCCAAGTCCTCAAATTGTTTTCTTGGGGAGAGGGGGGGTGGGGGTCCAAAAATTGCAAGTTTTTGCAACCAAAGAGGAAGACATCTAAATGATTTTTTTTCAAATTGGGCACCCTACATGTCAACTTATGATTCATTTAATTCTGCATGATCATTTCATCATTCGAAAGGTTTGAAAAACATGGAAAAATCTGTCTGAAAATCTTGAAAAAGTCGAGGAAACTTATCTCTAGCATATTGTAAATCTTTGTACTTTGTTCCAGTTCGACAAATAGAAAATCAAACGTTTTTGCCTGATTGACCAACATCTAAAATATCTCATCAATCACCTTTTTTCACCTCACTTCACCCTTTCGGCCAAAAAACCTCTGTAACCCTTCTCTTCCACCACCCTAAATTCAAACCACCAGATAAAAATCATAACCGCTGTACAATCGACGATAATTTCCGCCATCGTTTGTCCTCATTCCCCTAACAAATATCTCCACCGAAGAAAGATACAGCTCCGACGTGGCAACAAGTACCTTTTGTATGCTCGTGTAAATGAGGGAGCAAACTAAATCATGCGATTCTTTACACGTAATTAGAACGTACATCCCTCGATTCTCCTTCACCGCAACGCACGCTATGTCATTGCGTAGGGGAGAGAAGGGTGGTAGATATTTTTACACACGCCAGATTATGCGGTTCGATCTCGCGTACATTTCGTTAGGTTGGATGGAAAATTGACATTACCAATTCGTCCGGTGAAATGCTAATGGCTCCGACACGGTTTTAGCGCCGAATTTGCATAAATTCGCATCGATAAATAAATTCATTCAGGTTTACCAGCCTTCAAATTAGTACAAACCGAGAGAATATGTAACCTGGTGATTTTATTACCGCCGCGGAGTTGACCGACGGTTGTGTAACGTACCTGACGAGTGGTTCCCGGACGAGATGGTTCATTTTTTTTTGGATAATTCTTTAGGTAGCTGTTGTTCAAAATGGACGTCTTACTGAAAATTTCAGAAGCTTTTGTTCTTTTTTTTGGATTGTGAAGGATTTTTTTTAAATTTCCAAACCACCCAAATTATCTTGCAAAAGTGCAAAAAATTGAATCTTTTCAAGGAAAAGAGCTAATATTTTAGTATGCATCCTACGCTTGGCCTCCGGAATCTATTGAAAGTGGTTGTGGAACCAAAATTCAGGGAATCAACTCGCTAACACCTGATTTCCTACTCTTTATTATACCCTTACCTACTACACTAGATCTCACAGTACGATGAGTTGAAAATGAGCGTTGAAAAATTTTTAAATTTAGTTAAAATTGCGATATTTGCCTTACATTGAATTGAAATCTATTCTTTTTAACATGATAAATCGAAAAATTGAAAATGATTTTGAGTCGCAATACTGCATAAAATTTTTGATTTTGGAAGTCCAGAAATTTTTTTTGATGACCTCTGAAAATCATTAATTGACTTTCTTTCAATTCCGTTCTATTCTCAAGTTTTCAAAAATTGCTGGAAATTCAATAGTAGGTACTTACTTACATACCTATAAAAATGTTTTGAAAATCAAAAAAATTCATCAACTCTTTTCTAATTCAGTCGAAATTAAAAAACTTATTTTTTTCCAGCCCAGAAAGTTAATAGGTATCATATTTTTAAATGAAAAAAAAAAAACCTGTCTTCATTCATCAAAAGACCCGTAACAATTTAGATTACAATTTTTAAAAATATTTTGATTTTTTGGAAGTTGAAACATCACACAAAAATCATGAATTTTACCCAATGAAGATCAAATTCTGGATGCTTTTTTTTCAAAATTTTTTTTCTTATCGAAATCATGGTAAAAACAAAAACAAAAATAGAATATTTCAAAACTGAAAAATTTACCGTTCAAATGTAAGTTTTTGATTCTCTTTCTGGGAGGAGAGGAGGGGAGAGTAACGATATTTATACTAAGTACCTATTTTGAAAAAGTCATGCTGAAAATCTTTCTAAGGTCCTGTTTTTGGGTTTTGAGAGTTTGTTTAACACCCTTGTTATTTTTACAAGTTGAACCAATTTTGAAAAGAAATCTTGATCGGATAAATTTTAAATATGTAATTATTAACTACCTATTTATTTTGTTTCCCAGAAAATTGTGCTATTTGATCTTTGGCTAGATAGTTCTTAAATTTATTTATTTGGGGAATTTTTGAAAATTTTCTTGCAGGTACTGATTTACTTATTCATTTAGGGAACTTGTAATTTTCATAAATTTTCTTTGCTCAATTTGGTCTGAAAAAAATTTATTTAATAATTTTTTCAAATCATTTTCCATCTTTTAAAAATTTTGATGAACTTGGAACTCCTAAGTACATGTATTGGCTTTGACGTGGATGCTTTTTTAGGATGAGAGGGGAGAGGGTAAATTTTGAGAAATGTAACATTTTTGTGTTACATAATGTAGCTTTTTAGAAGAAGACCTAAAATTACGAACTTGAAAAGGTTTTTTAAAATATTTAGGGAGCATTGATATTTTAATTCGAAGATAAGTTATGTTTACAGAAAATAGAAAAAAAAATTGAAAATAAGAAAAAGAAAGTCAAAAAATATTTTGATGCAATGATATTTTTTATAAAAAATTGTGAACTTTTGACTCCATTGCATTATATTTAAAGTAAACTGTACAGTTGAACATATTCACGATCCAAGTTTTTTACTCAACTTTACCCTTCCCCCTCCTGGGCTTCATTTTTTTATTCGAGATTTTTGAAAAAAAATCATTCCATGCAGTCAATATTCAGTGACTTGATTGAAAATTTGAAATTCTCAACTTTTCCATTCCAACTCCTTGGTTAAAATGTTGGTAAACGTCTTCCCTCTATTTCTAAATCGAACTTCCAAATAATTTGGGAATCTGGGCTGTCGATGTAATAAATTCAAATGATATTTACACAATTTTTTTCCAAAATTGAAAAGGTATCATTTTTGGCTCTCACATTGGAAAATTACAAGAGTCCAAACTTTCTCCATCAATAAAGCCCAATTTCCTTCCCACTTCATTTCAAATGCGTATCACACCCAACACCGAACAAATTCCCCCAAAAAAGCTCTTCCATCAGCAAAGTTTCTACTCCGCCCGAAACAAATGCACCAACAAAAACGAAAGTTTTCGTAAACGCAGATCGCATTCAAAAAACAAAAACTACCTTCGACAATTTCTATCGCATATAAAACCGACATCGCAACGCGCATCGTATTATATCCTGCATCGCGGATTCTAAATGCAAGTAAACATCTGGATGGTTGTTTGCAAGTTTCAAAGCCGGAGCCGAATACGGGACACCGGCGGAGAAACGTTAGGCGGGCGAAAATTGCATAACTAAATCCGATGATCTGTCGTGTGAATTTCCACACCATCAAGTTGAACAGCCGGATTATAGACTTTTGCAAGCTAAGCTGATTCGGTATACGCGCGAAAGCAGTAAATTTCTCCGGTATTTATGGAGAGATGAAACGGCAGGTACGCGGGCCGAGGGGCCTTTGTCGGGGGCTGGGCGTTCCAGTAAAACTCGCTTTTTCCATCACCGTGAAATTTCCTCGCGCCGAGCCGAAGTCCCGTTTGGCAGATTTTCTAGTATATCGTCGGCGTAGGTCTGGCTCTGGGTACAGTTTTAGATTGTTGGTGCGATATTTCGCCTATTTAAAAGCACCCAGGCTGAGGTAAAAGCCGGCCTCGGCGGTTCGCTAACGCAGTAATCTGTCTTCTACGGTACCACGTTTGTAGTATACCTACGTTCGTATAATATACGTGAACGTTACGTGTGTATAGCTCGAGAATACGGTAGCGGTGGCATCGCCGTCACGAGTTAATCCGTTATATATATCAAACCTCCTTTGAAAGATTGTTTCGAACGCCTACCAAGTGAATAAATTTGTATTCCATTCAAATCCTTTTATATATTGCGCGATGCGATGGTAATACCTTGGTAAAAATTTTCGTCCATGTTCGAGACCATTCCTCTATAAATATTTTAAAGTTTACGTTGAAAAAAGAGCAAAAAACACAAACGTGATTTTTATTTTTTATAGAGAAGGCACTCGGTCCCAAGGAGAAATTTTTTTACCAAAGTATCTTTCGAAAACGCAGAATTATCTGAGTGGAAAATATTTCATGCCCAGTTTTTTTTTCACCATTTTTGGGCATAGAATATCGTAATATATCTTCACGATGAGCGTTCGAATGGTTTAACTCGCCAAAATCGCCTGTTTGAATTTTTTCTCTGTTGAAGGCGACTTGACAATGGTATTGGCGAAGTTACAGAGTAACAAGTGTATACGGAGGCAATTTTGCATAACGTTTGCCTCTTCATTGTATCAGAATTGCCAGTCGACCTGCCGAGCGAGAAACTTATCCTTTAATGATTTTAATGGGCACTTACGCTCGGCGTGTTTCTAATACCTATTCTAAAGACTTTTCCAAATGAATTTTCCTTTCGGGTCGAAATGAATATCCTTGAATGAAGGTTAAACCTATAACCTACTCTTGAAGCGAGTTTTACGCGAGTTCGACTATGCTGTCGAAAAAAATACCAGCCACGTACCGACGTATTGTAAATTACCGCCCTGGCGCGATCACCGTTTCAACATGCAATTTGGCGATAAAATTTTGAAACCTTTAATTTTCACTCGACCGATCCCAATCATCCAGAAAGGTTTTTTGTATACCAGATATCGAAACGGTACGCGTTGTGTTTATTTTTGGCCTGATTTATGGTCTAGATGTGCTCTGTGGCGAAATACGATGGTCGAGCTTTTTTTATATATTTTGTAAGGTGGTGTGATACAGTCGGGATGGGTGGGGAAGGAATTGTAGAGAAGATACTGCCGGAGGGAGATAGGGAAAAGAGTACTACTTACAGAGGACGGTGGAGGTTGGTTAGGGGTCTTGAGGTCGTCCCCTGCCTCACTTGTCCTCTTGGCCGTTGGGTACTTTCCTGCTCCACTACACTGGTGCGCACCAGGTTCCCGATCTTGCTCTACGGACTTGCCTCCCGGAGGATATTTAGGAGGAAGTCCCTTCGCCGAGGGTCCGCGGGGCCCATCTGGGGTCTCGCACGTTGGAACGAATAAAAACACGGTTGACAGATACAAGCGTATATTTGCACGACGTATTTAATCGTACCTGTATGTGTGTGTGAGTGACGGCCGCGACCTACGGTTACGGATGGATCTAAATTGGCGATGATCGAGATGATTTTACACTCAATTCGACGCCACGCCGCTGGCTGCGGTGGCGGCGGCGAAAGGAGCTATAGACCTCCCCGATCGGTGCCATCGTATTGAGCTGAACTCCATCGTCCCCTACTTCGCCGGAGCTGCAAGGGGGTCGATGGATCATATTATTCTGAACGTGTGGAAGAATTCGCGCGGCGGGAATAGGAACGACGCCGCGGAGGATATCTCCGGATGGATATCTCCGCGGAGGGAACCGATCTGGCGAGTGGCGAATTCCACCGGGGTCCCAGGGTCTCTATCCAGGCCTAGGTGCACTGGTACCTTGAAGGATCCCCATTGGTCCCCCATCGAAATGAGGGGCCGAGATGGAATCGCGGGTGAATTCCGATGACGAGTAAATAAATCGAGCCGGATTCGATATTTACGCGTCCCCGGCTAAGTCCGATTCCGGTGACTTAGCCGGGCGTCGTACAAGCCGAAGCGAGAGATGTTAAGACGACACGTATATTCGAATTAGGGGTAGAATCGAAACTTCGAAATTTAGCCTAAACGAGTATGTTTTTGAAACGAGTTCGAGGGTTGAAAACGCATCGAATCGAGCCTAAGCTCGATTCAGCAACGCATCATCCCCGTCAAACTACAAAATCGGAACTAGTTTTACTCTGCTAACGCAGAGTTTATATAAGGGTTCGAATCAACTTGCTAGCAGGGTTGCCACCACCACGGAACTATAGTCGTTTCTCTTGGGTCGGGCCATATTCACTCTGACATATGCCCCATCGAGCTGTATTAGGGGAGCTGACCTCCCATAGTAAAGGTCGAACTTTTAGTACTGTGGTCAAAGTTAAGTTCCATAGAGAGGATATTGGTCCCTGCCCCATTCGACTTTTGCTGTGGGTGGTGGTAACCTAAGTAATTAATTTTGGTCCGGTAAAATCCGGTGCGGCTATTGTAATTCAATAATGATACAAATTTTGCGGTCTGCTGACCCTCGGAACGGCCGAAAGGGATCGCCGACGGGCCGAAAATGCTGCTAGCTAGATGACTTGATATTGTGCTAAACAGAATGTTAAGCTAAACAGAAATTTTGACGCCGTATTTTGAAATGACAATAAAATTTACGGCGTAAGGACTATGGAGAAAAGAAAATTGATAGTTTTGGTAGACTTTAAATTTTGATTTGATGGTTTTTCGTTTTCTTTTTTTTTTTGACAATTAGAAATGGTTTTAAAATTGATAGGAAATGGTTACTAAGTGTCCCTAAGTCATCTATTTGAACCCTTATTAAATTTTGATTTGTGGTCACGGTACCACTGTGTGGAGGGGGATAAATTTTGCGGAATTCGGACGCGAATTCTTCCATGCACGTACGGGGTTCAGCTTACGATTTTTTAGGGGGATACGTATATACAATTATGTACAATTATATCTAAGTAATTATTCAGAGCTCAGAACACAGAAAAATGGGGTTGTGTAACATTATTGTCGTCTCGAGGGTTAATGTGGTTCTTGAAGTGGGGTTTTACAATTTATGAGACGTAAAAAATATCCAAAAGAAAATTTACATATGATTTTTTGATTTTGATGGGGGAAAAGAATTGCAAATATCTTTTTATAATTATGTTCACGCTCACTGTTACATTTCATATTTTTTGATTTTTTTTTTTGTTTTACTATTTTTATTACATTTTGTGTATTTTATTCACGCGCTCTGTTACATTTGTTTTTTTTTTTTTTTTTTTTTTTGATTTTGCATATTTTTCTATTTTTTTGTGAGATTTGCAGTAAAAAATAAGAAAATTTTGATTTTGTAGAGCTCTGAATAGGGAAATTTTTAAAGCTAGGTGGGGGGGGTATATGCGTGGTTTTGGTACAGAACCATAAAAAAAAATATAAGCGAGGGAAACTTATGATTAATTTGTCGCAGCCGTCCGGTGTATAGGAAGACATAATAATAACATATTTGCTGACATCAGCACAAGAAACGATCATATAGGTATGTACATTGAAATTAAATATATAATACGGCATGTGATCAAATACTAATGTAGATTTTTGTTGTTACAGGTGTCGACGATGGAATGTCAATGGTCGAAGGTAAAGATGGTATCAAATGGTGAGTATCGACGTGGTGATAATAGTGGTGTTATAGTGTCCACTTTTTTGTTGTAGGTTGATTCAGCACGCCGATTCGTGGTGGTTTCTGCGACGTTGATATGGGTTACTCAGATCATGGTGGTGAAAGACTATTAAAAAATCGAAAGGTAATTAGTAATTTTGTAATATTTAACCTATTAATAGGAGAAGCATGACGTGCAAAAGATGAAAGAATTTTTATCATATAAAATCATGAAGTGTTATTTTTCAGCTGTGCTGAGATACAGTTACTTTTTATTGGTTCCAGGTTTCCATGGCTCCGGTTGATTTTGGTTCCAAATTGATGAATTGCTGTAAAGAATTTGATTAGTTTGCGAAAGGTGAGGTTTTTACACGTCGTGTGTATTTTGGTGCCGATAAATAAATAGAAATTTTCTGGTTAATTTTCGAAAAGAAATAAAAATGAAAATCAGTCAAGCGAATTTTGATTGTTGAATTTTTGGTGTAATAATTTTGTGAATTTTTGTTTCAGAGTTTGGACGTTGTCAATAATCAAATTTGGAGTCCAAGTGCCCCATATGCCAGTGTCGTTTGGGCTATTTCGAATTTTGAAAAGGTAAGAATCAATTTTGATAATATTTTTCGAGTTTTAGAATATAAAATCGCCTATGGCGTGCCCCATATGCGCGTAGGGATGATTTTAGGTTGAAATGGTTGCCTGTCTGGTGTTTTTTACGGCGCATGTATATTTTGCTTTTGATTGTGGGTTTTTCAAAAAGTGAGATCGCGTGAATTTTTCTAACGTTTAAATTTTGGAATGGTAATGGGCGATTTTTTGTATCGGAAATATTTTTGATTTTTTGATGACGTCGAAAATACCGAGAAGGGGGAAAAGGATAAGTGACGGACTGTTTCGTTTATTTTGCCGAATAGTAAAAAAAAATATAAATAAAGAAAAGAAATTTTGGTTTTGTGAATTTTATTGTGAAAATTCTGCCCCATATGAACTTGATGTTCGTGTGGACTAAAATTTTCAAATTTTGGTTCCCATTCTTGATGTTTTCGAGTATATCATTTTACCATTTTATTTCCGATGTCGTGATAAATCAAATGTTCATAATTTTTTGGAAATTTTTGTATGTAGTCAGAAAGTTTTTCAAATTTTGATTGGAGTTTTGCCCCATTTGTACTTCGTTTGAATTTTGAAGGTGTTGAATTAAATTTTGAGGTGTTGATTTTCTTCTCCTTCGCTCTATCTTCATGTTCTTCGTGTCTTGATTTCTTGATGGTTCTGTATAGGATGTGATAAAAATAAAAGAGAAATTTTTTGCATTTGTTTATGCTAACCTTTTGTATAGGATTAGTTAGCGATTCATTGAGGTATTGATTCTATTTTTCTCTTCTTTTTCTTTTTGAGAGCGGAAAAGAAAAAAGTTCGAAGTGGTTTTTGTATCGAGTATTTGCGTCCGGGATTTTTAATTTTGTGTTGTATTTTTTGAGACGAAAAAATTTTAATTTGATGAGTCTGAATCGTTGGGGTAATATTTGGTCGAGTATGCAATTTTTTGGTCATGACGGGATTTTAATTCGCGAAGTGGAGGTCGCATGAATTCGGGTTGGGATTTTGGTCTTATTGGGGTTTCCAAATCAGAGGCGTTTTGTAGGTCAAATTGTCTTCGGAATATGTATGGAATTTGTAATTTTTCGAGAGTATGGGTTGAGATATGACCGATAATATCTTGTAGATCGGAGGGCGTAAATTTTATTGAAACTGGTCGATCTTCGTAGGTGAATTCTATTTCTTTGAAATAGTCGTTACGTATTATTGCAGAAGGGAAGAGTAATTCTATGGTTCGGATTATTGATTTTGAAATGGTGTTCTGATTGGTATATGGGTTTATGATCAGTGGTACCGTGAGAGTGTTATCGAGTTTGAAATAAATTTTGTCAAATGGGCGATAGGTTTTGCTTTTTGGTTTTTGTTTAAGGGTGGGATTTTTTGTTACGTCGTCCGTATCTAGATAAGTCAAGTCGGTTTGAATTTTTATAGATTTTGTATTCGTATCCGAGGGGTATGCATCAGAAGCGATAATTTTGGGATTTTCTAGAGCCTCTTTTTTCAGATTTTCGGTTTGGAGTATTCTTATCGATTTTTTACCAATATAGCACAACGGTTGGTGGAGGGGAATGATCGAAAACGGGATTTTTATTTTGTAGCCTTTTACGGTGCCTTTTATGAAAGCTTTACGAGTCGAAAGAAAAGGTGTTGGGTGGTCTTCGAGTAGAATAATTTTGTGGATATTCCTCACATTTATCTCCACCGCATGTGGTGTATTCTGCATTATATCTTGCAGCGAGTGTTCGGATATAATATTTCTAGTTTGTTCAGGTTTTGTTTTCAAAATGAGAGTCGTTTTGTTGGAAATTGTTAGTAGGATCGAATCCGCTATTTCCGTGGTTCCTGGCGTCGTAGTATTTTTATTATCGTTGTTTGTATTGTCATTTTGTGGTGACAATATTTTTTCAGTGGGTTGTAAATAGGTTGGGCAGTCGGGGCTGTCAGTGGATAGAATTTTTGTGTTTTTTATCGATTCCTTGACTTCGTTTAGGTCGGGCATTTCATCGCATGTGTCGTGAAAGCTTTCGGTTGAGGATGATGAGGATTTTGAAGATTTTGATAGGATATTTGGTATTGTTTTCGATTTTGGGGAAATGATAGGTATCTCTTCGGGAGTTTCAATTATTATTCCAAAGTTTTTTATTACTGTGTCGCCGATAATGCAAAATGATTTGAGACAGGTGTTTGCAATCGTGAATTGAATTTTTTGTTGGGAGATGCCAAAAGTACAGCTAATGATAGCGGTTGGTTTGTGATTTATGTTTGTCGTAAGAATTTTTTGTGGGTGTTGATCCAAAATTTTGTCTGATTGGTATTTACTTATGATGTTTTCATCTTTTGAGGGATTTAATATTGCCTTTATTTCTATTTCATTTATTTTTAAGGTAATTTCATCGTGAGGTAGGTGTTTAGTTTGAATTTTATTTTGGTAGGTAAAGGGTACTAGGCCGTGATTATGTTCGCTGTCATCAGTTGTCGTTTTAGGTGAGGCGTTTTTCTCGTTTCTGTGATATGTTTTAGTATTGTTAGAGAAAATATCCTCAATTTCTGAGTCGGTTTTATCGAAGTCATGATTTTGTAACTCTGTTTTTAATTGGTTCGAAATTGTTTTTGTTTGATCATTGTTAATTTTTTCAGAGTTATTTTCAGTGTCGTGAGAATTTTTATTATCCAAGTTTTGGGTTTGGGAAGAATTTTGGTTTTTTAGGGTTTCGAAATTCGTAATATTTAGGTGGTCCAAACGAAGTTGTTTTATTGCGTTTTTGCTTATATAGCACATCGGCTCTTTTGATTCGATTATTTTGAAAGGGATTTTTATGTTGTAGGTACCTATCATTCCCTGTACTATTGCGATTTCGGAAAGAGGGCTGGGTATGAGTGGAGAAAATGGGAGTCCTATGTCTGAAGATGCGTGGTATTTTACTGGAGCAGTTGCGCGAATGCTGTTTAGGGTGCCTCTTGATATGGTATTTGCGTTGGCTTCGGAGTTTAATTCGATAGTCAAGGTTGAATCGGACGATATATTCAATAAAAATGATTTTGGTTTGCCTTTTTGTTTTACTGGGTCCCAAAATGTGAAAAAGGTTCTGGATTTTATGGCTTTTAGCCATTCTGGTACATCGCTGTCTTCTACAGCATATTTTTGATGAATCTTGACGGGTAGGTTGGGGACCTCTGTGTGCTCGAATATTTCATCATCGTAATTTTCTTTATCCGAGTCTATATCGTAATCGTTTTCATTTCCTAGCTCGCATTTTTCAATTTTGTCATTAGTTTTTGGAATTTCAAAAGGTGATGAGGAGGCTTTAGGGTTGAGAGTTGGCGCAGGGGTTGAAAAATTTGAGTGTATCAGGTTTAGGTCGACGTCAATGCTATCCTGATTTTGAGTTTTATTCTGGATGGATTTTATTTCAGAATTTACGTTATCTATTTCAGTTTTTAGGGTGTTGAACTTTGAATCTATTAGTTCGCGAATTTCTTTCAGATCAGAAGTGGTTTTGGTTTTTTCATTCGATGTAGCTGATTTATGATCTGCGAGTTCGTGCGCCAAGTCTCCTAACCCTTCCGCTAGTCCTTGAATTTCGTAGTCGTGATTATATAAAATGGAATCTGTTTCCGTTATTGCCTCTTGATGTTCGGTGATTTTTTCTTTCACTTCATCTATTTCATTTTCGTATTTTTCCGCTGATGAAATTAATTTCTCTGTCATAAAATCAAATTTGTTCATGCTTTCTTGATGGGTGTCCAAAAGGTTTGAGAGGCGATTTATGTTTTCATCGATTTCGTCATCTTGAGATGAGATTTCGTATAATTCTTTTTTAGTTTCTAGGTCGAAAATTAGGTTATATTTTGAGATTTCATCGCACCATTTCGATGTTTTGTTTCTTGAAAGATAGCGGTATTTATTTACGATTGATTTTAGTTCTGTTCGGACGTGAATATATTGTCCGTTGAGCCAGGATGGAAGGCTCTGCAGATGAAGGAATAAGCTTAGCATTTCTTTATTCGCTACAGAGTAGTTTCGTTGGTGGGGTAAGAATTGATAGGAGACGCGCATAATAACGTTTTCGGAGCCCCTGATGAGTTGGTAAAGGACTGACTGCATGGTGTCTCCGGTCACCATGGTGTCGAGGTACGCGTGATGTTTTTTGCGTAGTAATTTTTCAGCTTCAAAAATTATGGATTCTGCTTGTTTTTCGTTTAAGAGGATGTCGTCTACATAGCAGGTTTTTGAATTTAGATTTGGGAAAGCCTTGAGGGCTGCTTCATTCTGTCTTAATTTTCGAAATTGGGAGGGGGAATAATTTTTTGTAATTACATTCGCGAGATTCTTTTCGATAATTTGAAGTTTTGAGTCTACGTTTTGAGCCCCGATGTCTAAAATTCGATTTATGTCTCTTTGTTTTCCTTCCGGTACCGAAAGTACATTTAGGGTTAATTTAGCGTTCCAGAATGCTGTTTCTCTTTGTGATGTTTTTGAGATTTCGAGGGGGCTAAGGGGGCCTTGCGGAGAGGGTGTTTTATCAGAAATTTCGTTTTTGGTTTGTTCTGTAGGGGAATTTTCCGTTTTTTCAGGTGGATTTGTAATATCTTGAATGTAGGAAGCTATGCCTTTGCATCGTTTTTTAGATTTGGGTTCAAGAATCGGAGATTTTGGAGGGGTTTTGGATGTGGAAGGTTGCGGAGAAATTCGTTCAGGAGTTGTATCGAAAAATGGAGAATCTGGGAATGATTGTGGTACAATTTGTGAGTCGTCAGAATTTTGATTTAAGGAGGGGGAGCCTGGAGGGGTTGGCGTATTGGGAGGTACGTCAGACATTTTTTGATTTAAATGCGAAATCGAAACTTTTTGAATTTTTGAATTTAGAGGATTTCTATGCGAAGTCTAAAATGAAATTGCCTTGAAAATTGTTGACTTTGAATTGAGGGTGTAGATTTTATTTAAGTAGCGAAATAAGAAATGTTTTTTGAATTTTTCGTGGCTCAGATGTGTTGAGCGGATTGATAGCGAGTTAGAATCAGTGCCAGTGGTATTTGGCGATTCAAGCAAGTTTTTACGATGTAAATTATGCGAGTGGTATGCAGAGGCGTAAATTTGATCGAAAAAATATTTTTAATGAAATTTTGGTAAAAATCAAAGGGTGAAAGATTTTTGAATTTTTATCCAAAGAGTTCGGCTAAAAAGGATTTTGAGTTGTTTTGAGGAAAATGAGGAGTTAACGAGTCGTAGAATTTAGAAGGAGGGGGTTTTTCAGAATTTTACTTTGCGATAATTGAGAAATTTTCAATTAATAAAATTTTGGATGATGACGTGTGAATTTTTTGAGAGGTAGAAAGGTGTTTTTTGGGTCCACTGCCAGGAGTGGTGTAGGAAAACTGATGAATTCCAGAGATCAGCTAAGTCGGATTCGTAATCCCACGCTGACCAACTGGGCCTTACCGACTCTGCAAGCAGAGAGGGGGTTTTTATGTTACTTTGAAAGGGGGAAAAGAATTTAGAGAGCCTTTAATCCGATTAGCAATAAACTTCTCGTTTCAGGCTGGGTAAATTTTAGGATGGTATGTGGAAAAATTTATAGGATCTCTCAAAAAATCAGGAAAAGAGAGGTATAGGTATCAAGTCCGCTGTTTCCCAGTCGTGTCTGATGCCTATTATATTTTGGAGAACGTAAACGGATAATTAATTTCTCAAATTATCTGGAAAATGCAATTTTCGTGAATTGCAGTCGTCGTTGTCCACGTACTGTCGCAATTTTTCAGAAAATTGTAGGAATTAGCCGAATTTTTCCTATTAAATTTTGTGATTTTCTTTAATTGCAGTCGTCGTTGTACACGTACTGTCGCAATTTTCAGAAAATTGTTAAGTTTTTTGGCCAAAAATTTAGTTAAATTTTGCAAAATGAATTTGGATTTTGATTTAGAAAATTATTAGATCGAAAGTGACGCTGTATTTAATTCGCAAAACTTTTATGGTGTGAAATTATTTGCTGCGGTCGTCGTTGTCCACGTACTGTTGCAGCTTGTAATTTCGAATTTTGATTTTTTATGACGCTAGATGGGAATTACCGAAATAATGGGTCGTACGTTAATTAATTCGCAAAAATTTTGAAGGTGAGATTATTTACTGCAGTCGTTGCGCGCTTACTTCTACAGTTTTTATAAGCTCAAAAGAAAATTTATAAAAAATAGTAGGTCGCGATGTATAGGTCGCGGAAATTTTAGAATATAGAATTGTGTACTGCGGTCGTCGTTGTACACGTACTGTTGCAGTCCACAATTTCAAAATTTAAATTTTGGATGAAAAAATCGAAATTGTTAGTCGCGGAATTAATTAATTAATTTTGGAAAGCGTAAAAATGTGAAAGTATTTACTGCGGTCGTCGTTTTACACGTACGGTTGCAGTGTCTAAATTCACAAAATAATTAAAAGCAGAAGAAAAAGAAATACGAGATTGACTAAGTTAACCTTGAAAGGTAGATCTAGTCAAGCGCGAGTTTTAAAAGCAGCGTTTAAAAGTAGAGAAGGAGTGTACCAGATAGCTAGGTGTACTTGGTAAACGTTGAAAACGGCAATCTTGGCTGATAACCAAATAGCAGAAAAGAAAGACGTTAAATGATTTCGAATTTGGAAACGGGGTTTTATTTATTTGAGTTTTAGGTAGCTTGATTTGCCGAGAATTTGTCCGGCTTTTGAGGTCGTATATTTTGGGATGACCAGTTCTATTGTTGAGAATTCAATGGATTGTTCTTTTTTATGAATAGCGAACGCGATCCTTTTATTGTTTTGGGTTGGTTTAGGTTCGAGAAATCGCACGATGTTGTTGTTTTGTTTCTATACGGTCGTTTCTGTTTTTATAGGGAAATTCTTAAGTCTAAATATACCGATGTATGTACATAGATTTCGAAGGTCAATTCCTAGTAAAAGTATCAGGAATTTTTGTGATACAAGTGAAGACAATAGAATTGATTAAGTCAATTGATTGTGTCATTTAATATGTCGAAAAGGTAAAAAGAAGTTTGCCGTAATCTATAGGAGCTGTCAAGTTCCAGATGACATTTATAGAGATTAATCGATTTTTAAATTTTGGAATATAATGGGGTGAACGTAAGTGTACCAAAATGTGAAAATCTTGATTTCCGGAGCTGTCAAAGCCGTGATATTATGTAGGAAACGGTCGGTGATTAATTGATTTTTCGATTTTTTGAAAATAATGGGGTGAGGATAACTGTGCCAAAATGTAGGAAATCTTGATTTTGCCAAGAAATGTAATTTCAATAGATTGAATTTTAATGAGTTAAAAGTATTGTTTGAAAATTGTAAACGGATGTGTTTTTGAGTGAAAAAAGGTGCATCGATGTACATACATTTGTATAAACAATGGTTTACCGCCACCGTTAGAAATAGAAAGAAGCGTCCTTTGAATTTCAAAGGGGTGAAAGCGTTTGTACCAAAAAAGTATGCCTTAAGCTTAAATAATGAAGCGGATATACATGGCGGCTTTTGCACATAAAGTCGCCAATATTTTTATTTACAATAGATTTGAATTAATTTGACAGTTTGCTGTCATTTATACGGATTTTACATTAATTGATTCTTTGTTGTAAAGAATTGATTTACGATTCTAAGAAAAATATTTTGAAAAGAATTGATTTGTCTTTATCGTGCCTATTGTTCTGAATGTGAATATTGACTAAACCATTTGCGCATTGGACTAGTGAAGGGGAAAAAAGAAGATCTAAACTTTGAATTGGATCGCGATGAAATTTTGGTCTGAATGGGTATGTTGGGCCGGAAATCGTATTGGCGCCAACGATTTATTTTTCGGTTGAAAATGGAAACAGGGTTACCATTATTTTCGGCGAAAAATATAATTTTGGATGTCAAATCGAAATATAGATCGAATCAATGAGTTTTGACTTGATTAAATAAATGGATTTTTGGAGATTTTTTCGGAGAATTTTGATTTTGTGGGTCATGGAAAAAATAATTACGTTGATTGAAAATTATGATTGAAAGGAATTGTTGGATTTTGAATGAAATTGTGATTTTTGATATTTTCCAAAGGAGAAAGTGAATTTTGTTGATCGAAACGTTAAATTGATTTTTGAATATTGATTTTGAAATTTTGATATTTTTTAAGTCATGGAGAGAGAGGTTTCGTTGATCGTGATTAATTATTGGAATTTTAAATGTAAATTTTGATAATCAAAAGGGTTTTATTGAATTTCTAAAAGGTGACTATGAATTTTGACGTTTTCTAATGTTTGAAATGAGATATGATGGCCAAAGAGTTGAGTTTTTGAATTTTTGATTTGGATTTGAAAATTCTGATTTTCGATGTCGTGAAAAAAGATTTTCGTTGATCCAAAGTAATTAGTGAATTTAGTAATGAATTTTGGAATTATGAATTTTGATATGTTTGATTTTGAGAAAGTATTTCGATGATCGATATGGTAATTTTTTGAATGCTTTAGTGAAAATTTGCATATTTTGATTTTTTAGGACGTGAAAAGGGTTACCTAGTTCGAAATTGGTTGTTAAAAATTTTGCTGAGTGAAATTTTGATATTCTTGATCGTGAGAGAAAATTGTTTGAATGAATGTGGTTTTATTGATCGTAATAAATTATTAAATTTTCAAGTGAAATTGTTAATTTTGAGATTTTCAGTTTGAGAAAAAAGATTTCGATGTTTGAAATAGTGAATTTTTGAATTATTGATCGAAAGATTTGAAAATTATGATTTTTTAGGTGGTAAAAAGGGGTTATTTGGTTCGAAAATTATGTCTATGAATTTTGCTTTTCTCATTGTGAGAAGGTAGGGTTCTGGAGATCGAAATGTTAATTTTTGATATTTTTTGAGTAGAATTTAGAAGATTTGAATTTTTTTAGATCGTGAGTAAGATTGTATTGATCGAAATTTGAAAATGAATGAGTTTATGAATTTTGAGTGATGATTCGGTAATTTTTAATTTTTGAATGTCGAAAAAATTATTGTCAAGATGAAAATGAGTGTATTTATGAATTTTGAGTAATGATTTTTGGATTTCGATTTTCTAGGTGAAAGGGTTTAGATCCCCCTTCTTTCCATAAGGTAGAAGGTGATCGTGCGGACCTCCCTTACAAGCAGGGTGAGGTTAGATTCCTCCGGTAAAGGCTCCGGGTGCCGTAAGTAAAGATGAACACAAGGTTCTCCTCTCGTGGAGGGATTACATAAAGACGACACTAGTCACTTTACAAAGATATATTCTCTGGCAAAGCCAGGCACATTACACAGTCGCGGAACGACACAACGTTTACTTACAAAGTATAGATTAGCTAATGGCGCTAGATCCATGGGTTCTAGCCATGGACCTACGAGCTCCGCTACCAGCCCAGTGTTACCACCTGGCAGGTATGGATATTCCCACCGTGACATCTGCCCCTTCATTCTTTCCAGTGACTAGCAGAAGCTACTCACAGAAAAGAGTGAAAGACCAGCTCACCGCACAGTGGAATTAGCCATACCACCCAGGGGTATACACTGCCCCCACACTTTTGAGTGGTAGCAAACTGGGCCTGGGAAGCGATCTTTTGACTCGCTGCGCATAGCTAATAAAAAATAAAAATTAAAAATAGAAACTTAAAATTAAAAACCTGTAACAGAGAAAAACAACAAAACAAAGAAAAAACAACAAGAAACACAAGAAAAATATATACAAAACGATCAAAAGATCGAACAGGTACAAAATACAAAATAGAAAAATATGAATATTTAATCATATCGATATATTTCTATCCGGGACATCCAACGCAGTTGAATCGCAATTGAGGGGGCCCAGCCTCACCCTCACCAAGTTCAATTCGATGAAGCTGTGCTCAAAAGACAAAGACTTTAATACATAGCACTATCTGGTGCTAAATGTTACGGTTAGTAAGCATAAAAGTAAAAAAGAATAAAAAATACAACATGAATATTTAATCATGTGTTTGTCTTACGTGTGTTTCAGATTCCATGGTCACTGGAATCAAATACATACATCGTTAGCCGTTGAATCCTCTTGAAGCTGCTAACGTTCTTCAAGTACGTATTGATTTATCAAGAAATTTTCAAAACTGCTGTTTGAAATCAAAAATTAATTCTTCTGTTTAATTTTTGTTTGTTTCAGCCAATTTTTAGGCCTCTGGTATGGAATTTGGATCAAGTTTTACTCGAAATTCAGTCACTTTTGGACTAATTCACAAAAGAATGGAAAATTCACCGAATTTAATGTATTCAGGTCTGTTTTATGACTCTCTGAATATTTTTTTATTTTTTATGTAAAAATTTAACCATATTTAAGGTTATAAAACTAAACAGTTCGATTTTCCAACAGGAAAAAATACCAAACCAGCAGTGCTGTACTCGTACAACGAATTTTCAATGCAAAATAGGCCAACTTGCGAGCAAGAAGTCTATTCACACGAAAATCGAATAACTTTTACATTTTCCGTTTGACTGCTCAAAGTATTTAACCGAAGTCGCATACTGTACACGCCAACTGGAAAAAGTGAGTATAATTCACTTAGGTTCCAAAAGTCGAACTATATTATACAAATTTGCATAATGATTCGTTTTCTATTTTTAGAAAAAATAGAATTTCATTTGATTCTATCTCAAAACGAATTATTTGATGAAGCATTTGATCATCGTATATTTCAATCTCAATGCAATCACTGGACTAGAAGGAACGCCGAGGCAGAGTCCTGACTAGAGAGTGGCATGGTTGAAATTTTAGGTGAATTTTATGTCGTCATTCAAATGTTTTTATTTGGTGATATATGCTTTTAATTTATTTTGACATATTTCTAGGTATTCTTCGCATGTTCGTATGTCCAGTCGGAATGGCAAATCACTTGACCGGGGAACGTGGTACGTTTTAGCATACCATCCATCTCTGGACAAAGCGAGTCCCGTCCGGTGCTCAGTGGCCAAAACTAGAGCATGACGAAGTAGCTAAACTACCAAAGAAAAATTCAAAGTTACGTATTTCATTTGAATACAGCATATTTACAAACAATAATTGTTTTATATTATTGCGTTGTAATTAATTTCAGTATTGTTCTTTTTGATTTCAGAAAAAATTTTCATTTTTGAAAACCATTCTGAAGAACGACATTATAGGGTTGTATCCTTTTGAATACTAACGTTGTTTTATTTAAAACAACTCGTTATGATTATTTTGCGAACTTTTGACAAAATAATGTATTTATGAAATTCGTATGAACGAGTTCAAAACGAAATTACTGGCTAATTATTTAATTAGCAATATTTATCTGTAGTTGTATAGTCGTATTTTCCAACACCAGGTGTTTTCCATATCTTCTTTCTGTAGATTGGCAATTGAATCTTGATGACCAGGGTGTCCATGGAATGCAGGAACAAAAATCTGAGCTGAGTCGAAGACAACTGTCGTTGGTAAATACACTTTAACATTCGAAAAGTAGAATTAGATTCATTTTTTAAAAAATCATAGTATTTATTTGTAAGAATAATATTTAGTATTCTTATGTCCATGTGTACCTGTGTAAATTTCATACCATTTTATATGAAAATAAAAACACAAAATTGCTCATTTGAACAAAACAAATCGTTTATATTTATTTAAGAAACGATAATAACTTCTCTTATAATTATAAAAAGAGAAACAAAACACAGAGAAAATTGTTGGTCATTTTTCGACCACAAAAATTAAAAAATTCGTAATACCTCTAATAAAGGAAAAAGTAAAAGTATTACTCTAGGAAAACTTACAATAAAAAACAAAATTAAAAAATTACTTCTGAATTTTTTACACATTATTAAATAGGAAAAAATAATAGGAAATTTTTTGAGAGTCATCTTTTGCTGACATCATCAAAAATTTTAGAAAAAGGAAAAAATAAAAATAGATTCTTTTCCGGTGAGTCATCTTTTGCTGACGTCAGCCGAAAATGGATAAAAAGGAAAACAAAAACGAGGTATCTTTTTTGCTTTTTTAATAGGTCATCTTTTGTTGACCTTATTAAAAAATGAAAATAAATTTTAATATCGCTTTTAACGATATTAATTCGAGACGAAATTTTATTATGTACTTTCGAACTTTTATCGAAATGAAAATTTTATTTTAATTCGTCTCTTTTGTGACGATTTACTTTAAACGAAATCGAAATTTTTATTCGAAGTTAAATTTGAAATTTATATTCGAGTTTTAGTCGAATATTTTGAAGCGAAATTTATATTCGAGTTTTTAAATTTGCACTAATTACACCGCACAAATTCACAATTTTCGAAATTCAAAGAGCAAACTTTACGTATCGGCAAGCGCAACAAGTTAAGGAATGAAGGAAAAAGAAAAAGGGGCGACGTAGCTGGAGTTGTGTTATCGCTCACCACTACGCACGCACCTATTCACACATACACGGGCTGTGCAGAATTTTCGATCGAGACGCAAAATCTTTTGTATTCGCTTATCTCTTAATACAAAAACCGAGCATCGAAGTCCGGATTTATGTTACCTACTCATTTGGGTAGGTATCCTATCGACTTGCCTATCATACGAGTATTTATTCGTTGAATATGGTCATTTATTGACGTGAAAATATTTGTATCATTTTTGATACCTATATTTTCGGGTTGAACTGTTTGGTCGGGTGGTTTTATACCTACCAATACAGTATCGTTCGTGTTTATCAATTCTAACACTTTTTCAGTTAGATTGATTTTATTTTCAGGTACATTGTGACAAGAATTTTCACTGCATACAAATATCAGACGGGTTTAGATAGGTATCATTTTTATTACCTACCAAACTGGTATTTGATTCGTTTGAATTTGTACAAGTTTTAATTTCAATCGTTTCAACTTGGTAGGTTTCTTCTGTACCTATCAAGTTGATATTCGATTGGTTCGAATTTTCCATATTATTTGAAATGGTATTCGAATTATTTTCACACGAAATGTACAAGTTTAGCAATTCGTATGAAATAGGTTCAGGATTTTCACTCTTTTGAGGAGTGTAATCGTGAATGAATTTTAACATTGCAATTTGTAGCGGCAATTTACGCTTTTTATTACATTGTATTTCTCTAATGGGTAAATTATTCTCTTTTGCGAATTTTACCGCATTAAAGTTTGTTCTCCTACCTCTCTGTTGTAGGTAGGTAGTTGCTTTTAGTCTCAATTCGGGGTATTTTGCCCCTGTATGAGCTTTTATCTCTTGATCTAGCTTTTGAAGATCAAGAGGAATTTGACTTTTACGTGGTCTACCACGGCCACGCTTAGGGACGGAGGGGTCAACGACATTTGGGGGTCTTTGAGGAAGTCGTTTTTTCCGCTTCTTCCGTTTTTTACGGCGTGTTGTAGGGCGATTCGTAGTATCTATCGAATCTTTTCGAGGTCTGCCCCTTGGTCTAGGAGGGGGTACCTCTGAGTCATCGAGTCTGACCTTAGGAGGCCTGCCGCGTTTTTTAGGAGCTGGAGGAGGTTGTGATTGTTCATCGTTTTGAGAATTTTCGTTTAAATTTTCATTGTTATCGACGATGGCTGTATCCGGTGGCGTATCTGGTATTGCGGGTGTGTCAGGTTGGTAAAAGTCTTCTGGCTTAACACCTGAGGTCGATGGTTGAGGTTCTCTATCATCTGGAGGAAGTGGTAATCTGCATATGGGTATTTCGTCTTCTGATGAATCTTCATATATCAGATCGGAGTCCATTTCGTATTCACAGTCCGATCCAGTTAGGTCACTATCTGAATTCAGCTCACGTTCCAAACGCCTTCTGATGCGTTCAGCTCTGGCAGCTTTTTGAGCCTCGTAAGTCATTTTGATCGATGCTTCCTTATATACGTCGTCATCAAGGTCATCTGCCCCTTGAAGGTCAATGAACTCCCTGATTCTATCTTCAACAGTTTTCCTGTTGAGTTTAGATTGTAAACAGGGGTTCTCAGCGAATTCTTTCTGCTGTTTGACAGACATAAAAAGTGTAATTTGTCGAATATTTACGACTTTACCGTGGGCATCCGGTTCATTTGACGGAACCACGATATAGCAATTTTGTCTTTGCTTTTTCTTGATGAGGTAGGGACCTGCTCTTTTGGCAAAAAATTTTCTACTGACACCTTTAAAGTATTTACTTTGGCGATGTTCAGTTAGTAAAATTAAGTCACCTTCCTCGAATGGGTGAGTATCTCCTTGACTTTTGTTAAAGGCATACTCATCGTGAATTTTTTGAATTCTACGTTTTTCTCGAATGAAATTTTCAATGACTTGTTTATCAGTCATTTCATCAATTTTCATTCGGACATCTATAGGTTGATATATTGACTTTTTTGCCAAAATATCAGCTAAGATGTGGTTATAATCACTGTCGTGTTTATAAAGATGAATAATTTTGATTTCATCAAAATGAGTCATCAACTCAAGTACTTCCTGGAATAATTCGGCATGGTGAACTGGTTTTTTATCCGAGTTTTTCCAGCCGTTTAAAATCCATTTTTCTGATGTCTTATTTATGGCTTTTGTCACATAATGAGAATCAGAAAAAACATTAGCTTTTTTAATATCATTAAAAATGAGAATCTTCAGAGCCGTTTTTATGGCTGTGAGTTCAGCTAAGTTATTTGTACTTGAGAATTTGGGATGAAATATTTCTTCTGAAACATTTTTCTGAGTAGTCGAGTTAAAGCAAATTCCAATGCCAGCTTTTGCCCCTGGATTCCCATTTCCAGAGCAGGCACCGTCTGCAGTAACTCTGACGATTCCATTTGAATCATACATGAAGTCAGTTTCCTCCATTTTTTCAGAAAGGAGTACATCACTTGTGGTGGCTGCGACTTCGTGAAGTTTCTCTTCTTCTATGAGAAGTTTCAAATGAAATCTGAAATTAAATTTAGCAGGTTTCAAGGGGAGACGTGTGAAAATTTCATTTTCAATTCCCCAAGCCTCATTTGGAGTAAAACCATGGATGGTAGGCGAATTATTCATTTCAGCCTCTACTCGTTTTACGAATTTTTGCCATCCATAATGCTGTGTATTAGGGTCCTGTTTGGTGTTTATTCGGACCCTAATTCGTTCAGCGATTGTTTTCATGCTGCGTTCGACCAATGAACTGCAAGCATTGTAAACAGTGGTATGAGAATCTTTAATCCCATATCTGGTCATTAGTAATTTCCATTCATCGCTGACGAATTGTTTTCCATTATCTGTAATGGATTTTTTAATTACAATACCTTTCGATTGTATATCTTGGAGTATGTCTTCCATTGCTTTTACCACTGGAGCCATTTTTATGGTCACAGTGGGTCTGAGCCAAATTTTGGACGTAAAGACGTCTTTGGCGACAAGTAGGTACCTAGGTAAGCCTTGTTTATTTACCACAGGTCCAAATAAGTCGATTGAAAGTACATCTCCAATTGCATACGCTTCAATCTGTGCGTATTCAAGTTTTTTATGATAGCCATAAAATTTATTGGCTTTACAAACTAGACATCCATTCGAAATTTCTTTGATATATTTCAAAGAATTAGGATGGAAGTATATTCTGTTGAATATCAAACCTAGTTTGTTGGCTCCTAAGTGTCCATAGGAGTCGTGTAGAAAATCTACAGTGTCATAGAATAAAGTATTAGGTAGGTAGGGAACTTTACTACCATCTTTATTTTTTCTATAAAGGATTTTATTTCCTTTATCGTCTATGACAATTTCGAATTTCTTGGCTTTCGCAGACTTGCGATTTCTCAATTTTTTGTTTCCATCTGAAACAGGGGTTTCCAAAATCAGCATCGTCTGTCTGATAATTGGATCGTCAGATTGAAATAAGTGGATGTTATCCAAATAATCAATCAATGTATTGGTCATTGACTCAGTGAATTTCACTTCATACTTTTGCAACGAAGTATAACTCACACCTTTTTCAGGGAGAGAGGTAGGATGACCACATACAGTAAGTTCTGGAGCTTTAAGCTCGTACAGCTTCTTTTGAGCTGGCATATCATATTTGATATCAAAACCTTGTAATAGAGAAATCCAAGACGCAATTTTACGATGTGTTTTTATAAAATCTTTTTTGCACCTATTTACGTACACAAGTAGGTCAGATCTGACGTGTATGGGTGAACCATACAGCCAAATGCCTAGATTTTTAAACATCGTAACTAACGTATACATTTCCATGTCTTGAATGGTAAAGTCCTTTTGATGGGGTTTAAATTTATAGCTTGCGTACATTATAATACGTGGCTTTTCATCTATCATTTGATAGAGGCATCCATTCATGGCGTCATCTGTCGGCATGGTGTCTAGGTGAAGGTCGTACCCAGACTGAGGAGGCATCAATTTAAAGTCCTTATGGTAGGCATCGCTTAGCAGTTGAAAAGCTTCGTCTTGTTTAGGACCCCATACAAAGGGTACTTTATCTGACGTTAGAATATAAAGGTCACTCAAAATTTGTTGGTACTGAGGTATGAAACGAGCATATAACCCAGTTAAACCAACTAAAGCTAAAACTTCTTTTGAGTTTTTTAGAGAAAATTTGCCATTCTTTGTATGTTTTAGTACAAAGTCGTCAAATTTCTCAATTTTCTTGTTTTGTTTGCCAATTTCTTGTTTAGCTAAAACAAAACCAAGATGATCTGTCCGAGTTTGGAAAAGTTGAGTTTTCCTCGGATTTAATTTGAGATTTGATGCTCTTATGCGCATCAAAACGAAAATTAACAAATTGACCATCCCTTCGAAATCTTTTGCTCGAAGTAGGACATCGTCAACATATTTTAGTATTCCTTTTCTGTCTGGAATTACCATATTTATCATTTCGATAAATTCAGACGCTGACACATTTGTGCCATAAGGTACCCGCGTGAATTGGTATACTTGCCCCTCGAATTGAAAAGCGGTATATTTTCGCGATTCGGGGTCCAAAATCCTTTGAAGGAATCCCCACACGAAATCAAGAGTAGAGAAAATTTCGTCATCCTCTCCATCCATGATTATGTATTCGAGGGGCGGGGGCTCAATATAATTGGGCATCAATTTTTCATTTAGCTCATCTGATGCTAAAGTCCATCTTATACTGCCGTCTTTTTTCTCGACAGGGCAGGAGGTATTGATAAAAGGTGAATTTGAGCGTTCTATGAGGCCAAGGGCAAGCATTATATTTACTGCTTTTCTCATACGCTCAAGTTTTTTACGTGGTGGTTTATATTTCTCACCACGCCAAGGTTTCGATTTTTCTTCTTCAGATTTAAATTCGAACTTGGACATTTTCCCATTGTAAGCCCCTGGGTAAATACTAAAACAATCCTTGAACGTAAGAATCAGCTGTCTTACTTGTTCAAGTCGTTCAGGGGTGGTCCAATTGGGGTGTTCCTTGCCAATTCTTTCGCAAGTACGATTCCACACTCCAGTGAAAATTTCAGGACCGTTATCCCTGTCTTCTGGATCTAATAAATTCCAGCTTTCTGGTTGCGAATACTTTTTTATGTAGTGCACAACTAGATTATGATCACTTTCCTCAGGTTCAATTCTTTGAACCATGAGTTGTTCTTGATATTCGTCAGCTGTCAAAAAATCAAGTTTTATGATAGGATACTTTTGATCATAATGACATGTAGCATGACGTTCAAGAATGAGAGGTTGAATTCTCAATTCTTGCATAGACAGTCGCCCAATTATACTAATCGGATTTTGCGATTTAATAATATAAAAGGGGACTTGTAGAGTCTGGGGCCCAAATTTGACCGAAAATAATGCCATCATGTGTAATGTTCTAATTACATCATGATTTGCCATTTTTAAGAGCACACCCCGAGGAAGCTGAATAAATCGAATTTTATTTGGTCTTTTCTCCCAAAAATGTTCGAAAGTTCGCTCGGAGATTACATTTGGATAAGCTCCAGTGTCAAGCTGAGTCGTCAACAGCAGACCACCGACACTTAGGGGGACAACACACGTGGCGTCGTCTGAGTGTTCGGATATGATCTGCGCTCTGACTGATTCAGGGAGATCTTTGAAATCTTTGACATTTTTTGTGCTAGTATTTTCTAGCGCGTCTAGTAATGCTGTTGGTAGAATTTTATTACCAAATTCATCAACTAAATGGCACTTATGCAGGTCGTTTTCTGTTAGGTTTTTTCCTTCAGAATCTGCATAGGCAATATTTTGCAAATTAATTTTATTTTGCTGACCAGACACGTCAATTTTATATTCAGACGTGAAAGTAGGTTCTGAAACTACTTCTGGTTTTAAATTTGGGTTTTCGGGAAGGGCGGTGAACTTTTCAGGTTCACCAGAATTTAAAACAGGTTTTTCAACACTGTCATTATCAGTCGAAGTTTTTATAGGTGTTTTCGAATCAGATGAAAATAGTTTCGAAGCATCACGTCTCAAAATCTTGATTTTTTGTTGGGCTGTTCTTTTGACATCCTCCATACGTTCATTTTCGTAATCAATCTGATCTTGAATCGTTAAATGCCATGACCTTAATCGACCCGTATGTTTTGGAGGGCATAAACTTTTGATTTTTCTCCAAATTTTCATACGTTCTAGTATTATAGGTAGTATATACTTATAACTAGAGTACGATAGGTACCATCTACCATCAGATTTAGAATAGTAGAATTTTGACTTATCAGGAACAATTTTGTTTTCTCTGATTATAGGTTCATCGCGAGTACCATTTTTAATATCCGGGTATTGGACACAATGAAGAAGCTGCAGTGATGGTTGTGGCCAAAACTGAACTCGATCATCAGCCGTAAAACGCTCGAACATTCGACGAAACGTAAAATATCGGCTGCGGGATATACCGGGTTGTTTATCCACGGCTGGTCTCGCGATTGGAAACAATAGAATAATGGATTCCATGTTTAGTTCGCAAAGTAAAAAATTCAAAATATCAGAAATTTTTTCCTGAATTTTTGAAACAGGTAGGTTTGAATAATTATATTCATATTGCCCTACTGATACAATTGCGAATTTATCTGTGATTCTTGCCTTTTTCAGGTTTTTCAAGATATCATCAGCGGAGAGTTGTTCTCTCAGGTACCCAGGAAAACGGTAATATTTTTGATTACGTCTCCGGTACTTTTCACAAACAAAAGCTTGTGAATCACCTATAAAAACATAGTCGTCGATAGACGACATGTCAATATTATATCTATAAGTTTTGGAAAGATCTGGGGTCCTCTGCTGTGGACTTTCAGTTTTCCGAATTCTGAGAATCACTGCCATCCTCGACCGTCACTGGTGGTGTAGGTGACGAGGGTTTTGCATACTCAGTAGTTTTTTCCTCTCCTCCTATTTCGACATGATGTAGTGGTATAGGTTTCGAACCAGTACTCTTAGTAGGAGGGGGTTTCGAACTCGTTTGAGTTTGAGGTTTGGTCACTTTTACCACCGTATTTTCTTTCGATGGGGTACCATAAACAGGCCAATCAATTACCTGAGGTTGAGTAGGCAACGGTAAATCAGGAATTATAACGCCTCTGGTTA
Source organism: Pseudococcus jackbeardsleyi (assembly GCA_038380155.1). Taxonomy (NCBI): domain Eukaryota; kingdom Metazoa; phylum Arthropoda; class Insecta; order Hemiptera; family Pseudococcidae; genus Pseudococcus; species Pseudococcus jackbeardsleyi. Next base: position 23,668,973 of record CM076239.1, on the reverse strand, counting down.
TATTCGGATTCACAGTGTAATCTTCTAAAGTTTTTAGCTTCGCGATTAATGCCGGAATACTCACCTCATCTTTTGGCTCAAGCTTAAAAGCCAAATTTTGTGGTAATTTCGCACACGCAGTTCTAATGATATCCTTTACATCAGGATTTTCGACAGACATGAGGGTTTCAACCCACATGATTATTTCGCCGATCATTATTCTGGCTGACGTGGCAGAAATTTTGATTGCATCAAACAGCTGTTTAGCATGTTTTTGGTAAATATGTGACCAGAATTCTTTTAAGAATTCTTTTTTCAAAGTTTCGAAAGAGGTAATCGTTTGTTTTTGCTCTTTCCAACTTGTAGTTCCAGCCAATTTTATACATTGGAGGAACATTGTGCACATTTGCATCTCATTCATGTCCGCGTTTTTAGCATATCTTTCAAATTTCTTTATGAAATTTGGCGGATGGTAACGTGTTTTTTCGTCAAAAACAGCTCCTGCGTCTGTAAATGCTTTTACAGATATATCGATAGGAGGTTTCAGTGCTATAGAGGGGGGGAAAGTGATGCTGGGTACACCTGCAGATTGTGGATTCTGTTGAATCGCATTCAGGGTTCGTTTTATCTCCTGAATTTCTGCATCCTGTTTAAATGCAAATTTAGCCAAGAGCATATTTCGATCATACGAATCTTTATGTGCTTCATTGACTTTTGTATTCATAGCAGCAAAATTCGTTTGAGATACTTGTTTAAAATTCTCAAACGCGTCTGATATGTCTCTGTGTGTTTCATACAGACAATCAGTAAGGGCGCAATTTTCTCTTCTGAGAAGATCGACGTCATTGACACTATTATTTATCATTTCTCTTTGGCTTTCCAATTGAGAATATAATTTATTGTCATTTGATGCTAGATAATTGCATTTTAAAACCGCCGTTGTTGTTACCCCTTCGAGTGCTGTCATGCGGTCAGAAACCTTTCTAATTTCTTCATCTGCTTTTTCTCTTAATGAGTCTAATTGCTCTTTGAGGAGATCGAATAGATCCACAGAATCATCTTCTTCTTCGGCTACATCTTCACCTTGCTCATTTGTTTGAGCTTTTTGCTTTTCCTCAGGAAGAGGTTTGAGAGGAGGAAGCGGGGTGTAGCCGTGAGTTGATTTAATCTGAGTAGTAGCTTCTTTGATCTTTTGTTCAATAAAGCTCTGACTCGGATTTGTGGGTTTTTTACCCTCATTGAGGAATTTTCTAGCAGTATACTCAGCATCTGAGAGTATATAGCCTCTTGTCCTCAATATTGGATCTAGTTCAGGAGGTCGGTACTCAGAAAGTTTCTTGAGTGGCCTACTCTCTACTGTAGCGAAGGGTATAGGCGTGAAAGATTTTAATTGTCTTTCGTAAGCTTTCTTTTGTAAGCTAGGCGATTTAGGTATGGGGGGAGGAGGTTGAGTTGTGTCATGGCCTAAATTAGGCATAGAGGGATTGATCGTTGGATCCTCACGTCGAATTGCTTGAAAATCGATCTGAGTATCAGCTCTTTTTGACCAATCAAACGTCTGATTTAAAGCCTGAGCCACATCAATCTCTTCCTGCAGAGAGCGTGCTTCAAGTAGTTCAGATTCAGGAATTTCAGTTGTAATTCCTTCAGGGAACGACAGATTGATTCTATCAATCACTTGAGGCGTCTTGAAAGCTTTTGAATGAGGAGTTTTATTCGAATCTCCGAGTTGCATTTTCGCATTCAGAGTTTGTTGAGCAAGGAGAAGCCTTTGTTTCTCCTTGAGGAATTCCTCAGCTTTCCTAGTAGCGAGAGTAATTTCTCTCTCAAGTCGAAGTTGTTCTTCAACATCAGCCTTGTGAGCTTCCATTTCAAGCTCAGCTCTCTGTTTGGCTAACTCTGCATTATGTTCAGCAGCTAGCCGGGCTCTTTCAGCTTCTTCAAGCTGAAGTTGTTTCAGTCTCTCCTCCTCTTCCCTTTTCTCACGTGCAATACGTTCAGCGTCACCCTCTACTGCTCCAGCCATCATAAAATGAGCGAGCATTAACAGAGGAGTAAACATATTGAAAATTGTCAACGCCTAATATTTATAGGGTATGCAATTCTTTCAACGTACGTGAGTACAGGAAAACCAGCGATAAGGGAAAAATAAAATCGGCAAGATAAACTCGTTCCAACTTTTGAAGGAGAACGTAAAAGTATAGGTACCTATTTCTTTTGAATAGGTAGGTCTATAAATAAGCAATACTATTCGTTTTCGAAAATAGTACAATGCTAATTGCCTGATAAGCACTGTACGTAATATTCGAGAAGTTTTAAACTCGAATTTACGTATGCAAAAGGATACCTATCTATTTCTTTCGAATAGGTAGGTATTAAAATTCTAACGTTTTGCTCGACGTTTGAGAGCAGAACAATAGAAACTGCAGATCGTTTTATAGATAAGCAGTGCACCACTGACGAAAATAGCTCCGTTATCTTGATAACGGAGGTTCGTTGCAGTTTTAGGCAAACTTGTAGAATTACGTACGTATGTGAACGTAATTGTCGGAGCAAAATTTTGCACTTTTGGACAAAATTTTACTTTGAAACACGTCACACTTACGAAAAAATACAACTTTTGATGTATAAAAAACTTTATTTTGTGTCAATTTAAGCTTTTGAATAAATTGACAAACAAAAGACACAAATAAAATAGACAAGATAGAAAAAATTTCTCGAAAATTCCTTTTTAGGGAAATTTTCAAGATACAAAAAATACAAGTACAAAATATAAAAGAGCTCACAATCGTGAGATGCAAGTAAATGGGCTCACGAACGTGAGATGCAAGACACAAAAATAAAGAAAAAATAGCTCAGAGAGCTTGAGAGACAGTTTACTCTCGAATACGAGAGCCGTTTTTACTCTCAGCGTGAAAAAGAAGTAGGTTCGTAAAACTTACCCGACTCTTGACCACGATCTGGAACCGGGTAGATTCCGTACAGTTTTCCTCAAGGGAAAAGTAGAAAAATTCTCCAACTTGAGGGCGTTGGGCGCCAGTTGAAAGGGTTTAGATCCCCCTTCTTTCCATAAGGTAGAAGGTGATCGTGCGGACCTCCCTTACAAGCAGGGTGAGGTTAGATTCCTCCGGTAAAGGCTCCGGGTGCCGTAAGTAAAGATGAACACAAGGTTCTCCTCTCGTGGAGGGATTACATAAAGACGACACTAGTCACTTTACAAAGATATATTCTCTGGCAAAGCCAGGCACATTACACAGTCGCGGAACGACACAACGTTTACTTACAAAGTATAGATTAGCTAATGGCGCTAGATCCATGGGTTCTAGCCATGGACCTACGAGCTCCGCTACCAGCCCAGTGTTACCACCTGGCAGGTATGGATATTCCCACCGTGACATAGGTTGTAGAAATTAATTTTGTAGATCGAAGTGTTCGAAATGAGTGGTTATTTAATTTTTGAAGGAAAAATGGCCTGAAATTTTCGAATTTTCGGGTGGGTTAGTCCATTTTGAATTTTTAGGGTGTGGAAAAATAAATTCATTTCGCCATAAATGGGTTCGTAAATTTTGGGTATGAAAAGAGTAGATAATGAATGCGTAGAGCATAATAAAAGGATTTCTTGCTGCCAACAAAAAATACCTAATTATAGTGATCATCGCATTTTCAACTGGCGAATTAATAAAATTGCCATGATTTTACGTTATAACGGAAATGTACCGGTATTTTCATTTGGCAGATGAAAAGTGGTGCATTTTTGGTTTTTTCACTTTATAGAAAGTGAGACTATTGGCTTATAATTAGTTTTCACATAAAAATGTGAAATATCAGATTATCAGATCGTATGATTGATAATTTGATATCGGAATATATACATAGATTTACATATCCGGAAATTTTCATCATTTCTGATGACGTAAGTTATTATTATTATGCACTTTGGGTGCTTGAGATGTCGTTTACGTTAATTACGTTACGTTAATGGCCAGGAGGGGGGGGGGTCGTAGTTTTCTACTTTTTGACTCGTATTTTGGTGTGAATTTTTTATGACCTTGATTTTTCACACATTTTTGGCCGAAATTAATATTTTATGGTGTACTTAAGGTACATAGTCCGAAATTTTTGAAGTGAAAAATTTCTGTTTTGCACTTAAGGTGCCTAGTTCCGAATTGACGTCACAATTTTTATAATTGTCAAGGATTTTTTATAGAAAAAGTTTGATTTTTGGGTGACGTACTTGTGCGAATTTTTATGGCCTGAAATTTCGCAATTTTTGACATTTTTGCATTTATGATGCTTACCGCCAGTGATTGTGATATGGTGCGAAAAGGTGACATCCTAATCACATGATTCCACATCGTTCGGGGGGCCCAATATCCGGTACCATAACGGGGGAAATGCCGCGTTCCCTTCATCTATCATGTCGCCATCCCTGGAATTTTGGTGTTGTTTTTACGATGTAAAAAATTTTGTGGCTGTATTTCGCCATAAAGGGAGGGAAAAAATGAAGGAATTTGTGGTTTGACATAGGAAATGGGTTAAGGATACACTGAGGTTGCCGTGTACGTCGCACGTTTCCGTCACGAACTGTTACAGTGGGGAAGACATTTTAAGGATATTTGATAGGAATTACAATATCGTATTTACTAGATTTCCGCGTCACGGAAATTTAACTGTGATTATTACTAGTAATTCGTGATATGGAGTTGAGGAGAACATTTTTGTTACATTTTTTCGCTATTTACGGTGTCAGTTACGCCTAAATTTAATTTTTTATGCACTTAAGGTGCTAAAAATTTTGTAGTCCGGAGGCCTAGAGCTTGGGGACAAAATTTTGAATAATGATATAATAAGTATAGACGTTACCATATGCGATTTTTACCTAATTTTGCGTTTAGGACGCCTAAATCGATAATTTTTACCTTGTTTCAGATTTTTACGAACATATGGTATACTTCCGACTTGCGGATTGGTGGAAAATCGGAAGATATACATACAGGATTTTGTCCGATGTGCTTCCAGCCTCTTTATCCTATGCACAGGTGGCCATCTGTGGGAGTCGTAGTCTGGAGAGTCACGTTAGTTCGGGCGCCATTATGTAGAGAAGATACTGCCGGAGGGAGATAGGGAAAAGAGTACTACTTACAGAGGACGTTGGAGGTTGGTTAGGGGTCTTGAGGACGTCCCCTACCTCACTTGTCCTCTTGGCCGTTGGGTACTTTCCTGCTCCACTACACTGGTGCGCACCAGGTTCCCGATCTTGCTCTACGGACTTACCTCCCGGAGGATATTTAGGAGGAAGTCCCTTCGCCGAGGGTCCGCGGGGCCCGTCTGGGGTCTCGCACGTTGGAACGAATAAAAACACGGTTGACAGATACAAGCGTATATTTGCACGACGTATTTAATCGTACCTGTATGTGTGTGTGAGTGACGGCCGCGACCTACGGTTACGGATGGATCTAAATTGGCGATGATCGAGATGATTTTACACTCAATTCGACGCCACGCCGCTGGCTGCGGAGGCGGCGGCGAAAGGAGCTATAGACCTCCCCGATCGTAGCCATCGTATTGAGCTGAACTCCATCGTCCCCTACTTCGCCGGAGCTGCAAGGGGGTCGATGGATCATATTATTCTGAACGTGTGGAAGAATTCGCGCGGCGGGAATGGGAACGACGCCGCGGAGGATATCTCCGGATGGATATCTCCGCGGAGGGAACCGATCTCGCGAGTGGCGAATTCCACCGGGGTCCCAGGGTCTCTATCCAGGCCTAGGTGCACTGGTACCTTGAAGGATCCCCATTGGTCCCCCATCGAAATGAGGGGCCAGGATGGAATCGCGGGTGAATTCCGATGACGAGTAAATAAATCGAGCCGGATTCGATATTTACGCGTCCCCGGCTAAGTCCGATTCCGGTGACTTAGCCGGGCGTCGTACAAGCCGAAGCGAGAGATGTTAAGACGACACGTATATTCGAATTAGGGGTAGAATCGAAACTTCGAAATTTAGCCTAAACGAGTATGTTTTTGAAACGAGTTCGAGGGTTGAAAACGCATCGAATCGAGCCTAAGCTCGATTCAGCAACGCATCATCCCCGTCAAACTACAAAATCGGAACTAGTTTTACTCTGCTAACGCAGAGTTTATATAAGGGTTCGAATCAACTTGCTAGCAGGGTTGCCACCACCACGGAACTATAGTCGTTTCTCTTGGGTCGGGCCATATTCACTCTGACAGAATTGTGCCCAGTTGGGTGAAATTAACCTAAGATTTTGTAAGATGAGTTTTTTTGATCATGGATGAAAATTTAGGTCGAGGATACTACCAAAGAAATGCAAAAAATTGAAAAGTTTGGATACATTCTCCACTTATAAAGTGTTGAGAATCTGAAAAAAAAAAAAAATTAATAGAGAAAGAATCACAGATGATCTGATGAATTGTTCGAATCATCGATGAAATTGAGAAAGTTCATGCTAAAATCACGATTCTTTTGAAAATTTTGGGCCAAACGAATGGAAAAAAAATGAGTCAAATTAATTATTCACTATTTCGAAGTGTTGAGAAAAAAAATTTAAGTAAAAGAAAATTCAATGGAAAAAACATTCATAAGTAATAAGCAATCTGATGAATTATTCAGATAATCAATAAAATTATGTAAGCCCATAGACTTTTTTTTGATGAATGATAAACATGGTGACTGCAGAAAAAAAAATCAGAAACCTTCAAATATAGTAACGTTCCTTATTTAGCAAGAAAACCAGAAAATGGCAAAAATTTCAATAATTATTCTACGAAAAGCAAAAATTTTCAGCATTTTGCTCTTTTTTCGAATTTTTAAATATTTGGATTAAAAATGGATTCTTTTTTTGGACAGATTCAATGCAAAAAAAATTGCATGAAAATCGTCAAAAAAAATCAAAGAAATTTCAGACACCATGAGAAAATGGGACCGTTTGATATATTCTTCACATCTAAAATGTGTTGAGAATCTGAAAAAAAAATTATGGCAAAAAAAAAATTAAAAAAATGATGAAAGATGAAAATAAAGGAGGAGTTCATCAATGAAAACACAGAAGTCCTATGCTCAGTTTACAAATGAGTATTTCTTTTGAAAAATTTGATTGGAGAAATAGAGAAACTGGGACAATAATTTGGTATGTTACCCTTTTCTCTTGTATTAAAAATATTGAGATTTTGTCTGTAAAAAAAAAAAGTCACACTTGATCTGATAAATATTATTTGGATCAACAGTAGAATTATGAAAACCTCTGATTAATTCACGATTATTGTTTCGAAGAATTGGACCAAAGAGATTAAGTAAAGGGGGCAGTTTGATATTTTCTTAATGAAATGTTGAAAATCTCAAAAAAAAACTTATCGCTGAAAGTGAATAAAGAAAATGACAAAAATATGAAAATACCCTCTCCCTCCCTCCCTCCCTCCCTCCCTCCTCCTCCTCCTCCCCCTTCAATAAGAAGGAAATGTAATGGGGAAAACGAAAACGAAAATTATTTGAAGTATTAATGAAATTGTGGAAATCTCTTGCTTAATTGAAGAAATTTTATTATTATTTTGAATAGTTTGGCCAATTCTCCGCTTATGAAGTGTTGAGGATTTCAAAAAATATATATTTAAGGTGGTAAAGATCTAAAGAATAATAGATGATAATTTGTTTCAATTATCAGGGGAATGGTGAAAATCCCTTGCCTATAATTAAATTAATATTCTTTTGAAGAAATCAACTCTTAAGGTTAGATGAAATGAAACAATTTTTCCCCACTTCTGAGGGATTGAGAATCTCCAAAAATAATGAATGAAGGGTTGAGGGTCGAGAGGGAATCACAGGAGATCTGATAAACGATTCAGATCCCCCACCCCCTGCTCAAGATGAAAAATTTTCTTTCGAATTTAATCAAAGGAACAGAGAAATAGAGTCAATTTGGCAAACTTGATGCTCAATTAAATAGTATTTTCATCATAAAATTATATCCAAGAATTCACAATAACCCACTTATCTAGAAATATTTAGAGGTGGAAGAAATAAACCAGTTTGGTAGCATTTTCAACTCATCGTCAGTGTTTCAACCAAGTAGGTAAAGTTTTCAAAAAGCACATTCATTTTTTGTCAAATTTCCAACTCATTGATCATTACTTGGATTTTCCTAAATGATCAATTCCCAACTTGATCTCTCATTTCAATGAAAACATCCTCATCTCGCCTTCTACAGCAGTTATTTTCACCAGGGTTCTAAATGAGAAAACCGTCTTTGAAACTCGAGTTGCTAATTCGAATTTCTTGGACTTGAGAATTTCCTCGACAAACCCATCTTAAAGGATGGAATTCTTTTTAAATCGAGCTTTCAAAGAACGTTCCGTCCATTCCTTCCTATTTAACGAATAATCCCAGTCATCCGTTTTAGTCATTAAAAAGATAGTGAAAAAAACCCTTACAATCCTCTTTAATTTAATTTTTTTCTTTATAATTTACTCAAACATAGAAAAATACCGACAACTTAATAAACTCGCATTGTTTCAAAAAGCAAGTTTTAAAAAGAACGAGCTGACGGGAGAGAGGGAATACGAAGGAGAAAAAAAGGCAACAGAATGGAAGAATAAATGAACAAATTACACAAACATCGAGAGAAAACTAAAACAAAAAAAAGGAGTCACATTTAAGAACGTTCATTTTGTTAAGTAAGCTCTATATTATTAAAAAAGAAATTTTTTGTAATTCTTTTCTATAAGTAAAAAAATTATTCAAGTAGAGAACGCCAACGAAAGAGTCGAGTTTTTTAAAGTTGGTAAATTTTACGCGGCGTAGCGCGGCAAATTCAAACCGGAATACTTTTTTCGAGTTTTTCCTTTTGTTTCGGCGTATTCGGTGGAAATGGAACCGAGCCAATTAGGATTTATTTTATTTATTTTGAATTTAAGCTTACACAATAGGCGTAGAATGGCGTGTACTAAGAATAGACGGGTTTCTCTTTTGGTACCTGATTTGGCTGGAACGTGAAAATATTATGTAGAAATTCGTGAGATTTTGATTCTTTCCTTGGGCTGGTCCTTGCGATATGTACATATTTGCTTGTGTGTGGTCATCAATCGATGTAGGTTTTTTTGCGGAGTATTCATTTTTTTATGTTTTCGTATGTTTTTGAAGAGAAAAAATATTCAAAAAATTGGAAATTGCTCGAAAAATCGAAAATTTGTGGCGAATTTTATTAAAAATTGTTCCGTATTGAAGCCGTAGAAATTAATTTACTTACTCTCTATGAAAACGCAACAACTTACAAAAAGACATAACAGATTTGTAGTTCACATGGAAAAAATGAAGAGCAGTTGAACAACAATCTCCGAAATTTTATGAAATATTGGTAAATTGGAGGTAATTACAACTTACTATTGGTAAATTACAAGTAATTACCGTCAAAAATTGGTAAATTACGGGTAATTACCACTAAATATTGGTAAATTACGGGTAATTACCACTAAACATTGGTAAATTACGGGTAATTACCACTAAATATTGGTAAATTACGGGTAATTACCACTAAATATTGGTAAATTACGGGTAATTACCACTAAATATTGGTGAATTACGGTTAATAGATTACGGTAAATTACTGCTGAATATTGAAAGATAACGGATAATTACCATCAAATATTAGCAGATTACGGGAAATTACCACTAAATATTGGTAAAATTATTTGTAATTACCGCTAAATAAGAGCAAATTAGGAGAAATGGTAATCAAATTAAAAATGATTGATTACGATGAATTACTTTTTGATGCATGAAAGTTAATCATCCAGTATTCAGTAAGTCTGAATGGGTGAATTAGTGGTAATTATTTTCGAAAGTGGAAAATTACCGGTAATTACCTTCAAAACGGGGAAATTACCGGTAATTATCATGTAATTAATCTCGAAACGGGTAAATTATGGGTAATTACCTTCAAAATAAGCCAACTACTGGTAATTACCCTCTAAGCTGGTAAATTACTGATATCAACTCTCGAAGCGGGTAAATTTTTGGAAAATACTTTTGAAACAGGTACATTACGTACTGGTAATTGCCTTTAAAATGAGCAAATTACTGGTAATTATTCCATAAGAAATGTAGATTACTTTCAAAATCAGTAAATTACCGGTAATTACCTTCAAAATTCGTAAATTGTCGGTAATTACCATTGTAAAAATGTAAAAAAACTGGTAATCGTTTTTTTTAAATTTCTATACGAGAAGAATAATTTCAAGTTCTGCGAGAACTTCTCCATAGTGATTTGATTGAGTGATTGACAGCGAAATTTACCAATTCTGAGTTTGAATTTTCTTCATTTTTTGGATTTCTTGTGAAGGTAATGACTAATAAATGCTGTGGATCAATGATCAGTTTCCTTGCGTATCAATTTTATCGTTATTTTTTCCAAAAGTTTTATTCGAATCGAGAAAAATAATGCTTACTTCCTCATCTTAAAATATCGCCAGATTGTCTTGAAAAGTATCTATGTAACATCACAGATAGCAGCACAGATAATCTCAACCCTTCAATCAGCCGGAAACTTTTTCGCGGGTGCTCGTCTACTTACGGCACCCTCTTTTCATTTCCAAACGCCAAGAAAATGAGAAAAAATATCCTACATCGAGCTTATATGACTTTCGAGGCACGATTAGCTTTGTGGTTTGTTATCGTTATTATTTTTTTTAATTTTCCATCTCGAGTCTACGTCCCCGAACTATGACAGCGGGGATCGATTTAGCGAACTTTCGGCCGCAAGCCGAGAGGAAAAACAAGATCTTATAGTTGTCAATTAATGGTTACACTGAGTGATTTTGATTTTTGTCCAACGACGTCGGGTCGGCGAGAATCTCATCAATAAAAAGAGAGTGTATAGACGTCGTATTTTTTTTCACCGCAGCAGCGGTAAAAGGGAGGAGAGGTTTCAGGCTTGGTGAGCATTTTGACGAAATGTGTGTAATCTCGTTTGACAATAGATTTTTTGAATGATGTGGGTAAAGGCTTTGGAGAGTGGCTTTTAAGAAGTATCGAATTTTCGACGTTCACGTGGCCCCGAGAGAAGAGAAATATAAAAATAATAAAATCGCCGACGGAGGTGTTAGATTGTATGGAGAACGAAAGGCGTTACACTTCGATGGAAAGTTGGTAAAAGTGGAAACTATACAAGTTTAAATTATTGGGTTCGGGTGGCCGGCTCGCGTGTTTTTTTCCTCTTCGTGGTACCTACTACACAAACCAGTGCACACCGAAAAGGTTGTTTATTCTGGTACGCACGAAAAAAAAGCAAGAAAGTTTTTCGTTTTTGAAGTTTGTTTTCATAAGGTTTTTTCTTCGTCTTTTCATTTTACACTCGGACGAACTTTAAACGAATGTGAGGGTTTGGCCGCCTCGTCGGCTTTCTTATATAGATTTTCAAACTGACAGAATCCCAGTCTGATCGCGGTCCGTACGGTCTCCGGCGAATATATTGTTGCCGATATTACCGAGTCTCGGGCATTATTTTCTTGGAAATTGACAAAAGGCTTGGTATAAAAAAAGGTTATCTTTTAAAAAGGTATATAAACCACTCTGGCGTATGTAATTGAGGAAAGGTGTCTCGTGTGTTTTTTTTTCGCATCTTGAAATCGCAACGACCAGAGACGAACACGACATTCTGTTTTTATTCCTTTTGCTCTGGTTGTTCGGTCATTACCGAAACAAGCCTTTCGGATCTCCGGGTAATTTTTATTAATTCCTGGAAATCTGCCCTACGATGTCTTCGGGCTCGACTCGGGCTGAGTATATTATACACATGTGTCGGATGAAATTTGAAAGGCGAACAGAATTGGATTTTGTTTTTCATTTGTCGGATGAATGATGTAGAAAAGTTTTTCCAAGTCTGGTGTTTTTTTCATCAGATAAGCTCGTTCCTATAGGATTTGATATGTTGGCAAGAGACGCGACGCACGAGACGGGATGCCACGCCATGGAGAAGAAGATATAAGAACGTATGAACTGTGTGATCTTTTTTCTTTTCTTTTCACTTTTTCTCTTCTTTTATTTTTTCCAACTCTTTTTTTTTACTCGGAGAAAATGTCGAACGTCACGCAGTATTTCTATTTCGCATCGGTGGCGGTTTATAAATAGCGAATGACAATCGTACCGATGATTCGATTGTGTTATACTCGTTCAATACGAAATAGATTTTCATGCTGTTATTGCGATGATTTTACCCCTTTAATGAAATTGTCGTACTTTTTGGATATACTACGTATACGAGTGTATATAAAAAGTGATGGATATAAGATACGAGAGAAATTCTTTCTCCTTTTTTTACCTCGAGCTGTGTTCTCTATCTACGTAGATGGGTTTTCAATTGTTGCCAGAATTTTCAACGTATGTAAAAATGTCGAGGCGATAGAAAAAGGGCACAGATGATGGTAATTCTGTTTACCATCTCAAGTGTATGCGTACATATACTTGTAACGTGTTGGCGTCAATTCAATAGATCCGAATGGCGAGATTATTGTGTAATTTTCGTACTAACATAATACCCAGAATAGAATCTCATTCGAGTCAATTTTATCGTATTTTTTTTTTTTTTGCTTGATTAATTTCGAAAGCGTTGGAGGGTCTGGAAGATCAACAGTCTAGTCAGGTGGATAATGAGAAGGGGCAATACTCCCTTAAGATGAAAATTTATGAAATTATGAGATGTGTAGGAAGATAGTTTTACTCTGTATGAAAAAATTTTCCCTGAACCCAATCAAAAATAAATTCTAATTGTATTTCCATATAGCAATGCTCAATTTGTTTAATTTTTATTCATTTTTTTGTTTCAGGTGAGTTAAGAATTCTTATCGTTAGAGTAAGGAGTATTAATGAGTAAGTCCATTTTTCCCGATTTTCGGGAAAATTATATCCGAATGACAGAAAAAAATCATCATATTGAAATCATGCTTTTTAAATAATTTTTTCCGCCTAAGCTTCTTGTTTTGAATCTTTTGACGTTGCTTCTAAACGAAATAATGTGCAGCTATTCGCATTTTAAAGTTTAAAGTCGGTGGGAAACAGTGCTTGAAGGGGGGGGGGGGGAGATGTGAGTGAAGTAGAAGGCGTTACATGAATAGTAGAGGACAAATAACCTGAATGCTGAACGTTAAAAAATTTTGGTGCAATTAATCAACGAAAAATTTTCTTTGGTGGATTTTTCATTTCCGAAATTTAGTTCAAGAGTGTGAATATATTGTTTGAAAATTGGGAATAATTTTTTCAACATTTTCAGGGTAATTCACTACTTCGTTAATTTGATGATGACATTGCTCAAATTTTACCCTCATCATTTTTTTTCAATTTTCAAATTTTGTGTGCTTTACTTGTTCCTGAGATTTATGCTTTATAATGTAGATTGAGATTGATAGTGATTGTATATTATGATTTAAAACTAGATATTTCAATTTTTTTCGCAATTCTTTCTTATAATTTGGATAGCATTTTGAAAAACCAAAACTCCCGTTTCTTTTTAACGCGTATTCACAGTTCTCACAATCGAAGCAAAAAAAACGAAGGTGAAAGAAAATTTGTTTTTAAAACTAGAATGCAAAATTCAAAGAAAAAAAATCAAATGATTGAATTATATGGCTACCTATTCAATTCTTCAATTTCGACGTTTGAAAAATCCTGTTGGAGAAAATCTATAATTTTATCTCAAAATAAAGTCCATATTCCAAAATTTTCTATTACTTTCTAAAATTCTCAGTAAATTTGGCGAATTTCAAGAAATCTGTAAAAGTCTGAGATGTTGAAATGGGTGTCAGTTGAAATTGAGGATGCATTTTTAAAATTGCTGCTTTCTTTTAGTTCTGGTTTTAAAATAGAAGTTGCACTTTTTCAGCGAAAATTACTCAAGATTTCATTTTTCTTCACTATTGTTACATTTTGTTTGCAAAATTGCTATTTTTCAAAAAATTGATTTTTAAACTTCAAAAAAAATCTCGAAGATTTGAAAAAGTTGAAAAACCCTAAAAAGATTCGAATTTCGAAGAAATTGTCTGTTGTCCTTTAGGTTCGTGGATTCTTTTCTAATTACATTGCTAAATAATTTTTAAGACATTTTGGAGAAAAAAATTATCACTTTTAAACATTTTTCGGGCAACAAATGGAAAGTATTTGAAAAATGTACCCTGAAATTTTGACCTAAAATTTCTTTGAAAATTAGTAGAAAATATTTACTATGATGAAATTATTAAGGAGTTTCGTGGGGAAAATCTTTTGTTACCCAAATGTATTTTCATGCCAACAGAAAATCTGTCACTTCCTTCCTTTATGTCTGGTACCTCGAAAGAAAAAAAAATTTACAGTGAAGAATTAGCATCAAGGGGGTGAACTCTAATATGAATTTTTATGATGTCTTGTTCAATTTTTCTACAATTTTTATCATTTTCGAAAAGTTTTAATGTAAATAGCTAATTGATGTCCTATGATGTCAGTTCAGCATAATTATTTGAACCTAACGAGGTATCCCAATCGAATTATAAAATTTTAGACTGAAATAAAAAAGAAATTGAAATTACATTATTAATGAACCTCGTATCCATAATATTCAGATGCTTGAGTTCATTTGTTTAATTTTTTGAAGAATTTTGAAAATTCAACTCCTCCACTACCCTGCAAGATATTAAAATTTAATATTATCAACAAACAAATCTCAAATCTGAGTAGACCCTATTTTTGACCTTCCGAATATCGATTGGAAGTGGTTTCGAGTGGTTTTAGAGCCTCAAGAAAAATTTGCAATTTTCCAGTAGTGGGAAAAGTCTGAGTATACCTAAAAATAATCTTATTTGGATTTATAAATATTTAAAACAGAGATAATTGATCTTCAATCAGTCAAATGGGTCATCAATATAGAAAATCTACGTTTATTTATGTAGATGCTAAGAGCTTCATGCAGACCATTTTGGGGACTTTTTCTCAGAATTAGAAAATTTTTTTAAATGTTTGAAGCTTGAAACCTTTTAAAACAACTTTCAATCGATTTAGGTCAAAAATGAAGTACGTAGGTACCTAGGTACCAAATTTCAATTTTTTTCGTTGATTAGATACCTAGATAAATTTTTATATTTTCCAAGGTGATTAGGGGAGGGGGAGGAGGTTAATTTATTAAAAGAGTTTTTTCGAAATTTGAGAATTGAACGATTTTTTATAGATCATGTTTGTGCTTACTTACGTGCATGAATAATACATTGTATACCTATACTTATGAGCTACAAAATTTCAAGACGATCGATAAATACCCGAATATACCTTTCGAAGTATAATTTAGTCGCTAATCTCCACGGTATTATCTAAAATGAGCTACCACATACACCGCAGAAAATATGTATCATGTCGTCTAATGAAGAGTTCACTGTCCCTTATTAAAGGTTTCGTTGCATGTACGCCACAGTGGTATGGAAAACGTGCAGCCTTCGTCGTGTCTCAAAATAATCCACCCATAAGAAATTACTATTCTTTATAAGCAGATAATAAAAACACGTTATTTATTTCTCGTGTAATATCTCATCTTGGTAATAATACCTTGTGCTACGAATCCAATAAAATTTAAACGTTGCGAGAAAGCGTCGCAAATTGGATTTCATGTTCGCAGCTTCTCGCTGTCGATATTAAATTATCGGAAATTATATCAACCGCGAGAATTATCGAATTGCGGATTTTATTATCTACAGGTTTTTTTTCCAGAGGGTGTAATTTGTTGCGAGTGTTTTACAGGGATGATTATGGTTCGAATAAATTGACGGTGGTGAATGAAGAAAGAGTAGAAAAAATTGATATTGATAAAATTTGATCAATTTATGAGATATCCTTTGTGGTTATTTTTCTTTTTTGACTGACTAGAGAAAAGTTGCATGTAGAAGATGCCTGTTTTTTGTATTTTTAAAAATAAATTTACCTATGTTTTGTGAGGAAAATTTTTACCAGAAATTATTATTTTTTTAATCTTATAACTTATTGAATTAGTAACCGTGTGATTCCTTTCAGTGATTCTAACGGATTAAAAAAAAAAAAAAAAATGTCCCTTCAATTTTAATAATATTCTTAGTATTTGATTGCACCGTGGACGCTTCGAGAAAATCCTATAGCTGACCTAAGTGCCAATGTACGCCTACTATCACTCGACTGTCCTGTCATCGTAATACTGAGCAGTAAATATCATATAAAAAATTATATGTAAGTCTAGGTATTTGCATGATGCTGAACGAGAGACGAATGAATTGAAAATAGTAATCTATAAAATTCTCGTATTCTTGAATTTATTTTATGATTTCATTTTTAGTGACCCGAAACATTAAGTGAACTCAATTTGATTAAACTTGACAGAATAAATGTCAATCAACTAAATATCGGTTATTTTTTTAAAGATTTTAAATCCTACTTCGAGAAAATTGAAGAAGGAAATTTTCGCTTAAAGTTTTATAGATAATGCAACTTGAGTTCATAAAATCAGCTTTAAATTCGTCAAATTCATGTTTCAGATGAAATTCGAACATTTCGCCATTTTGTTGATTTGTTTTAATCGAATTCTCATCAGGATGTGGGCGGACACCCTCCTCCTCATTTCTATATCATTTCTTGAAATATCATCAAAATAGACTGAGCGATTTTCAAAAAATCGAATTTCAAAATGAAAGTGCGGAAAATAAAAACTTAAAAACTGCACATTTTCGAGGTTTACTTTTCACTCTTTTCTGCTACATATTCATTTATTGGTACATGTCTCCTTTCTTCCACGCTGTTCTCTTCAGCTTCCCTCTCCACCATTTCCACAAGTTACCTACTCTCATCAGATGCGAATATACGGCGTATTGTGTATGCAATTTTATTAACACGTCTGTAGGTTTTATTTACGGCATAAAACTAGGCAACTGATTTTACATCTATGATGGGTTGAATAAAACGAGTTTAGGAGTTGACATTTTCAACATTTTGTATTATGAAAATTATAAACTGCGTTGGTAAATTCGAAGCTTGACAATCGTCTATTCGGATCTAAGGTAAGGCCAGCGTTGAAGTTCATGACTTGATCTTGAGAGTCTAACAAGAGGCAATAAAATATTTCGTGATTTTCTTTTGCTTATTTTTCTTATGGTGTAATGAGGGTTCAAAAACTTTGTGAAAACAAAAAAACGTTATTTGGAAATAATTTAGAAAAACGAAAATAGGTACGAAATCAAAAGTTTGCATATAACATTGAAATTTTTTTTTGTTTTTCATTTCTTCTTTTGGAATTTTGGGAGCAAGAATGTGATGAGTATAATTTTTTTTCTTTAATGTCAATTTAAAATCTACACCAAATGGAAGAAGAAAACTAAACAAATACAATCAGTAATTTCTAAGATTCTATTAATGGTATTCGTCAATCTCCAACCTCGCTAGCAATTATCTTCGATACGAATTTTAATTGATAATTTCGCGCACTCAAAATACCTCCTGATAGTACGAAAACCCCTTCGCAAAATCCGCTTAACCATTTAAGCTCTCCGAAAATTGGCCAGCAACGCGTTTCTCTAGTATCTTTACGATATCCTGTACAAAGTTTAGCAATTTTAAGCAATACAAATGTTAATATCGCGAGTGGGAATGTTATTGCGAGACGATTCAGTCGAGTTTTCCACTTTATTGCAATATACGAGGCCATAAGGCGACAAAACCGTTAAAATTGGGTAATATTTTTCGTCGGTAGCGTGAATTTTCTACTCGCACGATGCGACTACGTGCCTCGTAGATTTTTTCCGAACAACCGAGTTGAATATTTTAGTGCGTATTTTGGACCAGAATGGTGAATTTTTCTAGCCTTCGGATTTGAAATTTTTCTGCAAAAGTTTGTGGTTTTTTCTTGTCGATTGGTTCCGCGAATATTCGCCTCATTTTCCATGTACGCAAATCGCGGGCAAATTTCTTTCGGATATTTGGACTTATACGACCGATGTAATGATTATTTTTATTTTACCGCGGTGTGTAAAAAAAAATTCAATATTTCGCAACCGATTTGTATACATAAATTTGAACATTACGGCGTTTATTTGCTGTGGCCTTATAAAAATGTGATAAAAATCCTTCGACGGTGTAGTTCGTTCTCGGTGACGTAAGTTTCGCTGAATTTTACGAACCTAAAAAGCGTTGAAAGTTTTATTACCTGGGAGTAGCGGTAATTTTATAAATTTTTTTTATAGGTATTCCGGTGCCGATTTGGAATTTGGATTTCTTTTTCGTCGATTTCTCATATTCTTTCTGGTCACTCAAATTTTAGAGATTAGAACTATACAAGATTATCCTTTTTGATGGAAAAAAGTTATTATTCGTGGGTGTAATTGATTATCCCTAATACTCAGCTAACTGGAATCTTCAAGTTCTCTCATTGCCTTCCAAGTGTTTCCAAGAACATTAAGGCAATGCCATTTTAGACTCTACAAAATTGAGAAATATTTACGACATGAAGGATTCCTTGAATCCTTCGACTAATGTATTTTCTTCATGTGAACCCTTATCAAACTCAGCGTATCAAAAGATTTAAGGGCACAGTTTCTGAAAGAATGATGGGAAGCGTGAGTGATATTCATCGTAGGAATAATTTAGATGTTAAATTTTTTCATCACGTTTCTTCAATGCTGTATGTATCTGAAATAGAAAATATGAAAATGTGACCCTGTCGTAAAAAAGGGACTTTGTGTAAAATAAAATCGATGTTTTCACTTTTGTGTATTTGGTCTAGATTTGGTATCATTTGGACCAAAAACATGAAAAATGAGACGTCGATTTTTTTTTTTTTTTACACTAGGTCCCTTTTTTACGGCAGGGGTCACATACCTTGGTAAATTTTGAAGAAAAAATGTACAGAAATTTGAAGACACAAATATGTATATTAAATTCTTACTTTACAGTTATGTGAACAAGTAAAAGTTTTCCAAAAAAAAAAATGAAACATTGCCTTGCTTACTTACATTAAATTAAATTATATCACAACCTGCTGAAATTCCTAAAAAAAAAAAAGTAGCGAATTTGCTCATAGAATAATTTTTATAACAATCTGATCTGCAGTGTTGTGAGTGGGAAAAGATTCAGAGAATTAATTTTGGAAACATGTAATAGGTACTTAGTTTGTAAGGGAGCCAGGATGTTATTTCTCCAGTTCCTTCCAATTGCATTTTAAACACGAATTATATTTGGTACCTGGAACTCGAATCGTAAAAAAATAACTAAAAGGAATTGAAGTTACACTAAAAATATTTCACAATGCTCACGTCAGAACCTATAAAAAATGAAGCATATTTCGTACAAACAGTGTAAGTCAAAAAACTGTATATGAGAAAAGAGATAATTGTTTTGAAAACGCTGTTACACTTGAATCCCTTTTCAAATATACAGTTTTTTGACTTATACCATTTGTACGAATTATGCTTCAAATATAAAACAAATTAAAAATAAACACAAATTATATTTGGTACCTAGAACTCAAATCGTAAAAAAAAATAACCAAAAAGGAATCGTAGTTACACTAAAAATATTTCACAATGCTCACGTCATGTCAGAGCCTATAAAAATGAAACAGTTGAAAAAATAAAGAAAATATAAAATTATTCACTGAAGTACTCATTTAACAAGTAAGGAACGTAGTGTTCGTGGTAAAAGTCCAACAAAATTGAAATGTTGGCCAACCATTCTTCATCTTTATCGATCTTATACATTTTAATACCTTTGGGAGTGTACACAATAAAATAACAAAAATCCTTATTGCTGAAATGAATTTGGTGATAATACTCATAGTTCGGCTGCACATCCGAACTTACTAATTAGCACATTACAATAGAACCGCGAGGGGTAAAAAGGGTATCTGAATCTCCGATTTAAAGTGACCGCGAATCTGCAAAGCAGTATATCCGAATCTCCGATTCGATAGCTGATTTTGTAGGGGTTCTCAGAGTGCGATGAATTACGTACCCAGCAATGATGTGTGTAATTTAATTCACGTCATATATTTTTTATTTATTTGCTGAAATTATTCATTCGTCATCGAATTTAATTAAAATTATACCATAAAGAGAGTAACGAAATACTAAATAGTACTTAAGTAATAAAAATTACATTTAAAATCACATTTAGAAAAATAACGAATTTGAACTAGAAAACCTAACGAAATACAAACGAAAAATCACGTTTTAAAGCAATTTGGAAAATATAACAACAGGTTTCATAAATAAGGCCTTTCATTACAATTTCACTCCCTTAAACTTATGGCCCAATTTTTTGATATAATCCAGTCGAGAAATTTCATTTTTCGAATATTTAGACCATTGCTCCAACACAAAATTTACTCTATCAATTTGTTCTTTTCTGGGGGTTTGAACTTTATCTTCCGAAATCGCTTTTATTTTCAGGTACTTCTCAATTTGAATTTCTTGAAGGGCAAAAAGGACACGCCAGACACTTGGGTGGGGGGCGGAAAACATTGAATTATACACCCTATGAAATGCTTCTGGCCAGTTTGTTGTACGTGGTAAATTATCGGGAGTATCAGCCCAAAGCTGTGGAGGAAATAGCGAATCAGCCTGAATATAGTTATCGATGACGTAGTCTGAAAATGGAATTACATCGTCACTGGGTGCGATTTCCAGGCATGAATCTAGGTAAAGTGTAATGTGGCTAGTTTCAACCTGATACTACACTTGGTCATTATATTTGGTCACAATTCGCATAACTGCTTAAAATAGTCAAAACGTACGAATTCCATTTCACACATGTTTGGGAACCACTACTGATACACCAGTTCATCTTATTTCGGAGATTCGGATACACTTTTTTAGAAATTCGCCGTCATTTCAGATCGGAGATTCGGATACCCGTTTTTACGATCTCCCTTGATTGACAGGTATTAATTGGTACGTTCGGATAAGCACCGCATAGTTCTTGTCTACTTGGAATTTTTTTTCACTATCTTATCAGTGGTGGGTTTGGGTAGATTATCATAAATTTGTTTTCAATTTTCACAGCATGGTTCCCACCCGTTTTCCCGAAGCAACGTCCCCAAACGGACATTTTCCCGAATGATTAATTTCCTCCCAAAAAATTTCCCGAATCTGTTTTCCCGAATGGACAAATCCCGAATTCTATTAGATGATACATTTATTATACTTTTTATAATACAATGGTATGGGCAAGAGTTCGGAGGTAATTGATTTGTTGGTCTCTGATCTTATATTCGTTGTGATAGTTGCTCACAATGCCTTCAATTCTATTATGTAAGTTGATCCATTTTCTTTTCGGTGATAGTTTTACTCTTCCGCCTAAACTGAGTTCGGCGATAGATGCCTCACCATCGGCTTGTTCTTTTTGAAGCTCTTTCACTGCAATGCAAGCCAAGATCATAAAATCAGCATTATATCGAAATCTATAAGGGTTTGTATTCAACAATTTACACTGTTCAATAATGAACTCTATTTTGTAGCAACAATCATGCAAAATAAATAAATAAAAAAAGAAACAAGTTAATTATAAGTTATATCATTATTTAAGAACAAGAGGTGTATTTTGAGCGAGAACGAAAACAATAATAAATAACCGAAATTTAGGTACAGAAAGAACCGATTTTTTTTTTACAAAAACAAGCCGAATATAAATGAAACAATATAAATAGAACAAAACCAAATATATATGATTTTTAAAGAAAAAATTTCGAAATAAATTTTTTTTTTAATTATACAAAAACATTTTTGAAAATCTAATTTGACCGTTACACAGTTTTTAAACATGAATGAATTTCTTTCAGTAGCTGATGAAATTGGCATCCAAATTCCAAACGACTAGCCATATTTATTTTACCATTTAATATTTTCATTGTTGGAAATATGATCAATTTTTCGATAAATTCCAATTTCACCAGAGTAAAAAAATTTCTATGAAAAATTTCCCCGTGGCTCTTGCAGACGAAATCTATCGTCGCGTCGATTACCCACTATCGATTGCATTCGCCACATCGCCAGTTTATTAACCGGGCACGATTTTCATCTCGTATTTAACTTCAATATACATTTGTTTTGCGTACAAAATACGCAGACCAGACGACCAACTAATCAATACAGACGATAAAGTTACGAGCTCGAAAACGACTATGTCCCCGCATAGCTAGTAAACTGCAATAGCGTGTGCGAGGGTTGTGTACGTTCGGAGAAAAAAAGGCCGACGTTTTGGCGCCGAATGAATGATTCTTCCATATCAACCCTTTTTTTCTCTCTCTCTCCTCCTTCTCTATGCACCATTCGTGCTATATCCAGTTAATGTGTTTACGCTTTTAATTTAATTATTTTTTTGGCGGCTAGTTTCATAAAGTAACTGTGTTATTAATACCGCTAATGGAGCGAATTTTCATCCGAAGATATATTTTTTCGTGTATCGAAGGCGAGGTGAAAATGAGCTCCGGGTGTTTTACGTCGATTGTTGATATTTTTCCTTTTTTCTCGATCAGCTTCGGCGTATAAAAGGGTATCGAATTCACTTCCTGCGTTGACGAATTGATAAGTCGAGTGGTATTTTCCACTGGTGCAAAAGTCGAGATGATATTTGCTTCAAGAGGTATAGGTATTTAAAATAACATTACGGAGGAATACGTCGACGAATACCTAAGTCGTTTTGGAAAATGTCAATTTACGAATCGCTTTGGTATGGCTCATTAGTCGCACTCGAATATTTTCCCGGCAATAGGTACCAACTTACGATATAGAGCTCAGTTTGGCGTCGCAGTAGCGAAATATGGAATCAAGAATACACGTAGTTTAAGTACTCAGAGGGCGAAAACGATAATACCTAAAATGTTGTACGTTTACTCGCCCGAATGTCATTTAAAAAGAATTGTTGATAACGCGATTTCTTCTTTCATCACATTTCGTTGCAGTCATCAATTTTTTTTTCTTTCCTGGGCCGAGGTGTTTTTTTCTCTTCGCCGGTTTCTCGAGCTTCGAGTTTTTGCTTTCGCTATCTTTTTATTTTTAGCTCTTTTTCCGCCTGTTTCCGCGATAAGTAAAATGATTTGTCAATACGGGTCCATTTTCCGTTATGTTTGCAACGTTTTACAAATGTTTTTTCCAAAGATTCATTTGTAGATAAAATACAAGCGAGCGCGAGGTGGAGGAACGTGAAATATATTTTAGGGGTCTGCTTGTCGTTTTCTCTCTCTGGTTCCCTTAAACGGACGGTACAACTTTAAACGAGGTTATTTTTAAACCGATCTTGGACCGATAAGTAAGCAATTTTCTGACTAGAATGGGTTCTCGACCGTTGCGTTTATATTCGATCCAAGTGATGGAAAATAGATGTACTCGAAGTCGTCGGTCGAGGGCTGAGAGAGTTCGGTGATGGCCAATTTGAAGCAGGAGTGAAATATTTAGAAGAATGGTATTAGAAATATATGTCGATGAAATCAGTGTTTGCGAAAAGAGAGGTGCAAGGGGTGCATTGAGCCCCTCCCCCTCCCCATAGGCTCTCGAGATGCAAAGTAATGTAAACTCCCTCTCATCAAATAACATCAGATAGAAATTTTCAATGCATTAAAACATGAAAAGTTGTATTTTTTCAAAACCTCGCTCGGGCATGAACGAAATGACAATTTTATGATCTATCTGATAAAAATGTTGCAAAAAAATCTTTCTTTTACCCCCTTCCCTTGAAATCTGTCTGGTATTTTAAGTCTTCATTGATACATACCATGTTTTTGTATCTTCCTAAAAAAAAACTTCCGACGCCAATGGGTAAGATAAAGATACAGAATATTAAATTCTGGTTCAATTTGAACATATGTATAGAGTCAATTGTTTTGAAAATTCCTTGGTAAAAAGTTTCATTTTCATGAAAAACTATCGAAACTGTTAATCTACCTAACTCAAAAGTATTATGGAAAACTAGGCAGGCTTCGATTTGAGAGAGCTTTGGAGTTGGAAACACGAAAATTTTCCTTTTCAAAAACTGCGTACTTACTCTAATTTTTGAGATCCATTGCCTCATTTTTGGCAGTCATTGAGAGAGAGAATTTGGTAACAACAAATTCCAATTTGGAAAGAATTTCACTCGAAATATGCTATCGAAGACTCTTCATTTCCTAAGGCTTTTCTTTTCCCAGTTTAAATTTTCAAAATTTTTTCATGTTTCTTGAATTATTTATTGTGACATTTTCTTAAAAGGAAAGTCATCTGCAACGGCGCGGCCAAACATTACCTATGTCAAGGAGGTGTTTTTTGATTTTTGAAGAAAAAAATATCTTGAAAATTAGATCTTTCTTGAAACACTTGAGTGCAAGATGTGGTCTTCTGAATAATTTTTTCAGTTTTCCTGCGAAATTTCAAATGAAATCGAAATCAAAATTTTCAATTTTTTTGGTTTCTTGGACTCTTGAGAGCATGATAAGGATACTCAGATCAACTTTTTTGAATTGAAAATGAAAAAACTACCTGCCTAATGAAAATTTTCAGAATGTACATGCAAATGTAAAAGCACTATGAGTTGAGCATAGGAGAATTTTGGATGGTTCCTGAGATTGATAGGCCTTTCCAAAAGTAACCCCCCCCCCCCTCGAAAAAATAGAGTGCATGTCCATGGAATTTTTTCTTTTTTTCATCAGTGTTGAAATTAATTTCATTTTACTGCACAATTTTCTTCCAAAAAATGATAAACATTGATGAGAAATCATAATTTTATGAAAAATCCATTTTTTTTGGTTGTTTTTATTCAAAACAGTCTGGGTCACAATTTATTTCATCTTTGAAAATTATTTTTTAGCCCGAATTTTTTAGCAATTTTTCAGCTTTGATTTTCCATTGACCCAAAATTAACACATGAAACAGGTGTGTTTGAGTCTAGTCGTTCTTGTTTCATTCGTTTTGTGTTTTTGTTTTGTTGTTTCGTTCTCAGTCATTTTTTTTGTTGCTCATCAGGTAACATCTGAAATAACCTGAGCACCCCCCCCCCTGATATATTTCCCTAAATCTGACTATGGATTTAAAAATGAATGAATAAACCGGAGAAGAAAAATTGCAATAGGATTTGTGTTGGAAAACAAGAACAATAAAATAGCCAAATAATTACCTAGGTACCTATTTCTAAAATATTTAGGAACAGAAAATTTTGAAGCCGGAGACAGTTTTTTAAAAGTTATGGAACCGGTGGTACACTTTGATCAAAAATGCCGAGGGTCATCTCATTCGAACATTTCCAATGTTGGCTCCTTACCTCATTTTCTGGAACTTCTTTTCACCTTTTTACTTAGATTTTTTCTCCTATACTTTAATAGTTTCTGGTTTGAAGTCAAATCAAAATAATTTCGATTCAAAGACTTGGAATATTCTCTAGAACTGAATTTTCAATTTTTACCATACAAGATTGTTTTGAGTGTTGGATCAATTTTTCCTCATTATTTTTTGGAGTTCAAATTCGACCCCCCCCCCTCCCCTTCATGAACGCGAGCCAAACAAATTACCTAATTCAAACAAACCGAAAAATTTTCATTTTCAAGCAAAAAAAAAATCTAGAAAACATTTGCTATAATCCTCATTCACTATTATCGATTTACAAAACCCCCGCTAATATCGAAACCGTTTTCAAAATTTGAAAATTTTCCAACCGAACCATATTTCGTACTTCATTTTATCAATTTCGATCACCTCGAACACCATTTCTCTTTCAAATTCTCGTAAAATTTCCGCTCGAAAAATACTATAGACTCGTACGAGAGATTTCGTTACGTCGAATCTCTCGCTGGGAAAAAAAACTCCGACAATATTTCGGTACGAGTGCAGTATTTCACGTTAAATATATTCAACGATGCAGAAAAATCAAAGTCTCGGTTGTCTATCGA
This sequence comes from Pseudococcus jackbeardsleyi, assembly GCA_038380155.1. Classification (NCBI taxonomy): domain Eukaryota; kingdom Metazoa; phylum Arthropoda; class Insecta; order Hemiptera; family Pseudococcidae; genus Pseudococcus; species Pseudococcus jackbeardsleyi. The sequence continues at coordinate 23,643,104 of CM076239.1, read as the reverse complement.
GTTGGCTTTTTGTCTTCGTATGGCGAACGTGGAAGAGGATGTTTTCCTTATTTGGAAATGTAAACGGTTCGAAGAGTAAATTGAATTATACTATTTTTGCCTCGTTCGCCAATACGTTGGGGTATTTGCCCCTTTCGCCTTATTCTTGTGCAATCTTATCGCAAACTCGGGCGCGTTATTTGATTTCAAACGTTGAAAAAAAAAACTTTTCTCCTACATTCGTCTCTCGTATACGTATATAAGCCGATTCGAAAAGCGCCAGGAATAAAATTACTAAAAAAATACGTGTGTGAAGGTACCTATCAAATCGGACGTGCTCGTAGTAAACATACATTTTTCATGAGTTGCAGGGCTTGATTCGTGCCGACATACCTATCCCTACCCCGGGACCCCTCTCATGCTTCAATTTTCGATCATATTCGCGTGTATTATCGATTTTCACTCGTACGTAATAATTATACACGTAGGTAGGCCTCTTTAATGGCAACGTTTTAAAGTATAAACGGCGTTCTTGAGCTGGAAAAATTATTCCGAGTGGAAAAAAGCTCGGTTGAAATTGAGAAAAATCATGGTTAATTGTTGTAAACGTTAAATGAAAGTCTAACAGAAAAATCAGTCTAGTTCAACGAGCACAGCAAACGTGACTGGTTAATTGTTAACCCGAGTGTGGTATTTTACGTAGACGGCGGTGTTTTTTCAAATGCTTATTTTCAAATTACCATAAATACTTCGGACTATAGTCGCAATGCGATTATATCCACTCGACAGTTTCGAAATCGGCGAATAAAATTTTTTTTCGATGTGGCCTATTTAGATGGAAAAAAAATCCAGTACTTGAGGATTCATCCCAATGTCGACTCGGTGAACTCGGCTATATAATCAGGTTCACATTAATCTTAATCCTGTCCTCGTTTGTAGGCATCTTTTCCTAGTCTACAGAGGTGCTCCTCCATATACAACAATTACTCGTACATTTTCAAGTTTTCGGACGTAACGAGAAGAAAAGCCAGATACAGGAGAGATGGTACAACGCGTTGAATGCTCGCGAACGACAGAGATGGAAAAACAACAGATAACCCAGCTGTACTTGTACTTGTACATTACGTATGCGAGGCCCATTATGTAAGAAATATCCGTTATTAGCGATAATAGAAGAGCGCTTCTTCGCCTCGACAACCCACCCCGAGAATATACCACGAAATGTGCGAAATATCCGGAGAATAAAGGATAAATGCAATCTTCCCACGCAGAAGAGGTTACCTATCTTTAGACAAAAGCAGCGTAATCCGGTCCGCGTCCCAGCATCGTTCCTAGACTTCTTTATCCATCTACCATGTACCTAGGTACACGTTGTAATCGTCTGTGCAGAACCAGTTTATCGAAGAATGAAATTCGGTTAAATGCGCCTGCCTCGAGTTTTTTTTCATTGCGGTGTTTTTTTCTTCTTTTTTTTTTTTCGCCGTAAACTATTTGAAGAGCTAGATGGAAAATCTACTCTGAGTTGTGTTATGGTGTTGTGGTAAATTGAAAAATATTGTAATGTAGTGACGGATCATCGAGGATGCCTTTTGTGTTCTCGTTCGATCGTTTGCGTATTTCTTTGTTTCTTTGGGGTTATGGTAGGTTTGGGTTGCGTAATGTATTACATATGTGAGGTTTAACGGGAGCAGGTGAGAGACTTTTAATCTGAATGGTTTGAAATTGAAATGAGATTTGAAATGTAGGTGTAAATATTTCTGAAAGAAAGTAAAATGGGTTTGCGAAAAAAAAAAATATAGGTAATTACAATTTTCGAATTGAAAATTCGTTTTGGTGACTTGAATTTTTTTTTAATTCTTAGAACAAGTTGAGCAACAAGAGGGTGTTGGACCTTGTGGAAAAAATTCAGGATTTTTTCGACGTTCCCTTTTCCTTATCCACTGTTCTAAAAACTTCAAAAATTGTAAAAAAAAAATCAATTTCAACAAAAGGTGTTTTCAAAACTTTCATCACATTTTTTCATATGTGACCCTGCCGTAAAGAAGGGACCTAGTGTAAAAAAAAAATCGATGTCTTCATTTTTATGTTTGCTCCAGATTTGAATTTTTTTCTATTTATACAGTATGACACAAAAGTCTTGTCCCCGAAAAAAACTTCATGATATCTCAAAACTGAAAAGAGATATCGGGATGATTCAAACGGCAATATGTTCCTCGAGACAAGGACATTGAAGATTGATAGTCAAATTTTCAGTTCTATCTATAGGGTGTCCACAAATTGAGAAACCGGTTTTGGTTAAAAAATGGGGGTCTGGGTTTTTTTATCGATTTCAAGTCTACACACTGAGACGATTAAAATGTGATAATTTTTTTTCGAAACCGGTTCGAAAATTTGCAACCGGTTGTCAAAAATACTCCAGAAATCGAGATTAGAAAAAATTTTCCAAACGAAATTTGTAGAGCTTTGTAAGCCAAACATGGTCAGTGAACTCATTTTTTGAATCGGTTCACTCTCGGCAACTTGACAATTTCAACAACAAAAAAAGATATGAAAATTTTTTTCAAATGAATGTTGAACACCGCACCGTTAAAAATCTAAAAAAAATTTCGTATCTTTTTTTGTTGTTGAAATTTCAAAAAATGAGTTCACTGACAATGTTTGGCTTACAAAGCTCTACAAATTTCGTTTGGAAAATTTTTTCTAATCTCGATTTTTGGAGTATTTTTGACAACCGGTTGCAAATTTTCGAACCGGTTTCGTAAAAAAATTTTCACATTTTAATCGTCTCAGTATGTAGACTTGAAATCAATAAAAAAAAACAGACCCCCTTTTTTTTAACCAAAACCGGTTTTTCAATTTGTGGACACCCTATAGATAGAACTGAAAATTTGACTATCAATCTTCAATGTCTTTGTCTCGAGGACCATATTGCCGTTTGAATCATCCCGATATCTCTTTTTAGTTTCGAGATATCATGAAGTGTTTTTCGTGGACAAGACTTTTGTGTCATACTGTATGTACAAAGTAGAATTTTTTTGATAAATTTTCCAAAAATCTCCCGTTCTTGAAGAAGTTTTTTCAAATTCTTTGAGCGCGTTAATATAGGTGCATAAATTTTTGAATGTCTCCAATGATTTATGGAGTCTCTACAAGCCCAAAACGAATAAATTTTTAAATGTCTCCAATGATTTATGGAGTCTCTACAAGCCCAAAACGAACAGTTTATTGAAAGAAAAAAAAGGGGAGTCTTTTGCGAATATCTATGCACTTTCCATAAACTTCAAATTTATTTTGCTGCATATTTTTTAAAAGGAGAAAATGATAAAAATTGGTAAAGAAGAAGTGTGCAAAATAGTAATTTTAAAAATGTATATTGGAAATACTGAAAAAAATTGGTCAAAATCTCATCTATAAAAAGTAGTGGAAAATTGAAAACATTCCTAGACACGCTGAACCACTCTCTCTGATAACTCATAATAATTCAACATGATGAAGGAAAATGATTAAATTCTGACTCTGACCTCAATAAATTCACGCAGTGATGATCTAAAAAAAAATGATTGACGTTTTTCAAAAAAAAAGAAAAATTAATTAATCTCTGTTCAGTTAGGCAAGCCAGAACTATTGCAAGGGCTTTCGTAGAATTTATGGTGGGGGGGGTTGAAATGATGAATTTGACATAATTTGTTACACTCAGAATGTTATTTAAAATTTGTGTACTGGGAACTCTGTTGATGGATCACCTGTGACCGAGCTTGTTTTTTTGCTTTATTGCAGTTTCACTTTTTAGGTAGGTACTAGGTACCTATTTGACAATTTTCTGTGTCAGAAACGGGTTTTCAAAGTTTTGTGTGTCGGATAAGGAGGTTGAAGGATAGAGGAGGTCCAAAATTTTCATATTGAATTGAATGCGAATGACTTTAATAGCCTTTGGAGAAAAAGTTTGTAAAAATTTTAAAAACGTAGTGAAATTTTTTGTTTTTGAGAAAAACATCATGTAGAAAAATCTTGAGTTTGTTGGAATCTTTAAATTGTCTGTTGGAATTTTAGGCCCCTATAGAAAGAGGTCAAAATGGTGTAATTCAATTTTATTTTTTTCAACAACTACAACAAATATATTTTTATTTGAAGACGTCCGAAAATGATATGATCTTCAGCGTCTACAATTCTATTCACAATTATTGTAAAAAATTGTAAGGAGTGAACGAATTCTGTCCAGGGGTTATTTCTCAATATTCAACTCAAGTTTTTTTTTTTAATGGAATGAATTTTAGAATAGATTTTCATCCTAATTATCATCCCATGGCTTTCTCGATTTTGAGAAGTTAGGATGAATTTAGGGTAAATTTTCATCCCAAAAAATCATTCCATGAGATCATTTTTTAGACTTACATCTATCTCCACTAGCACATTCTTGAATTTTTTTGTGATTTCGTCAGGGCTGGCGTAAATTTTTGAATGAATTTTCATCCTAATGTTCATCCCAAGCTTTTTTTTGATTTTTTGAAGTTGAGATGAATTTGGGACGATTTGGCATCCAAATATTCATGCCAAGTTTTTTCCAAATTCTTAAGGCCAGAATGAATTTTTGGGATGAATTTTTATCCCAATCATCATCCTATGACTTTCTCGATTTTTTCAAGGTCCCTAGCTTTTTTCGATTTTAGGGCTAAGAGGAATTTGAGGTGATTTGACATTTCGAAATTTATTCCAAGCTTTTTTTGATTTTTTGAAGGCAGGATGAATGTTGAAACGATTTTTTCTCCTAATCTAAACATTTCTTGGAACATATTTATCATGTTTTAAGGCTTGATTTGCAGAGGAATGGTAAATATGACTGAGAGAGAAAGTGAAATTCTTGCTGTCATGTGGTCTAAGCCTAATTTCCTGGTCTTTCCATTTTCAACTTCTTCAACTTTCGAAAAAGATGTGTAAAATCGAGTGTACCTTCCACACAATTGATTTCATCTTTTGATTTTTTTGGGAGGAGGAGGGGGGGGTAGTTGGGGCTCTAGTTTAGTAAATATATTTCGCTCATAAATTCCCAATTCATATTTATAGTGGTAGATATTTCTTCCCTAAATTTTATGATTACCTAATATTTTTTATCAAAGTTGAAACTGGAAATTTTTTCAAAGGTGATGATCACAAATTTGAATTTATTTTAACAAATTGACGTCAGTGACCCTTTCCACATCCCCTGGTCCCCATTACTTCTATTTCGGATGAAAATCTATTACATTACTTAGAAAACTAAGTTCAAGCGAAAAAAAGTAGGTGACTAGGTACCCATCATTTTCTAAGCTCTCTTAGTCTTAACTTTACTGGTTGGGTATATTCAGTAAAACACGAGACCACGCTAAAAACTCATAAAACTTTATCGAAACTTTTATCGATGAATGTACCTAGCTATTAGCTACATACATAGTACCTATCTACCATCAATGTAAGCTGCCAACTTTAAACTCATTTAATCTTTCACTAACGAATACCTACGTACGTGTAAAAAAGTAATCCACGTTCGGTAGATATAGGTATCGAAGTAATAAAATTACTCGTCTACTATTCCACCCAGAATTTTCGAAACATACCTACCAAAAAAAAAAAACGTGAGGGGGAAATTCAGGGATAGAAACAGTTGCGAAAAAAAGAAGATCTGGTCCAACGCTATATGAAAATGAATTACTCTGCGGTGAAGTCTTTCTCGCTAATGAACGTGTACGAATCTTGAAGAATTCGCGAAACGAAACTCTCTCATAAGTTAACGATGAAACCCTCCGGAGTTTGGATTAGTTTTAATGTAGGTTTCGTGTAAAACTATGAATTTGATTTTTGCAGTAAATCATTTAGTAAAAACATTTATCACGTTTTCTAAAGTCAAGCTTGTATCGTTAGTAATGTATCCAACGGTGTTTATATAACTTCTTTTATTTTTTCTCGTGTCTCTCCCTAATAGTCTTTAGTCTTCCTATGTTCGAGTCTCCATACGTTAGGGGTTTGTTAACGTAATTTAGCTTTCGTCTGGAAAACGTGATGTCTCGAGTTCAATTTGAGGATCCTTCTTATGCTATTCTTTTAAGCTGATTTTTTTTTTTTCAGATAGGAATTGAAAAAAAAAACGGATTCCAATTTCGAAAAATGTACGGGAATATATTTTCTAAATCATCCCCATCTTTATTTTACTAGAGTATTGCAAAACTTACTCTCTAATGAATAATACGTTAGATACCTTCATCCTCAACTCGCTACATCAGTACGAGTACGAGAGCAAGATCAACATATAACAATTAAAAGACTATTCTTTCCCTATCCGGTCAGTTGTGGTGGATCGAGTCGAATCAGTTGTCTGATAATGTCACGTCCCCCTATCAATTTGCGATGCACCCTTTTAACCTTCCATAAATAACAATTCACGTTAGCCTGCCATACCATTCTCTTACCTCGAAGCAGGTTTACCTATTCGCAAGTGGAAGATGAAAAAAATTAAACAATCCTCGGTATGTGACCGTTAAAGAGTGCGAAAGAAGACGAGAAGGTTTTTTATACGTGTAGGGGTATTCGCGTTCTGTAAAATATACGAGTGTTCTTCGAATCGTAATCGAGTATGCTGACTTGATTAATTAATCAGTTCTCATGGAAACGTTCGAAGTACCTTAACGTGAAATAATGGCTGATGTGAAGTAAGAATTTCTTCATGAGTTGGTTTCTTTACTTTTGACACTTGATAAAGACGGTCAATGTTTTAGGTCCTCTTTTTTTCGAAATCCGTCTCCTAAAATTTAGTAGTGAATTGAAAATATCGAAAAAGTATCAAAAGTATTCACCTGTTGTATTTTTAGAAATTTGATAAAGGTATCTTTCTACCTTGATGTTTGAATAATTTCAAAACCAGTTGAGCACGTGTGTGTGATAATTTCTTAAAAATAAATTCAAATTTATTCTGGTCAAGTGGACACCTTGTTTAATAAATCAATGTGGCTCTGCTGATTTATCGTCGTTGAACCACGTTGGCGAATTTTGTGGTGAATAATTAACGAAAATATGTAGTGGGTTCAAGTGAGACTAAAGAATTAGTGTCCTTATAAGAAATGTTTAATTTTCCCAAAATTCGAATACCTTATAAAATGGTTCTCATGGGAGGTACCTGAATCAAGAGTAAAAATTTGTTATTGAAAAAAAATATGTATCAAAAGTAGGTAACCTATGCCCAAAATTTCAGGTTATGAAAACCATTTTTCGAATTTTTGAAAATTCAAAATCACCCTGTGACGTAAGCAGTGATGAAAAGAAGATTCAATCAAGATAAAAATCCAAGGTTTAGGGTACCTACTACCTACCTATTTTTTTTGACCTCTCGAATCGATTGGAAGCGGTTACAAGAGGTTTTAGAATCTTCAGAAAATTTTTGTACTTTTCCTTTCTCAGCTCTGAAATATTCCATGAAAGAGGCTCAAATAAATTCAAGCGTTTACAAAAGTAAAATACCCCCTTTTGATGGCCATATTTTATAAAATAATAAAGTACCTACGATTCTTGATAATTTGTAATTCCTAGATCAAATCCATAATTTCTTCCAGCAAAATTTTTTGGCAAAAATGAAAAATAGGTCAATAAGATGTCTCTATTCTCTGAATTATTTGAATCTGTCATCTTCTGGTCAAATTTTGCCTATTTTATTCAGTCTAAAAATCCGTGATTTTCAATCAAAAATTTTACTGATTTTCTTATCGAATTAGAAAGTGATTGAGAAATCAATAATTTTTTTCTGAAAAAAAAAAAAAAAACTGATAATGATTGATTTCCAGTGAAATTTATTTCGCCGAATAAAAAAGTGGCAAAATGTGACCGGAATTTTACTGATTCAGATTTAGAGAGCATCAAGGTAAAAAAAAACAAAACAGAATTCAATTTAATTATTCATTTTCGACCTCACAAATCAATTGAAAACAATTTCGAGTCAGTTGACAACCTCGTGCGAAGTTTTTCATTTTCGTCGATAATTTTTTGAGAGTTTAGCCAATTGGAGATGGAGATGTCCGAAGAATTTTCTAATTTTAATCAACCTTCTCAAGAGGAAACTGATTCGATCCAACAAGTTATAAATTTTGGAAAATTTTGCTATGTTAAATTTTAATTCTACAAAATTATTGAACACAACACGATTAGTGGACTAAATTTCATCAACGATTAAAATATCTATTTATATCTACGAATACCTATACAGAAAAAAAATGCATTCCAAGGGTTTTCCTCTTTAACTAACTATCGATTCGATTAACTTGATTGCCAAATTAGAAATAATTATGCTTGGAAATACACCTACACGATTGAGTGCAGCTTGCACTGTCAAATGTATCGCATAAAGTGTGGGAAAAATTAGACCAAAGCCATAAAACGAAATTAAAATTATCTATACAATAGCATCACGAGATAAACAAAATTTAGTAATTTATCTGCTAACATGCTTCACTTAATTGATTTAACAGGCCGTTCATAAAGGTCACCCGCATTTGAAAACGCTGAAAATCATTTTGCCAATTTTTATAAACTTTTTCTCAGAGTAAAGAAATCCAAATTTTTTTGAAAACTCTAAAATCAGATGCCTGCTGCGAGAAAAAGTAAAAGAACTTCGAAAACAGGAAAAATTGTATCTTGATCTAAAAAAAATCAATGATTTTATAATTCTGCTGTGAAAATTAAGATTTTTCAACATTTTCTTCATCCTTGAATTTTTCGATTTGAATGAAAAAAGGTTTCAAGCGAGTAAATTGGTAGATAGGTATTGAAATGTTAAGATAAATCCAGAAAACTGCAAATCTTTTTTTTTTTAGATACAGTGGACACCTTGTAACGAAAATGTTTCGAAATCACTTGGAATTTACTTGGAAGGTCGAAAATAGGGTATTCACCAATTTTCATCTTTAGGAATTGATTGGATCAACTTTTCATATTTTTGAACTTGAATTTGAAAAACAATCTTGGGTTGAGGTTGGGACCCCTCAAAATATGATTCTTATAAATCTAAGCTCACATTTTGCTTTTTTCGGTGTAATAAGGTAATTTTGAATTTACACAATTTTGAAAAATCAACTTCGGCATTTGAAACCATTTTTTAATTCTTATGAGATTTCTTTTAGATGTATATTTTTGATTTTGATTCGACCCTAAATTTGCCTCTTTCTTCAAAATTTACCAGCAGATGAATTCCTATTTTAATTTTACATTGTAAAATTTTAGTTGAGTACTTGAAAAAATTGTATTTATTTTCAATTTTCTATCCTTTTCTTTTAATTTCCTTTAGTCGTTATTCTTCTTGAAATCTTCTTTGAAAATTGTATTTGTATTTAACTCCAACAAAAATAGAAGTAATATCAAGTACCTTCCTACAATTACGTTTTAAATAAAACTAAAGACGGAATTGGATAAAACAAACTTACAAATTGAGGATAAATTACGATTACAATCGTGTTGAAAGATGCGTTGAAGAACGAGGGGATAGTAAAAACTGTAATATAACTCTATTGCGGTCTCGTATAACGTGCGACGATTCGTATCATTGTTTAAGAAATGTATCTTGATGGCTAATTGAATGCCAGAAACAGCGTTTAGAGGATATTTTGGTCATTTTAGAGCATATACCTAAGTTTTTCTCTAATAAAATACTGACCGCGTAGGTATTGGAAATTTAATTTCAACAAGCAGCTATGAACCCATTATCATCTGCCCTCTTTAATAAATTTACATCGGCTCGGTTTTATATTCGAACAAAAACTAAGAAGGTTAAATTTTCATTTAGCCAATTATTCTGGACTCGAAGAGAAATAAGACCGGGATATAAAATAACCTCGCCGCGAGTTCCTTTTTTCTCTCTCGTTTTAACATCGAGGAAAATCCGCGAAGAAAATTTTCTTCCAGCCAAACTGCTGCGCGTAATTGGTAAATTCGTAATTAAAATTAATTGCGAAAGTAGCTAAAATGTTAATTGGTTTAAAGAAAATTTTTATGTGACCAAAGTCGCAGCTTTTTTCTCGATTAAAACTTAATAAAGCTGAAATTTTTCACCGGGGAAACGTTCCTCTACTTTGGAGACCGGCGCGCGAGGGAGGAAAAAATACAATGATTTATTCTCGTTAACGGTGAAGCGCGTCGTTGAAATAAGTAAAAAACTTTAAATTCTTTTGAAAAAGGAATAAATTTATTACATTTTTGGGTCGTGTTACTTGAAAGGAAAAAGTTTAACTTAGACCTCGTAAAGTTTCAATGCCTGTCAGCCGGAACAAAAACATAAACTATTCTCGATATTTATTCTTCGCCGAAATATTTCACAAAAGCTAGCTGCAGCCGGGAGAAAATTTTTTATTGTTAGCGAATATTTCATGTTTTCTAGCAGCCTTGTTTTTATCGACGCGAAAGGGCCCTTTTTGCTAAAATTAACTTCGTGTTTGCCGGCTGCCTCTGTATAGTTTGGGCGCTGCGTTGCGCTGCTTAAACGTGCCTCTTAATTTGTTCGATAATAAATTAAGATAATTAAAAGGTTTTAGTGTTACATTTTGTTTTCGTTTTTCTTTTTCGCAGGTGAGTCGATGATTGATGAAGTTAGCATGCGAATACAATTATGGTAATTTGTACGTTGCTCGGATGTCGCGTCGGGTAAACTTTTTTTAAATGGTATTTTGACCCTATGTTTGTGCTTTCTCCCCCTCCCCACCGCTTTTTTGTTTGATTGTTTTATGTTTTAGGGATGTGCTGAACCGACGATTTAGGCTCAGTTTTGGTGGAAGATTTACTTTTTATTTGATTTGGGTTACTATATTTTGTAATTTTCTTGCGTGGATTCCATTTAAGGATGGGGAAGCGAAAAATCAAGTTTATAATGATTATTTGATTGTTGAAGTGGATTTGTTTTTGATTGGGAAATTGAGTAATTTTTTATTTTGTTTGCTAGGTTGGAACAGGCTTTGGTTAAATCAAATTGTTTCTTTATCATACCAAGTCGTGTGCAATTCCTAATGAGGCCTTCGATTTACATATGTACCTATTCTTTAAAACTTCTGCTATTAGCCAAGCTTACCTACATTGTTATTAGTTCATTTGAATTTTTTCTTCCTACATTTACTTGAGTCATGTCCGATTCGACATTAAGCTCAGGGATTATGAAACTACATTACGTCCTGCAATTTGAATATTATTCTTTTTCCATCGTCAAATGGTCATTCAATTTTTTTTTTCTGGAAAAATGTTTTTGTCAAAATTTTTGTGAAGTAAACATTGTTGAACATTTCAATATAAAGTTTTCTTCCAAGGGGTCACCGAGGAATGGCTCAAAGAAAGGGCAGCCCTGTGAAAAAATTCTGAATTCCCTCCCTCTCAGAAAATTGTTTTCATAAATTTACATTTCAATTTTTAGCCTGCTACGACATCCAGCTTAGTTGAGTACTACTCGTAGTTTTCATTTTACATCATTTTAACTTCCTTTTTTTTTGCTTTAAGTTCAATTGTTTTGCAACTTTATTATTTCATCAATTGCTAAAGTTTCGTTCTTAAAATTTTAATTCATATTTTGCAAGATTGTTATTTTTAAAATGAATGCTATAAATTGTGGTGCTATTATCGAATGTTAGCAATTTGAAAAAATATTCGAATACCTACTTTCGAATTTGATCTAGGAAAACGTGCATTTTTAGCCGGCGAAAAAAGTCAGCCCCACTTTTCATCTCCAAAAAGCAAAAGAAAAATCCTAATTTTTTCATCCGACCCCTCTGAACCTCCCTCCCCCTAATAGCTCCCTTGATAGGGTCCAAATTTGAAAAAATGAAAAATAACGTGTGACCTGTCTTTTGTTTGGTACATATTTAAGGGTACTGAGTTTGAATATTTCCTTTTTTCGGATTTGACCTTCTGTATCTCTCTATCCCTCTAATTTGTTGGAAAAAATGGAGGGCTAGGGAACACAATTTTCAAGATGAGATCTGCGGACCCCTGGGGGTACAAGGGTCCACAATTTTGACCATAATTTTAAAAAAATCTAAAAAGTAACGTACCTAACACATCACTTTATCAATTCGAAGGCGCTGATTTTGAATATGTTTTTGGTTTTTTTCATCCGCCCCGTTCACCTTTCTTTTCGCCCCCTAAATAGGGTCAAAATTCGAAAAAAATAAGAGTAGCGAGTGACTTGTCGTTTGCCAAGTAATTGAGGGTACTGAGTTCGAATATTTTCTCATTTTTTGGATTTTACCCTTTTGTGCCTCTCTAATCTCTAACCCCTCAATTTTTGGGAAAGAATGTCAAGAAATGAAAATAGCGATGAGGGGTTAAGGGGCATAGAAGGGTTAAATTCAAATCATTAGCAAATATTCAAACTCTGTGCCCTAAAATGCCTAACAAACGACAGGTCACTCGTTATTTTTCATTTTTTTGAATTTTTATCCTATCAAGGAGGCCACCAGGAAGGGGGAGTTTGGAGGGGTTGAATGAAAAAACCAAGTACCTATTCGAAATCAGCGCTTTCTCATTAGTAATAACACAGGACGACACGATTTTTGTTTAGGATGCTTTTATGTAACTAAGGAAGGGGAATTTTTTTTTGACCAAAGTTTGCTTCGGGGGTGGGGGGCAAAATTTTCAAGGGCAATAAGCCTGAGCATTACAAAAAAAATTGGAATTTTTTTGATCAATCTTATAGAGAAATTTTACGGCGAATCCAATGTAATGCCGCAAACCGCAGATCTCATCTTTTTTAGAAAAAAAGTTACAGCTTATTCTTTTCAAAATTCTATTAAAAAAAATCGCATTTCTATTTTTCTTGAGAAAGGTACAAAAAATGCGATTTTTCACAGAATTTTGGAATGAATGTGCTGTAACTTTTTTTCTAAAAAAATTAAAATACTCAGGCTTATTGCCCTCGAGAAATCCTCCCCCCCCCCCCCCCAAGCAAACTTTGGAAGCCAGGATTGAGCAAGGTGATGTATTTTGTTGTCTAGAATCAGAATTTCGGCATGAGAACCCAGAAACAGAGCAAAAAAATTTTTTGTTGACCTGTGTAATTAATGTGCTATTTTACTTTTTCACTTTATTTGAATTTTGGTCAAAGTTGTAGGTTGTGGAACCCTGTACCCCAAGGGTCTAGAAATTCCGTATTGAAAATTTTTGGTTAAAAAAATGGATAAAAAGGGCTACTTGCTTTAATTTTTTCATATTTTTAAATGGTAGCTTTCATCTATTATCATCATCATGAAAGTTGGGCTTTCACCACCAGGTTCAACTTTGAGCTTTTCAAAATGTGATTATCGTTCGTGAATCCCCTATCGATTTTCTGTCGGACCCTGCAAATAGGTTTTCTTCAAGTATAACATAGGTATCTTGAGATTATGAGACTTTAAATTTGAGTAAGTTGGTAAAAAATTGCAATTGCCCAAAAATTACGAGGCCCACCCTTCCCCCAGTTCTCTTGAGGGTTAAAAGAGAAATGATCGTGAATTTATGAATATGTCATTGCCATCAAGGGGAGCTCGAAAAAAATTGAGTGAAATTGGAAGATCCGACTTCATTTTCAGTCTGTTTTAGTATGAAATAGCCCTAGTGCCAAAGTTCATATTGACCATTTTTGGGAATTTCCTGCAGTCCTGCAAAATTCTAAAAATTTCTAGAAGCTTTGAAACGTTTTGAAACGACTTTCAATCAATTAGGAAGATCTAAAATAGAATATTATATCAAATTCCAGCTTTTTTCGTTGATAACATCAAATTTTCATACTTCGCAAGGCGATTATATGTAGATACCTACCTCATTTTTCGATTCCAAAAATTTCTCAAAATTTGAGAAATGAACTTTCGCGTCTGAAATTTTGGATAAGAGGTTCTTTTACGATAATACCTGTATTTTCGATTTATTTTTGTTTTGGTTCAACGCTCAAAATTTCCCTTCGAGTTAGGTTACCTACATCGCTCGGCTATTTTTGAAAAAACACCCTTCAATCGTAAATTATACTGATCTACTCCCAATTAGCAATCCTTTACCTCTTTCCAACACCCTCTTTTACCTAATATCGCCTCATAAACGAATTACAATCCACGCTGCGCTGCGAGGGACACCACCATCGAAACTCTCTGCAAAACACGACGTTAAACTTAGATTAAAATCTCGATCGATTCAGATAGGCGACGCGACAGCTACGTGCACAGCACATAACGAACTTCAAAATGCCTATGCATATAAAGCTTATCGAGCGTTTAAAACTTTCTGCTCGATTGGCTCGAAGAACGCGCGTAAATTATTGTCTTGTCAATTTCGCCAGCTACATGTGAGGAGATAAAATAAGGCCATAGGGGAGGGGCAGCCATCCGAGAGGAGACATCAGCCGAAAAATTATCGTCGCCTGTGTTCGTTTTAATTTTCATTATAGCTAACGAAAAACTTGAAATGTCGTTAATTTTCATTAGCATCGAAGCTCGCTTCGCCTCCGCCCCGCATTTTTTTTCCACCGTACTCATTCACCCTTAATTTTCGTAATTTAATCTGCTAATTAATTTCTCATTGCTACCCCATTTTTCACTCTACTATTCCATACTGCGGATAATTGTTTTACGTTATTAGCGTCGATTGTGTACGGTTGCAAACGTGCGTATCACAAAAAGCACGCGAAAATTACACCTTGTATTATGTCAAAGTACACAACAAATAAAACAAAAAACATCTGCGAAGGCGAAAAGCTGCACGTATAAAGGCGCCCAGCCCAGCGACGTCTTTCGGGTTTAATTCAGTTTACAAAACAGGTATCCTGAAATCTAATTTTCTTCTCGGTAAATTAAATTTTTCGACGCTGGTTCGCATTTTTTTCTGCACCTTTTTTCGGCAAGCTTCACATGACATCGGTTTCTATAAAGATGGAATTTTATACCTTCGTATCTTCTACAGACTGTGATGCGATGCAGGAAGCGAACATGGTAGAAAAAAGTACTCGGATTCATTAATTTTTCTCGTTTCCAATTCCATTATAGTTTAATTTTATTCTACAATTTGCAACTTTTTCTGCTCAACTTTTTTTCCCTCGTAGACGATGCGACAAGACGAAAGGATAGCGGCGTTTTCTCTCTCTTCAGCTTTTAAATAATTAATGACGTTACCGCGCGGGCTCTTTTCTTATGGCCGAGTTGTATTATGGTAGAAAAGTCGTCGAATTTATTCTCTCCGGGTTCTCGATTCTTTCGTTATCGCTGGCCGGAGTTGGCGTTTTATTAAATCGAAATTAATACTTTTAAGAACTCGGCCACGATACCCTTTGTTTGGCCATTCGGAAAAGCTGCTGATGCTTTCGATCGGCACCGTTTACCGAAAATTATTTTTCATTAATATAAAACCATTTCATAAACAAGGTGATCATCCCTTCTCGCTACAATGCCATTTAGGGTGCTACTTGTAGATTAAATAATCATCCCTCTCGGTACCTTCATAAATCATACAACTGCACTCCGTCCAGTCTACTTTCTTATACAAATCGGTTAAGCGGCTTTACAACTCTCTAGCATTTCAAATTACTTCGATTTACACGGTTTAATCATCCAGGGCTCGTGGAAGATGGGACGAGGTAGGATATAAACAAACATTACGAATCATTTCATACGACTGTGATCGATTGAGATTTATTCGAATCATTTCACAATCTTCGAATGTCTTTTGTTGGGGCAAGGTTTGTTTTAGGTGTGGAATGGTACATGGCTCCCTTAGGAAGAGTCTTTCTGGCCAATAAATCGTGTAATATTGCGACCGAGTGGATTATTCATTTTTCGAATTGATGGGGGTTGGTATATTTCTCAAAACTTGTTCGTTTGCTTGGGACATTAATTATTTGTGGCTTCTGTAACAATTTTCAAGATGAATTCCTAAGAAAAAAAATGGGAATTTCGAAGGGGAGCTCTGCAAGAACTGAAAGACCAATGCAATAGGGACTAGGGAGGGTGAAATGAAAAAAAAAAAAGTTTTTCATGAAAATTGGTGGGCTAAGTAGTTGACATTGAGTATAAGATCCAAAATGGAAGAATTTTTCAAAAAAAAAAATCGCAATTATTTTTACCACTTTACCATCTGCAACTGAGAACCTTAGTTAACCAAACAAAAGTTACGATTAAAATTACTTCACCTACACGAATTTTTGATTCAGTGAAAAATGGCTGAAAAAATCAGAATTACATCAAAGGGAAAATCAGCGACATTCTTTGATTTTCCCCGGTTTTTCAAAGAATTTCAGATATTTCACCTCCTGCATTTTTAGTGAATTTTCTCTGATTTTTCACTGATTTTCTAGTAATTTTTTCATTGGTTGCTTTTGATGGAATTTTTTCTCAGGCTTACTCGTATTACTGTGCTGCAATACTGATTGTTTTTCAGTGATTTTTCGATCATTTTCACTGATTTATATGGTGAGAGTATTTGTCTCAAAATTGGATAAGTAATGATTTTTGCCCTCTAACAAGGTGTTTAAAAGTTGCAGATCAGGAATTGAAAATTTATACCTATCAAATCCGAAACACTACTTGGGACTCGCAAACTCAATTATTCAAATTTTTTTGAGGCCCGTTCAAAAATGTTTGTCAAACTTTTCAAAGTATTTTTATTGCAGGGTTGCCAACTGCATTTTATTTACGAGTTTCATAATATGCAGGTTTTTCATTAGATGACAAAAAAATGAGCTAAAATATTTTTATGTCTTAAATTTAAAAAATTTGAAGCGATTTTTTAAAATTTTTGTAGCAGGGCTGCCAACTAAAATTTTTTAAAAATTGCCTAAATCAGAATGCAAAATCGTTTTTGAAAGTTTTGAAAAATTTCATTCAATAGAGGGCCAAAAATTGGCTGGATTTTGAAATGTCTAAATGAGTAATTCAAAATTTGTTAAAAATGATGAAATTCCTGGAATTTGCCATCTGAAAATTTTCAACCGTGGCAGTGAGCAAAAAGTGGCGTCTAAATTTGAAGTGAAAGGTGATGAAAAACGCGTTTTTTCGAAAATAACTTCGCTTTGAGGCTCCTCTCCGTCCTTTTTTTGAGCTGTAGAGATCGACATCCCCCCCCCCCCCGAAGAAATTAATTTCTTTGAAAATCCAATGTGCCTTATTTTCGCACCACTCTACCATTGCAATATTGAAAAGGTCATCGCCCTTCATTTTCCGAATTTTGCTTTTGATTCATTAATGAATCGAATATTTTTGGACAATAACTCCATTAATCCCTCGAGTCGAGTAATCTCTTGCTACATTTTAGAACTCGAAAATGCATTCTCATTACAATTACTTCGGTTCGTACTCACTCTTAGGTTTATTTTCTATTGAAAAAAAGTTGATATCTCGACCCTTTCAACAACCCTATTGAGACCAAAGGGGGTGAGAACCAGTTCCCTCGAGAGATATCGTTTTTCACTTTACAGCAATCCGGGCGTCGATCGAATTAGCCAATTAAAATCTTGCCACTGGCAAACGCTATCTAAAAAATGTTCTCTGAAAGTTTCATATTCTGGGTTTAAAAATCTACTATGAATATAATGACCTTTTCTTTCTCTCTCTTTTCTCAAAAGAATACTCAAAATGGTGAAACGAATGATGAAAAAAAAAAACGAAATAAACGCAGCTTCGCAACGACTTTTGTTATATTGCCTTTAAATTAAAAGCGAATCCTGAGACTAGTTTCATCTACAGATAAGATAAAAATCAAAATAAAGATTTCGCAATTACGAACTTCCCGTTCGTGAACTGTTGCAGTGCCATATTGTTTGGACAGGTTGTTATTTTTCTTTCCCGGCAGCTTGCTGGGTTTTTTCGTTCCGGCTTGGGTTTCGAATAAAAAAATATACGACCTTCTGAAAACATCAGCGACTTTCGTTTCTTACTTTTCTCTACGTAAGTTCCAAATTGCAGCCCTTTTTATTTCGTTATTCATTCTTCAAATTGTTTTTTATTCATCGTTTTTTAACCTCTTTCTGGGATCATTCCGACGTCAAGGCTGTCTTGTTTCTTTAGCGAGGCAGTCTGTGGATGATTTTAAATGGTGCAGATGGTGAATTTAAATAAGAAAATACTTTTTTTTGTATGCAATTTTTTTTATTTATAAGTAATTATGAATGGGTACTTATGTTGCCAGCTCAAAAAATTGATTTTGGAAAATGGAGAACTGTACTTTTTTTGAGCCTCTCCTTTACATACTTTTATATGGTTTAGCAATGGCTTTCCAGGACCAAAGAGTTTAAGTACCTAATGAAAGATTTCATAAGTTGATATTAAAATTAGGAGGTAAAATTTTAGCAGATTCAAGTGAGTAAATATAATATGATTTGGGCAATTTTTGGAACATCAATCAATTTAAAGGAAATTGCTTGATTTTTGAAAAATTGACCAGTTATTCTAAAATATTTTGTTCAATTTTTGCAAAATCGATGAAATAAATTCTGCAAAATTCGATAACTAAATTGATTCACAAAATTGGTAAAATATTGAAAAATTGACCAATTTTTAAGAGCTTTTCCAACATACAAACAATTTTCTAAATTTCTGATATTTTCACAATATTTAGAATACTAGTCCAATTTTCTTTCAATTTTCGAAATACACCGTTTTTTTTTGTTTTTTTTTTTTGAAAAAAAGAGCATTTTATTGATTCGGCGACTTTCAGAAAATTTTTCATATTGAATTCCATACTTACCTACTAATTCTTCAACATCCCTTGAAATTTTGTACGCGGTATTTTTTCGAGTAAACGAAACATTTTCAAAAATCAAAATATCAAAATTTTGAATTAAAAATGAAAATGTCCCATTTGAAAAGTTGAAAATCTAATGCTCTCCCTTTGTATCTTCTTAACCATCTCCAAAAGTAGGTAAAATCAAAAATCTGATACTCTCTCTTTAAATCTTCAAATCCATCTCCAAAGCCAGGTAAAATCCTACCCTCAGCAAACAGCCAAACACTTGAAAGTAGATAGACCAATTTCAACCCTGCAAAGGATTCGAATTTCGAAACAGTACAACAAAAACCTACAATAAAACGTTACACAAAAACATCCCGGATACATGAGGACGATTCGAGTTTACAATTGACTTGCGGATAGAGAGGCAGGGCGCTGGAACGCAAGCTGAAAAGGACGACTTTGAGTAATTTGTCGGGCCGAGCGTCGAGAAGTAACTAAAAATAAGATGATTTACATTCTATCCTGACAAACAATGCGAATAAGAATAATAACTCGGTAAACGAGCGACCGATATTATGAAGACGAGACCAAATAAAACAACGTCAAATTCCTCTAATTTTCAACATTAATCGCGCGTCCGTCTCTCTCTTTCGCTCGCTTCTGTTTCATTTAAATTATTAACAACACTCCATTGTCATTCTTTTCGACGCGTCGGCGTCGACTTCGATAATTATTTTTCGTTCGGTGCGTTCCGTTGTGGCAAATGCGACGCGACGTTTCGAGTGGATTTTTCTCCTGCCCGACGAAAGGGTGGAAAATGCGATGATGTGCCGGGTTCGGATTTGAGGATTCGCTGGCGTGGTGAGCCGGTGTCGACGAACAGGTGTTCATTTGGCGTTTCAGAAGGGTACGAGGGATGGGATTTAGGTATCTACGATTGTTGTTTGGTTTTTTGTGGAGTTGATGAATGAAGAGGAAATGTTTGTTTGGTTTGTGGCGAAAATGTAATTTTATCTGTCAATTTGTCATAATTGTATACCTGGAGAGGCGGGGAAAGAAATTATAGATGCTGGACTTGGAGAAGGAAGTGGAATTAGATTGTTTCAAGATTTTGGAGATTTGAATGACGAAAGATTTTTTCATTTGGCATGAGGTTTCTTCTGGAAATGAATGATTCTTTGAAACCTGAACAAATTTTTTCTTTATATTTTTCACTCAGGAGGGATTGAAAAACATTAGAAATTCAAAAATGATGAGAAAATCGTCGAAGTTCGATTTTTCCAGTTTTTGAGGAACCTACCTTCTATTTCCAAAATTGAAGATAATGTTTTGATCATAATTTTCTGTGATAACTTTTGTCCTGCAATTTTATGTATTTTTTTCACGAATGGCCCAAGAATAGAAAATTTTTCAATTTGTTCAATTTTTAAGGTACCATTTACTCTGAAAATTGAAAGTATAATGTTCTGATCTGAATTGTTCAGAACTGTCGTCCTACAATTTTATAAATTTTTTTTCTAAAAGAGCCTTTCCTAATAAAGTTTGAAAATGGCCCTTGACCCAGATTTGGTCAAAATTGGTCCAAAATGTTACTCATGGTCTAGGAACATCCCAAAAAATTTTTGCCCCCTTCCCCACCCCTTTCGAAATCGAATTTGGCCGATTTTTTGAAATTTCAAAATTTGAGAAATTTACTTTAGCACTTTAAATTTTTGAAATGGAATTTTTCATGATGTACTTTCAATTTATGACTATTTTGACTGAAAATTTTACATTGAGTTGGGATACCTCGCTTATTGCTACGAAAAAGTGGTAAAAAAATCACGTTTTATTTGGTTTTGATTTTTTTTGACCACGTTGCTCCCAATTTCAGAGTCCAAAAAAAATATAAATGTGATGCATACCCACTTGGCCAAACTAATAAAAAAATTTCCTGCCATGAATCTCCCAAAACTTTTTTTTAATTTTTTGAAAATTTTAATGTGAAAAAAATTGGGAAAATGTGAACCAAACATTTTCAAAAAATTCAAATTCATACTACCCAACAAGATGTATTTAATCTGTGAAAATTTCAAAATTTTTTACCTACCCCTTCCAGAGATATCGTGTGTTGAAACTTAGACATGAAAAGCTCGGTAATTCTGAAAGGGGTGTGAGTAGGGGGTCAAAAAAATTTTGGGGGTGTTCTAGACCATGAGTAACATTTTGGGACAATTTTGACCAATTCTGGGTCAAGGGCCATTTTCGACCCTTATTAGGAAAAGCCCTTTTCCAAAAATGAAAATTTATGAAATTTAGTCAGTTTTTGAGGTACTGTGCCATCCACTTAAAAAATTTTAAACACTGTTTTAATCATAATTTCCTGAGAGAACTTCTGCTCTGCAATTTTATGGAATTTTGTTGGTAAAATTGCCTTATAGCTCCTATGGGAATCGAAAAATTTCAAGATCCGCTCAAACAAGGAAAAAGGATCTACAAAACATGATTTCATGCCCTCGAAAATACACCCACCCGAAACTGTTTACCGCCGCAGCGTTCTAATAATACAAAATATAGCTAATACGATTACATTAACCATCAGTGTGGTTGTTTCGTTTAAACACGAGAAACCACTATTTCGCCAAGTACACGCGGCGAGCTCGCTATACTCGACGTATACACCAGACCGAGTATAAAAAAGAGACCTGGGAGGAGTGGAGAAGAAAAAGTCGAGCCTGTACGCAACTTTTACCCTCAACCAAACACGAAAGTTCAATTCGCGTTTAATCGCGTAAAAATAAATTTCGATGCGTTGCCATAAGCTTAGGCGTTATGGAAAATTACCATTTCCTCTTTAGCCTTCTCCGTTCCGACGCCGCCGGGCTCGGGCTCTCGCACTCGCGAAAATCCTACGTTTACGAACATCGCCGTAGAGTAATTTATCGAGCTGCGGCTCCGCTTGCACCGTCGTCGGCTGCCGCATCCCTGGAAACTATACGTCGACCGCAAAACCGTTTCGATTTTTCGTTGAAAACCGCAAATTTTGGAAACCCCCTGGCATGCTAAAGCTATACGCAGTACAGCCGACTAAAATGTATCTTTCTTACGTATAACTTTAAATCCGGCTATTTTACCATTGCTAATCTAATTTAGCGTTATTGTTTCAATAGTGTAAATTCGTTTACAAAATGTAAATGCTTCGTTGGCATTATACCGCATTAAAACGTTCCCCTCCTATCTATAGCCCATTTTTGCTAGTTCGCTAATAATTTTAAATTATACCTTGAGAGATACCCAGCGTTGCTGGGGTTGAAAAATTACTTTTTGTCCGAATCCTAATCCGCGTATAACCTGAATGGATCAGTAGATGGCCAAGGTACCTGGATACCAGAGTTATATACTCGAATCGGGTGTAAAATTGAGGTGAATTTAATGCCAAGAAAAAGTGTTTGAAAATATGTGATTCTGCTGAGGTGTCAAAAATTGGTTTTTTAGTTGAAACTGATTTGAGCCTTTCAGAAAAAGTATAGTCCAAGGAGAATATCAACTCGAAAACCAATCTCTGCTGAACATTGAACGACCGAAAAAAAAATTTCGAACTTGGAAAAAAGCAAGTGAACCACTTGAATCATACAGTTGAAAAAAAACGATTCAGTCGTTCGCAGGGTATTTTTTATTTCGTGCCTGAAACCTCTTTCTTGTAGATTTAGTCATAGGTAATAAAAAGGTCCTTAAATTCTTTTGCAAAAAAAAAACCGACAAAACGACAAAAAATAGTTATTTCTCAAAAAATCTTGAAAACTGTATTTAAGAAACGTTACATGTTAAAAATTTCACAGGAAAAAATTCGATAAAATGATTGTGACGCGATCTATAAAATATAGGCTCACAAAGTCGAAAAAGTAAATTCTTCAGTATAGCGAAAAAAATCAAAGGGGCCAATTTTTTTTTTCATACTTCGAAACAATATAATATGTACTTCATAAAATATTTCGCCAAAAATTTTGGCTCGGAAAAAGTTTTCAAACTCAAGACTTTAAAATGCCATATTTTCATTATTTTTGAACTAATTTTCAATTTTTTCTTCAAAAAATGTTCAGAAAATATTCATCTATCATTAGGATTGAAAAAATTGATTTCAATTTTTCCGACTTGTGGCCCCGTTTCACAGATCACATCACAATTCTACAAATAAAACAACAATAAAAAAGTTTCTTCTGAAATAACCGAGAAACCTTAAAAGCAGTAATTAAAAAACAGTCTTTCGTAATTAGGTACGGAAGCTCAAACATCAATCTTAAATATTATTAAAAGATTTTTTATTCCGAGATGAGCAAATGCGTTCCAACTCGAGGTAGAAATTTTTTTTCCAAGTACTAATTTTTCTGAGAACCATCAAATTTTTATATTTTTCAATTTTTATTTCATTGAATTAATTTTTTTTTTCAATTTTGATTCCAAATTTCCATCACTTACATTTTTTTAGCTCATTTCTTTCAAATTTATTACGACTCAATTTTTTTAATGAAAAATTTTTCAGACAAATTGTTTATTATAGCTCCAGTTTTTTAGATTTTTTTCAGTTTTCCAATTTTTTTACCAAAGTTTCAACTTAATTTTTTCGGAAAAAAAATTCTTAAGCTCCATTTTTTCAAACGTTCCTTTAAATACAATTTAAAAAAATTCAAAGAGTTCTCGGAATAAAATCTACACAAATAGGTATTACAGGTAACTTGGACTGGCGTGCATCACCCAAGTACATACAAAAATATTATGATGATTTATAATTTGAAAAATGAATGATCTGGGTCAATAAGAAGTACTTGGATCTGTTGCGTCATTTTCAACAGCATTAAGAACATCATTGGCAACATCATCAGGAAAATCATTGGTAGAGCCATCTGAAAAATTTGTGTATTAATACCTTACAAGTAAGCCTCCCCTCCCCCAAAAAAATTTTTAAAAATAAAAGTGTGACGAATTATTCAATGTATACCCACCTTGAGTTTCGGTTATTGGCCTATCTTCCGTTATTGACTCATGTCTTGTAACTTCGGTTGATATTTCCGCTTGTTTTCTCAATTTTTCATTCTTCATATAAGGTTAAGCGTCATATTTTTGTTTAATCCACTTGTCAGTGGCACGATAGACTTCGGAATGGAGTTCTTTTGTATCGCTTTTGCTCAAGAATTCTGAAACAGATAATATGATAATACTATAGCAACAGAAGCATATAATACTTGCAAAATTTGTTTCAACTCATCACAATTTTTATTGCTGTTTACTTTCGATGGTTGTGTACAACACATTTGATGTAAACGCACGTTTCCTTTCTGCATTTGAAGTCATTCCTTTCATCGTGTACAATCAGGCAATTTCTGCTCCACACGTCTCATTCAGTATCAGTCTTGTTTACTGTTTAATGTCATCTTTCTTAGCTACCTTAATGCTTTTTCTCATAAGCTCAGTCTGAAAAACAAAACAAAACAAAACAAAACAAAAAATTAGAAACATCTTCATGGTAAATGCCGAAATGCCACATCTACCATGGTCCCTAATACCTATGTAGTTATACTTACAAATTCCTTCCTAAAAGCTGAATCTCCAAGATTTAAATCGAATTTTTCAACTGCTTCACAGCTTCTCAACGGTACCCGATTGGCAAGGTTCAGGTTTTTTGGCAGTCATATTCGAATTGTGACGGTCACGTTTTGGTTCGGCAACGCACCGCCAACCTGTTCCACCAACTTTAGCGCTATTGTTGCAAAGGCGCGCGCAATTCTTCCCTGCTTTACCAATCCGCGGTTATATCACAGCGCCTCAGTTCCAACTAATACATTTTCGCTTCTCTTAGTGGAACTGAGGCGGGAATGTATACATAAGCGAGAGAGACTGACCAGTATAAGTATAATGTACTGAGTCAGTTAATTGACATTTCATCATATTTTGGGGAAATAAAGAAGAAGAACCTTATAAATAAATTTAAATAGGTACTTAGGAAAATAATTATCGCCAATTACCCAGCAATTGTATGGTATGAGTAATAATTTTGTATGTAATAGTCATTTCACCACTCACACTCAAAACGGCAATTATATTACCCATTCATGAATCATGATTATTAAGGTAGTCACAAATCGTAAACGTGACTGTTGTTCTGAGCGGAGATATGACTGTCAAGCATTCACACATGATAAATATGACCGCCGATCTGAGTGGAGATATGACTGTCAAGCAGTCACACAGTACATTTATGATCGTTGATCTGAGTGGAGATATGACTATCATCCGCGGTGGAACAGCCATCTTGAAAGTTTAAATCAAGCGTTCCTGATTGGCTACCTATAAATTGTTACTGCTAAAACGGAACTATTGTGAGAGGCGATCTGACAATTGATATGACCGTCACAATTCCCTGTATTTTGCCAATCGGGTAATTTTAATTTATATCGCTCCGGTATCATACACATCTGTTTTCTTGGGACTTGATTTTTTCAGGGAATTAGTCGCTGTAGGAGGACCTTTAGCAGGTACTTTGGTTTTCGCGAAACACCTCTCCTTAATCAGTGTATCTGAAACAAATAAATGGCAAATATTGAACTTACAGAAACATTACATCTTAGGAACTGTGATTAGAAACCTACCAACTGTGGATTGTAAATTTTCCACATCTATACTCAGGTTATCTGGAACAAATAAATGGCAAATATCAGAGTTGATTATTATTATAATTACATATTACTCACTACAAAGACATTGCATCTCAAGGGTTCTGTGATTAGAAACCTACCAACTTTATTTCCCATCTCGATCAATAGAACGACCACATGTTTGATCGTGTAAGGTTCCACATCAGAAAGAGCAGGATCAGTTTTATCAGAAAGTAACGAATCATTGGAATTATCATCGTCATCAAAAGGTTCATAATCTTTTTCATTGTTGACATTTTCATGACGGACAGAAACTTCAGCAGCTGTTTCGATTAGTGGTCTTATATCGAAGGAATTTTAGGTATCGATATTTATCGATATTTTTGAAGCCAGTATCGATAATATCGATATTTATCGATACTTTTAAGGCCACTAGTTTTTGTGTCTCCTATTTTTCTTTCACACTCCCGACATTGACTTCACATTTGACAATCTGTGTGTTTTGGCACTTTCCAGTAGGCTACCCAGTTTTCTGCTTTCGTGCTTGTGAGCGTAAAATAAGTTCACTTTTTGGATGCAAACTTGTGTATAGACCTTAAAATAACGGAATTATAACAAAAACCAGAAGAAATGTAAAATATTGATACTCATTCGATACCACGTTTGAGTATCGATACTTTTCGATACTGCGAGGTATCGATACTTTTCGATACTGCGAGGTATCGATATTTATCGATACTCTTGAGACCACTAGTTTCAATGTTTGAAGTTTGATGAAAATCTGAAGCTCGAACTGTATCAATTAACGAGAGGCTTGAACTGGCAGCATTGCCGGCTTGTACCGTTTCAACCGTTTCATTAATTTTAGCTAAGGATTGAGGTAATTGCGGTAAATTTAATGACAATAAATTGGTTCTACTTCTACTTACTTGATACTGATGATGCAGATGTCGCCACGGATGCTGCATCGGAGTCTGATTTGTATGGTTCATAATTTTCCAACTTTCTAAACTGGGCTTTAGCCACTCCGAGTGTATCTAAAAAATTAAATTGTTAGCACATGGTATTTGTTACCATAAGTACTTTTTGTTAGGTTCAGGTCACTAAAGATACGTTCCACATCCACATTTGAGAAAGGTAAAATCAAGAGCAATTTGATCAGTTTGTTGACGTTTGGTGCAAGTGGCATTATTGGCAGCATTTTTTCGGTTAACATTTTTTTGCCAAAATTCATGGGCACTGATATTATTATCAAAGTCGAATTCGTTCTTGAAATTGAGTAACTCCAAACTCCTCCATTCTTCTTCAGCAGCAGAAGGTTTAATTTGTCGCCAACCTCGAAAGTTTAATTTTAAACACAAAGGAAAGAAACAACATCGATAATGTTCAGTAACTAGAACTGTCACAAAACAAATGGACCTTTATATTTACCTACAATCAAATAATACCTAACAAAACAATTTTTAATCTTAAAATTCAAGTTTATTCTTATCAGGAAAATTTCAATCGGCAGATTAGTAATGAACACATACATAACAATAATTCAATATACACTCTCTTAATAATGAAGTCTTGAATGTACATACCTATGTATATAGGTCTATCTGTCAGATTACCTGGCAAGTCGTCCATATGATCAATGATGGCCCACTCTGCATGTATATAAAGAAGGAAATGAAAAACATTTTTGCTCCATATTTCAAAATTTGATGAGCCTATGTAGGGTTCGAAATTGGTACTTAATTTAATCATCATTTACAAGGATTGGCCAAGGTTTATAATTTTTGTTCACTGATCACCCGAGGAGAATTTCATATTTTGCTTCATAATTTTCAACGTCCTGAGTGTAGTTTTTACACTTCTTCTAGACTATTATCTCGCCAGGAAGTACAATCTTCATAATAAAAAAAAGTCAGCAAAAAATACACCATCGCGACAAAACTGCACCCTTTAAAAGTTTATATATTATAAAGATAATGAAATAGTGGAGAGAATTTCTTAGCTTAAATGAGGCACAGGTTACACACAAGAGTATAAAATTAAACTATCCAGCCTCGAAATAATAATTAGCCCGCTAAGTATTTGGCTTAAGGAAGGTAGAAGTTGGTGCGCAAATTCAAGGCTCTGTGCTCGGTTCACCGATACGTATCTGTACGTCGAGTAGGAAAACTTTCTTAATATAGTTGATGAACTGAACTGTACAAAGTTTTCCGAAATTAACGCATCGCGTAATTTTTTTTCTACCCTCCTTTGGCTTTCAGTTTCTAATTCGTACGCAGGTTCCTGGAATACCTTGCTTAGCTACACCTCTCTTGACAATTAGCATTTGCAGAATTCATTCGACGACTTGAATCGACTTTGTCCTTTTATGTGCTCAAATAGTAAATTACTTGATTACCACTGTGTTATTTCTTTAGGTACGATACGTCGAAGAAGTGGGGGTATTGATTTAATGAAAATGGGATATTTTCGATTTATAAAAGGTGAATTCAACGGTATTCTTTGAATTGTGAAATGGAATCGATCAAGTTGCATTTTTATATCCTTAAAAAACGCGATACTTTTTTGTTTTTATTTTCAAGTGAATCGAGCTGGGGTTTTAGTTCATTTAGACTGTTATGCTTTTTATTATATTATATAATGTGTTGAGCTGTATAGGTAGGTACTGTACAATGTACATGCTGTAAAGAGCACTCTAGAAAATGCAAATGAAGCAGCTTTCACAATTGGAGGCGAGCTTCATGCAGACGTTTCGAAATGGCAAATCGTTCGCTACACTGCAACGAGTATACGCTTGGCGTTAAATCCGGAAAATCATTCGGGTCACTTGGTTTTTCCTCGACGTATATTGAACTTTATATCCTTCCCTGCCCTGATCTGTGTTGTCTCGTTTTTCCTATTTGGGATGCGATTGATGGTGTGTATTTTGATTTATATATGTATTTTCACAATACCTAGATATAAACAACGACTAAGGGTGTATTAATCGAGTCAAACTTCATTTGGAACCTTCAATTTGATCTTTTGGTGGTCTTTACGTGCGAAATTAGTCTCAACCTGGCCTCTTATCGTCATTAAAATTCAACCACATGTGAAAGATTTTGAAGAATTGAAAAAATGTAACCTATTGATGTACATATGTATTTTTAAAAGAAATTTTGGATACGAAACGATAGTTTCAGGACACGTATTCTCATATTTTGAATCAGTTTTGAATCAGTGGAAAGGTCACTTGAAAAAGGCCAGGATTGCAACACTGGGAAAATCAACAAAATTCTTCGATTTTCAGTGGATTTTTTTGATTTTTCCAAGAATTTCGATCACTGCTTTTCCAGTGAATCTCAGACATTCCACTGGCTTAGATAAGTATAATGAATTTCCTCTGGTTTTCAGCATTTTTCTCACTGTTTGATTACGTAAGGATTTCGTCGAAGAGGAGGTGAAAATGTGAAATTTTTTCCAAAGTTCATTACGAGACAGTTAACCCTGGAACTCGAATACCTTCATGACGTCACTACTCATACCGCTGAATGTCGTTTCGACTTTGAATATTTACGTCATTCCAGTTTAGAATTTTCTGTAGAAATTTTCCAATTTTTTCTTCGTAATTTTCTCAACTGAATTTTTTTTCTGAAGTTATTCTTCCACGATCCAATTTTTTTCTCATTATTTTCTCACCTAAAATTTTTCTGACATAAATTGTTTTTCACTGAAATTTTTCCTAAAAAATTTTTCCCATTGTTGAACTTGCATCTTTTTTGAAAAGAATGATTTCTGTTTGATTGACGTTAAAAAATTTTGATTTTGAGGTGAAAAAAATGAATTGAAAAAATGCTAAGAAAAAATTTAAATGTGGAGAAATTTTTCAGAAAAAAATTTCAGATAGGGAAATTGAAAATTATGAGAAACAATTTTTCATGATGTCAGTCAAACAGAAATTTTTCTTTTTAAAAAGAAGTGCGTTCAACAATGGAAAATCTTCAAAAAATTACAACGGAAAAAATGGCGCCAGAAAAATTGTTGCTGAAAAAAGTACGAGAAAAAAAATTATGTCAGAAAAAAATTTGGTCGTGGAAAAATGACATCAAAAAAATTTTAGTTGAGAAAATTGTGAGAAAAAAATTAAGAGTTTAGAAAATTACGAAGAAAAAATTGGAAAACTTCTTCTGAAAATTCTAAACTGTTTTTAAAAAATATTCTGGACTTGGAAAAAAACGGTGAAACGACTTTCAACGGTAGGAGTGAATAGTGATGCCATGAAGGTTTCCGAGTTCCAGGGTTGACTGTTTTGCAGTCTTATTAAAATCTAAACACATCTCAAGTTCATTTTTTGCCAGTAAACAGATGTTAAATTGCTGGAAATCACCAAAAAATTTTGGGTTCATTTTCATCATATAATTTTTCCTCCTTGACGAATATTTTTAAGCAAACTAAAATCCAGAAATTTCTATGTCTTATTACAGAAAATGTATTCAAAGATAGAGAAACACTTCTTGTTTCTAAAATTTCAGCAATAGGTATCACGAACAGAACTTCCTCCAAAAATAATTCATTTCATGAAAATTATTTCAAACGTAAGTATACAATTATTAGCGGGACCTAAAAGTTCGAAATATAATTTAATCAAAACAAGAAAATCAATATAAATCTTCTTCTCATATCGGCATCGAACTCGAACCCATCTTTGGTAATCCAAATTTATAATCCATTTTAGTCGAAACTTCCAAATTTGGCGAAGTAAAATACGACAATTTCTTACCCGAACCAATCCCACTTTATGAAAAAAATTCTCAGTATCTCGTACCGAAACACCAAACCCCCAACAGACTCATTGATCAATCACGAACACCATTATCTCTCCCAATCAGCTGATAAAATATACCGTCATGCTACCAAAAAAAAATTCTTGTCGAAACGACATCTTGCACAGCACTTGGGATCGGAGTGAAAGTGAAACCCCTCAGCTCGGACCATTGTACAGGCGAAAGAGCTTTTATAAAAATATCACGTATAAGGCATCACTTTACCGGTTCGCTTTTACCCGGGTTAGGTACGGGTACGATAAAAATGCGTAAAAATTCAGCTTGCAAATAGTTTGGCAACTTTTGCGACATGTTTTATTGAAATTGCGTACTCGCGTAGACATAAATTAAGTTTACCAACAATAAAAAGCGCTCGAGAATAAGTGGTGCTTCTTTAAACCGCTAAAAGGTGGAAGAAAAAACCCCAATAACTCGTTTTGTAATACATTCCCGCGATGTTGCGACATTCGAGACCGTATTATATACTTAGAAAAAAAACCTTTTTTGGTATTTTCCTCGTTTTTTTCCCTTATCGATTCGGCTCTCTCTTTCTCTCCGGTGAAAAGTGGAATAATTTCCACGTTTTGAATATCGCAGCGTAGAATTAAAGTCGAAATAAAAAGAAAACGATAAAGGTGGAATGAAGCCCGAGCTCGCCTTGACTTTAATAAAAGCTGACTGCTTCAGGTTCGCTCGCAACGTGTTTCGCCTAATTAGGGAAATTTTTTTATACATTTAGTGCGACATTTTCGCTATACCGTATTAATTGAGAGTAATTAGACAAAAAATCAGGCCAACCAAAGGATACACGTAAGGTTATCGAGTTTCAACAACCCTTAACACATTAATCAGTTAATTATGATGAATCTATATACGACACGATGGGA
Organism: Pseudococcus jackbeardsleyi; assembly: GCA_038380155.1. Lineage (NCBI taxonomy): Eukaryota > Metazoa > Arthropoda > Insecta > Hemiptera > Pseudococcidae > Pseudococcus > Pseudococcus jackbeardsleyi. The sequence continues at coordinate 23,612,132 of CM076239.1, read as the reverse complement.
ATATTCTGCTGGCGTGTTTTGCCACAGCTTTATACTTCACTTCGCCGGTGATACTTTCATAAATGAATTTCTCTCTCTCTCGACTTTATACTGTAAATCTCCCGGTGTAATCTCATCGCGAATATAAAAAGCTGTAACCTTTTTTCCTCTCAGTTTTTTTTTTCTTTCTGCGACTAATTTCATAAGCGATATCGATAATTTTTCAAAATAACTTTTCCCCTAAATCGCCTCCGCGATGTTGGTCTCCCTTTTGGTTTAAATACACTAAAGAAAATTTGAATTTTTCAAAAGCCCGCGTGTTTAACGGTGACATTATTCAAATGAGGGTGCCATAGTTGTAGAATACCGGCCTATATATGCATAGTGTTTCTTTATGGCGTATACATAGTAGTTAATTCAGTTTGGCGAGATTACATTTTCAAATTAGTGTTCCTCCTTTATACTTATCCTTTCGATGATTGGATTAATATTCCGGATGGAGTTTAATTTTTAAAGCATCGTTATGATGCGATTTTATTAATAAACGACGTTCGTTGTCGTTTTTTTCCAAGCCATAACCATGCCATAGATGAGGTTTTCCTTTATCGAAGTCGTTTCGAGAGAGTTGAATGCAGTTCGGAGTTTCAAAATGTCAAATGGTACGTGTATGTGGATAATTTTTACTGAAATTTTATTATCTTGCAGAATAGGGGAAAATATCGATCGGAAGAGTTTTTTTTAATGAAATAAAAGTTTGTATATGAAGCGTCTAATTCGGGATCATAGATAACTAAGTATACATATATGAGTATTTACTTATATAGATTGCATAGATAACATACTTATAATATACTTAAATAGATGGGCATCTCCAATGGTATTCTGAAAACTTGTTTTTGTTCAGCTGTCTGTGTCTCCTTGGTGGCCATTAGTGTGTGGATGTTAGTTCGTCCATCAGTCGCCGAACTAATCTAGCGCCACTGTTGGGCTTTTCTTTTTTTTTTAGTATTGAGATTGAAATTTAATTTATTTACCCAAACAAATTGTGATGTGAAGTTATCGATATTTTCTACATTTTCCGACATTCTCAACGTAAAGTATTGGAATAATTCCATATTTTGCGATGAAAATATCAGAAATTGAAGAAATTGTAGAAATACAAACAATATGATATGTACCATATCAATAACTTGGCATCACTACAAACATAAGATTACAGTTTAATTGAAAAAATGTTTATTGATTTATATAACCATTATGACAATGAATCTAAAACTAAATCAATTTATAATAAACACAAGATACCATACAATTAATTAATAATTTACATGAACTTATAAAAAAGAGTAAAATATTGAAAAATTACATAATTTGCTATCAAGTGAATGCTGAAATAACACACTTAATTTACACGATTCAGAACAATATTCAAAGATTGAAAATTTTTCACATAAGGTATCAAAATCAAATTTCATGCCCCCCTTTGAGTATACTCTTTTTAAAGAAAATTTCAAGCACCATTTTTGTTCCTCCCTCACAAATACCTACTCTTCTTTTTCATGAGAAATTTCAATGTCAAATTTCATTGAATACTTTTGACACCAATCAATATGCGAACAAATTTTCAAAAAAAATCCAAACTTGAAGGAAAAATTTTCCGAGTCAAAATATTGAGCTGTTTGAAATAGAAAGGGATAAGGCTAAGTCATCATTTTGACAATTATCACCGGTTCACCGGTGTAAATTTAGTAGAGCCCGAGGGCAGCAAAGCTTAAATGTTTTGAAGAAAATGGCATTCAAAACTCCAGAAGTTGAACTTTCTTTTTTATAATTTGTCCCTTTTCAGTTTTCGGTGTTGACTCAGTTCAAAAAAGATATCGATGTAATTTTCTCAATTTTTCTATCCCAATTTTCTGTCATATATATTTTTAAAAATTAATCTTTTCAGAATATTTGGTTCAATATCATAAATAATTTTGTGTGAAATTAATTACCTACCACCACTCACAGCTGAATTAAAAATTTTGAGTTTAATATTTAAGAAACATGAAAGAGAATGGTCTTACTTTTTCATCAGGTGGAAATGGGTGAATGGTAATTGTTTTACTGGTGTTCCAGCATCCCGGAACGCAGCAGTAATTTACCATGTTGTGCGTTGCAGTCACAGTTGGGCAGGAACGTTACAACACATTAAAAAATTAACATTTTTATGAACAAATTAATGTTAATTCAATTCACAGAATAAAAATAAATTAACCATAAGCACAATAAACAATGAATACCTAATCAGCTGGTATTTATTTCGAAAAAATATTATTGTTCATGTTCATTCGTGTTTGAATTTTGAATTCGGCAACCACCGATCTTTAAAATAATCAAAACAATATTAAAAATATTGATATTAGCGCTGTTGTCGGCTGAGGGACAAACTAATATAGTGGAGTGGTCATGCCGGGTCATGCCAGGCTTTCTCAAAAACAAGTTATGAACATTATAGTGTATGATCACCCCCTATGATAGATTGGCAACTCGAATGAATTCTTCATAACTTGTTTTTGTTGAGCGGTACGCTCGAAGCTTTTTGTAGCCATTTGTGTCTCATGTTGGTTCTTCTCACAGTCGCTGCATACACCAGCGCTACTATCGGGATGCTTTTTTTTTTTTTAATAATAGGTAAATTGAAATTTTTATTTTTAATTGACCTAAACAAAATTTTTGACATTAAGTTATTATATAGTACATTCTTCGTATCATTCGCATTTCTACGTTTCCATGATTTTTCCTTTCCGCGAAACAAAGAAAGTATAGAATTGCGAACAATATGATGATGCACCATATCAATAACTTGACATCACTACAAATGAAATGTACAGTTAAATTGCAAAAAAAAAAAGAATTTATTTACACAAATGTGCATATCACATGAATCAAAATTAGTTTATAATGCAACTAACACAATACACAGTTAAATTGAAAAAAAAATTAGTTTATTTTGCATAACATTGAACAATAACGACTAACTTACATATTCAACACACGAATAAAAATTACATTTTTGATAAAAATGAATAAAAAATAAAAAATTAACATCAAAAAAATACATAATTTTCTTAAAGTTTTCCTTCAACAATTCAAGAAATGCATCCAACACTACGCTTAAGCCTAGTTGCTAACATTCTTAGGTAAAGGGTAGGTATGATACAGGGTTAGTTTTTCGTAATTATATCAAGAATATATCTGCCAGAAACACGATTACTTCAATTTTTTATTCCACTTTTTTGGGCAAAGGCATATTTTATAAACAAAGAAAATGTCTTTGGGCGTATATTTTGTTGAACTCGAGGATTGATTTCTTACCTCTTCATCCTTTGGAAATCTATGCATGGTGATTGATCTGTCGGTGTTCCGGCATCCCGGAACACAGCAGTAATGCACCATTTCAAAATTTAATAATTCAATAAATTACATAACTGAATAATAATTGAAAAAAACAATATGTGACCTTCCAGGAAAAAACCTACCTTCTGTCCAAAAAAAATTGAAAAAAAAGTGTCCCAATCAATCCAAAACAAATGATAATCATGGTTTTGAATTGATTGGGACACTTTTTTTTTCAATTTTTTTTCGGACAGAAGGTTGGTTTTTTCCTAGAAGGTCACATATATTTTTCACAATAATTATTAACACATCACACATATGTTATCAATGGATAATTCAAATTCAAAAAATCTTTCACAAGTAGAATCTTGTTTGAATTTTGAATTTGAAAACCATCGATCTTTAAAAAATATAAAAATAATAAAAAATATCAACACTAGCGCTAAAGCGAGGGCAGCGAATGCGATAAAAATTAATTTAATGGGATGTTCATGCCTAACCGTTCCCAAAACAAGTTTTGAACTTTTTAGTGAGAGATCACCCCCCATGTTCGGGATTGAATTATTTGGAGGTTTTAATTTGCCATCATACCCAGGGTTGGTAAGCCAAACGAAAAAAAAAAGGCTGACTGACTTACGCTTAAAAAAAAAATTATAAAGCTTTAGCTTATAGCTTAAGGCTTTTCTCAAAATGATTGGCTTATGGCGTTACGCTTTTTAAAGCTTAAGGCTTACGGCTTATGGCTTTTGACTTTCGGCTTTCAGCTTTAATTTTCAATTGTTCTCCAAAATTTTAATAAAAGTGTTGAAAAATGTCAATTTTTTTAAAATTTATGTTGAAAAATTTCAGCCATTTTTATTCAAATCTTCAAAATTGAAAATAATAATTTACTAACAAAAGTATTTTTCATCTTTCATTTCATGAATTTGAATTTTTTGCAATTATTATTTTTTTTTTGCAATGATGAACCAAAATAAAATTTGAAGCTTAAAGCCGCTTAAAAGCCGAAAAGAATATAGTGTTTAGCTGACTTTAGCTTAACAAATAATAAAGCTTAAGCTTTCGGCTGGCTTAATAGAGCAACAGAAATAAAGCTTTTTTTCAGCTTACGGCTTAAGCTTACGGCTGACTTACCAACCCTGATCATACCTATTATTATTTCAAACACGTGCTATTTTTTGCTACCCTGTTTAATTATTTGCCGGTGAAAAAAAGTACAAACAGGTAGATACCTACGTAGGTTACTTCTAAACAGGAGTGCATTGCGAAAATGGTGAAATTTTTGAAAAAAAAACACCGTCGTTCGATTCGAAGCTGATGAAAAAAAACCGGCGCGAATTTCTCGAAAGACGAACGTAGGTATTCCATTAATTTGAAATAAGGATGTAGGCGTTGCGTTCGATTTTGCCTTGAGCTGTACAAGAATTTTCTCAATTCTTCGCCGTTTTCTAGCTTTGAAATTCTGAAAAGTGAAAATTATAATTCATCAGATCGGTAGATGCGTAAAGACGTACGTAGGAATTATAATTATTCGTATTGGTATTTGAAAAAGGTTTTTTTTTTCATCTTCAAGGTAGGTCTTTTTTATTTAGGTACCTATTTATTTTGGGTTAATTTGAAATAATTGAAGGCTTATTTGCATACTTAGATAAGATTCTTTTGTAAATTCACTTAAACAGAAACTTGATCCAATATTCAAGCTCGAGATGGACGCCTTCACTAATCCTTCCATGAAAAAAATTACCCACTTGAATACCTTTTTCTGTAGGTACTATCATAATTTGAATCAGTCAAAATTGACCGATTAAATAGAGAAAATTGATTTACTGTAGAAATCAGTAAAACAATTTTCTAGATCAAAGCATTGAATTTTCAAGCCGCCGAACTTTTCTTTGTTGTAGTATTTTTTATCATGATCGATGATTTATTAACCACTGACCTTTGCTACCATATAAGAAGGACATTGATGGGCACTAATATGAGAAATATATCTATGAATATAAGAACATATACAGTAGGGTGGAGTGAAAAAAAAACATATCTTGGATTTCGACCAACTTTGGTGGGGTGGTTTACTTTGAGTGGGAGACCTCCCAAAAAAAAATTGAGCCCCCAAGGGACAAGTGGAGTGGAGCAAGGGATGCTCAAAGTGCACCTCCTTTTGAAAAAAACGCTGTTTTTGTGGTTTTTTAGTCAAAAAAAATGCGTGAGGGGCTGTCGTAGCACTTAAAAGTTGCGATTTGAGTTTCTACGTCTCCCTGAACCATCGCCATTCTTCTCCGATCAAAACTCAGAGCGCTACCAGGGGGTTGAAAAGTTGCGGATTGCAATATTTCAATAATACAAAATTTTCGCGAAGCTGAAATGATTTTTTTTCGTCGGGGAATTGAACGAAATTTTTTTTTAAACCACTAAAAATAAATATTGAAGAAAAAACTTGAAAATTTGATACACCAGTGCAGCCAACAGCGAATCGTAAAAATTCCAAAATACAGAATTTATATCGACTTTGAATTGATTATTTTTTTGCCAAAAAATATTGTGTATCTTTTTTTCAATCACCAAAAGTATAGGTATTTTGAATTTTTTTGAAAAATTTTGTATGTCAGTGCAGCCAGTTACCAAATGTGATATGCGACACTGGAATTTACCCCGATCAAGAATTAAATTTTTTATCAAGTAAATTCCATAATGTCGCATGTCAAAATTTGTAACTGGCTACACTGACATACAAAATTTTTCAAAAAAATTCCAAAATACCTTTACTTTTGGTGATTGAAAAAAAAAGATACATAATATTTTTCGGCAAAAAAATGATTAATTTAAAGATATAAGTACCTAAATTCCGTATTTTGGAATTTTACGATTCGCTGTTGGGTACACTGGTGTATCAAATTTTCAATTTTTTTTTCAATATTTATTTTTAGTGATTTAAAAAAAATTTCGTTCAATTCCCCGACGAAAAAAAAAATTCAGCCTCACAAAAATTTTGTATTATTGAAATATTGCAATCCGCAACTTTTCAACCCCCTGGTCTGGTAGCGCGCGGAGTTTTGATCGGAGAAGAATGGCGATGGTTCAGGGAGACGTAGAAACTCAAATCGCAACTTTTAAGTTCTACAACACCCTCTCACGCAATTTTTTTTACTAAAAAACCACAAAAAACAGCGTTTTTTTCAAAAGGAGGTGCACTTTGAGCACCCCTTGCTCCCCTCCACTTGTCCCTTGGGGGCTCAAATTTTTTTTAGGAGGTCTCCCACTCAAAGTAAACCACCTCACCAAATTTGGTCGAAATCCAAGATATGTTTTTTTTTTCACTCCACCCTAATATGCATGCGAACCTTGCGACTGGTATTGTCCCAAGGTTTTACGCAGCAATAGTTCACCATCGCACAAAAAACAAAAATTCGTATTACATTATGCTTATTGTTATTCATATCGACACACAAAAATCAGAAAACGAAAAATCGAACTACATTTTTATTTTAAATTGATAGCTCAAAAAACAAAAAATCGACTTACATTCATCACACAATAAAAAACATGATTATCATCAAAATTTTCAAAATTTTATTGAAAAATAAAAATTAAGAAATAACCGTATGTATTACAACACAAGTAGCATTTGCAGTGTCAAAGGGACAAACTAATCAAACTCACAGACCTTACACAGATAATAGACCAGACAAAAAAACATGTTATTTCCAGGCCATCTAGAGTTGCTACCCCCTGCACAACACGGTGTGTGTATGTAACAATCTCATTTGGTACAAACCGAAAACGTCATCCCATTTAAATACATGTAAAATCGCGAGTTTTCAAATTAATTTTTCTTTGTATTCAACACAGAGATTATTTTGAAACTTAGATATGTTAAAGAAGAATCATCTTCCTTTAAAATCTTTTTTGTTTCAATAAAATCGCTGTGTTGAATGCGAAGAAATTTGAAATTGAAAACTCGCAATTTTACATGCGATTAAATGGGACGACGTTTTCGGTTCCTACCAAACGAGTTTGTTTATTTACGCACACAATATCGTTGTTAACACACACAAATAAAACTGTGACGTCACGCTGCGGTTCCCTATAACTATTTTCACGACTGATTCCATGATAATGATGATGATGATGACTGATTTGATGATGACACTTTACTCAATTTAATGAACCGACGGTTCTGCCGGCATTTGACTCCATAATTATCCTTTACCACACGGGACTGTGGCTGATTTGCCATCACTATGACAACTCCACTGCACCAAGTTGGGTTCGAATCCCACTGCTAACACCATGTTATTAATTTTAATTCTGAAGTCAGAATATTTATTCACCAAAGTAAATTCAAGAGAGATAAATACACAGATAAACCTAAAAGGCATAACCAACTATTCCTAATAATTACTTTCCTGCTCTACTCAATTTTACCAACAAAATCATAGAATGTTGTTAGTGCCATCTTCTCACATGAGTTTTCATTTCCTGAGATCATCGGTGATCTTTCTTTTTTTTTCATTTTCCCCAGAAGTTTATGGTAAAATTGTTCGTTCAAAATGAGGATAACAAAAAGAATCATAGATTTGAATAACTTTGAATAAAATAATTCATTAAAAAAATCATTTCTATTGAAAATGTTTGAAGATTTTGAAAGTTTTGATGGCCTTATTGGAAGGGGAGATTCTATGTAATATTTTCCCGGTGCTCCAGTTTAGATTTTTTTCAGTGATTAAACAAACGTGGATCATTTTCCAATTGATCAAAGCCCAGTGTAAGCAAGACTTTACGAAACTTTTTAGATATATCACTCATTCCCTGCTTGTTTTAATCCGTACACGGAAAAAACAGAAGATACATTTTACCCCAGAAATAATAAATTTTATCAAAAAAAAAGATATATTTTATCAAAAAAATTAATAAATTTTACCAAAATGATAAATTTTAATCAAAAAATAATAAAATGTATTCAAAAAAAATAATAACGTGTTTCAATTCACAAAATAGGTGAAATTTGTTTTAAAAAATAATATTTATTATCAGAAAAAATAATAAAATTTGTCAGAAAATGAATAAATTTTATCAAAAAAAATAATTTTATTCAAAAAAAATGATAAATTTTACCTATTTTGAGAATTGGGACGCGTTATTATTTTTTTGGATAAATTTTATTATATTTTTTTTTCAGTGTATACAACCTTCTTCAACTTCCACAAGATGAGAAGGTATTCATTTGAAGCTCTGAAAAAATTATTTTCAGATTTTTTTGAATTTTTGATCATTGAAAATTTAAAAATATTTGATATCTTCGTGGCTCCTGCACTATCGGAAAATAATCGATTTACTGAATCGAAATCAGAATTTCAACTTTTGCACCGAGTACCTATCAAATTTTCGAATAATTCAACGTTCCTCGAAACGTTGTATTTTTTATCCTCCTACGCAGCAGTTAATTCAATTTTCAATTCTCTCCGCGAACGTGATAAAATTTTCACCGTATATTATTAATTTATAGCGGGAAAGGCGAAGCTAGGTGGGGTGTTAAAATCGCTTGTAAATCGAAAATTAACGATTATTCAGCAACATGACGCGAGAAGGGCGAACTCTAGATGACACGAGACATCACGTAACACACGGTTACAGCAGGTAGCACAAAACATACATCGGACGGAAACAAGATACGAAGTAATACATTAAAATTTAAGCTGCTTTGTTTACTTTTAATAATGACGTTTTCGTTAGTACGTTGGAAATCATGTAGATAAATATTCATTAATCCGTTATATCAAAAGATTCCCCCTGGCGTAGGCCATGGCTTTATTGGGAAAACTTTTCATTGGCAATTTTTTACATCTGAAATTTTCCTACTGTACGTTTGAAAGTTTGCGAAACGTAGAAAAAGAGGAATGTTTACTCGCGACATCAAACGAATAAGGCCGAAAAATCTGGCTTAAAAATACACCCGAAAAAGAATTTTTAATTTGGAGCAACACGTATGTAAATTTTGTACCAGCTTTGATGATTTTTTTCTCGCCGGTAAATTTTACCAACAAATGGGAATTTTTTCGAGTGTGGGCCCAAAGTGAGATATTGAGTAGGATTTTTTTTCGTATTAGATGAGAGGAAAAAAAGAACCTTTTGGTGTTTTTGCTTTTTTTTTTATACGAAGCATAATTTTATATAACCAAAAAACGTGTTACCTTTTTGGAATATAAAATATGGGTTGAAAATGCCTCTTGATATTTTTTTTTGCGCCGAATATTAGGCAGTATAGGTTGGCGAGAGAAGGAAATTTTCGAAAAATATTTCCACCGTATAGCTTTATTAAGAGGTATAAACGAGGGTGCATTTGGGAAAAAGGACGATAAATTTTCAAGAATCATTGACGACGAGCATGGAAAAAGGTCGGCCAGCAAAGGAGGCAGACGGGGTACGAGAGAGATGGAGAAAAACCCATTTAAGTATTCTCTGTACTGCTATAAGGTAATACTATTAACAAAATAGCTTTTAAGTCATTATTTGGAGACATTAAAGCAATAAAAGAGCGTGTATTACACGACCGGGGTCAGAATCGTAGTATGTGTGCGAGAAATCCGGCGTGTTAATTCGTTTTGCTATACCAGCGAGTTTAATTTCATTATTCGGCTCGAATAAGCAGCTCCAGCAGTCACATTTGTGTAAACCTTACTTCCACATCAATGTTAATCAAAATATTTTCAAAAGCTTCGGCAAAGTTATCGGCAACGGTTAGATGGCGTTTTTGGTACTTTGATTTCCCAAGTTTTGTCATTTAGCAGGAATTCTCGACGATAAATTTCGAGCAAACTGAAATATACCAAGGTATTGGAAATTTCGCTAACGGGCGAAATTTACTCGGCAAGTTTTCCGTCGTTCGTTTTAAAATATGTCGAAGTGTTTGTTTTTGTTTACGTTTTTTTTTCTGCTCCCGTCAAATGACGCGACACGATGTTTGTTTACAAGACGGAAAAAAGGGGGAAGGCGAATTTATTTTGCGAACATGAAAATCAAGAAATGACGTCGTTATGAGCGACAACGTAAGCTAAGGTACGATTGCCGTGTTCGAATTCGATATGATTTTTTAATTCGAGTTGTATTCGAATTTGAAAAGAGTGAAATATTTTTCGTGTTTCATTTCGATTGATTTATTAATTGGGTTCGTTATTTTACACGGGTTGAAGGGAATTCGTGAAAAGAATTCCTGTCATTTTTTCATCCAAGTGTTGATAATTTCAAGGTTTTTTATTGTTGGATATTTTAAAAGCTTTTGCAGATTCGATTTTTTAAATAGTATTTCAATTTGTTTCTTGGCATCGCCATTTTAAAATTATCCAAGTCTTTGATATTTTTGTTCCATGTTTTAAAATTATAGAAAATTATAACTGAAAGAACGAAACAGTCTTCGAAATAATAGATACTTTCTCCTATACGTAAACGAATTACGTACCCAATTCATTTCACCCTTTCTACTCGTATTTCACTCTTAAACACTTTTCCCTTTTCAAATCCCCATCGAAAAGGTAAGCAAACGAAAGAAGTTGCAAAAATTAGCTACCAAAATTATATATAATTTGTAACGCCATTAACATGGCCCGTGATCGAATTAAGTGCCGTCAAATTAGGCAACATTAATGCTAATTTCGCCCTTAAATTTTTACGCCCTTCGAATACCCACCGTAGACGCCATCTATACGACGTAACTTCGAAACATTCCGGAGAAAGCTCGTATTGCGAACTTTTCCCGCGTGTCGGACTATTTCAGTCGATAGCTGGTAGCAAGGTGGGTTCGATTTTTATTAAATCGCGTTTCGCTTTCATTTATCATTTTTCTCGCCCTTTCTTTCGTAGCAGAATTAATTTCTTCTCGACTTCTACAACAGATTTTTTTGACGTGTTTTGCCAATTTTCGCTGATAATTTATGTGTGAAAAAATTTCAACGTGAGTCGAGATACGTATTTGAATTTGATTTTGTAGGTATTGTAATTTTACCGAGTGAGAAAAATGAATTTTGCTCAATTTTGATGGCGTTGTCAAATGTCATTTTACTTTGGTTCGAGGTATTGGAGTTTTCTGGTAGCGTATTTTCAGGTCCTGTTTTATAAGCCTGAAAATATTGTTCAGTTTTTTAAGGTGGAAAATGAATATGGGTATTTTCTGCTCTGTATAGGTACCTATTCTTTTTTTTTTTTTCAATTTTGATTCGTAGGAATTTTTCAAAATATGTATTGGAAAACCCCCAGGTAAGGGGAAAACGATATTTTTTTGTGATTCAATATTCATGTTACAAATCAGAAATATTTTTTCCACTTTTTTTTGGTTGAGTTATCCAAAAAGATCGACAAAATATTCCAGTATCCTCCCTCTTCATCCCTCATTTTCTTAGAAAAAAACTACGTTTTTGTTCATGTTGAAAAAATGACAGATGAAACTGAACGATATGACATCGTAATATTCCGAGGGCTCATTTACTGGAAAATCGAGAAAACTAAAAAAATTATTCAGTTTGAATAATTCAGTTCTTTCTACGTTGGAAATTTTTTTTAAAATCATGAAATTTCATTTAAAAATAACAATCTTGTTGAATCGTAGGTAAATGAATGAATTTTTTTTGTTTTGGGTTTATTTTGATCAGAGCCATCGCCACGAAGCCCTTTTTCCCGTAAACTGCTCTTCAAACGTGTAATACTGGAGTGAAAACAAGTGAAAATGACAAGTTTGTCAATTTCAGAGTCATATAATTAATTCAGGGAATTATTTATTCAAAAAATAGCTTCGTGGTGCCCTAATAAGCTTGGCTTTTCTGAACAAAATAAAGCAAAAACGAAAAAAATCCATTCATTCAGTGACCCATAAAACTGTCGCAAAAATTTGTCATTTTTACCTACTCATTCACCTACTGAAGTACAGCCTTAAGTTTAAATTTTTGAAATTTCAAATTTTGGGAGGAGAGTAGGTAATGAAAATATTCAAGTGAAAAATTTATAGACGGCAATGAAAACCCTTTAAATGATAACGAAAATTTTAACTATAGATAAAAGACTAATTCAGTCACTTTGCAATGAATTCCCGATGAAAAAATTTCAGATCTAATCATATGAACGTGCTATATGCAAAGGGTGGTAAGTACCATTTCGTAATTTCCGAGATGATCGCATTTGAAGTCTTGTAAACGGTACACTTTTGCCGGATGGGTTGCAAATATCTCATGAAAATGAAGACAAAAGTGCTGTCTTCATTTTCATGAGATATTTGCAACCCATCCGTCAAAAGTGTACCCTTTACAAGACTTCAAATGCGATGATCTCGGAAATTACGAAATGGTACTTACCACCCTTTGCATATAGCATGTTCATATCTCAAAAATGTCCCAATCTAATTTTATCAAATTACATCAAATCATATTCCATTGCGTATCAATTCATATCTGAGAAAATTATGAAATTCAGATCCAGTTTGATCCAATGGAACATCTGATAGACAGAAAAATTAAATATAAATTACCTATATAAATGTGATTATGGTAAATCATTAGATTATTACAGTTCCTTACTTGATAGGTACCTATAAGTGATACATGGATATGATTGATTCAAGTTTTCTTTTTCTTTCTTTTCTTTATCCTTTTTATTTGTTCTTGGTTCTGACATTACATTTGACAAAATTTTCTGCACTACTTTAAGTTTTTTGTATTGGTATTTCTAGAAAAAAATGAAAATATTATCTGAACTATTTTATTTCAAAATTGAAATTGCGGTTAACTATAACCGATAGCCTTTCCAACAATGCAAAGGTGACAAATGTAACAAACAGGGCCCTTATAGAAAAAGGTAGTAGTTTTACTATTTAAAAAACGCACTAGTTTTACTACTGGTAATTTCGGCAAGTAGTAAAACTAGTAGTTTTACCAGAAAGGAAAAACTACTTGCCAGTAGTAAAACTAGTGCCCTTTTTTTGGTAGTAAAATTTCTAGTTTTACTACTTGACAAAATTACTAGTGGTAAAACTAGTGCTGTTTTTTTAGTAGTAAAACTACTATGTAGTTCCTACTTCCTATCAATAAATTACCTGTACACTTTCATAAAAGTACCTACACTGAAAAAAATAATAATAAATTTTATTAAAGTATATTAATAACGTGTCCCCATTCAAAAATCTATTATAAAAAATATATATACAGTATGACACAAAAGTCTTGTCCACGAAAAACACTTCATGATATCTCGAAACTGAAAAGAGATATCGGGATGATTCAAACGGCAATATGTTCCTGGAGACAAGGACATTGAAGATTGATGGTCAAATTTTCAGTTCTACCTACAGGGTGTCCACAAATTGAGAAACCGGTTTTGGTTAAAAAATGGGGGTCTGGGTTTTTTATGGATTTGAAATCTACACACTGAGACGATTCAAATGTGATAATTTTTTTTCGAAACCGGTTCGAAAATTTTCAACCTGTTGTCAAAAATACTCCAAAAATCGAGATTAGAAAAAATTTTCCAAATGAAATTTGTAGAGCTTTGTAAGCCAAACATTGTCAGTGAACTCATTTTTTGAAATTTCAACAACAAAAAAAGATATGAAATTTTTTTAGATTTTTAACGGTGCGGTGTTCAACATTCTTTTGAAAAAAAATTCCTATCTTTTCTTGTTTTTGAAATTGTCAAGTTGCCGAGAGTGAACCAATTCAAAAAATGAGTTCACTGACCATGTTTGGCTTACAAAGCTCTACAAATTTCATTTGGAAAATTTTTTCTAATATCAATTTTTGGAGTATTTTTGACAACCGGTTGAAAATTTTTGAACCGGTTTCGAAAAAAAATTATCACATTTTAATCGTCTCAGTGTGTAGATTTCAAATCCATAAAAAACCCAGACCCCCCATTTTTTAACCAAAACCGGTTTCTCAATTTGTGGACACCCTGTAGGTAGAACTGAAAATTTGACCATCAATCTTCAATGTCCTTGTCTCCAGGAACATATTGCCGTTTGAATCATCCCGATATCTCTTTTCAGTTTCGAGATATCATGAAGTGTTTTTTGTGGACAAGACTTTTGTGTCATACTGTATAATATATTTATTGCAATACATTTTACCAAATATCGCAATAAATATTATTATTTTTTATAATAGATTTTTGAATGGGGACGCGTTATTAATATACTTTAATAAAATTTATTATTATTTTTTTCCGTGTATAATTATTATTTAAGAAGAAAAAGCATAGAAATAAAGTGGCTCGAGTGTCTAAAGATTTTTTAAATTCAAGGGATATGTTAATGACTCTTCATTGTCACCGTTCTTTACCTAGTAAATGATATAATAGTGTTGTACAACTAACTTGTGGACATTTTGCAATCCTGTTTTATTCATTACACAATAATATCTTCCATTGGTCTTCCCAGGTCTACAATATTGGCATTTTGAGATCAATAGAAATTTAGTTTAAAAAACTGATAGGCGGTAAACACAAGAAATCGACTTCAGCATTTTGAGATAAACTTTAGGTATCTATTCAAAAAACAATACTTAGGTACATATCTTTTATTGTTTAAAACTTGTTTGAAAAACGGCAATGTTTTAAATTTAGTTTTAAAATGAATTTGCCTGTTGAGCACCCTCCTTGATTTGTTGAAAAAGTTTGAGGAAAAGTCTTGCAAAATTTGTACGAAAATTCTGCTAAAATTTTATAATTTTGAAATTCTGTTAGACACATAGAGCAATACCTGTGAAATCGGTTTGGGAAACCAGAAATTGCCAGCAAGAGAAATCATCTTTAGAAAAAATCAACCCTGAAAATGATTTTTGATTTTCAAAACTAGACTTTTTGCCTGATTACTTTTTTTTTATCTTGTGAGGAAAAATTGGTACGTTCCTCATTTCCACGAACCTGAGGTAGGTATCATTTCTGTTATGCTGAATTGGAAAAAAAAATTTAGAGTGACCAATTTTTTATTTATCCTTTAATTATTAAAAATAAATTTCAAAATAATAAATTTAATAATTTAATTTTCTTTTTTAATACTTATTAAATTTATATTTTTAATTATTTTTATTTCTACCGGGTATTTATGTAATACTGGCCCCCCTTGGGAATTTTTTTCTCCACATGTAGGTTGGCACTTCTGAATAGAGTGAAAATACTTGGAAAATACGCGGTTATTTCCAAATTAAATGCATGTTTTTTCTTTTTGATGTATTTTCTTATCAAGAATGATGATTTAGTACATTTAATTTGAAAATAACCGCGTATTTTCACTCTATTCAGAAGTGGAAACCTACATGTTGAGAAAAAAATTCCCAAGGGGGGCCAGAATTAAATAAGCACCCGGTATTTTAGGTTCAAAAATAATTAAATTCCCATATGAAAATATTAATTTTTTTATCTCATCATTTAAGATTTTTCTTCGATTTTTTTTTTACATTAGGTACCTACCTACCTACCACTTAGTTGCAAACAGAAGACAAATTATTTATGGATCTTTTGGGAAAATAAGCATTATATTTTTTCAAAGCTTTGCCCTCGCTCGTTCGGGCATGAATGAAGTCACAATTAGATACATATGTAAACTATCAACTATTCAAGGTGAAAAGGCGATGCTCTCTTTTCTGTTTCCAAAAAAGTAAAGGTATAAAAAATTTCAAGCTATGGAACCTTCCCCGTTCGAAACGATAAAATTACTCAATTCAATGTACCAACGAGTAATAATGAGAAATAATTTCGCAAGGACGTTAAAATGTCAACCGAAAAATGGTTTCGTTAAATGCAAACATTACCTCATCCATTGCAGACTTGGAAAAAACAGCTCGCAGGTTTTTAATTCGCGTTTCGTTTCTTTTTAATATTTTTTCATTTCGCTGCAGCCCGCCGTTACCGGTCTCGAGACTGGCACGCGGGGCCGTAATTAATGCCAGCAATTTATATACGTAGGCGTCTGGCTATAGTATAGAGCACGCGAAAGTCGCTTTCATTATTTTACAATTTCGGTGTGGTAAACTTTAGGACTCATAATTTGAGCTGAAATTTTGGGAAAAAGTTGCAGAACAAGTATAAAACAAGCAGCGGAAGAGAATTCCAATACGAGTCCCAGGGGGTTTTATAATTTATGAAGCTGACTAAAGCATACCGCTATCCTATTTAAATTTCGTTTCGCTCTCTCCCTTCGATGAATTTTACCACCGCCGTGTCCCTCATTCCCAACACATTTCACTCTCTCTCTACTGCTTTCGGTTGCTCTGAAAAATGAAAAACGAATTTTACCCAGCAACCCTTTAATCTACTTAATTAGCTATCAGATTGTTACCGTCTGCAGGTTTTCTTCCTTTTTTCCCAACTAATTTTAATTGCTTGTACAAGCTGATTCGAAAATCAGTTTATTATACCAGAAAAAAAAATGAAAAAAACTCGAATTTTCGAGTCGAAAAAAAGATTCAAATACACGTTGAAGTATAATACGCGTAAAATAATATCAAAATGACTACACACAAACGTTATCTGTAGTGCTTTTTCAGGGCGTACCGGGCCGAGCGTACCGCACCCCACCGCACCTTACCCTCTGGATAATTCAACTCGGTTATGTAAATTTAATGCAAATTTATTCTCATAATTTGTCACCCATGGACCGGTAAAAGTAAATCCCCCCGACGTTATTCTTATACATAAAAGCCAAGTATAAGCAACAAATTTAAAAAATTACAACATCCTTGCCCCCCTGTAACTCCTTCCGCCTACCATTACAGGCACAAACTGAAAGCATTTTTTTTCACGTTGTAGGGCGAATGACGACGCGACGCGAAGAAGCTAAGTCGAGTAGGAGTTTCGAAAATTCGATTATTTTACTTTTTTATTTACGATCATTTTTCTCTTTTATTTTTTACATTGCTGGATCTCCATTTAAACGGTGTACTGTGTAATACGTATGTTCTGGCAAATCTTTTAAATAATAGTGACGATCTTTAAAATTCCGCGTACAAACGTTTAAAATATTATTTATAGTCGAGGGTTTCAACCCCACAGTAGTAAGCGATGAATACCACCCCTGTCTCGTTCCCATTCGTAGTGTTATATTTTTTTTTACGAAAATGTATTCAATTTTAAATTTAATTTAGGTAATGAGATTTCTACGGTGATATTTTTCCATCAAATTGTGTGGGTGTGCGAAGTGTAGCGTGTTTTCGTAGGCTAAAATTTCGTCGAGCCGAGAATTTTTCTGTCGAGAAAAGAACAAATTATGTGTTTGGAGAAAAATTATGGTGTTTTATAATTTTAAAAAAGCACAAAAATAGAAAAAAATGGTTAAACAAGAAATATTATGAGTTGAAACTCGACTGGCAGTAAAATTAGATGCTGGTTTTTTTTCAAACAATACTCGTATCACATTCCCCATTTAAGGAGATTTCGTTGTCTGAACTCAAGAAGGGGATAACCTTGCTGCTGACTGGCTTTAAATTATGAAAAAATAAAATAAAATAGTCAAAAATTGAAACTCCGAACTTACAGTTTTGTCTCTATGATAGAAAAATGGCCAAGGCTAGAAGAATATGGATTTTTCAAGTGTACTCAGATTCCTATGAAATTGAAAAAAATTTCTGAAAGTTGAAAAAATTTTATATTTAAGTATAGAAATTTCTTTTCGTAAAGAATGAATTTTTTCAAAGACATTGATGGCTTGGAAAAAATTAGTTCAAAGTTTTGTCGATTATGTAAAATATGATGATTCATAAGAGAGAACCTTTTTCAAATGTTAATTACATGAATGTATTCAAAATCGTACAAAGAGTATGGCAGAATTTTTATGGTGGTTTGGCTCATTTTTTTTAGTGTACGAACTTCCCCTGGTATGAGAAAAAATGCAGAAGGCAGAGGTTTGTAGCGGAAATGTGAAAAATGCATTTTTTTGCTCTTTCGGCAGTATTTTTTTTTAAATTTTCGCTCTTGCTTCACTTGGGCCGTAAGTATATTTTTCATTTTTTTTTTTTTTTTTTTCAGAATTGATGATTTTCTTCGGATCTTTCATTCAAAAATCGCTGATTTCTCGAACAATTTCCAATTTGACAGGAAAAATCAATGATTTTTGACTGAAAATTCATTGAAAAATCACTGATTTGAAATTCGTCCCCTTCCCCTATTTTTGCTCAAATTTTCAGCCTCTCTTTTAATTCTGGATTTGCCTATGGTAGAAAGTTGAAAGAAAAAAAAGAGAGGAAAAGTCGAAAAATTAAAGCAATTCCTGAAAAATGGCAAACAAACTATTGCCAAAAAACGAAAGATGAAAATGATCTTTCATGTAGGTAACAAAAAATTGAAGAAAGCTACGACTAAGAAAAATTTTGATTATATCACTATGGCCATGGGCGCACCCAGAAATTAATGAAGGGAGGGAGGGGCTGAGACTTTGAGAAAATAATGGTGGGAGGGTGGTGGGTCAAATATCAAATTTTTCATTTTTCAATGTTCTTTCAGTCAAAAATCATTTTAATTTTTTTCTGACAATAAACAGGGAATATATTGAAAAATTGGTGATTTTTGACTGGAAAATTGGTAAAAAAATGATCAACTTCGAAAATAAAATGACTAAATTACTACCTGAGCGAAGCGAGGGCAAAACTTCTTTGAAAAAATACTGTTTAAAAAGTAAAAAAATGCGCTGCTTTATATTTTTGCAATAAAAAATTTTTTCGACCTGAAGGAGGAGACTTGGGCTCTCTGAGCCCCTTCCTTGGGTGCGTCTATGGCTGCGGCTCACATCGTGCTGATAAATTGAAGAAAGATGAAAACTAATTAGTTGTGAAAAGTGACAAGATTCAAGAAAAGCTGACTGTAATAATGGATGAGATTGTCAAGGTGATTTTTAAAAATGCCCTAAAATAATGATGATTTTGTTTTGTTTTGTTCGTTTCGAGAATATTATAATTTTGATATTTTCTGGGCTAAATAATAAATTGAAATTTAAAAAAGGTTAGTTTTGGACTTTTTTGGTTACTTTTTCGACCATCAGAAGTTCCTCGAGTTATTTTCAAATTTTGGCTGGAATATGTACCTGCTTTTTTATCACCTAATTTTTCAATCAAAAATTACTGATTTTTTTCTGCCAAAAAGCAAATTTACCAAAAACAGAAAAAACTGAAAAGAGGAAATGGCTAATTTTCAGTAAAATTTAGATTCAAAAAGGCGAAATTTCACCAAATTTTATTGATTCGGGTTCAGAAAACAGTCCTGATGGCCTCTTCAATGTTTGCGGAGAGGACGATCGATTTTAGCATCCAAACTTTTTTCCAGATTTTTACTTCATCCGATGCAGTATTCTTATGAAAAATTGACGTACCCGAAGACCATTTCAGGTGTTTTCAAAAAATCAGCAAAAATTGTATAATCAATTCCATAAAGCCTGCTGAAGCCTATAATTTTTTTTGTGATCAAAGACAAGCGTTTTTAGTGATATAAATTTTGGAATCGATCAACGTCAGCAAATCGTCCAAATTCCTTCTTGCGAACACCGCCGTCAAAAAATCCAAATTATCGAGGTGGAAAATGGGTAACAACAAATGAGAACCTTGTGGTCGTATTTCGAGTTCATATCAGTTAATTCTTCGTCGAGTCTAACAGCTCGAAAAACAAACAATTAAACAAAATCGTACAGAATGCAAACGCGCTGTAAAATAAATATTAAACCTCTATCCTTGTTTTTCGCTTTTTTTTTATCATCGGCAAAGAAATACACACGAAACGAAAAAAAAAAGGATGTAATTAAAATAAGGACGGACAGAGGAAAAAAATGTAGGCGATTTCGTTTTTAATACGAGAAATTATTTGTATTTTTTTACGTCTGCGGGTATAAAAGCTTATCGGTACAAAGTTGAATGTTTGAGTTAGGTATAAAAATGGAAATATAATGACAACAAAGATGACGTTCAAATTATGGAATGCGAGTTTATGAAACGCGTTCGCAACAAAACCGCGGCATCCTTTTGCTTTATCGCAAATATTAAAGAGCTTATTTGAATTTCAGGGCGAGGTAAGTTACATTTGTACCGTTGCTCGGTCTTATCACGTTTTCACACTTGGGAAATTATTGCTGCAAAGAGGTCGACTCTTATTTAATTACTTTTACGAGCATATTTTCAAAGTTGCTAAATGCACGTCTCCGGAATATAATACGATTCCAAAAATATATTACTGGGTTCGTTCTGGGTGGAAAAAAGTCGGGCCCGGCGAGTCGAGCTTTGTAATCTCGCGGTCAGTTTATAAGGGTATTAGTGACCCATGTTACGCTACCGGGGCGAGATTATGTTTGCTGATATGACATATAAACTTTACGCATTCTCGATATATCGACCTTATACGTTCATATAGTATACTGCGGCGTATACAGCACATTTCTTTGTGCGCTTTTTTTCCAACCCTTCTTCGGTTCTTCCATCGACTATACGGCGGTCTCGCTTTTATTTCAAACAATATGAAACGCTAAGTTGCGCCAAAACATTCGACGAAAACAATTTCACCCCCACGGGCTCCGCGCCATCCATCGTGATGACATTTTACTATATCGAAATTCCCCAAAACCTTTATTGTCTGTTTTATTGTTTCTTTTTTTCTCTCCTCTGCTCGAGCTGAGCTTTGCGGAGCGCGTTATTCTTGAGGCCATTTTAAGCTTTCCGCACGCTTTATTAAACACAAACTTCTCGCCAGTTTATACGAATCAAACCCATCATTTTTTCCGCGCTACTGCTCTCAAAAGATATAACGCCTTTGCAGATACGTCATGTTGAGAAGGCGCGAGACGAGGCGAAGGCCGAAGGGTCGTTTATATACCAAAACTATGCTCGCGATTGAGCCACCAATCAAGACACGGCGCTATTTTACACCCCAACTGGTATATTATCGCGTCCATTATTTTGCGAATTATTATTATTTTTTTTTCGTGTCTTATTTTATTCATTAGGTTGAAGTTTTTATTGATTTCATCGAATGTGACGGTTAATTAATCGG
Organism: Pseudococcus jackbeardsleyi; assembly: GCA_038380155.1. Taxonomy (NCBI): domain Eukaryota; kingdom Metazoa; phylum Arthropoda; class Insecta; order Hemiptera; family Pseudococcidae; genus Pseudococcus; species Pseudococcus jackbeardsleyi. The sequence goes on along the minus strand of CM076239.1, from coordinate 23,590,778 downwards.
TTGTGTGGGGTTTTTGTTTGTTTCAGGTGTGTATTTTCGAATTTTCAAATTAGGATTACAGCTTATGAAAACAGTAAGTTTTTTTTTGTTTATGTGTGATAGAAGATTTTAAAGTAGGTGAACCCTAAAATGAAATAGTAGCGAACTATCGATGTAGGTTTAGATACTTACTTAAATAATGTAGAAAATTTTCAAAACGTTTTCATAAGGACAAATACATATTTACTTGAAAAAAAGGGTGGATTTTGAATATGCTGTATTAGTTTTTCTCATATGTTGATGAAATACAAAAGTTGGGGCTCCAAAATAATTTATCAAGTATATTTTTTGAGAAATTTAAAGGTATGAAAAAGTGTTGATCAAAGTCCAGAATATTTACGTCATTTTCAAACTGTTTTGACTGTTTAGAATTAATTTCTGAAGAAATTTTACAATTTTTTCCTCTTAGCTTTCTTGACTGATTTTTTTTCTGATGTTATTTTTCCACGATCAAATGGTTTTCCTCGTAATTTTTCAACTGAAATTTTTGTGTTGTAATAGTTCTTCACTGATATTTTTCCTGGAGCATTTTTTCATGGTTGAACTTTCATCTTTCTTTTAAAAAATGATTTCTGTTTGATTAACGTCTTAAAAATTTCGAGGGAAGAAAATCGAGTCAAAAAAAACACCGAGAAAAAAATTTAGACGTGGAGAAATTCTTCAGAAAAAATTGGAAAAAATTTCAGATGTGAGAATAATTGTGAGAAAAATATTTTTTATGACGTCAATCAATCAGAAATTATTCTTTTCAAAAAAGATGTAAGTTCGACAATGGAGAAATCCTTAAAAAAAAATTACAAGCGATAAAATTACGTCAGAAAAATTGCTGTTGAAAAAAATATGAGAAAAAAATTTGGTCGTGGAAAAATTACGTCCGAAAGAAATTTGGTCACGGAAAAATAACATCAGAAAAAAATTCAGAGCTTAAAAAATTACGAGGAAAAAATTTGAAAAACTTCTTCAGAAAATTCTAAACGGTTTAAAAATTACGTAAATATTCTAGACTTTGAAAAAAAAACATCGAAGCAACATTCAGAATCTTTTAAGGTGAAAGGACCTTTGAGATGAGAATAATTTTTTCAAATCATCCTCTGATTTTTCCGAGGTAAAGATGATTTTTGAGATACAATTTCGTAATATTATTGATTTTTACTATTCATTTAAACCTTTTTGTGAAGTTCTGATGGTGAGATGACTCCTGACAGGGCCGGCAACTTGCGTGTTGCTCTGGTGCTCGAGCAACACATGAAAAAAAATAAGCCTTTTGAGCAACACATGAAAAAATATTGAAAATTTGTGGAAAATGCCGTGAATTGGGTATTTAAACCCTTGGGTTCATATTTTTTTCCAATTTTTTTAAATTTAGGTACACTAATGTCAAGTGTGAAATTTTCCATCAGTATGTACTTTCTAAATTTGAATTAGTCAGAATTGACTGATTTAAATCGACAAAATTGAGTCGCTGTAGGAATCAGTGAAAAAATTTACTAATTCAATCGGTGAATTTTCAATTTTCATTACTGAATCAGTAAATTTTGACTGATTTCGTGATATCAATCAGTCAATTGATTTTTACTAATTCAATGGTAAAAATTCACTAATTGAATCGGTGAGTTTTCACTGATTGGCAGTAAAATGTCGCAGATCAACTGGGAAATCAGTGAAATTTTATTGATTATCAGTTCTCCCCAAAGGCCCCAAGTTAGTTTCAAAATGGGCAACACATGACAAAATTCCAAGTTGCCGGTCCTGACTCCTGAGATGAAAATCATTTTCATAAATTTCAATCGGTGGTTTATTACTTACTATGTCAATCGGTAAATTAAAATTTTTACTGATTCATTTCAGTACCTAGTTCGAAAAAATTACTGATTCAAAAATGAAAATTCATAGATTAAATCAGTAAAATTGTCACTGATTTCTACAGTTGCACACTTTTGGCTTTTTAATCAGTCAATTTTAACTGATTCAAATTTAGAGAGTACGGTAATTTTGGTTTTAGTTTCTCCTGAGTAAGTTGGAGAAAAAAAATTTCAGGGGGTATTATCATTTAGCCTGATGTCGGTTTTTGGTTTTAAATTTTTTGAAAATGAGGTCAACAAATTTGCCTGTTCTCACAATTGTTAGGTACCTATCTTTTAATTTTTCAATGAAAGATTTGTGAATGGAGTTGTGTAATTTAGGGCTTTAATTTGGAGAAACTAAATCTATAAAATTACCTACCTGTAAGTAGAATCATCAAAAAATTATATCCCAAAATCTGTAAAACTGAGGTTGACCGTTTGTGCTTTATTTGGGCTTTATTTTGTACACATTTTTCTCGTTTGCGCTTCCGTGATCAATAAAATTATTAAGGAAGTTGCCGAAGGGCTCCAGCCCCCTAAATATTGCAAGGGGGGTCTAAATTAGGTTATATCGGTTAGGAGGGTAAAACTAAGGTCGATCATTTGTGCTTCATTTTTCATATGAGTATTTTTTAATTTGTGCTACAGAGAGAATCAAATAACCCCAGTCCATATTATTTTTTCAGAATAAATTTCACCAATTTTGTAAATGAGGGTACTTTTTTGGATAAAATTTTTATTTTGTTTTCTCAGTGTGAATAAATTTCAAACGAAATTCATACGTACATAATTGTAACCTTATTGGAATTTCATCATTCAGGTAATTTTACCCTCATCTTCCTTTCATATCTACCTTTTCATCACCAATGAATATTTCAATTTCATATTCGACGAGCAATCATCATTAACATTTTTCTCAAAGACTCGAGACTTTGTTTCGCTAATTAAAAGCAGCTAATTAACGTCTCTCTATAAATAATACATCGAAAATTCCTCCATCTCACTTCTAAGACTTTTCCCCTTATACAAAACCGCAAACACACTTCGCCGTTCGGCAACACCTCCCTCACCCTCCACCCTATTTCCTGAAAGACCAAGTCTGCAAAAAAAAAACCTCCCAAAAAAGAACCCAACTCAACTGCTCTCCACGTCGAAAAAACCCTACACGAACCCGGCGAGAAATTCGTATAATAAGGGGTGATCCCAGGCCACGGTTGTGGCCTAGGACCGCTCGTCGAATTATAATTCAGCGGTAATGTTTTCCTTTAATGAAAAATTTTTATCTCATTTAAATGCGATAGTACAACTTTTGAATAATGTATTAGAAAAACACGGCTTTTGCGAGTCAATGTAGCGGAATACAAAAAGAAACGACGTTTTCCAATTGGAAATATTTCCTTCGTCATTTTCGAGTTGAAATTCGATTAAATTATGCACTGCGGCGTATTTTTACGTCGGCGGTTTCTCATATACTTCGTATATGCTTTAGCCCGCCTATACATACACATGGTTTGCTCTTCGTATCCTTCCAACCTCTTCCTTTGCTCCATTTGGTATCTCTGCGCCGTATACTTTCTGTTTATGTGGATACGAATACGAGGAAGGGTAGTGGTACATGGTAAACTCATATATATAGAATCAAATGTACTGTGAAAATCGCCCAGAAATGTGATTAAGAATAAAAAAATTAATTTTGCGCAACTTCCTCTTATGGTGTGTCTGGGCTAGGGCATTGTGGTAGGAAAAAATTATAGAACATGGATATTAGGGTGGAGTGAAAAAAAAAAACATATCTTGGATTTCGACCAAATTTGGTGGGGTGGTTTACTTTGAGTGGGAGACCTCCCAAAAAAAAATTGAGCTCCCAAGGGTCAAGTGGAGGGGAGCAGGGGATCCTCAAAGTGCACCTTCTTTTGAAAAAAACGCTGTTTTCTGTGTTTTTTTAGTCAAAAAAAAATGGCGTGAGAGGCTGTCGTAGCACTTAAAAGTTGCGATTTGAGTTTCTACGTCTCCCTGAACCATCGCCATCCTTCTCCGATCAAAACTCAGAGCGCTACCAGGAGGTTGAAAAGTTGCGGATTGCAATATTCCAATAATACGAAATTTTCACGAAGCTGGAATAATTTTTTTTTAATCCGGAAATTGAACGAAAATTTTTTTTAAACCACTGAAAGTAAATATTGAAGAAAAAATTTGAAAATTTTATACACCAGGGCAGCCAACAGCGAATCGTAAAATTCCAAAATGCGGAATTTATATCGACTTTTTAAATTTATTATTTTTTCGCCGAAAAACATCGTGTTTTTTTTCAATCACCAGTAGTATAGGTATTTTGGAAATTTTTTTGAAAAATTTTGTATGTCAGTGCAGCCAGTTACAAATTGTGACGTGCGACACTGTGGTATTTGCGTCCATCAAGGATTAAATTTTTTATGAAGTAAATTTCAATTTGATTTATCGATCTTTTTCGATTTATCGACTTTTTCAATTTACCGACTTTTCAATTTATCGATTTTTTCGATTTATCGATTTTTTTGATTCATCGACTTTTTTGATTTATCCACTTTTTCTATTTATCGACTTTTTCAATTTGATTTCTCTACCTTTTTTGATTCATCCACTTTTTCGATTTATCGACCTTTTTCGATTTATCGACATTTTTGATTTATCAACTTTTTCAATTTATCGATTTTTTCGATTTATCGACTTTTTCGATTTATCGACTTTTTCGATTTATCAACATTTTCGATTTATCAACTTTTTCAATTTATTGATTTTTCCGATTTATCAACTTTTTCGATTTATCGACTTTTTTGATTCATCGACTTTCTCGATTTATCAACTTTTTTGATTTATCCACTTTTATGGTTTATCGACTTTTTCGATTTATCAACTTTTTCGCGTTTATCGAATTTTTTATTCATCGACTTTTCAACCAATTTTTCAACAGTCCAACTTGATGACTTTGACCACTTTATCGATCAACTTTTCGACCAATTTTTTAATAGTCCAACATAATGTCATTATGTCTTAATCTAAAAACGTTACATTACGTTACACCTCCAGCGTCACGTTACACTTTTCAAATTTTACCCCCCAGCGTTAAAGACATATCCATTTCAAAAAAATCAAACGTCGAAGAGGATATAAGTTCATGAGACCGGCATCATAGCGTGGTATGGCGGCGACAGCGACATGATGCGCCGCCATAGCACCAGATCAGAATATCGCACCGTGGCGACCGTTATCGTTAACCTATATCTGCACAAACGACTTCAATCGGCGACCGTAATTAAATTGTAATAAGTTAAAAGTTGAACTTTATGGGCGAAAGGAAGCATGATAAAGTTGAGAGCGAATCGCGGAAATAATATGGAAAAGTTGAAGTAAGAAGGGTGAATTGGGCATAAGGGTGGCGGAAGGGAGGCCAGGATACCCGTATATACATGATGGCACCCTCGTTATGCCGCATTACAATAAGTTCACCATTCATGAGTGCACAGCCAGCCTATTTCAAGTCATTAATTCGGAACAATATTACGACGACCTCTTGCGTCTCCGGCTCAGGCCCGGCCGCAAAACCGGCTATAATTTTATCCCATCAACCTTCATAAACATTATCGATAAGCAACGATTTTCCGAAAGCTTTTTCAATCAAATTTTAATGGTAAATCCCGAACCGAGAGTCGAAGTTTTTTTCAAGCTAGTTTTTCTTTTCGCCAAAAGGTTCGAAAAAAGCTTTATTTTCCGGCGAACCGATCGTTTTCGAGGTGACCTTTTTTTTTTCTGGTAGTTCGGCCGTTAACGTATAGTTGAATTATGTTCGTAAAAGCGTATTAGATTTTTACACTATATTTTCCAAAGTCGTTTATTCGATGAATTTTAGCCCGCCGCTGTGCCATGGCAGCAGAAAGCCGAATCGTAAATTTCGCCAATTTCGCCATTTACAGGAATTACCAGAAATTCCGCGACCTTTTTGTTATTATGTATTTTTTTTTTCGTACAATTTTATCGATTTTAACGATTTCGTCGGAGGGTTTTGCGCGCAGCATTATTGGTTTTTATTATTTTTTCAAACGAGAATTTCGAGAATTTTGGGAAATTACGAGGGGTTTTTGAATCCTTGAACGAAGTATCTTCGGTGGAAAATCGTTGTGATTTATAAGTCGGTGCGAAGAAAATGTTCGTTTCCGATTTTACCTCGTTTGATAGTTTGAAATGTCGAATTTTATTTATTTATTGCTATAACGTTAGATGAAGAAAACGAGAAGGAATTTAGAGGTTATTGCCCATTGCGTAACGTTCCAAATTTTTGGTGGGTTTTATTTGATTTTTTTTTTTGAATTTCATGCCTGTAATCGAATTTGATATAGATGTGCCATTGCTTCTTTGCGCGCAGCTGTTGCAGTTTTTTCTTCATCTTTCAACAAATTCTGCGAAGAAGCTGATTTTTCTTCTTTTTTTTTTTTTGAAAGTTTACCAAATGATGTTCTCTTATGTTTTATTTTATTCTAGGTCTGGAATAATCTCTGCGTCCAATTATTTCTTTCTGCTCCTCTTTATTGTAATGTTTGTAAGATGAAAAGAAAAATTTATTTTCGAATGAGATGACAACATTGAAAAAAAAAAACAATATATCTAATACCTCCTTGGATTTTGACTAAAATTGGTAAGATAATTTACTTCGAATACTTATACATATGAGACATCGTAAAAAATTATTGAGTCCCCTTCCCTGCCCCACCAAAAGGAGAATGGGAGTACATATAGAAGGTTTCAAAGTTAGATCCTTATCACTTCCGAAAAAACACGATGTTTTGCCACCTTTAAATAGTGTCACAGGAACACAGGATAGAAACTAAGGTCATCCTTCTGAAAAAATGTGATCTAAGTTTCTACTTCTAATTGAACCGTTTATTTTGAAATTAGGAATAATTTTCTCCCCTCAACCAGGGGATTGAAAAGTTGAAAATCATGAATTTGAGGAATTTTTGATTTTTACCAAATTCAAATTTTTTGTCCTTCGATTATTCAAAATAGATCAAACAATTTTTTAGTTAGTTAGAATAATTACCTTATTAATTAAAATCTTCAAAATGAAAATTCGCGACAGTATTGCCAACTTAAATTTAATTTATAGGTACAAGTTTCATACAATTTCAGTTAGCAGCACCAAAGGTGCTGAAAAACCTGAATTCTTAGGATCAAGTCCTCAAAACTATACCCCTAATATCACAATCTGTCAATCCATTGCTGAAATTACCTCCAAATTAGATTTCTTCAATGGATTATTTACCGAATAATCCAAAACATTATTTTTCTGCCTCTTGAATTTAAGGTTTTCTAAAATTTTCTCCCCCGTTTCCCTCGGACGAACTTTATCTTCCTCATATTCACATGGAAACCATCAAAATAAACTACAAAATTTCATTCATAAAATTATTAGGTATTTTTCTTGAAATTTTGAGCCCTCATTTCACTTGGGATGAATGGGCAATTTTGTAGGTTTCTCAAAAATGACGAGGAGTAAAAAACCAACGAACTGAGAGGAGGAAACTATCGAAAAATTTAGTTTTGGTGGCAAAGTTATGCCACGACCCCCTTTCCTCTTTCCCCCCCAAAAGTAGTCAAAATTTTCAGTTTTATTTACTGCAGCTACCCTCTTCGGGAAAATTAAAAATCTGAATTTAGATTTTTACAGATTTCGCTCCATATTTTTACATTTTGGCAAAATGTTCTCAGAACTTCACTGGTTAATTTAAAAAATAGAGTTTTCATGATTTAGGGATGGGGGGGGGAAGACCAAAACAAGGTAGAAGGACATTTGTTATTGAAAAATTAAGGGTATGGAATGAAAATGAAGGGAGTGCGTGAGAAAATGAGATGGTTTGTTTACAAAGCATCTAGCAAAAAGTACACATTTATCAAAAATCAACAATGTAATGAAAATCAGAGGTCCAGAGGGAGGGGTCCCGGTCTCGTCCCGGTGACTCCAGCTTTGAGATTTTGAATGAAATCTCTCCGGCTCTGAGGGTTTTAAAAAGTATCTTCTGCTTCGGCTCTAGCTGCAAAAAATCCCCCGGAGGAAGCCCCTCCTCCCTCTTGCTTTGCTCTGGATCTCTGAAAATCTCAGGGAGCCGGAGGAGGATCTCTTCCTTCCAGCTCCACCTTGCATCTCTGACGAAAACTGATTGAATCAAATTGAATCGTTATTCTTTCAAAATTGATTTTTTTTTTCAAATTCGATCAAAAATAGAATATGACCTATGCAATTTTTTTGGTGATAAAATAATTGCTTGTGAATTATTTCATCAATTACGAGTCCCTCTCAAAATATTTGATGAAGGCAGAATTTTTCGTAGGTATTTAATTTTCGCTTACTTGGATGACTTTTTTAAATAAAAATATTCCGAGTTTTATAAAATCTTTTCAAATTTAAATTGTGCTAGTAAAATTTTATATAATCCATAGAATGAGCCCTCTTAATATAACTAAATATTCTGATGACATCAGCATTTAAAACCCTCAATCATATCCATTAAACAAGTTCCAAATAGTCTCATAAATAATTTTTGAGTTATTTCAGTCTATGAATTCATCGTACTTACTCCGTGAAACTAAATTTTAAATAAATAATTTTTGAATCCTAGTTATATTTTTTCTGTAAAGAATTGACCTTTGAAGAAAAATGATCCAAAATTTTGTCTTTTCACGATGCAAATTGAATCTAAATTTTTTGTGCTTAATATTTTAATAATTTCAATTCCCACTGAAACGTTAATTCATCCAATCATTAATTACCTACACTTCCAAGTAGCTAATTTCAAGAGAAACGACGAAGTATCGATTGTCCAGTACGAGAAAAAATGCGGAAGTATTTCAACATTCAATTATACAGCCTTATTTCCCCTTCGGCCTCGGTAACCTTTTCTTTTTCCTTTAATATCGACTCTCATTGCAGATCTCATGCTAATTTAACTATCTCGCGAAATTCTTCAAGCACGAATGATTCTCGTAAACAGTCGATTACCGTCGTTAAGTATTCTAATGAAAAATTTCCTTTTACAAGAGGGAAATTTCGTTAAATTGTGAAACGAATCCGGCTTCTTATCCCTCAGCCGTTCGTTCGGCTTTTCGGGTAATTACCCGCTTCTGGGAAATATCTGTCTGCGCGATTTTTAATGAAATTATTGTAAGAAGCGACGAGACTGGGGGTAAACTAAAAAAACGAAAAGAAACAACAAATCTGCACTTCGAGAATTGTACTAGGTACTTCTACAAGCGTGCTGCTGTATCTCATTTACTGTATTATGATTTTTTTTACGATATCGTTGTGTGTAAACCATCGCTAGGCCACGAAGAGGTATAAAATTAAAGATAGGATGCGGCGAGCTCGTGAAAAACAAGAGAAGAAAGAAGAAAAAAAAAGAGCAAATACTTTTTAAATACGTTTTATACTCCGTAGGTACGTTGCTGAGTAAGGTTTAAAATTCATCAGATGTTTGGATTCATCGCGAACGAGAGATCGCTAGGGACTGAGGAAGGCGAACGGAGGCGCAGGCGGAGTTCCAACAAAGTAGAAAATTTTCGCGTGGAAAAAAGTTTAAACGCGAATTACCGTTATAAATGCAATTTAAAATAAACGTAGTTTCCTTTAATTTTATGTTTCGCGTTCCTTCGACAGTTCTTTTAATTAAGATAATAGAATGAAATTCTTTTTTTTTTACTCCGTTGGCGTACTTTTCGAAAAACTTTTTTTTTCCTCATGTACGAGAAAAAACATTTTCTCTTTGGATGAGGAAGCCGTCGAGGCAAGAGAAAGGGAAACGTGACGGTGGAGGAGGAGCTGAAAAAAAAAGTAATATAAAACGCAGATGTCTTAAATAAAAACCGATAATCAAATAACCAGCAACACGCCAAAGAGGTCTTTTCAAAGGTCTCGCGAAGGCGAATTTCGGAGACAAGTAATGGCAAATTAAAAGGGCTTTTCATCCCTTGAGAAATTAAAAAAGGCACTATAAAAGCACACGCCTGCCTTTCTTCTCACTAACTCTAATTTTCATACTAACGAAACAAGAAAAGAGAGACTTCGTTAGATTCAAGAGCTTTTTTGGCTTATGTCCTTTTCTTAACTGTATTAGGGATTAAGCCTACAAGTTTTCGTCGTCTTAATGGGCAACAATGTAACATTTCTTTTATAAACTTTCTTTATGCGTTGGTAAGTTTATCCGTTGTGTTCGTAAATTTTACATTACTAATTCGTGTCGCTGCAAAAAGTAACCTCTCCTTACTTAAATTTAATTCTAAAGCTAGATTAGCGACCAGCAGCGTGTCTCCCAAGTCTACGCTACGCTATTCCATAGTTTTTCCCTCTTTTATCAAAACTTTCTTCGGATCCCTGCGTCTTCGTCTTCAGCCAGCAATGTTGTTGTTGTCTCTTGTTTGTATATGGCGTTTAAAGCACCATACGCCATACCATCGTCTCTTTCTTGCCAGCACATCGTGGTAGTACATAAAGTCGACCTAATGCAGTCTTAATCCTTCTACCATCGTTAACCCGGCCTCAAAGACGAAACAAATTCGTTTTTACGCTCATTTCCGTTACATTCGTCTCCCATTTCGCTACCGAACCATTTCCCTGGCTTGAAATTTTCTTCGTCGTGTGAAATTGAAAGTGTAATATCTGGACGCGAATCCAACCTGGGTGCAATTTTTTTCCCCCAAATAACGTAGTTTATCGCGGAAACGAAAAAAATACCCGGGATGGGTTCGATTCGACCTAGATTTCGTATTCGATAAAAACACACGACGCTAATTTAAGACCATCCAGCTAATGATCGCGGTTGTGTGAAATTATTCGATCATTGTATTCGTTTGATTATTATCTATGAAGCGCGTGGGTTTTATAATCAACGCTCTTGATAAATGAACGGTATATAAGTAGCGAACTTCTGAAATAAAGTCAGTCTCTCTGTTCCTTTTTTTCCTCGACCTATTTTTTTTTTTTTTTGGTTATTTATGGGGTAAAAAATGCGAGAGCTTGGAAAATCGATGGCGTATTTTTAGGATTTCCTTTTATTTTTTTTCTCGGATGCGAGTTTGCGAAAATGTGAAAGAAGATTTTTTGTCGTGTAGTTCGCAGCACAATGGGGGTTTGGTTGCGGTTCACGATGGAAAAATTCGCTTTAAAATAATGGTCGAAGAGGGTAGATATGGGGTTTGAAGGTCTGCAACGGGTCGAAGCTGAGTGATGGTTTGATGTTTTTTTCCATTGGATGGGGTTTTCTGGTACAATTTGTTCGGGGTGTTGTAAATTAGATGGATTAGGAGGTTGAACGAAATTTTCTCGGGGTTGGTGGATTGGGATGAATTTAGGTGCCATTTTCAATGTGAAATGGTATCGAGTTTTGCGATCAAATTTTTCGAACTGGTGTCTGAACAAACATCTGGGGTCTGATTTGAACGATAAAGGTGTAAGTTGAGAAAGATGGAGTGGTATTTTATCTGAAGGCTCCCCCTCCCCCAGAAATAAGCTTTGAAATTTCATCAAGTGTCACAATATCTTGAAATACTGAGTCAGCATCGTCCTCAACTTTTAATTTTTGCAGATATTATTAGATTTCGAATTTGAACCTGCTTAATGGACTCAAAACTGAATGGAAGGTAGGTAGACTGTTGTTTCGTTTAGAAATTGAAAACGAAAGTTCGAAAACTTCCAATTCAAAAAATCAGCTTCTGCATTGTTTCTTCAATCCTAGACTAGCTCTCACCAAAAAAGCAGTTGCTCTAGTCGATTTTTTTTCATTTTTTATTTTTTTAAAAAAAAAAACATTGTCTCATATTTTCATGAAAATTATTGAGGTTGGATACTATTCTTACCTACTAGTTCAAAAAATAAAATATTGCCAATATTCCTCTCGACGCCTTCAATTGTCAAGCCAGCAACTTCTCTCACAGCAGTCAGTCAGGTTGATGACCCATCAACGTCCTTGCGATTTAACAATACACCTGCGTGCCAGCCAGATTCGGATACAGCCGGTAACTCGATCGAAAAAACGTTCGATGAACACATCGCTTGTATGTGACAAAAGAGAACAAAAACACTTGAGAAAATTGAGCAACTTTTTTTTTTTAATAATAAAGAAAGAGAAAAAATGAACAAATTTCGTTCTGATGATTTTTTGCAAGACTTCAAAATTGAAGGGAATACTAATAATGAACATCAAAATGAAAAAATGCTCGAAAAATTAGCTAATTTTGAACATCAATAGAATTTTAAAAATTATGAAGATTTCAGATTTCGTTATGGTATGATAATTTTTGCTCAAAATTGAATTTGTGAGGGGCAAATGACATTTGCAAGTTAAAAAAATGATAAAAAGTCAGGGAATTTTGAAAATTTTGAAAATCGAGGGAAATTGTGGGAGCTTAGAAATTTTTATTCGATTTTTTAAAATCTGGATTCTGGAAGGATATTCATCTGAAAAGTGATTTTCTGTTCATTTTATTGTAACATTTTCAATAAAATTTCCATTTCTTAACTGATTTGATTTTTTTTACATAGATGCATAACCGGTCCTAGGTGAAACTGAAACATTCATATTATTATTTGTATCATTTTTTTGATCTTTAAATTATGTGAATCCCCCCCCCCCCCCCAGAAAAAAATAATTATATTCCTACGATTGCTAATTTTTCCACTTCTCTAGTTTTTCGCTCTGGTTTTGTTTGGACCATAAAAACGATTTCTTCTGTGTTTTTGCAAATGAAAACACAAGTTTTTCAAAAAATTGTTCGCCTCCTTGAAAATTCAAGTGTGCATGACAGTCAGTCCTCCATCATATTCTGTTCACTACACGAAGACTTCATCGACTTAGAAAGTCTAGCAAATCTTCCAAAATTGAAAACACATGAAAATTAATTTTGAGAAATATTTCAATCCTTGGTCATAGGGAACGATTTTCAATTTCTGACTCATTGTAAAGCTTGATTTTAAAAAATTTTCGAAAAAATTCCAAAAAAATTCCATGAATAATGCTACTTTTTTTTTAAAAAAAATTTTGCTCATTTCAAAAAAAAAGTCACAACCGAAATGAATATTTAGTCAAACAAAAATCATATCTTTCAGTTTTGCGTTTCTTTGAGACACATTGAAAATTCTTTAGAAAATTTCTTTTTTAAGAAAATCGAAAGCTTCCTTGGCTACTATCTAGCGACAGAATTTTACCACCACCTCCTCCTCCACCTCCACCTTCTCCTCATTCAATCATTTCATGTTCTTTAAATACCAGTTATGCAAAAGATTTCCAAAACTTGATGAAATGGTAGGTATATTATGCAACAAGGGAGTAAAATGATTTTTTGACGAATTTTGAGGTTTATTGCCCGAGCGAAGCGAGGGAAATGAATCAAAATTGTCGAAAATCATTTTACTCCCGAGTTGCATACGATATTTTTCGTTATAGAGGGAGAAAAACGCGAATTTAAGCACTCGAGCAATTCACGAGAGGGAGTAATGTAGCGCTTTACTCCCTAGTAACGAAAATTAGTTTTTTAAAAACTGGAAAACTAAGGAAAAATCATTTTTGAAATTTTGCAGACATTCTATTTCAGAGATTACGAAATTCCAAAAATTTTCGAAATTTTCTTATGATCTTTTATGGTAGTAGGTACTATTTTTAAGATCCTTTCAATTTTTATGTTTATCCAATTTTTGATTTTTTGAGAATTTTTGAAATTTTGTTATACGAGTCTGAAATTGATATCTCAATATTCCAAAAACAAACTGAGTACATAGTATCTTTTTGAAAGCAGTTCAGTTATTAATTTTTTTTTTCACAATTTTTGAGATTTTGAGATTCCAAATTTTTTACTTCAATATAGATTGGTAGCTCCCAATCAACAAAATGGAAATTTTTTGTTTTTAAAATCAACTGCTTACTAAGTACCTTCTCATATTCATGCTATTAAAATGATTGGATTCAAAATCATTGAAAAGAAAATTTTCTCTCTTTCAATTTTTTTTTTTTTAATTTGTCCATGTTACTTACATTTTTAAATGTAAATAGTCAGTTGCATTCAAATTCCACAGACTAAGTCTGGTTTTTTAACCAAAAAAAAAGTATCACTGCCTTCCACAACCAAATTGACCTCGAGATAAAATCCTACCAGATCTTATTCCACTTGAATCAAACTTTCCCCTTCTTTTCGAATTTTGATTTAGAAAGTGAATACACACACAAAATGACACGACTCGGTTGATTCGAAGGGATGCAGTACCTCCGAGGCATAGCAAGAGTTTTGTTTCCGTCTGTCCCCCTCCTCTCTGAGTCCTCTCTCCTTACTCTTTACATTCTTTCTTAAATGATTACACGTTTGGACGAATCAAATAAAACGAAACGTCTGCGTAAGACAAAACCCAAACAATTTATAAAGCCATGAAAATCGAATAAAATACTCCCTCCGCAACGATGCACTTTTGAATACCGGATATTCTCCGGCATTTTTCAATATCCTCTATCTCAATATTATTCGAGTATCTGCTACTATCGAAATTTCCTCGCAATTTATATCAATACCTGCAGAATTTCTCAAATGGTATGTTGAAAATTAAACTAGAACTGTTGGTTGGCATAATCCGTAAGGGAACCGGCGGACAAAATGGCGAAAATCCGGATTAACGACCAAAGAAGTAGAGTCTACGTACTACAAAGCGTATGAGAGAAAAAAAAGTTGCACCATGGCGACGTTAGATTTCGCTTTTTTTTCTTCTTTTTGCTTTGATTCTTCTAGCTGATGCACAAATATAAAAGAAAATACTTATATATTTTTTCAATGCTATTGTTTTCGCATTATGCATGCCATCTTCTCTCGACCTGGATCTTTTGTTTAATGGGACACCATTTCGCTCCGGTTAGCAGTTTTCACGTTTTTAAATACTTTTGACAGTATCGTAGATTAATTTTTTCGTCATTGTTGGAAAGTTTTTCCTTAAATATCACGTGTTTCATTGTTGCCGACGATTTTCTATTGTTGCTATTTAGCGTTGTCGTTGTGCAGCTCGCGAAATAACCGAGACCTATACCTAACATAATATTAAACCATATACGTCGGCGTCGCACAGCGTCGACTTTTATATACGTACATAAAACTACTCGAAAAAGTTTTCTCTAGCGAGCGTAATATGTAGAAAATGAATTTTTTTCCCCTCCGACGACGACGACAAGGACGAAGACGAGGAATTCAGAACACGTGAAACTTTACAACGAAGACCGCTATTTAAGGGCGGAACTCGTGTACATGTAAAATTCACACCGCCATTATGCAAAATACTGGTACACTCGAACGCCCGGCAAAAGCATCCTGCATCCAGCCCGCCGACACGTTTATAATTTTATAAAATCACTCGCTCCGTGGGCCTGGGCGGATGGCAAATGGCGAAAGTTAACGTGGCTTTGGCCGGAAACGCGCCGCATTACGACAGGGATCGCAACGCCGGAGAGGGATTAAATCAATAATTACTTAATATTGTCCGGTTTAATTCAACTTCCAAGTATGTGGCAAATGAAGCCGCGCTTTTAAATGTTATAACGCTGTTCCTAAATACCATTGACATTACTAATGGATAATGATCGTCGTGTTTTATCCACCTCAACGCGATATTCATTTCGAGTAATTTACTACGAGTAGAGAGCACGTTACCCTAAAATATTCACGTCACAACGGTTGACATTCCGACCGCCGCAAGTTTGCAACCTAAATGTACCCTTATCTTTGACCAAAACTTGGCAGTGGAATTATTTGGTTAGCGAACGAATGCGAATGTGTGCCGTGTGTTGTGCACACGAAAGGATACAGATTCAATTTCCAAAAGTGACAGATAAAACTGATTTTACAATATTTGACGTTTAAATACATAATATTTTACACCCCTGTGTTGTTGCGGTGTGGTGTAGGCTTTCCGGAGTATGAGAGAGGGAGTGATTTTTCATGTGAAGGCAGAAAAGGGTGTTTTAGAATTACCTTTAATTTGATCTGTCGTTTGGGCTGAGATTGGATTATTACTGTGAAAAATTCAACGTGAAGTAAAGGAATGTGATACACGGTTTTTTTCACTATTTACCATATTACCTCTATTCACTAGAGAGGTATCCCAAATTGTAGTAAATTTTTGAACCCAAACAGAATGAATCAAAATACAACAGACTTCATATCCAAAATTTCAAGGTGCTGATGTTCATTTTTTTAATTCTGGAAAAATTTTGAAATTTCAAAATTACCCCATTGCCCTAAAAAATATGATAATTTCATACCCTATTTTTGGCCTTTCGAATCGATTGGAGGCGGTTTCAAGAGGTTTCGAAGCCTCTAGAAAATTTTGAAATTTCTCAAAGTTGGAGGAAAAGCTTATAAAAATGGTTCATATGTAGGGGTGTGTTCGGGTCAAGTGGAACGATTTTTTTAAAAATCAAAATTATGAGCTCCCTACCAAAAATAGAAATTTCGTTTTTGGCTCGTTCGAAAACCTCATCTTTTGGCTACAAATCCTCCCCACCCTTTTCCATTTTGGTCAAAAGACGTCCGAGCTATGAATTTTTTTCTGAAGAGGGAAAAATCGTTCCACTTGACCCTACAGGCGGGCAGAGTTGTCATTTTACACGTAGAATATGTTATTCTACATTTTACGTAAAAATGTGTAAAATGTAGAATATGTAAAATTATAAATGTAGAATATGTAAAATGTAGAATAATTCGAAAAACGTTTCTAATTGGCTAGATTTTATGTTTATGACAAAAAAATACAAATAATTACTCGATGATGACTCTAAAAAAGGTCATATAAGCCCAAAATAATGGCAAACTGACGACAAAATGAATTTTCAACTTATATTCTGATTGTCCCATTTTGACAATTGATGGAATGAGTCATTCCATCAATTGTAAAATTTAATTTATTATATTCTTATTTGAATTTTTGATTGAGACAATTTACATTTACAACATTTAGTGGTTTAGATCTTACGATTTTACATGATATTTTACATATTTTACTTTTATTCTACATATTCTACATTTTACATATTCTACATTGTCCAAATGGATATTCTACTTTACATATTCTACATTTTATTCTACATAATATTCTACATTTTACATTCTACATGACAACCCTGCAGGCGGGTCAAGTGGAATTGGGGGGTGAGTCAAGTGGAACAATTTTTTTTATAAAGCTCGAAAGCTCAGCTTCCTGTGCACAGAATCGCACCAAAATCTAATCACTTTTTCTCCAGCACGATCTACGCCCACTGTAAAAATTTCAACCCAATCTGTTTAGTGAGGAAAGCAGTGTTGCCAATTTTACAAAAATTAAAAATTTTTGGTAAATTTTTTGCCTCTTCAAATTTTTGATTAGGCAAAATTGGTATGCAATGATTTTTGATCCTTGTTCAATGACCTTTCATATGCAAATTAAGTTTTTGGGTATCTCAATTTTTAAAATTTTTGGAATTTTTGTTTTTGAAATTTTTTTTAAAAAATCAAAAATTCGAAAAATTTGAAATTTTTTTAGTGATTTGTGTACAATGGGGGATGAGTTTATATTGTTTGAAGGAAATGGAGCTTCAGCTACGTCGTAAGTAAGATTTCATTATTTGCTGGCCCCTACAATTTTTTTTACGAATCAATTTTTGCGTTCCGGAAATTTTAAGTCACCCTGTATTCGAACGAATAAAGCAGAATTTTTTGGACAAATCCATCATGCTTTGAAAATTTTTTCCGGGAAATTGTCAGCGAAAAGATATGGATTTGGACTAAGAGTTGCGAATTTTAAAAAATTCTGCTTTAATCGATCAAATAGGTCACCAATATTAATGGTAATCTGCGATTAGAAATGCTGAAGTACATATGAACCATTTTTATGGGCTTTTATTCAGCACTGGAAAATTTCAAAATTTTCTAGAGGTTTTGAAACGTGTTGAAACCGTCTCTAATTGATTTAAAAGGTTGCAAATAGGGGTACTTACATACAAAATTTCAGATTTTTTCACCTACGGGATAATTTGTGAAATGAACTTAAGCGTCTGTAATTTTGGATATGGACTTCTTTTATACCGTAATTTGGGGTGACTTTGAAACTCCGGGGTGAGTTTGAAAATACGAGATTTTCATTTCCAAGTGCCCTGCTCAGTGCTCATACTATAATGGAATTTCGGTTAGAGCGGCTTGGTATCGATATATTGACCAGGCATGAAACAAAACCCAGAAGCGTTGATCTAACCAATATAACGTATTATCATTTATTTACAGTCCGCCAAAAGTTGACTAAAATTTTGCATGAAAAAGTGGTGGGTTTAAACTTCTCTTGCAAAAATTCAGTTTAATATGTGAATTTTCTGCAAAAAATTATTTTAATGTGGAGTTCTGTGGTGAATACAATGACCTATGAATCATTTTGATACATTGCATACATTTTGAGTAATAGCATTTCTCCCGACTAGGGTGAGTTTGAAAGCCCTAAAATTCATTTTTTTTCAATTTTTTAAAATTTTAAACTAATTTTTTACTAATTTCTTTAAATTTCTACCAAAACTTTCAAAGAGTAGTGGAAATTGCGATGTAAGTTCCCATAAGACAATTAAGCATTTATTGACGGACTTCACAATGTTTTTTCAACA
Source organism: Pseudococcus jackbeardsleyi (assembly GCA_038380155.1). Taxonomy (NCBI): domain Eukaryota; kingdom Metazoa; phylum Arthropoda; class Insecta; order Hemiptera; family Pseudococcidae; genus Pseudococcus; species Pseudococcus jackbeardsleyi. The sequence continues at coordinate 23,572,222 of CM076239.1, read as the reverse complement.
TATACTTAACTGTTTTTTTTTTTTTTTCAAAATATGTACTTTTTTGCATTGTTTCTGACTTTTTCCTTCGTAACAGATACATTTTTCGCTCAATTTAGCTCAAAATTGGTATAGGCACTATTGAAGTGACTCCCATCGATACATTTCAAAATTGGAATTCAAATGTATTTTCAATCTCACCCCAAAACCCGGGGTGAGATTGAAAGGCCCCTTTTCCTCCGCTGGGCAATGCTCATTTGCACATCGAGTTTTTTTCAAATAGGATTAAGCGGAGGAGATTAAAATCTCTGGGCAACATTTTTTTCCTTTTTTTGATCGCCCCCCCCCTCCTTGATGGTATTTTGCTCGGAAATGCAAAAGCCTTTCACAGATACCCCATATTACGGTATTAGGTACATAATTATTTTTTTCGATCCACGTACAACTCAAAAATGATTAATTGAACAATTTGGAAAAGTATTTAATGTTAATAAAAATACGAATTTTGTATGTTTGGTTTTTTTTTTGGATAAATTTGTTTTAAAAACACTTTGAAAAAAATATTTAATTTTTTTAAAAATTTTCTGACTTCCTCAGATTTTCTCTTCCAAAATCGCCACTGTCTTTTTGTCCATTATCAAAATATCGTTTAAGATGATGTTTTTAGCCATATTCAAGAAATCAATTATTCCCCAGAAAAATTGACTTTTTTTTGTCAATAGTTATGCAATCATTTTCCAACAAAAAAATTTTTTAAATATTTTTAAATTTTGAATCCCATCCTGGTGATGAGAAATTTTTAACTTTTTTTTAGGTCATTTCACACTTTTAAAAAAATCTACCTCAATTTTTTCCCCTAAAAAACGCATCATTAAATTATAACGGTTGTCTAGAATATTCGAAGTAGGTACCTAGAATAAAATTTGTACTGTTTCATTAAACTAGAAATGGAATACAAAACAGAACAAATCATAAACCATCAGTGGAAAATTTCCTCTAGCTCTGGTGCTACAAAATTCAATTATGTTTCATCCCCTTTTCTAAGGGCATAGGTAATTAAAGTGTAATGCGATGTGGTTGACTGTAGGTACTCAAAAGGGCAAGGATGAACACATTGATAAAAATATATCTAATCGATTTGAACCCGTAGCCAGAAATTCTTCTAGACCGGCGGTTATAAGTATACTCTTCAGTCTACAGATACCTATATTGAAACTAAATACCCTAATAACCGCTGACACATCTTTCTAAACCATCCTATACGCTATCTAAACTATAAACATAAATCTTCACTCGGACGTTCATTAGTATCGATTATAGCCCTTCGTATTTCGTGTACACCGCTGTACACGTTAAAGCAACGCCACCCAGACGTACAAACGTATGTAGGTGGTAACCCCAAAAGTCAATTCGTTAATTAAAAAAAATTATATCGAAATAAAATCAATACCTATGTATCGCCTCCGACACGAATATAGCGCGATAAAAAGTCACACTCTGAGAATATTACCAGTCAAGGGGTTTTTTTCCTCTTCGTAAACTCGCTATACTGCGTTCACTTGAAAATACTTTTCCTGATTGGGTAAATATTTAAATGAGAATATAATGCGAATGGAAATACGCCGGTGGAAATCTATTTTGTAACGAGACGCAGCCGGGTAATTTGCGTCGAGCCAGAAAAAATATCTTAATTTATTTGCAAACCATATCAAAGTTGAAGCTTGTAAAAATTTCATCTCCGGAGTTATTCTCGTAATATTTCGCGTGGAAAAAAAAGGAGAACGAAGAAGAGAACGAAAAGCCGAAGAAGAAAAAAAATAATACGAAATTCTTCTCTTTTTTTTTCTCAAAACAACCTCTATTCAGAGTAAATTCGCGATATAAAAGAAGAGGAAAATCTTAAAGCGAAACACGGTGTTTTTTTGTAAGAAATTTGCGAATTTTTTTCGCCGCGAATATTCCGTCGCATTGTTGTCGAATAAAATACTTAATTTTAGATTTCATCGGGGTTATTATTCAGTTGATTTTTTGAATCGCGAATCGGAAGGTTTTTATTAAGGGGTGCTCGTGCTCGTGTATTTTTTTCCATTTTCCAGACACCGGTTCGAGGATTTTTCAATGTATACTTCGATGTGGTAATACGAAATGATAAGAATAATAGAAATAAATTAATTTATTTAAAAGTGAAAAATAAGTCGCGTGGAAGCCGAAGTAAATTATTTTCGGGTAGAAGCTGTTGTTTTTTTGCTGGTTCTATAAATAATATTTATAAGCGATAAGTAATTTAATATTTGAATAAGTTTGCTTTGTTGGTTGTGAATTCCTCGGAAAGAGTAATGCTATTCGATGTATAAGATGTGTCTGAAAGAGAACTCGCTGAAAGGAAATGTCCAAATTGAATTTGATGAAATAGGACATTCTCAGAGACAGATATGTATCGTGAATGAAACCTTCTTAATTAATATTTCAGTTTTCTTTGTTCATTTTTCAGAATAATTTGAAGAATTTTGGAAAATTTGAAAATTGTATTTGTCTGTAAAAATGTGGTATTTTTTGAATATCTTTCTCAAAGTACATACTTTTCTGCTAAAATTGATGAGAATTCTATCTTCACTTGATGCTATGTGAACAGTAAAAGGAACAATGTTTTTCAATTTTTTTCCCCAAATTTTGATGGGAGCCTATGTGCAAAAAATATTTATGAAAAGGAGATTTGGTAAAAATTCAGGGATTTTGGTCTATATTAAACCCAATCAACGAAAGTTCAATGTTGACAAAATTTTGATTTTTTTTTGTTTATTGGTGATGAGTATAGTCGTCTCATCACTAACAAAAGGTGAAAAAATTCAATTTTTTGGCGGTAGGTAAGTTTGCAAATATTCCTATTCAATTTTTGTGTGGCCAAAAACACTTTTTCTGAGATGTTTTGGAAATGGAAAGGTATGCATATGAAATATCCTTTTGGGCTCTATTTTGGGTGTTTGATTTTGATTCCAAATGGGAGTTGGACGACCCCCCTGAACCTATCCATACTTTTTAGCTCCATTACTTTGAAATTTTATAGCATTCCACGCTGATTTGAAATCCCAAAAATGGATAAAATAATAGAGGTGAGGTTTCTGTTACATCCATCTCGAATTAAAATTGAACTCCGAAAATCAATCGAAGTCCGAAGATTTTTTGTTTTTTCTTCCAAATCAGAAATCATTTAGGTGCCTAAATGGGGAAGTTAGAATTTCTTACAGTTCTCAATAGTGATAATTGATGATTCAAGTTTTAAATATTGAGTAATCAATTAGAAAAAAAAAATAATGAGAAAGATCATAAATGCAGAAAATCGTAAACAGAGATTCAGCGTGGAGTCAGAAAAAAGAGGACCCTCTCCTGACGATTTTTTCGGAGCCGGAGCTACAGAGACTCTTTTATGTAACTCCCTGAGCAGTCAGAGTGATTTAAAATAAATCTCGGGACTGGAGCTGGAGTCGAAAGAACCAGACCTTCTCTATCCAGATCTCTGATCTTAAAATTCACGATCTACAGTTTTCAATTCTCTCTAGAAGACCATAGTGAAATCCAGGTTCAAGGTTAAAAGATGAGGAAGATGTAGAAAAACAGTGGTTTTTTTCAAATGTGGCACTCTTTTGAGGATTCTCAGTTCTGGTTTCTTTGGGTTGGGGTTAAATTTTTTTTGCGAAAGTGTATTTGGTGGCCTGAGGAACGAAAAATTTAAACAAATAAAAAGTGAGCTGTATTTTTTTATTCACTTTTTTGCTGCTCATATGTTCAAAATTCACGAAACTTGACCTCAAAAAACTGAAAGTCGAAAAAATATCATAAAAATTTAAGAAAAAAATTACTAAAATCGAAAAATCCTTTTTTACACATTTTATTATCAGTTTTATTTGATTTTATAAAGTTGATTTGAAAAAAAAAGGAATAAAAATTGCTAAAAAAAAAATGAAAGAATTGAAATTTTTTATTTTATGAATAATTTCTCATAAAGTTTCAATTTCATTCATTTTGAGGCTTTTCAATTTTTAGATTATGCCCAATAAGTAGATTTCTAATCAATAATTATTCATGTATTTTTGGAATTTTGGAAGACTTCCAAGTTCCAAATAACAAAAAAGCCATTGCGCTTTCTTATTCCAAATTCTGAAACTAGGGGAAAAGTCAACTACTCTCTCTTCAAGATGAAAAAAAGGGGGCAGAGTAAAACTATGCACATGGAAGAACTGATATTGATATTCGATCACTGTATATTTTCCATTACCGTGCATTTCTCTGAATCTGCTACCCCAAAAGCTGTAATCTCGAACATCTTACGTTAGACTTGAAAAAATATCCCGAATCTGTTTAACCGAAATACTTTTGCTTGAATAACCAGATCTCTAAAAAAAAAATCATTTTTCATACCGAACGCAGCTTAGATTGCCTTATCCAGGGATGACGATTAAACTAAACTAAATCGGATGACTCCAGAATTCAGATAGAAAAAAGAAAAAATTAATCAAACCAGAGTTGAACATATTTTGCTTTAATTTTAAAATGGTTTCACTTTTTTTTCAAATTAATATTTTTTGTTGAAATTTTATATGGGTTTTTCGTCAACCACAAATACGTGAGCCTGCATATAAGAAACACTCAAAGGGGTCAAAAAATGGTTTTTGAGTCAGGGTTTCCCCCCTTGATTCTACTCCTTCTAAAAGGTCCAAAATCAGTGTCAATTCAAAAATCAATTTTTAATTTCTTAAGGTGGTTTTTAGATCCAGATTTGATGAGATTGTCGCCAAGTGACCTGATTCGAAAACATTTTCGCCTTTTCCTGCTGGATTAGCTCAAAAGCTTCTCCAAGTGTCAGAAAATTCATTTTCTGGTCTCGTCTATTTTTCAATCAAATTTTAGATCCTATTTTATACTTATGGAGTGGACAACTTACTACAAAAAAAAAAGTTGCCAATTGGCTGGTTGCTTATTCATGATTTATATTACTTGTCAGTGACTTTCTAATTATACAGAGACAAATTGTTACCAAACTGATTAAATTTATTCGATCAGCTTACTAACGACGTACAGATGACTTGCTGAAAATCCACGAAAAAAAAAACTCATCATCAAACTACGACCAACTAGATAAAACAAATTCCAAGACTTTATTTCTTTTTCCTCGTAAACTTTTCCAAGCTTTGTGAAATTTTCTCATCGAAGCAACTGCATTACCCTTATCCCGAAATTATTACATATTCTTACGAGCAAGCGACCTGCAGTAAGTAATATTGATAGAGCCAGCTTAATATCGCTCGCTCGACTCATTTTAAGCTTCCTTTTATTCAAATTCCGGCAAGAAAAAAGAAAACAATCACCGACCCCGATCTTCGCCCGCGCCATTCGGGACATTTCAAATGACAAATCGATTCGGAACCTTATTCGTACACACAGGATAAAATACCCATTGGAAATGCACCCTCCGGATGCAGATAACGATATAGGCACATGCACGTCGTTTATTTTCATATAGAAATTACGCTATCGGCGGAATAAAAAAAAAGTGCATTTCAGGGAAAACTTTTCCAAGACTAGGAGAGAAAAAAAAGAGTACTCTAGAATACGTCATAGAATATAGCGCTGTTAGCGTAATGAAAAATGATTTTATTGATCGGGATGGTGCCGCGGGCCGGGGGGATGCCGCGGTATACGCGATATGGCGCATTATGCTTCGGCATTTTTGCGGACCGAGATTTGAAAGCGAATAAAATTCGCATTTAGCGTATCTCGGCCTGGAAAATATTCTCATCGGTGGTACGTTGTGTGTGTAGCATATTTCGAATAGTGCCCCGTATCAAAGGAATAATAAAAGCTGAAAATATGTAGACCTTGAGTATGAGTTTTGCGATGCTGCTCTCTTTTACCCAAAACTTCTCACTCTCCGGTTTTAATCTTGCGTTCGTATTTAACAAAAACGCTTCCTCGGTTCTCGCCTTGTGGCGGTACCGCGATGCTTTGTATGCCCCCCGAGTCCCCCTTCGCCGTTACCAATGTCGGTGAAATCATTTTGAGGTATGCGCGCCCTACTACAGCGCGAATATATGAAGTAAATCTTTTAATTAATTACATTTACATTTTGTTAAATTAAATTCAACTCTTAGACGGAGTCGTTGATAAGCTAATGTACGGTATGCTTTTGATTAACATTTCAACATTTTATAGCTTAGGCGAATGCCAGTATCAATATTTGTACGTAAATTTGTTTTATAGCATGCAACTTGCAAAACTAATCTCGGGCGAAAGTTCTCCAATGTAATGCTCTTTTAATTCACTTATTCTTCGTAATGCTGCTGAAAAGTTTACCTTTTGCAAAGACATAACGTATACAGACACATGCACACGGTTGAATATCGTCTCTTTGTTCAAAAGCCAACTGTTTCGTGTACTTGCTTATGTTTGGAGAAATGCTTCTCTTCTTCGGTGTATTTAGAATTAGCTATCGTTGGTTGGTACCTACCTCTTGTGTACGCGGTTCCTTATACTTATACTAGGTTTGAAATTTCCGCCTTGTGCGTATTTTAAAATGTAATTATCTAGATTTATGTTCGTCGAGTGTTACGAATAAGAAATGTTATCATTTAAATGGCATTTCGGCTTCAATGGATCTTTTAGAGTTTTAGTTTGGAAGGGAAGAATGCAACGTTGAAACGGTAAGTTTATATGCTGAATATGCGAAGATGTAAGTTCTTCTTTTGAGGTTCGGTGCTCCTCCAACCGAACTTTGATCGGTGCAGAATGACTCGAGTTGGAAAATATGACTTCTGACTTGAAATGAGTTAATTCGAATGGAGTTTAATGTGAGTTTCTTCGGTTTGATGAACTGATAAAAGTTAGGTTGGTTCTATCAGCTGAAAATTGAAAATTTCGATCAATTTTAGTTTTAGTGTGAAAGCAGTATTGAGGCTTTGCTCATTGACGAGAACTTTTTTTTAAAAAATTAGAATTAAATTTTGGTTTGTTTCATTTATCAATTTCCTAGTGGAGGTCAATTATCATCATTCGGAGAGAAAAATTCTTACCTAGAAAAACTTTTACCGTCAGAAATTGACGAGAGTGATCAATGGCTGACTTGTCCTGGGCTAATTCTACATTTGAAATCCGCCACCTGTTTTCAAAAATTTTCACCAGGGTTCGCATCTCTCAGAAATCAAGGCACGAGGAGGGCCCTCTATCTTAATGGCAATGTAGAATGGAGAAAACAGGTCGGAATTCTTGTGTCTTCATTCTGAATTAGTGAAAAACTACTGATAAACAGGCAGAATTTCAGCACAGAAAAAAGCAGCAAAATACACTGATTTTTCAAAAATTTCCCCTGATTTTCCAGAAAATTTCACGAAATTCACAGATTAGTCAGTGAAATTTCACTGATTTTCTCCTGTGCTGCAGTTCTGACTGTTTCTCAGTAATTTTCGATAATTATCACTGATCTATAAATGAGGAAGTATGAACTTTGGCCAATAATTTTTTAGTTGTTTTATTATCAAAACATAAACTTTTGGTAGATACCAAAAATTTTTATTCAAGTCCAGCTATTTTTTGACTTGGAGCTGAAAAAAAATTCTAAATCTCGGAACAAGAAAAATCTGAGGAAAAGTTTAAAAACTTGGAAAAAAAATTAATGTTGAAAATAAGCTTGAAGAAAAGTTGAAAAAATTAGAAAAGAGAGAAAATTAAATGAAGTTGAAAAAATTGTAGACTTTTGTCTACTCTCGTAATTTGAATTAGTCAAAAAGGACTGATTAAAATCGACAAAATTAAGTCACTGTAGCAATCAGTGAAAAAAATTACTGATTCAATCAGTGAATTTTCTCTACTGAATCAGTAAAAATGAAATTTCAGTGATTTTTAATCGGTAATTGATTACTGATTCAATCAGTAAATTTTTACTGATTTCAATCAGTCAATTAATTTTCACTGATTCAACAATCAAAATTCACTATTTGAATCAGTAATTTTTCACTGATTAGTACATAGTAAAATTACGCTGATTAACTGGGGAATCAGTGGAATTTGACTGATTATCAGTGACTTGATTTTATCTATTCCATCAGTCAATTCAGGCATTTTTGACTGATTCAAATTAAGAGAATAAGTACAATAAATCAAATTAAGTAGTTTCTCTTGAGAAGCCTGTGGGATATATCTACTGGGTTGTCCAAATATCATTCGAAGGAATTTGTTCGATTCAACTGCCTCAGGACATACCAGTTTTTCTGAGGTACAATCGGAAAAACTAGAATGTCCTATAGACCTCAAAATCAGTGGCGTCGCTAGAATCGAAAATTGGGGAGGGGCACAAAAAGGTCCGTGTGTTGAACAACTTTTTTTTTGATTTTTTCGAAGTATCGGGGGAGGGAACTTTTTTCAGTGGCTAAAAATGTGCATATCCAGTGACGTCGGAATTTTTTTGAAAGTGTACGTACAAGTGGGTATGAAAGATTTGAAATTCTTGAAGAATTTCAAAAAAGAGAGGTGAAAAAGAGCCTTTTTTGCATTTTTTTTTTGCCTCGCAGATGGATTATAGAATTGTAAAATTATTTATATCCGAGTAAAGCGATGGCAAAGCTTTGATAAAATTGAGTGTTTAATGTCAAAGAAATATTTTTTTCATGTTGCAATGCTTTGAAAATACATACTTATTTTGATGGAATGGAGAGCGATTCACATTATTGTATAATTTTTAAATACAAAAGAAATTTTCTGGAGACCAAGCAGGGATCAGCATTTTTTCCGGGGAGTCAGGCCCCCTCTGGCTCTCCCTTGACGACGCCACTGCTCAGAATATTTTGCTGGAAAAAATTCAAAATGAAATTCGAAAATTATCCGATGACTTCGAAACCTCTTGAAATCACTTCCAATCGATTTGACATGTTGAAAATAAGGTATCTATCAAATTCCAGCTTTTGGGCACACTTTTGAATTTTTTCCAGGAAAATATTCCGTCCAAAAATGCGAATTTGTTCTGGAAGTTACGAATCTTGGAAAATTGTCTTCTAATCGATTAAATAGGTCACCAATATGGGTAATCCACGATTATAGGTGCTGAAGTGCATGTGGGACATTTTTTATGGGAATTTCTTCCGTGCTGGAAAATTCCAAAATTTTTTGGTGGCTTTGAAACGTCTTAAAACCGCTTCCAATCGATTCAGCGGGTCGAAAATAAGGTATGGTATTTATACCAAATAATTATTTTCTTTGATTCGATCAAATTTTGGTATTTTTCAGGCTACAAGGTATTTCAAAATTAAAAAAATTCGTCAAAATTCGAAAAATGCACTTCAGAACCTGAAATTTTGGTTACGGAGTCCTCTCATGGTGTACTTTCGATTAATTTTTGTTTGGGCTCAGAATTTTACTTCCTGTTGGGATACCTTCCTCGTAAGATCCATCGTTGGTGCTTTATTTGCGCTTCATTGCACTTTTTTTTCGTTCGTGCTTTTGCAGGAATCAAAGTCAGTATGAGAGGTGCTAAGCCTAATCAAAGGACATATCGGGGATTTTTTGATCAACTGGAATTTCAATGCAATGCAATGGAGGATAAAAAAAATTGAGGTCCATGCTCAAATTTAATGTTACCTCTTTCCTCTCTTCATTTCAATCTTGCCCCCCTCTCCCCCCCCCCAAAAAAAAAGAAATCCGTCCTAGTTTGAGTCTTCGAATAATTCTACATAAATGCAAAGGTTTAAATTCATCCTCGACAAATTCCACCCAATTTTATGTTTACCATATTGCTAGGTACCTATTTAATCAATCCTTTCTCCTTTCTCATCTTGAGACGGGCTTTAAATGTAATAATCATTCAGTCAACTGTGCACTAATTATCCTCCTTTTCTTTTTTTTCAGGTAAATAACCATAATTCGTATTAATTCGAGTTCGAAGAACCCCATCCAATAACCAAAATTCAATTACATCAATTACTCCACACCATGGTAAGCTTTAAATTCACTTCCACGTTGAAAAAGTTCGTTTTTTTCGCACCCTACATCCGCCTCGCCGGTATCAAAACGTAAAACCCCTACCAGGGGGCACCGTCGATATATTTCCCACTACCGTCCAAAATACTTTCTATTTTTACCATTTATGTATCGCGTTCTCAATTCTTATCGTGAAATTCCCCCTTTTTAATGGGCTAAAACGGTGACAATGCTAGCACTTAACTGCTAAATACGAATCGGTAGGTCGGGTCGGACGGCGACTCTGACGCGACATCGCTTAAGTATCGAATAATTTAGCATTTACAAATGGCTTCTAAATTTAATAAGTCCAGTCATAAATCGAAGTCGCATTAGTCCCGGACATTTTTATTCGCGTTAATGGAAACACAAAACGTGGAGTACGTTGGGTTTTTATACACTCGCGAATGAAGATGGGAAATTGTCCGATAGCGGGGATGAAACGTAGTCGAGAATATAAAGTATCGCGAGAAGGCGTCATAATTAAAAAAAAAATCATTAAAATTACTCTCGCCAGAAGCAGGGATCTTCGGAGGCCATCCAACTGTATGAATTTTAATCGCGGATAATCTCGCGTGAATGGGTGATTTGCATACGATATAATGACTCTTCGAGCATCTGCATTTTTCGCGGTGAAAAAATGCATTCGCCGGTGTAATGGGGAGAATCGAGGGTACTGTGTGCTTGATATGTTTCTAGAATTTGATATTGCAATAAGAGTATGAAATTATCGTAATAACGCTGCGAGCTTCGAAGGTAGGTAAAGTCACGATGCGGCGTTTAACGCGAACTTCACGTAAAGAATGGCCGACGAGAGTGACGAATGAGAGAGAAAAATAATCCCCTTTCTAATTCGTAAATTAATTACGTAATAATGATTAGATAATTATGGTATAAGAATCGACGCGCCGTTGTATTCCTAACGCTTGATACAAATTCGTAGAAGGACGGTCAAGTTTAAGTTTCAAGAGGTGAATACTAATAAGGCTGAGTGAAAAATTAACATGGTCTAAAAATAGGGTTAATATTTTGTAATCGACCGACATTTTACCAAGTCACGTAATATTCGGTGAACGTAACTAACGTGAACGCAGCGCAGAGGAAATGGCGACAAAACGTCAAGAATTTAATGCTGATTAAAACAACGATGACATCGCCGAACTATTTATTATACGCCAAATTTACTCCATTCGGATTTGGAAATTGAAATTTGTCGTACAAAAGAGCTTCAATTGCTCGTTCCAAAAACTCTTATTTTTTTTAACGAATACCCCGAGGATTCGCTAATTGGCGATTAGAAAAAAGGGTCTATTTTTTTTAATTTATCGCGAGAAATTCTTTTTATGGGTAAAAATTTCGTGTATGAAACGTCTCACGCAGCCCTTCCCTTGGTCGGTTTAAAGAAGCGCTCATGTTATTTTTAACGTTTACTTACAATAATACGAATGCCAAAAATAGAGAATGCAAGGATAAAACTACATAACATAAGAATGTTGCCAACGTTAATGTCTGACAGATGCTGCACAAGCTCGAGGCGCCTTGTCACTGAGAAAAAGTTGCGAAAACGTGATTTTCAAACAAATCCCTATTTAAACTTATTCGTAAAGTTGTGCAATTTTCGATACGTTTCATCAACTCGGTGGCACAATCGCTCCATATTTGAAAGTATAATGCGTATCTTTTTTATTTTCGTCACCCCTTGTGCCCTTCTTTTTTCTTCTTAGTTCAAATCGCAGCTCCCTGCCACCGTCGTAGTACGATGTTCTATAGGTATATACTTAGATTCTTTTTTGTATAGCGACGTATTTATCGTGTCGTATATATTTTCGAGAAGGGTGACGATGAAAAATGGACAAAAAATATGTTTAAAATTTACCCACGTTATTTTTTTCTCTCTCTTTGCAAAAGAGAATAAAAAATGAATTTTCGACTCGACTCGGAAATTTTCGCCGGATAATTGAGCAGTGTTTTCATTATCTCGTTTCTCTTATCGAAATGTAAGGCTACAAATCGCAGTGACATTTTAGACGTGTACATTTCGCCGGATCCGACGCGATGGAGGCGTATTATAATTTCCGAGCCGAAGATTAGAGTAAAATACTACTCGGTTGTGCCTAAATCGATACAAACCTATGTTGAAATAATCGCCAGATTAAACCGTGACGTCATCGGCAGCGTATTACAAAGGGTATAAAATTTAGAGTTGAAAAGCTCTATAACTCCTTCGATATGCGAAATAGGCAAAATTTGTGATGAAGGAATTTTATTGTGAATATTGTGATTTGTGATGAGCCAGGCTGTTCGGGACAGAAAATTTTTTTGATTTTGACGAAAATTAGTGAGGAATTGGTTCAATTTGAGTGGAAGATTTTCCAAAAAAATTGAATCCTGTAGTCCGAAAGAAAATGGAGGTAGAGGTCCTTGAAGTGGTACCATTTGTGAGAAAAGAAGTTGATTATTCATTATTTTGGGAATTTTTTCTTCATGGAGCCTTCCATGCGCCTCTGGTTCATTGACCTTTGAATGTATTACCAATTTTTCGATCGAATCGTTCACTCAAACACCTCAAAATGTGACACAGGTAGCAAGGGCAGAGACTCAATATCGGAAAAGTAAATTTTGCACTAAAGGCAGAAAAGACAGAAGTATCTAAAAGTTTTTTCGCTAATTTGTATGCTATGAATCTTATACTCTCAAATGACTCAGAAATGTTGTTTTTTTGTCTCAAAATGAGCAGTATTGAATGTTTCATCAAAATTTTACCAATAAAAAAGAAGAAATCCAACTTGTGGTTTCAGAAGATAAATTTCAAGGTTGTTTTAATAGTCTAGAGAAAAAAATTACTAAATTTTTTTGATTTTTTTTTTAAATTTGGAATTTTCAAAAATGCACTACAAGCTCAGTTTTCAACTTTTTTTTTGTTTTTTTCTATTCGAAAGAGGAAAAATTACTCTAGATGGTTTTAGATACCTATTTAAAGAGTCAAAAAACGAAGTTGGGCATCGCTGGCTCAGGGACGGTTTCAGCATATTTTTTTTTTGGGGGGGGGAGAAGGGAAAATATTCCAACTAACTACTGTACAACAAGATGTACCTGAAAATTTGAATTATGCTGAAAAGATATTTGGAAACTGGGAACGAGGGATTTTCTCATTTAGAATTGAATGAAAGAGTTTTCAAAATATGCAATTTATTATAGCCCAAGCGAAGCGAGGGCGAAAATTATTGACAAAAATTTTATAAAAAACCTGAAAAATTGTGGCTTCAATATGTGATGTGAATTTTCTGCTCATCTTTTATGTCATTTCAAAGCAGTGATTTTTCATAGATCTTTCAGTCAAAATTATTGATTTTTTTTTATAAATTGGGAATGGATTCAAAATTTATAATTTTTGATTGAAAGGTCAGTGAAAAATTAATAATTTTTGAAATGAAATGATTAAAATACTGCCCGAGCGAAGCGAGGGCGAAAATTTTTCAAAAAAATACTGCCTAAAGACCAAAAAAAGAAATGCACTTTTCACATTTTTGTAATAAAAAAAATCCCCTTTAGGGACCCGCATGCAGGGTCTTCCTGATATTGAAAAAAATCGAACCTGGTTAAAATGCATCATCATTTGTACCATCTCTTGTCGGACTTGAATAAAAGTAAAAAAAATGTAGGAATTTTTAAACGAGTTTGACTAATCTTCCACTTCAAGGTCAATTTTCAAACTTCAAATTTTACCATCTCGAGTTGGCAAAATAATCATTTCAGTCGGAAAAAAATCTCGATTTTGTGGCAAGGTGCTTTCCGGCTGAACCCAGAATTTCCAAACATTACAATTTTTGAAACAGTCCCTTTCGTGCATTTCGAGTAATTTGCAAAAGAAAGGTAACAAAAAAGCGAAAACTTGATTTTAAAAATGAATTTGTAGAACTAAATTTCCGTTTTTAATTTTTGGAAAATAAAAATATTTTTCACTTCGATTTTGCCGACTGGACATGATTTTCACGGATTTTCCGACCATTTTCCAACTATTTGCCAACTGAAAACTGCCTGGGGGGTGTAACACTCCCCTACACTCCCCTCTCGAACCGTGCCTGCGCTGGCTATGGCTGTGTCTCCAATGGAGTCAAAAGTTTGTTGATCGTTTGGAATAATTTTTTAGGATTTTTTTCTAAAAAATTTTCATGAAAATGCAATGCTTCCAATTACATTTTTGAATAACGCCATTTTCATCAAATTTTAAATGGCATATTAGCAATACTTATTGTTGCAAAAATTTTCAAAAAAATTATTGCAAATTTAATGTAATGGCCTAGAAAATTTCCAGTTTTTCAAGTCCTTGGAAAAATGAACTAGAATTTAATGAAAATTGAATTAATCGAAATCGAATCGACTGGAAATTTTTGTCAAAATTTGGATTTGAAAAGTAGTCTAAAAAATTTCATAATGGAAAAACAGGAATATAGTAGGGCATTTTTCAATCATTCCATAGATTTTTTTTCAGGAAAGGAGGACAAATTTTTCTTTTCTACCCTATTACAATCAAAATATAAATAGAATGTGCGAGAGGGAAAACGGGATTTTTCCGTTTGGGGTCTGGGTTTCAATTTAAGACCCTGTACAATTCCATCAAATATTATTGTATGGCGTGGCCGAAAGCAATTTTGTTCAATTTTCAGATGCTTGAGTAAAAAGTTTGAATTTGGTGATTTTTTTTAATTTCTACATTTTTTGGGGAGGGGGGGGGATTTCTGGATGAATTGTATGGTTGTATGGGACTGTTACTTTTGAACTTCCTCATAAAAGATAAGATTTGCATTCAATTTCAAAGCAATAATGGTTCAGGAAGGTGTAATAAATTACTTTTTTGGAAAGGTCTAAGGTTCCTTTTTGTGACTATACTCAAAAATGACCTAAAATTGTTTTTTTTAATTGCCCCGTTTTAGAAGTCTTAAGCTCCGCCTCATTTGGCCAGAAGCTTAATTTTTTTTGAGAAATCTCACTCATCAATTTTTTTGAAATGCAGAATATTTTTATTTGGGTATGTACTTCTAATTGTTCATTTGTAAAATGCCCATTTCTGATTTTTAAGAAACTGTAGTAAAATGAAACTTTTTCAAAGTGTTTTGAATCTTTCGATATTTTGCAATGATATCGTATAATGCTGCTTTTTCGATAAAGTTCATCTCATGAAATGTTCACGTATCTGTGAAATTGAATAGGTTACAGCAGCCCTATTTATAGTAAGCTGTATAACTCGATAACGCGACGAATACGCAAAATAGGCAAAATTCTCGCATGCTCTATTTCACGGCACCAATCATAACATATAATTTATGTCATACACAAAATTTGCCTACCTAACGCATTGAAGGAGCTATCAATAGACCAAACATTCAAAATTACTAGTCCCCTTTAATATCAATTATTTACAGATAAAAATCGACCATAATGAAATTTATTATTGGAATAACGAGCTCGGCCATGGTATTAAACCGTGGTGTTCAATTCATTGCCAATAAATTCCGGCTAAAGAAATAATCGCCTGGGTTTATACACGTCCAACATCCATTCAATCGGTTATATGCTTCGTATGCATAAAAGATGGTTATAAATTGACATAATATTAGGAGACTTCGGTGTGCGGCCGACTCTAATGAAGTCGACGTTTCAACGTCATTCCTAATATCCTCATTTACACTGTTACAATTTATTAGAACGACAGACCGGTACCTGGTGGTATAAATATTCGCGGTATGTTTAAGCTGGACCAATAATTATTGCTGAAATGGTACATGGTAACCTTTGACCCTACACGAGACACTCGACCTGAAACAATTAAAATATTACGCGTACTTGACCGGTGCAAGGGGAACGGTTTGTTGGTGAATGTTGGCTCGGGTTTGAAATTTTTAGCGAGATTTGTTTGTGGAATGGTGAATTTGCTCTCGGAGTCTATTAAGATAGATGTGTTTTTTCTCATTTTTTTCTTACGAGAATACAAATTGAAGCACTTTTATGTACTTTTTTTTTCGAGCGAAGACTTATTCAAACGTGTTGTTTAAATACTTGGCTGGTAAGACGTTCGTGGTACAATTAAATTTTTTTAGAAAAAATTGTTCGAAACCATATTTTTTGGAAAAAGAACAACCGCGGTGAAAAAATTTAGATTTTTTTCATCTTTCAGTTTTTTTCAATTGAGGACCGTTTTTCCAAACTGAGCTAACTTGCAAAAAGTGATTTTTCAGGAAACACAAAAAACTGTCCATAGAAAAGAGAAATAATTTTTTGAAGCTGGTAAAAAGACTAATGTAAGGAGGCTACCTTTCGACATCATGTGGCCTAGGTAGAATTTCAAAATTTTCGAGTGTGGCGCCATGAGAATCGGAAGAAAATGAAAAATAACGAAGTTAGCTCAGTTTGGAAAAACGAAAAAGCATATTTTGTCTCTGAGCGCCACACAACTCGCACAAGTATCGGATTTTTTTTAAGTCGCTCATGTATGGATGGAGGAGAACACTTTCCAGCAAAAAAAACAAAAAAAACTTCAATTCCCTGTACTGAAATTATAACGATTTTCGATGATTTTCGCATTTCAGAACGGTTTTGGTCACAGAACAACACAAGTAACACAGGTAGCGAAATTTTGTTAATGCCATCTGGTGGCAGTGTATTTCAACTACCCGAATCCGTCAAAAGGTCAAAAACGTCAAAAAAAAAGTTAGCTCAGTTTGGAAAAACGGTCCTCAATTGTAATAAAAGAAATGCTGCATTGTTAAGTTTGTAATTTAGAAAATTTCTCCAACCAATTGATCTGAAAAAAAAACTGAAACCTTAAAATTTAGTAATTTCAATCTTCATAATTATTTTTTCTCTGAATTTTCAAATTCAGCGATATTCCAATGGATTTTTCCCGCTTCTCCGTAAAATTTCAAACTGAAATTAAAATCGAGTTTTACGAAGTTTGGGACTGTTTCAGTGTCCAGAATATCAACTTTTTTTGAATTCTGGTAAAAAAAATTTTCAGAGTATGTACTACCGTTGCAGCTGTGTGATTTGAAAAAAAAAATTGAAGAAAAAGAAACTCTTTGAATTTTTTGGGGGAGGAGAAAGGGAGGAAATGTGAGATAAAATTGGTTTTCGAAATGGTTTTTCAGGTTTGCCGTCAATTTTGTCCAGGATTAGGTATAAGAAATTGGTAGGTATACATTTTGGAAATGTTTCTGATGAAGGCTCCAGAAACCAGATCAGCTGTAAAATGGTGAATTTTTTTTCCTGCTAAAATTATCTTTTTAAAAGTTTCAATAATTCAACAAAATTTGTGAAATCAACGCGGGTAGCTGGAATTTTGTTCAAGGACGTTGTAATTTTTTTTCAAAAATCTCCCTCAAGTTCGAATTGATTTAGGATATTTTAAGTGATCTCACTTCCGATAAATTATTTCTGCACGGATTTTCCTGTTGTTTTTTTTTAAATTGAAAAAAAAATTATCCATTTTTTTTCTTCCTAAATTTTTTAAAAAGTGGTCATTTAAACTCTGGATAATCTTAAACGATCATCTCCTGTAACTAAGAATTTCGTAAGCTGGTGTGTTGATTCCCCAGATTTCCATACAGTGCGAGCTGATTCCCATTTTTTTTTTTTGAAAATGTCCGAAATGATTCCCCCTTTTTTCAGGGATACATACGAATTGATTCCGAACGTCTTCCAGCCTATAGCATTATAGAAAAGATACTATGAAGAGGTTGACTGTGTTCTCTCCATATCTCCGGTGCCGATTTATCCAGGAGAGGCCCTTTCGCAAATTATAAATTATGTAAGATGGGAATCAATTCGTATATGTGACCATGTCACCATGTCGAAAAAAAAGGCATTGTGTAAAAAAAAATCGATGTCTTTATTTTTAAGTGTTTGGTTCTGATTCGGTGTCATTTTTACCAAAAACGTGACATATGGTTTATCGATTTTTTTTACACAAGGTCCCTTCTTTCCGGCAGGGTCACATATTCACTCCCAAAAAAGGGGGAATCAATTCCCCTATATTTTTACACGAATTTTTCTCTGGAAATCAACTCACCTACAGCCAAAATTTCAAATTCAAATTTAAACCCTTCTTTCAATTCATTATTTTGTAGAAAAATTGAAAATAATTCTCAACACTGAATCATTTTTGGAGACCTACAATTGATAAATTACACAGATTCAAGATTTAAAAATTGAAAGGATAAGAAATCGAAGATTATTTTCATTGACATTGGTTTTTTATTTGGTTGGATGGGTAATTTCGAATAAGAACTTCAATTTTTTTTTCAAGTTAGCAGAGAAATCCTCCTGGTGATAGTTTCGAGTCTATTCAATTTTCTGTAATTATTTCCTTTGCGAGTTCTCAATTTTTACATACTTACAAAAATTATTTTACACTTTATTTAAAACTAGTTTTTGACCTTCCGAATCAAATTAAAAATGGTTTCAAGACGTTTCCAACCTCTTAAATTTTTTAGAATTTTCCAGTAGGTAACCTTTTGGAAAACAGCCCATAAAAATGATTCATACAAACTTCAGCCCCTATAATCGCGAAATTTCGTATTATGAAGGCCCTTTAGGTATTTTAAGGTCGAAATAAGGTTTATCAACTTTCTGTATTTTTCTTCGATGCAGAGGTACACAGTTGACGTTCTTTAAAAATTTTCTAGGATAATTTTCTGCAAAAAATGTGGATTTGAGCTCTTGAGTTACAAATTTCTGAAAATTGTGGTTTAATCGATCAAATATAGGTCCCGATGCTGGAAATTTTCAAACTTTTTTAGAGGCTCCGAAACGTCATGATACTGCTTCCAATCGATTCTGGCGGTTGAAAATAGGGCGTATGTAGGTATATCAAATTTCAGGTTTTTTTTTTCGCTGATTAGATCAAATTTTCATATTTTACAGAGAAATGAGGTAATTTTGAAATTTCAAAAATTCGCCAAATTTCGAGAGATGAATTTTTTGGATTTTTTGTACGATGTAAGTAGGTATTTTCCTTTTTTTTTTGGTTTCAACTCAAAATTTTACTTCGAGTTGGGTCACCTACTACTTTCCTTTTGAGAAAAAGAGGCCATTACGTACCTTATCCGTAGAAAAAAATAACCATCTCGTTACAAGATCGGATTTTTACTACCTTTTAAAATCCACTCTTCCAAAATAACTCCCGAACCCAGTAAATGCAACTTTTTTACCTCATCTGCGCATCCAAATACCCCTAACCCAATCACGAAACTTCTACCACAAAGTATCCGCAAAGTACCCTTGCAAAAAATTCCAACCGCTTATAATCCTCGTCCTGAAAGTATTATCAGTATTCTCGATATAGTCTGCAATTCGGCCGCTAAAACCGTTGCACAAATGAAAAAAACCCCACCAACCTCATCTCCGGTGATTTACAATTTAACAAATTAACGCGATTATTTGGTATATCGAGTTTCAGGCGGTATTTATAAATATTGCTGGCGCAGTACATGGCGGCGAAGTTGTAACCGAAAACCCTTTTACACAAAATCGCCATATACCATGCAGTAAGTTGGCTTGATTTACGATGGCATTATGTTTAAAGTATAGCTATGGGTATCGAAACATCGCCCCGGCGCGAACCCTTCTTTACCTTATAAATTCTACACCAGCAGCGCCGAGCTGAGCGCCGCCCCCGCCATCCTCATCCCATCGCCATTTCGTACTACTACGTACAAGAGAACACGAATATGTATACGAACGGCTCGATCAACTAACGTGTAAATTCGAAACCATATGACCCAAGCGGATACCATAGATAAGGTTATTATTTATGGCGAAATTTCTGATAGCGGCGTAATAAGGAACCTGGGTAATATTACACGTAAATGTTTAAGAGCTCATTAACTTCGGAGACGAAGAGAGCGAGAAAGAGACAGAGTACGGCTTAAAATTGTCAGCTTTTAAAGCGCGCCATAAACGAGACCGGGTGGCGTATCGGCGGAGGGTTTCGTGTCGCCGAAAATATCGATTTTCATAACGTTGCCAACGTAATTGGCGGTGAAAATTTTATCTTTATGTGATGTGGAAACGCAAATCGGTGCATTTTTTCTCGTTCTTCTACTTCATTTATATTTAAATCCCTTTTTTTTTACTCGGCTGCGTGTAACGATGCCGTGGCACTCCTGCTTCTTTTTCGCCTTTCATTCTGGTCGCCGTTGTTTTCAAATTAAATAATCTATACCGATAAGAAACACGAAGAGTTTTAATCAAGCGATGCTGCACGGTACACGCAATTGAATGAAAATGTTGAAACGTTAACAAAAATTCCGCATTGCGGAGACACTTTAATTTCGTCTAATGTGACAAATGACGACGTTAAGAAAATCCCAGTCTCCGCTCTCCGGCGCAAACGGTTTCCTTTTATTTGAAATTATCAAATCATAATCTCGAGAATCTCGCGCAGCAGATACCTGAATAAATAAAATACCTCCTTGTAATAAGAAGCGTCAGCTAACTTAAGGTATAAATAATTCAAAGCGTAGTGTACATAGAAATGCGAGCAGCAGGCTAAAAGATGCACAGTGTTTTTCGCCGTATTGTATAAACCTTTTCGCTCCCCTGCCCGAACCGAGACTCTCCTTATCTATATTCTCGGTCGTCCTCCATCGTCACACACACATTTTCGCATATCAACCGAGAATCTACTCCGGCGAAGAAATTTCCCTTCTTGCGAATACGAAGACGAAGAACTGAGCTTGTGTATTTTCGTTGCTTTTTCAAGTCGCTTTCTCATATATCATGATTATTACCGAAACCGTAGTCGTATTCGAGCGCGCGTTTTCTTATTAGAATTTCCACAAAATGTTACCCCGCCCGCCCCCCGCCTTGGCCAGGTTTCCCTGCTATTTCGCCTGCTTTTCAAACCGGAGAGAGTATAAAGTTTCCATTTTCATTCTTCCAAATATTCGTATACGTTTGTACGTTTACGTAAACGGAATTTCCCCGCTGTGTTGCGTCGAGCTGAGCTTTCGATGCCCTCATCATATCTCGAAGCTTTTGAACTTTTAACGTTATCGTAGCTTAGGAAGAGAATTTAATCTCAAAGGTTTATCTGCTCTGGAAAAGCAGCGATGTTAACGCCTGTAATCGAGGCAGAGCTTATGGATAAATTAAAAAATTAAAATAGTCTAGTTTTATTGTGTACCTATGATGGGATGCAGAAAGCATTTTTTCGTCTGCTTTTTTTTTCGTTTCAATTTATTTCGAGATTCGGGTAGAAAATCTTGTAGCTGGGAGCTGGAGAAAGAAAACATGATAAGCTTTTATAGTGTATTTCTTGTTTAGGATTTATTCTTTTTATTCGACGTTGGATCCAAGGGTAATAAGCTTTAGTAAGTTTTTGCAGGAAGGGGTGAAATTTTTCCGGGTAGTTGGATAAAAAGTTTTGCTTAAATGGTGCTTAGAAGTTTGGGTCGAGCATTGCTCCTTTTCTGTGCTTGAGTTTAGATAATTTCTTCGAAAGTGTAAATTTTTATGGTGTGGTATTTCCAGTATTTTTATTCTATTGAAATATTGCCCTTTTGGTTGATATGGATGATTTTTATGAACCCTTTTCCAAAACTGGGAAATTCCAAAATTTTCTGAATTTTCCATAACGTCTTGAAATCCCTTCAATGATTGTAGGGAAATGATGAATTTTTGGTAGATTCTCATGTTAGGTCTGGTGATCGGTTGATTGACCTAAGTATATTTTTTAATCAATTTTTCAAAAAAAAAAAAATGAATTTCAGAAGAATATCAGAATGATGCAGGGTATCTGAATATTATGCAACAAAAAGGGGTTGTAAATTAAGCTCTGTCAAAACATTATGGTTGGAATTTTTGAAATCAAATTATCCTCAGAAAAAGAAACCATAAAAACATTCCATTTTCAGAATAACTCATTTTATTACCATTGATCGCCCTTTTCAGCTGAACATTTTGATCATTCTTACTTCCTCCATTTTCTTTCCATCATTATATCGTTCATTTTCATCATTTTTTGAAAGAAAACTTTGTATTTTGCAAAGGTGGAGGGTGGAAAATAGATTCAAAGCCACATTAAGTTGCAATTAGAGGATTATAGACCTCGAACGATTGAAAGTCTATTATTGGTGAAATGTTTGACTAAAGATGAGAAAATTCAGTGAACAATATCGTCGGTAAGTAAATAAGTTTTGTGTCTCATTGAAAAAAAAATCCAACTGGGATTAAAATTTCGAGCTGAAAAAACATTCAAAAGAATTTCCTATTCAAAATTTCAGCCGATGAAGTTCTCTTTTTTTTTTTTGCAATTTTAGCGAATTTTCAACAGTTTAAAAATTCCTTATGACATGCAAATGCCGATTGCAAAATTTAAAAATTTGTTGATATACTTACTCTCCAAATTTGAATCAGTCAAAATTGATTGATTTAAATTCGGCAAAATTGAGTCTGTGCTGGAATCAGTGAAAAAATTTACTGATTCAATCAGTGAATTTTGACAGATTTCAATCAATAAATTAATTTTTACTTATTCAGTGATGAAAATTCACTAATTGAATCGGCAATTTTTCATTGATTGGCAGTAAAATGTCCCGATTATCAGCGACTTGAATTTCTCTTTTTTTCAGTCAATTTTGAAATTTTTGACTGATTCAAATTAAGAGAATTTATTGTACATATTTTTGATCATCCAGATCGATTGCGCATGGATGAGAATTTTAGTATCTTGTAAGTCTGAAAAAAAACAACTCAAAAAAGGCCCAAATCAACTTCAGCTCCTACAAACGCAATTTACCCATATTGATAATTTATTTAACTGATTGAAGTACAATTTTCTAAAATTTGTTACCATTGGATTGAATCTACATTATAATCGATTGTTCTTTACCAGCAAGAAAAAAGTTTCAAATCTGTTCAAAACTCTTTATTCTGCGGATCACGACAAATATAGAGTAATGAAAATTTCCTTTTCATTCTGACAGCACTATAGACGTATGTACCTATTAATTTTTCTATTTTGGTCGAAAATTTTTGCTGGAGAAAAATGCAGATTTGATCTGGCAGTTGAAAATGTTGTAAAATTGTGCTTTCAATTGATCTAATATGGTGAGTAATAAATTCATCCTTTTTTCTTCTCTTTCAGAGCATCGAAGATGGAATAACCATTAAAAATCGGATTTTCACCCTGATAAGGCAAAATTCCTTCATCACGACTGTAAAATGATTTTGAAATTCCAAAGCTTCGCCAAAATTTTGAAAAATTTGAATGTACTTTTTGATAAACATCAATTTCGGCCTAAATCTTGGATATCTCCTATAATAGAATGCCACCCGATTTTTTGAACCCTCATAAAAAATGTCTTGATGCTTGAAAAAAAAAATACAGAAAGTCACACACTTGATTTTCGCGGTATTTTCCGGTCTTGTGATTCGAAATTTTTGAATGTTACTGGATAAACTGCGAATATGACTCAATTTTGGTTTTTCAAACTCGTGAGCAGAAATCATTCCACAGAACTCTCGGGAGTTCTCAAATTGGGTAAATATGGTTTGGAGGAGTTTTCTGTCCAAATGAAAAAAAAAACATGATGAACTGGGACAATACGAACAAATTCGAGTTTAAAGTGAAGAGAGGAGAGGAGAGCGGAGCTGAAGCCTTCAAGTATTGAAAATTCGCCGATTTGTTGATTTTTCTTTTTTCCTCAATTTTAGTCTCTTTACACCATAAATTTATTCAGTCTTGACACTTTTTAAAATTTCAATATTGATGAATTTAAAAAAAAAAAAAAAATTGATAAATTGACCAGAGGCGTAGCCAAGGGGGGGTTTTGGGGGTCTGGGGCGCCCCCCCCCCTTGAGGCCAAGAATTTTTGTGGAAAATGTATTTTTTAGACATTAAAAATCTAATTTTATCAAAGCTTCGCCCTCGCTTCGCTCGGGCATTAACAAAATCGTTCAGAAATACCTTTTTTGTGCATTGAATATCCAATTTTTTCGAAGCTACGCTCGGGCGTAAATTAATTCGCTATTTTACGGACTATTTAAGACTAAAGTGCAAAAAGGCTCATTTTTACACCTCCCTCTTCCCCTCCCCCTAAAAATTACTCGTTTTTCAAGTCTCTGTACTCATTTTGCAACCACCCAAAAAAAAAGCTTCCGACCCAGACCCCCCTTTCGGACTCTTCTGGCTACACCACTGAAATTGACGGATTTTTGAAATTTGGAGTTGCCACGTTGCCAGTTCCGCTCCCTTCTCTTCCCATTTTTGCTCTTTAAATCCCAGAATTAATTAAAACTAATTGAAGTCCCATGATGCTTTTGATTTGAACAAAGAGAAAACGTAAAATTAGATTGGTTTGTGGTAAAGTAAATTCCAGCCTTTTTTTTTACTCAACTTGAGGGTCGTCAAAACCTTATATGTAACGATCCCCTCAAATCCTCAGTTCATCCATAGAAATGAAATTTGACTCACATTGTCAAATTTACACATAGGCAGTAAGTTTTTACTTACTTTACCTTCTTCTTTTTTTTTTTCGTTTTTTATCCTTTTTCTAATATTAAATTTCACGATAAAATTTTCTGAGGAAATCTTCAGAATTGAAAAATATATTTTCATCAAGAAATGTGGCATGCAAATAGCAAAAATTTGCATTTTTTTACATCCGATATCCGATAAATTCCATATAAAAAACCATGTTCGTAATTACATTTCACTTTAATCATTTTTTCATTTGGTTCTCAAATCGAAATTGAAATTATCATTCTTGAAATTGAGTACCTACGTTATCAAAGTACTTGAATTCAATAGATTTACACAAATTACCAACTAAAAAAGGCAATTTTCACATTATTCCTCCATTAGGCACTTCCTCTACCTTTATCCTAATCACCTGTTTAAAATTTTCCAAAAAAATCTCTCCTCTCAAATAGGTACCCACCAATTTCTACGTCATTTATTATCATTTCCATCCTTTGCTCTCCTACTTTCGCATAAAAAAAAAGAACATGTACGACTGCGACACGAACATCGCGGCGGACACACGTACGCAAAAAAAATCTCATCATTTCGAGGTAGGTATACTCGCAGCACGATCAACTACGTCACCATAGTACCTCATAAGGTATTCTATAAAGATTACTCGCGTATCTAATGAGCTTTAATTGATGTGGGCAGAACACGTTCACATATGCCGGCCACTAACCGACTCTGCTTCGAATGTTAAAAAGGTCATTTTTTTTTCGGTCGTTTAAAAAACATTTTAGATTCGTTATATGAAATAATACGATTTGTCGTCGTATAATTATCGTATTCGCCAACCTCCCATCCTGAGCGATGCTGTTCGCATCATCGTTACTAATTAAGCTTTCGTCAAATTCCTGCATCGTTAAATGATACTGCAATGGTAATCGTTTTCTGTCTTTGCAACATCTACTCGAGTATGATCTATACATATAAATGTGCTCTTCTTTGTCGGTAGTTCAGCGAAAAAAAGTCGAATAAGGTTGCGAACGGGGCAAAAAAAATTCATCAATGTCTTTCATTTTCTGTCAACGCACATCATATTATTTCTACAACGTTGTCTGCTGTCGACTTGTTTTGATCGTTATAGAGCAACAGAAAAAAATACTCTAATGAAAACAAAATACTTACAGCCTACTGTGCTTTTGGTCGTAAAAGCGTAGGCGATATTTGTAAGCAAGCACAAGGTGAATGCGAAGAGTCCCAATAGTTTGCCAACCCACCGCTACGATTTACTCGTAAAGTGTTTTAATTGGTGTGCAATTTGCTGTATGGTATTAGACGATTCAACTCGCGTATATTCCTTTTTCGTTATTCGTTGTAATACGAATGAAAGGAGATGAAAATATACGCACGAGGATCGTATTATACAAAAATTCCGCATCCGATGTACGTTTAATAAACGCACCGAAAATGTATAGTAAGCGTGTAAGCTTTGTGCCTGCTTCAATATCAAGTATAGGCAAAAATTTCATATAATCTTTTTTGTAGAGAACGTTTTACGAGTAGGTACGAGCCTTATATATACGAAGCGTATATGAGAATTTCGTCTATATATTTTATGAGTATATATTGTACCAACCAGAAACACCTACTATCAAGCTTCAAAGTCTTATGGTTCCTTTTCATGTTCAATACTAAAACGAAATTTTAGCTGGAGTTTTTCTTTTCTTGCTTTTGCGTTCGGGATTCGAAGACCTGCTGGTGGTAATATGTACCTAGGTAGACAATTTTGGCGAAATATTAAAAATTTCTGGCTTTTTATTGACTCGAGTGAAGATGTTTTGTAGATAGTATTATCGTGTTTCTAGTTTAATCTTTTCCCGCTGCGTTTTTGAAATTGAATAGATGATATTAAGGATGATTAAGTTATCAGGATTTTAATGGGTTTTGAAATCTAACATTTAGTCGTCTACTTTATCTTCATTCTGTATCGATAAAAGATGAATTTGAATGAGATGCAATTTAGGATGGTAATGAATCGAGACTATTCTGTTTGGTGGGAGGAAAAGAAGGGAAAATTGATGGAAATATTGACAGAAATTAGGGTAGGGTGGGATGTGGGGAAGGTGATGTGATTGGTGTTAATTTGATTGCAAATTATTATGAAATTAATTTTGCTCGTATGATTCTTCAATTGAATATTTTCTTGATTTTTTTTTTCAGATGATTAATGAACACCATAAAAAACCCTGTCTTGAAAATTTATTACGACAGCGTTGAAAAAATGGAATGCATTTCTGTGACTTGGTTGTTTTTTTTTTCCAATTTTTGCATCAGAAATCTTATAGGTTATTCTCAAAAATGGGAAATTTATCAGTAAACAAATTTTTTTATCATTTTCATCTTGGGGAAAACGAATTGAATCAGAATCATTTTTTATTCAAAAAATCACTGGAATCCTTTCCAGAAATAAAATTTTATTGTTTTGTTTGTCCTGATTAATATAAGTAACGCATACCTACCTAAGGATATTTTAAGTACTTACCTATTTTTTTAAAAAAAATCAAATTTGAAAAAAGTTAACTTCATGAAAATCATCATTTTTGAAGAAAAATTTTAACGAATTTTCAATCATTTTTCCTTAATTGAAACATTTTCACGAAACGTTTCATTTTATTTTATTCTCTCGAAAATTTTTTAATTCCTTGCTCTAAATACTCGTAGGTAGAATTTTTTGAGTAAATTAAAAAATGAAGGCCACAAAAAAACAAAATAAGGTGATATTTTGACAATGTTCAAATCGTGAGTGTCCTTTTCGGTTAATTTCCGAGGTAATACCCACGAACTTGAACGAAGGGGGGGGGGGGGGGGGGGTAAATGGTGCTCTTTAATTCTGAATCAGTGAAAAGCCACTGATGAACAGTCGAAATTGCAGCACAGGAAAAATCAGAAAAATTCACTGATTTTTCAAAAATTTTCACTGATTTTCTTTCAACAATTTTCACTGATTTTCTTTTTAAAATTTTCACTGATTTTCATTCAACAATTTTCACTGATTTTCTTTCAACAATTTTCACTGATTTTGTTTTAAAAATTTTCACTGATTTTCTTTCAACAATTTTCACTGATTTTCTTTCAAAAATTTTCACTGATTTTCTTTCAAAAAGTTTCACTGATTTTTTTCAGCCAAATTCAAAAATTTTACTGAATTTTCATTATGATTTTTCAGTGATTTTACTCACTGACTCGTTTCCGGTGAAAATTTTTTCACTGATTTTCTCCTGTGCTGCAATTCTGACCGTTTTTCAATGATATTCGATAATTTTCACTGATTTATAAATGAAAGATTAGCTCTTCTCTTTCCATATAGGTAGTCAAAAAAATCGCAGCGTTTGTTGAAAAATTAAATTTGGTTTTGAAATTGAGTTTTTGAGAATTTTTCCGGTCGAGTCTGAAGAAATGAGGAAAATGATGCTGTATATATTTTTTTCACGATGGAAAAAATTAGAAAAAGTCTATCTTGATTGTCCGAACCATTTCAATCCAAAAAATTGAGATTTTGTGGGTGAATAGGTGATTGCCTACTTAGGGCCTTACTGAAATATACTTACTTCTTTGGTAAAATTGCAGGTGAAATTTAAAATATCTTATGGAAAATTTCATCTTAAGCGATGCCATGTCTAACGAGAAGTACCTACAAAAGAATCAGATCAACTCCGATAACAAACTTGAATTTTCACTTGAGAAAATAAGTTTTGAGTCGAAAATTTTTCAATTATGATAAAACCGTATTTTCGTGAAATTTTCATTTCGAGTCGAAAAAAATGGGAAGGAAGGTACTTTGATTTGGGAAATCAGAAAAAATATCGTTTGAATCGAAAGTTTTCAATTTTTTCTTTGGCATTTCAAAAAGTCAACTTAACTCAATTCGTCCTGATTCAAAGTTGAAAAAAAAATCGATTAAATTTCATTCAAATCTTGAAATTTTAACTCCTTTCCTTCTCTCTTCTTCCTCTCAGCTCGTGGACTGCCGCACTACGTCATAATTTGGTTTATCCCTATTACTTATTTAAAAATAATTTCTCGATCTATATTTTGAACGATATTCAATCAAAAATTGAATTTCACCATGAATGGTAAATAGGTAGATATTTTTAAAGAATTGTAGGTGATTTTTAAAACAATTTTATGAATTTTTCAAACATTTTTTCATATTATTGCAGTATGAGTGGAAAAATATAAAAAAATGAATTACTTTTGATTTTCCTATTCGAGATTTTAGGTACCTACATCTATGGCAAAATTTTCGACTTTAAGAGATCATAACTTCTTTTCTATGCACGTATTTTTACACATTTTCTCTAAAAATTATTAGAGTTTTGAATTTTTTTTTTTAAATTTCTCAATTTTGTTTTCTTTTATCAGACGGTTTAAATAAATGAGTGTTTGAATTTTGTTTTCAAAATTAAAATTTTTGTATGAAAAGGAAAAATGATAGAATTAATGCCAGGAAGAGAAAAGGAGGGGGAGGGTGGATTAAAAAATAGGATCGATCATCTCTTTTTCACAGAGTACTTATACATACTTAATTCTACATTTGGCCTGTTCTTTAGAAAATTTAAATTTTTACTCCTTTTCTTGATCAATTTTTACCCCATTCTTTTACCTCGTTTAGCTTCAGCAGCCACTTAATGTGAAGGAAAAAAACTACCTGATAAGTAGGTCTATGGAACGTAAAAAGAGTCAAATTCTGTTATAGCTGCTGGTAAACGAACGTTGAAAAATTTCACCGGAATTGACTCTGAAAAAAAGTAAAATGTAAATAGCTGTATATTTAGAGACTATTTATTGTACCATTTGAAATTGATGGCTTCGAAAATTAGGTTTTTTATTGGAAACGTACAATAGGCGGTATAACCTAATGCAGCGCGAGAAGGTTAATTTTATTTGACGAGTTCTCAAATATACGCGAGCTCAATGGAAAGAGGGGGTTGGCAAAATGACGTTTCACCTATCGCTTCTATGCTGTACCTTCGTAAAAAAAAATCGAATGAACCAGAAGAGTGAAAGGGAAATAGAGAAGAGGTGTAAAATAATCGAATGAAAATTTAACGATCAAAATATATACCTATAGGTAGATAGAAATACTCAACATGTGAATGTGAGATAGAGATAGATGGAGACAGAGTGTATCGAAGCTATTTACCGTTTAAAGTTGATTTCACGCCTGTATTGTTGTAAAGTTTATTTGAGCCAAGTTTAAATTACCAGATAAACGAGAGTTTGCCATTGGTAACAACTTTTAATGAACCATCAGTTAACGCTAAAAGTTGAAAGTTGACTATTTGAGGAAACCCCGAAAAGCAGGGAGGAAATGCTCCGGCGCTCCGCGTCTTTTGCAAAAGAGGCGATTGAATTTTGCGAAAATCTGTCTTATTTAAAAGGCAGCCGGTATTTATAAACATCAAAGTTGAAAGTTTTCTGGTTAGATATTCTTGCCAGCTGTAATAAACATGGTATTTTGGAGCCAAGGGGAGCAGAACCGAACGCCATGGCGCTGTAAACTTTTCATTGCCTATAAGATGTAGGTTTAGGTGTATACGAGGTGCGGTTTTTATTTCTATGGGTACAAATGCTATGCCATGCCATACCGTGCCTTATGCTGCCGGCTGCCTACCTCTTCCTCTACGTTTTCTTCTCTTTCTTACCACGTTCTCGTTTTCGCGTTGCTTTTGCAACTTGAAATTGTTATTTTAACGAAGTTACGATCATCGGCGCGTTGAAGACCTTTGTCCTTATGGAATTTATAACGTGTACATCAAAGGATTACTCTTTACGTGCAGTTTTATCGCGAGTAATTATAAGCCAACTTATATCCTTTGTGTTTTTCTTAATGGTATTAATTCGAGCCGCTTCCAACTTGTAATTATAAAGGCGTTTATGATGTATTTTTCAATCGATTATCGCGCCTTTTACTCCAGCCTAGGTACGTTTAGCTCCGAGTGTTTTTTTCTCCTCCCATCTAACGCCAGAAACGCTCCCTGAATACCCCTTCTGTACTTTTAATTACCTTAAGAAGGAGTTTCACCTCGTTTGCTATACCGATGTTGGCTGGTTTGTTCAACGCGAGATAAATTTTGTAAAAAGTTGAAAAAATTAGCTGGAAAATATTCTAATCTTGGAATATGAGAGGAAAAAATTCATTTCGAATTAATACTTATTTAATTAGTTGGCACGAGTTTGGCTAGGCGAATGCAATTTTTCGTGAAACGAATTTTTTTACTGCGTTGATCGAGGATTAATTTTTAAATACGAGAAAATTCTCCAGGGATCAAAATTGGCGAATTTTTTTTTCAAGTGCAAATTTTTTTAAATAGAGAATTTGATTATTTTTTCGTATTTCGAAGTCATCTTTAAAAAAAAAACTCTGAAAATGAGTTAATATCGGACGCTCCCCCCTCCTTCCACAAAATTACCCTTATTTGTGAATTCCTTTCGGTATCGTTTTCTTGAGCAATACACGTGCCAAAATTTTATAATTAAAGAAATTCTTCCAATTTTGGGTAACCTATGATTTGAGAATTTTTTAATTACGATGTTTTAATTCGTTAAAAAATTTCACATTTTTCGGTCAAAAACCTCACCTTGCTCAATGTCCATTTTTTTTATTGCATGTGCCCTGAAAAAACCTTCACTCTTCATTTTAATCTACTTTTATAGGAAATTGAGCTCGAAAAATCAACACGAATGTACTTCTAGGATGAGGGAGATTCGGGTACCATAATCAGCCCTTACCTTGAATCCGCCACTTTCATAAAACGCGGAAAGTTATAGCCACGGATCCGTTTTCGTTCATTTTACGATTAATCGTATCGTCAAAAAATACCCACCATATTAAGGTTATAAAAATACTTGGAACATATATAAAGTTTTGTTAATAGCGGAAGTGTTCCAACTAGTAAGTTTATATTGGCTGCGAGGCATCTGAGTAACTTTTTTTTTGGTGGGGGCAGAGGAGAGTGGTAGGTAATCATGTGGCGTAGTTCAAACGATAATATTAATTTCTAAATTAAAATAAACGCGAAGGTTATCATTTTAGTAACAAATAATTAACGATACTGTGTTTCAAAGAGAGTCCACTTAGTTCGCACGTAAGTTCGCAAATAAAAATTTTTCGCGCATAACATCTCGCTCGGCATTTAATTAAAAATTATTTTTAATTTTTTTCCAGCCCGAACGCTCGGTTTAATAAGTGAAAATGACCTTAAGCGTGGAAATAAGTGTATAGAAAGATGATACGAGCAGGGTTTTTTTCACGAATGGCTGAACTATATGGAATTTTTGAGAAAAAAAACTCGCAGGTTTTTTTCTTCCGTTTTTTTTTTTTTTTTGGTTTTACAGGCTGCGTAGAAGTATAGGTACTTGGCAGTCGGTATAATTTAATGCAGGAATTAAATCTTGACAAAAAAATTAACTAAATGAAAACACGTGAATTGTTGTACTACGCTGACTGAAACGATAACCATTTTTTATAAATTTACATTGTTTATTTTGGCGTAGAAACGGCCTGCTGTGTGGCGAGCGCTTTTAATGTTTACTTTAAATGGGTCATTTAAGCTGGAAATTTAGATTGTGTTCAACTTTGGCCCACATTTGAGCCGAAATTTTCGTCGAGTGGTTTTTTAATTATTTTTCTTGATGGTCGAGTGTTTTGTAGAAATTAAATATTTTTTTGGTGTTTTTTTTTTTTAATTTCGAAAATGTTCTTTAATTTAATGGAATTTTTCGCCAGAAGTAAACGTTTGTTCGATTTTATTTATTATTTAATAGAAATTAACTGAAATTGTATGAATAAAAAAGTCATAATTTTATAAAATTTTAAATAAGGTTTACCTTCTTCAGATCCATAGAGTGTAAAATTGAAATTTGTTCACATCGGTAGGATAACTCGAAATTTTTCGTTCAGTTTTTTTTTATTGGGGGGGGGGGGGGGTAAATACTTTAGATTCTAGTTAAATGCAAACATCTCCATTTTTAGATTCGGTGTAAAATTTGTTGAAAAAAATTGATCCAAGAATATTGTATAGCTTGTAGTTTGAAAAAATTACTTTATCAAATGAGAAAAATCAGGAAATATAAGAAATACGTACCTATGTCCTTTCCCATGTCGAAGATTTTTAACCATGAAATTTTACGTAAAAATTGAAATATTTTTTTTAAAGCTCCAGAATGATTTTTGGAATAATTGTTTTTTTTTTGCTCCCCTCTATTCATCATACGACTAAAAGTCTCCTCCCATGTTCCAAGTTAGGCAATCTGTGTGCATGAGTTTTTTTTGGTCCTGTTGAAATTTTTTATCTGTGGGCTACAGGTAAACAATAGGTGCATGGTTTTATGGAAAATTTGTTTGACCATTTAAACTACATGGCAAAAATCAAAACTTTGAATTCTCATTGTGGGAGCTAAACTGAAAACTAGCAGTTTAAATTTTAGTGGTATTGCACTTGAGCTGAGAGCTTCCACTGAAGCCACTTTTTTCAGTATTCCTGAGGGACACTTTGCATGAGATTACCTTGTGTACTTACGTGCAGGAATTCAAAAAATTGGTATATTAATTTTTAAAAAACTGAAAAAATGTTTGTGTTTTTTTTCTCAAAAATTTGAAAAATCGATTCTATCCATTGTTTTTATTGATTTTTTTTTAACGATAACAAAAAGTGAACAGTTTTGATGTCGTGAATTTGAATTTTGAAATAAGCAAAAAATTGTTATAAGTTCTCTCTTAGGCAACGCCTTCGTCCATCTGTGGCTGTGCAAAATTTTGAAAGAAAGGTAAACTTTTTTAAATATATTTTTAAATTGGCGAGAAATTATTCGATTTCATTTTTAGTTCTTACTTATACTTTGAACTTTTAAAAATGTATCATTTAGGGTTTTTAGTTTTCGTTTGATTGTGAAATTTTCCCAATTCACCTCCCCCCACAGCAATACCAAAATACTCGTATCACTTTAGATACCGATTTTTGTTTTCAGTTTTCAATCAATAACTGTTCGTGAAGTGTTCATTTTCAATTTTCATTTTTCAACAGTTGTTTACATCTGTGTCTTCAGTGAATTATAGTGACTCCCTCTCTTCATCATTTATTTTTTTTTAATTACCTAAATTTTGAAAAAAAGTAAATGATTCAAAAACTGATATTTTGATAAAGAAACATCTTGAAATATCCACTTTTTGAATCCTTCTCAGGAAGTCCAATTGATGACAATGTGTCAAAAAGTTTGAAAAATGAAAAAAAATCACTCTTATTTTTTTTTAGCAGCATCAAGAGCAGGATAGTCAACTACCAACTGCATGAAATGCAAAAATTCAATGGTCCATTTTTTTGTCGTTAGGTATTTCAATATTTTTTTTTTGGCCCCATTGCTTTGATAAGATAAAAATTAGAAGTGTAGGACTTGAACAGGAAAATTTTCTGTCATCAATTATCAATTTTGTAGAACTTTATTTCGTAGGTTAGTGCAATTTTTGGTTCAACTATGATAGAGAAATGGGTTTGGAAAAATCGAAAATATTCGAGAACGCCATTAAAACAAATGAAAAAGTATGAATAGCCTTAATGGTGAAGAAATATTTTTAAGAACATGATAAAAATTGAATAAGTTGTGCACATGTGCATTCTGCTACATGATTTTTTCTAATGCCTCACTGTTGAATGTTTGTTATGACCAATCATATCAAAATTTTTAATATTTTTGGTTGTCTGGCTGTATACCTAGACCTACTTGATTAATTGAAAAAGTTGACAAAAATTCAAAAAATAACGTTTCCCTTCAATTTAAAGGGTATGCAAACATAACTACATTTACTCAGTACCATGTTTGTTGCATAGCTACTGAGTGGCAGGGCATTACTTTTACCTTGAAATGAACTTTATATTGATATTAAATAACCCATCGTGATTTCTTAGGTGCGAATTTTTGCATTTTTTGTTGTGTTTCTCCGAATTCAATTTACATTCATCCAAGCAACTAACTGCCAGACTTTCAAATTGAAGTTTTTTTTAATACAGTTACTGGTTTTTTTTCTCTCAAAGTATGTTGGCAATTCAAATTCAGGTTGATGATCAAATAATCTCTTCATCATTACGATTGAAAAAAAAAACAATATTCCCCCATTGAAGTATATTTAAGAACGCCAGGAATGAGTATAGTTGATTCATATTATTATTTTTTTTGTATAGGTATTTAGCACCTATTTTGCCACTTACCTAAATTCCTCGCGCCTAAATCAAACCATTCAATTGAAAAAAACTGCACAATTGTTCATAAAAATAATTCGATTCATTCTACGAGCAGATTATCTCATTCAAATGATCTTCAGCTCATTCCAACTTCATTACCTATTTAAAATACGAATTTATGGCGATTTCGATCGATTTAGAATGCTCAGCATCCAATTAGAATTTTCCTTCTGTAAATCGAATCGTTGTTTCGAATCATTTCAACCAAAGTTTCTAAATTATAATGTCTATTGTAAGAAATTTCACCTTGAGATATCCCATCGACAATTCAGCTCTATAAATACACTCCATACACCTTACCTATGCATTTATGTAGAGTCTAACCCGCCGTGATCTGAAAAATCACCAATACAGCGAATAAATTACCTACCTAGCTACCTATACGAATAGGAAATGAGCTATTTCCATCAACACTTGGAAGATTTGAATCAAAGGAGAGGTCACAGTCAACTGTACAATATTTTTTTCTCGTAAAATATTATACTTACGAGTAATAGATCGCGACGATTCTTCTGTATAAAGTTAGAAAAAATAGCACGGTTCAGTGCAGTGGTACCATCGTCTGCAGAATGAGTCATCATGTAATGGTCTCCGAATTGAATAATAGCATCGGAGATGATAGTTGAATAGCATTTATTGAGTGGTACTTGAAACCTCGACAGTTCTTGGTCAGCACGAGAATAAATTAATCGCCTGCGCTTAACCTATCCAGGCTATTTTTTCTTCGGTTCGAACAGTACCATTCGAGTTGAAAAATATGGAAATTTAATTTTACCCGTACGAGGCTAAGAGCTTAAATATCGGACTATCGTGCGCAAATAACGCGATTACGTATCCTTTGGTGTATTTTTTCATACTTACCTAGGTTGCGTGTAATTCTTTTATTATTCATTAATCATTAAGTATTTGAATGAATACAATACGAAGGTAAAATTTGGTGTCGTTATCTAATCTCTGTGATCTACGCTTTGAATTCTTAATACGTTGTTTATGTCGGTCATTATACATTAATAATACAATACGTATGGCCTGCCAACTTCGGTCTCGCTGTGTTTTCGGGGGAGGAGATTATTAGGCCTGTGTCGTTTGTTATGAACATTTCGATGTTAGGCTACCTACCGTTTCTGCGTTCGTTGTTGCTAATGTAATTATGACGTTGAAGGGATTTCTGACCGTAGTGCTAAAATGATGCTGATGGAAGAAAGAAAATTCTCGTATTAGGTAATTTGTCGTTGTCATTGTCATATTTATGGTAACCGTTGGTTGAAATATGTTTTTTTTTTTTCATCGTAGCGTAGATATGTACAGCTATTTTGCACGTAATATCGAATTATTTTCTATTACGAGTATCTACGCTGCATTGTTCGATCATATTATCGATACGTTGCGTAAAGAAACGAATATTTATATAGATACAGAGGGAAAAAATATACTAGAACTAATTTCATATAGAGTTGTTGGAAGATTGGTTGTATGGAAATCCACGCCGTCAGAAGTAGTCGTGTTTGATAAAACCACGTTACATGGAAGCTGGCACAGTTGAACGATAATGATGATTGATGTTGATATTAAAATATTTTCAAATGTTGCATAAATCAAAATGATAGATACACTTGTAAAGGGGGCTTTCACTTCCTTTATTAATAACAACGCCAACTGACAATTAAACGATTATTCGAGTAGGATAATCGTATTGATACTGGATGTGACGATGATCCTCATAAAGACACCTTCAAGTTCTTCTCTACCTAGTCTCCGAATAAAGATGCAAAATACTCGATACATACGAGATGTGTCTGGTATATCCAGCTACGTGCCTTCTTTACTTTGGTAATCTTTATTTTAATAATCATCTGAGAAAACGTTGTTGTAGGTACCTACTACCTAGGTACCTTGCAAGTTGTAATCTGTAATCATTCATGAAACCAAGCCGTAGTAATTATAAGATAAGGTAAACCCTAGATGATAAAATTACTCGAGGAAAGATAATGAAGAAGTAAATTGAATTGGAATTTAGTTATTGCGAGCGATAAAAAAAAAACACCCGAGAGGGAAGAAATTGATGATGAAGAGCCTTGTCGTCGAATATTGTGTAAATATACCTACTCGATTAATCGATGTCAAGTA
Organism: Pseudococcus jackbeardsleyi; assembly: GCA_038380155.1. NCBI lineage: Eukaryota > Metazoa > Arthropoda > Insecta > Hemiptera > Pseudococcidae > Pseudococcus > Pseudococcus jackbeardsleyi. The sequence continues at coordinate 23,535,352 of CM076239.1, read as the reverse complement.
GAGAGGAATTAATTGCGAATACAATTCGACACAGTTTTTCCGCTTACCACCATTATTCATAGTCATCATTGTAGCTCGGCTGCTATTGATTAAGACAATTTCTAATTTTCGTGAAATCTTGGATAGCTGTGCGGCACGGCATAGCGTATTCGTAGTTTACTCGATTATATAGCGGAATACTTTCGCAAAAATAGGATTCGGTTGTCCACACGTTGTTTAAGGTAGTTTCCCGAATAACGTTGCGAACGTTCACGGCTGTTACCTGAGAGGAACGAATCACATTCAATCATATTGGAAACGAACGGCGAAAGCGTAGATAATATGTCGAAGATTGGGTTCAGGACAAAAGAGATGGAGTTGCAGTGGCGTGACGTGTCTACCATAAGAACTCTTGAGAGGTCTAAACGTCCAAAAGTAATTACTGTGAAACTTGGCATCATTTTAGATTCGAGAAAAAAATCGATTGGGAAATATTGATTGGCGTATTCGTATTCATATCACGAAGAGATGTGTCGAAATCGAAGTGAAAAATTATCAGATTAGATTCGTATGTTGTGGATTTCAATTGGATATGGAAGAAGGTAGGAGTCCGGAAACCGAAGGTTTACCTGTGAAAGAGGAAAAGGGGAAGGATAAAAAATGGTGAAAGAGAGGCGAGTGTAGATAATTACCAGAATTTTAATAAATCGCTCCTTGGCACTTGTACGACTAAAAAGGAGAAAGATTGTGAGAAACCTCTCGGGAAAATTTCTGTCCCATTCTACTAGCCCAATGCCCAAAGATGAACAGAGCTACAAAGCCTCGATTTTTGGTGCCATCAACTGGGAACTTCATCCCCTTGAAATGGTACGATTTTAGTTTCTATTTCTTGCTGAACCATTTATCCTGAAATTGGACCATATGCACACCCAAGGGGTGGGCTCAGGGGGCTCGAGCCCCTCCCTTAATCTCGAAAAAATATTTTTTCATTTCAAAAATATAAAAGTGTATTTTTCTATTTTTCAAACAGTATTTTTCAAGAAATTTTTCGCCCTCGCTTCGTTCTGGTAATATTTTAGTTTTTTTTTAAAAAACTTTGATAATTTTTGATCAATTTTTCAGTCAAAAAATCGCCGATTTCTCAATAAATTCCCAATTTGTCTGAAAAATTGTGTTTTTTGACTGAAAGATGAGTGAAAAATGACTAATTTGAAATTTGATCACCTCGTGCTATTTTTCTCAAACCCTCAGCCCCTTCCTTAATTAATTTCTGGGTTTGGATCATAATTTCGATTTTAAAACACATATGACTGGTTTGATATCGTAAGTCTTGAATAAAGCGAAAGATTCTTCACATAAATGAATTTATTATTTACCTGTACAATTTGATGTTCATCTGTAGCGTAGTAGCGATAGGTAGATGTGCGTCAAGTTGTACTGATGATGAGGAAGCTATGGTACCTTCATGTGCTACTTCGATTTGGAGGGATTCAGTGGTTAACTCAAGTTCAGTTTCCTTTTAAAAAAAGTTACAATTTGAACATACACAATACACATATACTCAACATTATAGCCTATAAAAATTTACAATAGTATGGAAACTAATAAAGTAAATTCGTAAAATTTTAGATGATCTCTCACTTTTGATTTTTCTTTTTTATGAAAAAAAGGATTCAATTTTCAAACACGACTTCGCTTCCTCATGTAAAGTTTTCTGTTTTTTAATCCTCAACTTTTCGGCTCCATCCAACCGTTTTCCTCCTTTATTATCGTCCATGTTTGAACCTCTAACAAGAATTAGGGGAAAAAAATGAAATAATGCATAAAAAAGAATTATTATAGAACCTGATTTTTTGAAAGTGAAAAAGTACTCTTTTGTTTACTTACCTTTAATCTTTACTTCTTCAGTCTCAGTCGTCAGTACCATGCAATACCAACTATCAAAACGACATTATTTTTTCAAACAAAAGTCACATAAAAAAACATTCACACTAGGTATCACTAGTTTTGAGAAAAATCGCGAGGAATAAAATGATTCAAATTTCAAAGGATCAAATTACTTAAAATCGATAATAACTTTGTTAACTTCACAGTATCATTAAATAAGAATCAAGAAATTTTCTTACTCAATAAGAAAAAAAATTTCTCAAGTCTTATTTTCTCATTTAATAAGAATTAAGAATTTGAGAAATTATTTTCTCATTTAATAAGAATTAAAAATTATTTGAGAAATAAGAAATGAGAATTTTACAGTGATTACATGCCTATCAGCAGGCCCGGCGAGAGGGGGGTACAGGGGGTACATTTGTACCGGGCCCGCAATTTAAGAAGGGGCCCGCATTTTAAGAGAGGCCCGCATGCGAGGCCCTTTGAATAAGGAGAATGGTCAACTACCTACAAAAGTGTAAAAAAAGTGCAGTATTTTGAAAAATTTTCTCCCTCGCTTCGCTCGGGCAGTAGATATTTTATTCATTCTTTTGAAAATTGATAATTTTGCACTGACTTTTCAGTTGAAAATCTTTTTTTCCGATGGCAAAATTCTCAATGTTTCAAAAAAAAATCAATAATTTTGACTGAAAGCTCCTTGAAAAATTATTGTTTTGAAATAACGTGAAAAATGAGCGGGAAAATCACCTGCTGAAGCTAAAATTTCAGTTATTTCAAAATTTTACCAAAAATTTCCGCCCTCGCTTCGCTCGAGCTATAGCATGCTCTCTATTTTAAAAATTTTCATTCAATTTTGACATGATCTAAAGAATGGAAAAATTATTCTTTCTTGTTTCCAAATGTCACTTAAGATCATTGCTCAAGTTTATTTGAGAAATGAAAAAAATGGACTGAAGTAAAGGGTAGCCCGCAAAAAGCTTTGTACCGGGCCCGCATTTCCTCTCGCCGGCCCTGCCTATCAGAATTACAGGGTGTTGAATTGAAACCCAGACGCAAAGCGGAAAATCCCGTTTTTTTCCCTCACATTTAATTTAGATTTTGATTGTAATTGTGTAAAAAAGAACAATTTATCCTCTTTTCCTTCAAAAAATGGACGAAATAATTGAAAAACGTCATGTTTTCCATTATGAAATTTTTTAAACTACTTTTCAAATCTAAATTTTGAAAAAAAATCACCTCTAGAGAAATTTTTCGCTGTTGTGTGTCTGGGTTTCAATTCAACACCCTGTAGAACGTAGCCAAATATTTCTCACAAAGTCGCCATTTCTATTGGCTGAAAAAATGTTGCGTTAATAAGTTTAACTATACCAGAACGCAGCCAAATATTTCTCACGAAGTCGCTATTTCTATTGGTTGAAAAATTTATGTTGCGTCGGTGTGTGTTGTTGCAAAACTTTTTTCTGTTAAATATTGACAATATATATGACATGCGAGTCATTTTTTTTACTAATCAATTTTTAAAAATTTATTCATTGGGAAATAGATGACTGCCGAAAAATAATGTTTGAAAATTTTAAAAGAAGATAAATAAGATAAATTTTGAAACGCTAAATTTTTTAATTTAATTTTTTTGGAATTTTATTAAAAAACCAATTTGGAAATTTCATTAAGTAATTAACAAAATAATTAATTTTACATTTCTTCAAAAAATAGAAAAAATCTATGAAAACATTTTTGAAAAATTAGTAGCTTGAGAAATGTTATGAAGAAATCAATATCGAAGTTTTATCAAATACTTACTTTTGGTGCTTCAGAATTTTTTGAAATGTGTATTTTAAAAGTTATTGAAAAGTGAATTTTGACAAATTAAACAACGAGCACCACCCCCTCCCCTCCCCCAAGAAAAATTGTCTTTTGTAATTTTATTGAAAAATCATTTTGAAATTTCATTACCACATTGATTTTACAATTTTTTGAAAATTATAAAAAATTCTTGTTAAATAGGTAGATTTTCAAATTTCTTGGTATGTAAAGAAATTCTCAAAATTTTTGAAAGAATAAATTTTGTGAGGTTGGTCTGAAATTGTTTCAAAAACTAAGTTCTACAATTTTTCGGAAAATTTCCTGCATTAGGAAATTATAAGTACAACGCATGATAACCAGGACTTCCAGTACCTATACATGACACCGGGGCCGGGTTAAGGCCTAAGGGCTATATGCGATGCGCCTTGAGATCGACTCCTCGTTCGGGCATATTCATGTCGCGGTCCACGTGAACGTGGTGGTTCTTCTGCACCGCGGGCGAGAAAACGAAATAGCCCGAGTGAGCGGAGAACTAGTGGTTGAGTTCAGTACGACTCTATCATAGGAGCCCGCGCCGAAGTATCATTTCAGTCAACAGTCAAAAGTCAACATAATAACATAAACCATAAATGTAGGTTATTTTTTATGTTAACTTTTTAAAAACAAACCGGCCCAATTTTTACCTCATCGGCCCAAGTTTATCGCGGTCCACCGAGTTTTCCTCGGCGATTACCCCGCTGGGTCCGGCCCTGATAATTTGATAAACATTTCGGAATTATGGTGTTTCAGTGTGGAAGCGCTTCGAACGTAAATATGCGCGCGCACCCAGAGGTTCGTTGCGATTGCGACCAACACGCCGTGTAGGAGTTATCCCTTCCCTACGTTCATACTACAATGTATAACCCGATACCCCACTTCAGCTTGGTAACCTTCTGTTAACTTGGGCGCGGTGTTCGGCTATGTTCGGCGAACGTTAGTCTATCGGACGCCTCATTATGTAGTTGATGGTGTGTGCTATTCGTTTGATGTTTTTCAATAATTATTCATATTTAACATTTAAAAATGTTCAAATGTTACCGGATTATCGTTTTTAAATTTTTGATTTTGTAATTGATTCGAAAATATTGATGTTTGTTGTCATTGTGACCCGTTTGTGTTTTTTTGGCGTATAAAATTCAGTGTGTTTGTTGTTCAACGTCGTCGTTTGTAACTAAATCGAAAAAAACGCAGTTTGTTATCTCCCGGTTGCCGGTTTTGGTACAATGTTCAGTACACGATGATGAATTTTTCACACGAGGTGTTAATATTTTGAAAACGGTAAGCTTTCAGCTTGATTTAATGTGAAATGGTTGCAATTTCGTCGTACACGCCTGCCGAATCTAACCACTTCGGGGATTTGTTTTGTAAATAGTGATAGTTACTGTGCATATCGCTGTGTTTTTTCAACTATAAGCTGTAACAAACACGAGTCGATTAATTCTATGCATGAATCACGTTTTAATCATATTCCACGTTGTTTCGTTTCTATGTAGCCTCGGTCGTGATATCAAAGGGGGTTTTTTCCGTTCTTTTAATCGATTTTTTCACCAAGATTCAAGTTTTACTTTTACCCTGTACGATGTTACGTTTTACGTTGATAGCGTGATTTTCGATGGTTTGTGTATTATAGCGACGTTGCCTGATTGCGTTTTTACCACTAGCCCTGGTGTTTCGAAGCCGGTTCAATTATCCCTTCGTGAATCTACTTATGTTTTCTCTTCGGGTTGTAGAGTTTGTAATGTGTAATCGTCATGTGTTTCGATTCGAATTGTGTAAAAAATTTATTGTTGAAAGTTCTGTGTTGGTTTTGAACAGGGTTGGCTTGTGATGTTGTGAATGCCACGATGTGAGCTTCAAATCGTGTTTGCCTCAATTCAAGTCGTTCATGATGTGATTCAGCTGTGTGCTGTGACGTAGCTACGTTACGTTTCGGTACGTGCAGTGAGTGGTTGCCTATTTGGCAGTAAAACAACTTCTATGGAGTATGTAATGGTTTTCTTCGCAACGTGTTGAAAAAATTGATTATTTCGCGATTTTTGTGGATACGTGTAAAATGCAATTTTGATCTACGTAAAGACACCCTATTTAATGTGATTTCCGCTTCACCTTAAGCGCAGATTAACTTGATTGAAAATTGTAAACAAAAAAACACCCCCCTTAACTAATTACTTGAATTTTTTTGTAAATAATGTTATTCAATCGAAAAAAATGATGAAAAATTGAATTGTGAGTGAATTTTGATTAGTATTTCGAATATTTGTCCAATACTGTTCTGTTTTTTATGACTGTTAATTGGAAAACACAGTTTAACGCAGTGGTGCAGAATTAATCGAAACTTCTAATAGGTAATTTGAGCGGAATATAACACGTTTCTGCGTCCTATGTTTTCAATCTATAAAATATTAAAATTGCGCGACATGACGGAATATAGCAAAATATCAAATTACCCGACTCGAATAATCGAAATTACTACGAACCCAGTCAAATTGATTTCTTCTCCACTGCATTAATTTAAAGAACGATTTAGATAAGAATTTTTTCGCTTATAAGCACGTTTTATAAAATTGATAAAATGATTACTCTGGCATACTATGTTTCATATTGGCATCGTCGGACATTTCCTAGTGTTTGGGAAAACAGATTAATGTATACAGTTATCAGTAACCTCGTTGCACATAACGAGTTTTTAATTTAATTTAAACAACAGAAATGAAAACAAAAAGTAAGGTGTTCCCATGGTTTAATTTTTTATTGTGTGTGATTTTTCTGTGTGCAATGTGTATCCAGTGGAATATTCAGTCGGCTAATTTTTGCGATGCGGATTAACGTCGATTTTTCCAGTATCCTTAGTTCAGGTTATTTTAATGGTTTCATTTGTTTATCTATTCATAAATTGGTGAAAGGGTAGAGGGTGTTTCTTGATAAATTCGATTAAGTCGTTCCGGATACGCGAGATGATAGTTTTCGGTCGTACGATGTAGATTATATTACCAGCCGAAGGTTTTTTCCGTGGATGGAAAATTTATTCGAGACTCGAACGAAATATCATTTTAATTTCCGGACCCGGCGTCATAAATATGGTTAAAATTTAACGAATACGTTTGGAAATTTCGAGTCGAACCGGCTCGGTTGATGGAATTTCAAAACGAGATGCTTTATCTGGGCCGAATCCGCTGTCACAGCTTATCAATTTCGGAATATTCGATGAAACGATACGCCACGCTATGCGGCGTACAGGCGCTTATCGCTATTCCTCCGTAACGCCGTGGAACATGTCGAAGAAAATAATTACTTTTTGACATTGAAAATCCATTAATTCCTTTGGAAAAAAAAAGCATCGTTAGGAGGAAACTTTTTGAAGTTTAATTTTCCATCGTAAATTAGGTATTTCATCGAATACGGATAGTAAAGTTTTGAACGGTCGCGAGAGGGATTTTTTTTTTTTGTATTTCGGACGTTTGAGACGACATCCTATAATCCTTGGCGCCGTCGACGGACCAACTCGGTGGTAGATTTTGTATGTATAGAATGGGTCGGAACTTCATTACCTGCTCTGCGTCGTCGAAATAATCAATGCAGAAGGGTAATTATTTTCCACAACGATTTGCATAGGTTCGGTCGTTCCATGATGTTATAGCGGTAGATGATTTTTTTCGCTCTAATTTTAACGTGCTTTCGTTTTGCTTATTTTTGAATTAAGGATGAAAATTAATTAAAATTAATATTTATAGACCTTGACACGGTTTAATAAGGGGCTCGTTATGTTTGAATTTTACATCCCCGGATCGTGTTTCTCGCCGGTTTCTTCGCGTCGATACTGCCAAAATGTAAATTTAATCGAATGGTCCCTTGGTTAGTGTTTTTCATTCCGCAGATCTGCTGAACAATGGTGTACTTGAGTTTGGTCACGACGGTGCCGGCGATAACGACGGCTAGGAGTCGAGATGGCTGACCAGACCAAGGTTCTAGAGGACGTTTCTTCGATGAATTTGATCCGTGTTAATTGAAAATGCTAACGATTGGAAATTCCGCATGGAGTATCGAGCAATTTGTACGTGTAAGCCATTTTCGCGGTTGATTTATTAATAACGACGACGGCAATGGCGACGTTTTATTAGCACCGTGGCCTTGGCAGTTGGCGAAGTTGTTGCAGAGCAGTCCAATCGAGCGCAGTTTTTAGTACCGAATTATCTCCGAGATCAAAAATGAAATATGGATTCAAATTGATCGATCGTGATGCAGAAGTGGAACGAGGGGATGCATAATTTGTTCCCCAATACCACAGAAGTTGTGAATGATTCATTCGGTATCTGGTATGATCGATGGCGTACATACGACTGCATTGCAGGTAGCTCGTGTAAAATACGAGTATAAAGAAAAGCAGCACCGAGACAGGCAGAGGAAAAAATAGTTATTTTCACGCGTATTCGCTCGATTAAATCGGTTTATCGCGGTAGCGACGAATACGGACTGCGGCAGCGTTAAATTGATCGATTTGACAACGCAGCAATGATAACGAATGACTCAGCGACAATGTGCCGAAGACAGGAAAATGTGACGTACGATGCCGGTCTCGGTTTACGTTTTCGTATTTTCTCGGCTAGGTGTCATGAAAGTTGTGTTCATGAATAAATGAAAGTTGTGAACTTTTATAACTTTATTACACAACATTGAAAATATCACATCGTAAGTAAACTGAACTTAACTCTAACGAGAGAGAATACCGAATGCGTGTTGCTACAATGACAACAGCATAGTATGACTTTTGGGCTCGTGGTTCCGCGACACTCCGCAGAAAACGAGAAAAAAAAAAATGTAATTTTTTTTTAAATGTGAAATCTAAATCTATGAATATTGAATCTATGTAAATCTATGTATGATAACAAAACAAACTGAAATTTTTATGAAAATTGAACATTTTAAACTAAAAATGATGAAAAATTGAATAAAAATAGAGAGCAATAACAAGCTCAACGAATGATAATGCTAATATAAACTATAAACATGAAGAAATGTCAAAAATGAGTAAAGTAATTACACATTAATTTACTGGTAATAATCCTAATGCTTAATTGATAATAGGATTTCGAAAATCAAAAACGAATGAAATAAATTGTAAATCTAAACTGGTACAAAACCACAAATTATAAAATTAATGAAAAAAATAATCAAAAACGTCATGTAAAATAATGAATTATCCATAAGGATACATAAAAGTAGACACACTGAACAAATCTGCATAAAATAAAACACAGGATTTATGATAAGAAAAATTTCTTTTAAAAACATACTTGAAAAGATCAATCAAAAAATCAAATGAAAATTGGGTTTGTTTTAAAAACCACTGACGAAAATTCAACTCAAAACGAAATGAAACATTTGAAAACAAATACATGTTTGAATGATTACCTTTGAATAAACGTGGTCTCTGGATCTGAACTTTATTGAAACGAATTTTATCTGGACCTTTTACAGGCAGCTGATTACCTTTTTCTTGATTAAAATGAGTTACCTTGTAGTCGGAAAGGGAAACGAATTCTTTTGGCTGGTTTGAAATATCTGGTGGCGAATTTTCGAATGATAATGAAGCTGAGCTGGTGTGAATTGATTGAGAATCATTGCCGGATGAAAACGATGTATTTTCCAGTGAAAAATTGACAGCTAGCAAAACAGGATCGCCGATGTTCGAAGCTGGGGTGATAACGATGCTTTCTGGTTGATTTTGAACACTGTTTACATGAGATGAGGCGTGAGAAATTTCCGTTGAGTGAGATTCGGATGCTTGCAGAACAGATGCAACTGGTGTGGTGGAAATTTCAGCACTGATTGATTGATTCGGAATGAAAACAGGTTCTGGCTGAGCGATTTCTGGCATTTTTTTCACCAAATTGATCGAATACACGTTTTATTTTGGGTACTGAGCGTTTTACTTCAGCTAGGGGTTTCAAAGCTGTGATGAAATCGTAATCACATGATGTTGAGTCCGAACGTGGGCGAAATGCTTCCAATTGAATGGAGTACGATTGATTTTTACGAAACTGAGGCGAAGTTGATCCACATTAATGGGTGATGCTTTTAAAACTGAGGCGAGAGCTGAATTGGATGAAATGAGGTTGCTGAGACAATGTTGAAACAACATTGCTCAGATGATGATGCATTCATCTTGAATGCGAATGTATGTCAAACGAGACACTGTGAGATTGAAAAATGCGGCGTTTCCTCAGAAACTGAATGACTTACGTGCAGGAGAATGATTAATTACGCGAAATTACGAACTGAGTGCCATAACGAGGCGTGAGATGATCGCGAATTGCACATGTGGTGCACAAACAATGTGCTAAAAAAACCGGAGAAATACATTTATGATGTATTTCTAATGAAAAGTTGAACTTTTTAGGATCGTTACGTTCTCTGCTACCATGTCATGAAAGTTGTGTTCATGAATAAATGAAAGTTGTGAACTTTTATAACTTTATTACACAACATTGAAAATATCACATCGTAAGTAAACTGAACTTAACTCTAACGAGAGAGAATACCGAATGCGTGTTGCTACAATGACAACAGCATAGTATGACTTTTGGGCTCGTGGTTCCGCGACACTAGGTAGCTAGAGCTGCATACATTGTCCAGCGTGTATTTTGTACCTTGGAACTGCATCTTGCGACAGTTAGCCTCGTTCAAGTAAAATTCCGGCACATTTCTTCGCTCTGTCATACCGGTGCAGGGTGCATCGCCGGGTCGATGCGGCACGAAAACACACAAACCAGGAACTCGGAAGCTGCACTGCACAATTCTCTCCTCCCTCGTATCCCGGCTGCACAGATGGGCGAAGGAAAAAAAACAACAGACGACATTGGCAAAGAGGGGCGGCGGAGTGTAAAAGGGGAGAGACTGGAACGTCGCGGCATTTAAAATTTTGCCGACGGTAAAATCCGTGAAATGGAAAATCGAGTTCGTTGCCCTTGTGTTCGGTATTTGAATTGGATGTACCATCCGTTCCGTCCCTTTTTCGCCCAGTGCACACGGTCGAATTCGCGAGCTTGCGGCGTCGGCGGGTGATGGTGGAGTTATATTGGGGTGTGAGACGGTCGCCGGAACGTCGCGTTAAGGGCGCGGCAAGCGGTTTGTTTTCGAAAGATAATACGGGTGTACGGGAAGTTGAGTCAAAGTTGGAAATTGAAACGCAGCACAATCGCACTCGACGTTTTTGCGGTAAGCTGTCCGCTTCGATTTAACGATTATGCCCGTGTAGAGTTTTATCTCGTTTGCGGTAGGCAAGGTTGTGATGTGGAGGAACGTATTGTGTGGATGAAATGCCGGAGGTGATGATTTTGCAGAATCGCGAAATGGGTCTGCTTTGGAGCTAAATTAACAGGTTGAAGATCTGAGATCTTGTTTCGTCTCAGCATATGAACTCTGAGACATGTAAAGAAGGCTGGGACTGAAATGTTAAAAATTATGATTTTTCAACATTTGAACGTATTTGCAATAAATTCTTGAACACCCCCCCCCCTCCATTTCATTTCCTTCAATGAAAATGCGCTCAGTAGGAATAAATTGAGAAAAGAAATTCACTGAAAGCAAACAGTGAAAAAAATTGCTGAAAATCAGTGAAATAGCAAAAATCGCCGATGATCGAAGAATTTTGCTGATGTGTTTGTGTTGAAATTCTGTCTTTGAAAAAATTTCACTGAAAGCATACAGTGAAGAAAATTGCTCAAAATTTAGTGAAAATTCATTCAAGTCTTGAAAATATCTGAAATCAACTGGAAAAGTTGAAGGAAATCTTTGAAAATTGAACAAAATTTGCTGTGAATCAAAAAATTTTGCTGATTTTTTTCTGCACTGCAATTTTGTGTTTTTCAGTGAGTTTTCGCTGATTCAAAATGAGAGAGTAACTCAAAAATGGATATCAAATGTTCAGAAAACGTTCCATTATTTCCAACTCATTTTTTTTTTTCATTTTTAAACAAAGTTTTACTCTTCTCTTTCCAGATTATATCTTTTAACTTTTATATGCTGGTGTAAAAAACTTGACAATTGATTATTTGTTTATATATTACCCAAAAAAATCACTATTTTCGTCTAAATAGATTGAAATGAAGCTTTAATCAACTTTTTTAGTGTCAATTTTTCAACATTTTTGGAAAAAAATGATTTGAAATTGTCTCAATTATTTCATCACTTTTTTTTTGTTTCTTTCCAAACTTAATTGTGACAATTTTCCCAACTCAGACTTATCCAGCATAATGGACTTATAGAAAGGGTTTTCAAAAAATGTAAATTTTCATGACATTAAATTGAAAATTATTCGTGAAGTATTGAAACAGACTGAAATATGAAAAATTGAAGTGCTTGAAGAATTGCAGCGTATTTTTGTGATTAGAAACGCGGATTGAAGTATTCGGGAGTACATTTCTGGTTTCAATATCATTCTTTGATACCAAATTTTATCCCCTCGAGGTGTAATTTGACGAATGGTAAGGAAACCTTCAACACATTACACTGGTCGACAAAAAAATTCCGGTTTCTGGGTTCTCATGCCGAAATTCTGTTTCTAGACATCAAAATACATCACCTCGCTCAATCCTGGTTTCCAAAGTTTTCTTTTGAAGCGGGGGCCAAAAAACTTATTTTTCGAGGGCAATAAGCCTGAGAATTACAAAAAAAAAATGATTTTTTTAAAATTAGACTTTAAGTAAATTTTACGGTGAATCCAATGCCGCAAATCACAGACCTCCATCTCATTTAGAAAAAAAGTTACAGTTCATTCTTTCCAAAATTTTGTGAAAAAATGGCATTTTTGTGCCTTTCTTGCGAAAAAAGAAATGCGATTTTTTTCACAAAATTTTGGAAAGAATGAACTGTCACTTTTTTGGAGGTTTGCAGTTTGCGGCGTTGGATTCGCCGTGAAATTTTCTGTATGATTGGTCAAAAAAAAATCATTTTTTTTTTGTAATGCTCAGGCTTTTTGCTCTCGAAAAATCAGTTTTTTAGCCCCCTCGTCTCCCAAAGCAAACTTTGGTCAAAAAAAAAAATTCTTTCATTAATTACATAAAAGCAACCCAAATTTGACAATGAGAACCCCAAAATAAAAATCGTGTCGGCCGGTGATCTGTCGTTTTACGATCGGCAAAGTGATATTCTCATTCAGCCAAAGGCAATTATGATTTTTGTAACTGTGGTGTGCAGTGTTGTAAAATTTACGAAGGCGAGTCCTCAAGAAAGATACCAGAAAAAAAAACTGAACTAGAAAGAATAAGAACTGCGATTTTCAAGCATGGTTTCGCATATCAACTGGACACAATATCATCGATCTTCCAAGCAACCCAACGTGTTTCATATGTTGGATTTCGGGTTTTACAATGGTTCGTTTGGCTGATATTGTATTCGATATGTTGATGCAGTACATACTTGGGGGTACGCCAACCTTCGAGGCCGGTACACATGCACACCAGACAAACCACCGAGTCACGCTGCAGTGGCGGTGAAGAAGTACAAAAAAAAAGTAAAATTAAACTGGTTTCTGGCCGCTCGGTGAGACGCGCGCCGCCGCCTCGAGATGCTGCGCCGTTGGCAGCGACAGAGCTGAACGCTCCAGACTCGTTAGATCTGGACGAGGTACCACCATCCGGAGGTGAATCTGCCGATTCGGTGCCGGCGACTTTTAACCTTTTACTATTTTTATTCATCGAGTGCGAAGATGCAGAAGTAAATGTATCGTTCCATAATTTATTACTCGATATGGTTTGACGATGCTTGCGATTACGAAATGAGAATAATCATACATGAGGAGAATTTCGCGCTTACGTGAGCGAGCAAATTCTGGAACCGCGATAGCAGGTTCACACTTACGTAACTGGAATTCGATGTTTACTCGAGCTGGTACCTCTGACGAGCAATTTCGATTTCGATACTTCTTCGCGGGTTTGGATTGTGTAACGAAACAGCAACGTGTAGAATATCAACTAGAAATTGAAAAAAAAATCGTGAACAACGCGAACTGATATGTTTTGCGGATGACTCAACATCCTCGTGTGAAAAATAAGCTCATTGATTGCTTACCAGCTGATTGAAAGATTCGAGCTTCGAAAAGCCTCGGTATGGATTTTTTTTTTTTTCAAAACAGAACTGAAGAATGACGAATTCGAGCCAACAAAGGAGCAAAAGAAGTTTTCTAGTACGGGAAAGTTAATGGAAAAATGTTTCGGCGAAAATGGAGAATTTTTACTACGGCACGACGTGAAGTCATTCTTGACAATTTTATTACAAAATGTACAGCGAATAGACTCGTTTGTATTTACCCATTGTACAATACCTGCAGTCTTCAAGAACACGCTAACTTTAGCTGCTTCTCCAGTAAACGATTGGCGGATTGGACTATATGCGCCACTTCGTGCTATATACCTGTCTTTTCGTTCTTTTTAGTCCTGTTTTTTTCGCTTTGTTTGTCTAAGCTGTGTGCATATTGACAGGGGACTTATTACTTGGTACGAAGTTGCTGCATAGTATACGCGAACAGGAAGTTGAAACTAGTATGAGACAGATGAAGGGTAAAAGGTGTACCATACCGTATACAAAGAAGCTTCGAAAACGAAGAAAAGAAAGAAGAAAAAACAAACTCGGTTCAATGCACAATTTGCATACACTTTTTTTGTGAATGATGACTTGTGTATGTGTATGTGCTCCGGAGCTCTGGATTATTATTATTGGACCGACATCGTCGTTGGTATCGTAAAGACAGCGACGTTCTCGTTTTCGTTTCAACCACCGAGTTTTTTCTGTTTCGTTAACGAAATCGCGAACGGTGCAAAAATTTTATCAAGCGAGACGTTTTTTTAGACTTTTTTTTTCTCATCGTGCACGGATTCGTATGATCGAGTAATGATATCGAGTATTTAGTTGCGAGTGTGGTAACGTGTGGATGCGGAAGGGGTATGTAATCGGTGCGATGCGAATTACCAGCTGAGAAATTGATTTTGTCTGGAAATGATTTGTGTGTATTTTACACTGAAATGAGGAGAGTAGACGATGAGGCAGCAGAATGCTAGGTTTGTTTATTAAACGTCGAAGGAAAAAATTGGCGGATTTGGATCAAAAGATCGTTTTGGTGTTCAATTATCGAGGTTTTAAAATGATTTTCCAGAATTTAGAGATGATGAAATGCGATTTATTCGTGACGATTGATTTTCGAAATCGAGGTAGTTTTCTAGGTTAATCGTTAATTTCATCAAATATCGAAATAACCTAAAATCGATTGTTCCGATAAATAATCGACCATCGATCACGATAATCGAGTATCGAAATAATCGACCATCGGTTACGATAATCGAGTATCGAAATAATCGACCATCGGTCACGATAATCGAGTATCGAAATAATCGACCATTGATTATTGAATTTATCGACTTTCGACTATCGAAGTAGGTAATCGAAAATCAAGTTTCGAAATGATCGAATCGACCATAGAATTATCGAAATAATCGATCTTCAGAAAATCGAGCATTGAAATAATCGACCATCGATTATTGAAGTTATCGACTTTCGACTGTCGAAGTGGGTAGTCGAAAATCGAGTTTCGAAATGATCGACCATAGATTATCGAAATAATCGATCTTTAAGTATCGAAATGATCCACTATCGATGATCAGAAAAACCAATTTATTGCTAAGGATCTGTGATCGATTTCATCGATTGTCATGTTGAAATCACGATGATATCGGTTCGTGTTGACTGTTGAGCTATGCAATTGTTTAAAATTTTGTTTTTCATCAGTGATATTCAAAAAATGATAAAATAATAAAAATCATGATTCATGATTATGATTTTCTTTACTTTTGAATTATTGAAAAATACACAGTCCCAATTGCAGAAGTTTGGTTTAAATGAATTTATTTCGAGCTCATTTTTCGAATTGGAATTGAAAACAAGCAAGGTCCAGGGGACCTGGCAGGAGGGTTCCCGCAAGAGAAGACACAGTTGATCGGGTTTAGACTTTAGACTTAGAGACACTAGTGTCTCTACACTAGTGTCTCTAATCGGGTATCGGGTTAATGTTAAACTGTTATCATTTTTTTTGCTTTTAATTCAAAATTGAATTTTAAAAAAACGAAGTTTAGTCAACATTTTGAGGGCATTAAGGGTCACTTTTCTCTCGTGAAGTTGTAGTAAAAATTCAAAAATTTAGATTTTTAATTTCAAGTTGAAAACTGCACTAAGGAACAAAGGAGAAGGCAGTGCATCCAAAAAATTATTTTAAAAAGAATGAAATCTACATGCAAATAATTATAATTATTTTTCGATCACGACTCACGACCTCACGACAGCCTTCATATTCTTAATTCAGGAAAGAGGTATGTGTTTTTTTTTTACTCTTTCTTGTAAATTTTGTCTTTTTTGGTTTGATTAATTGTTGATAGGAAATATTCTTATTCCGTGCTTTGTGCTTCTGACTTGAAAAAATCTATACAGAAATAAGTATTTTAATTTTCAACTTTCAATTCAACACAGATTCGGCAATTCGGCTCTTTGAATTAAAATTAAAAACTGTTTGTAAAAGGTTCACTTTATACCTCACCAGATCGCGTCGTTGTTGATGTTCTAAAAAGGATGTAAAAGACTAGCTCCTAAATCATTTTCGCACACCAATGATTTTTTGTCTAATTGCTAAGTTTCACCATTTTTTTCCGGTAGTATTTTGTGATGTGGTGCAATTAAGGTAAGGAAATTTATGATGAGGTGTTGAGAATAATAATTGTTTTGAAGTTACTCATATTCTATTTTTTGTTAGGATTTTTCACCATCTAAATTTTTTATTTAAATTAAATTTTTTTTTGATAACTTCTGACCCTCAGAGTAAATTTTTCAATGGAATGACTTTACTGATATGAAATTTTGCATTCCTAATTTATGTTCTTATTCTCATAAAATTGATTTTAAGAATTGTTACAAATGAGGAACATTCAAAAATAGGGTTCATTATAAAAAATCGATTATTGAAGAAAAAAAATGGACAGAAGATTGAACATGAAATTTAGTTCGTTGAATTTTCTGGAGTCCATTTATGTATAGTTATTTCTTATTTCAATTCATTTTCTTTCAGGTTCTTAGTTTTTCCAACAGTTTAACTCAGGACTTCATGGAAAAAGTTGAGAGAAAAACAAATCAAACAATCAAACTTATGGAAAAGAAATTTTACGTTTAAATACGTTCTATAAATAGAATTTGGTTATCGAAAATCATCAAAAAATGTAGATATCTAATAAAACCTAAAACAATTTTGACGAAAAATTCAAATTATGAAAAACATTAAAGAGATGGAGAAAAAATTCAACCTGGGTATGCCAATTTGTCACTTTAAGATTGGTCAGAATTACATTACATATCACTTATCAGTAAAAAAAAAAAGTTTTAATTTTGTTTGAAACGCATTTTGGATGTTTTCAATTAAAACATAATGTATTTCAAACAGAAAAAAAGTATGTAAAATTATGATTTAATCTGAGCAAGTAACTAGTAAAAACCCTTTCGCGCAACAAATCGAGCAAATGGCTTGAAAAATTCAAAAATAAAAAATAAGAAATTTGTATTATGTATTTTATTCTATTTTCAATTTTTCATAATTATTTCCTCAATGAAAATTGAAAATTAGCCCTAAGTCCCAAGTCCCGACTACGAAACGAAAACATCATCTTTCCAAATTATCGGTAATTTACGGAAAATACGGTAACGATCATTGGTGCGCGAAAATGATTTAGGAGCTAGTATGAAAAAGTGATTTTAATAGGATTCCACGGCCTCCGGAGGCCGGGAACCCTAAAAATATGCATCAAAGACGAATTATAAATTTAGCGAACGTTTCGGTGTCCCCAAACAATTCGTAACACAAATCTGACGTTCCTGCCGCGGATATGAGGGATAAAAATGACCTTTTTTCTAAATTGATATCTAGGAAATAAACGGAAATAACTGTAGGTGACGAGTTTCCTCTTGTTAAAATTTTTTATTTTATTCCATGCCAAGTACACATTTATGCAGAAATGTAAAACTAACATGTTTTTTGTTTTTGGTTTGTTACAGCGTGTAGAAATCATACGTGAACGATTTTCCTTGCCCATATACGTAAGTATTTCATTTTTTCGAGACATTTTCTATTTTTAAGATTCATTTTAATTCTACTCGAGACGAACTGGTTATTTATACGAATCTATGAATGCATAAGTACCGAATATTGTAATTTTTCTGTGGCTGTTTTCGAAACAACGCGACGGAGGAAGTCTGAAAAATAATGGACTCGTTTCGCGACCGATTTTTTTATTCGAATGGCGACCGTGGACCGCGGATAAAATATCGCTCGCGTAATTTGAATTTATGCAGATGGATTTTCGTGAATACGTGTAGGATGTTCACGCGTCGCTTCGCGGTCTTTTCAGTGTAATATATTTCTTTGGTATTGCGACAAGGGGCATAGAACGAACAGATACAACGTATTGTATTGTATGCCTAATAAGTATAAGTGTTTGGGCGAGTGTAGTTTCGGTTTATTTATGGATATAGTTTTGAAGAGATGTTTGCAAACGCGGGCGGACCAGGAGGTTGTACAGATACTATGAAAAAATTATAATTTGACGAGTTCAACGTTGATGGTATCGGTTCGTTTGGCATTCGACGCTGGAAAAGACAACTCGATCGACTTGATCGTAGAATTTGCTTTTCATGCGATTGTCTTCTTAATCGGCGGGTGTATTGATCTTTCGAGCGAAAATCTGGTCGACGTTGGTAATGGTTTAATTATCGTGAAAGTATCTCAACCTTTGAAATTACAATATAGTCAATTTAATTAAAACAACGCCGGTGAGGCTGTGACGAAGAGGCGAAGTAAAACCGATAACGAGTGTTGGCGGCCGTAACTAACCATAAAACCAACGGTACTTTTGGTGCGACGAATTTTCTTAGCCATTCTATCGTAAGTTTTCGCTTTCTGTTTGATAATTTTGTAGGAAGGCTGAGGAAAGATTTCCGCGTTGGCTGCGTGATCGGGTTGGGGTTTTCTTCCTCGTGATCGATAGGAAATTGCATAATTGTTTTCTCGTAATTGATTGGTTATAATAGAAATGGTGAATTTTTCTAAAGTCGATGAAGCCAGTTCGATTTTTGAACGATTTTGACGAAATTATGGTTCGGTCGTTCGCGAACGATTTACATGTAAAGCGGTGAAAGTTTTATTCCTTCGGGAATCAAAATCCCTCGTACAATTTGATGAAATTTTGAATTATTCGTGATCGGAAAAACTTGATCGGTCTCGAAAGATTCATATTGAATCGTTTCAGAACGATTGATTTGTAAAATGGATTCAAATTCGAGATTAACTGAATTTCCAAAAAAGAATGATCGAATAATTTCGACTTTTCCGTGATTTCCTTGTGAAATTATTTTTTCGGTCGCGAACGATTCTTTTGAACGTTGTTCATCGTTCGTGAACGACTTTCTTGTGAAGTTTGATTTGGAGTACATGATTGGATTGTTCACAAACGAGCATTAAATTTCTTTGGATCCATTTTATCGATCGTAAAATGATTCATTTGAGAAAAGTTTTTTGTGATTTTATGTTATTGAACGAATTTGCTCATACTTAATGCATGAAAATCTGATTGCTGATCGATTTCCGAAAATTTCAAATCTGTCATTACCGTCGTTAGTGAATATTTTCTTCTAAAAATTATGCTAATTTTAGACCATCTGAATCGTTCGCGAACGACCGATTCGAAGAATGTGAATTATTTTCAAAAATTTTATATGATCTGTTTCTTCGATCGCAATGATTCATTCAAAAAAAAAAAAGTACTTAGTGAACGAATTCGAAATTGACCGAATTGGTCACTAACGATTAGTATGAAAAATTACAAAATCAAATTTTTTCGGTTGCGAACGATTCATTTGACAGAAAATGTACATCGTTCGTGAATGAATCAGCCCACGTACGATCAAAATCTTCACTTTTGATGCTCTGAACGATTTCCAAAAATTACACGCAGCTGTTCGTGAGCGATTCCCTCATAAAATCGATTCGAATTTGACAAAGATGTGAAATTCATTCTATCCAATTGATTCTGTCAATCGATGGATCATTTTCTCCATCAGGATTTCCGAATCATTTGGTAATTATTACTCGAATCATTTTAATGGATTTTACGTCGAAGGTGTGGTGCACATCGAACAATTAGCCAAGTTACGCGTACGCCCTGGTTAAATGTTCTCGTCGTCGTGATCCCGTAAGTGGTTTTGTTTGGAGCTGTCAAAGACTCTCTGTTATCATCATTACCCGCTGATGCTGGCGTGTTATTATGTATTTGATCTGTAATTGCGTATGCCTCTGTGCTTGTGCACCACTGTACCACATTCGTACGACCGTTTAATTTCGTATCAAGGCTGTTTTAATCGATCCGATTTAGTGAGAAAAGTACGCATTATTTCCGTTCAGAGTCGCATCGGTATTCTGGGTCGAGCTATCGAAGCGCATGAGAGAAAGGGGTGCAGATTTTGTTAAATTATTCGACCGAATTGGAAATTGTTATTTGATGTTTTTGAAAAAAAAAAAAAAAAAAATGGAAAATAATTGAAATTCAATTCCCCCCTTGCCTGCTCAGTATACACGAGTGGCTGATAGAATTGCAAAAATAATTGAAGTAGGTGACACCAATAATTGGCGAAGATGAGATTCTCCTCCCGTTCGTAATTCTAATCTAATATCGATTACGATTTGAAAAATGCGGCTATTTTTTTTATATCGAGTGACGTCGTCGATGATAAGTTACATGTACAAGTACGATACGAGACTAATGAATTTTTTATTTATCTACTATGAATCGTGGATAAAAAAAACGCGAACGTTGGATGCTTGTTTCCTGGAAAAAAATCATCGTTTTTGTACCGTTAATCGAGGCTAGCTCTAGACTAGTTACTCGAATAGATAATATGGGAAAAATCACTACCTTCGGGTCTTCGTGTGGTGCGTCGTGGACTAGAGATTGTCCCAGTGGCGTCCTCGCGTCAACGTAGTTAACTTGGCTGGAATGTGCTAATGTGACGTTGGTTAAAGATAGAATACTAATTTTGACATCGACGAAGGTTAGAATGAGCGAGATAGGGTTTCGATTTCAATGTTTCTTGATTTCAGTGCTAAGTAGAAAAATTTTTAAATAATGACGAAACTAAATTCTTTTCGAAGTGTAAGTATTTGGTTGCCTGAGGTTTTGCATTGATTTAAACATTCTTTCTCATTTGAAAGTCATTAAAAATTATCGAAAATTACTGGAAAATACTCAGAATTGCAGCACAGTAAAAAATCCGTGATTAAAATATCACTGAAAGCAACCAGTGAGAAAAAATTCTGGGAAATCAATGACAAATTTACTGCGAAGTTAGTTGTTGTATGTAGTTGTGTCTTTTTTCATTTATTTTCCGGAGGGGGAGGGAGGAAGAACCGATGAAAATCTCAACTCGAATTCATGAGATTCCCAACGCAACTTGAAATAGGTACAATTTGAAATACCAGGAAAATTTTATAAGGAATGAGTAAAAAGGGACCTTTTTCAGGCGCTATCACCTCGAATGGTACATCATGATTTAATTTATACCTCAGTGAAGCGAGGTTGAAGTTTTCATAAGATTGGATTTTTAATGCCTAAAAAAGCTTTTTTTTTACATTTAGACGCTTTCAAAATTCTCATTTGACGTAATTTGAGAGTGGGAGGGTGAGAAAGTACAAAAATAATTAAACAAGAACTATAAATGAGCCTTAATATTCATAATCAATGCTGTCGGAAGCTGTTTTAGGAGGGTAAAAATTAAGAATAAAAATACAGAGTATCAGATCAATTGTATTTTCGGGTGAATAGACAAAAAGAAGCCTTTTTTCTCACTTGAATTCATGATTTTGTTCATGCCCGAGTGAAGCGAGGGCGAAACTTCGTAACGAACAAGTGAAAATTTTATTGATTTCCAAATTGGAAAAATTATGAATTTTTAGCTGGGAAATTACTAATTTCCAACTGCTCAATTTTCCTAACTGATGCGTTGAATTGTTCAATTTTCCCAACTTACAAGTAAAAAATTTCCTCAGGAGGAAGCTCTCCCTCTCGCCGTTTGGTACATCACCACTTCAGGATGTTCATCAGCTTGTCACGGTTAGCACAATCAAAAATACTTCTTCGGTCAATAAAATATCAAAATTTTGCTGAAAAATCAGTAAAATTCTAGAATTTGCTGATTTTTCCTGTGCTGCAATTCTGATTTTTTTCAATGTCTTTTCTCTGATTTGAATTGAGAAAGCTGGTACATCAGACTCAATTTTGCTATTGATTGCATTTTTTTTGGTTTCTCAATGTGAGCTACAAATTGAATTTTCAACGTTGGTCTTGGTGGTATATTCCAAGAAATAGATCTTTAAAAGTTGCTCAGATATTAAAAGTACTCTTCAAAATTACGATTATCTAAAGTGATGACGTCATTGATGCGTTAAGATGAATTTACGGCTGAAAATTTCAAATTTTCGGTACTACTCGAGTGTTTATGATATTCAGCTGTAAATTTACCTTAATTATGGACCAGAGACCAGGGAGGTATTAGACGGGGTTAGAAAAACAAAACGTAGCGTGGTTCACGCGACGAGGTCAGCTTTCAGTCTGTTTAAATGCGGTTAGCGTTCGGAATTGGTATAGATGGGGAAAAAAACTCGCTTTAGCCGACGCTTAATCCCTTTAACACGACGACGAAGGATTTATTTTTCGCACACGCTGCTCTGCGCCTCTGCGAAGCTCGCTCTCCAAATCTACGTGCATAAATATTACAGAGAAACTCGAAAAAGTTCACGAGGCTGGCTTTTTTCCCCATTTCTGCGTCATCGACCGAGCAAATGGATTTTTCCACGCGTTTCCCCGAGGCCAACGAAGGGCTGATACTGACGTACGAATTTTTCAATTCTACACGAAGAATGCGCGTCGAGGAACGATCCGTTGTCATGCGAATTCGAGGAATGCTTTTTCGTATCTTCATTGTATTCGTCGTTCGTTTCCGAAGTACCTGATGGTGTGACGTGATGAAAATACCTACAACGATGAGGCGCCGCCGTGAAATTTAATTTCGATCTCGAAAGCTCGTTTCGCGTCGCGTCGCCTTGTTACAAAGTGTAGTATCGTACATACCCTTTCGCGGACCGTACGTAGTGAAATTTCGAGTGTTGAGCAAATAATGGTTGTCGGCGGCACGCAGTTAATGTTGACGCCGCGCAACGCCGGCCATCATCACCGAAGTCGTGGCGTGAAAGAGAGCGACGCGACGGCGGTGGATAAATTATCATCGACGTACGTGTGCATGTGACGAGAGTACGAGTCGACTCGAGTATACGAATTCGAATGTATGTTCGATTGATTCGAGTGTGACACGAACCTGAATTATTTACTCAAGTTGATAGGTGCTGTGTATTTTGTGTATTTTTGAAAGCGCAATGGATGGAAGAATGAAGGTGTTAGGTAACTACAGAAGGTGGCTTGAGACGAATCTTTAGAGAAATCTGAATGCTGAAAAGATGGTAACGAGAAAACGAATTTCCTGATTGGTCGATACGAATAACTTATTCTGGAATAATCGAGTACGATTTATTCGGAAGTCAGCTGGTTGCTGGAATAGGAGCTTGGATGAGGCTGCTTCTGGGAAAGGAAAATGATATGAATGCTGTTAGATAGGTAAGCTGGCCTTCGATAGATTTTTTGAAGATTGAGAAGATTACTTGATTTTCAAAACATTTTTTTTTGGAGATTGTCACAAAAAATTGAAAAATCGATTTTCTTATCAAGATTCTTGATTGTTGAAAAAAAAATCCAGACACTTTCATTTTGCCATAAAAATAAAATAATAAGAAAGAGAATCCTAAATTGAATAATTTCAGTCTTGTCTTAATTCACGTTTGAAATATAATTTTCGTTTTGTACGTTGAGAAATAATTAAAACCAATCCTTTTCAGGAAAGAACTAAAACATGGTCATTAGAGGGACAGAGATTCGAAAATTTCGGATCAGAATGGAATTTTTTTCTGGTGTTTTCGACAATACAAGGTGTCTTGACAGGTTGTGAAAGTGGCGAAAAAAGGGAGAAAAATCACGAAAATTGATAGCACTGCGAACTGAAGTTATTTTTAAACGTGATGAAATTTCAGCTAAGGATTTTTTTTCTCAACAATTTGTAAAAGAACCTTTTATCAATTTTCTGTTCTATTTTTTAAATTACATGTAAAAATCGTAGGAGTTTGTGTGGAATTGATGGTTTTTTTTATGGGGGAGGAGGAAATGTAGATCTATGAGTTGTAGAAAAATTGAAAATTTTCAGTCCAAAGAAAATTTTGATTTTGATTCTCCAATCTAGTAATTTGGTAGACTCTTTGGCATCATTTTGTTTCATTTTTCAAAATTTGTATAATTTTGCCATAAAAATAGTTTTTTCGTCTGTTTGAAATTTTTTCTGTGAGGTCACAAGTTTTTGTACGAGTGGCGAAGTTGAAAAATTTTCAGAATTTTTGAGTAATTTTTGTGGAGTGAGCAGGTTTTTAAAAAGTACCTAATGATTTTTGAGGAGGAAGATTCTTCAAAACCATTAGGTAGTGTTCGATTAAATTACAATTCTTTTTCAATTTTGAGCAAAAATGGAATGAAAATTTCTCATTAGTATTTTAGGTTTAACTTTAAATCGAAATCTAACTAATAATTATTGTTCAAAAAATAGTCATGAAGTATCGTATTACTTTATGTATACTCGTTCTATTATTTCCTTGACATTTGAACGAAATTCTTGAAATCGTGTAAGACACCTTTTATTTATTTTTTTTAATTACATGTTTCCCTGGTATTTTGACCTTAATGTCATTGCATCATAAAATTATGTTGTTTTTTTTTTTACGAATTTCTCGAATTTCATTGAACACAAATGAATTGTCAAAATGACTCGAATACTTGATAATTTTTTGTCTTGTTGGACGGCGAAAAGGAAGGAGGAGGACAGCCTAAGCCTGTCCGACCAAAATTTGAAAAAAATGTCATTTTTTATTGGATATTTCCAATTTTTAATTTAATTCTACCTCCATTAATTTATACTATGACATGTTTCCGTTGAACTTTTGGACAAAATTGACATACAACGAAATTATAAATTGAATGAGTGATGCGGAGGGAGAAGATGAATTTTGAAATACTTACGTGACTACAAACTGAGTAGTTTTTCGTGGAATGAAAATAAATTTGAAATTTCGTAGCACTTGAGAATTTTCTTATGGGCCATACCATCAAAATAATCGATTCAATAATATGTACTTTGATTGTGGAAGAATTGTGAATTTTCCAAAATTTTGCTCCATCAATTGTCGAAATGATCGAATCTTTCGATACTTTCGTAATGTTAGAGTACCTAAGTTTTTTAGATCACGTTGAATAAGGTGTTTTTCTTTTGGTTCATCTGTTTCTATCAAAATTATTGGGAAATTGATCACGAGAAATTTTCGATTAAAATATTTTATTTCGATAATTTTTAGAATTGGATGAATTGATCTTCAATTTCGTTAATGCCAAAAATTCCCATCAGCACTGAGGTTCAGTTTATCGATTGTGTTCCAAGTTCAATGATTTCACCAACATTTAAGTCAGCTAGAAGGCGAAAAGAAGGAAGGAAATGCGTGCAAACTCGTGTCTTGAAATACGAATTTTTCGAGCTTATCTACTCGTGTAATACTGGTCGTTGTCTGCGGCAAAACGAACGCTGCATTGCACATTATTTATCGGCTAGCTCGTTGTTTGTATAAAACATAATGTTGGTTAAGTGCCTTGCAACAACTTTGGTTTTATCAGTAACCCGGAGTGACGATTGTACTACGTTCAAGTGTGTACTGCAATACTCGTTACACGTACCACGTACCTAGCACCTTTACTTACGTTTTTCTGGTCATGCGATTTTTTTGTGCGTAAATTTTTCTCTGAAGCGATAGAAAAAGCGAAACTGAACAGAAACGTAGAATTGAATTATCGACGAGTTTGATAAAACGGGAGATAAAAAGCGATTAATTTGATCAGCACGAGGTGGGTGAGGCGAAACGAAGGCGCGACCGTGTCGATTTATATTTATTATTCGAGTTTGCCAGGTCGTGTCGTGAATTTTTTTGGTGGGTTGTTTTGCCCGATTTTAATTTCGGTCGAACGATTAAAGACCATTTTGTGGCTGGGTAAGGTGTTTTTTTTCTTTTTGTTTATCAGTTCTGTTTTTCGTTTGTCTCGATTTGTAACGTGATTTGCAGTGTTTTGGATTTGAATTCGAGTAAGTTGACGATTATAAAGGTGAAATATTCCGTTTGAAAATAGGTGGATTTTTAGTTAAATCGGCAGTGTGTAAAAATTGGATGAAAAAAAAACTTAAGGTTACCACGTGTGAGCTTGTTGATAATATGATTGAGTTGGACAGCTTTGGCAGTTGTTTGATTGCAGTGTGAGTCTAATTATTCTTCCCTTCACCCCTCCGGTCAACCGAAGTTGACAATGGAATTGGCTCGTTTCGCAATCAATACGTTATCGCGACGTTTTATGATTTTTTTCTACCTGGGCCTGTTCAATATACATTTGTAACGTCGAATGTGTCCATTTACTGAGCTTGAGCTCCTCGTCAACCGCGAGGTCGTGATTTTTCTTTTCAAAAAGTAGATACGTTGGAAAAATCGAACACTCGAAAAATATATTTCGCGACTTGAAATTCGTCTCATAGTTCAAGTTGTTTTTCAACTACCTCTCCCTTCGTCTCCCCTATTGCTCTGCTCCCCATATCGTTCAATGTGCTGATAAATGTAGCCTGCATACGAGTTACGAATTACTAATTATGTACTTTACGTTCAAATATTTCGAAGTGGTGTATTTCTCATAAAAATTATTAAGATGAATTTGCAAACATCGCATCGTATGATTCAAAGATGAAATTGCCTCAAGTGAAAATTTTCCATACTCGTTCCCCCCATTTTCGTTCGACCGAAACGACACGATTTTATTGCACGATGATGACGTCAGAATTAAGCTAAAATTGTTTTAATTCGAATAGATTAATATTAACTTGATACATATGAAGCGGAAATCATCATTAATATGATATCAAAAAAATTGTGAAAAATTTCGTGCACGTTCGCATCGAATGCGAACAGTGATGCCAATTTTCGCTGTTGAATATTCGAGCGATCAAAATGTGTAGATTTTTTCCACGAACCGAATCGATGATTATTTTTTTGAACTCCTTTTCAAATCGAATATTCGATAGCGATATGGAATTTTTGATTTCTTGCCGTTATCGAGTATGAAGATTACGTGCGCTAATTAAAAATATCTTTCGAATGTTTCCGGAAACTTGGACCTGTAGAGATTTGAAATTCTTGGTTTTTGAATGGGGGCTTCGCTTGTTTTGGTGTAATTCTTTCGTGACTCATTTTGAAGGGTTTATGAAGTTTGATATTTTCCATCTTTACTGAGTTTGATTTAACTGGATTTCTTGGTAAAAAATGATGATCGATTTGCATAATTTCCTAGAAAATTGTTAGTACGTAGGTGTAAATCATTTACAAATAGTCAAAGGTGTAAATAATCAGGTGGATGTATTAATTGCTATGAAATCTTTAGTATAACATTATGAATACAAATCAGCAAAACTGGTATTTTTTTTGTGTATCTGTTTTCTTCATCGTAATACGTTATGTTAGACCTGTCGTTTCCTTGAAAAACGACAGTTTAAAATTTTTCGATACACTGAAATGACTCTTTTGAAACAATTTTTTTTTATTTTTGAAAAATGACTAAAAACGATCATTTTTAGGTATGCTGGGTCCGTCGTTTCCTGTCGTTTCTTTGAAAAACGACAGTTTGAAAATTTTTCAACACACTAAAATAACTGTTTCGAAACAAATCTTTTTTATTTTTGAAAAACGACTAAAAACGATCATTTTTAGGTATGATGGGTCCGTCGTTTCCTGTCGTTTCCTTGAAAAACGACAGTTTGAAAATTTTTCAACACACTGAAATAACTGCTCCGAATAAAATTATTTTTAGATATGTAGATAATCTAGATATGAAATTCATGCTCGGTGGTTGAAAAATTTGGTCTGAAGAGAAAAATTAGAACACTGGATGAAGAAATTGAAGGCTTTTTTTGAAAAACAACCGCAGTCAAAATTGGTAAATTTTTTAATTTCAGTTTTTGGAAATCCATTTTTCAAAAATAACTCTATAATTTAGCCTCTCCCCTTCCTCCCGCGCAAAAAATTGTTCTTGACCTCATTTCCGAATTTTAAAACAGAATTCTTAGGTTTGAATACGATACGAATATTTCATTACTTTCTCCTATAATATCTTATTTTTTTTCTTGTTTCTTTTTTAAAAGATCCTTTCAATTATTACCCGTTATCACAATTTGTAGAAAAATGTCTTGAAAATTGATTTTCATGAATTTGGATCATTTGAGAATGACAGAGAGGCGAAGCTTATTACCCATAGATTTAAATACTCATGTGGGTGATGTGAGAGACGGACTTGTTTTCCACTTTTGAGAAGTTACTTTCTGATGCGTTGAAATTATTGATTTTTTTTTTTTAGAATATCGTACCGATATTTTTTCTGTCTCAATGAGAAACATGAGTGATTCCCAAAAGCTTTAAATTTCAGGAAAAAAAAAGAATCGTCAAAAATCGAATGTTTTGAATTTTTTTTTGCTCCTTTGACCGTTTTATCACTACACAATTAGATAATTGCGTCGGAAAACTTTCAGCGAGAGGACTAAATTTTATTTGAACTCGTTCTAATTTTGGAATTGAAATTTCGTAGGTATTGTCGGTAGTTTTTTTTGAAGAGGAAATGATTTCAAAAATGTTGAAGCTGAGAATTGTTGTGAAAAATGAAAGATCGTCGTGTTAAATAATTGGTATATCGAATTTTGCCTCCTGTTATATAAAATTTTCTAACTAGAAAAAAAAAGGAATTAGGGCATGGATTTGTTCTCAGAATTAGACAGGGAATAGGAGTCTGTCAAAAAGTTGACTCCTGACTCCGGAGTTACTTTCAGACCTCAACTCTTAGCCCCATCAAGACTCTGTACTCCTCTTTGGCTCCGGTCTTAACTTGGGAATCAAATCTGAGTAAATTTGGAGTCAGTTTAACTTCGACTTCTGACTGCGACTTGGGAGTCGAGTCAAATTCCCTAGAATTAGAGATATGAAAAAATTACCTTGATCAGAAGTAGTGTTTTGTTTTGAAATTCAAGTAAATTTTTCAAGTTTTTAAAAATTTTTAAGAACTTGAAAATTTCCTCCATACTATACAATTTCTCATTCACAAAAACTGAAGGGTCAGAAGTAGCCATATTTTTATTCTAAATTTTTACTCGCAGAAAAAATTTCATCTTGAAATTTTTTGATTTTTTTGTCCTAAAAATTAGCAAAAATTTACAAAAAAAAAATCAGAAACTTTGAATTTTTTCTACGATACCTACAAATTTAGATCAACTTTTTGAATGGAGTGTGCCTATTAGACTTTCATGCCCTACTTGGGCGACTGAAATTTAGAACAAGCTGTCCGCAAGCCTGCGGTCAGGAAGAGGGTTTTTGCGTAATGCGTAGTATTAAAGAATGATTTTTTTAATTTTTTTATAAAGTGACATTTTTTTTCACTTTTAATTTCAAATAAATTTCGAGGTATTGTTAGTTTGTTACTGTTTGAAACGTGTTTAAAACAAAGAAAACCCACTATTTAACTATTTTAAACACATCCCAGATTTCTGAGATTTCTTTTCACGCTTCAAAAAAATTATAACAATTTTTAATCTTCTGAAAAAATTCACCAAACTCAAAACACGATGAAACAACCTTGAATGAATGTACTTTTCATTAGCTTAATGTTGCTATTTTTTAAAATCGATTGTTGGATTGAAAATTAATGAAATTATGTTATACTCGATCTCGATGATGCCCAGAATAAAAGAATTCCTTTTTCAAACGAAATATTAAATAAATAATTCCCAAAAATGAAATTGACCTGTTTTTAAATCGTAAACATTGATTATACAGAAATTTAATTAATTAGCAACGACATGTCGACTTGCCTAATTTAAAAAAAAAAAAAAATTATTCAACTAGCGGCATAGCGACATCTACTTCTCAAAAAACATAGTACATAAATAGAACCAACGAAATCGTACTTTATGTCCAACGAATTTATATACACCTTAAGATGTATGTGGACGGAACATCTCAAAATACTGGTCTCTGATTGGCTACAAATTTGACACAAAATACTTGAAAAAGTGACCGCAATAGGGTTTTCGCGCAAGGCGCAAAAACCCTAAAAAATCATCTTCTCAATGATCGATTTTCGAAGCAGACGAAGGAGGCAAAAATAGTTTGAGATTCTGAGATTTCGTGAATGGTTCGTTTCGTTTCGCCTTTTTTTTTGTTTGTTCGTTTCATACATTTCAACATTATTTTTCAAACATAAAACTCGAATCAAATGAACGTAAAGTACATACAATATTTTGCGAGCGCTTTAGCGGAATGGCCGCGCCACAATCAGCTATTAAATTTTTTTTTTCGTCAACATTACGCGCATATGTACGTACCATTTAGATATACTTCATATTTCAATGACAGCATTATACGTATGCGGCGATAATTTTTTTTTTATAATACTTACACGTAACTAGTATCATTTCGTTGTTGTTTTGAGGGTGTAAAATGAATGTTTTGCGACGACTTATTTTACAGGGAGTAAAACATATTTACAGGGAGTAAAACAATTTACAGGGAGTAAAATAAATTTCTCTTTGATAGCAGCTCTATCTATTTGATTTGGATTGTGCCGATTATTTTATCAAAATTCAAAACATATTCATTAGCCGGTGATCTTGTAGCAGCTTGTTGCTTGTTATGAATTGAATTTTGAATTTACTGTTCGAATTTGTATAAGAATATTTGATATTGTGAATGTTCCAGTTATTTTATTGACGAGTGTGTTTTTTCAATTGTATGTGTACGTCTACCGACACGTCTAATAAACAGATAATAAAAGTATGAAAATAATGTAAATGATTATCAACGAAATGATAATTATTGTAAAATACATTTGCACAGTTGCCATACAACAATTGTAAACTGACCCGCTCTCAGTCTTTCAGTCAGAATCATAATTTTACACCCAAAACAACAACGAAATGATACTCGTTACGTGTAAGTATTATAAAAAGTATCATACGCCACAACGGGCTAAAATGCATGTTGTTTCAAAACTCGTGCTATTACAGCTCTCGCCTGCGGCTCGCGCTGTAACCACCGCACTCGTTTTGAAACAACGCATTTTAGTCCCTTGTAGCGTATTATACTATTTTTTTCGTGTTTAGTTTATATTATGTGAAAATATAGGATATATTTTTACGTATGTAGACGATACGTAACATGTATTTAATTAATAAGCTTTTTAATGTTATAAAAGTGTAAGGCTTTATCTTTTCTCTTTTTTTGTTTAGAATTTATTAGCGAAAGATACGAGCATAATTGTGTAATATAATTGTGTTGAAATTTCATACCTTCCCCTCCCCTTTCCTTTACCCTAATTCTTTTTTGAAAAATTTATACCTTGTACGATTATTGTTCAATGCACCTATTGTACTTTTTCTTGCAATGTGGCAGCTTTTTAATGGATTTTTTTTTGGTTTCGAGCTTCAGCCAAACTAAAAGCAATGGGGTTGTAACGTATTTAAAAATTAATCGACCTGTTAATGAAGTGCTAATAATTGATATCCTTTCTACCTTCACCTTATCAATGTTATCAGTTGCTTGTAAAAATTTCGATAATTTTTATTTACCTGCCAAATTTTTGATAATCGATAAAATTTGCACTGGGAGGTGTAAAAAGAAAATCTGATACTATTCCTAAAAATATTACACATTTTGCTCGTATCTTACATCAGACGCTATTACGCTTACTTTTTTTTTTCGTTCGTACTGCGACGATGAGTATATTTTGTGATTTTTTTTCTCTTGTTTTAAATTTCGTGTAGTAATTGGGGGTATTTTTTGGTTTTTCTTTTTTGCAGACCTAACAAACAATTTTTATCTCTGGGAAAAAGAGGCGCACACGCACTGAGAAAAAAACGCGCGCAAAGTACCACACACGAATATAATACACACATACAATATATTATATCGCTTGTATAATATCGTATATACCTAGGTGTATATAAAGAGAAAAAATTGTCGCGTCGACGAATCTCCTCCACTACTACTTTCTGTTGTGCAGCAGCCGCGCGACAGCAACAGCAGCAGCAGCCGAGGCCTATGTGTTGGCAGCTTTGTTAACTTACTTCTTTGTTTCCTCTGTGGTTTGATTTTTTTTTCTCTCATTTCTCTGTCGTACACCTTTTTTTTTTCTCTGCTCTCTGTCTTCAAATTACTATCGTTTTTTATCGCGCGTGCTGACGAAAAGCTTTTGTTAAAATATCTGAGACTTTACATGCGGAAACTAAAAACCGGCGGCTTTTTTGTCTTAGCGCAGCATTAACTGGATATTTTGATTTTTTTTCTGTGGAAACGTGTTTTGTTGAAGCTTTTGTAGTAATTTTTTTGTACCTCCAAACGTAATATTGTTCGCGCGGTATTTTGTTTTTTGATCGAAATACCTATAAATTTCAAGTGAATCAAACCAGTGAACGATACGAACGGCAAATTCGCTTCGATGCTAGTCAATGTTAT
The DNA here is from genome assembly GCA_038380155.1 of Pseudococcus jackbeardsleyi. Lineage (NCBI taxonomy): Eukaryota > Metazoa > Arthropoda > Insecta > Hemiptera > Pseudococcidae > Pseudococcus > Pseudococcus jackbeardsleyi. The sequence goes on along the minus strand of CM076239.1, from coordinate 23,502,840 downwards.
TACCATTAAAGCTTATAACCGTATACTTACTTAAGTCAACTTCGTAACCGTATTTAGTATAGAAGAAGAGAGATTAGATTTTTCCTGTTCCCTCTAATCTCAGTTATTTTTTTCGTACTTGGATCTCGGATCGAATCGGACCGTCTACGTCGAAGCCATCGAGAAGATAATTTCGTCGAGGAATTTTTTTGAAATATTCGCGCGCGCCGTCTTGCATGTGTGTGTGTGTGGTATTACTCGGATTCGACAAGAAATTGATTTTTGAGACGACGGAATATAATACGTCGAGTAGCGAAAAATAATCGCGATTGGATCGTTTTGCGAAAGGGTATCGAGATAGATATCTGTCAGAGTGACCTGAAAGGCAATAACGACTACGTGGCCACATAAGAGTTATTTTTTATTGGAAAATTGTCGATAAACCGTCAAAATCGTGTCCCTCGTGGTACCCAGTTCTTTGCCCAGTGCTCCGTCCGTAGCGGTAGGACCTACAACGGTCTCGTCTGCGGTACCAGGAGCCGGGGCTATGGCCGTCGTCAATGTAAACAATTTACTGAACGGTAAAGATTCACGCTGGCTGCAATTGGAAGTATGCCGAGAATTTCAACGTAACAAATGCACCCGTCCGGATACTGAATGCAAATTCGCTCATCCTCCAGCTAATGTGGAAGTGCAAAATGGACGCGTTACGGCATGTTATGATAGTATCAAGGTAAGCCTTATGGTTTTATGTATTTTGAGTTATTTTTAGATGGGGATTGGGCAAGAGGGGCGTAGGTGGATAGAGGAGTTGAACGGTGGAAGGAAGTGAGCAGAAAATGAGAGAGGAGAAATTGTCGTGAAATCGATTAGAAAAAATTTCCTCTGGTTGTGGAATGTTCCTCCTGTGTTATATTTTCCAAAAATAGGTACGAAATGGTATGAAGAAATCGATTTTAGTGTGAAAAATACACTCATCAGTTCTGCTTGGATCCAGCGGTTAAATTTTAAAAAGAGATTAGTATTGAATTTGTATCTATCGTAATTTTTTAAGAAACAATGCATTTTGAAAATTAATGTCGTTTTTTGGGGACGATTTTTGCAAGTCCACTCTCTCAGAAATCAGCGAGAATTATCGAAACTCGATGGAAAATGTTGAGAATTGCAGCACAGTAATAAACCCGTGAAAACTCTCACAAAAAGCAACAATCAGTGAGAAAAATTAATGGAAAATTGGTGAAAAATCACCGGAAAGTCAGTAAAATAACTGGATTTTTCTGATGAATCAGTGAAATTTTTTGAAGAATCAGTGAAAATCTGGAGTAAACGATGAATTCTGTCTTATTTCAGTAATTTTTCACTGATTCCAATAATGAAAGAGTGGGATCACTATTTTTTAGTCGAACTTCCTTTTGAAAATTGATACTTCACACCATGAAAATTACTCTGTCCTAATTTGGAAAAACCCTTTTATCAATCCAAATACACGTAACAAATACGAAAAATACTAGAAAATTTCATGCTTTTTGGTAAATTTTTGATGATCAACAGTTTCACAATTTTTGTAAACAATGCTTCCTATTTCTTGGCCAAATTCCTCTCTCCCGCTCTTTTTTGGTCACTTCACCAAGAGAATTCTTTACATTTCAAAAGGTTTATTTTGTTTCTTCTTTTCTACGTGTTTATCTTTTTTAAAGACTAAATCAAATTAAGGATCGTTTCTTTCCCTTCTGTGATGCTTCGATTCCATTGTCAGGCAAAAAATAACCTTCCAGTTGAAAAAAATGAACTTTTTTCAAAAATGAATTTTTTCGTAATTTTTTATACATGATTTTTTTTAATGATCAAATTATTGAAAAATTAGAAATTTCAGTTTTAAAAAAACGAAAAAAAAAATTCCATACAATTGTAAGTATAATAATCAATCTCTTCACTTTTCCTTCTTAACAAAAAAAAAAAATTTGAAGCAGAAGAAATGTTTTAAAACCCCTGAAAAGTGGTCTAAAATGCCTAAAAAAAATTAGGAAAAATAATTTCTGAAGAAAAATATCAACTGTAATTTTTGGTATTGTGAATAGGTGAAGGAATTTGCTAAATTTTTATCGAATTGTTATGTTTCTCAATTCATTTCTTCATGATTGAATTAAAATTTTTTTAAGAGAATTCCCCTTCTTCCTAAAAGCACCTTCGTATTTATTAATATGATATCGAAGGTTGTCGCAACGGAAGTACAGTACCTAAATTTCGTTCTCTTGGTGAGAATTTACGTAATCGATACGTATTTATTCTCAATCCGAGGCGATACAAAAATTTCCCCGTTGAAAATCGAATGTTCGAGACTGGAAATTTGCAAAAATTTTATCAAGTGTAGTAGCTGAAAAAAAAATCAGAAAATATGTAGCGAATGTTTTAATAATTTTGATGTAAAATCGACAAATTTAAATAATTTTGCCTTTTTTTGAATTTTTTAATGAAAGATGGGACCGCGGGGGGGGGGGTCTTAGAAATTTGAAGCAAAAAAAGGTATGAAAAATAGCAAGAATTCTTATTCTTCTCATCCAGTAGGAAGATACCTTGCAAATCCACTTTAAAATCCTTCAAGTTACTTTTAATTCGAGAATTTTTACATTGTCGAGAAGATTACAAATTTCAAGACTGATAGCGATCGAATGCCCCTAATTTTCGATGTTTTCGTATCCATTGAAAATTTAAATTCACTGAATCAGCGGTTCCGAGAAATACCTATTTCACAAATTTCAGCTGCTATTTTTGGCACCGGGCCTTTTTAACGATGAATTTTTTCGTGTGACTCAGAACGTGTGACGTTCATATTTTTTTTGTTTGGCCAGAAACTTCTGTTTTTAGAGCAAACCGGTTCGAGAATTACGTCTTGTAGTAGCACTCCCTTCGTCGTTGCTTTCGATCATTATTTTGTTCAGATATTCGTTAAAATTTCTGCAGATCAAAATAATTTTACTGTCTTTGCTAAATTTTTTACGAAAAAATTCAAATTTGAAAATGAAAATCATTCAACATTTAACTTTAAAAAATGAATAAAATTATCTTTGATTCGAGATTTCGAGTCCATACAGCTTATGATAATAAAAACCTCTAAATTATTCTTAATGGGATAATTTAAAATTAGGAAAATAATATGTATTTGAATTCTATTTTTCATCTGTTTTCCGTTGGTAAATTCAATTCTCGGGTAATTTTCACTTTTCATCGCATTTTAAAGACGAAAATTAAATTTTTCGTTTAATTTCGGCGAAATCCTAAAGATAAAAATTGCTCTTCCCCGAAAAACACAATACTCAGAAAAGAATTAGGAAATGGAAGAAATGCACCTTGGAAACCGCAGTCAAAAGCACCGAAATCAGAAAAAAGACCCCGACGACTATTAATAGCTCGTTATAGTAGATAAAGCAGCTCAAAGAGGGCGAGAAAAAATTACTCCGAGGAGGAGAATTTCGAGGTAGAAATACCCGAACGAGCGACTCTGCGGAGAAAAAACACAGCAGTACGAAGAATGAAAGGAAAAGAAAGTGCTAAGAAAGAAAACGGTAGTTGGGCTAGGAAAAAGAGAACATTGGAGCGCGAATATTACTACACACAAGTTATAAAACAGGGTAGACGAGATGAGGGGGTCAAGAGGGATGAAAGCTTCGGTAGGGTGCGGTTTATATGTATGTATTATATAGAGGAAAAGAGAAAGAGAATTATGTAAGAGTACCACGCCATCCCACCCTGCGTCGAAATACAAGCACGAAGAATAAGAGACAAGGGATGCTTCCATAATTCCCTTTTTCGCGAAGCTCGCTGCGTTCCACCGGCGCGCCGCCGTCGCTCTTTTGATAACAAAGTGTTATTTGGTAATCGCGTTAACGCCTCCTTCATAAAGCTCGCATTTTCCTTAATTTTCTAATGTCTTGTAAAATTAATTAAAGCCGAGAGAGAAGCGAAGAGGAAACGATGAGGCTCCGTACCTCTCTTTTTCACCGCGCCGCTGCGTTGTGGCATTTCGCGAAACGCGAAGCATCCGGGTAAGGGATGGATGGGGGAGACTCGAGGTTGTGAAAAGTGCAGCAATTTGGCGTCCGGCGCCAACCCAATTCTGAAGTGTTTCAGACTCGGGTTTTTTTCGTATTGAACTTTTCCAACTTGCAAGGTTATCGATCGAGGTGAGATTTGGGGGTCGAGGAAGGCGAAAAAAGGGTGTATTTATGTACCTTTGGAGTATACACAGTCTGTGCAGCGAGACGTCAAGGTACCTTGGTATAATGATATATTACGTCATCAAAGTATAGACCGTCACGTACGTACGGAGATACGCGACGTCGTAGAATTATTAATAAGTATGGATTTAGTCGTATATAGAGTAGAAGCGAAGGAAAAAAGGAGTTTCAGGGAGGGGGGGATTGTTAAACCCTGTTTTCGTATTCATTGCCGTTACCGCTTGCGCCAACCGTGAGTTCTGCATGGAATCGAGCTAACGAGAAGGAAACGAGAGGAGGAAAGGCATATGCTACTATGTCCGCGTCCGTCTGTCTGTGTACCTAGTGGACGTCGACGTCGTCGATAGAGCGACAGTGGTCACGCGACCGAAGGGGTCAACTTACTCGTTTCAAGTTTAATACTGGCCCGACTAACGTTCGTCATAAAACTAGACGTGGTGTTGGCGACCTCAAAATCGCCACCGACGCTGTGGCGTATTCGTCCGATTAGTTATTTATCATGTGAAATTTTTCCCCCTCGGCTGCGATTCAGTTTTTAATATGTACGAAAAAAAATTGAGAATTCGATCGAAAAATCGTCGCAGGGGAAAGGGTGGCGAGATAGGCCGGTAAATAGGCAAAATGTGAAGCAGACAGGCTGGTATACGAGGTTTTTGCGTGTATACGATGTCGATGTAGATATACCCGGCATAAGCTTTATAATTCTGAACGGATCGATATACCTAGGCGGGTAGAAGCGTGTACGTAGGTACGTGTATCGCATGTACGAAGCGGCGCGCCGCCGCTGGGGCAAAGAGGAGGAAAATGGGAGCGCAATCGAGGCGGCAATCGCGCTCGTAGTACAGACACACACCCGAGCAATGAAACGTAGCCAGGTATAGAGAGAAAAACAGGCGAAAATTACACCAGCTATCGTTGTTCAAGAAACGTCGTGTCGAATGTGAGGTTCAATATAGCCAGACTTTTACGTATTTATCTCCGATACGACTTTGGCTGTTGGAATTGGTCTTGTTGGAGCTGGATTGGTTGGTTGGATGAGTTATGATTTCTGGTTGGCCGAAATTGATGAATTTGTGTTTCGGTGGGTTCTGTGATTTCGTTTTGGATGGAAGGAATATGTAATGAAATTGGAAGAAACGAAAGGGTTCGGCTTATTTATACTGGGATGAGTTTGTTGACCGTGTGGATGTAGAGTCGAAGCAGGGTGAAAAATTAGAGTGATAATTCAATAGTGGTTTCTCCGTGTTGGTGATACTGACGCATGTCGTGGAAGTTTACTTTGAATATGGGTTTGAAATGAGTTTTGTATGAGGTAGGGTAGAGATGGGATTATTTTTGGCTGTAGAAGTCGATTTTTCGTGATGTTTTTTTCGTGTATCTATGTACGAACGCCAATGAAACGATGTTTTTGTAATTAAGAACTCTAGTGAGCTGTCTTTGTAAATTTGGATCAAAAATTGTCTTCGGCTCAAGCATCATTTCAAAAAAAAATTCAACATTAGGGGTGAATTGAATCAGTCAAATTTTGATGAAATTTTGCTTTTTTTAAATTTGCAAATTCATTTTTTGTAGAAATTCATTGATTTTTCATTGATGTCTTGGTAAAAAAAATCACCAATTTCACTGTAAATTCCTAATTTGTCAGAAAAAAACAGCAATTTTTGACTGAAATGAATGGGCTGATAGACTTTGGATTCTGAATCCAGGAGGGGGGGGGGAGATTCGTCAAAATTTACTGATTTTTAGTTTTAAATTATTTCACTATGGTTCAAAAATGACAATTTTTTTTTCTGATTAAAAAAACATCATTTTTTCTGTTTGAAAAATATCATTTTTTCTGTTTGAAAAATATCACTTTTTCTGATTGAAAAATATCACTTTTTCTGATTGAAAAATATCACTTTTTCTGATTGAAAAATATCACTTTTTCTGATTGAAAAATATCACTTTTTCTGATTGAAAAATATCATTTTTTCTGATTAAAAAATATCATTTTTTAGAACAAATTTTACCTATTTTGTGAGTTGAGACATGGCATTATTATTTTTGAATAAATTTTATCATTTTTTGATTAAAATTTATAATTTTGGTATAATTTATTCATTTTTCGATAAAATTCATTATTTTTGGGGTAAAATGTATTCGTTTTCGTAACTTTTGTTCTTTCGTGTAGTATCAAAAAAATTGAAATTTCTCTTTAAAAGATGTGAATACGAGGGGGGCGAGGGGGGGCGAAAAAAGAGATGAAAATGCAAAATAATGATAATAATCGAATTTTCGTTTTTCAACCGCAGTAAACATCTTAAAAAAAACCTTACGCATTCTGCGTAAGGTAACCGACTTTTCCACAAACGTCGGTGTAGAAAATTAAATTTACTTTCGTTCAACTATTCACAAATATTGAGTATATTGAAGAGTACCAAACTTGAAATTTTGGACTCCTAGGCACCCATGTACACTAGGGTATCCAGGGAAGGGGCTCAAATCGAAATAAAATAAGTTTTAAAAAAATACCAAATTCGAAATCAGCGACCCAAAAAATATCAAACTGCGCCGTTTTACAAACTTTTTAATGCTAATATTCAAATTATTTACGTTTCAAGCTTGCATTAAGAAATTAAAAAAACGGCAGTTCACAAATTTTAAGCCTACCGAGGGACGACTTAGGAACATGTAGAGGATTCAAATCGAAAAACAAAGAACTAATTCGGAATCAGCGACCAAAAAATCATCAGTTTATGCCCTTTTACAAACTTTTTAATGCCAGAATGCGTTTAAGCCTACCGAGAGACGGTGTACCTCAACCGATCGGGCTGAAAATTTTTCTGTAGGGTCCTCAAACCTTTCTTTGCCAATCCTGAAAATTTCAGCTCAATCGGTTCTGTAGTTTTAGAGAAATCGAAATTTTAAGCGCAATGCAACTTTTACCTTGGTTGTTTCAAATTTCGGCTAAGTCCCACCTCCAACCCCTAAAAAACACAAAAAGTTCAATATCTCGAAAACGGCTGAACCGATTTTAAATCGGTTTGAAAATCTCAAAACTACATAAAAAATGCTATCTTTTGGGATCATTGTCCCCTTCTGGAGCTACACATCTTTTGAGTTTAATGCGAATTTCGAGTATTGGACCCTCCTTTGCATCCTTTGAGGATCGTTTTTGACCAAAGGAGGGGCCTCCCAAAAAACGCCTGTATAGCAAGTTGTAGAGAATTAAATTTGCTTTCGACAATGAGTCATTAGATTTTTTTGAGGATGCCTAGTTTTCAAATTATTCGAGCTTCAAGTTTCAGTAAGCTATTGAAAAAAACTGTTTACACATTTTAAGCCTACCGAGAGACGGTGTACCTCAACCGATCGGGCTGAAAATTTTTCTGTAGGGTCCTCAAACCTTTTTTTGCCAATCCTGAAAATTTCAGCTCAATCGGTTCTGTAGTTTTAGAGAAATCGAAATTTTAAGCGCAATGCAACTTTTACCTTGGTTGCTTCAAATTTCGGCTAAGTCCCACCCCCCAACCCCTAAAAAACACAAAAGGTTCAATATCTCGAAAACGGCTGGACCGATTTTAAATCGGTTTGAAAATCTCAAAACTACGTAAAAAATGCTATCTTTTGGGATCATTGTCCCCTTCTGGAGCTACACAGTTTTCGAGTTTAATCGCGGACAAAATTATACATAAACATATAAATATATATATATATGGATGGTACTATCATTGCGAGACCCGCTTTGCAAAAGGAGATGATACAGGCACTGTCAGGCCCGAATTTTCAAAAATGGGCATAAATGATGGGTCAGGTATTAAGGCCGATGTGTGTAGCGGAAAAAATAGCCCAAAACGAGACGAATCTCGCTGCGCAAGCGCCATGCCGCTAGCTCAATTTGTATTCGAATGGCGCATGGTCGAAGTTTTAATGTGTTGTTGTGTGCAGAGAGGTGAGGTAAATTGTATATAAAGATATGCAAATGACACTGCGAGGCCCGAAAAAAAAATTCGCCTACGGCCTCCTGAGTATGCATACATCATGAAAAACCACTTTACATGGCATGACGTTGCGAGACCCGATTTCGGGTCTCGCAGTGTAAAATCGGGCCTCGCAGTGATAGCACCGTTTCCAAAACGGGTCTCGCAGTGCTTTGGTATGCCTGTATATATGGTTTTTCATGATGTATGCATACTCAGGAGGCCGTAGGCGAATTTTTTTTTCGGGCCTCACAGTGTCATTTGCATATCTTTATATACAATTTACCTCGCCTCTCTGCACACAACAACACATGAAAACTTTGACCATGCGCCATTCGAATACGAATTGAGCTAGCGGCATGGCGCTTGCGCAGCGAGATTCGCCTCATTTTTGGCTATTTTTTCCGCTACACACATCGACCCTTATACCTGACCCTTCATTTATGCCCAATTTTGAAAATTCGGGCCTGACAGTGCCTGTATCATATCTTTTTGCAAAGCGGGTCTCGCAATGATAGTACGATCCATATATATATATATATAAGGAAACCTCGTTCTCAACCACACGTCCTATCGTGTTCAGAATGTCCGAAAACGTAAAAAAAAATCGTTCCCGACGCTCCCTTCAACTACGATGAACAATTTAGTACTCGACTTTTCCTAATGGAAAAGTCGGTAAAATCAAAGGAACAGTGAGCTTTGCTCAGATCATAAAGATTTGTAAATTTGTTCATTGTTGGGTTCCAACGATTTGTTTTCCTTGTTATTCTTGGAAATGAATTACAGTTCCGAAAGAGAAATACGGATGTGAATAATTTAGCAGGTAGCTCCTGGTAGCTTAGTTGTACTCCTAGGTGGCAAAAATATTCCTATTTTCATCTGGTTTTGTTCTGTGTAACAGCACTCTCCATAATTTTTAATAGATTCTTCAAAATCATCAACTGAACAATTGGAATTGCTTTATTCATCTGCTACTTGACTTGACAATTTCAAGAATTTTTATGAATGACGATTTTTCGGGCCATTTTTCGTATGCTACTGATCGAATCGTTCATTTAGTTCAATTCATTTGTGTGAATCGTTTGCGAACGACATTTTGATTCGATTTCTGACCATTCTTTAATTTTTAACTAATTTTGACCTATAGAAGTAGACAGAAACAATACGTATGATGTGTGTTTGAATTTGTCGTGTTCGTACGAATCGTTCGCGAACGCTTTTTCAACTCTTTAATTTAGGAACAATGAATCAGATTTTCAATTTTCAAATGAATCATTTAGGATCGACTTTTCATCTAGTTTTTATCATTACTGGATCTTTTGCTAATGGCTGTTCCAATCGATTTTCATTCTCTTTCGTTCATGAACGATGATATTTCAGATTTTATACCATAACCCAAATTTTTAGAGAATGGTATTTCCCCCCCATTTCTTCATTAATTTCATCTATTAATTTTTTGTTTGCTTACAATCGGTATCAAATCATCAACGAACATTGGCGTTTTCTGCGTGAATCGTTCGCGAACGACTTCCATCAATTTTCAATTTTTTTCTCGATTGTACGATTTTCCAATCAGTTTCCATTCTTATTGTTCATAAACCAAAATTTGGATTCGAAATAATCGCGCGAATCGTTCGCGAACGACTTTACCTCAGTTTTGAAACGAACGTTACTTGAAAATAATTTTTTAATTTTTCATGTGATTTAATCTATAAATTCGTCAATCAACTATTTTCAAATGATTATTCGGATATGGATATGAATCATTCGCGAACGACTTCATTTTTTGATCTTTCCAACAGTTCAGTGCATGGTACGAATCGGTCTCGAGTTATGGATCAAATCTTTTGCGAACGATTTTTCAACGATGCTTGGAACCAACTCAACAAATCGCATCCGAGAGGATCGAAATCAATACCTATTCTTATTTTTATGAAAATCAATCGTTCGCGTGAGCAACTTTTCATCAAAGCTAGATCAAATTCTCTCATCATTACATTTCCGTCGATTATGTTGAGATCATTTTCGAAAATCATTTCACAATATTGTTTTCTTGAAAATTCGTTCTCGTTGTTATCTTCGTTATGCAAAGCGATGAATTATATGCAATGAAGGAACTTCCCCCAGCTACCATTGCCTACCGAATTCTTCACATTTTCAATTGCGTAATCGTCTGAATTTCTACGCGACAAATCGTAATCCCTCGCAGAGGGAGTACTCATTCGTACTATTTTCATAATTATCGTGCAATTTAACGACGACGGTCGTCGTAAAAATTGTACGAGAATTGGACCTGCGCCAAGTATTCCGCGAAGTTTTATATCGCTGCATCTTTTCCCTTATATTTTTCACGCTCGCCTTATAAACGGGCACCGGGCAGGCGGTGAAGATAGAGTGGGAAAAAAAAAGGCGCTCGCGAATTTTCATTCTTTCTCTGTCAAATTTAATGCGAGCTGCGTAAGCGAAAGTTACGAAATATAGGCGCACGAAACGACGAACCAACCAGCGAATAAGAAAACGACCCGAGGGGTTTTAAAGGATCGCCGGCGTGGTGGAGAACGGGGTTGGCGAAATTCTCCGATACGTTTTGTTTACTTTTGAATTTTCTGTACCGCGGTGTACGAAAGTTTGAACGAAGCACGAAGGGACAACCGAATGATGAGGGAAAGATGATGACGAGGATGACGATGGCGAAGCCAGGAGCAGGGGAGCTGTACCCAGGAGTTTATATAGGTACAATATGACTATAAAATACACGCAACGTCGTATAATATCCTCGATATTCTTGGTCGTCGTCGTTTGGTAATTTTATATCGCGAGCCAGGTACGACGTACGAAAGCGAGAGTTTAATCGTCCCTGCCGCCATCCTTAGCGTAGGTGTAGTTATATAGGCAATAAATAGTACGAGTAATTTATCGACGGTGTTTAATTTGATTAGATTTTTTTCTAAAAACGAATCAGTTCGGGGGATCGTATCAAAATACTACCCCTATAAGGTAAAGTACGCTATAGAAGGAGTAAAATGGGAGGTGGCGGGTTTTCCTCAAATCGTCAGGTTTTATTGATCCATTATACTCGTGTAGCTACATTATAGTGGGGCCGGAGAAGCGAAATTAGCTCGCCGTTGTTGACGGTAATGGCGGCAATACGATGCTTAACACGTATTTATAGCCGGTGAACTCCTTAGCTCTTTTCCCTCTGTGAAAATGAAGAAAACATCTTGAAGGTCTCACACCAATGCAGAGCGTGATCCGAGTAGATTGTTGGAGAGGAGGGTGGTCGAGGGCTGCGATTGGATCGTGAAGGGTTCGGTGTTTTCTTTAGATTTTTTCCCTTTTTTTCTCTCTCTGCTCGATATTGTTGGGAATTATTTTGGTAGATTTTTTCTCTCGTTTTCTCGAGTTGAATATAATGGTAATGATGGTACAAGGCTGTGTTACGAAACGAGAAAGGCGAAGAATAAAAAATGAACCAGATATGTGCTAAGGTTGGCAATTTTCTTCTTATATCATAACGATGGTATTTTTTCCTCTTTCGTGTATCGCTATAGAGGGTAAAAAAAAGGCTCTAGTCAAAGAACCAACATCGTGCAACTATATACGAGGGAAAGTCTTGTGACGCGCATTAAATACATTCGTTTGGTAAAAACGGGTCGAGTTAAGACTACTTAACGTTGAGTATCGCGCGGCTGCTAAGGTAAACACTATCAAAAGATGTAAGTGTGTGATGGAAGCGTGTTATATACATACATCGTACTTACCTTTACATTTTCTCGTAGGTATACGAAGAGAAAAAAAAGCAGATAATTGTAGGCTGACAGGATGCAGAGGTAAGGAATGGCGAGAAAAAAATATCGAAGTATGTAACATTTCGAGAAGGAAAAAAAAATCGTTTTTAGAGTGGCTGGGTAGTCGTTCAGTGGAGTTTTTTTTCTGAAATATTTGAAAATATAGCAGGTTGAATTTTTATTCCATTTTTTTTCTTCATTTTTGCACCAAATAAGGAGGCTTGGAAAGGATGATTTTTGACAAAAGAGAAGAATTCCCATAATGACCCAGCTCGGTATATTTTTTCTTGTTAATTCGGCGAGGTGGATTTTGCATTCGGTATATAAATTTAAGTTACGCAGACGAGAGAGAATTTATTATAAAATAAACACCGCCATCTCGCCGGTACCGGGCTTAGGTGCTGAGAATAATGAATGCATTTTACAGAGTTGTATACGTAGATGAGGGAGGACGAGTAACCGGAGCGAAGGAATGGAGGAATTGTAGGCGAGTAATTTTTTTTAATCATTGTCGACGAGACTCGAGACTTTTCTTGATGTATTATTTACAGTTGGAATTTATATACGGATGGAATCTCCGGGGTGTATTTTTTCCTTTATTTTTTACTCGCACGATGACTTTTGAAGTACTAGCGTTCTGTACGAATGCTCGTTGGCGTGTATTTGGTTACCTAAAGAAGGAGTCGTGTTTTTGTACGAGCTTTGTGAATGCTGAAGGAGTTGGTTTTTTAGAATTGGAATTTGAATACTTTGCTGAATGAGTGGATGGAGAAAGGAGAGAATAACTGTGTTTTGAATTGAAGAAAAGAGGTTCAGAAGAAAGGACAGTGGAGTAGTCGAAGGAGTTCATGGTAGTCGAGACCTCCCGTGTGGTTGAGAATTTTTTTGGAAATTATTATCACATGAAAAATTATTTTTCGGGCATTGAAAATAATTTTTTTTTCCAAAGCTTCTTTGTGTATGGGATTTGAGGCAGCAATTCAAAAAATTGAATTTTTAATCCTTTTCCTCGAAATTTTTTTAGTATTTTATTGTCTATATTTTATGTTTCCATACCCACTCTGTCTCCTTCAAAAAAATCTTCCGGAGAAAGGGGGTCACTGAACTTGGAATTTCTCAAAAATCATGAAATTTTGACCCCCCCCCCACCACCACATGAGAAATTCGTAGCTGGCTCCTTCAAAAAAAATCTTCCGGGGAAAGGGGGGTCACTGAACTTGGAATTTCTCAAAAATCATGAAATTTTGACCCCCCCCCCCACCACCACATGAGAAATTCGTAGCTGGCTCCTTCAAAAAAAATCTTCCGGGGAAAGGGGGGTCACTGAACTTGAAATTTCTCAAAAATCATAAAATTTTGACCCCCCTCCCTCCCCTCCCACTCCGCGAGAAATTCTTAGCTACCCAACTTTATCAGTCGAACGAAGAAAAAAAGTAGAAACTTTGGTTCATTTTTTCCCCCAATTCAACGAGACGAAGATAAAAAATCTGGCGAAATTCACGCGACGAAATTCGTCAAGCAAAAGAATGAAATTACCCGTGAAAAAATCGTCGTGTTTCGTATTTCTCTACTTCTTTTTCTACCCGTTTATTATTTTTTTCGATGTTTATTCGAATATATCGACGATAAGCACATAGCGAAAAATCGGTTGCAAGGACAAAAGGCGAAGGCTACTTGAAACCCGTGAACATAATACATATTTGGAAAAAGAGATAAAACGACAGGAGGCGGGGCGGAAAAAAAAAGTAGACAAAAACAGAAATCTGTTGATGGCAGGAAAGATGAAGATGAGACGAGCAGGGATGGCGGCGAAGGGATGAAAAAACGTCGTCGTTATTAATATTTGCTCGAGTTTTCGCTTTCTTTTTCTCGACGGTAGCGAAGACGATGCTGCTTTTTCGTTTTAACGCACGTTTTTCGAACATTCTACTCGTATATCGAGACCTAAAACGAGGGTAGGCTTAACGTGCGAAGCCGGCGGAGGGCAGGGAAAAGGTAAAAAAAACACCTGTAGAAAATTGGAAGTTTTCGAATTTTTGCCCGTTGAATATGAAGGATTTCGCGAAGGAGGTTGTTCGTTTCAAAAGGTTCGTTTTATTTTTCTCGTTCATTTTTTCCCTTCGCTTTGGTGTTTTTTCTGCGAATCGTTTCTTTTCTCGTGTGCGGTTTTTTTCTTCGTCTTCGGGTTTCAAGGCGATGAGATTCACCCTTTTTCTCCTCTCGAGGACGAATACGCTGCTACTTAACTGGGCGAAGTCGTTTCACGTGAATGGTGTTTTAAAAGTAGGTCTGTTCTTTGGGTGGAAAATATCACGAGTTTGTTTACGATTCGCTAAGTTTTTCGAGCGGTTTATGGGGTTTGAGAAAGACGATGGAAATTCACCGCCGATGGCTGAGAGCCGGGAGATTTTTTTTCGATTTGGCTGAAAGTGAAAGCAGGCTGGGTGTTTGAGGAATATTGAATGGAGTGCGAGAAACGTGATGTAATCGTGTGCCGGTGCTTACTCGAGCAACTGAATAAAAATAAATGAAAGATGCCGGAGAAAAGGTTAGAATTGCTTTTATGGGGTTTTAATTATAAATCACCTTAAGCTAGGTTCCAAAGAACGGCTTGTAGGTAATCTAACGTAAAAGCGTGGGTATGGTTTGTGCTCGACATTTTTCTTCCTTTTTTCCAAAGTGCTCGGAAAAGCGAATTTTGTGCTGGGATTTCTTCTACAAATTTTGGCTGGAAATAGGATAAAGTGATTTTCTTTTACGAAAATTTCTCGTGGAAATTTTTTTAAATGCCAGTGGCAGAGTTTGAGGATAATTTGTTGGAAAAATTCGTGCTTTTTTGCTTTGTTGTGAAATTTCATTTGGAAAATGCTGCTGATGCAATAAAAAAATACCATGAAAAGGTAGAAAATTATTGTGAAATTTACGATGATTATGTTCCATCAAACGGAGTTTTAATCAATATTCTGCTCGTTCTGCAAATTCTGAAAAATTGTGGAGGAGTTCTGCAAAACTTGAAATATTCATTTAGGTTAAAGCCTGAAACTTATTTGAGTTGAAAAAACTGATATTTTTTTAAAGAGGGGTGGGGCAGAATTTTTTTTTCTTTTGTCAATGAAAATCAGGATGATTCATTTTTGAAAATCATATGGAAAAATTGTTTGAAAATGTTATTTATTTCCGACTTTTTTGTTGATCCATATCAACTGATACTTTTATTTAAGGTGTCGTTACAGAGTCTGCATTAGGCTCCAAATGAAAAATTCAAAATGTCATCTAATTTTACTTGAAATTAAGAAAATTATCAAAAATTTTGAATGTTATGATAGAAATTTATTTTAAAAGTCAATTTTTCTTCAATTTATTATTTGAAGTCAATTCATTGTAATTGCAGCGATGAATTTTTCATAATTTTAGGAAATTTTTCCAGAGTTCAGCTGGGGGGGGGAGGAGGAGATGCCATCAAAGATGAAAATTTTCAAAACTTTTGGTTTTTTTTTCAACTTGAAAAGTGATTCTAAGTACCTTATTAAATACAATTATTTCGTGTAACAGATGCAAATAATTTTTTCCCAATCACGAATTTGTTGACCCTTCCAAAATCTCTGATCGATTTGAGATTTTATCCTAAAAAATTCGAGTTCTCTAATTCTGAAAGTAGACACTTTTGTCACCCAACTTACTTTACCTACCTCCTTATATCAAAATTTGTACTTGAAAAGTACCTACATTGAAGAAAATTTTAAACCAAAATTTTTTTTGTATATTTTTTTAAATCTCTGGCTCTGTTGCTTTTTGAACTAGATTTAAAATATCTGTCCAAAGTTAGGCGACATCAAAGTCGAATTTTTTGGCAAAACAAAGAAAAATATTGTGATAATTTTCGAAGGTGAAAGTATTTAAAAAAAATAATTTTTCACCCAAATACCTACGTAGTCGTACTTTGTGTACATTTATCCATCCTATGCACTTGAAAAGCTGTTGGATGAAAAAAAAAAGTCGAGGGTGAAAAAGAGAGACCATATCAGCGAATAAAACAAACTATTTACATTGGAGCATATTAAAGGAACACTTCGACCATTCTGGCTAAATATTAGAATTTTTTTAATGGTCGACGATGCGGCCCATCGTCGCCATTTATAAAATATCGGCTCGCGCTGTGTACACACAGTATATGTATATTTGCGGAAAAACGTAGCACGGCGCGATAACGTTATAATGGTCTCGTTTGGTTGCTAGTTAAGCAGCGCGAAGAGTTTACTTCCGATAAATAATGCCATTAAAAATCGGTATAGCGCGCTATGGCGCTTGTTTCTGTACCGTTGTCGGTGGAAAAAAGGTTATTTACCTTTTCATAGATGTAGGGGTTCCGCGAATGTATCGTTTAGTTAGCTAAGCTTACTCCCTATTGCCGCCTGGGCTCGTCGTAGTGTTTTGATTGTCCGAATGTTGAGTTCGAGCGATCGATGTCCCATAGCAGAAAAAAATACAATGTTGCGTTGGGTTTCCTACATGGCAGGTTGAGTGGCTGGAATTGTCGACGAGGTGCGTTGATCGAATGATAATCAATTGTAACAATTGTGGAGGAGAGAAGCTTTTTTAAAAATCAAATGATAGGTGCAGAGGAGGAAGAGGAAGCCCAAGACGTTTTCTATTGGGTAACAAAATATTTTGGAAAACACCACTTTCATGTTTTTAATTCTAGAACAGTGTGAAATTTTGTACGAGAAGTGGAAAATGAGAATATCATTGGTAAAGGAGCTGAAATTGTAAACGTAGAAGGTACGTGTACCTAATTCCCATTTGGGACCGACAGGTATGAGGATCGTGTTTAGGGAGCAAGAAATATAGAAAATGTTGTAATGGTCGTCGCTGAAAATTGCATTGACCGTTGTTGCTAGCCGGCTATTTCACGTTTGGTGTCAAATATTGGACATAATACCTTGTTTTCTTGGCATTTTCTCTTCATTTCGGTAATTCACGTTGCCAGTCCCTGCTCGTTTCGTTTCATCATTCATGACCCACCATCGAGAATTGTATTGGAAATTGGAAATGATTTCTGGGTGTGGTGGATTGCCTCGGTCGTTGGTAGTTTTTTTTTTTCATGAAATAAAATCCGGCTATTCGGAGTTCGTTTTAGCATTTGAAACACGCAATTAGGTTGGGTGTAGTTTTTTTTTGTCGAGTTCTTTCGTATATATTTTTTACGATTAACGATAGATTCATGCTTTTTTTTTGTGAACTTTCGGTCTCGGGTTATTGGAATTTACAAAAGTTTTCCGAACATAGGAAAAAAAAACGTTGAGTAAAACGAACTACGGAGCGATTTTTTTTCTAGTCTATTTGTCGTCATCTTCGTAAGTTGCTTTGGTACTTTAATCGAACAAATAGCTCGAGTTTTTTTTTTTTTTTTTTTGAGTAAATCGAGTAGTCGTGTTTACTCGTACTCGTATGTTTTTTCCTCTTATTTTTTTTTCCTCTTCGGAGTTCTGCTATGGAACGTTTAACGTATAGTCGAGTTTATTTGTTCGGTAGTTTTTTTTACTCCCTCGACTTCATTGTGAGAATATAAATTGACGAATTTAGAAATACAAATACGGATTCGAGAAGATTCCGATGGTATTGCGAAGGTAAGAAGGTGAAGAGGTGGAAATGCGGATAACCTTGCGAATAATGGTAATTTTGCGAGTGAATTTGATGACTGGGTTTGATATATGTATGAGGATTTGAAAAGTCGCTGGAGATGAGCTTTGTGTTGTTGGGATACTGGATTGTGAGGGAGACGCTTTTGTCAGATTGAATGAGTATTTCGATGTAAATAAGAGGTTTTGTGGTATTTTATAGCAAAGGTATTCATGGGTTGGTTCGCGAATCGAGATTATTTTTCTGAATCGAGCGTTTCGTCGGAATTAACGTACAATTTAATAAAATTTCAGAGGTTGAGTTGACGTTCGGGTTTTCTGTCGTAATTGATTTTTTTTTCAAGAGTTTGAGATTTTTTAATGCAAGTTTCAGGTCTTTTTGCATTTTCCCAGATTTTTTTTCAATTTTGAGTTATGATCTAGTTACAATTTTGAAGAAAAATCTTGCAGTAAAATAAAGTTTTGTAATTTCATTCTCCAAATTTTGAATGAAATTCAGTTGAATTTTTTATTGAAATTTTAGATTTTGATGCATGAGGTTTTAAAAATTTTACCAGCACGATTTTGTGTCTATGGATATGCAAAATTCGTCAAAAATTTTAGTCTTAATATTATCAAAAACAAAATAATAATTTTTGTACAATGGGGTATTTCTTCTGTAAAAATGACTTAATGCTGAGTTAATTGATATTACAAATTCCCAAAAAATCTCCTTCATTTTTAAACTTTCAGAGTATCTAACAAGTCAAGCTGATCTTGAAACGTCAAGCTTTTTTTTTACAAAGTAACTCAAAAAAACGAGTTTTTTTCAAAAATTTCAAAAATCGTGAAAATTCAATTTTCATTGATAAATATTGAAAATTTCTTATGAAGTATTTTCGAGGGAGAGACAGAAAAGTGCCTGAAATTTCCTTTAAAACGAATATACGCGAGAAGGTGTCAAAAAATTTGAGGTTGGTTGTCAAAAAAATCGTTTGAAAAGATCCAGCTAAGTCGAGCTTTTTTCTTAATAAATTTTGTCAGTCATCCTGACTTTTTTTCTTAGTAAAAATCGGATTTTTTCGAGTATTTTAATGATCCTGACTCATTTATTTGCAAGTTTTGAAGAAAATTTAATTTGTGATTCATGTTGAATTTTTGCTGACCAGGCTTTATAATAATTCAAAATTTTTAGAAGTAATTTGTTTATTTTTCTGCTCTCGCCCTCCTCCCCACCGATAAGATTCTTATTTAAAAATGATATTTAATCCAGAATTTTCGGCCTTAATTCGTTTTTTTTTCGAAGCTTTTTCCCCCTTTTTAGCTTCTAAAAATTATCAATTTTTTCCATTCGAAATTACCTACCCATTACAGTCGCGTCGAATTGTAATCGATCGTGCCATTCGGTGCTTTCACCGGCGGCGCCGAAGCCCAATGAAAATGAAATGGAAAACGCTTGAAAATTTCGCAGCGAGGAAAAGTTACAAACTCCTCGAACTTGTTTGGCGCGCTTTTGATGTATACCGAATTATTTATTTTATATAAACTTTTCTTTTCGTCGTCTTCGTCGTTGCGTATTTTTCGTCTTCGTCGACGAAGCAGCGTTTGTTTGAAAAACGAACGTGGATGGTAAATTCATCGGGAAAAAAGAAAGGAAAACTAAACAGAGGCGACCGAAACACCTTGAAACATTCAAGGATACTATTATTTTAAATTTTTACACGAATAAAAATGATAATTCACGAAGCGGCGGGTATTGAAAATTTAGCACCGAGTGAAATAATTGGAGTTTGAATTTTTAAAGAGAATAATGAAATTTTCGAATAACTCAGCGTCGAGCGTCGCAGTCGGAATAAATTATCGAATTTTCTCAGTTCGCCATTCTGTTTTTCTCGTCGTATTTATTAAATTTTCTATTCGTTCTCTTCAATAAATTTTCCGGTGCGAGACGTTTGAAATTTTATTGCTTGGATGGGTCAGTATCGAATGAACCGTGGCCAATCAAGTCGAGTACGTGTGTTTTTCTGCAATGCATAGTAATGTATGCAGATGTATGAGTATATTTACGACGACGGATTCGTGTTTTTGTAAAGATATGAGTGTAGATACTATATTCGTATGCATATTACATTGTACGATGCTGAGGGGCAGCGGAGGAGGGAATATACGTGTATAACTAATAGAGGTGAGTATTAGATTGTTTACGTGTGTGGGAGTTGGCGATGCATGCGAAAGTGATGGTGTCGTGCAAAAGAGAGGAAAAGAACTCGAGGGAGTGAGGTAAAGGGAGAAAAAATCGATAGATCTTGCCTCTTCGTGTGCATGCGAGTTTTTCCACCTTTTTTTTTTTTACCGAATGTGGTTTTTTTTGTACTCTGTATGGCTGCGAGTACGTCATCGCACGTAGGTATCAATGTGATAAATTATAAAGACCCCGAAACCCGGAGTGTTCAGCGTTGTACTTGACCCTGTGTACGAAGAAGATAATGAGCTATAACATATGGTCGCTTATGCCAAAGTCAAGTATGAAATGTAAATTTTCTCTTCGCATCTTTGCGGCGAGTGAATCGGCGCGGTGTATTGAGGAAGAATTGAACACATGTAGGAGGTGAAGGAGATGTCGTGGATATTATAAAACGATGATGGCATCGTTGATGTGCGGGTGATGGCGGCGGCGTAAGCGGCATATCCTTGTATGGTAATTATAAAATGCGAGATGTAATGCGTATTTTTATACGAGTACGATTGTGTATAATTGAGGATGATCGATCGATAAATTATTTTTCAGAATGATGGCGTTGGTTTGGATTTAGAATTATTGGAGTCGGAGGTGATTGGTATTTTTGATGCGAGTCGATTTTGACAATAGCATTTTGCTGTGTTTGTTTTCGATTGTATCTTTCGCGACCAAAATTCAGCTGATCAAGTTGATTTTTCGACTGATAATGAATTTTTAAAAATAAAAAAACTGTTTTCTGACGAAATATGTGAAAGTTTTGAGAAAAAAATTGACCAGTTGATGAAAATTGGGTCTGTAATACCGCAGATATTGACCCTCTAAAATGAAATTCTTTCTTTTTTAACCTTTTTAAGGCCTCTAGGAAAATTTTGAGTTTCTCTGGTATTTTGGATTTTTCTCACAGTGCATGAAAATTGCCTCGGACGGTTGAAAATTGAGGTCTAGGATTCTTCTTGAATAGTTTCACTAGAATATTCTCATTTTTCGTGATTTTCATGACAACTCAGGTGTATTATCTAGCCATTTTAAATTTTTATTGGATGGTTTCGTTTTCTCAGATAGAATGATAGAAATTTGGAAGTAAGTGAAAATACCTCATTTGAAATGTCCTTTAATTTCTTGTCAAATTTATTTAAGAGGCAGGATTACAATTTTTAAGTGCCTCAAAATAATTTTCCTGAGTGCCTAGTGCCTACTAGCAATATTGTCTTAGTTGCAAAAAATAAATAAATAAATAAATAAATAAATGGAAAAAACAGAAAATGGTAGGAATTTTAAATAATTTTACTTCATGAGGTGAGAATTTTCAAAATTTTAATTTTTTCTTGAATTATTTTTTAGTCAAAGGATAAAAAGACTTCCTTTTTTGAGCAAATTCAAAAAAAGGTATGAAAATGGCCAGAAAAATTTATTGAATGGCAAGAAAAATATTTATTGAATCACTAGAAAAATTCAAAAAATAGCATAATAGCAAGGAGAATTGAAAAAAATATCGCAAGAATTTTCACTTTTCAATATCAATGAGACACCTTACATATTGTTTTCGAATCTTGCATCTTCTTTCTAAACGATGGAAAAATCGGTCTGAAAACGACAAAAATAGGGGTTAGAAAATCGATATTAGTCATCAGAGAACGTATGTTTTCATGTATAAATTTTAATGGAAAACTACTTTTTTCTCGAACATCATATTTTTTCTAAGAGTAACAAAATTTTCCTAAAACGTTTCCAGGTACCAGATGTCACTCTATCATTATGAATGAGTGAAAAATCACTGAGAAAAAATTGGAATTCGGGTATGGAGTTTTTGAGATTTTGTTCTTCCTTCTTTGGAAAAATGTACGTAATCAAAATCAGTGAAATTTTTTGATTTGCAGCAAATTTTCGCTGATTTTTTTAAATTATATTAATTTTTTAGCAAATTTTGAATATTTCACTGATTTTCCGGCATTTTTTTTCACTGTTTTCTTTCAGTGAATTTTTTCACCGATTTATTACTGTGCTGAAATTTTTTTTCGGTGATTTTCGATAATTTTCACTGATTTATGTACATATGAGAAAACATACAATTTTGTCAAGATTTTTTTTTCTGAGCTGACTTTTCTTCAAATTGAAAACTGACTTATGTGGTTGTAGGGATAAGAAATAACTTTCAGAATTATTTCGAAAAAATTGAGCTTCAAATTTGCTACCTAACTTTTGTTCCGCGCCCTATATTTTGTGCAAAGGCTGAAAACTTATTTTATTTTTGCTCTTCCAGTGATAATTTTTGTCTTCTCGTCTTATCAGAGTCACATATCTTATTTGCCAATTTTCAAAATTTTTTGAATTGATGTCGTAAAATTAGTTAGATTGAAATCTACATACCTAATACCTTTCATTCTCAATCTGTATCTTGAACGTGGTGAAAAATTCTTGTCGTAATTTCGAGATATTTCATCGCAATCGGCGTGGAATAAACTGCAGTAACCCCCTGTGGTAAAATGTACGTACTATGCATCGAATGCACTATATTCGTACATATTTCCAAATGGCTAGAACACGTCCTGTATGCAGAAAACCGGTTTACTCGTATGCACAATATTTGCTTTCTTTTTCCTTTATTCCCTCTTTATTCTGTATTCGATGGTTGGGCATTGAACGAGGAGATATTATTACGTTATCATGATGTATGGGTAATATACGTAGGTAGAGGTACCGAGGACCGGTCGAACGACGATTTTAATACTTCCTCGGGTATAATAACCGAGTTATGAATTTGACGACTAGAACGGATGGCGAACAATGGGCATAAATGCAGCTAGTTGCAATAGAATAATGAACGCTGGTATGGCACAGAGCTGCATAAAATGGCAAAAGCAAAGGTGTGTTTTTTTTTGAAATGTGAAGGAGATTTTGAAGAATTGTGATGAAGTAGGGTGATTGTGTTCCATATGCTGTGAAAGCTCTCGTATAAAGCTGGCGTATTTCGAGATCAATATTATACCAGAACATAGAGCTTACTCTAAAGGTTTATCGAAAAGATTACCCCGTGATGGCAGTGGCGACATCGTGGCCACGTTCTATGTATTCCGGTCAAATATCTCTCGAGAAAGTAACCCGTTAAAGGACTCGTATTTGTCTCGAGGGGGTTGCCTCTAACGTACACATATGATGAAAATAAGAGGGCGCAAATTGACGCAGGAAATAAGAAGCTTTTGTTTCGCAATGTGTTGTTGCTTTTTTTTTTTTGTTCATTTGATTCTCGACATGTTCGTATCGTAGGTATGCTGTTGGCAACGTGTGTTTCAAGGGGTAGAGGATGACCGCGGTGTTTTTATTGGGGGCCGCCATAGTCATTTTATGGCGTGTGGAAATTGTCCCGAGTTGGATATAATTCGAACCGAAATGGTATGGGTTATTGATGTATATTGGATATACCTCGTGTATCGCAGATTTCATACGAAAAGGTATGAATTCCTGTGCGGAGAAGATTGCGGATGTTTTTGATTCGTAGGGAACTGGACATGAGAATATGTAAATTTAACAACCTCGAATCCGGCGTATTTGTTCGATATAAGGTAGAATGTGAAAGGGAGGGAGACATACGCGTGCTTTCGAAAAGCTATGTACATGTACCTTAGCTCGAGCCAAGAGTTTGTGTATTTTTGAATACATATTTTTCGAGTAAAATAACGACGATTTTTTTCCTCTTTTTTTTATTACGATTCACGCAGCGATCTTTTCCCTAGTTGGGTTTTTTTTTTCAAACGAGTAACTGGAGCGTGGAAATAAAAAAAAGGAAATTCACGTTCCATGATCCTGTGTTTTTTTTTCCAACATCGTCAAACGTGCGAATGCGACTGTGCGTGTTTTGTTTTTCAAAAAATAAATTAGGCTGTGAAAAAAAAAGTACCGGGTTGGAATTTAACGAGGGTGTGGTAGCATTCGTGGAAATTTTTCGTCGGTTTTCGTATATCAAGTATTTTCCATTTGGGACGAAAATTATTACGAAGGTGTTCGAAGAAGGAATTTTTTCCAAGGGTTGTGTAATGTGCTGTGACGTACCAGCTTGAAATTCGTATGTGGTTCGATTGATCGAGGTGTAGAAAATTCTTCTCCGATGAATAATTGAATTATTATTCTCCAGCTTAATATCGAGTTCATTTTTATCGTCGATTGAGTGGAAAAATCGAAAATCGATGGTTGTAAATTTTTCCAAAATTTGATTTCAATATTTTACTGTTTTTATTTCCTAATGTTGACGAATGGAGTCGGATGAAATTTTTCGCAGACAATTTTCACTTTTTGATTTTATATTTCACGCTGAAAAAATGTTTAGGTCATAAAAAGTAATAAACAGGTTATTTCATCTTGCTTGAATTCGAAAAATTACCTGTAATGTACGTCGAAAACCGTCTGCGGTCGATAAATCTGGCACCATAGTGCACATTCGCTCCAAGTCGAGCGTGAAAGGATTTCCCAAACTTAGTTCAAGGATATCTGAGTATAAAGACAGCGCCGACCAAATTGTGTGCACGAAATCTTCACGTCTATAACGTCTGTTTGGTAATTAACGAGTATAATGGCCCTTTGGTTTATTATCTACCCCGTTCCTTTGACTCATTAGCTATTTTTACCTCTGTATACGAGCAGTCTGCGGTGATTTGCGTGTATCCCGTAATAGGACGAGTTTTAGATTTGAAAAATTAGCTAATTGAATGGCATCTAATATCTATTCGAAGCTGATATCTTGCTCATTGCTCGACTAAGTGGAATCATCCCTCTTTTCTTCTGTACCATCTTAACGCCCTGATAACTCGCCGAACTAGACGTTCAGCAGATCGTTACACTTTTCAACCTCATTAAATAGTGTTTAACTTCAGCCAGCCCGAAATTATACGGTGGATGTGACAAAACAATACATTGAACAATAGAATTCGCAGCGATAAAAGTACTACCGTGTTTCGTTTGTAATGCCGATATTCGAATGTAACCGAAAGGGTGATTAAACTTTGCTGTGATTGACTCACACGCATACCCGAAGGTAGTTCCAAGACGAGGGTAGGAGAGCAGGATGTCTATTTCGAACGTACACGAAATGATCATTATTAAAAGTACATATAATATGATATTGATAAACATTACATCTACTTATGTGGCTGTGACTTTGTATAAGTACGTATATAGATACTATACGTACAAAGCGTAACACGAAATTATAATTTATGTTTTAAGAAACGACTCATACAAGAGTATGATGACGATGACGACGACGACGAAAACCAAACTTCTCCCAAAAACGTTGGCATTAATTACATAGGTGGAAAAACATGTCTCAGCATATTAAACAGGTATAATCTACGGCTACGATTAAGTTTACACGTATTAATGCGCACGGATAATAACTATGTCAAAGCTGTACAAACATGGTACAGCACGTTTTGGCAAATTCAATCGTCGCACCGCCGTACGGCCGTGTTACAAAATTTATGAAGAATATCAAGGTGTATGACGTTGCTACCTCAACAGCTGTGCCCTTAAAATGAGGTATTTCTTGCTGAGAGTTCGAGGTTGTTGGTATGAGCGGGATTAACCCTTCCTCTGTGGTTTGAATGTGTTTGCTGTGAGAGAAATTTGTTTTCAAAAGTGTTCCATAGAAGTTGATACAGGTTTGAACGCATGCGTTACGGAATTATCGTAATTTAAATGGTAATTACCGATGAATCGATCAAATTACCGTATTTCATCGTACGTAACGAACTTTTCATCGGCGTCATAATATCGAAAATACTGTCATTTTACCGTAAATTACGATCATATAACTGTAAATATGGGTATTTGCCGTAAATACGGTCAATTTTCCGTGAACACATTCCTATTACCGTAAATACGGTTCCTATTATCGTAAATACGGTTCATATACCGTAAATACGGTTCATATTACCGTAAATACGGTCTATTTACCGTAATTACCACTATATTACAGTAATTTTGGTTCTATTACCGTAATTACGGTCAAATTACTGTAATTACGGTCAACTTACCGTAAATACAAGCCTGTTACCATACGGTTCTATTACCATCATTTCGGTTCTATTACCGTAATTACCGTTCTATTACTGTAATTACGGTCAACTTACCGTAAATACGGTACTATTAACATAATTTCGGTTCCATTACCGTAATTACCGTTCTGTCACTGTAATTACGGCCAACATACCGTAAATACGGCCCTGTTACCATACGGTCCTATTACAGTAATTACGGTCCTAGCATCATAATTTCGGTTCCATTACCGTAATTACGGTTCTGTTACTATAATCACGGTCAATTTACCGTAAGTACAGGTCTGTTACCATACAGTCTTATTACCGTAAATACGGTTCATATTACCGTAAATACGGTTCATATTGCCGTAAATACGGTCTTTTTACCGTAATTACCACTATATTACCGTAATTTCGGTTCTATTACCGTAATTACCGTTCTATTACTGTAATTACGGTCAACTTACCGTAAATACGGTACTTTTACCGTAATTACGGTTCTATTACTGTAATTACGGTCAACTTACCGTAAATACAAGCGTGTTACCATACGGTTCTATTACCATAATTTCCAGGGATGGTGGCCCGAACCGAACCCGGAACCCAAAACCCGGAAAAACCCGATAATTTTGGTCGGACCCGAACCGAACCGGAACCCGAACCCAAAAAAATGGAACCTGAACCCGAACCCGAAACCCGAACCCGAAAAATTTTGAACCCGAACCCTGAACCCGAAACCCGAATCGGATCAATAATCGGGTTTTTTCAGGTTTTTGGGCAAATTACACCCCCACCTTCATATACATCGTATTGTTTCATCTTTTCGATCGATGTTTAATACATTTCAGTTAAATAAAAATCAGAAATAAACTTTTTTCATTTCAAATTATTAAAAAAAAAAGAATCCGAACCCGAACCGAACCCGGAAGATCCCGATTCTGGGCCCGATGGTCCGAACCCGAACCGAACCCGGAACTGAAAAACCCTGAACCTGAAACCCGAACCCTCTGGCCCTCGAACCCTGAACCCCGAACCCGGAACATATGGATCCGGGCCGCCATCCCTGAATTTCGGTTCTATTACCGTAATTACCGTTCTATTACTGTAATTACGGTCAACTTACCGTAAGTACGGTACTATCAACATACACTGAGAGAAATTTTGTAGGTAATAATTACAATAATCATGTAGTAAACCTGCTCCCTTCGACCATTGTAGCGTTAATTACTATTATAAATTGGTAATGTTTCCATTCAATATGTAAGAATTTACTATACATTGTTGTAATAATCATCTAACACCATTGTAGCAATTGAAACATAGTGTGTTAATAATTACAACAAATGATTGTAATCATTGCCATAAATTAATGCAATTGTTACCATAAATTTTTGTAAAAGTTACTATACATTGTGGTATTTTAGATTCATTAAACTGTAGTAATAACCACAATGAAATATGGTGATTTTTTCTATACACCCACAAGGGAGCAGCTTTACTATACTTTATATAGTAATTTTTAAGTGTTTATGTAGTATGTGTTACTTCATGCAATTAGTAAGATTTATTATTTTAAATTGTTCTTCTTTGACAGAAAAATTTTTAAAATATAATTTCTATTCGAAATTATATTTTAAAAATAATTTTATCCAAAGAAAACAATTTAAAAATCATAAATCTTACAAAGTATACATGAAGTAACCCATACTACATGGAACTGTGAAAATGCAAAAATTTATTGAACACTGAAAATATTTTTTTGAAAAGTTTATTTTTCAAAAACTATACGAAAAATGAATTACAATACAGAAAAATTATTGAAATGACACCCATCGTAAGTATGCTAAAAACACCAACTTAAGTATAGGTACAGATACCAAAACAAGAGAGAAAACACTCAATAAAGTAAATTATTATGATTTGAAATAAGAAAATAACCAAAACATGGAAATATTTGGAAATAGAATTGAAAAAATTACATCTATTCCAATAAATTGTTTTTTATGAATAAGAAATTAAATTATTCTAAAATCATAATGTTAAAACAAATAGGAAAGAAGAATGAACCTTTTTTAATTAAAAGGTAACTACAAAAAAAAAGTAAAACCTTATATACTAGGCAACGAAAAACGAGTGACGTTTTAAAGAATGAACTAATTACTTATGAACCCATTTTTGGAAAATAGGTACAAAAATATTTTAAAAAATCCATTAATTCACAAAAAACAATGGATAAATAATTAAAGCCCTCTTTTCTGTCATCATTTTTAAAAACTAAACAAAAAAATTACAATCACAAAAAAAATGATTGGAATGACACTCACATAAGTCTATCAAGCACCAGAGAAAACACTCCATAAAAAAAGAGATAGGTATTTGAAACAAAATTGAAAAAAATTGCATAAATTCTTGAAACTGATTTTTGTGAGGAAGAAATAAAATTATTTTAAAATCAATTTTAAAACAAATAGGAACAAGGAATCAACCTTTTTCAATTAAAAATAATGAGAAAAACCAACAAAGTCAACACAAAAAATGAGTAAAACCTTACATACATCTATTATAGGTATTGTGTATCTTATCTACTTACAGAGGCAACAGCTGGGCCATTCGTTTCATTCAAAGTTACCAGTGCTTTATCTGCTTTATCTGAATCGTTGTTGATAATACTATTAACAAAATCTTCTTCCTCCAAACAATCACTAACACGGTACATTTCCATATTTTAAATTCGTCTCAAACATTTAACAACATTAACTAAAGAAACCATCACTCAATTAAGCAAAAAATAAATAACACGAAATTGGAGTATAACTAGCAACCGACTAACTGTGCTAAACATAACTCCATAAATAACCATGTGACCAGAATTTACTACACACTGTAGTAAATAGTACTATATTATGTGGTAACTTTTTCCGATCATTTCGCACAATCTACTTTTATGTGTGGTTAAAATAACCATATATGTAGTAATTTTCACAAATAGTGATTTTTACTATTCTATATAATATTTTTTACTCAAAAATATTGCATTTATTGATAAATACTATTTAATATAGTAATTGTTATTATAATTTGAGTAAAACATTCTACACTGCGAGTAAAAATTACAATTCAGTTTTCTCAGTGTAATTTCGGTTCCATTACCGTAATTACCGTTCTGTTACTGTAATTATGGTCAACTTACCGTAAATACGGCCCTGTTACCATACGGTCCTATTACAGTAATTACGGTCCTCGCATCATAATTTCGGTCCTATTACCGTAATTACGGTTCTGTTACTGTAATTACGGTCAATTTACCGTAAATACGGGTCTGTTGCCATACAGTCTTATTACCGTAATTACGGTCCTATTACCGTGATTACGGTTCTGTTTCCATAATTACGATCCTATTACCGTAATTACGATCATATTGCCGTAAATACGGGCCCGTTACCATAATAACGGTCCCATTACCATACGGTCCTATTTCCATAATTACAGTAAATACGGTAATAATTCCATGAACATGGTCATTTTATCGTGATTATGGTAATACCGTTGTAGTTGTGGTAAATAATGGTAATGCTATCGTCATTACCATCACTGTAACGATAATATCACTTCCAATTAACTTTTTATATTGCAAGTTAAGGAGAATGAATGATTTTTCAGTGAAAATAATCAACATTTTTTGAGAGTACGACATGATTATTTTTAAAACATGTGATAATTTCCGCAAATAAGGTCTGAAAATTCTTGAAAGAACACTTCAGTGCTTTGAAGGGATCAAGAATCTGTACCGAGAGTAATTCCTGTAAATGTAGAAATGAACGCGTATCCCTTTACTCGTGCATTTAGTCATAATGCAATTGGTTGGGGTTTTGTTATTGTACGAATTTCATTTCGGACTCGCGAACGGTGAAAAAGAAATGAAAAATAAAGAGACCTCGCGTATACTTCCAACACAACACATAAAACGCATAACTGTAAGGGCGAAGATCAAAGCGAAGGGATAAAAGACGCTGCTGTAGGGAAACATGGGCGACGGAGAGGTGCAGTAGGAAGAAAAAGTAAAAGAGAACAAGTAAGTCGTATTTTTCAGGTGAAAAATACACGCGAGATATAGATATGGTGTGTAGGTAAGAAGGCGGAAGACGAAGCGAATAAGGAAGAGGGTTTTATTTTTTCTACTTTTTCAACATAACACAAAACTCGGGCTTTATTTCACCCCTCGCTTATCTCTCTGGCAGGTTTAGTACTATATGCGATTACGTACTACGTAGCTCGCGTAAAGGTAAGGTAGTGGTACGTACGTGTATGTTTTTTTTTCTCAATTGAACGAGTTTTACGACTCTCCGGAGAATCGGAAGACGATTTTGGGTTCAGAGTGTTGTGTGTAGAAAGTCTTTCTTTACCTTTTTTTTTTTATTTCGCACGTCGATCCTCTGTCTTTCTGTAAGGCGACTATGTAGGCATGTGGGAGTCCGAGAGAAGAATGTATAGGTAGCGAGAAACGAGATATGGGTTTGTGTGTGCAAAAGCGTCAATTATTCTGATGAAAAAACCGAGTAGCGGAGATGTTTTCCTCGTGAAATTTTCCAACTCTGTGCGGGTTCGAGGTTTGGACAGGGTGGCGAAGAATTGCGGTACGATGATGGCCAGCGAGCCCGATTCGTTTAAGGTGTGTGCCGAGGAAACAAATTGGTTTTATGTTTGTTCCCAAAAGGGAGAGAAATTAGTTTTTCATTTCAGTTTTTCTTTTCGCTTTTTCCAGCGAGACCGCTGAGGAAAGTGCGGTGGACTCCTTTGTTGATATATCTTATGGGAAAAGAAGGCGAAAGTGAAAGTAATCGAGTATCGTAAATTAAATGGGGAGTTAGAATTTAGTGCGAGGTACACAAACGCGCCCGCCGCACAGACTGATACCCGAGATGGTGTTGTGTTTACCGATGCTCTCGATTTTCTGGTTCGCGACGAGGACACGGGCGAGACGACAAAGGTTATAATACTACGTAGATGTTGGCTCAAGTTTTAATAATACCGGTATCGTGGTATAACCGACGTCGTAACGTCTCCTTATAACTTTCAAGGAACGTGCTTTGCGGTTTTCCCAACTGTGTTCGCCCCGGCCAACACCGAAGTATACAAGTTCAATTATCAAAGATAAAGGGTGGACGAGGAGAGCAGCGAATAATATCGATCGTCCAGAGCCAGTGCAAGGTGTGCCTACTGAAAAAGCAAAAGCCAGCTGGGTGTCGATTTTCAAAAAAACTGGGAAAAGCCGGAGAATTTTGAAATTTTCGGAATTTCTGCTGGAATTTTGTAAAAATCCAGAAGCAGAATGAATATTTTACCTTATAGTGAAATTTCAGATTCTGAATGCCTTTTTTTTTTTCAATAATTTTCGTCCTCACTGTGCTCGAACTCAGGGCTCAGCCAGAGGAGTATATTTGTACCAGGCCCGAATTTTTTTCAATTATCAAGGAGGCAGAATTTTTTCATGCAAAAATGTAAAAATAAGTGTTTTTTGATCTTTTCGAGTATTATTTTTTGAAAAATTTCCGCCCTCGTTTCGCTCTGGCATTATTTCCTTATTCACTTTATTGTTGAAATTGATGATTTTCACAGATTTTTTAGTTGAATATTTCTGATTTTCAATCAATTTCTAATAAAATCCACCAATTAAAATCAAAATTTCATTTTACAAAAAGTTTTACCTAAATTTTTCGCTCTTGATGTATAGATTTTTTTGGAGGGGGGGGGGGGGTGACTCGGAAAAGTCGTGTGCTGTCAAAAGTCATTTCAAAAGGTCAGTATAAGTCAGAAATTTTCGGTCAATACATTTAATTGACATCCCGTTGGAATTTTACTCTTTACCGATTTAATAAGTACTTGGGCAAGCCAAAAAGAGGGACTTTTAGTATAATTTATTAATTAGAAGTACGTGTGGTTTTTTAAAGGTTGGAGGGAGGGGGAGGGGGTGTTGAATTATGAAAAAAAATTGAATGCTGAGACTGAAAACATCCAAACTAAATCGACACCCAAGTTCTTCCCCTGTTATTTTTAATTTTTATGTTAAAAAATTCAAAATCTTCTATTTGAAAAATCTGGAAAATTTCGAAAGATGGCGTGGAAAACCTGGAAAAGTCAGGAAAAATCATTCCGGAGATAAAGTGGACACCCTGGCCAGAGTTTGCCGAAGATTTCCATTGATTTAGGCACACTTAGTATTGTGTAGAAAAATTCAGCGTTTAGCTGTAGAATCGGTGTGCTGAATCCAACGACACAGCGAGCAGGTCACTCGAGATCAAGATACCGTATTTAAATTTAATTAAATTTCTCAAAAATGGGTGTTGATTTTTTCCTCGCGTTCGTTCCGCACGCGAATAATTGCGTGGAATCGAGTAAAACGTGGAATTTTCACGTTTCAGGTGGGGAAAATAGCGTAGATACGAGTCTACGCGAGCTCGTCCTTAGATATACCGAAACATCGTTAATGGAGGAGCTTTCTCGGCAGCTTTTTTCTACTCTTCGTACCGCTTCGTATTTAATTAACTAAGGACGAATGGTTTTCGAAGATTAAGAATTTAAAAAAAATTTTATTCCGGTGCACAGAGCGGTAGGGAAAAAAAAGGGTTCCTGTGTTGGTTTTAATTAAGCTTGTCATCTTTTTTCATTTAAATTTACTGGCGCGTCCACGGGCCCCCTAATAAGCGTTTCTTTTCTGCAGGAGAATGAGGTACCGTTGCGGCGAGTTTTTTCTTCGGCTTTTTCCACAGTTCTCTTTTTGTTTGTTTATTCGTTCGGTAAATTTACTCGAGCTTTTTACGTACTGCCTTAATCTGGGATGGAAGTGTTTCGGTGCGGTGGCGAAATTCGCCAAAGAAATTGATGATGGGAGGGAATCGGCGGGAAGTTTTCCGAGTTGAATGGGGAAGGAATCGTCATCCGTTGAATGGCTGGGGAAAAATATGCCCAGTTTGAAGTTACGTACGTGGAAACTCGGAGGCGTTCGCACGTGCTAATGAATGATTGATGACGTGTACTGGTGGTAGTATAACTCGGGAGGCTTTTTTTTCTTATTAGCTATTGGTATTGGCTTCTGTAACGTGGTGGCGGATGTTGGCGAATGTATTAAAAAGGAAACGAGCTCGTAAGACATGCTCGAGATGTCAGAGCGGAGCCAACGTTGTAAAGAATTTCCCTCCTCTTTATCGAAGGGATTTCTTTCTTTTTTCTCGACGTCTTGCGTAGTTTTTTTTGACGAATAAGAAACTTGCGAGAAGGGTTGGTCGAGTCGCGACGCCAGAATCGAGCAGGGAAAAAAATGATTATCGGCAAAACGTACAACGCGAATAAAAGGAAAATTAAATTTTCCGACGATATAGCGCACCAGATGGCAGGAGGTTAGGTTAGGTGGCGTCGTCGAACAGGGTACTGGCAGGGTTCGTGTGACATGACACGACGACGGTGGTTGATGATGGTTTTGAAAACGAAAGTTACGATGGGAAAATGGCGACGTCGAATCGAGCTTTATGCTGGGTAACGGACCCCCCGGACGATGGCCGGGTCGAACGGGCTACCAGAGCGACGTCTAGCGACGTTACGATCGCTAGAGGTCGGTACGCGGTATAATTTTACGTCATAAAGGTGTAACCGAACGTCTGCTTTCACTTTCGCATGTACTCTTGTTATGTACATATTGTGTGCCTCTCTTATCAGCGATGTATCGGCTGAGCCATGTTGGCTGAACGCTGAGACTCGGCTGCGTGAGGTTTCACGTTGCGGTCGTCCTGGTCGACGTGCGAATCGCGTATCGCACGGTGGAAGGGTGGCCATTTCTGGAAGAGGTGATAGCGTGCTCGAGTTCGATTACCAGCGCTGCGCGAAGCTCTAATACGCGAATAGCTAATTCGTTTGTATAATTTAATTATTGTTCTACGCGCAATACCGGGTACGAATTAAAAGCAAAATTATATTAGTTCGCGAATGACTACCGAGCCGTTACGGGGACGTTGTGGAAGTACGGCTCGGTTGCGTGTGCTGTGTTGATTGATATGGTCTTTGGTGCGCATTGCGCCGCGGTGTGCGGGTGCCTCGTCGTCGTCGGTCGCTGTTTTGGCTGCGATAACGTGCCGCGGCCGTGTTTTATACCTACGTGCGTAAAGGTGTAATTAATGAAGGCTATGACAGCGTTGTATGGCCCGAGAAGGTGTTTGGTGTGCCGGAGATATATGAAAGAGTGACGTCATCGTCGAGCCGAAATCGGCGTTAGGTGAAAAATAACGAAAACGTGAGCTTTGTGCAAATCCGAAATGTCGTGGCGAGCGTCGGTATTTTTTCGTCGAGAGTTGAACGAATTATTGTGATTAACGTCGCGTAAAACTTGGTAGCGATGGGTTTGCCAAATTGTATTGTGTTCGTAGTGTCGGAGATGTGGATAGGTGATGCGAATGTGCGAGATTCTGGCGACCAGGTGAAGTACATATTTGGTGTGAGATCGAGTTATTAGCAGGGATGGGCACATAGACGCACCCAATGGGTGGGCTCAGGGGGGCTTGAGTCTCCCCCCCCCTTAAGCTGGGAAAAAAGATTTTTTTATTGCAAGCATATTAAAAAGTGCATTTTTTTTTGTTTTTCAAACAGTATTTTTCCAAGAAGTTTCGCCATCGCTTCGCTCGAGTAATATTTTACTCTTTTTATGTTCAAAATTGAAAATTTTTGACCAATTTTGGGGTCAAAAATCACCGATTCCTGAATAAATTCCTAGTTGGTCGGAAAAAATTAATGATTTTTGACTGAAAAATCAGTGATAAATGATTAATTTGAAATTCGACCCCCTCCCCTTAGTTTTCTCAAATTCTCAGCGCCTCCCTTAATTAATTTCTGGGTGTACCTATGGATGGGCAAAATCCGGGACAGAAGAATTTCAAATCCTATTAAATTCAAAATTCTCTGCTAAAATGGATTTCAAATCCAAAATTTAAAACCCTCTGCTAAAATGGATTTCAAATTCAAAATTCAAAATCCTCTGCTAAAATGGATTTCAAATCCAATATCCGAACTCCTTCTAGACATTGGATTTGAAATCTAAAATCCAATTATGCTCGGTTAGGTAATATTTACAGTAAAATATCCAGCCATTGGGCACCGATTATAAACTATTCAATGCTCTTCGAAAATGTCGTGTTCCTTTCCAGATGAATCAGAATCACTCATTATGCTCAAATAATCTTAATTCACATGAATTTGATTACCTGAAAACTCTTCAATTTCATACACGAGTGCGATATTTTTTCTTCAAAGATTTGGATAAATGTATGTGACACTTTTTACGTTTCGATGATCAAGTTTTTCCATAACGTGAGCTATGTTTCAACTTAATTTTTTGTTGATGACAACTTTTCGGGTCAGTTGGTAGAAAAACGCTGATCAGAACTAAATGTGCCTGAAAAGCGATTCGAAATGGAAATTTTCATGTCTGGTGACCCATTTGCTGATAATTGGTCAAAATATGGGATTTTCTGTGAGTTAAATAAAGTGAACGTGATTCAGATAGGTTATTCAGCCGGTGAAACTGATTCTTTTTTGGCGATGAATAAAATTCCCGTGGTGGTGGGTAGGGGTGAGTCTAAAATATTCTTCAATTGGCAAAATTATGCTGAAAATGAGAAAAGTACCGAATAAATTCCTCATTTTTTTCTTTACAAATCTATTTTTGAACAGATTTATAAAAAATTAAGGGTATTGAGTGATTAAGTGAACGGAAATCTTGTTGAAAGTTCTGAGAAATTTTGTATTTTGATTTTTGGAATTTTGGTTTGAAGATACCTATTGAATTGAGATTCTTAGATGAAAATCCACAGTTATCTGCATGTAATTTTGATCTGGTGTAATTTCTTTTTCACTACAGTGCGAATGAAAATTATTGAAGATTTAAGTCATGAGTATGGCATTCCTTGAGAATGATCAAGGCTCTGAATTGGGGCTGAGTTGCAGCTTCCCCTTATTGATCACAATAATATGTATAAGTTATTTTTTTTTCTGAAAACATTAGAGTTCGAATTGGAATTTTGAAAAATTGGTAATTTTCTTTATTGGAAAAGTTTCAGAAAAATCAAAAAAAATGTGTGTATTGAAACTTCGAAGATAGGAAATTTTCAATTTTTTGTTCCCCGAATGATAAGAACTTTGGTTTTACCTTCCATCTCCTCGATTCTCAAATTATCTAGTGAGTTTTCGAGTCTTGTCTGGTTGGAATTCTCAGAATCGAAACGGGGGGGGATGGAGCACCTCCTCCCCCAAATGTCAGTCGACAAATTTTGGAAAAAGTCGGCAAATTTTTCAGACAATGAACCATTACAAAACGAATTTTTTCCTTTCTAGAAATCAATTTTTCAAATCATAGCCCTCGCTTCGCTCGGGCATATAAAGTTTTACTTATATAATGAGAAATATGGGTTGAAAATATCACCTCCCCCCCCCCCAAAAAAAAACAAACCAAAACATCAATTAAAATGAAGAAATTTTAGTTTTAAATGTTTTTTTTTTTTTTTTTCAAAACATTTTCGCCTTTGTTTCCCTCGGGCTCAGTAGAACTATTTTTTTAAATAATAATTTGAACTCTCTTCCTTTCCAGCCCAGAAAATTCAATATTTTCAAGTAAAAAGATTTATTCTTCTTGTAAATGATAATCAAAGACCATCTCAAATGAAATTTTCGAAAATATTCAGTTTTTTGGAAAGAGGTATTTTCAGAAATTTGTTTATTTTTTTGAAAAACAAGAAAAGTAGCACAAAAAATTTTCAATGCGTGTAGTTGGTAAAAAAAAAAGAAACACTGGTCGCCAAATGGCAAATTTGTGGATTACACCCCCTTAAACCAAAAGTGAAGTGTCGCCTCTGAAAATTTTCATTGATCCTTTTCGTGAATCGTTTTAGAAGTGAAAATGGAAAGGGTACTAACAAATTATGTTCTCTGATCTGTGCTTAGAGTAAATGCTGGAAAGGGAAGGAGATTTGAGAATTTTTCGTTTTTTCTATCTTTGGTAGTTTGGTATTTAAAAAATTTATTGAAAATCTGAAACTGAACCTTACGAGTAAAGAATTTGAATTTGAGGGGTTTTTTGTATCCTGTTCTTTCCCTATGGCTTTACGATATTGTGGTAACAAAATTTGAAATTATTTGTGAAATTCCAAATCAGTCTGTAAAACAGGTATGGTACGCAGTTGTACGTCGTACATGAAAATTTATACCTAACGAGTCGTGGAATAGGCAGACAACACGTTCACAAACATCCTGTGCATACTTGAAAGTTATCAATATAATAATGACTATTGTCGGTCTCATCAGCAGAGTTGCCAGATCGAAAATTTTTCAAAATTTCAATTAAATCGATTACGTCATGATACAATGATGATCTACGAAATACGTAATGGTCAAGTTCTATTCAATGTTGGAAACTTGTACAGCCAACAGGAAAAAAATCAGACGATACAGTGGAACCGGTCTCGGTCGGTTTGTGACGACAATATCGTCCGTATCCGAGTATCTATTAAATTAATATTCGTAGCACATCGCCAGTACGAAGGTATCCCGTCCAAGCAGGATGACCGACCAGAATCATCGTGGTATGAAGACAAACGATGGTACTGCTGGCTGCAATATTACGTCTTGTTTGGTTTATGCGGTCGCGGTGTGTGGAGGAGATACGATGCGGTAATCACGAAAATAAGAAGAGCTCTCCGGTTGTGTAGCCGGCTACTTGCTGGGAGCGGGGTCCGGTTGGTAGACGACCTTGGAAAGGGTTCAGGTTATGCATGAAAATAAGCACACCGCAAGTACTCGTAGCATCGCTACGTATGATGAGGTTTTGCATACATCACGCCATCTGCTCGCTGTGTTGCCTGGTTCGCGGATTCTGCGGCGTGGCGCGTGAGAGATGAATTATGCGAGCGAAACCGACGCTGCGAGATGTGAAGAGAGCGAAAACGAAACTTCGACGTATGCGTAATTTATTATTAGCTCGAGCCGCGGCGGTAATTTATGAGCGAATAGTTCGATGTACGTTGGATTTTTACTACGAGAAGTTACGAAGACGGAGAGATCGTCGATGTGTCTTCGATTCGTTTTTTTTTTTCGATGGGGGAGTACAACTTAGAATTGAATCGATGATCGTGCACGTGCCTAAGCAATCGACAACGACGGCGCCAAAATAGACGCCGAATGTTTGAAGTTTTCCAATATGCTTATGCTCTTTTTGGGATATGACGTTATATTCGTGTGAGAAGATGAAAGTGGTGGACAGAGAATTGACCGTGTACAGTATTAACGATTTTTTGACTTATCGATGCTGAAATGAATGGTCTGCTTTGTGTACTACGAATACAGATGGTGAAGACATCTCGTCGATATACGAGCGTATGTTTTTTTTAATTCGGTTTTATTGCTGGGTCGTTTTCATGACTAAGATAAAGTAGGATAATTAACCAGAGATGACGTTCGTTCTAAATACGAGTCCTGAGCAGACGAGAGGACGGTATACTAATTACGGTTGTAAAAACAGAGAAATACAAGGCGAAGCGTTAAAGCGTATTTTAATGTTACCAGTATCAATGTCATTTTTCGTTTAATTGTATCAAAACTGTTGTATTGTGCGAAGAATGCGAAAATTTGGGGATTCGTCGAGGTCTCGAGTTTGAATGAGGCCTGGTTGGGTCGAATTTTGTGATCTTCGTTTCCGTATTGTTTTGTTTGTATGAGACTAGTACTTTCCTTCTTTTTTTTTTCGAATGCCAATTCTTATGAATGACTTGGATACGGAAACTGCGAGGTTTGGGGAATAATGTGGCTCAGTGGTTCGTAAAATTGGGGAATTTTGAGGAAATCGTGGAAATTGACTCGATATAAATATGTTACTAGGTATTGAAATAATTCAAGGAGTAGAAACAAGTTTGTGAGAAAAACACTTCTGAAGTTGAAGAGTCGAGAGGAGGGTTGATAAAAAAATTATAATTATTATGATGTAACCTACACATCCGAATTTCAGTTTTTTAGCTCATCTGGTCCTGTTTTTCAACACTCAACATTTCACTTAGCTTTTCAATGCGCGATTCCATGAATTTTTTCACTTCAGTCGTACATCACACAACAAAGAAAATCCATAATTTCTTTGAAAATTTGTGATTTATTCCAATATTTGGGAGTTATTATCTAAGCTGAATTTGAATCGTTTGAGCCCCCCCCCCCTCGATCTACTTCTGAAAACTACAAAACCAGTATTGGCTCAAAAACCAATTTTTGGTTCCTGAGGGTAATTTTATAGCATCCAGGCTCACATGCGAAAGAAGTATAAATTTTAGAAGGGAGCGAATTTCGAATTCATTGGTTCCCAAATCCGAAAAAACGCTCACTTTGCAAAAAAAGTTTGAAAAGGTGCAAAAAAAGTACTAATTTTCGCTGTCAGAAAAGAAGAGTTCGATTTCATTTGGTTTCTATCATTTTTTGGCATATAATTCTTTTTTTCTTTGATTGAAATTATTTCAGAGGTCAATACTTTACTTTTTCTGAAGACTGAAATTTTTGAAAAAATTATACAATTTTGTCGTCGAAATTGTTTAAGTCTTTTTTTTTTTTCACGAACCTCCTCCTCCATATTTGATTATTTATTTTGTGGATAAAGCTGGAAATTTTGCTGGAGCTTGCATGGAATTTATTGATTTGAAGCATGAATTTTTTTGACAGGAAGAATTAGCAAGAAAAAGTCGAAAATTAATATTTTCTGCCCGAAAAAATCGAAAATTGTTCAAATTTTCATGTTTGTGATCTAGTGTACGTCTCGAATTTGTTTGATTGAATGCCAAAACTTTGAGCACAATTGAGAAGGAAGAGGCAAATTGAAAATATTGAATTGAAAATGCCTAAGAAATTATTGGCTAATGCTCCTATGGGGGAGAGGGGTAGGGGGGGTCATTCTTTGATCAAATTGTAGAGGTGTTTATGGTTCTTAGCTCACAGTCACAAGTATCAATTTTAGTGTTCTAACTTCTCTTTCATTCTTGAAATTTTGAATCAGTGAAAAATCACTAATGAATAGTGGAGTGGTAATTTTTTTGATTTTCAGTGGATTCTTTTCTGATTTTTTACACTAATTTTTGAAAAAATTTGACTGATTTTCAAAAAATTGCACTGATTTTTCAGAGCTTTCGCTGATTTTTCAAGAGATTTCACTAATTTTTTAGTGATTCTTCACTGATTTAGAATTCTTTTACTGTTTTTTTTTTTTTTTTTTTTTTAGTGAAATTTTATTGATTTATTACTATGCTGCAATTCTGACTATTTTCCAGTGATTTTTAATTATTTCCACTGATTTATAAATGAGAGAGTAAGCAGCTGGTAATGCTCGAGCTTCTACCTCTCTTCCCTCGAACCGTCATTGAAAATCCAAAATCGTATCGAAAATTTCTAAAAAAAATGAACATAACCTGAAACACACATGCATCCAATCGATTATACACGATCCGAACTCAGATGTACTGGAAAGAGAAGACGAAGCAGACGAAAGAGGAAAAAAATACTCTCAACAGATTTCGTTCTTCGCACTTGTGCTGTTCGCGAATATAGAACGACAGAGAGGGGGAAAAAAGCGTCGAGAAAAAAAGCAGCAAAAAAACGCGAGCAGGATAAAGAATTAAGCGACTTTAAAAAACTCGTAACGACTTAGACGAGAGCCTCGAGAAATTTACACATAACGTTGCCGGGCAAATTTTTCTAGCACTTTATTTCCCCGTTTACCTCGTTCCTCGTCGAGTATCGTGTTTGAAAAAGAAAAAAACTTGGAAGACGTACGATCTAAAGCGAAACTCGACTATGCTGGAGAAAGCCGACTGCAGAAAAGCGGCGAGAAAGAAAAGGAGTAAAATTGGCTGCAAAAATTAAAA
This sequence comes from Pseudococcus jackbeardsleyi, assembly GCA_038380155.1. Taxonomy (NCBI): domain Eukaryota; kingdom Metazoa; phylum Arthropoda; class Insecta; order Hemiptera; family Pseudococcidae; genus Pseudococcus; species Pseudococcus jackbeardsleyi. The sequence continues at coordinate 23,462,063 of CM076239.1, read as the reverse complement.
TTAATCGTCTCGAGCCGTAGGCGTTGAATTTTTCTTTTAAAAAAGTTCTTTTCGATGGTGCGTCCGAGGTGGGGGTATTTTTTTTACTCGATGGCGGCGCATTGGCGAGTGTATGGCGAAAAAAAATAGCACAAGCAGCGAACACGAAATAATTCTAAAAAAGGTAAATTGCTGGTTAATAAATATAAAGTTTTTCTTTTAAATTGTACCGGAGTTTTATGAGAATAGAAGAGAAAGGATGGTAGGGTGAAAGTACGTTGAGCTGGGTCTGCGAAAGAGATAGATTTTTATAGTAATGTTTCTTTTTCTTTTTTTCTGCCCCGGCAACAACGTTGTACGCGAGCTAAGGCGAAAGAAAAATGAGAGAATCTTTAAGGTTCAAAGAAGTTTGAAAAGTTAAGAATGATATACACGTAAAGTGGAAATAATGCGAAGTTTCAGGCTTTCGCCTCGCTCGTATAACGGGCTCCCCCGAAGCAACCGCACCTGTGGGGATGCCTCGTATTTATTTCAATTTACCCTGGATGCTGCTGATGTCGGTATACTCGAGTGTCTGGTGTCATTATACGTAGTGAGCTTTTCTGCGCTCCGACGAGTGAAAAATTTTCTTACAAGTTTTTTGTTTTTGTATCTGACGTATGGTACGTGGACATTTTTGAACTTTGGAGGAAATCTTTCCAACAGATGCTGCCTGCAGATGAGATAGTTCGGAGGGTAGAACGAGATTAATTTGTGGGATAGATAATTAGTAGATGGTTTTTTTAGCTTGTATATAATTAGGTGTTTAAATTTTTACGTATGGTGTATTAATGTTTCTTTTTTTTTTCTGTCTGTTTTTATAGGTAAGAAACCCTTTTCTGTGTACTTGATGAGGCTGTTATTCGTTAGAGCTGTAAGTACATTTTTACGTTTAATTAACGGTATTGTTGCGTCGAGTAGAGCTACAGCTACTACCGCAGTGTTGCCAAGGTTACCAAATAGAAATCGTATTTGGAATATCGATTTGAAATTTTCAATGAAAATAAGTACAGGAACGTGATCGATAAGGTGATTTATTACTGTCACTCTCCGAACCGATTTAACGCCAATTTTTTACAGTCGTGATTTTCGACTGGTTTGGATGGATATGGAAAAACACCAAAAATTACCTTAACCGGAGTACCTAGACCTATCGATAGGTTGGCCTCGAAATTTCCATCGTACGTCGATTACACATTTTGCTTTCGGGGATCGTTTGATCGGAATGGACAAAAAATTAACATTTTCTGATGATGTTTGGCAACACTGCATGGCTGTAATTGAATTCAAATTAATAATGCATGGATTACCAAAACGATACATACATTGTCTATCAGTGCCTAAACAAAATCAGACGAATGTGTAAACAAACCATTTATGAAAATAATTTTGAATAATTGTTTTCGAGATATTTTCCATTTTAAATTATCCCCATAGGCAACTGTTATCGATATGTTGAGCTAGTTTTTATCTTATAGCTCGATTTGGGCGAAAGGAGGGTATGCAGCTTGTACTGATTCGATGTGCGAGCATCGTCTGACTAAATTTATTTTAATGGTTTTCCAAAACAGTTCCCTATGTTTTTCCATAGCCAATTACACGACTTTATAATAATTTATTCAAACGTGAAATTCGATACGATGACGAATGGGTAAAATTTCAAAAGAAGATTGAAGAAGTATGGTTCAATGGAGACGAATGCGTCGCTGGTCTCATTAAAATACATATGTTCGCGAATATGAATGGAAATGAGGTGAAATTGCTGCTTTTTTGGTTTATTTTTTTGTGCGAAGTTGTAAATTTTAATGTGAGAATTTGTCGTCGTCGCAGAAAAAAAATAACGAGTTGTTTTTATGGACTTGGAAAATAGTTCAATGAGAAGAAAACACGATGGCTCCAATCAGGGTATGTTCAAGGAATGGTCTTCCCTACTTCTTTTTTAGATGTTACGGGGTAATACTGGAGAAAAATCGAGATGAATGTGCTACCTAGCCTGAAAATTAAAAATACAGATAATTCCAAAAAAAAATTTCAACTATGGGAATGGATAATATTTTGAAAACCGAATGAAATTTCGTTATTTAAAATTGATAAAGTACAAAAAAATTCTTCCAAAAAATTCTTTTAAAAAAAATGAGTAGTCAAGGGAATTGGTTTGGTGAGTTGAAAGCTGAAAAATTTTTATTCTAAAGAATTTTTGCCTGAAATCAAAAATTAAGGAATAAGTGTTATTCAAAATGAATAAGCTTCAAAAATTTTCAAAGTTTCTCAATTTTGAATGGCTCGCGGCCCCTTTTTTTGATGTTGTGCATAAAATCATTAGAACAAAAATTTTTCAGTTTTCAACGTCCATTTCCTTGATGAGTTTGTCATTAGAATTTTTTAAAGACAATTTTTTGTAGCCTCTAAAATATCAAAATTGAGCAAAGAATAATCAAGTGAAAATTTCTTTAGTTTTCAAATTATGCACTATCCATTCTCATAGCTGGAAAAAAAATTACCTGATTATTTCGATCATTTAAAATTTGGTCACTTAACCGGCCAATGACTGGTAATCTCGTCGGTCATTACCATTTAATAAATAACTGTGCATCTTCACCCCCTCTTGCTGAATTCTTCGTAGTTCTAAAAACTTCACTTGTTTTCGTCTCAATTTTTAAACCATAAGACCAAATTTCTGGCTTCTTTTCAAAATATGAAACACAGCTGAAAAAAAAAGACGTCGAGTGAAATTTGCTATGAGAAATCAATAATTTTTTATTTCGTGATTTTTCATTATTTTCTTTCAATTTGTGAAAAGATGTAGAACTGCGACAGCAGTCCGAGAAACTTGGAAAAAAATGATGAAAACGTCCGGTATTTTTCATTGGGAATTTATTTTTTCTAATTTACCATCCATACCTTTTTTCTCATTTCGAAGGTTTTGACCTAAAAAATAATTAAATTCACTTCAAATTTTCTATAAAAAGTTGTGTTTTTTTATCTGTTCCCCTCGAAAATAATTTTGTTTCGTTCCGGTTCAACAAAAAAATGCTTAAGTAGGTACGAGAAATTTTTAATTTTTGTACAAACACTCTCTTCCCCCCTCAAAAAATAATTTCAATTTTTGGTGATTTTTTGGCGTCGTTGTGTGGTAAAAAGGAAGAAATTTCGTCGAAGCCCTGTAAAATTCTGAAAAAGTTTTGCATTTTGATTTTGAAGCTTTATTGTTGAGACATCGTCGTGAGTAATGAGAGAAATTGTACTTGGTTTTTGATTTTCATCCCAAAATTATTTTGCACTATATTTGTTTCAAAACTTCGATGAAAAATTGAAGAAATTTCCTCCCCTCAATCTGAAATACTCGTACATAATTTTTGGAAATTTTCGAATCTTCCAAATTTTTGAGTCATGTGACGTTTCCATTGTCTTCCTAATTCAATCCCATGAAGGTCATTTATTCATTAACAAGTCACTCTGTGTCTGTATAGCTCATAAATTGTCCAAAAAAAAATCCAAGAATTTTCCGAATATTCACCTTACGATTTGGTTCGTAACCCGTAGGTACATTCGCTTTGTATTTTTTCAACGTCATACGCGGTCATTCCATTTCATCGCTTTCATTACACTCGTAATTAAAATTTTTGGCATGGTTTCGTCGAAGTTTTCTTCTCGCTCGTTTCCCCTCTTAATTTATTCCTCCCGATGGTCTTTTTTTAGTATTTTTTCGTTCGTTTATCGTGAACGATTTTCCCCTTTTTTCTAGCTCGAGTTGTACATTGTCGTCGAATATGGATGAAGGATGCTGCTTTCTTTCTCCGTCTGGATTTCTTTTGCTTTTTTTTTTTAGTAGGTGCGCGTGCACTTTTTTTTATCAAAGATGATGAAAAATCGGGCCACGTTGCTCGTTTGCGATGACGATGAGTTCGGGTTCAATTATTATTACGGTACGTTTAGAGTTTTGACGAGGTTGGGTAAGAGAGAAGGTGCCCGGTGCACACGACGATTTTTGGCAATATACGCGGGCGTGTAGTTCTCCTTTTTCTAGGTTAACGGGGAATACTTACGGTCGAGCGTAAACACACTTTATATACTTGGGTATATACGAAAATATAAATGTATGCATGCATACCGCGTATTCTTTTCTTCTTAAAATAACCATTTTGCTATACGTACTCGGTTCACAATGTAAACATACGCAGACGTCGTTATACCGCCGCGAATGCCAAACGAATTATCATTTTTTTCCTCCTCTCGATTTTTTGGTAAGTAGATGTGCAAACGCCCGCCTCCGTACTGCGTGCGAGAGTCTTCGTATTTTGGCTTCAGCCTGCGGCGGTATCTGTAGGAAAATGAAAAACGACGGTGGTTGAATTAATTGCGGTTCTATGAACCTTGGGATTCGATTTAATTGGAATTGAATTCGGTTGATTTGACGTGTGTCTATATACGTTTGATATATGTATTGATGGGGGTTTGAATATCTGAAAGTTTGGTGGATTTTAAATATTGAAAGAAGGAAGGAGTGAGTTTGTGTGGCTCAGGTTTTTCTGCCCTTCGAAATTGAGTTCATTGAAACCAGTAAGAGCAAATTCGTCGGAAAGAGAAGAAAAAAGGCTGGGAAAATGTAGGAATTTAGAATGAAATGGTATGGCAGTGTGTCAAAAACCATTAGATACAAAAAAGGTCATTCTGTGAAATGCTTTTACCGAATATCATAGAAAATTTCCAAAAAATTATAATTTTATAAAAAAAAAAATTTGAAAAGTTGCCCAATTGAAACGTTTGACTTTGAAGTAGGTATTCCCACCTCCTCATTTATTGATTTTTTTAAAAAGAACTTTTAAAAAGCCGGAGGAAGTATAATTTTCATGGATTCATCATCACTTTATGTGGCATATTTTTTAAAAATTTGAAGATATGAGAGAGCCAGTTCTCAAAAGTCTAAAATTTTCTCCAGATATTCTTCCCTCTCCCCCCTGTTTTAGGCTGTTCAAAATATTTTTTTAAAAATGTCAATATAAATTTTTTTTAGTTTTAAATCTTAATTTAAAATCAACTCTTTCCTCGAATAATTTCATTCTGCATATTCTTAAATCAGTGGTGCCACTGGTACAAAATTTTGACAATTTTCAAATTTTTTTCGATCCAAACCGAAAAATGGAGGAAGAAGAGGAGAAAAATTTGATTCGAATTAAATTGCGAAGAAATAATAACGAAGGAAGAACTTGCAAACTACGTAACGAAATATTCTTAAATTGGATGGGAATTCTATTTACTGCGTTGGCCGTTCTGAGCGGAATTTAATGAATAGAATATTTTGGAACTAGGTCGAAAACTAGTACACATAATGATCGAGGTAGCCAAGAATATGCCATTCCATACAAAAAGAACTTTGTTATCTGTTTGCGAAAATCGACGTAAAGGTAACTCGTTTGAAAATAAGTAAGAAAAACGAAATGATGCGTAGAATTCTACGTGCGTACGCTCAGACGAACGATAATGTAGGTAGATAGGCGGTGGCGAGCGCCTACTCGACGATGGAGAATACACCGCGGCTCGAAAATTATATCTATAGGTACTTCGGTTGAAAAATTATCTAATTCGGTGACCGAGAAATCTGCTGTGGAGAAATGGCCGAAAATATCGTAGCGTTTGTGCATTTGCCCATTTCCTTCGATCATCATCCGCTGTTATTGCATTAACTTCGCTCGCTTCTGGTGTTCAACCGTTCGTTGCCTAATAATTTACGAATATGGGAAGCGTACGAGATACAGCCTATCTCTCGGTATAAATCTGTCCTCAATTCGTCACCGCGATTTCGGTATTTCGGCGGCAGCGCGCGTGCTCGACGTTTTGTGGACGCGAGTCGTCAGGTAAATGGTAAAAATTTTGGCACTGGGGAGTATATTTCACACGGTCAGTTTAGTTAGAGTAAATATTACACACGTTGCGTTACGATGACGATTATTTCGTACCAACGTATCGCCGAAGCGGTGTAATTTTTGGTATTCGGTATTTTTTTTTCGTATTCGACGATGGAGATTATTTTTATACTCGACCGGGCGATTTTACGCCCGCTATTACCTTGTAAACTTTGGCTGAGATTTGTGATCTGTATTGTGTAACGTGTGCTTGGTGACGAGGAAGAGAGAACAAGGATCGAGAGAGGTTTTTTTTACCTATTAAACTTGACGAGCCGAGAGGAGAAAAATACCATGAAACGAGTACCTGCAATTTTACGTACTAATGATCTATGCACCGTGAAGTTTATCAGTGGTAGCCAAATCCAGTGTCCTGGTTGGTGAATCGTTTTCCTCGATGAGAGGCGCTTTTTTCGCAGCGATTGTAGCGTCGGAGCTGATCTACGATGCGATGTACATTATAATGTACAAGTCACCTAAATCGATAATGAGATGAGATTTCAACGGGAATTTTCCGATCTGGCGAGCTCGTGCTCAGCATCGCCTCTGTAATTTTTAGATAGCTTCCATTTTATGCCAGCCGACCGGAACGAGTAACAATGGAGAATACCTGGCTGGGTAGTCGATATTACGCGTATTTATCACGTGATCATCTCTTTGTGGATGCGATGGTGTCGTCGATGGATGGAAAATCGAACACGTCGATGGGTTTTTGAGAAGAAAGCAGTTCAAGCCTATGGATGTTGGATTTTTTATAAGTTTTAAGGTGTCTGTAGTTTATTTCAGTCATTTTGAGTAGCTGTTGCAATTTAGTGTTTTTGTTTTTTATCTTTTTGATGACTTTCGTAATAATTTTCTTTTGTTTTGGGTGTCTACACTGTATACAGTATTCAGCATCTTTATTGCTGAATAGGAAATCATTTTTGCATGAGATAAGATCTATTTTTAGCGCTCTGTAACTTTTATTTGAGCGTTTTTTCCGTATAGTCATTTTTCACGAATCTAAACATGTGAGCAACCAGTTGAGATTTGTTGAACCGGTTCTAAATCATATGTATGTTGCTCTATCTTTATTGAAATTCATCGCATCGATCGGTCCAGTCACTAGTCAGAGAGCATGGATACTTACATTTTTCGTTTTCCTCTTCGAAAAATCTTTCTGCCTTGTTTGGAACGGTCTAGAATTAATTTGTACTTGGAGAATAGGTACTCTCGAATTTTTGGTAATTTTCAGTGTAAAACTGCTTTTTTGTTTGCTAATATTAGATTTGATTCGATATTCTTGATAATTATAAGTAATTAGGATTGCTTTTGACTTGAAAATTATGGTAATGTGATCGTATTTACCGAAATTTACTGTAATATTACAATACTCATTTGTAATTACTGGAATTTCACCTAATTTACCTGTACTTACGGCAGTTTTGTTGGATTTACCAGTAATTACGGTGATTTTACCGTTTTTACCCGTAATTACGGTATATCTATCGAACTTGGCCGTAATTACTGGAATTTTATCAAACTTGCCCGAAATTACGGTAATTTACCAAGTATACCAGTAATTAAGGTATTTGCAGAATTGACACGTGATTGTGGTGATTTTACTGAATTTACCAGTAATTACGGTAATTTTACTGAATTTACCTGTAACTACGGTAATTTTGCTGAATTTACCTGTATTTACGGTAATTCTACAGAATTTACCTGTAATTACTGTAATTCTACAGAATTTACCTGTATTTACGGTAATTCTACAGAATTTACCTGTAATTACTGTAATTCTACAGAATTTACCTGTAATTACTGTAATTCTACAGAATTTACCTGTAATTACGGTAATTTATGACTTGATCACTTATTTTAACGAATATATTTCATGTTGATTACAACAATGATCTGAGAATAATAAAAATAAACCGTTATCGGCTTGCAAAATAAAAATAAACAGATTACATTTAGTAGCCGAATAATATTACGTTTAGTACCGAATAATATTACGTTTAGTAGCCGAATAATAATACTTTTAATATTATACGCATTGAGAAATTATGACTTTTGCCTGAGAGGAAGCTTTTTCCCAATCCACGAACTCCTCTTTTTCGGTTTTCGACGATTCGGCACGAAGTATAGGTTGCAATTTCTTACCTTCTACGATTTCTAAGGCACCAACCAATTGAAGGATATCCGAGACGCGATCCTTCCAAATTGGCCAGTCGTTTGCACCATGTAGAGGTTTGATTCCTTTCACATATTCCATTTTGTGAGAAAAAACGGACGAAAAAATAAGCGAAGTGAAAAATCTGAATCAGCGTTTAGGGCTCATAACCTATGAATTAATCAATTATTTTAACGAATATATTTCATGTTGATCACAACAATGATCCGAGAATAATAAAAATAAACCGTTATCGGCTTGCAAAATAAAAATAAACAGATTGCATTTAGTAGCCGAATAATATTACGTTTAGTAGCCGAATAATAATACTTTTAATATAATTTTACTGAATTTACCTGTAATTACGCTAATTTTACTGAATTTACCTGTAATTACGGTAATTCTACAGAATTTACCTGTAATTACGGTAATTTTACAGAATTTACCCGTAATTACGGTAATTCTACAGAATTTACCTGTAAGTACTGTAATTCTACTGAATTTACCTGTATTTACTGTAATTCTACTGAATTTACCTGTATTTACTGTAATTCTACTGAATTTACCTGTAATTACGGTAATTTTACAGAATTTACCCGTAATTACGGTAATTCTACAGAATTTACCTGTAAGTACTGTAATTCTACTGAATTTACCTGTATTTACTGTAATTCTACTGAATTTACCTGTAATTACTGTAATTCTACTGAATTTACTCGTAATTACGGTAATTTGACGTATTCACCAACAATTTCGATATTTACATACTGTAATTGTGATAATTCGGCTAGAAATACATGTAATTTCGCAGCATTTACTCGGTAATTACTGTAATTTGACCTAAGTTATTTTGCTTTTGCGGTGAATACAATGATAGGGCTATATTTTCATGAAATGACCGCTTCCACTTTTGTCGACTCAATTGAGAAATTCAGTACCTACACAAAAGTGTCTTGAAAATTATAAAAATATTCATGGTGTTATTCATTTTCTCCTAAAATCCTGATTGGACAAGTGAAGGATCCAGGAGTAATTTAAAATGAGTTATTTTAATATACTTTTAGCTCTTTTAGTTTCTTTATAAGAAAGAAAATTGTACAAAAAATTTGTTCAATTTTCATCACACCATCATTTTCAAGATTAAGGTATTATTTTTTAAGGATTTTTTATTGAAATGTTTGTTCGAAGCAATTCAGTTTCGAAGTCGAATAAAAATATTGTTTGTATGAAGAACTATTCAGTCTTACATTTCGATTCCATCCATTTCTTTATTTCTAAAGCGGTGGTATTCGGTTTCGACCTATCATTTGCCCTTCGCAGAGGTGAATTTTGGCGCACACTGTCTAATATTTCAAACACCATGCGAATACATTGCCCCTTGCTGCAACTTCTACCATCTCGTTTATTTCGTTTAGTCTGTTGGCTGTCTTGGCGTCTCGAAAACGTTGCAAAATCCGACCATTAGCAACGTTCCAACTGGTTTCGGCGAAAATGATTCGCCATCTTTGTTTATAGAGATCCGGATTGCAGACGGTTAAAGTACGTTGGCCGTTGCACAAGATACAATCTTGGGAGGAGGTCGAATAATGTCTGTTAACTGCCCACGCTTCCATTTTTTCGTCTCGTTGAAAAAATTTCGCATTCACTATGCATTTTTCAAATGTATTATGGTACTTACCTGTGTCTGATTGTGAGCTGAATGTTATGTACTTTAGTGTACGTACGCTTGGAAAGTAATAAGATGGTAAAAAAAGTACTCGATATGCTTCTCTCGTCGTATCATATACATAAATAAACTATATAGCGTTGGAAAATCAGCTAAATACCCTTAGGTAGCTAATTTCAACTCCCGCTATCGGTGAAGCGAGGAGATCGGAGGTAGCACGACAATGAAATGCAGCGAGCTAGCGAATCGACGACGAGTTGATTTGTATTCTTAATTCGATAATCGTGCTGCGGCGAGGTGTGCGGCGCGCAAGTCGGTCGTTGCCGAAGGGAGTTCTATCAATGTAGAGGGAAAGGAGATCAACATCGGCACGTACTTGTACATCGTCGTCGAGCAGAGTTAACAAACCGCAGTAACGCCGCCGCCAAATACTCGGTAAATTCCGCCAGTCCAAATCCAACTGCATCGTGTGGTGTGGGGTACCTTAATTCTGGAGCTGTCGCCCCCTCCTCAACTTTGACTGAAACTCGAGCAGAATTGTAAATTTCTACCCTTTGCCTCAGCTGGTCTCTCGATTTCGAAGTTTTGCGTTACCGCAATCTCCTCCTTGGGTGAACGTGTGTCTGTCTGTAAACGAGAATTCGTGGGTTGAGAAGAAAGTCTCTCGAAACATGAGAGCTCGACGTCGAACTATTATGCCAAATATAGGTATAGGTACATGGTCCCTATATTGATGCATAATTTATTAAATACGTAGACTCGAGATGTTCCTGCAATGTATGAAAGAGTCAATACACGAGTTTGGAATCGAAACTGTGACCGCAATTGTTACTTTCTTGGGCTTCGCTATCCATATTTCGAATTCGAGTACCGAAATTGAAGGAATTCTTGCCGAAAGATTATTTTAGGTACATTAAACGAGGCGGATTTAGATTGAAATGCAAATTATATCCATGTTACTCTTGTACTCTTCCTTTCCTCGATGAAATTATAGATATAGAGAGAATACGAATTCGACACCTCGATGAGATTCCCCACGGTATATCCCGGCCCTACCCCGCTCCGCTTGGTTCATTTGCTGTCTGCCTGCTTATTCGGCGGTTCTAGAGGTCGTTTAATTAATACCAGATTAATGAGAATGCCGCTGCTTGGCTGTGTCTGTAGTACTCCGTAGTGTAGCATTGTTACGCGTCGAAGTAATCGAATTTCAATGGAGTCGGTTTTGGTTGAGGTTTCGTTTCCTCTCCGTCGCCGGCGGCCGTCCTGGCTTGCCCTTCGTTTTCTCTGATGTCTTTACATTCTGTGTGGTATCCCAACGACGCTGAGCTACCGATGCGATTCTCTATACGAACCTATCGTAATGTGTATGGGCTCGATTATGTATATGGAATACCTTTGGCTTTGTAGTGCAGCGAATATACCGGTAAGATGAATTAGTAATGGACGACAAAGCGATACGGTTTACCTCGTTTCCTCTCTTCGCCATCTGTGGTCTCGGCCATTCCTCCAATGACCTGTTTCGTGAAATTTGATAGATTCAGCGACGATAACATGGTCGCAAATGCAACTCCGACCGAGCTTTGGAACCGGAGGGAAAGGACTGCTGTCCCGGAGCAGAGGTATTTTTTGCGATAAATCGTGCCCATGGAACGTTGTGTGTTTGCGAGTAATTTATCGTGTACTAATTACCAACGATGGCGAAGTGGCGTAGACCGCGAACCTTGGACAGTGGTTGAAATATCTACAGATATGGGTTTAGGTGTAATGTACTATTTGTACGATAGTTGTCGGTAATTCGTGTAAATGATTTGACTCGCCTATGTGGCTGGCTACTGATTGTGCGAAGCTGCGCGGAATCGATGATTCATTCGTTTTCTGTCTCTTTCTGGCTTATGGTTGTTCGAATGCTGCGAACGTAACGCATCGTACGTCGTCACGAACATGTAATCGGAGCGATGATTACCTTGTAGATGGTTAAAAGTAAAAGAGAAGAGGAAAAGAATCGCGGTTCGCCGACGATACGATGTGTGCGTTGTAAGCGAGAAACACGCGCCGATTAAAGGTTAATTACGAACTGGCTACTATTGGACTTCCACACGTTTACAAGGGCTCGATTAGGATAATTGAGAGTACTGTGTGTTCGGTAAAGTACGTGATGGGAAGATGATTTGGCGAAGATGAAGTTGAGGATGAATCAAAAATGATTGAAGAGTTATTATTTGGGGTGTTCGATTTTTTGAAAAAGTTGGAGGAATGTGGATTTGAAGAATATTCGAAAAGTATTCCAATTTTTTCATGAAAAAAAACATCAAATTTTTGCAGAAACGCGAATTTTCTCTGGAAAAATTACGATTTTAATAAGTAGTTTTTATTGTTTGAAAATTTATTTTTCGTAAAAAAATCGTTTCTTCTTTTCGATCTGGCTGTTTCTCATTCTGTATTCAGTGATCATGATAAATTAATAACGTAGTTATTTTATTTTTTGCACATGTATGAAAATTCAACCTAAAATGCCAAAAAGGTTTAAAAATTTTCTTGAAAACCCAAAAAATATTTTTGCGAGAAATTTCTTAACTCATAATCTATTAATCATGAAGATGAAATGTGTAGATATTGAATAAATAATCAAATATTGAATTTTTTGGTTCTCGTTTCATTGGATGATGAGAGGTAATTTCAGTCTCTTTCAAATGATTGGCAGTTCATTTACGTAAAAAATTAATTAGAGGGTTGAAAAAGTTATGAAGGCGGTCAATAGTTCCTCGTTCTGAACTGTCCAAAAGGCACTTTGCTGAATATTTGAAGAAGGGGCGATTTTTTCCAAAAATCAAGAAACCAAATGTTCGAATTCTTTAAAGGTGAGTGAATTAGGAATGGAAAAGAAGCGGTTTGAATAATTACAAAATTCTTGTGCATTTTCAACGTTACATTCCTGTTCCTTGAAGTTACGTTCCATACATTTATTTCGATTCCATAAATTAAATGTAATCAGCTGTCAAAGGCCTCAAAATTTGAAAAAATTTTAATAATTCAAAGTTGAAAATTTCTCACTTTTTTAATATTTTTCATTTCAAACTGTCATGGACATTTTAAAACGAAAAAATATTGTTGGTTTGATCCAAGCATTCTTGAAAACCAAAATTGGGTGGGAAGTTGAGTTTATTTAAATCCCCCCTCCCCCAGAAAATTATTCGTTATTGAAAACAAATTAGTAATCGGTCTCAATAATCTACTTTGTTTTTATTTTTCCAAAAACGTCTTCGAAAGAAACGATGAAGCAAAACTGAAAACATGGTCAAGATTTCAAATTTCACAGAAAGATTGAAAATCAAAATCAAGCAATTCTTGTTTTTTTTGAGGGGGGGGGGGGGATTTTATGGTTTGAAGAGAACAAGAAGTGATTTTTTTGGTGAATTTTATCAATTCAACCTACTGAACATCGAATTCCTGTTCAAGTTTCCTACTCTCTCCTTTCGAATCAGTGAGAAGTCACTGAAAAAAGTCAGAATTGCTCGACGGGGAAAATCTACAAAACTCAATCATTTTCAGCGGATTCTTGCTGATTTTTCAAAAATTTCGCAGATTTTTCAGTAAACTTCCGGTATTTTACTGGCTTTTTAGTGAATTTTTACTACTTTTCATCGATTTTTTCCACTGTTTGCTTTCCGTGAAATTTTTCCATTGATTTTTTTACTAAGCTGCAGTTCTGACTTGACAGTCTTCCAGTGATTTTCGATAATTTTCACTGATTTATAAATGAAAAGAATACCTATAGAAAATCTTATTAGGTGATTTCTTTTTCGTTTCCTCGAAAATCACTAATTACCAAATAATGGAACTCCGCAAAATTGCTAATTTACAGAAACATTTTGTTGAATTAATGTGAGGTGATGGTCATTGGACACCCCCCCCCCTCATTTGTTTCGTAAACTGAAGTCTCTGAATTCCACGTTCCTAACCTTTTTTTGTGCAGTGCAAAAAACGGTCTAATTTCATCGAATGAAAAATCATTATTCCTATTTTCATAACGAGAATCATTACTAAAAATGTTTCCCTGATCATTACTCTATACACTCAATGTTGAAAAATAATCGTCAGAAAAGTCAAAATTTGAAAAAAAAAATCCATTCGTATATTTTTTCTCAATTTTTTGAAAATTTGGGCTAAATCTGTAATCGAAAGGTAAAATTTTCGCCAATTCTCATGTTTTTCAAAAAAGTACAGCCTTTGAAAATGTCAAAAACATGGTACATACGTATTTTTTATTCTCTTTCTTGAATTTTTTCCAGTCACCTTGCCTCTGTTTCGTAAATTTTGTTTTGTTTTCCAATTTCAACGTTGAATAATTTCCACATGACGAATTCGTGAATATTTCCAAGTGTTTCTAAGCAACATACGTGGTTCGTTTGAAAAACCACAATACCGATGCCTTTTTTCGTATATTTTATCGAACACCGCAGCCATCAGAATTACGTAAACTTACTCGTTTCCCCCTTTCCTGCGCCTTCCCTCGATTTTGATTTTCCTTCGCGCCAAAAATTGTCGGTAAAGTTTTTCGAACGTTATCGAGGTCAATTCGTAGTACGCGTCATGTTTGCGTATGACATACGGTGTCAATACACGCCGTCATTTTGGTGGCGTTTGCGGCGTACAGCGCGCCGAAACGCGATGGAATAAGTAAATTCCTATGGTTTGTGAACTGTGCGATAACGTGTGCGCCTCGACAGGCTAATCATCGAAATAGTTCGATGTGTAATATTTATAGAAAAACAATCGAGCTCGGTTATGGTTACGCGGTGGTGTTTTGTAACGAATGTCATAAGAACAAGTGTTTGTTTTATGGTTGCGGCGGCGTAAACGTAATTCACCGAGAAAGAAAGAGACGGAGATAGATTGGTTATTATTTAATGTTTGCAGTCGAGTGTCGGACACATACACGCGATTCGAATTGGAAATTATGTCGATATACGTCGTCTATGTCTGTATCGTGGTATATCCAATCCATCTTTTGTCGTAATATGATTGTTTTTCTTTAGAATACGTAAAAACGTTGGTAAGACTGCTTTGTTTGTATGTAGGTATTTGTCGAAAGAGATGAGGAAATACGGTTGAGAAAGCAGAATAGATTGGGAAAAGGGTTCGTTGCGATTGAAGATGAAAATGGTCAAGAAAGTGGTGACTCGATTGATGAAATAATTTAATTTGTTATCGATGTACGTTCTGCAAAAATTGAGCTGTAATTGAAAGATACCTCAGATGAAGCTGCAGGTACACTTGAAGGCTGTTTAAGTATACAAAGAGCGTAGCCGCATAAATGCTCTAGCTGATGATTTCCTTCCAACGGTAAACCTTATTTTCCTCCTCGAAATAGGTGTATTGCTTGATATTCGCCCCAGGTTGCAGATTTTCGTTCGTTAGCTTGCAATTAAAAAATCCAGCACATCTCGCTCGTGTCTTTTGTGGACGCTCGCGTACGTAAAACGTAAAGAATTGCGCAAGCTGCATTATTACAAAAAGCTCTCGCAGCCAGCGACGAGGTAGACTGAAAGCGACGTCGTACTATTTGGTACGTGATCGGATTCGATAAAATTTACTATACGGACGTGTGTACCGTATTGCAGTGCGCTCTGTACCAAGTACGTCGTCGGGATGTAGAAAAAACAAAGACAACGTGCGCAATATAAAAGATTTGATGAAACAGAGCGAAGAAAAACGCCGACGAAGAGCGTCGTTTGGAAGGCAAAAAAAAAAAGCACGGTAGCGGAATGAAAGAAGTCAAAGACGTGATGGTCTCTTCGTACCGAATTTACCCCGTCGAGATGATTTTTTGGGTGCTCGAAGAGAATCTCGTGTACCGAGGTGATCCCGATGGTCGTGGTTTTTTTCAGTGGTGAGATCGGCGGGTTGATCGCACCCGAAGAAGAAGTAAGATCATTAGGATTTTTTTGATTATTACGACCGGACTGCGGTGTCGAAATTGATGTGGTTTGTGCGTATAAAAAGTGCTGATATGAGATCAAGAGTATATCCAGCGTCTTGGTGTCTGTGATTTTTTTTTGAAGTGCGATGGATATAACCTTGAGATTAATGGTGGTCGACCATGTACAAGTACAATGTACCTATCTGTCTCGAATGAGTTTTTTTGTTCGGCTTGAAGAAAATGCACGATGCTGTGGACGCGGCGGTTACGATGTTGTAGAATTTTGTATGTATTTGTAATTATTATGTATACGGATTCGATCCGACGCGGTGAACAGCTGATTTTTTTAGGTGTGTGGTAATCGTGGAAGTATTTGGTTACGTGGATTGCTATGTTTCGGTTTCGTTTTCATTGAAAGTTGATGTAATATTATGCATTTTTATAGTTTCTTTTTTGATTCGGTTTGGTTTGGATTGTTTCGTTCGTTAAAGATTCAATTTTTGATTGAGTCGTTCGCTAATGATTCACTTGGCTGTGTTGAAATGTTGGTGACATATTAATGGATAAAAATTCTTCTCCGATGTAGAATGATTCGTATTTGATAAAATCGTTCGCGAACGATTTTTCTCTGATGTAGATTCCTTCTTATTTGATGAAATCGTTCGCGAACGATTCTTGTCTGGTGTGAAATGAGTCATGTTCGATGAAATCGTTCGCGAACGATTTTTCTCTGGTGTGAAATTAGTCATATTCGATGAAATCGTTCGCGAATGATTCTTCTCTGATAAAAAATGATTCTTATTTGATGTAATCGTTCGCGAACGATTCAGTTATTTTGTATCAAAGTCGTTGACGACTCGCCCTTTTTGAAATGGTCTGTATGAACGATTCAACCCCTACCCGAAATCAAATCGTTCATGACCGACCAGTTTTTATTTCATAATTTATTGTATAAATCACGAACGATTCATTTTCAACTGAACTTTAATCAAATCGTCCATTTATCGATTGATTCTGAATTAAATTATTCATTTTCAATCTCATCATTTGCAAACGATTCAGTTCTTGTTTTTGGGCAGTCAGTTATAATTCGATCAGTTTTGAATGAATATTCGTTTTTGAACCATCCGATAATTTCCACTCTAATTATTTCTGAACGATTCAATTTTATGCAGCTCATCATCATTTGACAGTTTTTCTTCTCATAAATTCGTTCGCGAACGACTGATGGTGATTCGTAATGATTCATTCGTTTTTGAAAGAAAAATTCGCCGCTGATGCAGCTCTCCCATCCCTGAAAGAATTGTCCTTTGGTTACCTATTTTCACTCGATTCCTTCTGGAATGATTTAGTTACTTATTTATCAAATAGTTTGCTAATATGATTCTTCATTTTTTGTTGTTGCTGCCTGAATGATTCCTTTTTCGATAAAATCATTCTTTTGGAGCCACCGATTTCTAGAAAATTCGTTCGCGAACTGATTCTTTTGTTTGAGAACGATTCGTTCGCGAACTGATTCTTTTGTTTGTAAACGAATCGTTCACGAATGAATTTTTGTTCGAGAACGATTCGTTCGCGAATGATTCTTTTGTTTGGAAACGAATCGTTCACGAATGATTTATTTGTGTGGAACGAATCGTTCGCGAACGATTCTCCCATCTGAGAACGAATCATTTACGAACGAATCGTTCACGAATGATTCTTACATCTTTGCTCGGAAACGAATCTGTTTACGAACGATTTTAATCCGACCTATTTTTCAATTCAATTGTTTTAATCAAATAGTTAGCGAATCGTTCGTGAACGATTCTCTCATTTTCATGTTAATCATTCGCAAACCATTCACTAATTTAGAAATTTGCTTGCAATGATTCTTCTTCTATATTGAAGTAATCGTTCACAGACGATTCATCCATTTCTGAATGAATCGGTGCCGAGTCATCATCGATGAATGATTCATTTTGTTGAAATCATTTGTGAACTACATTTACTTCTTGTAGAAAAGCTCTCATTTCTCGCAGATTCACTTATTTTTTGGTGAAATTCCTCTCGATCTCTCGAATGGTTAATTTCTCATTTCGATCGAATGATCCATGAACATCCTCTTCTTTTTTGGGATCGTATTGTTCAACCAACCTGATGCATGAAATTCTAGAAAAATTGTAAATATTTTCGAATTCTTCTGTGGATTTCAACTCTCACTCATTTGAAAAATACCGAAATTGATATTATTTCCTAAAGATGCTCTCGCACTACATACGCTGCATTCTCCCTCTGATGATCCGTTGATGGCCTACACAATGTTTTTATAGCTTCCGACGTCGTGTAAAATTTAGGTACCTCGGTTGGCTTTCGTTTACGCTCGTACGTGCCACGGATCCCACAGCACTAGGTTTTTTTTTTACTAGGTGGAATTTTGTGACGACGTTATCGAAACGAGTAAAGTAGACGGGTAGCTTTGGATCGAGGGGAGAAAGGGGTTCAAAAAAAAACGTTTTTCACGTACCCATCGCATCGGTTGTGTATTAGCTTATCTAGCAAAAACAGGCGTAAAACGAAATACGGCCGCGTTGAAAGCGTAAAAAAAAAACGAGCTGATAAAGACCGGCGTTAGCCTGCCGTCGCTGACACGGTACGTTCGACATTCGATGCTTAAAAGCTCGTATTCTTTGGCGGTAATGTTCTGTATGCTCTTTACGAGCAAGTTCGCTATAATTTTACCTTGCACTGGCTGGAGAGTGTAATAACAATTCGTCGACGAGGCAGACGTGTTCGATGTACGTGTGCGAATGGGCTAAATTGAATTTCGTATGTTGTCGAACAGCACAACGCCGTGGAGAAAATTTGATAACTGTTCGTTCTCACGATGGCGATGTGTTTCACAAAGGGTTCTTCTTAAAAGATGAAAAAAAAAGTCCGATATAATATTACATTCGTCGAACGAAATTGTAAATTTTGTTCAACTTGGTCGAATTCAACGAGTATTTAGCTACCTAATACTTACAGTATCTCGTGTATAGAAATCCATCAAAAAGAAATACTATATTTACGCGAGACATGGTATGCTATTCACAGGCCCATTTTTACGCTCTCTTTGGCAAAATGTCATTGATCTGTAAAACGAATGGCGTGTCATTTGAAGATAAATTAACTGGGCTAAATTTATCTCGTATACCGGATCGCACGTTCATCTTGTAGCTCTTCCACGAAGAAAACCCGGGTTTTATATCGAGCAACCCGAAAAAAAACTTGTTCCATCGCCGGCTGCGATAGGATTGTTAATAAGTGTATATTTTATTTGGTCACGATGACGACGACGACAGCTAGTTGCTAAAAAGTGCATATAAAATGTATTCGAATAGTTTATGGACGAATTTGGTATGCAGCTGGGTATGTGTCGAGTTGGAAGACTAATTGTTGTGTCCTTAGGTTTTTTCTTTCTTTTTTGATGCTTCTCTTTCTATCTGTATTCTGGGTATTCGCGCCGTCAAGGACCACCTTTTACTAATGCCTTGTTCGTGCTGATTGTGGTCAGTGTACTTTTTTTGTCTGAAGATAAGGAGTTGAACGTTGGAATATTTTGGGGTTTGAAGTGGTTTTTTTTGGCCATTTTGACCACGCTGACTCGTATTTGCATTGTGAACCGTGGAAAGAATATATAAGAGGGAGCAGAACTGGTTTTATTGCTTTTTTTTTGCATTTTAGTGCTAAAAGTGCTGCCATGCTTGGTGATTTTGGTTTGAATTTCGAATCGCGAAGCATTTATGTGCCACTTTGTTTCCAGTTTTGTTGGCAAGTTATCTGGGCTTTTGGCATTCTTCGTGGTATTTTCGTCTATAGTTATATTGTTTTGAGGAAATTTAAGAGAATGGTATATTTGATACTGTGATCAGGTCTGTGAATTTTTCAGTTTTTCAAACGTCAAATTGGAGAATACGGTTGGTAATTTGTTGATGATGAAAGAATTAGTGATAAGGCAAGATAAAAAGTTTGTTGAATTGTTAAAATGTCAAATTTGGGTACTTTTAAATTGAATTTAAATAATTATGCTTTTCTAAAGAAAAAAAAATGAAGTCCAAGCAATAATTATTGCCTCCTAAATATGTAGTAGGAATCAAAAATTGAATTAGAGAGATTGATGTAAAATTGAGAATTTCCAACCTGAATTAAATTTTTGATTTTCTCATCTTATGAGGCGGTGAAAATTATCAAAAATCACCAAAAGTAAACAGTGAAGAAAATGCTGGAAAATCGGTAAAAATTTACTGAAAAGTCAGCAAAATATCTGAATCTACAAAAAAAAATCAGTGAAATTCTTCGAAAAATCATTCCGAATGAGAAAAACGCTAATTTTCAGATATTTATCTACAAAAGAAGGAAATTAAATTTTAATAATCATGTTTTTGAATATTTTTTCAAAACGAAATTTCAATTTTCAAAGCAGAAATTTAGAAAAAAAAATTTGGATAAATTTTCTGATTATTTCAGGATTTTTTGTACTTTGAATTTCAGAGCGGGAGGGGGGGGAGGAGTCAGAATGCAATTTTTCAATTTCTCTCACAATGTTGGAAACCTCAGAAAATCGCATAGTTTTTAAAATTTTCCACCTGTGAACCATTTTTTTCGATTAAATGAGGATAAAATTTTGTCGTGGTTCTCTCCTCCTCCCCCCCCCCGCTCTGAAATTCAAAGTAAAAAAAATCCTGAAATAATCTGAAAATTTATCCAAATTTTTTTTCTAAATTTCTGCTTTGAAAATTGAAATTTCGTTTTGAAAAAATATTCAAAAACATGATTATTAAAATTTCATTTCCTTATATTGCAGATAAATATCTGAAAATTAGTGTTAATAAATATACAAATTATCAGAGTAAAAACATCATTTCAAATGAATCAGATGTTTATTCTAAAATTGAAAATAACGATTCATTTTCCAAGTAAATGATTTGAATCTTTTCCTTGAAAAAGATTCGTGATTCCTGATTTGTGAAATTAAAAATTAGCTACGAACGAGTCTCGATTAAAAACGCCAAAGAAATGGGTCGTGGAAATGAATTGTATTTTGATCTCTGAATAAGTAAATTTTATTCGTGATTTTTAGTTTTGTGTCAAAATCATAATGACGTGAGAATTTTTCAATTGAAAAAAATTGGAATATCTGGAATTGAGAATTCATTTTACTTTGAATGTGAATTTGCTCCTTTAATTTTGGTGTTCGGCAGCACCAATATGGGTATCTATTCTATTTTCGAAAAATGATCCATTTTCGTGTTTAATTTTTAGTACGTTTGTAGCCCCTTCGATTTCGAAGTTGGAAAAAGTCACTAGAAAAAAATTATTTGTGGATTTTTCTATAATATCTTCCTACCTACTCATTAAAAAAAAGTATGTTTTGATTCACTTTTTTTTTTTTTTTTTTGTAAAAAACTGCACCTTCAATTTTGAAAAAAATTACTTTGTCTTGATTAGATATTCTTCATTGCTTTATGAAGTGTGAAAGAATCGGCAAAAATTTTCATATGATGTAGTAAATTACTACGCATAATCTCTTTATTTACCAGTTACTTATCAGTTGTCTCAAATCTGATGCAATTTCACTACAATATTTACAATATTTTATTTTCTCATTGGGTATTCTGATCTGTTTATCATTTTCTATTGATATTTCAATTCGAAATACCTTCGCAAGTCTGCATAAATCCTCCAGCTATACAGATGCCTCGTCTAACAATCTCCATCGTCTCGAACAATGCAATATAATGAAACGTATCGATCCATTGATACATATAAATGAACTTTTATACACAGTCGTATACGTAAATCGATATCATACCGTTCACAACGCACCTGGCACCTGCCAACTTACGTATTTCTAATTGTCAGCTATTGTGACGTCACTGCTACCAAATTGAAACTCATCTCGATCGATTTCTCTCTGTAGCTTTTTGAAAAAATAACCTTCTGCAAGATGTCTTCGATTCTTAGAACCACCGCTGAGGAGAAAATTATCAATCAAATTATACATTCTGGTATTGAAATTTTGTAACGTTGCTTTCCCTTTTACCTGCCTCGTGCCCAGTACTTTTCCTATCTTCTTTCTTGTTCGTTATCATATGTTGACCATTGCTGCATGAGTTTGGGTTAGTTTGATGGGTTTTCATGAGCCATGGTAAACTGGTCAAAGTATCGATGCATTGTGCGCGTTTTTTTCTTCTTTTTTTAGGTCGTGGTTGATACAGAGGTGTCTCATTTCCTGTTCGTTGATTACTTCCGCACTTAGGTGACAACATTTTTGTACTAAATACATAAAGGTTGGGTGAGGATCGAGGGTAATAATCGAAATGGTAATTTTCTTTGTTCTATAACGATCATAATGGCCGGTACATGAAATGTTTGCATATTCTAAAGCTATCACGGTACAAGGATAATGTCGGTATTTATTGCAGTAAATATGTAATTTATGGTCCGTGTGCAATTAGCACGTGTGTTTTAAGTGATTATTTTCGCACTGGATGTGAAATATTGATCGCGTTGACGGATGATTGGGTAATCAATAATAGCGCGACGAGTCGTCTTGGAAACCATTTTGAGTAATGTGGTAACTCGAGAGTATACTTTTGAGGTACTATGTATTCAAATTTACAGCGGAGTCGATTTTATGGTACGTACGTGTATGATAAATACGCCGCAGATGAAAAACTAGACAACCAGAATGATGAAAAACATCATTTAAATTTCGCAATCTTCAAAGTTAAGTGGAATTTTCGTAGCTTCATTACGGCCTGACGAGGAAATATGATGCGGAGCGAGGTATACCTACCTACGAGCGAGAATCCGAGCTAGGGAAAAGTAAAGGGAAAAGCCAAGGTATAGATTAAGTAAATAATATACATAAAACGCGTACCAGACTGTGAAATATACTAAGAGACTCGATGGAGAAGTAAAATAAGGGGTTGGTTTTTTTTTTTACTTGCACACGGGCTAAAGGCGTGTGTTGTGTATACTTATCCGTACATTACCATTTTTTACCAGGCAGCGGCGAAGTAAAAGATGGAGTGTACGGTGGTGTTTCGCAGCAGCTCTGACACACAAGATAAGCGAACTTTAAACGAGATCATTATTCATTATTTAAGTTTACCATTACGTACGTACTACGTAGGTGCGTTGCTCCTCTCTCTTGTGTATTTTTTAGCGTGTCTTTTGTGCCAATGCGATGCTGTATAGGCTGCGATGATGCGGAGAGAGCTGGCTTTGAAAACGAAAGTGAGGTCGAGATCGGTGTACGAGATGGGAAAATTTTTCGAGTAAAATTTGCATTTTTAGTTTGGTATTGTGTGTTTGGATTTTATCGCGGATTTTTGTTTCAATTTTTTGAAATTTTTTTTATTCGAATGTTGAAATTTTTTAGAAATTGCATTTTTGTTTGTGGATGTGAATCGGAAATGCTGGAAACCTAGAAAAGGTATTTATTGACTAGAAAAATCATAAGTTTACAAAAATTCCCCAGTAATGGCAAGAAACCCAAGAAATAGCCAGATTTCTGATACTTAATTTCACTGTAAAAAATCAAGAATTTTCAAAACTTTGCATTTTATTCAAATTTTTTAACGTAGTAGTTCAAAAGGGAATTATTTTTGAAGAAAACTTGATTCAAAACAAAAATAAATGTACAAAATGTATGGAAAAACTGAAAAAAATATTCAAAATTTTTATTTTTTGGAACCAGCAGACAACAAACGTATTGTGAAATCACTTCCAAGTTTTTTATTTAGGCATTTCAGTGGCATTTTTTTCTCCAATCATTCATTTTTGAGGCAAAATTGATTGCTTAAAAAATTGGTTATTTTATCGAAATTAAAAAAATTTGAGGGGCAGCAGGGAATACACCTCACTTTTCTTCGCGTTTTGTTTATTGAAGAATATCTGCTGATTATGAAAATCCTGAAGGTCATGAATCATTTGAACAATTTGTAATTTTTTTTTACGAATTGTTTATTACGTTCATGAAAAACACTAGAAAGTCTTGGAAATATTTGAAAGGTCAATTCTATAAATAGGATACACTTTCATTCTGAATTGGTGCAGAAAAGTCATTGTTAACAACTTAAAATTGCTGAAAAAGGGAAAAATTGGCAAATTTTCGCTGATTTTTCAACGAATTTTAGGTACGTACTGATTTCTTGAAAGAATTTTCGATGTTTTACTGACTTGAGTGAATTTTTATAGATTTTGCATCCTCTTTTCTTCCACTGTTTGCTTACAGTAATTTTTTTTCATTATTTAGTATTGTATTACTGCAATTCTGACTGTTTTTCAGTTATTTTCGATAATTTTCACTTTCAGAATTCAGAAATTTCAAAAAAATAATGAATGATGGACTCCCTCTTGAAATTTGTCGATGAATTTTTGAAAATTTTTGAACGCAAAAATATTGCATTTTCCATCGAAAATAAGATCTCCTCTTCCCTCCCTTCCTCTGTTCCAGCCTTTGACTAAGGTTCCAGCAGAAAAAATTCGACGAAAAAAAAGGGTGAATGTAAGAAATGGAAGTGAAATTTTCAAATGAAGAGTACACGCGAATGAGTGAAAATCGAGAGTGCAAAATTTCGCTCTTCCCAATTCTCCTCCACTTTCTGGTGTTTTCATTTATTTGTTTATCTATTTATTTTTTCTTTCAATTCGTTTTTCGCGTTATCCTCTCGATTGTATCATGAAATGGAGAGTAAAAACAGAAAACTGCTTACTCTGTTCGATGAAATTTAATTCAAAATTGAAGAATTTTCTAGAATGAAACAACCATATTTTTTTTGAAAATTTGAGAAATGCATTTTAGAAGTAAAGAACTTTCAAACTAGGCCAGAAAAAATTCAAAAAAAAATGAATAAATTTTTATTTTTCATTTGAAAGATCTGAGAAAGCAGAGAAAAGTGAAGCCCAAAAATTCATTTTAGCTTTAGTTTCGGTTTCTGTTCTTCAGTCTTGTCAGTAAAGATAAAATGTTGCTATGAACTCATCATCAAATTTTTTTTTAAAAAAAAGTAGTATTTTGAAATTTTTATTGTTTTAGTATTAGAATAACGTCAAAAGGCATGAATTTTTAGGGAGAGAGGTGCAAAGAAAGTTAACAGAATTCAATTTGATGAAGAAATTTTGAGAAGTTGAGAAATTTTATTGTGTATTTTATTTTCATGAAAAAAAATATCCTTCCATTTTACATTCTGAAGATAACCAAAACTACTTTGAACTTTTATTGCTTATAGAAAGATTCCAACATCATTTTCTTTTCTTTTTTGAAATAGAAGTTTGGAAACGGATTTTTTTTCACTGTAAAATAAACCCCTCTCTTTCCCTTCTTTGACCATCTCACCCTACTTCTCTCTGCTAAATTTCCCGGATGAAAATTTGAACCGGTTTTTCATCGTTAAAAATTTTTCTACGCCGAAATAGTGCCTTAGATTTTGAGAATAGGCAACTAATCCTTCTGCAAAAATCTCATTCGAAAAATTGAGATGAATATTATTTTGAAAATTTTTTCGCTCATTTTCAAGACCAGGAAAATTCTCCATATTAAAAAAAAAAAAAAAAAAAAAAAAAAGAATAAAAAGCTTGAAACGTTGGTGGAATTGAAGATTGAAATCCATTTCGCATACGTTCCTGGTATACGCGCTACGCTACGAATATTTGATTGAAAATTTTCACACTTCGGTGACGTCAAATCCGAATAAATGAAATATGTAGGTAGATCGAGAACGAGAGAGTAAAAAAAAAAAGTATCAAAAATACAGAAGAAAAAAATACACAAAAGTAACAATTACCCGGCTCGGTGTGCACCTCCCAATTCCACAGCGACTCCAAACCCATTAATTTACGTTCGACCATAATACTACGAATAGCTCTGTTATTGTATCGTTGTATCCCTGATCAGCTAATATCCTTCTCTATGGAATCCATCAACGGTCGGAAGGTCAGTAGAGGAGTCGTAATCTATTGTGTTATCTTATTCAAGAGGGAGTATCTTTTGCGGAAATGGTTTTCATCGCGAACCGTATACAAATGAAAGTCTATACCACGAACTGATTAGAATCGAAGTTGAATGATTTTTTTTCTGGCTTTTCTCCCCATTTTTCATTAATTTATTCGAGTATTTAAATAGCGTGTAGCCGCCAACAATTCTCGGTACGAAGAGAGGAAGAAAAATCCTCCGCAGCGTATCGCAATGTCGTCGAGAGGGGGATGGTGGTGGAACCGCAACCGATATTTTACATTCAATTAATTTTTTCCCTCTTTGGAATCTTTTTTGCGCTGCGTCGACGAAATCGTAGTAGTAATAATTATTCAAATCGAATCACACCATCCGTTGTTATACAAATGTCTTTCTATTCGCATTCCGTTCTTTTTCTCTTTGTGTGCTTCGCTGAAATCTCGAGCACGAACGGTGTTTTGGAAAATGGAAAGAGAGGAGGACAATATGGCCATTAGTGTGCGCGATTCGATGACGTTCGAATTTAAATTAAAACTGTGTTTTGGTCCGCGATCGATAAAATTTTCTCGCCGTGTAAATGGTATCTGCGTGTGCGAGTTGAAAATAGAACCGCCAAGGGTTGCCTAATTAGGCTCCGATGTCGCTACCAAATTATTACGAGCCAAAAGGGACATATTTTTTGTTGCGAAGTTACCTCGCCGTCGAGCAAATATTCGGCTGTGTAATTCGAGCTTCGAGGGTCAGTTATGGCCATTGCGGGATGATAGCTGCGGGGAGATAATCGTCGTGTATGCGGGTTGTTTATTTTTCTGAGATTTTAAAAAAAAAAGTGAAATAAAATGACTTACTGGGAGATAATTGTGATTGTATTGGTTGCCTGGATTCTCATATGGGACAATTCCAAGGATAATGGAATTTTTATCTTAAATTATGATTGTTCGTCAGTAAATTAGATCGATTGAGCCAAAGGTTGTAAGAGCTGTCCGGAGACGAAAAGGGGACAGAATTGGAAAAATCTGAGCGAAAAGTTTCACTGGCTGGGCTAATAAAACCACGGCGTTGTTTTAACGGCCGAACAGTCTCGATGATTAAACGAGTTGATTTTACGATTAAAATCAAAATTAGATTGGTCTCCGGAGAATACACGAATCGTAGCGAGCGAAACGTACTCGAGCATAGAGTTTTGTAATTATACCGACGAGAAACTAAGTTCGCAAAATGACTATACCACTACAATAATACGAATACAAATACGTAAACGTATAATGAGAACTGCGGTGCGATTGTATTAATACGAGATATATCTTGAAAATGGGCAGAATGGGGAGGCAGAGGATAGAACGATCTCTTTTGTATACGCTTTTTAGTACTTTTGGTGTCGCAGCCGCAGCACTATCATCGGGATGGCGAAAAAATAAAATATTTAAATTAGCCGTATACGGTTTAGCGGAAAGCGAAGGGGCGAAGGGTCGCGTCATCCGAATAAGGAATTCGTAAAGAGAGCGAATGTAGTGTTGGCGTTCTCTGGTTTCAATTTAAATTTGGCAAAGCGATGCGACGTACGGTGGAGTCGACAACGACCGTGGTAATTCGAAATTCGTTTATAGAGGGGGCGGATTTTCACTTTATTTTCGCAACTCGTAAAAGTAAAGGTACCCCGGCCCCGGATACCGATCGCCTTAGAAAGGGAAGAAAAACCTTTAAAGAAGGAAGAAACGAACCGGCGAGAGAAGGCTTTTAAAAGCGCCATCGCCTTTGCTGCATTCTCCCGCCTTTCAGCTTCGTCGATTTCGTCGTGTTTCTTTCTATCGCGTCGGTTTTCGAAGAGAACACGAGATGCGAAAATATTAACGATCGTTTTAAACTGTAAAGTGTAAATGTGTGATATGGAGGAAATAAGGGTAAGAGAATACAGTGACGGAATGCGACGATAAGGACATAAAGGTAATAGAGTACTTTTTATGCTGCCGAGTTGTATGCGAGGTATAAAGTGACTTATATCGACGCTCGTAACCCATTATGAAAATCGAATCGAGCGGTTAATTGTAACGATGTGAGGCAGCGAGGTGTTTTTTCAAATTTGTGTTGGCGCGAGAACGCCTGGCCCATTTGAGAAGGGTTTATATTTTTCTTCTTGAGAAACAGAGATAAATGAAATGTCGTCGGCGGTAAATAAATTGACGGGTGTTTCGTTCGGAGCGGAGACGTTTCGTTGACAAATTTAATATCGATTTGTATGGGAAATTTGTTTCGAATTGAGTTTCTTTTTCATCGATTGAATGGCTTGTAAGAGGTGGTTGGAGCTGCGTGGGATATAGGGTTTGGTTCGGAATTGAATCACGAGCGAACGTATTTTTGGACGATAGAGCAGGCTGGAAAGTGGAAAAATTTCAAGGTTTTTTTCAGGGGACTCGAAAAAAGAACGAAATTTCTTGATCCGAATCCAAAAAAACGAAAAAGATGGAAATAAATATGTACGAATTTTCGAAAAAAGACTGATTATTTTTCATCAATTTTTTTTATGCCAACGAAAAAAAACCTCAATTTCCAGCCACTTTTACATAGCTCAATTTTGTACTTTTCTTCAGGATTTTAGAATGTCTCAGAAAGCTTGATAATTGTATTATTTTTCAGTGAATCAAATTCATGGTGGCAAAATTACTGCTATTTTTCACAATTCCAAAATTGTTTGTGGTTGGGGGGGGGGGATGAATTGTGAAAATGATTTTAAATTTTAGTTCGAAAAATATCTGAATATGATTTGAACAAAGTTATATTCATTTCCGTGGTTTAGAATACACTCCGATTAGAGAAAAATTGCATTTTATTCCAATGAGAGAATTATTGTGTAGTTCCAGAATGAATCGTTCGCGAACGAATTGTATTGTTTCTGAGTGAATCGTTCGCGAACGAATTATTTTGTTTCAGAATGAATCTTTCGCGAACGAATTATATTGTTGCATAATGAATCGTTCGCGAACGAATTATTGTATTTCAGAATGAATCGTTCGCGGACAACTTTCTGGCTGAAAAATTACGGCAAAATTTTATCCAACAAAATATAATTGAGTCTGTTTACCAATTTGATCATTCTCGCTAATCAATGATTCGGGATTCGAATAAATGATTGACGAACAAAAGAGTCCATTTGAATGGAAAAATTCGCCATGATTATTTCTCCTGTGTTCAGCTTATTTTTAATTTTTACATGGAAAAATGTCCTGATAATTTATTCATAAACGATTCTATAGAGGAATCGTTCGCGAACGACTCTCTGTTCGAATTGAAGAATTCAGCATCGGCTGTGGTTAGCTAAATTGATCATGCTGCCATGCTGGGTTTGATTTTACGCGGCATCTAAGGGGTTTTGCCAGTAAAAAGTGATTGAGAGATTTTTCTATTAATGATGAAAGAATATCGATGTATCGATATTTTGAAAGTTTCAGTTCTTTCTATAAATTAGCAAATGATGGCTGGAAGAGATGTTTCTTGAAAATGGTTTGTGCAAAAACCTGAAATGAAAAAAGAATTAGAATTTCAAATTTTTCTGAATATTCTGAAAAATATTGTTCTGAGAGACTCTAAAATCTGAGCTTCAAACTGGAGGTTTTTGCGAAAGTGATTGAAGGAGGAGGGTGAGATATCTTGCTAAAGGTTCTGCATTTTGATTCAACAATCATGTAAAACGCAGACGAGACACCTCGTTTTGATAAATCAATTCTTCAAATTTATAAAATTCACGATTCGAGTTGGTGATTCACAAACGAAAAAAAAGTAGTATATGTTACCGGTAATTTACCTAAATCATTTCCCAGGTAATAATTACCGTGGTAAATTCGAATTACCAGGTAATTACCATGGTAAATCAGAATTACCAGGAAATTACCGTGGTAAATTAGAATTATCACGTAATTACCATGGTAAGCTACCTGATAATTACGGTAAATTATCTGTAATTATTCCGTATTTACGGTAAATTACTGGTAATTATCCCGTATTTACGGTAAATTACTGGTAATTATCCCGTATTTACGGTAAATTACTGGTAATTATCCCGTATTTACGGTAAATTACTTGTAATTATCCCGTATTTACGGTAAATTACTTGTAATTATCCCGTATTTACGGTAAATTACTTGTAATTATCCCGTATTTACGGTAAATTACTTGTAATTATCCCGTATTTACGGTAAATTACTTGTAATTATCCCGTATTTACGGTAAATTACTTGTAATTATCCCGTATTTACGGTAAATTACTTGTAATTATCCCGTATTTACGGTAAATTACTGGTAATTATCCCGTAATTACGATTATACTCTTGAATCCCCAATTCTACACATATTTACCTGAAAAATCTTTTGAAATGGAATCATTTACGAACGATTCTTCATTTTTGAACATTTTGGGCCATTTTTAATCAGAGTTAATTTTTTAGAATGTTGGGTAAATTTTGAAATTGATTCGTTCGCGAACGAACTGGAGTAATAGATTCGTAAACGGACAAATTTTTCATTACTAGTTCATTTCTAAATATTTTACTTTCATCAAATGAATTTTAAACGAGTGATTTGTTCTAAATTGAATTTTTCATGTATTATTGGTAATTCGAAATGGACAAATTCTCGAACAAATCGTTCGTGAACGATCTTCGCCCATTCACTTTATTTGAAGCAACCCCTCGGAGAAATCAGATGACAAGATCTGAAGGATATTAAAGAGAAGTGGGAATTTCAAACTTTGAATTATGTTGTAATAAATCTCGATTGCATTTCGAAAATGAAACACAATAAATTATGACAAAGATGACGTATATAATCAAGGAGAAATAGATGTATGAGTATGATAAAGAAAAGTTGCGGATATTGAGAAGTAGCCTTTCATTTATAGGTAAACTGATGAAAATATACGCGATGGTCTAAGCGCTATTTCTATGACTCAAACCGCACCCTTGTTCAGTACAGTTTCGGGAGACGTAGTAAACCAGGAAACCCTTTTCCACCAACGGAATTAAATTTTCGTCGTTGTTCAGAGGTACTCCTCCGTTTATAAGTATCTTGAGGAGACACAATGGCGTTGTTGAGTTTATACGCGATTCAACGAAAATCGCAGAAATTTACGAGAGAATGGACGAGGAAGCAGAAGACAAACGAATGTACCTGCTACGTACCTACCTACGTTGAAGCAGATTGATTTCGACATCTGACGAAGCATGTATGACAAATCGGATTTCATCCACTGGTATATCTATACTTCGTGGTTGATTTACACCACATCGAGAGGGTTAGTCGCAGGGGTGCGTGGTTTTCGACAACGCTGGCGAGTAAATTGCACCACTACGTGGGGGTATTATAGAAACGAATCTGAAACTAAAGCTAGAAACAGGAAGGTTGCTGGCGATTAAACTCGATCGAATAGATTTAGAATTATTTCACCAGCGCAGCATCGCGGTAATATAATCCGGCGCTTCGTTTTACCGCATACCGAGTACCTTTAATCCTAGATGATGCAGTTTGTTGCCTGTGAAATGGTCCGTACTGTGGAGATTTCGATTTCGAACCGAGCTTCAGGTACTCGGAGCGGAGAATTGAAATTACTCGGGAGGTTTCCCATTTCGACGACTGGATGATCAAGCCAGTACGATGTATTACGATTATCATTCGATATTTTGTATCGTGTCAGTGGTGCATCCGCAATGAAGGGTGTGAAGGCAGAGGTACGATATGTTCGCCGGATTATGTAATTTCTCATTTAGATAAGTGGTACACAACGTTCGCATGTACGAAGGACGCCGACAAATGGTAAATTTAGGAAATGAGTGTGCCAGGGTGAAAGAGGCGGATTATACATTAAAAAGCCAAAAGAAATTACAATCGATGAGCAACGAGTACACATACGTAAATATAAAAGACTATGCCTATGTTGGTACGTAAAATGTAAAAGGTAAGGGGATGTTGGTTACAGTGCTTCTCTCATATTTCACCCTTATAAATAATGATTTAAAGTTAGCGACTTGAAAGTATAAATTTATAACGCGCTTGATGAAATATTTCGAAACGATGCCGCCGCCGAGCCGATACGATGGTGGAAATCGAGATGGACGAGGAGAACGGTACAGCCGGGTGAGGCTAAATTAATCATTTTTTTCGCGCTTTCGTTCGTATGTACAATACGTGTACGTATTTGTATCGTATACATGTCTGGGGCGAGAGTCGGCTCGCGATTCCAGCGTGGAAAAATGAGGGGTATACGTAGATTACGACGAATTTGTATAAAAAGTGGTTGCCATTTGAGAGGCTAAGGCTGAAAGAAGAGCGGTGTAATTCAATTCCTTCCCTGCGCCGGTTCTCTTTCCATCAACGACC
The DNA here is from genome assembly GCA_038380155.1 of Pseudococcus jackbeardsleyi. NCBI lineage: Eukaryota > Metazoa > Arthropoda > Insecta > Hemiptera > Pseudococcidae > Pseudococcus > Pseudococcus jackbeardsleyi. Next base: position 23,430,053 of record CM076239.1, on the reverse strand, counting down.
TTTTTTTTTTCGGCTGTACACGGTTGGCAAAGGCGAGGAAAAGGTAACATTTGTATTGCTTTCGCTGCGGGTTTCTCGGTGGCGCTGGCGCTTCCTATGCTTCGTCCGATGAATGTGTAATTCGCCAAAATGAAAATATTTTTGCGACGAGACCGAGTGAGAAGAGTTTTCGGATGGAATTCGGTGCCTATTGTGGAAGGCGAGCGAATTTACGAGAGCGACGGTGTCGGCGAACGAAGACGAGTACCGTAGGTTGGCATTCTTGTCGGTTAAATTGCTGGCCCATTGTCGAGCGAACGTGTGTGTACGATACATTCTCGCCGAGGTTAAATTGCTTTTGTAGAAAAAATTTTTCGTTTTGCGAATAAATTCCCGGAGAAGTTTCCAGTTTCGTTATACGTTGTATTGTTTAATATTATACGAGTCGAATGTGCGAAGCTCGACGAAATACGATTTCACTGTCGAGTTTACTTTTTTTCGTTCGGCTTGATGCTCGTTTCGTGGGCTAAGCGAAATGAAAAATCATGACGACAGTCGGACCCGAGGTCGTATATTAATTGACGAAAAAGACGAAATAAAACGGTCTTGCAGAGAAAACAACGTCCGAAAAATGGCTAGAATTCGGTTTGGGATTTTTTTCACGTCGTTATCTAACCCTATATGAGAAAAAACAACTCGGATGAGGAATGAAAAAAAACCTAAAGACTGAGAAATGAAAAACACCTCGGTTCTAGGTACGTTTGCGAGTAGAAAAGGCGAAAAAAAAAAGGTCTCGTATTCTCGATTTGTTGATCAGTAAGCCGGCCAAGACAGGGAATGAAGCGGGGAGTTTTCAATCCGAAATGTAAATTTCTTCGTAACGTTGAAATGGAATATAAAACGAGTAAGTATCGTCGAAATAAGAATAGAAGAGCTGGAGGGACGAACGCGTGAGTCGCAGAATGAATTAAAGAAAAAGAATAGAAGTTTTTCGATCGATAAAAAGCGCGACCCGAATCGATACCGAGCAGAACCGATGACGAAGATGGATAATGGAATTTCTCTTTCGGTATTATTTTTAAACAATTGGTAGAAATTAAAGGTCGCGATGCGGTGGCGAATTGGTCGACGGGGATGTTTGATACGCGATGAGATGGTTTTCTCTAGTGTCTCATCGAAAAACGGCATAAACGAGCGAGATTTTTAAAAGGGTTGATGACGACGTCTGCGCTTTTGTGTTCGGCCGGATTCTTAATTAAGAAGGGTTTATGGCGGTTTGGGCTCGACTCGAGGACGATACCGTTCCATTGGATTTTTGCGTTTTTTTACGCTCGTTTCAAGTCTTTTCAACTGTTTTATACGTATGAAATTGACGGGTAAATAAAGAATTACCCGGAGCACTTGCCATTGTTGTTTGTTATTATTACGTTGAAATATTGCATTCGATTGTTCAACCGTATTAAATTTTTTTCTTTTTTTTTCTGTTGCAGGTAAGCAAAATGAAAGTTTTTGATGAGATTGATGTACGAGATGTCGATGATATGGTCGAGTAAGTGGTATTGACCAGTTAGTTGTATTTTTGCTTGCTTTATGCCATCGATTGAACTTTATTACTGCGAATTTATCGTAATTACTCAATTCGGTGGTTATTTTGTGGGTTACGAAATTTAAACTGGAATTTTGTTCGTAGAGGGGAAGTTTCGGTAAATTTTTTTTGCGATTAAATTATAAATTACCGTGGTTAGGTAATTTTATTCAATTCATCTGGTAAATCAGAAAATACCTACTTGTTATCAATTTCAGGCGATTGCCTCTGGTGGCATTACGATGTGAAATTACCAAAAAACTTGTATTAAGGCTGATAAAGTTTATATTTACCCACAGTATTCTCATTATATTTTGTGTAATTACGTCATTTACAACGAAATTCCGTAATTACATTTTTATTTACTGCAAATTACCGGTCTGATTCCGTAAAATTCATCTTAAATCACCGTAATTACGTTAAAGTCATTTTAAACCACTGTAATTACGTAAAATTTACCACGAAATACCGTAATTTTGTTAAATTCACCATGAATTACCGTAATTACATTACATTTGGCCTCGAATTTCCGTAATTACGTAAAGTTCATCTCAAATTACCTTAATTACGTGAAATTTATTATGAATTACCGTAATTTTGTAAAATTTACCATAAATTAGCATAATTACCTAAAATTTGCCTTAAATTACCGTAATTACGTAAAATTTACCTTGATTTACCGTAATTTTGTGAAATTTACCACGAAATACCGTAATTACGTTTCATTTGGCCTCGAATTTTCGTGATTACTTGAAATTTTCCTTGAATTACGATAATTACGTAAAATTTACCATGAATTACCGTAATTGCCTTAAATTTGCCTTGGATTACCGTAATTACGTAAAATTTACCTTGATTTACCGTAATTTTGTGAAATTTACCACGAAATACCGTAATTACGTGAGATTTTCCTTGAATTACAATAATTACGTAAAATTTACCTTTACCATTTTACCATGAATTACCGTAAGTGCCTTAAATTTGCCTTGGATTACCGTAATTACGTAAAATTTACCTTGATTTACCGTAATTTTTTGAAATTTACCACGAAATACCGTAATTACGTTACATTTGATAGCCTCAAATTTCCGTAATTACGTAAAATTTTCCTTGAATTACGATAATTACGTAAAATTTACCATGAATTACCGTAATTGCCTAAAATTTGCCTAGGATTACCGTAATTACGTAAAATCTTCCTTGATTTACCGTAATTACGTAAAATTTACGTCAAATTACCCTTGATAATCGTGTATGATTTACCTTAAATTACCGTAATTACACAAAGTTTACCTTGAAATACCGTAATTACGCTGGATTTACCCCCGAATTACCGTAATTACATGAAATTTACACGTTGAACCAGTTTCTTTTTCTGGTTGGACCAAATGAATGTAAAATATTCACCGTTGAAATACCACCCTCGAGGTAATCCACGAGTTCACGAACGTTGGTAATGTCGAAAACACTGCGGCGCGGCGTTTAAATTTGCGTTTTCAACGCAGCCCATACCGCATACCTCCCGAGTCGTTGCCGACGTGCAAAAAATATATCCCCAGCTCGTGGGGGGAAAAAAAACTAAAAGAAAGAAAACTTTTTCAGGGCTAATTTATTTTTAAACCTTGGCTGTTTTCAGTTTTTCTTTTGTTCTTTCAATCTCCATTTGTATTTCCTTATGCGAAGGTACTTTTGCGTTAATTAGACCATAAATTCCAATTTAAAAGCCATTCTTTTAATTTATTTCTCTTTCAGCTTACGTAACAATCCTTCAAAGGTACAAATTAGGGGCTGTCGTTGCATTAGTATGCGAAAGTTATCGCCGACGTAGAAAGAACGTGTGAAGGGGGATTTAACTCGAAATGTAATTTTAAAAGCTAGTCACGTCCGCTATAGTATACCAGTTTCTTTACACCTTCGACCTAACAGTTGCAAAATTCAGTCGAACAAGAAGTAATTAATATATGGATTCGGCAGATACGCCGGCGACGAGCAGACACGGCGGTGGCGACGTACGTTCTCTTATAAGCGAGCTGTATCGTGTAACTAGGGTGTAGATGTAGAAGTACACATTTCAAATTCGACGGGCGCGAACAGCGAGGGTAGGATTTGGCGAAGAAACTTAGTAAAACGCGACCGTTCTAATTTGACGGAGATTCGACGGAGTTTACACGGTTTTCATACCAACTAAGGTTTTACACCGAGATACTAAGTTTGATTACCTTATTATTATAACCGGCGTGCGAGTTCGGTTCATATTAGGCGACGATTTCGAGCTGAGATGACTAGACAAATTTACGACCAACATGAAATATGTCTGAGACGGTAATTTTCTGCAGAGGTAGATTTAGACCAGGGGCAGAAATTTTTTGTCGAATTTATTTGAATTTTCTTGAGGATGGGGCGAAATTTGTTGGTATCAGCGAGGTCTCAGCTGAAAAACGAAAAAAAAAAAAGGAAAAACGAGATTGATGCCATTAAAAATAAAAAAAAAAAATAACGCAGTGATTGAAATGATTTCTCAAATCACAGAGATACTTATGTCGATAATTTTTTGAAAAGTTTGGTACATTTAAAAGGAGAAAAGCTTTTTTCAGCACTTCCAGCTATTTTTGGTCATGAGGGGGGGGGATCCCAAATCCCGTCTGAAATTGGTATTGATCTGAGAGAATGCATTATGGAAAATTGCAAAAAAAAAGTTTCAATGACGTCACTTTGAATCTATCAAACTATCAAATGGGTATCTCCAGTCTTCCAATGCTGCTTTATTATCGTGATTTTTGCATTAAAAAAACTCCATATTGTTTTCTAAAATACCTACCCTACATATATTTATTGCGAAACTTATTGAAGCAATTACCCGACGCGATAAGGCCGTTAGTCGATTTAATTTTTCAATCATGCTGTTCAGTATATCTGGTTATAGTTTACGTAGAAATTGGAAAATCCACCAAGTTTAATAATAAAATATTCATAAATTGGAAATGGCCGAAATTTCAACTATAAAACTGGTATTGCAACTTGTGTTCTCTAGAAATTGTGAATTTCACTGGGTAAAGTGTCGTTTTAATGTGTGTATTGCATAATATATTTTGTCGCCCGGGTTAAAGTTGTTTTAATCGAATTACGAATTGTCGTTCATAAATTCGAATGCGGCAAGGGATGGCTGGATAATTATTTATGCTATTCAGGTTATACCGAAAACTTTTGTTCGAGAGCAATTTCGTGTTTATCTATCCATACTACATTAGCCTATGAAAATCGAATTTAAGATTCGGTTCTGGTAGCGTTGTAATTCGATGAGGTCTATAGTTTGGGGTTTTTATGGATGATGATAATTAGTCCTTTGATTGTCTAGGTTGGATGTTTTTTCAGATAGCGGTTTCGATGAAAAATGGGGTTTATTTTGAATTTGAATAATTTTTTGGGTATAGATGATCAGATGAGTGAAAATTTGATCGATTTTATGGAAAATTTAAAAAAATTGAATACTTTCGTAAATTTATCTTTTTTTTAAATCGCAGATGGATTGTTTTGAATGCAATTTCGATTCATTATCAATTTTTATCCACATTCGCGGTTTTTCATACAGCAAATTACGAGTCGTGCCTCCTCAATATCATCTACGAATAAGAAATTCACTTTTTTCAAAATAATTTTTTATAGAATTGAAAATATGATAAAATCACATTATGTTTTAAAAATTCACGAATCATGACTCTTCATCAAAATTTCAAAGAATTGAATAAGTCAATTTACAAAATGATTGAAAGTTGATGAAAGAAAACACCACAAAAAGGTACAATTTTTGCAGGGTGTGACTGGAATCGAATTTTGAAATTTTGGAAATTTTACTTTTCATGGTGGTTTATTTTCCGTGAAAAATTGGAATTTTCAAGGGTTGAAACCTCCTTTTTTCAATTGGAAGCAGCATGTATTGATTCTTTTTTTTTTTGAGGCGTTTCATTAAGTCACAAAAAACGACTGAAAACGATCATTTTGAGGTATGTTTGGTCCGTCGTTTCCTGTCTTTTCCTCAAATAACGACAGTTTGAAAATTTTTCGACCCGTAGAAATATCCGTTTTGAATCAAATCTTTTATATTTTCAAATAACGACTAAAAACGATCACTTTTAGGTATGCTGGGTCCGTCGTTTCCTGTCGTTTCTTTGAAAAACGACAGTTTGAAAATTTTCCAACACACGTGAGAAAAATTAGTTTGCTGAATTGATGTGAAATTTTCAAATGATGTATGAAAATCTGAAAATAAGATTCAGTTACTACTCGTATGAAAGTCATCTGTAGGGTTTAAAAGGCCTCCCAAATTGGGTAAAAATAGTCAAAATAGACGTGTCTTCGAATGTCGATTTTTTGTTGGATGGAAGAACCAAAGTATTCGAAGGAACAACTAGAGCTTCCAAATGTTGAAAATTCTCCAATTTTTTTCGCTAGACAAATTTTTGCAAACAACCCTTATTTCAAAATTTTTATGCTGGAATCACGGTAAAAAAAATGAAAATCTGCGAATTTTAAAAATTTCGATGCTTTACTATCCTCTTCCTCCCCCCTCCCCCATTTTGGTTTTCTTACACCCCAAATTCATTCTTTTGGTTCAACTTGATCGTGCATTTCTTTTAGAAGACGAAAATAATAATTGAAATGGAAGTTGTTGCGGAAGCGTACATTTCAGATTATTTTTACCCAATTTGAGATCTCTCTGAACTCCCATTTCTTGGGTCCACAGTTCATTCCTAAAAATCAAAATTGGAACGATAATATCAGATTTTAAAGTATTATTTGGACATTTCTTCAGAAAAAATGATATTTGATCTGCTGAAAATAGAGTTCAATGCAGACAGCCTTTGACCGAAACAAGATCCTGAGGCTCAAACTTCCAGAATCTAATTTTCAAAGGAAATTAAACCACTCTATGAAGACGGACCTGCAAAATTCAAAAACGAAAAAAATCAACCACGTAATAAAAAAAAACAACCCTAGTACATGGTAGTTAGATTATCTTTCTGGTAGTTTTTTTTTCCACATTTTCACGTTCCACGAGGACGTACCAAGTACACTATATTTTCTTCTTATTTATTTATGTATTTTTTTCCTTTCGCCCTAACTTGGTTCTCGACTCGTGTATACATACTTCATCGTCGCGTAGGTTAAATTTCCAGCACCTTGAGCTGATTTACGGTTGTTGACGACGACAACGAAGATTCGTCGCCGTTGCGAAGAAAAAAAAAAATAGAAGAAGGAAAGAAAGCGAAAAGGAGAAGATGCGAGATAATGCGCGAGTGTGTATTGGTGTAATTTGGTATAAACGATGTTGCTTCACGCGTTATGAAATTCCGAAGATAAGGTGTTGCGGAAAATTACATTTTCCTCTTGCTTATTTTCCGCAGTTTACGACGAGTTTTTCTCGCGGAATCGTGAGTTCGAGAGAGGTTATTTTTTCTCTCACCCTTCTCCATCTGTTCGTTGGCTCGTGTCAGCGATCGTGCGATTTCTGCGGTATCCTTTGTGCAGATATTTTGCGCGCTTTTTATGACGAGTGACTGAAGGAGAATGCGACGAGATGGTGTTTATGACCAAATTGTACATATACGCGGATGCTGGCAGAGTATGTGGAGTCACGTAGCGCGAGTATTTCATTATAATCTGTTGAGATAAGAGGAACCCTTTCGGTTTTGAATTTAATCGCGTACAGCGCCTGCCGAGATATACGGTACCATTTGCGAAAACCGACGTTACGTATGTGCGAATAGAATTGCAATATCGGCACGAAGATGTCTTCGGGGTAGTGCGACGGCTTTGGAATGCCATTACAACATGCCCTGGTCCATGGCACCGTAATACAATATATTCGTGCTAATGAAAATCGAATAAGGGTATTTGCCAGCGAATGCGAGAGATACGAGATACGCACGCTTGATATCTACAGCAGGCTATAGGCCAAACGGAAAAATAAACGGAAGGAAAAGCACACAAACACGGTCCGAGTTAAATAGCCGAATTATTCTGCTACATAGTAGTCTTAATTATACTCGTTATATAGTAATTTTCGTATCGTATATTATGGTGTTTTAATTTTACGCTGTATGACGTTTTGTATAGCGTTCGTAGGTACATTGTACACGTGTGTAGTGTGTACCTTACCTATACAGCGAGTAAATGGATACGATTTATGAGGACTAATTTTAACCTCAGGTCTCGGCTGTTCTACAGTCTGCACTACGTTATGTATTCTGGACGACGCGACGCTATTGTGGTGTTAATTTTTTTAATTGCTCGTAAAAATACGACTTGCTGGGGGTAATTTGTAGTGCTAATTAACGACGTCGATCGTGTGTTGCGAGGTGTGCGCGTGCATGGCCGCTTGGACGTAGCTGCAGTATTTGAAAAAGTTCGGAATTCAGAGATCGATTTCGTTTTGATTCCTGAATTTAGTAAACCGAAGTGTCTGGCGGTATGAAAAGTAAGAAAGTTTGAATTTTTGAGTGATTCAGAAATACAAGAAAATACGAAATTTCAGTTGTGAAAATCTTGTATTAAAAAAGGATTTATTTGATTTTTAAATTTGATTTTTTGAAAGAATATTGTTCTAGATTTGCTCAGGCTGACAGTACCACAAAATTTCATCTACGCGTTTTCTTTTCTTCTAATTCTTGGTATTTCACTGATTTTTGGCATACTGAGGAGGGGCAGGAGAGAGAGGAGAAACAGCTACAAAAATTGAGACGAAAGTATTGAAAAAAAGAAGGTATTATTAGGTGTCTATTGGTGAGAAACCTTCATCGAATGATTTTACCTCAGTAGTTGGAAAACCAAAAAATTGGAAGAATTTTTATAATTTAATACCGGAGAGTAAAATTTATTAAGGATGTTTCTTTTTGGATAAATTTTTTTCAAAGCAAGAAAAATAGTTTGAGAAATACAACAAAAAAAAAACACGAAGAATTTTCATTTTCCAGATCCTGTAAATTTTTTCCATGAAGACATAATTCATTTTTTTTTAAATTTTCGCGAACAATTTGATTCATTCGGCAAACAAATCGTTCACAAACAACTTGATTCATTTGGTGAACTGAACTCTACGAACAAGTCGCTCGTAATCGAGTTTGAGTACAAGCAACTAATCTTGTTTGAAAAAAGGAATCGTTTGCATAAGACTATAGAGTCGTTCAGATATTGAATCATTTTCGAACGACTCGAATTGTTAAGATATCGAATCATTTGGGAACGACTCATATTATTCAGAAATTGAATAGTTCGCGAACGACTTTAATCGTTCGGTGATTGAATTATTTGCGAACGACTGAAATCGTTCAGAGATTGAATCGTTCGCGAACGATTAAAATCGTGCAGTGATTGAATCATTTGCGAACGACTGGAATCATTTAGAGATTGAATCGTTCGCGAATGATTGAAATCGTTCAGTGATTGAATCGTTCGCGAACGATTATAATCGTTCAGTGATTGAATCGTTTGTGAACGACTCGAATTGTTCAGTAATTGAATCATTTGCGAACGACTGGAATCATTTAGAGATTGAATCATTTGCGAACGACTGGAATCATTTAGAGATTGAATCGTTCGTGAACGATTATAATCGTTCAGTGATTGAATCGTTTGTAAACGACTCGAATTGTTCAGTAATTGAATCATTTGCGAACGACTGGAATCATTCAGAGATTGAATCGTTCGTGAACGACTAGAATCGTTCAGTGATTGAATCGTTCGTGAACGACTAAGATTGTTCAGTAATTGAATCATTTGCGAACGACTGGAATCATTCAGAGATAGAATCGTTCGTGAACGACTAGAATCGTTCAGTGATTGAATCTTTGTGAATGACTCGAAAAGTTCAGTATTTGAATCATTTGCGAACGACTAGAATCATTCAGAGATTGAATCGTTCGTGAACGACTTGAATTGTTCAGTGATTGAATCGTTTTCGGACTGGAATCGTTCAAAGATTAAATCGTTTGTGAACGACTTGAATCGTTCGCGAACGACTGGAATCCTTTAGAGATTGCTCGAATAAAGCTCACTCGCAACACGTTCGGCGTTTGAATCGTTTGCAAACGACTTGAATCGTCCAAATATTGAATCGTTCGCGAACGACTGAAATCATATCGTTCAGAGATTGAATCATTCGCGAATGTCTTATTCATGAAGTAAACAAATTTTCTTTTCAAAAGACTTTTCACAAGTACACGAAAATTTTTCGTACGACTGAATTTCATTTTTCAGAATCAAGGTAGATCAAGACTAGAGTTGCTGTGAATACAGCATTCCTCTTTTCTCACTGTTGAACTTCCACCATTAGAACACGATGTTGAAGAATCACAAATTTTGTTGAAATAATGTCCTTCCAATATAAATGGGGTGCAGTTTAAATCGAAAATCCCTTGAGAATTTTCATTGAAATCTAAAATTTTTAAACCTTTTTTTCTCGATAATTCTTGGATTAGTTATCTGTACCACTTTTCTTTCGAATAGAATCACGTATTCGTTGTGTGAGTTGAACGAACAATTCGTTCGAAAAACCGAATGCTTACTGCCTACCCCTACTTTTTTCAAAGGTACCATACTAGAACCAAGCAGTAGATCCTTTAAGAGAAAAAAAGGAAGTTTGATTTCAGATTTGAGGAATTCATAATTACATTTTGTTACGAAAATTGACTAGAAAATTCATTAATTTTATTTCGATATTTGAAGCCCATTTTTGTTCGCTATCCGCAACGTACCATAAAAATAGTCACAATCGTCGAAGAATCCATCGAAAGGGACAAAGAAACCCTTAACCCTTTGGTGCCCGTCGAAAAACTGACGGATGAAATTGAAAAATTTTCACGCTGATGAAATGCACCAAACCCCAATAGTAGAAAGACAAAAAAATATTTGCTTCGGGTGAATTCATTGATTTGGAAATGAATAGTTTTTAAAAATCTTTGAAATTTGGCTATATTCGTTTCCAAATCTATAGAAGCTCCAACTGAAGTGAAAATTGCGCCAAAATATGATGGACTGCAAATTTAATTAAATAGTATGAAAATAATACGTAATTGTTCAAAGATCGAACTACTAGAAAAAAAAATCGAAAATTTTTTCAAAAATAAGTGGAACCTTTTCCGCCGGAAATATCAAAACTTGATCTTGCTGGAAGCAAAATTTTCCGATATAAAAATACTTTGTGGGAAAACCGAGACATTTACAGAAGGAAATTCGTATAAGTATTTAATAATTTTTGGAATTCAGATTTCAAGATCGTACTGAGGCCCATTTAAATGCATAGAAAAATTTATCGAAAATATGAAACATTTTTTTCCGTTGAAAATTTTCACTCTTTATTAATTAATGAAGAGTTAACTTCGGTAAGAAATTATTTTTTTTTCAAATTATAAGTACATGATTTGGAATATCAAAAACAATTTTTTTGGATTTTCTTTTTTTGAATAAAATTTATCAGTTTTTTTCAATTTTTTGTCAAATTTAGCCTTGAACCTCAATTTCCAAATATTATTCAATACTTACACAAATTTCCTTCTGTAAATGTCTCGAATTTACCACAAAATATTTTTCTATCGGAAAATTTTGCTTTCAGCATGATCAAATTTTGATATTTCCGGCGGAAAAGGTTTCACTTTTTTTGAAAAAACTTTGGATTCATTTTTATTTTTTTTTTCTGGTTATTTGACCTTTGAACTAATACATATTATTTTCACGTTACCTTACCAAATTTTCAGTTCTTTACATTTTGGCGCAATTTTCAGGTCAGTTGGAGCTTCTGTAAATTTGGAAACGAATATAGCCAAATTTCAAAGATTTTTAAAAGTTATTCATTTCCAAATCAATGAATTCACCCGAAGCAAATATTTTTTTAGCTTTTAGCTATTGGTCTTTGGTGTATTTCAGCAACGTGAAAATTTTTCAATTTCATCCGTTAGTTTTTTGCCGGGCACCAAAGGGTTAAATGCGCTTTTATCCACTTTTTTATGTACTTTGCTTTTAATATTCATCGCTTTATTTTTCTCATAAAACGTATTATATCAGCACAAGACTTTTATTGAAAACCAACCGACGACATCAGCATACTACGTTTTCCATGCGTATAAAGCGGAGGTACAAAGTTGTGTGTGAGTGGTGAGTGAACGCGGTTTCTTATTTTTTGCATAGTGCGTATCATAGAAAGATGAAAAACCTCTAAGCCTTTTCGAGGAGTACTCCGTGAATGTACGTACAGTTCGCATTGTATAGCGGTAGTCATTGTTGTTGTTATTGTTTTGTCTATGTCGCGTGGGTGTCATACACATAATATTGCGTATACAGATACACCTAGCCAGACCTGTTTTGCCTATACTATTACATATTGTAGATAGAAAGAGGGAGAAAAATGGAAAATTAAAAATAGCGATGAAAAATAAGAGGAAAAAAGGACACGAACGACGTTTGCTGTGTAAAAAGGATTACGGCGTTTGTACGTAATATACGACACGAAATGGGCATCGAACGCAGGGAAGGGTTTTCCGAGCGTATTTGTCATTTTATATTGGAAAAATACCTCGCTCTGCTGCGGATATGGCGAGATTAAAAAACAGAAATCGTACGTCGCTTGTGACGCGATGTTCAGCTACGAAGCTATAAACTCTGCTGGCTCAAACGACAGAAGGGAGATGTTTCATCTCGAGTGAATTTTCACCGTGTTCATATCGTGGGTCGTTTTAGCCGAGTAGTCGAGTTGAGGATTTAACTCGGCTACATGATGAAAGTAAACGTGCGGATGTATGCTTACTTTAGATAGGTAAATGCTCGTGCTCACAATGCTTACGTATCAAGGTTGATTATCATACACGTGTTTGCGATATTATTTCGTAACAGGAGCTAGACCGACGGAGCACGACGCTCGGTAAGTCGAATGAAAATAGGGTAGGAAAAGTGGAAAATTCTTCATTCACACCGAAGCGTAATTTGCAACTCGGTAATTGCGGCGTATAAGGTTTGAAAAATGTACGTAATTGAAACGGGGTACCTTGCTCTTCGTCTCCTTTCCCCAGATGTGCTTTTGAAAGAGTAGACTAAAGCTGCCGATGAAATTTGTAATGACAACAGCGTTTTCCCTCATCCATCTATCTCGTACGAAGCTGCATGGGAAATGGAAGGGAGTCAGAATGGTTCATTAATCATGCGAAAAAATTTTATACATAATTTGGTGAAATATCAACGCCTGGCTGCGATCGAATAGCAGCTTAGCCATAGCTAGGTGATACCGTCGTCATATGTTCTCTACAGGGTGTCCGGGAAGTGATCTGTCGAATGCGAGTACCACTGAAAAAAACTGCAGCTGGATAGGTTGAATACCTTGAAAGTTGAAGGGACCAAATTATTCTTCTAAAAAAATCAGATGGAAAATTTTTCAGTGCTGGAATTGGCCAAAGACAAAAAATTTTTGGTTTGACAAACGAATAATTTTTTTTTTTGAATCTCATAATCACACATATTTGAAATTCGGCCTATTGAAAGGTACATATTCATTTATTGAAATGAAGTCAACGAAACATTGAAACTCTGCGCTGAAAGAAGAGAATATTCATGATTTAAGGTTTTTCAACCTCCTCCCCTCCCCTTCGGAATTGCGTTATTTTTATTCGAAATAGTTACTAGCACTCAAGATGAATATTGGAAAGTGGATTTGCGAAAATTATTTTCAATTTTCATCTCAAAGGATCTCTAGCAAAGTCATGAATGATTTGTGAAAATGTCTCGAAGATCGTCTACTCTCTTAATTTGAATCAGTCAAGAATGACTGATTAAAAAATCGACAAAATCAAGTCACTGTAGCAATCAGTGAAAAAATTACTGATTTAATCAGTGAAAAATGACTGATTTGATCAGTGAAAAAATTACTGATTTAATTAGTGAAAAAATTACTGATTTAATCAGTGAATTTTCAGTAAAAATAAAATTTCACTGATTCAATCGGTAATTCATTAATTACTAATTCAATCAGTGAAATTTTTTTACGGATTCAATAATCACAATTCACTGATTTCAATCAGTAAATTTTTACTGATTCAACAATCAAAATTCACTCTTTGAATCAGTAATTTTTTACTGATGGCAGTAAAATGGCGCTGATTAACTTTGGGAATCAGTGGAATTTGACTGATTATCAGTGAATTGATTTTCCCTATTTCATCAGTCAATTAAGGCATTTTTGACTGATTCAAATTAAGAGAGTAACGCCTGGAAAAATCATAAGATGATTTGTAAAAATGATGTTTTTTCAAAAGTTGAAAAAATCATTTGAGGGTTTGTGAAATGATTTTCATCTCAAAGATCATCTTTCTCTCTCAAAAGTTCGGAATAATCATACCGCACAAATCATCTCAAAATCTTTCTGAGCTTTTGAGGGCGAAATAACCTTTGAAATGATTATCTTTTTTACCAATCATCACATCATTTTTCCGAGCTTTTGAGGGTGAGATGACCTTTGAGAAAATCATTTTTACAAATTACATATTATGTATTTTAGTCAAAGGTGATCTCACCTTTAAGGGCTTGGAAAAATCATGGGATGATTTGTGCGAATGACGCTCCTCTTAAAGTTCATTTTGCACTCTGAAAAATCATGGGAAGATTTTTGAAAATGATTTTTATCTCAAAGGTCACCTTCCATCCATAAAATCATGGGCTAAATTTGTGAGAACGATTTTTTGAATAGGTAAATAATCGTAAAAAAATTCATGAAATTCGTTCTTAGAAGTTTTTTCTTCAGTATTGTGAAATTTGAAGTTTTATCTTCTGAAAATTTTTCTGCGCTTTGTTTGAGTTCAATTGGTAAAAAAATGTTATATCATAACTTTTTGTAGAGGGGAGAGCGATGAAAAAAAAGGCATCTATTTTGAAAAGAAAAAAGGTTGAAAAATAGGAAGAAAGATTTTGTGTGGTTAGAAATGTTTTTGCGGCGCTTAAAGAAAAGATTTGCAATATTTTTTCAGAAGATCTGCTAAATATTCTGCGGGTTGATTTTGACTAAGAATACTTACTCGTATTTACAATCTCTTGACGAATCATGAAGTCTCGAGTAAAACGAGCACAATTTGTATGAGCATATTTTTGTATATTTTTTGTAAAAAAAAAAAAAAAAAAATCGAATATTTTTGGTGATTTTATCCATTTTTTGACTTATGTTTTGAGCTTATTTCACCTTTTATTCAAATTACCATTTTTTTTTTCGCAAAACACACGAAAATTCCTTTTTTTTAAATATAAAAAAAATTGAAAAATTGACTTTTTGACAAAATCTGCTCCTGGGAGATAAAATTGTTTTATAAATTATCATGAAGATGTGTTTCAGAATTCAGACATCTGGTTTTTCACATTTTTGAATGAATGGATGAAGTTTACTTTTTTTTTTTTAGTTTGTCGGTTTATTGTTCTTGATCAAAAATTCTGAATTTGATACTCCTCGAATCCCCTCCCCCCCACCCTATTGAACATTGGAATATTTCAAACATATTATTTCAGAAGTAACATCTCATAAAAATCATTTACAGAAACATAGCAGTGAGAGCTTATCTTACGTAAGGAGGGTATCTTTTTGATTTGAAGCAAAAAAAATTGCAAGAAAATGATGAAATTTTTCATTTTTTAGATCTAATAAACACCATTGTCAGATTGAATCGTGGTTGTAACAAATTTTCATCTCATGACTTTTTGCCTGTATAATGACTTCAGACTTGAAGTAATAAAAGGTTACGAAAAAATATGCTTAAAAAAATTCAAAACGAAAACTATTCCGAGTAATGGATACGAATAATACGTTGAAAGTTGAGCAAATATTATTCGGAAAAGTTTTTGCTTCATAGTACTATGGTCATTCAAAGTAAATGAACTCAAATTTTCTCAATTTTAGATAACTTGTAATGTATTCTTCACTTTTGATACGCAAAAAGTTTTCAGAACAAAATTTGTTTAGTTTTTT
Source organism: Pseudococcus jackbeardsleyi (assembly GCA_038380155.1). Lineage (NCBI taxonomy): Eukaryota > Metazoa > Arthropoda > Insecta > Hemiptera > Pseudococcidae > Pseudococcus > Pseudococcus jackbeardsleyi. Next base: position 23,414,502 of record CM076239.1, on the reverse strand, counting down.
TCGTACTACCGATTGATTATAGTTCTCTTATTTTTTGAATATTTTTGACCATTTTTTTTTTTTTTTTTCGTAGCTTCTCATTCAGTTCTGAAGTTGGGCAAAAAGTTGGCTCTATACTGTCTATTTTCATAATCGGAAAATTCTTCCATATTTTTTTAAAAACAGCATTTTATCCCTTCAATCTTCAAAATACTGTGCGACATCTGCGCCCAAAATTTTTTTCTAGTAATCCTCGATCACATCCAAATTTGAAATATGGTAGACCATTTACCGGACACCCTGTGCAGGTAACCGGAATAGAGCAAGTCTACATAGTATCTGGCATCTACCTACTGCGTATAAAGCTCAAAAAAGAACGGGTACGTAGTCAGGCTTGGGTCGTTCGTTCAAAAAGTGAACGAAAGTTCGTTCACGTTCACGAACGAAACACAAAAATGAACTGAACGAAATGAACGAACGAGTTGTTGGAAATGAACTGAACGCGAACGATGAACGGCTTAAAGAAAGAAAACGAACTGAACAAAACAAACGAACGAGTTTTTGGAAATGAACTGAACGCGAACGATGAACGGTTCCAAAAAAAAAAACGAACTGAACGAAACGAACGAACGAGTTTTTGATAACGAACTGAACGTGAACGGTGAACGGTTCCTTAAAAAAACGAACTGAATGAAACGAACGTGTCCAACGTTCAATTTTCATTCATTTTTTTCATGCAGACGCTAAAACGTTCAGAATTGAAAGCCAATAAAAGTGTAGACAAATATTTCGCGGTATTATATGTATCAGTGTGTGATATGTGATTTCGATCACTTACGTGATTTGATTTTACTGATTTTAACTGTACTGGAACGAACGAACGAACGAACGAACGAACGAACGAACAAACGAACGAACGAACACGAACGAACGAGTTGTTGGAAATGAACTGAACGTGAACGATGAACGTAAAAAAAACAAAAACGAACTGAACGAAATGAACGAACGACCATTTTCAGAAACGAACTGAACGTGAACTGAACGTTTTGTGTTTTTTTTTCGAACTGAACGAAATGAACGAACGACCATTTACAAAAAATGAACTGAACGAAAATGAACGAACGTGTGGGATTTTCAAAACGAACTGAACGTGAACGCGTTCACGAACGACCCAAGCCTGTACGTAGTGCAGGACGGTATATAAACGTAGGTAAGCCTAGAAATTATAGTCGTTGATGGAAAGGGCTGGCAGAGGGTGTGTGAACGATGGCGAAACGTAATAAAGCTCGTAGGGAGGTCGTTTATTTTATACGATGGCGTGTGCGTGCCCGAATATACGTATTTTTTCGTGCTAGTAAAAGGGGCTCGCGCCGAATGCGGTACCAGACCTTAGAGAAAATATACGAGTCGTTTACGTCGAGTGTATATAATATTCCGACTAAATTTGCTTTAATTTTAACTTTATATATACGCGAGCCACACCGCGTTATAAGTAAATTAGATTTTTTTCGGAGGCGAAGACCGAGAGAGGCAGTCGGAGTCCATGAATATCCATCGTCGTCTTCGTCGTAGAGCCCTTTTTCTTTTTGTTGACTTTTTCGACGACGATGATGACGATGGCATTTACGAGTCAGTTTCGTTCGTCGTGCGGCCAAATGTTCGACAAGAAGAGAAACACAGGTAAAGGGAACGGCGAGAGGGGAATAAACGCCGGTTTGATATTTTAAAATGAAAGGTAACCTTCGCAGGAAAAATAACCTTTCTTGTTTTAATGACGTCGTCGTCATCGTTATATTACGTACCACTACGCCCATCCAGCAGTGTAGGTATATTCTGTACGCTGTGTCAGTATAGGTATGAAGCAGCAAGATGAAGGGAGTAGGACTTTGTCGTTGTAATTTAAACAGGCGCTGCGATGAGGGTTGGCGAGATGTGGAAAGGAAAAGTATCAGGCTATGTGGAGTAAGAAGAGCGGTGGAGCGCGCGCCGTGAAATGATTTTCGCGTTTATTGACGTTTTAGCGGCGTGACGGCCGGCGTGATGGCGTGCGCGCGCGTGACGCTACCTAACTCTAGGTACGTTAGGTTACGTTACGTTACGTACGACATAAAAGACCGAAAATCAAATTTACGTCGGCCTCGTCGGTCGTCGAGTTAACGTAAGTTAATTTGCTTAAAGATGTAGTACCCATTTAAAAGGCACTGTACCGGCTGCCAGCGACTTTAATGGGTCCAAATGACGCGATCTAAGGTCTAAATGGTCTCGGTATAGTGCCCTTTCTTTATTTCGACGCTAGATCGTGCTTTTGTATAATATTAAGCGTTTCGTCGTTTGAAATCGAAACGCTATTTGACGAAAGAGCAGGAAAAGTGGTTCTGGGGGGAAAACCGTGGGTGGTGTCGGGCGCTGGAAGAGGATTAAGGATTATGAGTTAGGAGATACGACGTGTGTAAAATTTGACGTTAGAGCTTTTGACGTTGATTTTATGACTTACGAGGTGTGCGGTTTTTGTAAAATTGCCGCGGTGACGATACGTGAGCGAGACAGTCGAGCAATACGAGAGTGGATTTTTTTTGGCAAATGAAGGCGAAAATTGAACCGGACAGGAATTTCGCCGCGGAGCGTACGAATAAGGGTGATTCCCCCAGCAGTTGGGGATTTTAGACGGCTGAATGTTGGTAGCACTTCGCGAATGTATGAATTTTATCCCTGGTCCCTGGCTGGCGTCATGCGAGATGTGAAATTTTTATTTCGATGTGAAATATGATCGGAGATGGGATATAGAGTGAAGTTTTAGAGTGGTTTTGGTACGTAGACGTGTGAAATATTGTCGTGGGTTTATTTCGAAAATTTGGGAAATTTTGAGTGGGTTGGGGGTTGGGTTGTAAATTGTGGGATGAATTTCTGTAGATGAAATATGGTGTGAGTGGAATGTGCTTCTTTTAGCTCATTATTAAGATATCCATTTGATGAAAACTTGAAATTTTATGTGAAAAGAATTGAATTATTTTGAATGATTTGATCTGTTCTATAAAAAAATTCTGTTGAAATGGGAGAATGTTTTCATGTACAAAATCTTGCGAATTTTTCATTGAAAAAAAAGTCCAATCAAGTAAATTGATTTTTTTCTATATTGATCAACCTTTGACCAATGACTATGGTTTCATATGGAGCAAATTTTTTTATTGTAGATATTTCTCCTTAAGCATCTACACAGATTATTTTTTGTGACTCAAGCTTTCTTTTTTGAATTTTAACTCCTAAAATTTTCTCTTTACAAAAAAACAACCATAGAGTTATTATTTTCAGAATTTTTTTCGGTGATCCGGAGGGCGGGGGTTGGTTCCTCTGGCTCCAGGACTTTCAAGTGTCTTTGGCTCCTGCTCCGGTTCCAAGATTTTTCGTTAGGATATCTCCAGTTCTGAATTTTCATAAGTCTCTCCAGCTTCGAAACAGGTTTCAGCTACGAAATTCCTAATTCAAAATCCTCCACTCCAGAACTTATACAAGTATTTTTAGCTTCGAGATTTTTTTAAAATGTGGCTCCGGCTCTGGAATTTCTATGAAAATTCCTTCAGTTTCGAAAAAATTGTTCAGGGAGCCCTCCGGATCCCTAATTTTTCATCTTGAAAATCGTGACAGAAAAATTGAAAGAAAAAACCTCACTTTTTGTTTTCAATTTTCGAAATCGAAATTTCATTAGTTTCATCTGGATCTTAAATTGACCAACATGTGTGAATTTCGGTCGTTCTTTTAGAGAATAAAATTACCAAAATTATTTTTTTGAAACTAAATTTGAAATTGTTATTTTCCTGCCTCTTATTCAGCCCTGTATTGTTATAGTTGAAGAATTGCCATGAAATTTTATGGTAGAAAAACAATGCTTCAACATTTGAATATTAAGAAGTGGAAATCAATTCAAAATTTTAGAAAGAAAAGGATGATCTTTGGTAAAGGATTTTTTATTGACGACTTCCAAGTATTTTTGATTTCGAGATGGGTTTTTAAAATCGAATTGACTCATTGACGTACCTATTCATTGAAGCGTCATCTTTTTGTCAATTTTGTACCAAAAATTCTAATTTTGATTGATGATTTATTGAATTTTTTCAAAAAAAATTCATTTTGAAGAAACAGAAAGGAAGGAATTTCAGAAGATTGTATGGAGCAGGAGGCAGAATCGAACAGATATGAGCTGAAGAAAAATCCAAAGATCTTGACATTTTCAACTAGAATTGAATTTTCTGATTTTTCCACATCGAAAAACTATTTTTCAAGTTTTCTGACCAACCTTTATTGCAGTTTGAGGTAAAGAATTTTTCAAAATAAGGAAAAACTGGTTTCTGATTCAAAGAATTTTTCATCTCAGTCTTCTCTTTTCGTTGATTTTAAGAACTTATTCAAAAAATGTGTTCTGATATCTTTCTATGTTGAAAAATTAGGTTTCTTGTGACATAACCCATTACGTAGTTGAAAAATATTTTTTCTCTTATTTTTTTTTCAGATTTTATTCAATGTTTCTTTCGATAGCAACAATGTGAGATTTTGGACAAAATAGGTATAATTTTTTTTTGTTTGATAGGTTCTTATTTCATACTAGTCAATAATTCTCGTTTTTTAAGTATTTTTGAGCACTCTCGAGTGAAAGGGAGCACTCAAATAGTGAGAGGGAAAATCACTCGCCAATTGAATTTTAATACTTTATGATCTCAATAAATTGAAGCCAGAAATTCAGTACCCAGTACCTGATGCAGATTGTTAGTTTCTCTGGTGCAATATTCATAAGTTTTATTGGTCTGAAATTCTTGAAAAATATTTTTGACCACTGGGATTTTCAATTTGGACTCATTATATCCCCCACCCCATTGTACTTCTCCTTTTGATTTTTTTAAATTGAAAATTTCATTCATTTCAAGCCCGGCGATGTCTTTTGCTGCATCTCCTAATTTTAATAATAACATTGAGAAAAATTCGGTGTCGATTTCATGAAATTTGTTGATTTTTATTTTTAGTGAATTGATAACGCGAGAGCGATGTACCTTCATTTTTCTTCTCGGTTCTATTCATAGAATTTAATTTTCCACTTACCAATTTTTCTCTGCTTCAGATGGCTAAATGTGTTTTTATAAAACTATACAAATATGATGCATATTTTGAAGATTTTTTCCAATTTTCCTCTAATTATTTATTCGTTTCTTTTACAGGGTCGTTGCAATCGAGATAAACCGCCTTGTAAGTATTTTCACCCGCCGCAACACTTGAAAGATCAGTTGCTCATAAACGGCCGAAATCACTTAGCTTTGAAGAATGCCTTATTACAACAAATGGGCTTGGCTCCCGGTCAGCCGATGGTTCCTAGTCAGGTTCCCGCTGTGGTAAGTACCAAAATTTGAGTAACGCGTGATTTTATCGCCATCTATTTAGTTTACTTACATATTCGAATTTTTTTTATCATTTTTTATCGTCCGATGTTATCATCGTTTGTTTTCGTTCGTCTTTTCTCAAACAAACGAAAGCAGACGAAGCATCACATCTTGAACAAATAAAAAAGGTATAATTTCGCAATGGGAAATATGTAATTTTTCGAGGGGAAAAAATTGCTTCGTAATAAACACCACGCTAAGTATACGTAATATCATGATAACAATAACGTAAATATTTTTCTAACCTTTTAACTGGGAAATGAATTCGAAAAAAAATTAAAAACGAGAATTCGGGATGAGCACGAAGGGCAGTAAAAAAACTAAAGCTTTAAAACAATTTATATTGTTCGTAAAAAAAAGCAACCGTTTTAAAAAAAAAAATGGAAAAATACCAACTCAACAAATTTCATCTTCGCGGGGAAAACATGGAGAGCATTTTGCATGAATAATTGACTACTTGATAATTTCCTTGTTATTTAGCTTATTTGTTTATTTTTTAATAACACGAAAGCTATACGTAATTTTTTTCGTTGTTTTTGGTATCGTTTTTCGTATAGTATCGCTTTTCTACGACACCGGTGCCATTAGCGGTGCACATTTTTTGATTTTTTGCTCGCCCCGACCCTTATCTAGGTACATTGTGAAATTGTTAGTTTGGCCAGATGACGCTGTCATAGATTTAACGTTCTATCTTTTTTTTAGAGAGCTTTTTAATATTGATGGCTTTGAATTGGAAGGGGGGAGGGCCTGGTGCATGTTTGAGGCTCGTCGCGTCGGTATTCGGGTTGTTATGCGGTGCATTCTTAAGCTATAGTTCATCTGTGTATTGTTATGTTGGAGGAGGGGGATTTTGAGGGTGGGGGTTGCATGTTTCTTATGGAAATGGTAGCACGGGAATGAGGAGGATAGATTCGGGTGCACGATGCTGATTTCAAGGTGTAAATTGGTCGTGAAATTTGTGATAATTCCATTAAATAGAGGCTGACCGCATGAGAGGTGAATTTAGCCTTCGACTCGATTTTTGAGCTAACTCTCTCAGATGGTATTTTTTAATGAAATAAAATGTCAGAAAATTTTTTGACTCCACCAACCCTCTTCTTTTCGTAATTATGGCCATTTTATTGCATTATTTTGAAGAATTTTCAATTTCGACCGAAGTGAAGGGAATTTTCTGTTATTTAATCCAAAATAACATTTCGCGGAGGAATATTTGTGAAAATTTTTTCATCAATTTTAGTAAACTCCTGCAGAAGATTTTGGTCGTTTGAAATTTTCAACTGTAGAATGAGCCTCGATTTTGAAGCTTGATCATTTTGTAAAAATCCAAAAACGTGTTTTTAAATGCTCGGTTTGGGCGTTTTCAATGATGCCAGGGCAAAAAATCGCAAAAAAAAACTTTAGTGATATTTTAAAATTTTGAGCATTGTATCAGGATTAAACGATCAAATTCTGAAACTATGGTCGGATTTGTGATCAGTGGGTCAAAATACTCCGGCGAACATCCTTTTTTTGTTCGTTTTGACGTCTCAAAATTCGCTTTTCTTGTCCTGAAAAATCGTGAAAAAAATTGAGATGTTGAGTAAAACGATTCCAAAAGAGTTTTTCGCGGGATATTTTGGCCCTCTGAATACGAATCCGACCTTGGTTCTTCCATTTAGCAATTTTTTCCGTTTAAAACGCTTAAAATTTGAAAAATTATTTTAAAAAAAAATGTTTACGATTTTTGCCATTTTTGACCCTTGTGGCATTGAAATCGCTCAAAACTGAATACGTGATATGAATTTATGTACATTGAAAAAAAAAAAAGGTTTTGGGATATTTTCACAAATAAGTGACCGAATTTTGCTATCCAAGGCTCTATTTGGAGTTGAAAATTTCTAATGGCCAAAACCTTTTGAAGGAGTGCACCAAAATTGAAGAAAAAAATGCCATAAATACGTTTCAACAAGGTCTTAATTCATGCTAAAATATCCTTCCTTTAAAACGAAATCAAAAATTATTGAAAATATTCCATTAAAATGACCTTAAATATTCCATTAAAATGACCTTAACTCCGAAAAGAATAAAAGTGATGGGGAAGGGTTCAAATTTTTTAGGGATTTTTTCTTACATTAGGGGTGCCATCTGATGGAGTCGAATCAGAAATCGGGATGAGGCCAAATTCACCTCTTATGCGGACAAGACCCTTTGAAAAAAATGACGAATTTTCATGAAAAATTCAAAGAATTTTCTGAAATCTTTTTTTTTCAAGCTCTTTAGAAAATCGTTCATCATTTTTACGAAAAAAATGAAAAGGCATGAAAAAATCATTGAAAATCGAAAGGTCAAATAAATTGATTTGGACACCCAGAATTTGAAATCTAAAGAAGATGATGAGATATTTTTGATTCATTCTGCAAAATTTTCATCTGGAATAAATTAACTAAAGATAATACAATCAGAAAAAAATATTTGCTGAAAATTTTTTATTGCGAGACTTCTCATAGGTAATCCATTTCTTAAAATTTTGAGATCAGAAATACTATTTTGATGGGGAAAAAATTGACGTAGTAAATTGGGCTTATTTTTCCATTGCAATAACACAAAGGTTGTATTCATTGATTGTTGATTTTTTTTTCAATTAGCACTTTCCTAATTAATTTTTCTGCTACATTAGTATTTATTTGTACTTGTATAGTTTTTAAATGTAATATGATAAAATCGTGGAATATGCAAAGTTGACTTTTTCAAAAAAAAAATATTTTGACATTTTGGCTCGATTTACAGATCATCGAAACAAAACCGATGGCTATCTGTTGTAAATACGTATACTTTGTATAGTCTACGATACGCATTTGTCTTTACAGTAGTAGTTTTGGCGTAAATGGTTTTTGTTACCTTTTTTTTTGTTGTTGTTTACCCTATGTGTGTCTTGTTGGAGGATGTCGCTGGTAAACTGCAGTTTCCGACGTCAAGCGCAGCGGCTGCCGCCGCTGCAACGGCGATCGCACTTGGCCAGCCGCAATTAGGTCTCATGGTGTGTACACTATTACTCACTCTTATTAATTTTTTTCTCATTTTTTTTTCTTAAATTCTTTTTTTTTTAATGATAACATAATATTGAAAATAGGTCATTTTAACCAAAGTACCTTTGCTGGTAACTCAAATAAAAATTTTCCGAGGGCTTTGGATTATGGGTGTGGTCGCTTAGTTTTTTTGGTCAGGAGTGCGATCCTGAATTACGTTTAATAAGTTACCAGAAATGGTATGATAAGGGACGAATGGCTCATTTCAATTTTTTTTCTACCATTAATATTTTTAATTAGCTTATTGCATGGCTACTGTTCGCTTTTGAATTTATACGCATTTATACGCTTTTATTAAAAAGAATAATGATGAGTTGATGTATGTGCGAGTACGTATCGAGATTATTTATGGTATCAAAGTGTATGTACTAGATGAAAGAATTAATACACGTATTGCCTCTTTGAACGAACGCCTTCCAGTATTCTCTGTTCGCTGGTAGTTAGTTGAATAACCTTACACTGTGATAGATTAGATACTACTTGGTTGATATTTTTTTACTTACTCATTTTTTTCCCTCTTAGTTGATTGTGCTACATTATACGCACTTTGTAATGTAATCGGAATTGTATAGTGATGGAGAATCGCACGCAATTTTTTTTCTTCTCTGTTATCCTTTACGAAGTATGGTTTTAAACGCGACTAATTTTTTTGCATTCGTGAGAATGAATGATGTTTAACATATTGCGATGTTTGGGAGTTGTTTTTTTTCTTTCAATGTTTTGTATCGTTGGTTGTGTTACTCATTTCTTCCATGTGGTCTGTTTTTTTAATATTTTTCTACGGTTTAGCTCCATGAAGGGTGGGGTAGCGGGGAGGAAAGGGTGATGAGAATTTTTCAAAGAAATGTATAAGATGAGAAATATTTTTAAAAAAATTTTTGGTCATTATTTTTATTACTTACTATTTTTATTTATATTTATTTGGTGTTGAATGTTTGAAGGCTAGTGAAAAACTAGGAATTTATCGACAATACAGAATTTTGTAATTTTTTTTTTCATTTCAAAGAGTATCAAAAAAATAATGCAGTCGAAACGAATTATTTTTTAGTCATTTGAGTTACGTTAGATGAATTTTTGAAGAAATGATGATTGTTTTTTTGGGAGGGGGTCATGTTACGAACAACTATTTTGATTCTTGAGCAAATCGTTCGCGAACGACTGAGCTAATTTCTAGTAAATTGATAATTTAGTTGGTAGTTTGAGCTGCTGAAACAGAACAGAGTAGAACAGAACATATCTAATAATTGACAAAAACACCAAGAATTTCTGTTTTGCTGAACAATAAACAGAACCGAGGAAAAATATTTTTTTTAAAATTGAAAAAACAAACCAGAACGGATCAAAACCATTTTTGATCGCGATTTTACAGGAGTCAAGCTGGTCTGATAAGTCAAGATTTTTCCCTTGCGGTCAAGCTGGTCCTGTAAAGTCAAACTTTTTTACTAATTTACTCGAATAGTCGAGCTTTTTTTTCAAAAATTATGAAAATTTCAATTATCGCTGATAAATATTGAAAATTTCTTATGAAAAAGAGGAGTATTTTTGAGTGAGGGACAAAAAATACATAGCTTAAAATTTCTTCTAAAACGAATATACGCTGGGAGGGGGTCAAAAAAATTGGGATTGGTTGCCAAATAAGTCATTCGAAAAGATCAAGCTAAGTCATGCTTTTTTCTCAAAAAATTTTGTTGGACACCCTGTTTTTATTTTTTTATTTCCAGCATGGTGATGCCACAGTTCCTCATTTTCATGTTTTATGATCGTTAATGGTGTTCATCCATGTCCCGAAATTTTAAAAAATGGATCGATTTTTGATGCATTTCATGGTTTAATGTTTTTTGAGATCATTTTATTAAAATGAACTCTTCAATTTAAAAAAAGTTCAAAAAGATGAAAAACACATTTTTTTAAAATCAAATTGTTCTCATTTGGTCATCATTGTGTTGACTGATAGACTTGTAGTAGGATACGTACCAAATATACCAATATAAATAATAACACCAATGTAACGTGGGATAAACTCTGTATTAAGTACGAGAGAGAACAACACACGTAAGTATACACGAGCGAGTGAGAAGTACAAGTGTCACGTATCAGACGGAGATGCGGACGGGTTCGAGTAGTTCAACGAAGTGAGAGCGAAAAGACAGATGCGCTGCTCTCTCACCACAACCGATAGGCGGTGCAGTGTTGCCACTAGTGCGGCTACAATGTCGTATACAAAATACAGTTTAACACTCCCTCCTTTTATTTTAAAGAGCAAAAATTTACAATTTATTGGATGGGAGGTAAAATTCTAACTCTAACCATTTTGAATTTATCGATCTAAAAAAAAAACAATTTTCATATTAGCGATCCTTCGATGTTTAATTCTTCATCTTTCCAGTGCAATATGGCTCCCTTTGGACAATTTCAGATCCTGATTTCCGACGTTTGAATTAAATACGAGCCGATCAAAGTTGGTCTAACTAGGAATAACCGATCTAAGCTTGAGTTCTTCTTCAATTTGGAATTGATGATAATATGTTCAGTTCGACTTTTGACAGTGTTTGATATTATAACTGATCATAGTATAGTCCATTAAGAATTCTAGAACCGATCTAATTTTTGCGAATTTAAAATAAAATTATTTTGTATATCCGATCCAAGTAATAACATTTCGCATCACTGGAGCCGATCTAACTTTTGCTAATCCAATTTGTTTGGTCTTAGTAATTCTTTCAAGGACTCCAGGAGCCGGTCTAAATAACAGTTTCAGGAGCCGATCTAATCATTACGTTAGTAGAATGATTGTATCCCGATCTAAGCAATATTTGAATATTTTAAGCAGTAATTTTGATTTAGGCTAAGTGCAATTTGGAGTAAAATCGTTTCAATAATATCAGGAGCCGCTTCTAAATTTCCACACAGGATATTTTTGAAACAATTCTCGATCTAAGCTGAGTAAATGGTTTCTCAGTCAAAGGTTTTGTCAGTATATCAGTATCTTGTTCTTTGGAACTAACCCATTCTATTGTGGCACGCTCATTGATAACATGATCTAAAATGTAATGAAATTTAATGTCTGGTATATGTCTTAAAGAGGAAACTCCAGGTTTTTCGGTACATTGAATTGATGGTGAATTATCTCCAAACAGTCCTATAGGTAAATATTCTTTTGCCAGTCGCTCTATTCAAAGTCGCATTCGTTGCTACTGCCTCTTGTAGGGCTGCGTTCAAAGCTACATATTCGGATTCACAAGTCGAAGTTGATACATTTCTGGCGTTTGGATGACCACTAAACTATGTCTCCATGTAATCTAATAACGTTCCAGTCACGCTTTTCTAGTGTCTACGTCATCTCCATAACTAGCATCAGCATGAGCTGTTAACGGTCTACCATTACTTCGATATTCTAAGCCATAATTTTTCGTTCCCAACTAAATATCTAAAAACTCTTTTGACATTCTCCCAATCTAATCTTGAAGGACTTGCTTGTTCTCTACTTAACATGTTTACAGAGTAGGTAATGTCTGGCCTTGTGCCATTGGCTAGGTACATCAGACTGCCTATAGCTTCTCTATAAGGAAAAGGTGCTTGACCATATTGTATATGTTTATTCAATCTTTTTAAGGTTTTAATGCTCTTTACGATTATCGATGGTTCTTTACCTTGTAAAAGTAGTGCAGTCAATAATCGTTCTTTGTCATTTCTGTTTTGATAAATCATAGGAATTGGATAGGCATTAGCATTTGCCATATTGAATCTCTTCAAAATTTCAATAGTGTAGTTTTTCTCTGATGTAGGTAATAAATTCTTTCCGATCTCTTTCTAATAATTTCTATTCCAACAAATTTTTTAGGTTCACCAAGATTAACGATTTCAAGATATTTTAACAGTTTATCGATTAAATCATTCATTCTAGGTATATTATTTCCAGCAAATAGGATGTCATCTACATACAAAATTAAAATGCTTCAAAATCTCGATCTCTAATCCAATAAATACAGGGATCATTGATATCTTGTTTAAAACCTAGTCTTTTCATAACTTTATTGAAATGTTCGTTCCACTTCTTGGACTTTGCTTTAATCCATAGATTGCCTTTTTCAGAGTAAAATTTTCGTTCTTCTAGTTTCTTCATCTATATTCATCGATTTTGGAATTTCTAGGTAGGTAATAGCATCTAAATCTCCATGTAGGAAAGCAGTTTTAACATCTAAGTGGTAAGCTTCTAAGTTGAATTTATTTATTATGCTCAGTGCAATTCTAACCATAGCCAGTCTAGATACAGGTGAGTAAATTTCTGAGAGAGAGTAAAATCGTTTATCTTTATAGCCACGAGCTACTAATCGTGCTTTGAAAATTAATCTGCCATTTGTGTCGATCTTAGTTTTTAATAGCATAATCGAGTCTACAATTGTGGGTTTTTCTTCAGGTTTCGGGTCTATTCACAAAGATATAAGTGTTATGACGATCATGTGATTTAAATTCTACACCAATAGCATTTTCCCAATGTTCACGATCTGGTCCAGATAAGGCTTCTTCTACAGTAATAGGATCTCCAACTAAGCCAGCCATTAATGCACAAGTTTCAATATCTTCATTATCTGCGTTTAAAGCAATATCCGCTCTAAGTCGTTCTAATTCTTTTTCAAAATGTTCTTTAATTGTAGTTGCCAGTGTCAATTTCAATCTTTACAGTGTCTTCATTTTCGCTCAAATTTTCTTCTAATTTTGCTTTCTTCGCTCCTCCGACTTTTTTCTCGCGATTGAGGGTTTTTTCTTTTCTTAGGTCTTCCAGGTTTTCTTTTGGCCGAATTACGTTCAAGTTGAGGGTACAGGTTCAGGTTCTGGTTCTGGCTCACTTACTCCCTCCGTTTCTTTGATTTCGGTAGGGGTCTCAACAGGTCTATTAGGCATAGGCGTTCCATCTTCATTTCTTCTATAAATCGTTCTAAAGTCTTTAATCCATTCGTTGCTCATTTCAGGTTCTAAATCATCAGCAGGTGTCGTTAAGTGTTTATACGCTCTGGCTTCATAAGTTTAATATGTTTCGCTCTAATGATCTTTTTCGATTTTGGTAACATAACTTTATAACCAGTTGGCGTGTATCCTACAAGGATTCCATACATTCCTTTTGGTTCAAATTTGGATGTAACATTTTGCCGTTTTAAAAATACAAGGCTTCCAAATCTACGTAATTGATCATGATTAATCTGAATTTTTCGGAAAACACGCTCTAAAGGGCATAGCCAATCTATTCCAGCATGAGGTTGTCTATTTATACACGTATACAGCCGCTCCAAGAGCTATATCCAATAATAAGTGGGTAATCCAGAATCTACAAGCATTACTCTAATCTTGCCAGCAATAGTCTGATTGAAACGCTCTACAGTGCCATTGTGTTGGCTCGTTTTTGGCTCTGAGGTGGCATGATGAATTTTATTCCGTTCTAAATATTCACTAAATTGTCTGAGGTATATTCTCCACCATTATCCGATCTGAATACCTAACTAAGTGTTTACGTTCTGAATCAGTAATATTTCTGATGTGGTCTAGGTATAATTTGAAACAATTTAACGCCTCGCTCTTTTTTGTGCATAACATAGCATACAGCAAATCTACTATAATCGTCTACAAAGCTTATAATCCATTTAAATTTGTTCTTGTAAGAGACAGGTGTAATTGGCCCAATAATATCAGAATGAATTGTATGAAACGGTCTCAGTGCTCATGCGTCTACGTATGTGAAATTTTAATTTCTTCATATTCGCACCTTGCAATCTGTACAGTTTTCTAATCATTTGTGGGTCTAATTTACATGTTTTAATAAATTCATTCTAGCTTTTAATTCGATCATTTTCTTGTATTCCATGTGTCCAAGTTCGCGGTGCCAAACCATACATTGTGATTTAAATTCGAGAAATTCTTCAGGGGTCATGTCTTTGGTTCTGTTCTAATCAACTCATTTCTCTGGATATAAGAGTCATGAGGAATTTCATGTTGAACTAAAAATATCATCTATACACAGTCGTTGATCTATATTTTCATTATCTCGCTCTACATTTGTAAAGGTTGAGTTTACTTCTAGTTCGTCGTGTATTCATCTAAGTCATCAATATCATCTACGTTGAATACAATTTTGTCTCGTTTTTGGCGTTTCTTGAAAGGATTTGGTTTCGTAGGAGGGTCCAGGTCTTCACTACTATCACTTGAATCATTTTCTTCGATATTGTCAACTGGATCTATAGTATAAATTCTATTTCTCGCTCTAGTTACTAAAGCACTTGATGAATTACAATCTATAAGAAAATACCAAAATGGTGATCTATAAATTCCTTTTCATTATTAAATTCTTTCCATCCATAATTCTAGCATTTCTATCGCTCAATATAATTGTGTAGCCCATTTCCGCAAATTTTAGTGAGAGTAAATTATCTACCATGTTAGGTACGATATAGCGTCAGGTATAGCGATCTTATTGTTGCAGTAAACAGATTTTCCAGTAATCGCCTTTACATTCGAATACATCTTTATGGCCAGCATCGGGCACCATCAATTGTTGATTCACATTCTACTTTTATTTTCTAAATTACGGTCTGTTTTTATGAAATGTGATGTCGCCCAGTATCGCCAATAAAGCATAAATGTTTGTCACTGTCTTCTATCGCAAGGTTGGCTCGATCTAATTGGCTGTCATTGATGTCAGCATTACATTTGGCAATTAATATATTGTTACGTTCAATTTCAGCATGGTATTTTTTCATTTCTGTAAATAAACAAATACATAACGATCTATTTACTTTCTTTACTGTAGTAGTATCGCTAGCATTATTCAATTACTAGTATTATTATTTATCAACATTCTCAGTGGTTTATTAAATCCACGTCCGCGTTTACCTCCGCGACGATAATTCTGATTCGATCTATTAAAATTTTGTCCAGCATCTTGATAATTTGCTTGGTGCTGTGCTGTCGATCATTATTGTAATAATTATTTCTACGATCAAAGTTGTTATTATAATTTTAATGATTCGATCTATTACCACGATAGGAATTATTATAATTGTTATTACGATCAAAGCTTTCCGATTATTGTCACGATAGGAGTCATTATTCTGGTAATTCCATCTAAAATCATCATTTTTATTACGATTATATCGATTATTATTCGATTGATACGATCTATTGCCTTTATTATAATTGTTGTACGATCTAGATTTATTTTGTCGTTTATCGGGAAATTTACAGTTTTTGGCATAATGTCCTTCTTTCGCAATTATAGCAAAATTTTTGAAAGGTACATTCACGCTGCGATGTCCATATCTATTACAACAACGATGGCAGGGTTTTTCATTCTTTGAATTGGTTCTTGATCTATTAAAATCGCCATTTGAATTGATCTATTTTTGAAATAATTCGCTCTTCTTGTGTTGAATATCTTTCGCTTCTAGCTTCTTGTTTTAACAAATAATTTTTTATCTCTCTAATACTGCTTTCGGATAGCCGAAGTAAATTCTATTTTTATTATAGATGTCCGGATAAATACGTTTCTGTGCCATGTACAATTTGGTCAAAGACGTCCCGCTTTTGGTATGTTTTTGCCAACTATAGTGAAATATTGCGATCTAATTTTTACGCAGACGCTGGAAAAATTCTGAAATTGATTCGGATTGGTATAATCTGAGCGAGAAAATTGTTGTTTGATCGATCTAGATGATTGATTAGATTCCGATCTTCTAACATCTTGTAAAATATTGATGGCTTTCTTGAACGCTTCTACACTGTGCGATCTCATCTACATACATTTTGTCGATTCTCATCATGAGCAAGTTTAGCATATGATTATTATCTAATTTCGTTTGATTTTTCTTTTTTCTGGATCAAGGCCCATTCCTTCTAGTTCGCGTCTGAATCTAGCATACCAGTTGTCATATGATATGAATCGTTCTTTTGTTAACTTATATCTGGCATTTGAAGCCACCGTTCTAAATTGATGTATTTTAAACAATTCTAATTCAGTTATACTCGATGACTGAGCTTTTTCGGTACTTTTGACGTTCTAAGCTTCTTTTTTATTGTGTTTCGACTATTTTTATTCTTTTTCTTAATCTTTTTATCATCTATACCGTCTTCTGAGTCACTGGAAGAGCTTGTTGATGACGGGTCTCCATCTTCTTCAGGTTATGAGCGAGAATCAGAGTTATGTTCATCAGATAAATACTGTGGCAAGGTAGACGGTCTATTTTCTGGTACAAAATCTTTATCTTCTTCTTCAGATTCACCTTCAAAACGATCAGAGTCAGTTTGCTCATCGCTAATGGTCTCAGGTTCGGTTGAACAGGTCTGGTCCATTGAACGATCTAATTTTGCCGATCTAAGAAGCTGTTTATTCGCCTCAATAATTTCTTTTACAATGACTTTTTGAATTTCGTTTCTCAGGTACCTCCATTTTGATTTGAAACGGTCTATGCTGATCAAATGGTACTTCCGTTGGACAACAAAGCAATGGAATGATTGAGTCTTCATCTGTTGAGGATTCAGTTCTTCTAATTTTATATCAATTCGATCTAAATTTTCAGAATTTGATACTCTTCTAGATTTTCCAGCTTGATTTCTTCAACAAGGTGCTGAATAACATGAGGATTTTCAGGATCCGATACTAATAACAGCGGAGTTGTATTATGTCGCTGAGTTTGCCGATCTAAAGGTACACCAGAAGTACTTGCTTCGGTTTCACGTTCGTTAACTGTATTCTCATTATCATCAGAATCAGATATTACCGCTCTATGTACATGTTTTGTTTTAGAAAGGGAATTAATAGCCCTTTTTCTCAAATCTTTTTCACGTTCTAAGCTTTCATTTGAAATTTCCGATCTAAATTTATTTACATCTAAATCTATGACTCGTTTTGTATTTTGCTTACCCTTGCTCCAGCATTCCCTTCAGGTAGGGATGTCGATGTGGCAGAATTAGATTCTTTGAAGTAGACTCCTGTCAAAATCAAGTATAATGAGATAACAAAGTACAATTATAATTCGTCTAATAATTAAATTCAATCATCAATAAATTACTTTATTCGTCTCTATTTTGATCTAAATTATCATCTTCTTCTATATTTTCCGATCTTCTTGTATGACGGGTCATTTTGTAACCTGCTTGCCTAAAGCTTCTATAACAATAAGCAAAATTCATCTAATTTTAGTCAGTATAGGAGTTACTCCAATATGGCGAGCGTAAGTCTGTATGGAGCTCTTCCAGACTTACGGCGATATAGATTTGGTAGCGTTTTCAAGATACCCCATCTATACCACTGGCGTGTTTGAGCCAATTGATAGCCCTGCATTTCCGATGACTACCATTGTACTCAAACAAACCACCCGCAAACCTCAGTGAATTTTACCAGTATCTGATCACCTGGCGTACGTACAGAGTAACCTTTAGATATGGTTGCATTAGATAGCATACATAATAAGCATCTTTTGAAAATTTAAATATTTATTTAATATCTAGAAGGCTATATTTGGAGACCACATAGGGTTTTAAAAAACTCCACATCTAAGATCTGTGTAATAAATTCAATAATTTTCAATTTTTCGATCCACTGGAGACCATGAAAGGTTTTAATAAACTCCAATTCATTCGATCTAAAATTCAATGATAATTTTCAAATTTCTGATCTAAACTCAATAATCGCTTTAATGAGCGGTCTAAAATTCAGTAATAATTCCAACTAATCGATCTAAAAGCTTTTAACTAGCTGATTTAATATTCGCTAATATTCAAATGTTGCTATCTATGCATTCACTGAAGTTTACCCTTGTAATTGGGCTTTTTAATATATGGATAAACAATGCACAAATTCCATGTTTCCACATAGGAGTAGTAATATTTCAAAATGCCGATCTAAATAATCATTGCTAAAACATGCCAATTCATAAATAGTTTAAAGTCATCCGACTGTATTTTGTCATCGTTCTAAGCATATCAAAATGAATCATCCATCTAAAGAGTGTACAGATTTCAAAGGATATTAGTCATCGATCAAAAATTTTAACTGAGTCAATATAATATACATCGCTCTAAGTTTTGAGTCATAGTTCTGGAATTTCAACGTCACCTTTACAAAGGTTACAGCAGGTATATACATCGTTCTAAAGTATTAGTCATCAAAAGATATTTAAAATTTTATTGCTAATATGAGTCATCGATCTAAAATTCCATTATCAAGGTTTGGAAAAATCCACCGATCTAAAATATCAACGTAATGATTCCATATAAGGGCTTTGAAAGATAACATTATAAGGATAAAATTCATTCGTTGGGTTTTGCCCACGCCTAAATAAAATACTGGTGTCTCGATCTAATATTTATCTACTTGATAAGCCAACACAGGATTTATTCATTGGGTTTTCCCGATCTAAAATAACCTTGCCGACTGCCTAGCTCCATTGTATTCATGAAGCAGGTAACTGATAGTAGGCGATAAGGGTTCGTGCCAGCTGGCCGACGTCGCATTCTTCATCATTGATATGGGTTTTTCCTGGCAACGTAGCTCTGGTAATATGACGTCATCAACTGTTGAATGTTTGGAATTGCCTTCTAAAATGGTAAAGAATTTATCCTGTTGGCTGAAAATTGATCTAAGATGCGCCGTTATTAAATATATATATTCCGTTCTAAACAAATTCATTTATTAAATCCACACAGGTATTTCTTTCTTGATCTAAGCTAAATTTAATTATAAACCACACAGGTATTCGCTCTAAGCAATAAATTTTGACTGTTGCAATTTGAATTCATTCTCATGTACTAAAACTTGTTCAATATTGAAGGTTTGAAATCCGTTCGAATATAATAAGCTTCGCCTCTTGGATTTGAGGTCCGATCTAAGGTGATACGAAGTTCGCTAGTATTGAATTTCCGATCTAAACAAAGACACTTTACAGATATTAATTAGTAATTCGTCTAAGCTAATAACTGAGGTAAACCAGTGTTAACGATCAAAGCTAATAATCCATTTCTTGATAATCTGTGTTGAAACTTCCTTGGTATGGTCTATATATCTTTCAACGATCTATTTGCCAATTTGCTAATTATCCAAGGTGTAAGAAAATTTTTTCTAAAATGGTAAAACGTCAATATTAATTCAAATTATTCAGTAATTACGATCTAAGCTATATTATTTCATCACGTTTCTATTAAAATTCGCCGATATTCTTATATGTCAACGATCTAAGCTAATATGATATCCATTTAAAAAAACGTTCGAAGCTGATAATATTTCATTGATTCTGACAATCTGAGCCGATAACAATCCGTTAGTTATAAACGATCTAAGCTAATAATATTTGCCGAATTAATCACTTGCCGTTAATAAATATCGATCTAAATGTATATTTACATAGCTATTTATTGGCATAATCAAAACAAATTAACTGATGTGTCCGGAGCCGATCTAAAATTTTATTTGATCTGGTGATAACCATATTAAACTGTATATATTCGAACGGAAAATTCACTGATAATGTAATGCCATAATATCGATCTAAGCAATTATATCAACGTTTCAAACGTGCTAATATTAATCAACGTTTCAAACGTGCTAAAAAATAATCGATCTAAGTCAATCCTAACTGAATTATGTCAGAAATATTTCACAGGCATTTAATAAAATAATCGGCATTTCGATCAAAGCAAATTCAGAAAATTTCACAATTAATTCAATAAAAAATCGGCATATTTTGGCATATGTTCTGGTATTGACTCGCGTATGAAAACATGAAAAATCACACAAAATGGAATTAATTACGCGTGAGAATTAAATTAAGCCACTTGATAAAAGCAATAAAATTTGATAAGAGTAAATAACAATTATCAGAGGTGAGAAACGCTCCGACGACAAAGGCCAGCCGGATAACCGTCTCACACGCTCTGCTTACCATGATAGACTTGTAGTAGGATACGTACCAAATATACCAATATAAATAATAACACCAATGTAACGTGGGATAAACTCTGTATTAAGTACGAGAGAGAACAACACACGTAAGTATACACGAGCGAGTGAGAAGTACAAGTGTCACGTATCAGACGGAGATGCGGACGGGTTCGAGTAGTTCAACGAAGTGAGAGCGAGCAAGACAGCTGCGCCGCTCTCTCACCACAACCGATAGGCGGTGCAGTGTTGCCACTAGTGCGGCTACGAATGTCGTATACAAAATACAGTTTAACATTGACTTTTTTGAACGACCAAATTGAACTGAAATCTGAAACTTGAAACTTGAAATTATTTGAAACTTGAAACTGAAATAGAACATAAATCAAATGGGACGGAAACCAGAACAGCTGCATCTTGAACCAAGAAAATCAATTTTTTCCTGAACAAAACTTCAAAACGATTAATTTATTTTGAAAGTAATTCGTTTCTGAGCAGCTCACAACAAATTGACGTTTTGTTTCAGCAGCCCTGTTTTTCTCTCTTTTTTTGAGAATGAGATTAGAAAATACCGTACTGTAATTTTCAATTTTTGGTGGTGAAATTCGTTCACGAATTGATAAGCATTTCCATCAAATCATTCGCCAACGATTTGTATTGATTATATGTGAAATTATTCAGTTCAGTTTTCTATTTTCAATGAGATTTTGAAAAAAAAATCCACAGGAAAATCGTTCACCAACGATCGATTATTTTGAGAGAATCGTTCGCGAACGTCTCATGTAAATTTGAAATATTTTATATTTTATACAAACTACCTACTTTTTTCCATGTTTGAATTGAAAAAATCATTTTTGGGTAAAATCGGTCTCGATCAAATGATCTTGAGTGAATCATTCGCGAACGACTCGAATGAAGTGTAAGTAAAAAGTGAAATCAATTTTTTTCAGCTTTGGGTTGAACAAGAAGAACGAGATTTTCGTGAGGAAAAAGTATTCACAAAACAATGTTGCTTTATTAGTAAATCGTTCGCAAACGACTCGAATCAATTTCGAACGATTCTAGTGTACAGTTCACTGTTTCCAATTTCACTGTGATTGACGAAATGATTTTTTTGATTGAAAGTCGTTCACGAACGAATGCTAGTGAAGTTTTCGGTAAGAGTTTGTTAACGATTGAATTCAGATTTTTGTAAATTATTCGCAAGTGACTCGAATTAATTTCTCATGATTGATCGTGCAATTGTTTTTTTTTTTTTTTTTATTGTGAATGAAATCTATAAATGCATTCTTCACAAAATTGAATTTTTTATGAAAAACATTTGCCAACGAATTTTGTGACTTTTTCAGTGAGTTATGATGCATTTTTTCTTTTGCATATCGGATCAAGTGGTGTTGAAATTAGATTTGTATCAATTTTGATGTTTGAAAAAATTCCTTTATGAATTTTCATTTGTAATTCAGTCATGCACTTTTTGATCAGTCCAGTGGAAAATATTCAACGTGGTCGTCAATGAATGAAAAATATTCATATTTTTCAAAGTATTTCACCATCATTATGATGTAAAAAATTATGATTCTAAATTGAACCATTTTTTTCCCTTCAGATTTCTAAAATAAATGAAACCCTGACACAAGATGAAAATTGTTTACCAAAGATCGAGTTACCATTTTGCTCTCATTTTATTCGAAATTTCACTGCTAATAAAAGTAATCAACACGTCAGTTGTTAGAAAATTTCAAAAAGAATTTAGCCAATATTTGAAATTTTTTCCATTTTGATTTGCCCAACGAGCCTGAAACACATGAAAATCTTGAAAATATCACGTTATGGAATTTCGCTTTCCACTTCTCTCGTATGAAAATACCAATAACCCATTCTGTAATATCGCTTCTTGTCACTTCGAACGAACCAGCGAATCGTAATTTTCCAAAAAAATTTCTCGTGCCGTTCCTAAGATGAAACAACACTTCTGTAGGAGTCGAACCCGTAGTTGAAGGTCGCTCTAAAGTCGTCTAAAAGTCGAAGAATTTCAACTACGAGCTGAAGCTATATACATAAACGGCTGGAATTTTTTTTTCTCAACCAGCGGTGAAATTTTTTCCATCTTGTTAAATTCGTTTTATTTCGCCAACACTGGGTTCTTTTTTTCAATGGCAAATAATTCGCATTTTTTTGCCAAAATTGATACCTACGCGAATTCGATAAAAGTTCTCGAATGATATCTACCTGTAGACATACGCCGTGAAATTATATACGCCATATTTATTCTGTCAATATAGCAAGAAGTACGGTATTCGAGAGACGAAACACGTGTACGAAAAATGGCTTTCAAAAGCACCCTTTTCTCGTCTGCCTTTCCACCTGCCACGGCATACCGGTGATATTTCTTTTTGATCTTTCGAGTGTAAAAAATTTTAATTATGAGAAAAAAATGTATAAGCGAAGAATGAAAAAGCCGGTAAATTTTTTTCTACATCCTGTAAAAAATAGCTATTATACGAACGGTAGGCACTTAGTTTCTCTCTCTTAAACAGTTTCTAATCCGAAAAGGCCGGAGGAGGGGGTATGTGATTGTACGTATCGTGGGTGTATAGGCAATGTAGCTATAAAGTTGCTTCAAAAAGGTAATATACGAAATGAAAAACCTTTGGCGAAAAGAAAGGCCGGGAGTTTTTTTCCTGGTAATAATGTTCGTTGGAATAGAAACGACGACGCGAAGGCTTGGCCAAAACGTATAAAGCCGACACGTTATATCGGTGTTATAGGTTGTCAAATTTTTTCTCTCTCTTCTATATATAGAGGCGGTGGCCGCTCGTCATTAGGTGACGGAGAAGGGACCAGGGAACCTGTCAAATTTATAAAATTGATCGGCGTTGCTTTGGCGGAGCTACGTTTCACTCGGCGTACAGAATAGGAAATCGTATAGTAATTCCGGTGCGAGAATATTTTTTCGTGTTTTTTTTTCCTCCTCGAATGGCGAAGGGAAGCGGATTGTGTTATACAGCAGGTCGGTGTTCAAATGCGGGTGAGAGAGGAGCAGGGTGGGAAATTCGATCAAAAATTGTATACGTGTGCAGTGTTGAAGCTGCGATGAAATGGGGAAAGACTTCGAAGAAAGGAATACGAATTGAAGCGAGAGACGGAGAGAATCTATACGACGTTTATCGGAGGCATATATTAATGTACGTTGAAAGTTATATTCGTGAGGGTTGGAGGCGGTGAAGAGCTATGGCACCAAAACGATGCCAATTGACCTAAAAATATCGCCTGTGCTGCGTATAGGCCTTTATACGTCCTAAGTGAGCTCTCGTATAAGTCGAATGTAACAGATTCTCGAGGATGAGGTAATTTCACGACTGTAAATGAGCATACGAGCGAGCTATTTGGTAATTCTCGACGAAATTTTACATTCTCAGCTTTTGGAATACTGGAAGAGCGATCGAGGCGATACAGCGAGACTGGAATTGATAAAATTCCGGAGTATTGAAATTGTCGCCTTGATACAGTCACGTGTTTTGAGGACGGTTTCTTGCTGAGCCCGCTGAAATCTTTGAAAAAAGGTATCGATGGTTGATTCGAATCCCAGGCATCGGACGGCGGTTATTTTTTTCAAGCTCGGTTACTTTTGGGTACTTTTTTGGCTGAAAAGTTACTTTTAGTTCCGTTTTCAGCTCCAAAGTTACTTTTTTCGCTCAACTCGCAAAAAAAATGGCAATGAGGTTATAAATCTCTTATTTTTGTTATCATTTTTTCGTCTCTGAAACTCATACTGAATCATTTTCGATGTTTCGATAATATTAATTTCCTTCACGAATTTTTGTCTTCTTATTCGTATTTTTCTGAATCTTCCTGCTCATAACATAACTTTATTTTTCATTTTCAAAAATCTGGAATTTCGAACAGAAATAAAATATCACAAAATAATTACACTTTGACTTTAATTAATAATGTTCTAGTTTGGTTTTTTATCAAGATTAAGTTTAAAAATCGTAAATTTTGTGATTTTCAGTGATTTTTTGTTTGTTTTAAAATTAAGTTCAAAGTCAAATTTTCGTGATTTTTCGATTTTTTGTGTTTCATTGTATTAAAATAAAGTCAAAGTCCAGTATTGGTGATATTTTATTTCTGTCCGAAATTCAAGATTTTTGAATTAAAATAAATATTAAAAATCACGAAAATTTAACTTTGAACTTGATTTTAAAACAAAAAAAAATCACTGAAAATTACAAAATTTGCGATTTTCAAACTCAATCTTAATAAAAAACCAAACTTTAAAGTCAAAGTGTAATTATTTTGTGATATTTCATCTCTGTTCGAAATTTCAGATCTTTGAATTAAAATGAATATTTCAATTCAAGTCACGAATTTTATACCTAATGGAAAATGAAGTTATGAGCAGGAAGATTCTGAAAAATAAGAAAGAGGACAAAAATTCGTGAAAATAATTAATATTATCGAAAATAATTCAGTATGAGGTTCAGAGATGGAAAAATGATAACAAAAACAAGAGAAAGAATTGTTCAGTGAACGAATTTATAACCTCATAAATTTTTGAACGCGATTTTCTCATTTTCCCGGATCGTTATTTTTTTTTCTCTTTTCGGTAGTGAAATTATAGAGAAAAATACAAGTTTGAAAAAAAATGGGAAGGAAAGGGGTATTAATAATTTTTTAAAAGGCGAAAAATTGAAAAATTATCTACTTCTTCACAAAAAATTGGTTACTTTTTTCAGAAAAAAAGTTACTAAAGTTACTATTTTTTTTCAAAATTTCCGTCCGATGCCTGGCCAATCCCATTTGTGGCTCAGGATGAAACAGACGTCAGCTTACGATTTATTATTACGTGAATAAAATCATGGTGCATACGTGATGATAAATTATGCGTTAATTTATATTATTCTAGTCGCCGATACGTCGATTGAGCGACCATTTATTAACCAATTTGGTAATTTTATTTGTTTATTCGTATAGACCACTCCGTACCTACCAGGAGTTCCACAAGTTGGCAATACTTTCAATCCATATTTCAGCGCAGCTCCGATTATGCCAACCGCCGCCATTCTCGGCCCAGATCCTAATAATCCTTTAAGTATGGCAGTACAACAGACCGTAGTCACGCAACAGAAAATGCCAAGGACAGCTGATAGGCTAGAGGTACGCGACCCATGGGTTATACCTTTTTTTGTTGTAATTTTTATTTCATTTTATTCGTATAATCGTTCGAATTACTCGTATTTAGTTTCGTTGGTTTTTTTTTACTTTTTTTTTGGTTGATATTCGCGAAGTACCTTTATAACTTATTATTCGAGTACCTATATTGGATTTGATCGTGCTGTTTTTATTTTTCGTTTTTTTTTTTAGTATTTTTTCTGAAATTTTCGTGTTTAGTATTAAAAGAAAAAATGCTGCATAGTTAATTATGCGGCGTTTTTTATTTTAGCCTGTGCTTTTTTACTCATGTTTGATTATCTATCCCTATTCCCTCACTTCACCTTGAACCAGCGTGTTAGTTAGTTTGTGGACGAGGGTTTTGTTGTGTGAGGTGTATTAAAATGGATTAAAATGAGGAGGAAACGTCTGGTGAATTATCAGATAAAGATATGAAATTTTAAAGGTCAGGTAGTCGGTTGTTCGCTTTGTTGAAGTCACTTTGTATAAAAATCCTTGTAATCATTCCCCAAAGTGATGAATACCTTCGGATCAAATTAAGAGGCAGAAATGTAAATGACCTCTGTGCACTGGGAAGGTATAGCTGTGCTTTCCTTTTACCTTTCCTTCCATGGCTGTTTATATTCGCTGTAAATATTTATCCAAAGCTGAATTGAAAATGCACCTGTGAGCGGGATGAATAATTGCTTGTTATTGCTGAAATTTGAATTTTAGGAAATAGAGTTTAGCTAGATCGTGAGGCATATTTTTGATATCTTTTTCAATCCCATTTTAGATTGAAGTTAGTGATTCTATTTGAATATTTTTTCAATGGTTACCTAATGTGGGAAAAAATGAATTTTTTGGTAAAATTCTGTCGATTCTATACTGAAAAAATCAAGATTTTCGACTGGTTTCTGCAGCTCTGAAAATTATAAATTTCTAAGCAATTTTTTTCAATACATACTTTAGTTAGATTGTGGTAAAAAATTTGCTTTGGTCATTTTATGAATGTGTCACAATTAAAAATCAATCACCAAAATTTTCAAAGCAACGAAAAAAATCGACAAGTCATTTTTCTGCGGACAAAACTTTGATAAAATTGTCGAAATTCAGCTCTGAAGGGGAAGGGAGAAACAGAGGATTTTTTTATATTTTCCAAATCCAAATCTGAATGGGAATCGAGGTGTACCGGAAAATTTTGAATTTACAAATGCTACTGAATTTTCAGAGTGAAATAATTCTGAAGAGGGTAGAAAATTTTTTGAAAGACTATATAAATTTCAGTTGTTGGCGAAGGCAGACTCGAATTCAGCTCTGAAATATGGGGGGGGGGGGGAATGTTCAATTACAAAAATTCAGCTCTGAAAAGGATCATTAGAACTACTGAAACCATTAAAATCATTGGGAAGTTGCACAGAAATTAAATTTTTTAGGAGAGTAATTTTTGGAGGTGCGAGGGATAAAAAAAACTATTTCGTTAAAAATGTTGCAAAAAAAGTTTCGCAAAAAGCTTATGTTCCAATTTTGAAATTTTGTGAAACGTTTAGTGTACTTTTTTGATTTTGAAGCTTTATTTGTGAAGTGTTCCAGTATTTTTTTTTAATTTTATAAAATTTTCATAAGTTTTGTTTGAAATTTACGGTAGGAAATCCATAAAATATAATAAGAAAATTTGCCATCTTTTTTTTTGGTTTCTAGAAACCAGAGATTTCATTATAAGCAGCTCGGGTTGAGGTTCTACGTATTATAAATTTTAGAAAAAAATACTGATGTTTTCTTATATTTTCATCAGAGTTTATTAAAAACACAAAACGGAAATCGCGAATTATTTAAAATCTTCATTTAATCTTCATTTTTTATTCCTCGTATGAATCTACTCTCTCATTCTCAATCAGTGAAAAGTGACTGATAAACAGTCGGAATCGCAGCAGAGAAAAAACCAGCAAATTTTCACTGATTTTTCAAAGATTTTTATCAATTTTTTCAGTTGAATTCAAAAATTTCTTTGAATTTTCTGTGATTTTTCTCTTCGATTTGTTTCATAACTCTCCTTGCCATAGAGCACTCATTTATTCATCTACTTTTTTATTTGAAATTGGAATCTTCATTTCTCAAAAATTCATGCACTATCGCATCTCATGAGCTCTCGATAATGATTTTACGATAATGAGTTTTCGATTAGCTGATAATGAGATAAATCTAATATTTCGATTTGATTGAAAATTGATCGATTTTTCGAATCATTTTCTTAAGATCAAGGAAAATATTGCAGATGATATTTTTTTTCAATATTTCGTAAAATTCTAATCATGAAAGTTAAGTCAATTGATTTTTTTTCCAATTTTAAAGTTTATTTTAAGAAAACACTGAAAAATTAACGAATTTTAGATTCTTCTTGCCTTAGAAGTTATTAATTCTCCCTCCCCCCTCGGCTTACTCTTGAAATTTTGGCAATTGTTCTTAAAATTGATAAAAACTTGTGTCCCAAAAAAAAACATCCAAAAAGTCATGTCTGAAGACTTGAGAATTTCAAACATAATTATCAAAAATTTCGCTCTAAATTTGCGAAAGTACTCTCTCCATACCCGAGTGGAAAAACCTTCGATATATAATTTCCTCGAACTATTCAGCATATTCTGCTATGTAATTCAAAGTGATCCGGGGTCAGCAATGAACGTCATTCGCTCCAACCCGAAACCCACGTCACGTTAGCTCAAATTACAGCAATTTTTCCCAGTCTCGAAGTCAAATATTGAAAATTTTATAAGACAGAAGGTTCACGAGACTGCCATTTTTACCTCGTTCATTCAAGTCTATTTATTTTACTGATTGAATGCGATTCCATTTCAATTCTCCGAAGAAATATGCGAATCGACCCACCCTAGTCGTAAACTGATACTGATGTGATAACGTATCGGCCTCTTTATTTTTCCTTGACCCTCCTGTGCCCTTTTCGGAACCATTTTTCATTCAAATTATCGTCATAATTCGTTCGCCTTTTTTTTTCCAACTCTGAGACGAATAAGTGGGTCTTATTGGCGAGGGGTTTCTCTCCGAAGGTTTTTTGCTGCGATCATTTTTCATATAAATTTTTTTGAGATTTTAGACGAGGGTGGAAGATTCTGGTCTTTTATTATCCTCTCAGCTATTTTTTTTTCATTTTTTTAAAAAATAAAAATTGATCTTATTCTTGATTTCTATATCTGGTCTTTTCATGAAAATTGAACTCATTCTTGATTCTCATGAATTAATCTTATATTTTTGATTCGAAGAGAGTTTTTTGTTTGGTCATTTGGTTTTTCGTGTATTGATCTAATTCCTCCATCGTTTGTATGTATTTATTTTGAGTCAATATTCAACCAATACCGTATTAACCTTCTCATTTACGTCTCCTTTGAACCCTTCACCTTTTGTACAGACTAATCATAGGTAACGATACTGCGTATTACGTTAGATTTTAAATTAGATAAGGTTTTGCCAGTCGATAGATGATTATGGCCTTTTAGCCAGGCTGACGTATGTAGGTGTAGCCCAGCAACCATTCTCGGTAATGGCCAACTATAAAATCGAACGTCGTCCAAAATTATGGCGCAAAATGTAGCCCACAGAGGAGGATATAAGTAGAGAACGCTTAACGGAGACGATAAACGTTTAGTGTACGATGTTTTTCGGAGCATCTCGGATCCGTATACGACTATATGGCGTACAATTTACGTAATTAATTCGGTCGTATGTGTGCGTCGTGTAAGGGTTTGGAAAAATACACGATACGTATAAACTCGAGCCGAACATATCTTTCGCCCGAAATGTATAGTAGAACATCGTCGGCATTAGAGAGACGTGCGAGTAATCGTTCGAGAAGCTTTCTGTATACGAAATTTAATCCGTTTAATCGTGGAAATTGAGTGCGATAGAACGATGCTAGGCAGCTCGATGTAGGCTCATCGAGCCATCTACGCCGCGCTGCGTTAACGAGAAGGCTCGAGCTGTTCTCGATTTAAAACTGCAGCAGCCAGGAGGGAAGCTACAATGTTCGATGCGCCCTGCGACGAGCTCTCGTAAATGGCTCGGAAGTTGGAAAAGCTCCTATGTGCTGCACAGACACGACCCGATAATCGTTCGGGAAAAAAAAAGGGGGAATGCGGAAAATGGCGTAATTTGATAATGTTTCGACGAAGATACGCGAGACGAAGACGACGACGGTCGTAAAACGCATACGTGTGTCGTTTTGATTTTTTCAACCATTTTTCGAGCTCTTCTATCCGTTCGTTTTGTAATCGCGCTCCAAAGGCTTGGAAAATACCCCCGAAAGATGGCGGAACCCGGAAGAAAACGGCGGTATTTGTCGAACGTGCTCGAAAAACCGACTTTATTTACTTTTATGATCTATTATCTGGTCGTGGTCTGGCGAAGGAGAATCGTTGCCGCCGAAGGAGGAAAGTAAACAGGCATTGTTTCTACGATGTGGTCTTTAGTATACCTAATCTTTAGTTGTGGGGTTCGTAAAGGGCCTCCCCCTCACCCTCGTCGAACTTGCTATGCACTTATTCACTCATTCGAAGCTGCACAATTCGAAACGATTAAAAACGAACACAGCGTAGAACGTTGAAATGGTATTTTTTTGCAATTTTTTAATATTTTTCTTTCGTATTGTGTAGATTTACACGTAGATGAGATTTTTCTCTATTGTCTTCTCGTATTTGAATTTTTTCCTGTATTTTTTTTACTATCGTATTAAATGTATCAGTTGCACGAACCGATGTATTGGAAGGGTGCAGAATAGAACGCCAAGAGATTGTATTGATCGAGCATTCTTGCTGCTTTTTTTTTCCATCTTTTATTCGATGCATTTGTAAGGAATCGTTGGTTGAAATTATAAGCGAATTTTTCAAACAGTAGAAAAAAGGAGAATCGAGGGTTAGCCATTCGAATAAAATTGCAACTTTAACCATTATTTCGCTTAGCTTTTCGTATTAATTTTTTTTTGTCTTCGGATCGATTTGCGCTTTTTTTTAGGATGGGAGAAGGTGGAGGAAAAATGGAACATTATGGAAAAAAGCTGGGAAAAGTGAAAATGACATCGGTGTATTAGAAAAGTTTGATCAATCGAAGATAAGGCTTCGGTGGCATAAAGGAAACGATGACGAGACTGGAGATATTTTTGAAACGACGCGAAGTACGAAAAATAGAGAGAAACTGAAAAGTATGGCGAGGTGAGGGTAGGAGGGAGGTGAAAAGAAATGTGCGGCAAATTGAGAATCGTATTCGTGGCTCAATAGAGCGTGTTAAAGTTACCCATAGAGATGAGAAATTCGACGACCTTTCGATGGATTATTGACGTTGAAATGAGCGAAAGACGAAATGTAGGGGGGCAGGGCGTGGAAACGAAATGGGGAAAAATTAGTATGCTGTTCGCGTGGCTTCGTAAAAGATAGGAAATAGAAATGCGAAATTTTTTCCAAAGGAATTTACGACGTGTTTGTGTCGTTATAGTGGTTCGATACTGGGGTCTTGGAATAAATTGGTCTTTTTCGGTCCGCCCCTCGTTTATTTTTATTGTTTTGGGAGTCGAATTTTTTGAAAATTATGGAGGTACAGGGGTTTTTTGATATTTTGATCAATTTTTTCTTCGTGAAATTTTTTCGTTGGGTGATTTTTGTTTCCTTAATTTTCCCTGCTACTAATTTTGGTTTGAAATTTTTTTATCTTCAATGAATAGAATTTGATCGATTTCGGATTTTTTTAGTCTGGTCATACTTTTTAAATTTGAATATCATTTTTTTTTTTTCATTTTTGGATGTTTGTGGGAAGAAGAGAGGGTGGCAAGGGTATTTTTCGTATGTGCTGCTACAATTCATTTTTTTTCAATTTTCATCCTTTCTTCTTCAATTTTTTTTAGAAAAAAAATTCAAATTCTTGACTCGAATGTTTTTGTAATCTAAGGGAAGGTTCAGACAGTCCAAAAAGTCTTAACATATTTTTAAAAAATTTCCAACTGTCACTTGATATTCGTTAAATTCAAAATTGTATCAAGTTTAATGTGGCATGGCTTCCCTCTCATTTATAATTCGATGAAATTTATAGAAAATCACTGAAAACCAGTTGGAAATGCAGCACAGTATTTCAAATAAGTGAAAAATTTTCACTGAAAGAGAACAGGGGAAAAATAGCTGCAAAATCAGTAAAAATTCTGCAGCAAGTTGGTAAAATTTCTAAAGTTTCCTTTAAAAAATCTGTGGAATTTGATAAAAATCAGTCAAGTTTGCTAAAAAATTGATGAAATTTATTTCAAAGTAGTAAAATTTCCCGAAAAAGGTAAAACTTGCTAAAAACTGGTAAAATTTGTTAAAAATAGGTCAAATTTGCTGAAAAATCAGCAAAAATCCTCTGAAAATCGAAAAATTTAGCTGATTTTTCGAAATGAGAGTTCAAAAAAGAAAGGCATCAGCTGCATCAAGTAAAAATTCTGCAGCAAGTTGGTAAAATTTCTAAAATTTGCTTTAAAAAATCTGTGGAGTTTGATAAAAATCAGTCAAGTTTGTTAAAAATTGATAAAATTTATTTAAAATTAGTAAAATTTTCTGAAAAAGGTAGAACTTGCTAAAACATGGTAAAATTTGCCTTAAAAAATGGTAAAATTTGCTGACAATAAGTGAAATTTGCTGAAAAATTAGCAAAAATCCTCTGAAAATCAAAGAATGTAGCTGATTTTTCGAAATAAGAGCTCAAAAAAGAAAGGCATCAGCTGCAAAAAAAATTTCAAGAAAAATATGTATTGGAAATTTTTTTAATTGAAAATTTCTCAAGGTATTTATAATGTATTGACTGTATTTTGTTACGAAATTTTTACCTGAAATTCGAAAAAGTCAAGTTTGAAGGCTGCATCATGACCCAAATGCCCCAAAAAGGCCTTTAAAAATATATTTAAATTTTATTTTCCATTTTTATTCCAAAGCTTTTTATTTTGGAAACTTTTTTTATGGTGCTCCAAAGAACATGATATGCCTTCAAATTAACCTCCAAATTCATCGTAAATTTTTCCATCAAAATCGACGATGAGAAAAAAATTCGACAATTTTTTGGAGCATTTGGAAGTGAAATCTGGGTTTTGAACCAATTTTCTTCGAATTTTTTTTGCCAGTTTCTTACTTACAAAATTTCAGATCTAAAACATATGTTTCCCTCTCCCTCCCTCTTTTTGAAACCAAGTCTATTCCAAAAACATTAACTTTTCAAAATTAAATATTAACATTATATAAAAAATTAAAATAATTAATATTATAAACAATAAACTTAAATAATCAATTTTAAAAAAATAAAAAATATAAATAATATTAAATTTAAAATTTAAAAATAATAACAATAATAAAATTATTAAATAATTAAAAATTAATCAATTAAACTTTTTATCTCAATGTCTTGGATTTTGATTTTTCAAATCAAATCAAACTTGACAAAGGATATTAGAAACGCGAAACATGGTTGATTTTCGCTCATTAAAATCAGGTTTTCATGTTTTTGGAACTCTTTGAAAATCTTGTCTTCTGATTTTTTGAAATTTTTGTTTTGAAAAAATCCAATTTTTACTTTTTTGACTTGATTTTTCCCAATGTTTTTAATCATTGATTTTTTATATGTAATTTTAAAAAATTTTCCAATTTTTTTTCTTCAAAATTATTTTTGATCTCAATCGTCAATTTTCCATTAATAAAAATTAGAAATTAAGGGGAAATAAAGCACCTATAGAAATTGATTGTCATCTCCATGACACTGCAAAAAAAAAAAGAAAAGAATTGATAGACTTTTAATAAAGTCGTCGTTCGATTCAGCTGTGGCCTCGAAAACCCCTTCTTATGCTTTTGGAAATGGGAAAAACAATCCAAAAATACCCTTTTTGCGAACTTGGCGATAGAACGGCGAGGAAATATTTGGAAGGAGAAACAAATATAGGAAATTATATCGATATGGAGCATCTATCGAATATTCGTATATGTTCATCGCATACGAATATATACGCGCGGTTCTATAAATAAACCTAAATTTCAACATTCTAAATAGGTACCTTGATTACGAGTTTGATTCGAGCCCAGAATTATGTAGGTGCGTTATGATAAAGGGGTGAGAGGGACGTTAGGAGGATCTGTGGGCGCGTACGTTTACGTATATTCACGTTTAAGACGCCAGTTTCGCGAAATGAATGCGAATTGCCAATAGAGCGTAGAAACCACGAGTGTGTAAAATTACGTCGACAAAATTCTCTCGTATTCGGGGTATAGGAGCCCGGCCAAGGGTACGTAGAATAGAATTGCAGCCATTTCCTTATTTGGGTACACGAGCTGTGCGGAAAATTGTTCGATATAAATGTAGGTTTCTTGTTTGTTATTTTTCTAAAATTGCCAGCACGGTCGAGTGTGCCGGTTGCGTATACGAATGTACACAATTTATTTGCCCCCGAAGTCCAGTCTTTCGAGCTGGTGCCGTAGCTTTAGCCAGTCGAACACGAACTTGGCGAGAAGAATGATTGGTGGAAAATCAATTTTATCGTTCGGACGTGCGTTAAAAACTCGGAAGCTGGAGAGTTTTTGTACGTAAAGCCGAGCGAATGGCGGGGTCGCAGGGAGATACGTTGGTTTCCGGTACTGTGTGCTTCTGCCTCTGCCATTTTCTATGCTAGAACGTTATAAAACGACCATGCTGAGGGGTTTCGCTCTTTTTAATTGGAAGTAGTACGAGCAGCAACGGCGGACTTTTTTGATACGTGCGGCTTTTCCGGGTTCGAAAGGGAGATCGAAGGTGGGGGGTTTATAAGGGAAATTTTATTATTACCGGGGAAATTCGGCGTGTAGAATACGAGCGCCTGAAGGGAGAATGTTTGCCGAGATGGTTTTTATTGGGCGAAGTAAATGTACCAGCGAGCGAATTCTCTCTTTATCTGCTGCTCGGTGTAAGTTTAAACGTCTTCAATTAGAGAGGTGGTATCTACCGCGCCGCAAATACCAGTCAATTTAGATTGCTGGTAAATTGATTGATTGATGGGTTCTCCAAGTGTTGTTCAGTCGAATCGTTGTATAAAAGTTGTATTTTCCTATGGTTTTCCCCTCCAACCCTCAGTATCGTTCGTTTTCTTCTTATTCCCATCATCTCGGTATCGTATTATCGTCGAATTCGTTCTTGCGAAAGCTTGTAGCGCCTGCAAATTGCCAATTTTTTTTGTGTATTGTTGTTAATTTTTTTTAGTATTGTTGTTTTTTTTGTTGTTTAGTTTATTTGAGAAGGGAAAGCAGGAAAGGGTTGGTTTTGGAAGGGCTATTTTGTACAGGAAAATAAATTTTGGTCGGAATTTTTGCAAATTGGGGATCGAATGGGTGTGTTGCCTATTTGTGTTATTGAAGGGGTCGATGTTCTGTCAGGAAATATGGATCAAAGAGATTTTCTGTTGATGAAATTCGTTTTAAAACTTTTTCGTTCTACTTCAGAACTGAAAATGACTATAGACTTGCTAAAGTGATAAAATTCGAAAAAAATTTAGTGACCTGATAGAAGGGAGTCTGGTGCCTCCAACTCCGGTTTTGAGACTTGACAAAAGGCTTCCGACTTCGAGATTTTTTTAAGTGGCCTTCGACTGTATTCTGGATCCTTGAGTGTCCCACAGATCCGGAGAGCCCTCCTTTCTCCAATTTCAGCTTCGAAATTTTTGATCTAATTCCCTCTGGGTCAATTCGGGTTCAGAATTTTTATTGCTTCTGGCTCCGAGATTTTTTGAAAGTGACTCCGGCCCTGAAAAAATCATCCGGAAGATACTCTCTTCCTTCCGGCTTCACTAAAAATCCCTGGAAAAATTTGAAAAAATATAATAATTCGAGAATTGTGTATGTATTTTTCTGATTATTTTTTGTCCAGAGTAAAATTGAAAAGGTTGACACCACGCAAAAGTAACAAAATATTTTGTAGAAATTGAAAAAAAAAGGCTCATTTTTGTTACATATGTAGGTATTTGTTTGTTTGATTATTTCGATGTCAAAAAATGTAAATGAGCAAATCTTTGAATCTCAGAAATTTAGAATTTTCTCTGTGATTCTTTCTTCCGAATTCAACGTTGAATTTCAAAATTTTAGGTTTAGAGCGAAATTTTGGAAATTTCATTTTTCTCATGCATCCCCCTTCACAGCTGCAATTTGAAAACTTGAAAGTTTGAATTTTTTCCTCTTCCTCCCCTCGCCTTACCTGAGTTTCCAAAAAATTAGGTAGTTTTTTTGCACCACGAACCTTCTTCGGAGCTGAATTTAAAAAATTTTATTTTCTCTTGTACCCATTCAGAGCCCAATTTTGGAGAGTTTATTTTTCTTCTGCACCTTTCTGGAGATGTGGTTCAGAAATTTCAATTTTTTCTCATAAATATTCGTTTTTGTGATTGAATTTCTTTTTTTGTATTTTATTTTTTTGTTTCAATGTGTTCGTTTCCCTTTCTATTTTGAAGTTGAATAGAAAATAATCGACCAATTTTTGAGGCATCGTCGATTTCTTTGATTGAAATTCTGTTTTTTCGATTTTAAAATAGTGGAAAAAATTTTCAATTTTCTTTTCGATGGTCATAGATTATTTCCAGATCACGTACCTGGACAACAAATGGCCAGGAAATCTACGAAGAAGAAATGAAAACATCAAATGATGGAAGCTAAAGTTTTTCCTTTTTTCTTCTTCGTGAAGTCCAAAATTTGTATTTTTGGAAAAGTTTTTGTGGTCCTTGATTGGGTTTTAGTTTTGAGAGTGGTAATCCTGTTTTTTTATATTTGGCCCTTCGATGAACTTTTCTAATTGTTGATTTTCCATTTTGGTCAATTTTTGAGTTTGTCCCAAATATCAGTGTGATTCTTCAATGGAACAATTTGACGTTTTCAATTTCTTATGAATTTCGAATTTTTTGTTTCTGTAATTCTGTCTTTCTATGTGATTTCTTGAAAAATTGAGTCAATGGTCGTCATCTTGAAATTGGTGAAAATGAATATCTGATGTCCAATGGTGAATGTTGAACCACTCTTTCGGATTCCTGGGTTCATTCCGACATTTTTTTTTTCTTCTAATTTTTGCCTTTGTGAAAATACTAATTAGATGAATGACGGTATTGAGCGAGAATATGAGCAGATTAGTTTATATTTCCCCTCCCTTTTTTGGTCCATTCATCTGAAGGAAGAAAAAAATTGAAAATTTTTCGATAATTCTTGATGAGTAAAAAGCACTGATACTACAATACCTATTACTGATTCAGAACAGCCGACATTGAAATAGTTTCAAAACTGGTTTTTCTCTCTTATTTTTTGGCATTTAAGTATATTTTTATTTCTCGCGATTGATTGGTGTCTTCTGGTCGAAATTGTTGGGTCGATTTTCACTCGTTTTATTCGTAAAAATCAGCGAATTTGTAATATATAGCAATACATTATTATTTTTTGATCGTTTCGTATTTCGTGGCTTTAATTAATAATTTTTTTTTTTCGTTCTCCATTATTATTTTATTTTTTCGTTTAACAGCTTTTTTTTACATAACTTACCTGTTGTAACTTACCAAATTTTTAACATGTTTTTGTTATTTATTTTTTCGATTATCTTTGCTGGCTTGTTGGCTTGCTGTTGCCTGTACTGTACGCTAAAAAAAAATTTAGCCATCCACCGCTGCCGCTGGAATCGCCGCTCTCACTGCTGCCAACGCGGCATCCGCAGTTGATATCGGAAGAAAACGTCCACACGATCCTAATGACGATCTTCTTATGGTACTTTCATTGCTTTGCATGTTTTTTTTGTTCGTTTATACGTTAAAATTTTAAGTTTTTTTTATTTTATTTTAATTTTATTTTTACGTTTAGTTTTATACGTTAGGAGAAAATTTTTCATGTCTGTCGAAGAAAGATATACGATGATAAATTTTGGTATATTAACGAAATATGTCTTTGAAAACCCTCAAAGGGTTATTTCAAGCAAGAGTTGAACTGGGAAGGAAACGTGAGGGTGAATCGCCTTAAAGCGTTACGTATTCGACAACGCTAAGGCCTCGGCGTATTCTCGAGCAATCAGCTTATATAGACGCTTTAATTTTTGTGAATTTTTATAATTCATTGTTGTAGATTTTTTCGCTTTCGGTTTTGGTGTTGATGATGATTCACACACGATTTTTAATTTTTTTTAGTAATTTTCACACTATTAATAGTGGTTTTTTTTTTGAAAAATGACGTAATGATACGCTTTAAGAATTTATAATTGGTTTTCGTAATTACGACGTAATGTACCTATTAGTTAACGTGTCGTATAACGTTTGTGTGCATGTTGATTAATCACCATTCGGTACTCATCTGGGTAGAAATTTGAGAGGATGGGTGGCATGAGCCAAGTGGGGAGAGGGGGGTCAGACGATGAAGATTTATTTAGCATCGTTGTGGCTATTTTCGAAAAAATCAGTCTTATTTTGCTTGAGAGATTGTGATTTTTTTGGTACGGGGGAGTGTGTTTGTAAGAGAGGGGAAGAGGAAAAAGTAATCTTTCGGTGAAACGATAAAGTAAAATATAAAATTATTTTCGAATCGATAAGAAAAATCAAATT
Organism: Pseudococcus jackbeardsleyi; assembly: GCA_038380155.1. Classification (NCBI taxonomy): domain Eukaryota; kingdom Metazoa; phylum Arthropoda; class Insecta; order Hemiptera; family Pseudococcidae; genus Pseudococcus; species Pseudococcus jackbeardsleyi. Next base: position 23,376,369 of record CM076239.1, on the reverse strand, counting down.
ATCCGAGGAGTACGATACGTAATCGTCTCAATATTGAAATGAAACTAATGCAGAGGTAAGAGAGGAAAATGTATCGAGTACACTATCGTCTCGACTGATTTGAATATGCTGTAGAATTTCGGCTCATTTATTTTAAACGCGAGTTTATCTCGCGTGTGTCAGAGAGCTTCTTATGCTGTTGGAGGATTTCTACGTGTATTTGCGAGAGTGTATCACGTAATAGAGGAAAAAACGCGAGATATCGAAGGAATATTCAATTAGATACACCAGATAAGAGAAGTTTTTTTTCGCGCTTAATTGATTCCGCGTTGATTGGATTCGTCGGAGTTGAAAATTAAATCGTAGTAAAACGTAGCACGCCGGATTAGAATTTAGAATTGGTATTTTCTCCCATTGTAGTGGAATTAGTCAGTGATCGGATTTCGATCGATTGGGCAGATGGAGTCCGAGCGGAGGGAATTTTTAATCCGGAATATTTGAAGGAAAAATACATTAATGGGTATTATTTCTAGCAAGTTTTTTTCTCTGTTGAATGAAATTGGGTTTTTGTGTTGTTTTTTTTATGGTGTGTGAGAATTTTTATGGAAGGGTTAGGGAATGTTTTGGTATGGATTTTAGAGGTGATTTGTTGGAATTGGATTAGGTGATGCTAAATAACTTCATCGTCGTGTGGAACAGAAGTTCTGATTGAATTGAAAATTTTATCTTTGAATTTTTTACATGTGTAGTTAATGGGTTGTTTATTTGGAAAAAAATGGAGGGATTTTTGGTTTTGTTTTCTATGTTTTGTTTTTCCATTATCTCGATTATAGGTAGTGTTAAATATGGCTCCTCTTGTGCTATGTAAATTTCGCTTCTGTAGAGAAATTTTTGGGATTTATTGATGGAAAATTCTACATTGAGGAATTAGGAACCATTGATCATGATTTAACTATGATTTTTGGGTTTTTACTAACGTAATTGGTAACACTGATACGTGCGATTTTTTTGAATGATTCGTTCGAAATACTTTTTAAGATGAAGTGTTCTCAAAAAGTTGAATCGAAATCGAAAATTTTTCAGTTTTGAAAAAATTGAATCTTTTTTGGAAGAATCGTTCGCGAACGATTTAATTTGTTCTGAAAAAAAAACTAGTTTTGAACTGTTGGATTCACTTCAGACTAGTTTGGTGATGTTTTCGTTAAATCGTTCACGACTGAATTAATTATTCTCTTATGAATCGATTTTGAAATGAATCGTTCGCGAACGAATTGTTCGTGAACGAGTAAATCAATGTTTGAGAAAGTCGTTCGCAAACCAGTGGTTCAATTTTTGAACCATCTATTCCACTCTTCGAATATCATTCTTATGTGAACGAATGGTTGATTCATGAAAAAGTGAGTCTGTTTTTGAAAAAAATGATTTGTGAACGACTGAATCAATTTTAGCATAAATTTTTTTCGAATGATTAATTTGTTAAGAATTGATTTGATTGTTGAGCGAGTCATTCGCGAAGTGGTTCGAAATGATTCATTTGAGCTATGAACTAGCTAGCCGTTCGCGAACGAATCGTTTGCCGAAGATTGGTTCAATTTTCGAATGAATTGTTCTCAGATTTTTCATTTATGAACAAATGATTCGTGGGAACAAATTCTTGAGGGGATTTTTGTGAACGAATCATTTGCGAACGGCTGAATCAGTTTTTGAACGAATTATTCTCGAATGATTTAGATCTCTGAGATAATCGTTCGCGAAAGAGTGAATTGAATTTTTTGAACCAAATGGTTCGGAACGATTCATTTCGGTCATGGACTACTAAATCGTTCGCGAACGAATTGTTTGTTGAAGAGTGATTCAATTTCCGAACGACTATTCTCAAATTTTTCACTTGTGAACGAATGATTCGCGGAAACAAATCTTTAATGAAATTGTTCGTGAACGAGTCATTTCATCATTTGTGAACGATTGAATCAATTTTTGAACGGGTTGATTCTCAAATGATTCTTTTGGAACGAATCGTTAGCGAACGAGTGAATTGAATTTTTTGAACCAAGTGGTTCAGAATGATTCATTTAGGTCATTAACCAGCAAATCGTTCGCGAACGAATTGTTCATTAAAGAGTGATTCAATTTTCGAACGATTTTTTTCAAATCATTCATTTATTTGATTCACAATACGATCATTGACGTCATTTTTTTGACAAATTCGTTCGTGAATGATTCAAGCTGATTCTCTAAATATTTATAAATGATTTTTTTGCTTTTAAATATATTTTTTTTTAAATCATGAAAGATAAAAGATTAAATTTCAAATTCTGAAAATTCATCCCCCATCGAATCAGTGTTGCCATAATTTTCAGCTATCTAAAAATCTCTGCAATTCAATTTTCAATTCGATTCTAATCAATTCGTTATTTTTTCGTCTCCTCTTCGTAAAAATTATTCGACACCTCCAAAAATCATATCTGAAACAGACCAGAAAAGGGGGCGGGAGGATATCACTATACGAAAATTTTTCTAAAAAGATGAGAACCGAATTCCGTTGTGCCCTTAATAGTAACTCATTTTCATTGTGTTGTTTCAGATGGATATGAAAACAGTTGGCGCTTTTTACTATGAGAACTTTGTAAGTGATATTACTAACCTTACATTAATCGTAGAACGATAAGTTGCCGGTGACATTTTCTCTCACCATACTTATCATTTTTTGTGGTGTATGTGACGTTCTCTATCTCTCTCTCCTCTCTTCTTCTATAACGAATCGAAATACTTATACGTTTTTATTAATCGCTTACGTATGTTTTTTTTACCATTGTTGTTTTTGTTGTCGTTGTGGTCACTAATTAACCACGTACACTTATAGAATGTATTGTATAACCGTATTGGTCGTGTCTTCGGAAATTTATTAACAAATTAGAATTATTCTGTATTCAAATAGCGAGTATAGTGTTGTATTGGCTAAATGTACGTATGATCTAGGTACACGATTCGTATGTGACCGTTCACACACTTATTTGACGCTGATTAGTTTTTTTTTTCATATTTTTTTTTAATCACTATTTTTAATCAGGTTGCTTAGAGCTTTGCAAATTTTAGGGTGAAGGTGTACGTAGGTTTAGTATATCGAAATATTACGTATGGGAAGTAAAAGAAACCCTCGTATGTGTATTTTGTACGAACGCATTAATGTACTGGCTTATTGACGCTATAATAAGGTTGCAAAAATTATTTAAGAAACGTAATATTATAAAGGTGCGAAGCACAGATAAGGAATAAGGGATCAGGGATGTGAAAAATATGGTTCTTCGAAACGTGCTTAGATTTATCATCGTAGTAGGTAATTAGGTATATATTTTCAGTAGCGTGTAAATATTTTCGTCTCTTATAAATACCAAATTAGGTTTATTAATATTAATGTATCGTATTTACGTGTATATAGCGATTCATTAGGTAAACAGTATTAGGTTATACGATTAATTAATATTAGAGCCATTAAAAGTGTTAATAACTGGTTCAAGTACGCCACGATAGGTGTACGTACGAGAAAAGGTGCCTTAAAACCTACCTATATATCTGCGTATTATAAAATGTTACAGTATGCTTTACATATTGGCTATAGGAGTATTATAGCCTATGTTAGGCATTATTCGAACGACGAAACGCTTAATTAATAATTACAAAAGATTAACGACGCGGATGTTTTACGAGAGAATGAGAGAAGATCGTTTATGATTGTTAAATACGCCTCGGGTAATATACCACTGTATACGATAGGCCAAAGAAAGACGATTCGCTGAGACGTAGTATATTGGAACTTTTCTCGCTGCTCTTCATAAAGAGCTACGTCGTAGAACTCCAAAAAGGAATTTTCCGTGACGATGTAGTTCAAATTGATCGGCAAAGGGTGTCGTGTGGCTTTTTTCCAAATAATAAAGAAGCGAAAGTTTGAGGATATTTTTAAAAGGTAGTTTTATTATTTCGTTTTTCTGGACTAAAGTCGTCAAATATTTGTCCTTTTTTTCTCTATAGGGTTGGTTTTTTACGTCGTACAAAAGAGGAAAAGATGGAAAAAATGAATAAAATTTGAGATACGAAAGATATTTAAATTTGTATATAAATGAGATCAAATAGAACATTCGGTTAGAGAAATTCCCAGGTGTACGTTGTTCGATGTAATTTTTCACGGTTGGAAAAAAATTTCGTATCGATTTAGGTGTAGGTACCCGTAGCCTACTTGGTAAGTAGTTGTATTTTTTTTTTGCGGGTCGTCTTTCTTCGAAAAGATGTTTTCGACGAAAATTGTTTACCCGAGGCGGTGAAATGAGATGGTTGTTTGGAACGAATCGTTGTCGAATGGGTTTTTTAAGAGAAGAAGTTTTGATGGGATTGTAAGTAGGGCGTGGTTTGGGTTGTTGTGATTGATTTTACGAGATAATTGGGCGATCTGTGGGATGATAGGGATTCGTTTGTTTGTAAAGAATTTGGGTGTATTTTTTCGGTTTTGATTATTATGTGTTTAATTAAGGTGAGTATTTTTTTGGAATTTTTGTTTGAAATTATGGGATTCTGATTCTGGAAGAATATTATTAGTTTGGAATTTTTTTTTTTGAACTGAGTGCGTTTGGAAATGAAAAAATATTTGAAATTTGAGAGGATATAAATTGTTAACAGTTTTTTTGAGCTTAATTTTGTCGATCGAGAAAGCCATATTACTCATTTTGATGAAATAGCATCCGATGTTCTGAATGTTGCAAGATGTGAGATTCCAATTTTTCGGTCAGTTCATTTGCTCCATTTGAATTATTTTCGGACAAATGAATTATTTTTCGGAAAACATCTAAATTTGTCTATATTTGAATTTTTTGACTTTTTTTTTTCGTATTTTATGGTTTTGAAATTAGGATTTAAATACCGAGTAAAATCGTCCATGAATTCGAATATTTCTCAATTGAAACGATGTTTTTTTCCATGCATCAGTCGTGATTGAAAAATTCATCAATGTTTTGAATTTTTGAGAATCAGAATGATTATTTGAAATGATGTTCGGATTTATACCTTGAAAAAATTGTTTATTCGTTTGGTCTACTCGTTTTTCATTTCCTAGAATTTCGTTTTTTTAAAAAAACATTCTAATTTCAAAAAAGTTCCGGCTCATTACCTATCGAAACATTCATTTTTTACACTAGACAAAACGTTTTCATTACAAAATTTGTTCAGTTTTTAGCGTACAATCCATTTCTTCGATTGATTTAATTTAATGTTTTTTTTTGTGGTCTTTCAATTTTAAATTTAGACAAAAAGTCGTGAGAAAGAAAAATTGTTCAGTTTTCGAAGTACATGCCATTCATTCGCATGGTTGAAAATTAAGTATGATGCCCCTGCAATTAAGAGAGAAGGTCTTTTTTAGGTGAATTTGATCCAAAAAAAAAAGAATTGTAGTCGACTCCGAAGTTCACCTGGAGTCAGAGAGCTAAGAGTCAAGGGTCAGAAATTGATTCCGGAATCAAGGTTGAGGTTAGATTCTGGAGTCCAGATGGATTCAGGAGTCGAAATCTGAAAGACTGCAGAGTCAATAGTAAACTTTTACCAGGGAATATGAGTTTGCTGCGGAGTCAAGAGTCAAAGTGACTACATTTCTCGCAAAAAAAAAAAAGTACGAAAATGTCTAGGAAACCTTAGTAAGAATTTTCACTTTGTAAACATAACTAATCAACTTTCAAAGAAACAGATTATCTCCAAAATCGATTATTAATGAAAAAAAAATTCAGGGTGTCCATTTTCTGGAAAACCTGGAAAAATCTAGGAAAGTGGAAATTTTGTAAAAAAAAATCCTGAAGAAAGACGAATCATTTGAGAAGTGTTTTTCTGTTCATTTTATAATATTTTTTTTGTCCTCGTTTCTCTCGAGCCAAATTCTACCTTTTCTACACATTTTATATATTTTTATTATTTAGCATTTGTCAACCATATTGAACGAAAAAATTGAAATTTGAATGCATTTTTTTGACCATTAAAGTATGCATCTTCCTAAAAACTTATTCCAAAAATACTTGATATTTTTGATTTTGATTGTGCCTTATAAATTATACCTCAAAATTAGTAATTTTTTCCATTTTTCTCTCTATTGTAAATTGGTTTTGAAAATGCTCTTGTTTGGTTTCAAACGTGATTTTCTTGATAAATTTGGTTCCATATTTCGATCAGGCTGGACGAATTTTACTTTTTAAAAACAGAAAATTATAATAAATCTTTATTGAAAATGGGAATAACGACTGAAAAAAAAAGTCGAGTATTTTGTTTCAACAGGGTGTTTAACAGGTCAAGCTGGTTTGATAATTCAAGCTTTTTTCCTTGCGGCCAAGTTGGTCCTGAAAAATCGAGCTTTTTTACTAATTTACTCAAAAAGTCAAGCTTTTCAAAAATTTCAAAAATCATAAAAGTTCCATTTATCGATAAATATTGAAATTTTCTTATGAAAAAGAAGAGTATTTTCGAAGGAGGGTCAAGAAAGCAGGGCATGGGAGTCGACTCCGGAGTCGGAGTCAAACTGAATCCAAATTGACTCCGACTTCGGCTTGACTCCGGAGTCAAGGAGTCAAGGTCAAACGTTGACTCCGGAGTCAAAACGGAGTCAAGAGTCAAGGTCTGAAATTGACTCCGGAGTCAAGCCAGAGTCAAGAGTCGAGATCTGAAATTGACTCCGGAGTCAGGAGTCAACTCTCTATTTTGACTCCGGAGTCAAGCCGGAGTCGGAGTCAATATGGAGTCAGTTTGACTCCGACTCTTATGTTTTGATCACAGTATTTAGGACAAGGCATAACAGTGGGAGCCAACCTGACTCCAAATTGACTCCGGAGTCAAGTCGGAGTCAAAAGTCAAAGTCTGGAATTGACGCCGGAGTCGAGTCGGAGTCAGGAGTCAACTTTTTTGCTGACTCCTATGCCCTGCAAAAAAGTGATTGAAATTTCCTTTAAAACGAATATACGCAAGAAGGGGTCGAAAATTTGGGGTTTGTTGTCAAAAAAGTCACGAAAAGGTCATGCTAAGTTGAACTTTTTTATCAAAAAATTTTGTTAGACACCCTGTTCAAAAAATCACGCCTCTTCAAGTAATACATAGAGCTCATTGCAGTACCATTCCCAGAACACATAAATGGTCAAATTTCGTGTTTTTGATTTTATTTTCCCTACAAAATTTCACTTTCTTTTCACTCGAACACTAAACACTTCATTTCTTTTTCCCTATCACCCCCTACCCTCCGAAAAAACATTTCAAAAATCTTGGTACCTAATCGATTTTGAGGCAATTTTTAAAAATTTTTATTTCTTCGTCTGTTGGTAATTTTTTCAATTTCTAATCGATGAATCTTGATTTTTAGAAATTCTTTCAGAAAAACTTATTTTTGATTCTTATACGCTCAAACCATTGACGAAATGGAAAAAGTTGGACGGTCGATTTCCGCCTTTTTCGTAAAATCTGTTTTCATTTCAAAAAAAGCTCATCCTCACTGAAATAGGAATTCATATTGGTAATGAAAAAGTCATGCATTCGCGACAAAATCTAAAAATCCCCCCCTTCTTCAAGTTTCATAAATGTCATGTGTAAAAAGTTTGGATAATTCGTAAAAAAAAAATGATTTGAAAAACCTGAAAAAGTCAAGGAAAATCACCTCTGAAATATCGTAGACATCAATAGAAAAACTAAATCGATTTCAACCTCTTTAAAAAAAAAAATCCATTAGTAAGGCTAATTTTAGCCCGGAAAACTTGTAAAATACATACGAAGGTAATCCGATAATAAAGAACCAGTTATTATATAGCCCCGCGTTTACCTATATTAAGGAAGCTTACGAGCAGGGAAATAGACTGGGGATAGTTTTCTAATTATAAAATTAGCTTTTAAGACTACCATCCTAAATAGGTGTACGATTAACGTATTATATTTGGATTTTATGTAATTAATCGAGTAGTAGGTATTAGAGCTCTGAAACTCTATAGGTATATTTTAAACGTGGTGTAAATGACGTACATTTTACCTACCTATACGTATAAGACGACGAGACTAGAGAGAGAGAGAGACACGTTACGATAATTTATACGATACATAATTATAATCAGTAAACTCGGTATAGGTATACTTAATAACTTGATAGGTAGGTAAGGTATCTCTAGCCTATACAAATAGCTTCCTATTTAAAATTTTAAGCTAATTTCTACTCCGGTACGCTTGATTTTCAACCACATACTAATCCGTTCTGTTTTTCTTTTTTTGCGATTCTGCTTTTGCCAGGCGTTTCCCGGTATGGTACCTTATAAACGAGCAGCCGGCGACAAATCCGGCGTACCAGTTTACCAACAAAGCGCGGCGACCGCGTACCAGCAACTGTTGCAACCGTTCGTGCCTGTGTCATGTGAGTACCGACTACCACCTTCGTCTACCGCTTTTCCAACCACCGCTGCAACTGCCGCAGCTTTTACGGGTATTTCTTTAAACAAACAAAACCTCCCGCAGAATCCTGCAACGCCTCAGGCGGCGGCGGCTGCTGCCGCGGCCGCGGCGGCCGCCTCTATGCCTCGTTATCACAATACCACCGCCGGTCAGCTAAACCAGGCGTTCGCGCATCACTTTTTCCCTCAGCTGACCGCCCTCCGACCGTCTATTCCTGGTTATCCTCCGGTCAGCATTGCCAATCATCCGGCGCATGCCGCCGCCGCCTCATCCCATCTATCCGAACTTATCGCTGCTGCGCAATTCTCAAATCTTACTAACAATAATAGTACATCAATTAACAGTAATAGTAACGTTAATGCCAATAGTATAAACAACAATAATAGCAATGCTATCAACAATAGCGCCGGTAGTAGTAATAATAATAGTAATAATATCAATAGTATTAATAGTCAGCCCGCCACCATTGGAAATAATAATAACGAAGACGATTTGCAACCGTATAAGAAATTAAAAACCGTTTAAAAAAACTGATTTTTCCGTTGCATCGTTTCATGATCTTTCGTTGTTTTCGTTTGTTTACGTTTTTTTCGTTTTTTACTTTCTTTCGTTTTTTTTTTTTTTCGTTCAACTCGAAAATTTTCTTCATTCGATGTTACTTACGGATTTTATTGTTTTATTTTCATCTTTGGACGATGATGATACTCGCACATCTTTATTATACACGCACACATCGACTACCTCCTATTCCTTATCCTTACCTTATCCCTTCGATTGATACCTTGTTACATAATTGTTTAATTGTGCGCGTGTTGATTTTTTATTATTTTCAATTTTTTGTTCCGATTATTGAAACGATGACGATTTTGAAAATAAGAAAATAAAAAAAGTTTATATTTGTAATATATTTTCTTAGTATGTTTTAATAAAATTTTTAAACGAGGAAAAAAATGTGAAAAAAAAACTTTCGTGAATTTTTATGTTATTTGTACGTTTCATTTTTTTCCTCCCTCGCAACGGTTCGTTGTGTAAAAATTCTCGGACGAAAATTTTTTCCAGAGGTTTTTTTTTTTTAAAGCAGATATTTCTAATGGTAATTTTTTTCTCCTCTTTTAAATGGATAATTTTAATTTTTTTTTTAATCGATGAAGTTTACTCGATACACGTACGCGATGAATTTTGAAAATTATTCCTTTACTTTTTGTTCTTTTTGTGTAAAGAATTGCTGCGCGTTCATTTTACATCATTTTTCTGTGTGGATTTATTATTTCATTTTTTTTTAAGAAAAAAAAAACACGCCAAAATATACAACTTTTTAGCGACGCTTTTATTTTTTTTTTGAAAGTGTTTTTGAAATATTTTTCAGTTGCATAATTTTTTTTACTATTTTTAATGGCGTTGAAATAGTGTGTTATGTAGGTTCGGTCTTGTTGGGTTTTTTTCTGTATTTATTTTTTTTGTTTTACTTGCACATAGCAGCGGTTACGGTTCAGTCTTTTACCGCAGTTTTGCTAAAAATAATGAGAAACCACGATAATTACTAACATTGCGAAAAGTTATCTTTTTACGCCGCTTTTTACATAATTCTGATACACGTACACAGTATTGTGGTGTTGCCGATATTGTATTTGTATTGGTTTTTCTTATTCGAAGTTGTTGTTTTGATTGATGAAATTACACACACGCTCAGGCTGGATAAGTTTTTTTTTGAGGATAGGAATTTATTGGTGAGATGTATAGAAGAGCTTTATGCTATTTTACTATGTAGTTGTTGCTTCTGATATTTCCTACATTAATGGCAATGTTCTACTGTATTTTGTGTTGGATGGCTACTGTTGTATGTGTCTGTTAGTTTCACCATTTTGTAATACCAGCTGTTAAGTCATACCTGTTATTTTTTTTTTTCAATAGAAGTGTTATGCCAATTTTTTTGCATTCCTGTGTAATTCCATTCGAAGAGTAATAATATGAGAATTTTGATTTTTATTCCCCCTACTTCCTTGTAATTTTTTGTTGAGATGATGTGATAGTGTAAATATAGTGATGATAAAAGAATAGAAAATATGAAGTTCTAGATGAAGCTTGGTGTGGTTCTGTAATGAGATAAGCGGAGGTGATGGTTTCAAAAGGGTATTTCGAACAGCGCCATTTTTTCAGCCTGGAGCAGATTTATGGTGCTGGGCCAACATCGCTTGGTTAGGTCGAAAAATTGTGTATTGCGTTAGATTTGCGGTATTTACCGAACCGGAGTGATTTTAGGATTTTCAATGATCTCCAGTTTATTATTTATTAGATTGTGTAATTGCCAAGACGACGCAAGATGGATTGAAACCGTGGTTTTTCCCACCCAATCTGGGATGAGACAATCAAGAAAAAATATTTGACAAGAAAATTTACATCAGAAAAGTGTGGAAGAAGTTGAAAAATGAAAATGTTGTAGCGAATGATGAAAGCGTTATTCAATTAGCTGTGGGGAGAATGGTGTTGAGGTAGAAAGGTGTGGCCATTCTGACCTTGTGTTACAGAACTAAGTAGATAGGGTGATGAGTAACCACCACCCAACACTAACAAGTTTTATGCTAGTGGGTGGAGTTTGTAGTCCCACCTGCTGCTGTGATGTGAATGCATCAGGTGGTAGCAACAAAACAGGTAATGCAATGGGGAAGAAGTGAAGTTCGTTATGTGAGACAAAAAAGGGCGTGGCCATCCCAATCCTATCCAAGCAAATAATTTATTCAATAGGAAAAGTGTCCTACCAGTCCTAGGAGAATGAGTCTCTGCTAAGCAAGTTTTACACAACTGTGTGGCGTCTGTAGTGGCATTTGCTACTGTGATTTGAATGCTTCAGGACTAGAAAGTAGAAAACTAAAAAAATCATTAAGCGGAGAGAAAACAAATTATATGGTATGCTATTTGATGAGGACAAAAATATGGAAGTATCTGAAACAGATTGTTGAGAACCAATGAGTGATGATGCATTGTTGAACTGCAGAGCTGCATCTGCTCAGATCTCAAAGAAAAAGAGCTTGAAGAAATGTAATTTTTCAGCATCCTTATTATACGTATCATAAGATTTAATATTTTTCCACTATTCTGTCATCAATTTAGGGAAAAAAGTATTACATCTATTCCATATGCTAAAAGAAATTTCATTATAATCCTATTAAAGATGATTTTCAATCTAGTAACCCGGGAGAATTAGCATCAAAAAATCGCTTAAAAAAGAAATATATGTTAGTCGAAATTTTATTGCTGAAAAAGTTTCTATATGATGTCCAGAGTATGTGGTAAAAACCCACCACCCCCACCCCTATTGCTTTTTGAGGGGGATGGACCCCTTGTGGGAGAAAAAATTGTTTTGCACCGATTTCGCTCAAATTTGGGTGGAAGGTTAGGTGGGTGTAGAAGTACTCCCAAAAAAATTTTCAGGTCCCCCCGACCTCAGGGAGCTGAACCATCGCTCCCCAAAGTTAGGAATTTTTGACAAAAATGAAAAAAACCTAGTATTTTGAGTATAAAATCACCCCATAATATCAATTTTGAAAACTTTTATGATTTCTGTGTACATTTTGAGATGACGAATCCGACTAGCACATCAACTTTTTCATTTGAGGTGTTTAATCACCCCTACGGCCCCTTCAAAGTATACAGATCGTGTTTTTTGAAGTAATTTTTAGCTGAAAAAACCGCGATCTGTATACTTTGAAGGGGCCGTAGGGGTGGTAAACACCTCAATTGAAAAAGTTGATGTGCTAGTCGGATTTGTCATCTCAAAATGTACACAGAAATCATAAAAGTTTTCAAAATTGATATTATGGGGTGATTTTATACTCAAAATACTAGGTTTTTTTCATTTTTGTCAAAAATTCCTAACTTTGGGGAGCGATGGTTCAGCTCCCTGAGGTCGGGGGGACCTGAAAATTTTTTGGGAGTACTTCTACACCCACCTAACCTTCCACCCAAATTTGAGCGAAATCGGTGCAAAACAATTTTTTCTCCCACAAGGGGTCCACCCCCCTCAAAAAGCAATAGGGGTGGGGGTGGTGGGTTTTTACCACATACTCTGGACATCATATAGAAACTTTTTCAGTAATAAAATTTCGACTAACATATATTTCTTTTTACAAAGTGCATTTCTCCTGGGCTATAGGTAGTACTCCATACTTGAATTTTTCAGCGGCAAACAAAAATTTAGTGTAAACATCCAAATGCATAGGGTAATAGGTTCCTCTATTGTCTCTATTAGTACATTTTTTCCAAGTATTACTCATGCCCAAAATTTTTTAGCGGCAAACATATAAAAGGAATAGTAAAAATCCAAATCTCTGGGGTTGTAAGCTCCTCCATTAGTACATTTTTTTTAGGTGCTTCAATAGAAGTTTTAGCAAAACTCGGCAAAAGAGATTTTGAAAATCAGAATTTTTAAGACGAACCACACACAGCACTAAAACAATAATGAAAAATAATTCCTATTAAAAAACCTAGAACTTTCAAAGCAGTAAATAAATTTTTACGTACGTACGTGTTTTTTTGTCTGTAGAGTAATCGATTTGTAGCTTTCTATTTCTCTTTAAGCTTTTATTCTATTATTTGGATTTTAAACGTTCTTATAATGCATTTCTGTTATATAATCGTGAATAACAATTAATTATTAATTTTTTTCTCTTTTTTTTTTAGCATAGAGACATATTTTAAATTTTCTTCTTTTTTTCCTCCCCTAATTTACAATGGAATGCAGAAATCGTTACAAGTTTTTGTAAATATATTGCAAGAAGTTTTTCTCTGTTCATGAGGAAAAATATGCATTACAAGTTTCATACGTATACTGTGATAGCGTTCGTAGTCTAAGGTTATACGATGTCGATTTAATTTAGGTAGCGATTTTTGCATTCGAGTAAACGATAAGTTTTTTGTCCCTTTTTTTTTGTTTTGTTTTTTGAAATGTATATGGCTGAGTTTTTACAAACGTCGGTACAAGATTGGTTACCGGAGTATGAGAGATACCTTCAGCTTGTGTACATTTTTTTGATGTGTAATTTTGTACTTTTTCCGTGTATACTGTTTATACGTTTCGTGTTTTATTTGTCTATATTGGCTTTAAATTTTAATATTTACCTTTGATTGCACGATTAGCGTATGAAATTTTAATTTATATGTGTACTAAATTATTCAAATTATTTTAATAATGTTTAAAAACTGCTAAGCAGTATTTTAATGTTAGATTTTATTATGTATAATGCCAGTGACAGACTTTTAGGATGACCTTTACTCTTTTTTTTCTTTTTTTTTTTTTTTTCAATTTTTGTCTCTTTTGTAAACGAGATCTGATATGCATTTGCGAAATCTTTAAAGTTTTTAATTTTTTATGGGTAATTGCGTCTCGGATGGGAGTTTGTTCAGAGCTAGGTTTATTTCAAGAGGGATTGACAGAATCTGGTTTTATTGCAGTGGTAGCAGAGATTTTTTTATTTGTATAAAAATAGGAAAAACAATTTTTTGGAAAATGTTTGAAAATTTTATGAAGTTGTTTTGAAACAAAAAAATGTCATGAGCAGTTTGTTCTGATTGGTTTGAAATGGCTGAAGCAGAAAAAGAAGTTTTTAATGTGAGAATTCATCAAAATTCTGTGGTATTGATGTAATTGAGAGTTTTACAACTTCCTTAAATTCAGTTGATGTAGTCTTAAAGAAAAAAAAGGTGGGATGGGGAAAAGGCAAGAAGTGAATTTTTTTGGATTTCAGTGTTCTAAATTAATTGTTGAATTATTTTAATATTGAAGGGGGGATTTTTCTTTATGACAGAACATTATGATTTGAAATTTGTTAACCATCGCTCTGCTACCATTACAATATTGATGTTTAAAAATTATGCAATTTTTTAGAAAATGAAATACTTTTAGCTAGCTCATTTGCATTCAAATAATCAGAACAAAAGAAACCAATTTATAAATTTGCTGCAACAATAGCAACTAGACTCATAGTAACGTCGAGTTGGATAAACATAGAAGCAAAACCACATGTGCTAGTGTTCTGTTTTGCATCTACGTTTGTAGATGTCTATACCTTTATGCTTTTCATAGTTTTTCATTTTTTTCGTCCAATAGTTTGTCTAGCTATAAGTCTTTATTTTCACTGTTTTCCCTCGTAGTGGTTGCCGAGTTTTTTTTTTTTCATTTCAAAATAGTGTGTACCTACACCATAATATCGATTGCGTGGAAATGGGAGTGTAAATTTGAAAAATTTTAACATAACTTTTGAAAATCGAAACAATCGGCTGATTTTTTTCTGGAAAATGGGTTTTTAATGCACGCTTATAGCTTTTATAATAAATATATACGATATATTATTTACGAACGAATTTATATACTATATTAATACATGAAATATTAAAAAGCTTGGCTTGTAGAGGTGACGCAGTTTATTTCGTATTAGAAAATTTTTAATTCTTCCGAAAATTTCGGGTCCTTTGTTTATTTTTTCCATTTTATTTTTTAATTTTCTTTTTTTGCTGCAAATGTATATCTCATCTCGGCTTCTGTTTGATTTGTTTGACGATAATATTGAAAAGCTTTTATTACACATGTACCAGTATTTTATTACCTATGTACGCTATGTGAGTATAAAGAAAAAAAAAGAAATGCATGTTCATAATATCGAGTTTATATTTTTTTTTCGAAGTATACCATATCATTCGCTTTTACGTTTTCGTCTCTTTCTATCTATCTCTCTCTATTTCGCTCTTATTTTCCTGTATAGAAGTGATACTCGTCTAAATGCGATTCCATACCTACTTTTACCTCTACCTGCCAAAAAAATAGGCGTTGGCGTCATTTTTCCTCATCGTGTTTATACATACTACATACGTGACAGATGCACATTTCTGTATTCCTAAAAGCGTTGTTTTCTTTACTTCTTAGATGGGTTACAGTGAGCTTATTCCTAAGGTGTAGTGCTATACGAATTAAAAACTTCTCTTACAAGCCTATACGTATCGCTTGTTTTCGTTCATGAACTAATAAAGCCATAACATATTGCCGCGCGGTAGACATATAGTACGTGATGCAGAATTTCCTATTCGTGTCCAGGTTCGCGTTGTTGTTTTTTGCCGCTTGTGTATGGCGTATTTTAGCGACAGAGGAAAAAAAATACAGTGTTTTGTTGTACCTTTTTGTGGAGGAAACCCCTGGAATTTTTAACAGATGTTTGCTTTTTGCGTAGTCTTACTTATGTAATGTTGATCTGTTTACTACACATGTTTACAGGGTGTCTTGGTTGCAGCTTTCAACTTCCATGTAAATTTTAGATAGACTCAAAATTGTAGGTATTGGTGTAAAGTGGTGTTGTGAATTTTGAGATTTGAAGGGGTGGAAAATAATCTCTGAATGGTATTTAGATGCAGTAAAATATACTTGAAGGGTATGTGTGGTTCTCTAAAAATTTTGAATGCACGAGTTCAGTTTTGGTCTGTCCCTCCTCTCACATCAAATCTGAGCTTTAGCAAGCCAGTTGATGCTCACATAATTTGGATTGATTTCTGGTTACATGGAAGTTTGGAAACTGATAACAGGACACCCTTGAAGTACTTTGCACAAACAGTATTAGGAGCTTAATCCATTTTATAATTGGTTTACTGGCTTTTAAGGAGACTTGAGTATTGTAAATAAAAAATAATGATTACACTAAATTTTGATTAATGAAAGAAAATAAACTAATGCAGTTTTTCACGAAAACTGAGGAGAATACAGCCAGGAAATTTCCAGGAAAAAAGAACTGCTCGAAAACTGAAAGAAGTACTCCATGGCTAAAAATTGCATTGAATTCTTTGAAATCTCCTCTATTCAAGTATGGAGTTTAGTGTGGTTTTCTTGAAATCTATGGGGATTTTATTGCTTGGTGATAATTTTCCAAAGAGAAGATTTTTCGCTTCACCATGCTTCTTTTTGGTGTGAAAATTTGTAGCTCGGAAAGCAATCTGGACCATGGAGATGACAATTCAGGAATTCAGCTGATCATTGCACCAAAAACATAATATAGATGAACAACTGAAAAAAAAAAAACCTGTGACATGGACATACAAATGGAACCAATTCGTTCGTTCAGTAAATTGGGCTGTTCTGCGAATTTGCTCCATTTGTAAAATGTTTCGGCTCTTTTTCCATTGCTCATCTTTAAAATTTTGATCCAACGTTCAGCTGGTTTCTTGAACTGTACTCTCCATGGTCCAGATTGCCCTTCTAGTCGTGTACTTTTATAAATTTCGATCTTCCCGACAAGGATTTTTGCACCAAACAGAAGAATTGGGTGAGTGAATTGTGTAAAGAAAAATCTTTTCCTTGGAACATTTTCACCTCATGATCAAATCTGTGCCAACTTTGTACCTGAACAGAGAAGATTTCAAGATATTCAGTTTTATTTTTATCCATGCGAATGCGATAACCCTCATAATTTTTGAGTTGTTGATTTTTCTAGAAACTTTCTGACCCATGTGTAGACTTTTCCATCCTGTGAATTTTTGAAGTATTTTTAATTTCATACAATTTTTTCATTTTTCTGTTTTACTTGTTACCTCAAAACATTTTGTTTTGTGGTTTGGTGAAGTATATACCTACTCTCTAAAAGTAATTACATTTGAAAATTAATGTTGAAACATTTTCATAACGATTTTTACAAAACCAATATCATGTCAAATATTCCAAATTTGAATCTTCTTCAAATTATAAGGTAAAAATGTAATGAACAATTTTGTTGAGCATTGATTTGGTATATATGTGAGCTTGGATGTAGAAACCATCGTTGAAGGCCAAAAATTGGTTTTTGAAATGTGGATCACTTCTTGATTCTACTGCTTCTGAAAGGCCCATAATCAGTGTCAACTCAAAAAGCAATACATATTTGTCCTCTAAAGATAGTTTCTGTTTCTAGGCTCACATGAGAATCTCACCATAAGTATATAACTTCTTCTGGCTATTATGATAACAGGTAGTCTAAGTTAGGATTTTCAACAAAAAATTGATGTGTTTCTGGTTTCTTAAAAAAATTATCTTTGATCAGTATTGAAAGGGTCAAGGATGATAATATTGTGATTTAATCAAGGTTTAATGAACATGAATTTTCAATGATTTCTGATCACCTTGAAGTTCAGATACTTAATCCTTTCAATTTTGATCTTAGCTAAAATTGTATGCATAAATTATTATGCGAGGGTCAAGAAATCAACTGATTCAGAAAATCATCAAAAATCATAAAAAATTGTTCCCATCAATTTTTTGGTTTAAACAAAGGTGTTTATTTACAATTCTTCCGATTTTTCATTTTCTAGAGGGACATTTTGGTGATGCAGTGCTTGAGCCAAGGTCTCCCTCTGAGACTTTATTGATCAAAATTTCTAGAAAAAAAAAAAACCGCTCATGAAGATTTTAGTCAAGAACCTGAAAAGTGAAGAAAAGCGTATGAATGACAAAATGAAACATTTGCGTTTTGACTTATCAATTCTCTGTTTAATTTCATTATTGATCAACCATCAAACCACGCAGTGATCCAGTGGTATCCTCTCCTTGTTTTTTTTAAACCGAAAAAAAAAAAATGACAAAATTATACTCAATACTCCATCAACCTCTCACTTCAAAGTCAGAATATGCAAAAAGTAAATATCTCCGTCTCACCCTCACCAAACCCAACCTAATTTTCAAATTCTCCCATCACCCTGCTGTCACCGCAACCATCCATCGTTCCCTACACACACGTACACCGCATCAGCAATCCACCCCCGGGGAGGCAGGGGACAATTTGAAAATATCACGCGAATAGTCGATTTGGTCTGATAATGGCGGGAAAACGCAGTTTATCTCCGCTGGCAAACATAATAAGATACTAGCTCTCGATTGCGTGCTGCGATCGCAAAACGTTAACGAAAGATTGATGAAGTACTTAAAGAACTCGTGTGTTGTAAATGATGTAAGAACTTTTACACGCAGCTGTTGAACTTTAACGGTGATAACAAGTGTCCTCCACTAATCAACCTATACCATAGTCTCGTTCAAGTCGCCCCAGCAGAGAGTCTTAGGGGTAACATTAATCATTTACCTTTTAAAACGATAACCATCGCAAGTTTAACCATCGCGTTATCATGGTGGCCGTCCTGTCCTCCTTTGGGGTTCATACTTCGTTGTTGTATCGAAATTACCTGCCTACAGTTCGCCATGTGTTTCTTATAACCGTATTAAGTTGCTAGAGAAGACACCACGGATTGTAATTTGTATCAAGTCGATGGTCTCTTGTCACCGAAATGACTAAAGTTGTCTGCAAAGAGAGGTGGAATAATGAAAAACATCCTAATTCACCTTTTCCTCGACCTTTTAATGGGTATTCCATCGTTAAACAACGATTTTAGTGAAAATGCGACGTTGCCAATAATCGATTTCATTCTTAAAAATGATTCTGTTGCACGTTGTTGAAAATGCTGATTTGGGTATTCTCGCAAGTTTAAGATAATTTATTAGTTGAAAATGAAATAAATTCGTATAAATTATATGTACCTACTACCTTAACTTCTGTTTTTAATTCCTTGATGAGGTGGTTTTGCAGCAGCAATGTAGATTGAAAAATTCATCGAGCTTTCAAATACATACATCAAATGTGGTAAATTTGAATCAATGGAATTGGGAAAATTTCAATCAAATATCTTGTCAAATTCTACTTTATGGATTACACTGTACATGCCCCCTCCTCCCCTCTCCCCCTTACATCAAGATATACACGAGATGAATAAATTGAAAGAAATCTTCGATTAGATACCTCGCCAAGAATTTGATAAACAGATCAGTATAATTTCAGGCACTTTAATACCCTGGTACAGCCCGAATTCGAGTATTTTAGGATATGCGACGTTGCCGCATTTAGATTAAAGATCCATAATCGGACGAAGAGTAGATAAGCTTGGTAGCGTATCCCTCTACCCTGTCGATATTGCGATGTTATGTGTAGTTACCACCCCACCACCTACCACCAGAAGCTGCAGAAATAACCTAATTTTTTTTCTAATAAATTCATATGCATTTTACAGGACATTAGTTGCGTTTTTTTTTCCTTTCGCCAATACGATATCGTATTTATTCGTTAGAGTGGTTTTTTTTTTTTAGATTTTAACGAGGAGATTTATGGTATTTGCTGTCTATGGTACACGGATTATAAATAAACCACCGCCACAAATATGTGTTAAGCTTTTGAAAATGTGATTCGTTTTGTATCTTTTTTTCGTACCCATTTTTTTTTACTTTCAAATTGTTGTAAAATGTAACGTAATTTGCTTTCATTTCATTGTATTGAGTTTGATTCGATTCCCGCTGGAAACAGACTAAAGTTCAGTTGGTTGTCGAGTAAATCACTACTAGCTCGTAATGCAGTCTGCAACAAGGTTGTTGTGTGACATTAATGCTTTAATTTGAAAAAAAGCATGTTTCTCTGTATCTGCTGCTTTGTTTATGCACATGCTTGAAAATCAACTTTGCTGTGGCCGCTTTTCAGGTATTATCATTTTTTTCTCCCAAATCCGAAAAAAAAGGTAACTTCAACTAGGTCTCTAAATTCGTCGTTTCAATGTAAATACCGAAAAAAATTGAAAGAAAAATGTTATTTTATTAACATGTATAAATAGAGCGAATATGCTGTTAACTTTATTGGCTATTTAAAATTGTGTCGGTTGCATGTATCTCAACGCTTAGGCTATTGGTCGTTTTGGGGTGTTTTAAAAAATCGAGTTGAAGTTACCTATTAATTAAATTAGTATATAGATTAAATTCGTACGTTATATATTCGTATGCTAGATACTTTTTATAGGTTATTTTAATATTAGAAATTGAAAATGATTAAATTCGTGTTATTTATTTCGACTAACGTTGTTTTTTTTATGTAAATTTACAGTTAGTGCAGCACCTCCAGGTTTGCCGAGATATTAAGAGCTGCCTGAGCGAAGAGTTGTTAATGAATATTCAGCCTTATATTGATGTATAACTGAAGGTAATTTTCGTTAGATTTTCGTAACCTAACTTTCCCTAATAGTAGCTCTATTTAATTGCTAGTATAGAGGATTCGTTTATAAAGGTGTCTGGTAGTATTTAATAATTCTAAAGAGTACTAATAAGGATAATTAAGTGTACTTACGTCCAATTAATGAATAGGATCTCTATATAAAGGCGGACAAAATTAACGAATTTTCTTTTCAACGGTGGAATTTTCATTTAAATTCTCGAAATTGCTTTTCAACGAAATAACATCAATTAAGTACTTAGTTCGGGTTCGAAATTGAAAAAATTATCGATAACTAGTATTAGTTTTAATCGGTAATTAACATTCCGTTTATCTGATTAACTTATCGCGATAATGCAAGTTTTTAAATAGGAAATAAAAAGATCGAAGTTGCGAAATCTCTTGTCATAATTAACTAGTGATTTGAAAATCCTAATTGAAGTAGATAATGGTAAATCTTGTGTCTGAGGAAAAAGTCTATTAGGTTCATGATTTTTGATATAATACATATACATTATATTTTAATTCTCCTCACTCTTCTCTCCATCTGTTTGAATCGATTTTTACTCTTATCACATGTAAGCAGATTGAATTTTTACTTGGGATACGTTTTCAGAAGAGGGGAGGAGGAGGGTAAAATACATAGGAATTATAGTTATCTCGACAAATATCACTCTCGAAGGTTTGAAAAATTCTATGATTATCAAGCTTGCGATTTTCCACTACCTCATCTTCTCTTCTCATGTGTTTTTTTTACTCCTTTTAGTTATTCGATCTTTCTTTTTTTTGAAAACTGCTCAATTTTAAAAAAATTTGAAGTAAATTGAAAAAAAAATCATAGAAGATTTTCTATTGGTCTGAAATATGTCATAAATAGATCTGAATTTCTTTGAAAAATTATTTCAAAGAATCAAAAAATTCTATCAGTACGAATTTTTTAAATTTTTGTTTCACTCAAAGTAGATTCCATTTTTTTCCACTTTTCCCATTCTGAAAAAAAAAAAATCCTATAAAAAGAAGGTCATCATTTCCATTTTCTTTACTGATAACTACAATTGTCTCCATTAAATGCCAGATATCTTTGTCACTCGTCTAGTTTGTCCTTGAGTGTATAATAAAACGAGGAAAACCTCAAAATCTACCTTTTCTGGCATTCCCTTTACGATTTTTTCAGTCCTTACAAAATTTATAAAAAGATTTCAATTCTTTCAATGTCTTCATTTTTATTTTTTCAATTGCTTGCGTTTCAATTTTTTGTCAATCGAGCTCAATTTTAATTGGAAATTGATATTTGACTTTTCACGGATTTTTCAATATTTTGCTAAACTTTGAGAAATAAAATTTGGATAGGTAACCTGTTTTTGTAGGTACTTTGGATTGAAATTGAGAAAAGCCAGTCCTAGGGTTATTTTGAAGGACGTATCATTTTTTTTTCAATCTAAATTTTTCTATTTGAAAAAATATTATTACTGTTATCAGCTGGTATTTTTTCTAGTTTTTTTTTTGAAATGATTCCTTTTTCCTGAAACGTTTTCATGTTGTAAAGAATATCAAAAAGAAAAATTTTACAATCGAAATTTTTTCTCTCCTCCCATCCCCCTCCCCTTATGCCTCTAATCATTTGATTAATCAGCCTTCTTTCGGAATTGTATCTATTTATTTAAATTGTGAACTAATTTTAATAAAATATACTTCTATTTAAAAAAAAAATCGATGAAAAAATGTCACACGTTTTGTGGTTAAATGAAAAATTCCAAAAAACAAAAAATTTTGAAACTGAAGCTTTGAAAAATTATCTTTTTAGCCTTTAATTTTTTTCAAGTAGGTAGAGGATAGAAAATTTTGAGTAAAACAGATAAATCATTTAAAAAGTCATGAAAAAATCAATTTTTTATCTCAAAAAAACTTTTTTGGTTCTTGTAACCAAATACCTATAGAAAAAAACTTCGAAAGAAAATTTTGAATCGAAAGCAATAAAATGGTTCAAAAGACGGGATATCTTAATTAAAGGAACCATGACGTATTGATAAAATTCGAATGAACGTTTGTATAATATTGAGATAGAAGAGTGAGCAAAAGGAATTAATTTTTGTTTGAAAAACACAACTGCATTCTTGCCTCAAAAGAGAGCTCCTCATTTCCTTTTTTACTCAATATTTTTCCAATCATTAAATTGGCAGATAGAATTTCAAAAAATTAGTTGGTACCGTCTTTTAAGTGATGAAGGCTGAATATCCTCCCAAAAATAACAATTTTAATTTTAAAGGGGTTATAAAAAATTGAAATATGCAGTTTTATAAACATAATTTTAATTTTTCTCTCAATTTTTCAAACAACCATCTTTAATTTTCCAAAAAAAAAAAAAAAAACACAGATCAAGAAATGTTATAATGATGTGAGCCTGGATATAGCAACCCTCCTTAGGGATCAAACATTGGTTTTTGAGTTGATCTTTGATTCTACTCCTTTTGAAGGGCCCAAAATCTGTGTCAATTCAAACACTAAGCTCACATAATTATAACATTTCTTGATTTTTTTTTTTTTTTTTTTTGGAAAATTAAAGATGGTTGTTTGAAAAATTAAGAGAAAAATTAAAATTATGTTTATTTGCTCAATTGAAAAAAATTGGGGAAATTGAAAAAACCGAAGTCCAAACTCCAAAGTTATCATCATAGTTCAATTTGAATTCATATCGATTTTTCCTTTAAAAAAATATATATTATTACAGCGTATTTAGAAGTCAAATTCGAGACACCCCCCCCCCCCCGCTTTCCCCTTCTCATCGTCTAATACGGTAGATATAGCTCCAAAAATAGGTGGACCCAGCGAAAAAGGCAAGTAAAGGTTTTTTTGCTGGAAATGGTCTAGGACCATGCCCTGAGCAACATATGTCGACCCGGCCGTGTCAGACCCTGTGCTCCCCTCTCCACGGTGGATTAAAGCCCCCCAAAATGGGTTTTTCGCTTCTCCTCCCTCAAATATTGATTTTGGGGTAAAATTAGCGGGGTAGTTGTAATCTACACCGAAATACCTACAAAATGCTTTTTTTAAAATTTTTCTAGCGTCAATGGGGGCGGACCTATGACCATTCAAAGTTGACCATGTTTAGGGGTTTCATACAAATATCGCAGTTATATTCGTTGTAATGGATGAAATGCACCGATTTTGTGATTTTATCGCGTAAATATTTTTTTTTAGTATCCCATCGTAAATTTTCACATTTTCCCTCCCCTCCCCCACCCACCCCTCCCCCTTCGAATTACGTACCGTGGAAAGTAGCCAAAAAAACCAAACTTGGTATGGTTAAAACCGATGATTAACAAAAAATTTCAGGATCATCACCATGCCTGTGATTTTTATACAGACGTGGGACAAAATTTTTGGGCCCCCTCCCCCTCCCCATTTTTGAAATGATGCAATTTTTACATTATGGGTGTCGATTTCATATGAATTGAGGTTGTTGATTACGAATATGATATTACTTTTGAAATTTGACGATAAGGAAGACCTTTTTCACCTCTTTTTGATGTGAAAAAATGAATTATTATTTATTAATCAGTCAAAAATTTTATATTTTTCAAACCAGGTATTTGGGAATGTAGTCAAATTTTATAGAGTTAATTAAAAAGAATCTTCCGAATCACTATCATCCATTTGGAGACATCTTTTGTTAATGAATTGGAACAATCAACTCCACAGCAATTCTCACATCTACTCGAACATTGCGAACCTAGAAAAAAAAATTGTTGAAATTTTCTGCATCTGAATTTTCGAAATTAGTACATAAATGTGACGCGCCATGAGAAACCGACCCTTAAGGTGAAAAATGAAATTTCGCGAAAAACGCCAAAATATCAACTTTTCAACCTATTTTTGCGTTTTTCTCAACATTTTATTTTTCACCTTAAGGGTCGGTTTCTCATGGCGCATCACATTTATGTACTAATTTCGAAAATTCAGATGCAGAAAATTTCAACAATTTTTTTTTAGGCTCGCAATGTTCGAGTAGATGTGGGAATTGCTGTGGAGTTGATTGTTCCAATTCATTAACAAAAGATGTCTCCAAATGGATGATAGTGATTCGGAAGATTCTTTTTAATTAACTCTATAAAATTTGACTACATTCCCAAATACCTGGTTTGAAAAATATAAAATTTTTGACTGATTAATAAATAATAATTCATTTTTTCACATCAAAAAGAGGTGAAAAAGGTCTTCCTTATCGTCAAATTTCAAAAGTAATATCATATTCGTAATCAACAACCTCAATTCATATGAAATCGACACCCATAATGTAAAAATTGCATCATTTCAAAAATGGGGAGGGGGAGGGGGCCCAAAAATTTTGTCCCACGTCTGTATAAAAATCACAGGCATGGTGATGATCCTGAAATTTTTTGTTAATCATCGGTTTTAACCATACCAAGTTTGGTTTTTTTGGCTACTTCCCACGGTACGTAATTCGAAGGGGGAGGGGTGGGTGGGGGAGGGGAGGGAAAATGTGAAAATTTACGATGGGATACTAAAAAAAAAATATTTACGCGATAAAATCACAAAATCGGTGCATTTCATCCATTACAACGAATATAACTGCGATATTTGTATGAAACCCCTAAACATGGTCAACTTTGAATGGTCATAGGTCCGCCCCCATTGACGCTAGAAAAATTTTAAAAAAAGCATTTTGTAGGTATTTCGGTGTAGATTACAACTACCCCGCTAATTTTATCCCAAAATCAATATTTGAGGGGGGAGAAGCGAAAAACCCATTTTGGGGGGCTTTAATCCACCGTGGAGAGGGGAGCACAGGGTCTGACACGGCCGGGTCGACATATGTTGCTCAGGGCATGGTCCTAGACCATTTCCAGCAAAAAAACCTTTACTTGCCTTTTTCGCCGGGTCCGGTCCCCTATCGACCGTATTAGTCCTTTTAAGAAATGAATAGAAAAAAAATATTGATTTCAGTTTTTTTTTTTTGAAATAATCATTTTTATGTTTTGGATGGTATTTTTATTTTCAGAATTCTCTCCTCTCTACGTCCAACCATAAAAACTCTACTTATATGCGTTGAATTTTTCAAACCCTGAAATTTTTACGAAAATTTAAAAAAAAATTGAATTCATAACAATAAATATAATTTTCCTTTCTCGGAAAAAAAAAATGAACCTTCAGATTACATCTTTCTTTGTCTTCGCATTCCACATCTATTTCGACCTCGCTGCTGAAAATTCCAACCCCATAACCCACCAAAATTACCCATTACTTCGAAATCACCACCTTAAAATTTTCGTTTGATGGAAAAAAACCTCGCCTAATTACACCCTTCTTTACCTCCGGCTACTTTCTATACCAATTATTCGTCCAGAAAACAAAGCTGGCTACACTGTTATCTGCTTATCGATTTAATGAATGACAAAGCTAAAGGCTCACGAATAGCGAGGGTGTTAGCGGAACCGGAGCGGAGGGGCCATACCAGGCTGAGACCGAAGGGCAGGAAGGCTCTAAAGAATACGAGCTTTTCGGAATTAAGCATTGTTTATAACTTCGTTAGATTTTAAATTCGGATAAAAAACCCAGCCGGTATTGGATTTAAAGCCTAGATTTGCAAATGCTCCGCTGCCCCATCTCCGGCGGCCTTTTTTTACCGCTCCAAGATGGATTTCACTTAATGAGTTTTTTTCTCTGTTTACTCGAAATGGAATTAATGCGAAAGAAAAAATATCAAGAATCTTGGTGTATTTTTACCCCCTTTTTTCTTATTTTTTTCCTTTTAATTTACATTTTTAAATATTCTCGAGCTTGTTATCGCTTTCGGATAATTTAGTAATAAATTTCCTTTTTCTTTCAGATTCATGTTCGTGAATACCGAAAAAAAAAAGTTTTGGTGGAAAGAAAAAATATGGATATATAGTATTCTAATTTAAATATAATAAGTTTTAGTGTCCTAATTCCTTATGATCTGTTTCTTTTTATTATTTCTTCTCTTCTTTATTATACTTACTAAGTAATTAAAGAAAAAAAGGAAAAACCCGTTTTTAAATGATGAAAAAAGTATTTATTTATAATGATTTTATTAACATTATATTACTATTATTATTACTATAATTATCTCTTTGATTATATAAAAATAAGTAGGTAAAACGTTATACCTATCTGGGTAGCGTTCTTTATTATTTATATAGTTTTATGTAGAATTATTTATGTTCCTGAATGTCCCACAGTTGCGAATTTGTTTGGTACTCGCAACTAACCGTATTTTTTTATCAATGTGATAATGAAAATTTTGATTTGTAACCTGTATTATTTACTTATGTTTTTCTTTTTCTTTTTTTCCTCTTTTTTTTTCAACTATTATTATTTATAAAAACGTTTATTTTACTTTTTTTTTTTTAGTTTTAAAAATAGTATTTTTGTTTTTGTTATACTGCCACCTCTATGAGAATATTTTTTTTAAATTCTAAACTAAAAAATCGAACAACGTTGGGTTGCGAGGAATTGTACGAGAATTTTTATTGTTATTATTTGAATTTTTTTATACGCATTCAGTCGACGACGAACGAAACGATGGAAAATTTTTTCTAAGGCCTAATTTTCGATTTACATATTACCCTTTCGTTTGTACATTGTATGTATTTTAAACGTGGCATATATTTATGCTGGTAAATGTGATGAATTTAGCTGGAAACTGGAGCACAGTGAGGTGGTAGTATCGTCTTTTTTTTTTATTGAAAAAAAAAAAAGAAATCTGGAAAATTTTCATTTTCCTGGATGAAATTTACTTACCACGACGACGTTTTATCTCTATTTATCTCTAGATATTGTGATCGAAAGAGATACGTACATTGTGATGCATTACGAAAGTTGCCTCGCATTGTCAAACTTTCCGATGTGGTTCATTCGATTACCGAAGAATCTTCCGGTCGACCCTGTGAACTGATCTAGTCTTCAGTTTTCCATACGTAATTAAGGTGTTGGTTTTTATTATGAAATTCTCTCTATCTCTCTATTATTGATATACTTATTCTCGTTTGTTTTTTTTTTCCTCCTTCGAAACACGTTTCTGTCTCTTCTTTCTCTGTCTGTCTCTCTGCGCTTCTATCATCACAATTTTACATGACAAAATATTATACAAAATGAAGGTATTTTGTGATTGTACGTTTAGGACTTTCGCACAAATCAGTCATCACTATTTGTATTTTTAAGGCTCATTTATATACTTATATTTTTTTCTCATTTTTTTCTGTTTTCTTTGTTATAATTTTTTTGTTTAAAAAAGTATTATTTTGTGTTACTGATTTTTTTTTGTGATATTTTTTGTAGTGTTTTGTGTAATGTGTAGAGTTTAGTTGTAATCGTCATTATATAGTCTTCTTTTTTTTATTATTTTTTTATTTTTCTCTTTCTGTCTCTCTATTTCTCTTCTTTTTTTTTCTCTCTTTTATGATTTTTTTTCCGTCACCTTTTTTTTTCGTTTTTCGTTTTTTCTCGTTTTTTTTCCTTTTTAATTAAATTAGGGGTGAAAGTCATCACTGTTGATTTTTTAGTCGTGTGGCGGGTTTAAGAGATAACGTAGATGAGGGGAGGGGGTTGGGGTAGAAATTGAAGTTGGAATTTTTTTCCAATTGTTATGGAAATTTCGGAATGGAAAAGATAGGAAATTATTGAAATACGGAAAAAAATTCGATAAAAAATTTGATTGAAAATTTATGGGTTAAAATTTGTTTGTTGAAAATTGAAAAATTGTTAAATAATGAGAAAGTTTGAAAAATCACCCAAATTCTATAAAATCTGGAGGAAAATATGAAAATTATTTGATTATATTTTTTCATAAAAAAAAAAAATGAATATTGATCAATTAGAAAAAAATCTTCAACAATTGAAAGATCTGCAAATTTTATCGCGAAATTTCTTCAATTTACATCGCTGAAATTTTAAAATTCGTAAAAAAAAACATCAAAATAGGTATCCACGAAAACGAATATTTGTCAAATCTCCTCTTTCCATATTTTCTCACATCGAATCGATCTGCTGAAATAACCCCCTTACCCCTTGCGAGGTCCTGTACCTCGATTAAATCCGCCATTTTGAAAATTTTCTTCAAGGTCAACACCAAGCAACAAAATAGTATTCCTTATCCCTCTCTGTCTCTATACTGATAAAAAAAAATTGAAAAAAAATTACAAATTGTTATATTTTTGTTATTTTAATTAATATTTTCTTCTTTTTACTGTGTTTTATTCTATTCTTGTTTGAAAATTTTTAAATTTGTATAAAAAATTTTAGTTACAATAATTTTTTAATGTTTCGAAAGTATTTTTTTCCTTTTGTTAAATTTCAATAATTTTTAGAATATGGAAAAAAAAGCGGTAGTTTAAAAAAAAATTGTGTATAAATCTTGTACATGACGTTTTTTTAAGTTATGAAAAAAAAAAAAGTTGAAGTTATTTTTTTCGTAGTTTAGATGTTTTTTCCCCTTCTCGTACTTCGGTTTTGAAAAATATGTTTTTCTCGGTGTAATTTACGGGCCAAGTTTAGCCAGAAATTTATTACGAGTTGGAAGTTGCTCGAAGGTATTGCCATGTTGCAAGGTTGCAAATAAAGTGATAAATTTCGGATAAAAGAGAAACCGATGAGAAACTTGGCCGTTTTTACACCGGTGTTTTTAGTAACTCGTAGTGTGGAAGTCAATCGAGTAGAGTTATCGTGTTCCCTGCCCCCACTCCCCTTACCCGAGTAGATTATTTAATGAAAATACTGAAACGTGGAAGCTCGACGTGCAATGTTTTTCATCATACATTCCATATTTTATTAATTACGAGTTATGTATTTTGAAAGATTTAAATTGGGAAAGCAGCAGGCCTGACTCAAGTTTCCATTATTTTTGTTTTCGATTTGTTTTCCCTTCTGATTCTCTCGCCCTTCTATGGATTATACACTTTCGTACACTATTGATTAGACTTTATGAGAATTTTTCTTTCCTCCTCTGTCTCAGCTCCTTTCGAAATACATAAATTTTGTTGATATTTTTATTTAATTATTTTTTTTGTCCCGTTTGATCATTTTAAATATAAGTACGTTTTACCAACAAGATCGTTTTATGTTCTCATTATATATTTTACGAAAAATATGTATAATTTATACGTTGAATACGAATTTTTTTTTTCTTATAGTTAATACCATATATAACGGATGTGTAATGTATATTTTTAAGTCTTTCAAGACATAAAGTATAGATGTGGTATGACAACTATAGTTTCTCACCAATTCGACTACGGACAGCATTAAAAATGCGTGTAATTTATCGTTTAAACTTATATAGTGTTTTAATGACGGGAGATCATTGTATCGTAAATTTCAGATTCTATTCATAAGATGACGTGTTACTTTTAATGTTACAAAATAATAAATGTCTCTGAAACAGATTGACGTGTTGGTATTTACGTGAATTCTCGAGAGGAGTTTGATGAAGGCTGATGATGGAGGTGATTATTCAATTTATTTTGGTGAAAACAAAATTGGATTGGGGATCATTTAACAAAGATTCCTCCTTTACCAATATCTCGTTTTCTTGTCATATTTTCATGAATTTTTTTTTGTCAAAGGAAGCTAAAAGATATGCTCAAATCAAAAGGGTGAGGAAGGGGGGCAATAATTGTCCCCATGAGGTCGAGGATACCTCGTTCCTCGTTAAATGCTGAATAAATATCTAAGTACCAGCTTTTTGCATTCTTAATATAATTTTTCATAAATATTTCCACGTTTGTGAAATATCCATATATTTTAAAAATTGCTGTAAAAAAAAATCACGCCATTTTCTTATTCATTTTTATTCGAGTTTGATTCTTTTGATTACATTTTTAATGTTCAACTTCGTATATGCAGAATCAGAAAATGGTAAGTAAATTATACCTAGTAACAACTACATCCTAAATTTCTGGAAGTACCTACTGATTTACATTTTTGATGTTCAACTTCATTTATGCAGAATCAGAAAATGGTAAGTAAATTATACCTAGTAACAACTACATCCTAAATTTCTGGAAGTACCTACTGATTTGCATATTTTTTGAAGCTGTGGAAACAATTTAATATTTTTATTATAAATTTTTATTACAAAGGCGGAGACAAATAATGTTGAGGGGGCCAAATATCGTCCCAAAAATTATAAGTGTGCAAAAAATTAAATTCGGGTACCTACCTATTTGGGGTAACTTGAACAGATGAGGAATTTAGTTAAATTAGAAATGAATAAATCTCTTTATCTTAATAGGTACCAGGTAATCTAAATCATGATGTACCTGCACCTATGAATAAAATATATTTGTTGGGAAAAATATGGGGGATTGGGGATAACGTGCTAATTTAAAAACATCTTATGATTGTATATTATAGTTGGAAGAAATATTTTGAGGAAAATCTTAAAAGTTGAAAATGTCTCAATTGTAAAACCGTTCAAGCAGGTAAGTGCAAAATTGATTTTTTACATGAGAGCTAAAAAAAACGTGATAAAATTTGCATTGCGCTTATGGGGCTGCATTTTGAGGTTAAAATTAATACTCAAGGTATAATTATTTTTACATTTTAATCGACCCTGTTTGACTTCTTTTGACCCAAAACACTAGAAATTTCAATTTTAAAAAAATGGCTTCTAAGGTTTAAATTGAAATTAATGGGACGAAATTTGAAAAAAAAAAAAAAAAATAGAGTTGAAAAAAATTTGATTTTTGTTCAAAATGGGTTGTATATTACTAGAAAAAAAAATTAGATTCAATTGGATCTGAAAATGCGCCATTTTTCGGATCCAAATGGATTCACTCAAATTCGAATTGATCCAATTAAAGACGCTTTCCCCTTTGAATTGAGATAAAATTTAATCCAATAGAATCCTTTTAAATCTTTTCAGATCTTTTAAATCTCTTCTAAACTTTTTGGATCTTTCTGGATTTATGTAATTTTATAACTCCATCAAATTTGTTATCCCATTGGATCCAAAAAGATACAATTAGATCCAATTATTTTCAATTTAGAGAGAAAATAATGTCTTTAATTGGATTCATTTGGATTTATTATCATTTTGTATCCACTTGAATCCAATTTGATCCCACAATTTTTCAGATTCAATTGGATCTAATTTTTTTCTCCCCAGGTAAGTGCACAAAAATTACGTCATTTTTAGGTACATCTATACAAAAATTAATCAAATCGAACTGTTTTCATTCCTGAAAGATTTAGATCCGAAAAAATAGTAATAAAAACATACAAAGAAAATATTCAGGATGCCACTGAGAGGAAACTGGACGGTTTCCCTGCCCTTCCAATGTCTATTGTTGAATTAGGTACTCGATAATTTTTCAACCTCAAACCAAGTACTTTTTATTCTTCGCCTTTCGCAGACACGTAGGAACAACACTCCGACGAATTTTTTATTTCATTTTTTCAAAATTATCGAATTCCTTGTGTTTCGACGTAGTGTGTTTATTTCTTTACAGTATCTTTCTGTGTCATGTTCGCTTTATTTTCAAGTTATCATTTTTATTCAAACTTGAAAATTTTAAAAAATATTCATATTTGTCTATCGGCTTAATAGGATAATGCGATAAATTCTTAGATAGTCAACCATTACTCATTTTTTGACTCTGCGATAATTTTTTTGATAAACGGAAACAAGATATAAGTAAATTTAAGTCGTATTTTGATTGTACCTACAATAATTTTATCAGACCCAAAATTTTATTCATATTGTAAGAGTGGATTTGTTACAATGGAAAAACATACGATGATGTTATTTATTTTGAAAATTACACTTTGTTCATCTGCACTACGAAATTCGGATATAGAATTATATTATTCAAGAGTAAAAGGACCGCTTTCATGGGATATTTTCCATTTCTACCAGCCATTAAACCACCTAAACCCGGACGAAGGAAAATGGCCCCAGGTACGTGTTATACCTTATCACAACTATTAACTACATAAATAAAAATCTCCTCTTACGAGCCACGGAAAATTCGAATAACGAATCATATTCAATTTTCATTATTCGGATCGCACATTTCAGTATTGGAAATCTTCGAAATGTAAATGTGTACCGTACAGGGACAGCGTACCTAAAGTCGGAATAGGTACATAACTTTGCGTTAGAGTTTTTAAGTACTTCGTTCAGATCTTTATGTAGGGAGTCCACCACACTAGCCTAAAAAAAGGGTGCCATTTAAATGCACGACAAAAGTTAGTGTTTAAACGGGATAAAATACAGATTGAACGACAGAAATAATGGTTCAACGACGAAATAAAGATAATTGATACTAAAAAATGAAATGCACGACAGTAAATGTGAGGAACGACAGTAATAAATATACACGACGAAAAAAATTGAGGCACGGCGAGTAAAATATTTCAAACGATTAAAAAATATTTTCAACGGGAATGTCCCCACGACAGTTATAAAAAATGTTAACGACACAAAAAATAGAATTTCAGCGACGAACTATTGCACAAATGATGCAAATTTTACTTTAGATGGGCGACCTCGTTTTCAAAACCAATATTTTTTAAAAAATTTGAATTAATTTTATGAAAATTGGTAGGAAAGTACTTTGGTTATGTTTTGTTGATTTTTAGGGGTGTTTTGAAAAAATTACTCTCTATCATTTGTAAAAATTGAAATAACTAGGTATTTAATTACTTCAATTTCATTTTGAAATTATTTCAGTATGGGTATTTGATATGCCATTACCCCTCCCCCCTTCCCAAAATCATGGTGGTACTTTTTCACTAGAACACTACCTCTTTTACCAAATTTTGGTGAATTTTTCAAAAAAAAGAATGGAAGCATTGTTACGATTAATACGTGGTACTGATACAATGTTTGTTGCTTTTTTTTTCAAAGTGAAGTAGTGCAAAATAGTTGGCATTTTTTTTTTTTTTTTTGATAACTAAAGGATTCAATAAGAAAATTGTTTCGAAATTTTTAAAATTAAATTTCTTGAGTTAAAAAAAAAAATCGGTTTGAGAATATTTTCGGCGTGATAAGTATAATTTTTTGTCGCTTAATAAATATTTTTAGCGTGATAATATTTAAATCTGTCGTTACAACTTTGTCGTGCATTTTTTAAAAACAGTCGTTACCAGAATTAATCTTGTCGTTTTTTTCTGTCGTGGAAACCTATATTTTCTGTCGTGCTGTTATATATTCCCCCTAAAAAAATTATATGAAATAAAAACTGAGAAATAGATAGTACGAGTAACTATTTTTTCCTTGCGCGATAAATAGACAATGTGACAACGATTAGGGAACCGGTCCATGTTCGGTACCCTTACCCTTACTATTTTTTGCAATTTCGCTCTGATGCCTGAACTAGGAGCCTGCGCCGATGCAATTTCAGTCGGAAGCGGCTTGACAGATTTTTCCACCGTGGCTGGCCGGCTAGCCGACTTGAGCTGATGCTATCGGCAGCGCATAAAATTTTCGGCAGCGGCGGCTTAGCCGACCAGTTTTTTATCATTTACACAGGACGAATTAATTATTTGCAAGTAGAGTTATTCGAGCTCATGGGGTGTAGTCAAGGGGGGTTTTGGAAGCCTGGACCGCCTTCCCTCTTGAGGTCAAGAATATGGATAAAAAATTCCTTGCTTGGGCATTAAAAAATTCATTTTCTTCAAGTTTTCGCTCTCGCTTCGTTTGGGCATTCACGGAATTATGGTTACTTATCCTTATTTTCCAACGGCACTTTGGGTGCTCGGCTGGGCTCGGTCACTTTCGTGGGACTTGCGTTTTTTGTGTGATTACGTGTCGAGCCTATTTTACGGATGATTTTTTTTTCAAAGTCCACATTCCGAATTTCCGACGTTTTTTTTCAACTTCAAAATTTTTCTTGACGAGGTCTGAATTTTTTTCGACTTTTAAATAATATTTATTTTTCTTGACGAGGTCCAAATCTAAATTTTTTACGAATTTTTTTCTCAACTTCAAAAATCAAAATTTTTGTTGACGTGGTTGATTTTTTTTTCAACTTCAAAATTTTTCTTGACGAGGTCTGAATTTTTTCAACTTCTAAAAATAAGATTTCTTGACGAAGTCAAAATTTTTACGAATTTTTTTTTCAACTGAAGCATAATTCGTACAAAGGGTATATAAGTCAAGAAACTGAAGAAATACAAATGGTATAAGTCTTAAAAAACTGTATATTATGAGAAAAGAGAATTTAAACAAAGTTACATTTCAATTGAAGTTTGGAAAAGTATTTAGAACAAGTCAAAAAATTTGAAGTTGAAAAAAATTTCGACCTCGTTAAGAAAAATTTCAAAGTCGAAAAAAAATCAACCACGTCAAGAAAAATTTTGATTTTGAAGTTGAAAAAAAAAATCGTAAAAAATTTAGACCTCGTCAAGAAAAAGAAATATTATTTAAAAGTTGAAAAAAATTCAGATTTCAGACTTTGTCAAGAAAAATTTTGAAGTTGAAAAAAACTGGACTTTGAAAAAAAATCATCCGTAAAACAGGCTCACGTAATCGCGTAAAAAACACAAGTCACACGAAAGTGACCGGACCGAGCCGAGCACCCAAAGTGCCGTTGGAAAATAAGGATAAGTATTATGACTATGTTAGGTATTCTATGTGCTGTGACAACAAAAACATTTTCCTGTCTCCTATTTTCTCCTGTTTTAATGTTGCCTCAAATAGTTGATAATACTTAATTGCAATTTCGTTCCGGCTCAAGAGCTCCTTTCTCAATCTCAATCATCCAATCAAAAATAACTTTTTCCCTCCATTTATGTCACATTTACTCACACAAACACACACTCTCACCGATCCAGACTGCCTATAAACGTAGTACCTATCTTTATTCCTATACTTGGATTGAAAATGTTATCACTGGATGGAGGCACAAAAAATTGTCAAAATTTGATGTTGCTACCTTTTAGCATTAGAGTGACGACGATATGCGCATTTTCGATTTACCGCGTTCTCGATTAATTCTGGACTCTCCCTGCACTTTTTGGTGTTAAAAATCGTAAGTTGGTAATACTTTGTTTAATAAACAAATACAAAGTATTGCCAACTCACGATTTTTACCACAAAAAGTACAGGGGGAGTCCAGAATTAATCGAATCTGTTTTTGCAGAGGTACGCGGTAACGGCGGAATTTTACAAAAAAGCTGGACCAGCATTTTTGTATATCCATGGTGCGGGACCTATGGACAAAGGGTGTGAATTTCCAGACCACGTGTTAGCATACGCAAAACATTTGAATGCTATAGTTTTTTCTATCGAGCATCGTTTTTACGGCAGAAGCCAGCCAGTAAAGTAATACATGGGAAAAAATGCATTCATTGACAATATTTAGGTTGAGTGCTAACCAGATTTTTTTTGCAGCGGATCAATTATGAACCATCTCAGTACGGTACAAGCCTTAGCAGACATTGCAAATTTCATCAAAGGTAATGTCTGTTCCCTTTGAGAAGAAAACCTTTCAAAAGCATCAAATTTTTCTTTGCTAACCAGCTCATTGTAAGAGTCGCGAGTTTCAAAAGCTATACCTATTAAAGGTTAGATAAAATGAGACACTGTGGTACATATACGTATTCTCCACTTTTAATATGTTTTGTTAAGAATGTTGGAACGTTACCTACAAATGGAAAAATAGAGGGAGTTTAATTTGAACTTGGAAAAAGTCCCATATTATGATATTACAAATAAATCGTGTTAAAGAATTTGACCAAATGGATTGATTGCGTGATTGAGATAGTTTAATATGTGGGTGCTGGATTCCTCTGCAAGTTAACCGCGCTCAGTAGGTAATCCATCCCGAGTACAAGTATGTATGTTTGCTTAACTTTGGAATTGCATGAATAATTTGCTCTGTCAAAAAATCAAAAAAAAAAATCCCTACGATATCAATAAAAGGCTACAAGAAATGTTCCATCCAATGATGCAAACAGCAACTCTCCATCTGTTCTGCTTGAAGTGTTATTCATAATGAACGAAAAGGTAATTTGGTTGATTCTTTGACAGAACAAATTCTACCCCTGCGAGTCTAAAGTTAGACAAACATACATACTTGGGATTACCTACTGAATAGGTGAATGGAGCGCGGTCAACATTGAAACACTTAATGACTCTCTGACTAATTTCTGCGCAATGACTATTTAGATGACACATTTGCGACTGTCACATCATTTATGGGACGTCCTATGTGCTACTTCAGGGAACTAAATCGTCATTTTCCAACAAAATAGCCATAATTGTTAGGTGATTGACATGTATTATATTTGTTAAGGTGTTCCGAAAGAATTTCATTTGCCTCAGGAGATAAAATGGATCGTTTTTGGGTGTTCTTATGGTGGTACATTAGCATCATGGTCTCGACTCAAATATCCGCACCTGATTTATGGCGCAGTTGCTTCCAGCGCACCACTTATAGCAAAGGTTGACTACTATGGTAAGTACCAGGTGCTCGATTAATTCTGGACAGGGTTGTACCGAATCATGCTTTTTTTGATTCGAATCACGAATCACGAATCATTTTCCTAAAAAGTGATTCGTGATTCGAAATTTTCGAATCATTTAATGTATTTAAAATTGTTTTGTTTCCCTGAAATTCTGACACTTTTTGACGTAAATTTTCGGATATTTGATATGGTACACCTACCCTAGTTCAATTACAAAAATTATCAAGTGCATAGAAAAATTCTAGAGAAAGTGGTCTATCGATTGCTGCAAAGCGCAACTTTCTATCTATCTTGGTTGTCGAGTAGCGCTCGAAAGAAAGTGCCGAGCAGAATTCAAAAAAAAAAAATTTCCGAAGAGCATAACTCAGCCGCTGCAGTTTAGAGGTTAGGCAAACATACATACTTGTACACAGGGTAAGTTGCCTAATCACTGTTTGGAAGGAGCGCGGTCAACTATGAAACACCCTGTAGAACCCCACGTAATTTTCAGTATCCGATCGCGTAACGGCGTAACGGATCTACTGTGATGTTCGCCTGCAGCTTTTTTTGCTTGCTTGTATCACTGTAAAAAGTGTCATGATTAAGAAACTTTATTTCAATTTTGCGTTACAAAACCATACAAAAAATAAAAAACCTCGCTCCTTCGGGCCTTACCGTAATATTTCCGAGTCCCCCCCCTCCTGTGAGGGAACAGTACACAGGTACACAACATAGGAATGATAAACCTCAATTTTGGAAAGTAAAAATTTTTGGCAGAAAATTTATTAATTTTTTCAATAAAATATTTTTTAATGAAGAACTTGAAGATATATTTCAATTTTGCGTTGTGTTTTACTTGGTTAATTCAATCTCAATGCTGCAAAGTACAAACCCCACCTCCCTATTCAATTTAACCGCAAAGATATGAAGAAATTGCTCATCATCGGTACTTCTGTTCTACACTTGATTTCCAACCAACACTTTTTGTATAAGAAATTTTTCTTGTACGACCTATGAGGAGAGGAGATATAAGAGTCCCGATGTCCTGGTGGAAGGGGTTTTTGAGAATTACGCTATGATATTATTATGACTTGACTCCCTCCTCTTCCCATGGACCTGCTCCAGGATCTCACCCATTAGCTTTCATTTAGCAGTGGAAATATGATTGAGGGATGAAGTGGGGTGACTTCATAGGAGGGGAAAATGGGGGGCGAAGCATTTTTCACCCTTTTCTCCCTCCATTTAGCCACCCCGCCTGTTTCTTCTCGGTGATTTTTTTTTTATTACATACGCTGAAAAAAGCATTACAAAGCGTTTAATGTAGCGTATTACTGCTGAAATTACTGCTGTAAACAACTGTATTAATATCGAATGCTTTTAATTTGGTTGAAATAATCGCCCATGGACATTTTTTTCAGAAAAAGTCTCATTTTCCTACTATGTGGTTTTTTTTTAGCGTAATCCTTGCCAATAGGGACTCACTCATAATGATCACTTCTACGAAAATTAATGTAACATTATTTTATTTGAGCTTCTTTATAGATATAATACTGTATGAACACTGTAAACTGACTTTCAGAGTATGAACAAATAGTTGAAGAATCGTTGAAATTCTATGATTCGAAGTGTGTTGAAAGTATTACGGTTGGTTTTGAAGAAATATCAAGGGTCATTAACAGTCCTCAAAACTGGAAGAAACTTTCACAAATGTTCTAGTAAGCGCTGTATTCATTTCTGATAAACCCTGCTTGTAAATATTTTGTTCAATCTAACTTTTCTTAATAGTATAGATTATGGTCCATCATTTGAAAACACCAAATCATTCATTCTTCATATCATGCTTAAAATAATAAGCGAAGCAGTTCAGTATGATAATACAAACTTTATTTCCATTCCCGTTGTTTGTAGGATTATAACTAAATACAACGGCACAAAGGTAAACCTTATAAATTGAAATGTAAGAAAAATATTCAACTCAATATTCTTTAAGAATTTTATGTTCCAGTTAGAAGCTTTGAGTGAAATTCGAAAAATGAATATAGGACGCAGAGATGACATGAAAATGGTATTTAAAAAGAGTCAAGAAGATCTGAATAATGCGAAAGATTTTGACTGTAAGATTCTAAGTAGTATAGGTAATATCGTTGTAACTAGTGTTGGCTGATTATCGATTAACTGACAATTCGACATACAGAATAACTGAAGAGACATTAGGTATCTTTTCATCGAAATCAAGTAGATGATTAACCCTTATTCGACACAAATAATACCATTTTCATTTTTTTCTACCTTTTTGTTTTGTGGACGAACATCACCTAGACAAAAATTTGAAAAATAGGACATAGGTGGTGGAAAAATTTTGGAGAAAATTTTAAAAAGATAGATTTGACCTAAAAAAAAAAGTTGTGTTTTTCTTTTTTGGTGACATATTAATTTGAGATAGGTACCTAGGTAAGTACAAAACCATGAAGAATTTTGACAATTTACATTTAGGCATGGGAGTTTAAATACTTTGAATAATTCACTTCACCTGCAAGTTTTACTTTTATAATCCTCTAACCTTACTCACCCAAACAAAAAAATTTCAACTTAATCGGTTGAGAGGGGTTGAAAAATCATTATGAATAACTTTTGGCAGTTGATGTAACATCTCAGAAATCAATTTTGCAATTTTATATTATAGGTAACTCAGGTACGCGCGATGTAATGCTCAACTATTGCACTACCTATTCCCTCTTCTATTGTGCACACTCAGTTTTTTTTTTTTTTAGATTTATTGATATTTTGTCTGTGTTTTGAAATGTAACAAAAAAATGTTGGAAAATTTATTATTATAAAATTACATTTTAAAAATGTTACTGATTCGCATATTTAGATGAAATAAAAGAAGCACTGAAATATCAGCGTTGTTCAGAATTTGGTTATTTTTCAAGCTATACCAACGCCACTTTTTTATCTCCAGTGAAACACTTACTCAGACCAATCGAAAGGGACATTGAAATTGTATGCAAACCATTTTTTGGTTCAAAGTAAGCAGATATTTATGGCATTTTCGTTGAAATCTTTGTTGAACTACCATACCATTAAAGTTTCAGTATTGAAAATTTGACTGAGAAAATTAGTCAAATAAATTCACGATACGGAGGATTAGATTTCAACATTCATAACACGATATTTATTCATGGATCTCTCGATCCATGGTATAAAGCTGGGCTTTATATGAAATCAAATGATTCTCTGTACGAAACAATTTTTATAAAAGGTAGGGGATGATAAATTTTCATCGCTATGTTTCTGGTCAAACACATACTGAATTGGTAGGTATTACTTGACTTGGTATATCTTTTGTTTTTAATTTTAGGGACATCTCATTGTACTGATGCATTTCCACCTACTGATAGAGAAATTCCGGAATTGAAGAATGCCCTTAATAAGGTATTAAAAATACTATATAGTTGGTTGAAACCAAAATCCAGTCCTACAAATTGAAAATCGTACAAGACAGATTCACATTTATTGAAGTAACCTTAATGCTCATTGTGTAATTAGGTTTTACTAACATTTCAATTTTTCCAACTTATAAATGTAAAATAAATTTCAGCAAGCTCTGTCAAATTAATTAAAAAAAAAAAAAACCTCCTCCCATTTATTAAATAGGTGATCCATTAAATACCATTTCTACTCAATTTGAACTCCAAGTCAAATCAATGTTTTAACATCATCTCTCATTAGTCCTAGAACTGAAACTACCGAAAATGAGTTGAAATAATTGAATGCTGGAACCCAATTTGTAACTGGCTGCACTGACATACAAAATTTTTCGAAAAAATTCCAAAATACCTATACTTCTGGTGATTGAAAAAAAAATACATAATATTTTTCGGCGAAAAAATAATCAATTTGAAGTCGATATAAATTCCGCATTTTGGAATTTTGTACCTATTTCTAGGCAAATTAAATTTCTTTACGATTCATCTACAGCTCATCAGCAACCTTTTGATCCAAATTTCGAAAAAATCGGCCCACTGGGAGAGCCGTGATTGAGCCTAAAAAAAACACGACTTTCCTTTATATAATAGATAATCTACTTTAAGTTTAAAATCTGAAAATACGACTCTATTTTGATTATTAGAGATTACTTTAGATCAAAGAATTATCTTAAGGGAGGTCAAAGGGCTTCTCAAATTGAATGAAAATGGCTAAAATGTGCTATTCGAGACCCTTTTCACTGGTTAATACTCCTTTCAGCATGATTTTTAATGTCTGAATTTATTCCTAAAAATTAAAATTCAGTCATATTTTCACACTTTAAAGTAGGTACATACCTTCCTAATAATGGCAAATTTTACATCATTTATCCTAAAATCTTAAATCCCATAAAAAAAGGGAGTTCAACATATGGTTCTTCATTGTTGATGGAGGGAGGAGGTTAAAATTTTAATAATTGCGTTTCTAGTGGAAAATGAACCACCTTAGGTGAAGAGATCTCCGAATAAATTGCAGAAAAAATCATCCAAGTTCATATCTGCAGATCTAAGGATTCCTCATGACACGTACTTGCTGTTTTACAAATTTGCAATCATGTTATATAGAAATAAAAATGTACTTAAAATTTTTTTTTTTGGTGATTTTGGTAATAACTGATGCGATCAAAAATTTAATATTTTC
The DNA here is from genome assembly GCA_038380155.1 of Pseudococcus jackbeardsleyi. Taxonomy (NCBI): domain Eukaryota; kingdom Metazoa; phylum Arthropoda; class Insecta; order Hemiptera; family Pseudococcidae; genus Pseudococcus; species Pseudococcus jackbeardsleyi. The sequence continues at coordinate 23,334,820 of CM076239.1, read as the reverse complement.
AACATTGTCAATTCATACAAAGAAGACCGGAATGCGAAGTTGCTTTAAATCATTACTTAGACTTGTTGCGTGGGTGCTATTTAATAGGATGAAGTTTTGAAGCAACACTTTTTTTTTTCGTCCTACCCAAAAAATTTACCTACAGTAGTACTGTTTCATTCGTAGCCTCGAGTAGTTCTTATTTAACTCTTTTTATATTTCCTAATCAAAAATTTAGTAACTCTGTGATCACGAAAATGATATTTTTTGCTCATCTCAAAGTGTACTGATGCTGAAAAAAAAACACGAGAATTTAAGGGTGAAAAAGTACCCGAATTACTTTGAGTTGCAAATGGAACAGGGCTGGTACATCTATGTGCTGGAAGATATCTGCCGAGTTGAAAATTGGGTAAAATTTTGGTAGGAACTTATCTGTTGAAAATATTTTTCATTGGATAACTGAAAGGAATTTTGTCCAGAAAAAATTCTTACGGATCTCTGAAAAAGTTTTTTTGAAAAAAAAAATGCCTACTGATGAGAAAATTTTTTGAACCAGAAAAATCCACGATCATTAGTTTTTAAATAATACCTACTTAATCATTAATTTTAATATGATCCAATGGTTTAAAAATATTACTGATTACCACAAGTATTTTTCATTTTGATAAGTATGCTACTTATCAAAAAGATAAACCTTCATTTTTGTAGATAATATTATTAAAATTAGGAAATAACTGCCGCTCTATGAAGTTTTAGGCACATGACCAACCTCAGTACATAAGTACCTAATGTATAGCTTCATTAACAACACTAATTCATTTATGTACTTCGATATTCAAACTTGGAATATATTAACGTTCCCAAATCAACTGAATATGAACCAGTAAGTAGGTATTAGGCACTAGGCAGTAGATACTTGGTAGGTACCTAGACACACAATCGATATCTGCGCATTCTACAGCTGTTTTCTGACGTTCGTCGTAATGCAAGTATGTTGATAACGTTTACATTGATTTAAAAATTTCGTTTGGTATGGTATTCAGTTAGAAACACTTGTTTGAATATTTTAGAGAAAAGATCGTTTAATTTCTTTTGATTATTGAATAATCTCAACATCTTCCATGTAAGTACCTAGGTACCTATTAAATTTTAATTTTTATAATAAATCACTCGTTGAGTATAAATATATTAAAATTAATTGGGAGATACCATACAAATTGATTATGTAGATATTCATATCTTACGTTCATATTTTCATTTCAAGGTCAACTTTTTTATGCACCTAGTTTCAGTTATAATCTGTTATAATAACGGTTGCCCGAGTAATCGAGAGTGAAATACCTACCCATGGAAGAGTTACCAGATTTACCACTTTTGTGGAAAAGACCAGAATCGATTCCATATCCAAATACGTGGTATAAATTTCAAACCAAACCTAAAGATGGTAAATCGCTAGCCATAAAAATCGTCGACTTGACTCCAGATCGTTTTGAAGAAAGTATCGAATTCATGATGATGTATTATTTTCCAGAAGAACCGTTAAGCGTGTAAGATCACCATTTATATCGACTCTTACGTAGATTATTATTACTTAATTTTATGGATTATCTGCTTACTTACCTACATCTAACTAAGCCCACCTAAGTACCTGTGGCTGAATAAAATGTTTAAAATGTTTTGTTTTTTTTTTTTCATTTCGATTTCAGCTCCTCGAAACTTTTAGAAGACGAAATTAGTATCCAAGTTTATCAATACGTGCTGAGTAAAGTTTTGGAAAACAGCGTCAGTATATTGGCTGTGCTCGATGAAAACGTACCAAAGCCTGAAATAGTCGGATTACAATTATTAACCATTGCTTCAAAAGAAGATCCTCCTTTGCCAGAAGTAAGCCGATGAATTATTTTCAAGTGTTTATTGACATTGTATTCCAGTACCATGAACGAAGAGGGTTGCATCTCATTATTTTTTAAAAAACCAGTGAAATCTAAAAAAAAAAAAAAGAAAAAAAAAGGAAAAATCTGGATGAATCAGTTCAGATGTAATTTTTGAATTCTTAAAAAAAAGTAAATTTTAGGTGCCTTCAATGAAAGATTAGTCATTTTTAATCCCTCTCTCCAAGATCAAGGAGGAAAAATCTTGAGAAATGTGATTATTACACGTTGTTTTTAAGCGTTTTTTTAATCATGCAATTGAGAAAAGAAATTTGATAAGGAGAAGGAAATAGTGCCTCTGTAAATTTATACATTTTTTTCAGATTTTTTTTTTTAAACAAAAAAATGAGCTTGAAATCGGTTTTGAAAATTTCAGAAGCCCATAAAAATGACGAATATGAATTACTTACCTGAACCAGTGTGTTTGGATGTATTTTACTCCTACCTGAATTTCCATTAGGATTTGGAACGGTAGTACTCTCATAATCCCTCAAATCAATTTTTTACTTTCGATTTTTCCGAAGAAAAAATGACCAATAGGAAAAATGTAGGTACAACTTATCCTCGTTCAGAAAATTTTATGCACTACATATTTGAGGGGCCATTTTATCTGAAGTCAAAAATTCACTTTTTTCATTGATTTTCTATGACGAATTTAAAACAACATGTAAAAAAAATGGATTTCAGGAGTTCAGGACTATGTGTTTAATGGTCACGTAAATCAAGTGTAAAATGGTAATTTTTTAGTTGAAAAAGAATAGCATTAATTTTTGCCTCGTGTGATTTCCTTGCCCCTGACGTTCGATTTAAACCTTAAAACGGTTCAGAGAAGGGTCAAAGGGGTAATCCGGCGGAAAAATTAACACCGAATATTCACCTTTTTGAAAAATTCTGATAAGTACTAGTATCTAATTCTTTTTTTGGATCATTTTGATAAAATTCTCAAAAAACACTTGAATCAGTTTTTTTTTTCAAAAATGGTCTCGAGAAAAATCAACGAAAAAGTGAATTCTACGCTTTGGGTGAAATGGTCATTCAAATAATGTATGGGGGGGGGGGGGTATTTTGACTCATTGAACATGAATCTGCTGTTGGATTTTTCTTTTTTTGTCAGTTGGGTAGTCACTTCTTTTCTTAAATTTCGATAAAACTAGAATGTTGGTCCATTCAGAATTTTTTAGTGTCAGTACCTAGTCTCAAAATCTTAGCAAATTCAGTTGAGTGTAGAATAGGTTTATTTACCATCAACCACAAGTGAGATTTTTATGATTTTTTTTATTGGCTTTTGAATTTTTATAAATCTTATTCGAGGTAATTTTCCACATCAAGAAAAATTTGAAAATTTTTTGTATGTTCAATATCCGATATCTCTTTCTAATCTCCCGAAATGAGCTGAGGATCGTCATTTTAGGATATGGGATTAGAAATTGGGTACCTTTCAATGTATCAAGTCATTTTTTTGGGGGGGGAGTCAAAAATGGCTTTAATCAACCCATTCAGCTTACCTTGCTGTAGCTTTTTTCAAGAAAAACAGGAAAAATTGAAAAAAAATTAGAGAGTTAAATTTTACCTTGACTTTTTGATTCTTTTTCAGGTCCCTGGAGAATCTATACAAAAAATGTCACAAATCTATAAAGATATAAGAATAAATACAGATCCGTTCGAAATACTCGATACAAATTCGTACGTCCACGATTGGGGTTTAGTGGTGAAACCAGAATATAGAGGATTGGACATAGGTTACAACATTTTGCTGAGTTTGGAAAAGCTAGCCAAAGCTTTTGATGTAAAAGGATCTATGATTATGTTCACTCGGATCCAATCTCAAGTTTTGGCTCAAAGAGCTGGATTTAAGTTGTACAATGAGATTGTGTACAACGAATATAAAGATGACCAAGGGCAAGTTATTTTTCCGGTCGAAGGTACCAGATCGTTGAAATTTATGGGTATAAAATACGAGTAAAATTTCTTTTTAATGATTGGATGATCTTTACTTTTATAATGTACTTACTCATTTTTATTTTTTAAATTAATATTATTTACCTACCTGATTGATTATTAATTTTGTATAATTTTTTTAAGTAGTCTTCTTAGTTCTTACTGAATAAATGATTCAGATACTTACAAATTTACCCATTTTCTTGAGATTATAATAATTTTTTTCACGATCTATTTCAGAATGTGATCCAAATTCTTTTATGTTACATAAGTATTAAAAATACATGCGCTGAGATAAAGTAGGCACCTACAGGTCTACGTGATTATTCAAGAATTAAAGTATCTGCGAAATTAATCACAGGCCAGATAAAAAAAATGTCACAAGGTTGCATCAAGATACGTAAAATAAATTCATAGGGATTAAATTTTTTTCCAAGAGTTGAATAATCAGTATAAAAGTGCATCACATTTAAAGAGTTATTTCCTCAAGTACTTTTTTTTCCTTTCAGTTTTGATAGAATTTGTTTTGAAAGTGTTTGGTAATTTTTCAATCAACTCGCATACTAAAAAGTGACCTTTATTATTAGCAAATATGGAAAAAATATCCGAACTATCATTGTGGACAAAATGGAAGAGACCAGCATCAGTTCCATACCCTAATACTTGGCACAGATTTACGACGAAATCAAAAAATGGTAAAATTCACCATATAAAAATTATAGATTTGACCCCAGATAGATTTGATGAAAGTATGGAAATCATGAAAAATCATTTCTATCCATACGAGCCCGTTTCATTGTGAGTATGAAATCTTAGCTTTGATTATTCGCTCCTCTTTGTAGATGTCTACTGGTTCATTTGCATTGACGCATAACCAAATTGGTTTTCTTTTATGATTAGATCTTTGAAATTAATGGAAGACGAAGTCAGCTACAATAATCATTTATGCAAGAAAAGAGCAGTTTTGCAGCAGAATATGAGCATCATTGCTGTATTAGATGAAGATATTGCTAAACCAGAAATTGTAGGATTGCAAAAACTACTAGTACTGTCGAAAAATGATGATCCTGCTCCAACAGTACGAATATGAATATCTTCATCTAAGATGGTACGTATACCTACCCATTGTCTCCTTATCTAATTTCTTTCAGGTGCCTGGGGCTGTCTTGCAAATAATGTCCATATTGGTGAACGACCTGAAAAAAAAGCACGATCTGTTTGCAATGTTTGGTACAAATATTTTGCTCCAGGATTGCGGTTTATGTGTGAAACCAGAATATAGAGGATTGAATATCGGATACAATATTGTAGCTGCGATTGAAAAAATTGCCGGAATTTTTGATATTAAAGCATCTGTGATGATGTGTAGTGCTATTCAGTCCCAAATTATAGCCGAAAAAATTGGATATAAATTGATTAATGAAATTTTCTACAGTGATTATGAGGATGATGAAGGACGAGCTGTTTTCCCCGTTAAGGGAACTAAATCTTTGAAATTAATGGCGATTGAATATCTGTAAGTCGAGATGCCTTACATATTTTTATACCATTAACTATCTACATCATAGAGTTCCTCCTATCATCCCATGTGTTAAAGTGATATTTTGACATTAATTTTATTTTATTAAAAAACTACGTGTTTTTTATATTATTTTCCTCTACTTAGTGGTACTTTAAATTCAATGCTAATTATGAACGTAGGTAAGTAGGTAGTTGAAAGATAACCATTCAATTTTTCAACCCACTGATATCACTCCTCATCAAAGTGCGGAGGAAAAAAGCTCGAGGAGTGGTGAAAATCTGAAAATTATAGTATACCTAACTTTTTTGATCTGGTAGGAACTAGGAACCTATGAAGAATTGAGGAGTAATTCACAGGTCTGCATGAAAAATGCTGTTTGAAGTTTAATGCATTATTTTTATAGCATTTTTAGATTTAAGTCATTTTTAAACAGTTAGGAATTTACTGAAGTTTTTCAAATTTTTTTCTCATAATTTTCTCAACTGAAATTTTTTTCTGACGAATTTTCCCAATATTGAACTTGACACCTTTTTTGAAAAGAATGATTTTTGTTTGACGTCATGAAAATTTCGACGAAAGAAATTCCAGTTGAAAAAATACAGAGAAAAATTTTTGACGTGAAAAAGAAATCGTTGGAAAAAATTTCAGATGTGAAAATTGTGAGAATTTTTTTTAATGACGTCAATCAAACAGAAATCATTCTTTTCAGAAAAAAAGATGTTAGTTCGACGGAAAAATTTTCAGAAAAAATTTAAGTGGAAAAAATTCCGTCAGAAAAATTTTGCTTTAGAAAATTACGAGGAAAAAATTTGATCGTGGAAAAATAACATTAAAAAACTTCAATCAAGAAAATTCACAGAAAAAAATTGATGGTTGAAAAAATCACGATGAAAAAACATGGAAAACTTCTTCAGAGAGAATTCCGAACTGTTTAAAAAGTATGTAAATATTCTGGAGTCTGTATTCGAAAGAAAACGAAAAAGAAAAAAGAAGTGGAAACAATATTCAGCGGGATCAGTAGTGACGTCATGAAGGTATTCGAGTTCCAGGATTGACTGTCTTGTCCGAAGATCTGGGTGAGTTTTTTTACCCACGTGTTTTACAGGCGCGGTTGGTAACAGCAACCCACCTAGGTTTCTTACCTACGTATAAAAAAGATAGGTTGCGAAAAAAAAATGAAGTACCTGCGTACTTGGTGAAAAAATATTATGTAAACACGAGTCAGATAAGAGAACTTTATAGCTGATAGTGATAAGTTTAATTCAAGCAGAAATACAAAACATAGAAGCACGTCCCATGTAAGTTGATTTTGTAGCAACATTCTGAGGCTCACTGATGGTCAATGTCATGGCCATGATGTTTCATTAAAATATAGATATACCTAGATGTGTATTGAAATTTTTCGGAAGAAGTTAAAGAAATTAGTATAGTGGTATTTCATCCTTCGAATAGGAGCAGTTCAAGTTCGGTAAGTACCTATTTCCTACCTACCTAAAGATTTCCTTCCATCATTTTTTTTTTTTTTTTTTTTTTTTTTCATATCTTGTAATATAAAAAATAAGTTTCAAAAGTGTTCGGTTAAATTTTAATGAAATTTGTATCAAACGATGAACTTGGCTACTAGGGAATCATGGAAAAGATATCAGAGCTCAAATTGTGGGCAAAATGGAAGAGACCGGCATCAGTTCCATATCCTAACACTTGGCATAGATTTACAACCACATCGAAAGATGGTAAAGTATACAATATAAAAATTGTAGATTTGACTCCGGATAGATTCGACGAAAGTATGGAATTCACAAAAAATTATTACTACCCGCACGAGCCTGTGGCATTGTGAGTACCTAATATGCTAGCTTTCTAAATAGGTATACAGATGATTCGTCTTTATCTATGTTGGAAAATCATCATTTTTTCAAAAATATATCTTTGTTTCTGTTTTATAATTATAGAGCTTTGAAATTGATGGAAGATGAAGTTAGCTATCATAATGATTTATGCAAACAAAGAACAGTATTATATCAGAATATGAGTATTATTGCTGTTTTAGATGAAAATGTCCCTAAGCCCGAGATTGTTGGGTTACAAAAATTATTAGTACTCTCAAAAGATGATGAACCAATATTAGATGTAAGCATACTATATTTCGATAGGTAGGGCTAGATACCTTTAATTACGTAGCTAATTCTGGGTGAGTAGGTATTGAAAAGGATTGAAAAAAAATCGATTGAATTTTTACGAAAATTGGCGAAATATTTAAAAGTTTACTTTGAGTGAGAAATTTTCCAAAAAATTCAACTATCGCAGTCTGTATAGAATTTTTTTTTGATCTAAGCATAATTTTTTCGGTTTTATAAAAAAAAAAGTTATGATATGGAGTACTGCCAACTGCATTCCAATTTATAAAATTTTTATTTAATTTCAGTTGGTTGCGTTGCTACGAACCTTTTTTTCAAATTTTATAAATCTAAAATTATTGCAACGATGACCATAAAATGTTCAGTTCACTTTTTAAGCAAATGTGTGAGAAATTTTCATTCAATAAAATCGCCTAAAATCAAAATAAAGTCGTGATAATTTTTTGAAAATTTTCAAAAAAAGCACATTCTAGGTGACTAAGAAAATTAAAAAACAAAAACATTTTTGTCTAATATTCGGTTGCCAATAGGAAATGTCCCAAAATGACAGACGTCAAAAAAGAAAATATGTATTTGTAAATACTTACCTATCTACGAAAATTTTTTTTCAATAAAATTACTAAATTTTCGAGGAACTTTATTTGGATGGGTTGTTTGGTTCAGTTAACCATTTTTATCCTTAAAAAAAATCCTTAATAATTTTTGAAAAAATACTTGACTGTTTTTCAAAATCAACGGCATTGTCAAAACTTGGGAGCTGAAATGAGGGTTTCAAGTGAAATATCTGTTTGAAAAGGAAATCAAGAAAGCAACATCAAAATCTATAATTTTTCAAGTTGTAGGTAGAATTTAAAAATTAGTATCCAATTTCAAGGTCATCTGGAATGTCGAAAACCACTTCTTTTTCGGGGGATCTTATAGGTTCGAAAATATTTTAAAGATTTTTCTCACTTACCTAATATGGAGTATCTCATCAATTTTTTTCGAAATCCTGTTTCATCTCCTCTGAGGTACCTGTAATATGAGGTATCTAGCTACCTACCTGTTGAAGTGAATTTTACGTAAACGTATACCGCATTTGATCATGACTTCTTCACGAATCTTCATATTTTATTCGTTCCAGATACCCGGTGTGGCCATGCAAAAAAAAACCAAGCTGATGGCAGACCTTCAAAAAAATCACAATATTTTTTCAATTTTTGACACCGATAAGGTACTGAAAGATTTTGGTTTGTGTGTCAAACCAGAATACAGAGGATTGAATATAGGTTACAATATTGTAGCAACAATTGAAAAAGTTGCAAAAGCTTTTGATATCAAAGCATCTGCGATGGGATGTAATTCTATTCAGTCTCAAATCATAGCTGAAAAATTAGGATTTAAATTACTCAATGAGATTATTTATAGCGAATATAAAGATGACGAAGGAAAAGTCGTATGTCCTGTTGAAGGAACTAGGTCTTTGAAGCTTATGGCGATCGAATTTGCATAAAAAAAAGTACCTAGGTACCTACTTACTAATTGTGTGACTATATTATTATTTCTTAATAAAATTTTTGATAATTTCAAATATTGTTTGAACCATTATTGATATTTTTCAATCACAAATATTGTTGTCAGCGATAAGTAATTTTCATCCATATTTTTTAGAGCTCCTGAATTCCTGATCAAAAATCATTTTTGAAAATCAATATCATTGAAAATAATCATGGTTTTGAAATTGATTAGATAATTACTTACTTCATGTTTTTTAGATATTCTATTTGCTTAATTGATGAGGTTGGATAAATCATAATTCTGATAATTTGGGTTGAAAATCTGATAATTCTAGTAGAGATCTTTCCATTCCTACAACTAGGTAGAAGGTATACTCATGACCCTGGTGATTAATATACAGGGTGTTGAATTGGAACCCAGACGTAAAGCAGAAAAATCAAATTTCCCCCCTCACATTCTATTTAAATTTTGATTCTAACTGTGTGAAAAAGAAAAATTTGTCCTCCTTTCCTTAAAAAAATCGATGGAATGATTGAAAAATGCCCGATTACAGTTCTGTTTTTCCATTATGGAATTTTTTAGACTACTTTTCAAATCCAAATTTCGACAAAAATTGCCATGAGAGAAATTTTTTGCTATTGTGTGTCTGGGTTTCGATTCAACATCCTGTATATGGTAATTTAAAAAATAGATAAATATCCATTCTGTTTCATATTATTTCATCTGCCTGCTCCCTTTGTGCATTTGTGACTCAGCCAGAAAACTGGACCCAAAGTTTAAATAAATTGAAATTTTTTTTGGATGTTTTTGGTATGTACATTACATACCATAATTAATAGGTAGGCACCTATTATTAAAAGTGGGGCCAATTTTTTTTACATCAGAGCCCATCTTTCTCGACAGAATTTAGTACATGAGAATTTGTCAATTTATTCTGAATCTGGCAGAAAATGTCATCAGTGTTAGTATAAAACTATATTATATTAGCTACCTATCTTTTAAGATATGTACGAATTTTTTTTGATCAAATCGTATCAGAGTAGTCTAGATTCGTATCAACAAAGGTCGGAGTTTCTCAAATCTTACCTTCAATTTTTTTAATAGATTTTTACTAAAAAAACAAAAAATATTATTTTTTTTTTTAAATAATCGTTTTCAGCATTTTTATCCAATATTTCATTTAAATGAAGGGGAGAGGGGCTAAAATTATGAATGAGCGAGTGGGTTGGTGGGGACATGGGGCTGGGGGGGGGTCTTGTAATTCTAAAAATTTTGTCAAGTGGTACCTACGATTTAGGCGATTAGGCTCGTAAATCGTACCACTTGAGGACCTTTGCGAGAATCAAAACCATGGGCGTAGTTTTAAAGTTGGAAATTTCGTTCTTGGGTCAAAAGGTGCGCAAAGGACCACTGGTCAAACTTCATTTGTGTCTCACTCAGCTTCAAAAAACTGAAAAGTGGTACGATTTGGGCAACCGTACCCTATATTCATTTTATTTCATCTGTCTACTTTTTTTTTGTATGAAAATTTGAAAGCTTATGAATAATTTGAATTATTTTTTCAACGCCACAAAATTATAAAAGTTTCCGTGATCCAAAGTACATATCGGTATCTTGACAAGAATCAAGGTGAACAATCAAGTATTTTTGCGCAAACAAGTTGCGCAGATGAAGCAAAAAAATCAAGTACCTGATCTAAATACGTATATGCAGCTAGTAGGTACTCGTGCTTGTTTACGAAAATCTTTAATAGACCCAAGCAAAGTATGTAGATAAAAAAAAAGTATTATTTGAAAAGCTCATTAGACAAAATTAGTGTGGCAAAACTTAAATTAGGTATCTGTGTACCTATTTCATTTTATATGCCTATTTCGAGGCCCATTTCCAGTTAAAGAGTGATAAATACGTACATTTTAAAATTCATCCAAATACACACATATTATAGAATATTTTCAGAGAGTTTTGATTTGATTCAAGTTTCTAAAAAAAAAGTAAATGTGTTAATATTTTTATCCACTAAGCCGCGAACGCGTTCATAGTTGGTTCAAATCATGGAAAAATTATCAGAATTATCGTTGTGGACGAAATGGAAAAGGCCATCATCGGTTCCATATCCCAACGTTTGGCATAGATTTACAATGAAATCGAAAGATGGTAAAACTCAAGATGTAAAAATTATCGACTTGACTTCGGACAGATTCGACGAAAGTATGGAATTCATGAAAAATTATTTCTACCCACACGAGCCCGTGACATTGTGAGTATGTGCCTATTCAGATTATCTAAGAACTTATGAATTTGATTCTCTCGTTTAATATTTGGATCATTTTATTTTTTGGGTGATAGATTTGATACAGAATCGATTTGGAATTTGGGAAATCGAAAATGAAATTTCTAGTAATTACTTTTAACTTTTCCTTTGGGTTAAATGGACGAAATTAAAAAAAAAATTGAGTTTTGCATAGGATCTCACTGGCACTGGAGTACACATCTCTTTATATTTTCAAAAATTCATTAAAATTCGTAGGTACCTAAAAATCAACCTGAGTATTTAAAATTTTTGATGGGAATGTTTTTTTTTTGAAAATTTCGATACCTATCATTGTTTTGGCTCCAAGTTCTGCAGCTGGTTGAAATACCTCAATTTCTTACCTTTGAAAATTGAAGTTTTTTTTTTAAATCTTGATGATAAAAAGGTTTTTCAAATTTTTGGTCTTCATTAAACTTTTAAATAGAAGGATAAAAATAAGTGGAAGGTAGGACTTTGGTAACAATTTAAAAATATTAAAAATTGATAGTAGCATATCTTCTGTTATACTTATTTATTTTTTGGGGAACTGGTTTCGAATTAAGATTTTTTTAAATTTGATCGGACCAAGACTTTTTCCTCTACTTTATAAGTATAATTTCTTTGCATTTATCAACATTATTCATCATAGTAACGTAGCTTCATTGTTTTTTATTAGAGCTTTGAAATACTTGGAAGATGAACTCAGCTATCATAATGATTTATGCCTCCAAAGGATAGTTTTAGAGCAAAATATGAGTATTATCGCTGTATTAGACGAAGATGTTCCAAAACCCGAAATTTTAGGATTATTAAAATTAATGGTGGCGACGAAAAATGATGATCCTCCTCCGCATGTAAGATTATATTTACAAATTGTAGGTACCTAGGTATAGGTACTTGAATATATCTTGAGATTTTTTTTTCACAAATCCCATACTTTTTTCTATTTTAGATACCTGGGGTTACTGCGCAGAAAAAATCTGAACTAATGAAAGTTCTTAGAAACAATTTCGATCCATTTAGATTTTTTGGCACAGATACATTAATCAAGGATTTCGGTTTATGTGTAAAATCAACGCACAGAGGATTAAATATAGGTTATGAGTTATTCGGTACTATTGAAAAGGTTGCAAAAGCTTTTGATATTAAAGCATCTACAACAGCATGTAATTCCATTCAGTCTCAAACTATAGCTGAAAAAATAGGATATCAGGTGATTAATGAAATTGTTTATAATGAATATAAGGACGATCAAGGACGATTGGTGTGTCCTGTTGAAGGAACCAAGTCTGTGAAATTTATGGCAATCGAATACATACATTATAATAGGTAGGTAATGGATGAATTACATTTATTGGAGGTACCTGCTTACTTATGAAAACGTTTCATAATTCTTTTTAATTTATTATTAAAGAATAAACACATTCTTTTCAATTTTTTTTCGAAGTGAGGATGAGAAAAGAATTACAATGGGATAAAATTCAAAGTCGAGGTATTAAATGATAGGAACATATTTTCATACCATTAACTATCTACATCATAGAGTTCCTCCTACCATCCCATGTATTAAAGTGATATTTTGACATTAATTTTATTTTATTAAAAAACTACGTGTTTTTCATATTATTTTCCTCGACTTAGTGGGTATAGGTACTTTAAATTCAAAGCTAATTGTGAACGTAGGTAAGTGGGTAGTTGAAAGATAATCATTCAATTTTTCAATCCACTGATATCACTCCTCATCAATGTGCGGAGGAAAAAAGCTCGAGGAATGGTGAAAATCTGGAAATTATAGTATAGGTACCTACTCTTTTGATCTGGTAGGTAGGAATCTATGAAGAATTGAAGGGTAATTCACAGGTCTGCATGAAAAATACTGTTTGAAGTTTAATGCATTATTTTTTTTTAGAATTTTTCACCTTAGGCTTAGGCACTCAGAATAATTAAATAATTTAAATATCTGCATTTTTAATTGAGGAAAAAATAGGCACTATTTGTGACAACAAATTTTCAATATTGCGTGTCTTAAGCACCGTGGTTCAATACCTTCATGACGTCAATGTCAATACTGATACCACTGAATGATGTTTCGACTCTCCCCCCCCCCTACTCCTCAAAGTTCAACATATTCAAGTCATTTTTAAACAGTTATGAATTTACTGAAGAAGTTTTCCAAATTTTTTCTCATAATTTTCTCAACTGAAATTGTTTTTTGACGAATTTTCCCAATATTGAACTTGACACCTTTTTTGAAAAGAATGATTTTTGTTTGACGTCATGAAAATTTTGACGAGAGAAATTCCAGTTGAAAAAATACAGCGAAAAAATTTTTGATGTGAAAAAAATAAAAAATCGTAGGAAAAAATTTCAGATGTGAAAATTGTGAGAAATTTTTTTTAATGACGTCAATCAAACAGAAATCATTCTTTTCAAAAAAAGATGTTAGTTCGACAGAAAAATTTTCAGAAAAAAATTTCAGTGGAAAAATTCCGTCAGAAAAATTTTGCTTTAGAAAATTACGAGAAAAAAAATTTGATCGTGGAAAAATAACATTAAAAAAATTCAATCAAGAAAATTTACAGAAAAAAATTGGTGATTGAAAAAATTACGATGAAAAAACATGGAAAACTTCTTCAGAAAATTCCGAACTGTTTAAAAAGTATGTAAATATGTATTCTGAAGTCTATACTCGAAAGAAGACGAAAAAGAAACAAGCTGTCCGCAAGCTTGCGGTCAGGAAGAGGGTTTTTGCGTAATGCGTAGTATTAAAGAATGATTTTTTTTATTTTATAAAGTGATATTTTTTTTCACTTTCAATTTCAAATAAATTTTGAGGTATTGTTAGTTTTTACTGTTTGAAACGTGTTTAAAACAAAGAAAACTCACTATTTAACTATTTTAAACACATCCCAGATTTCTGAGATTTCTTTTCACGCTTCAAAAAAATTATAACAATTTTTAATCTTCTGAAAAAATTCACCAAACTCCAAACACGATGAAACAACCTTGAATGAATGTACTTTTCATTAGCTTAATGTTGCTATTTTTTGAAATCGATTGTTGGATTGAAAATTAATGAAATTATGTTATACTCGATCTCGATGATGCCCAGAATAAAAGAATTCCTTTTTCAAACGAAATATTAAATAAATAATTCCCAAAACTGAAATTCACCTGTTTTGAATCGTAAACATTGCTTATACAGAAATTTAATCAATTAGCAACGACTTGTCGACTTGCCTAATTTTAAAAAAAAAATAAAATAATTATTCAACTAGCGGCATAGCGACATCTACTGCTCAAAAAAACATAGTACATAAATAGAATCAACGAAATCGTACTTCATGTCCAACGAATTTATATACACCTTAAGATGTATGTGGACGGAACATCTCATAATACTGGTCTCTGATTGGCTACAAATTTGACACAAAATACTTGAAAAAGTAGTGCTGGGAAATATCGATATTTTTTTCACATCGATACGTTTCGATATCTCAAAAATCATAGATCACCGATTATCGATATTATCGATATGACAAAAAAATATCGATATCAATATCGATATTATCGAAAACGTAAAAATGCCCGTTTTTTTGGCGGAAAATGATGCAATTTCTATTATTTTTGATGGTACAATGAAAAATACACTCGACTAGTAACGTGGAAACCAACGACACACCTTGATTTCAAATATCGTCCAATCACAGCTCAACGTTCATGAATTTTAAAGTGAATTCTTTCTTTGTATCAACGCAAATAATACGAAAATCAGCAGAAAATTTGCGTATATTTTTTTCGTGGAAGGCAAATGGACTTGTCCCGACTTTTTTTCAACAATTTTTTCGTAAAACTGCTCAATTAGATCGTTTTAAAGGAGATTTTCAAAATATCGATATTTTTAAAAAGGAATATCGATTATATCGATATCACTTTCATTCCTGAAATATCGATAAATATCGATATCAAAAAAAGCGTAATATCGATATATCGATATTCATATCGATATTCCCCAGCACTATGAAAAAGTGACCGCAATAGGGTTTTCGCGCAAGGTGCAAAAATCCTAAGATATTCGAGTTCCAGAGTTGACCTTCTTGTCCGAAGATCTGTGCGAGTTTTTCTACACACTTGTTTCACAGGCGGTTGGTAACAGCAACCCACCTAGGTATCTTACTTACGTATAAAAAAGATAGGTTGCGAAAAAAAAATGAAGTACCTGCGTACTTGGTAATAAAAATATTATGTAAACACGAGTCAGATAAGAGAACTTTATAGCTGATAGTGATAAGTTTAATTCAAGCAGAAATACAAAACACAGAAGCACGTCCCATGTAAGTTGATTTTGTTGCAACATTCTGAGGCTCACTGATGGTCAATGTCATGGCCATGATGTTTCATTAAAATATATAAGTATACATACATTGTAAAAGTATATATATACCTAAATGTGTATTGAAATTTTTCGGAAGAAGTTAAAGAAATTAGTATAGTGGTATTTCATCCTTCGAATAGGAGCAGTTCAAGTTCGGTAAGTACCTATTTCCATTTTTTTTTTTCATATCTTGTAATATTAAAAATAAGTTTCAAAAGTGTTCGGTTAAATTTTAATGAAATTTGTATCAAACGATGAACTTGGCTACTAGGGAATCATGGAAAAGATATCAGAGCTCAAATTGTGGGCAAAATGGAAGAGACCGGCATCAGTTCCATATCCCAACACTTGGCATAGATTTACAACCACATCGAAAGATGGTAAAGTATACAATATAAAAATTGTAGATTTGACTCCGGATAGATTCGACGAAAGTATGGAATTCACAAAAAAATATTACTTCCCGCACCAGCCTGTGGCATTGTGAGTACCTAATATGCTATAGCTTTCTAAATACCTAGGTATACAGATGATTCGTCTTTATCTATGTTGGAAAATCATCATTTTCTTAAAAATCTACTTATCTTTGTTTCTGTTTTATAATTATAGAGCTTTGAAATTGATGGAAGATGAAGTTAGTTATCATAATAATTTATGCAAACAAAGAACAGTATTATATCAGAATATGAGTATTATTGCTGTTTTAGACGAAAATGTCCCTAAGCCCGAGATTGTTGGATTACAAAAATTAATAGTACTCTCAAAAGATGATGAACCAGTATTACATGTAAGCATACTATATTTCGATAGGTAGGGCTAGATACCTTTAATTACGTAGCTAACTCTGGGTGAGTAGGTATGTATTGAAAAGGATTGAAAAAAAAAACCTATTGAATTTTTACAAAAATTGGCGAAATATTCAAAAGTTTAGATACTTTGAGTGAGGAATTTCCCAAAAAATTCAACTATTGCAGTCTGTATAGAATTTTTTTTTTGATCTAGAATAATTTTTGTTTCGATTTTATTAACAAATTGTATGATATGTACCTAGTACTGCCAACTGCATTCCAATTTATAAAATTTTTATTTAATTTCAGTTGGTTGCGTTGCTACGAACCTTTCTTTCAAATTTTATAAATTTAAAATTATTGCAACGATAACCATAAAATGTTCAGTTCATTTTTCAAGCCAATGTGTGAGAAATTTTAATTCAATAAAATCGCATAAATCAGAATACAGTCATGATAATTTTTTGAAAATTTAAAAAAAAAAAACATATTCTAGGCGATTAAGAAAATTAAAAAACAAAAATATTTTTGTCTAATATTCGGTTGCCAATATGAAACGTCTCAAAGTGGCAGACGTCAAAAAAGAAAATATGTACTTACTTATACTTTATAAATTTTTTTTTCAATTGACTAAATTTTCGAGAAACTTTATTTGGGTGGTTTGTTTGGTTAACTTGATCACGTTTATCCTTTAAAAAAAAGTGCTTACTTAATCATTTTTTAAAATACTTTACTATTTTTCAAAATCAACTGCATTGTCAAAACTTAGGAGCTGAACTGAGGTTTTCAAGTGAAATATCTGTTTGAAAAGGAAATCAAGAAAGCAACATTAAAATCTATAATTTTTCAAGTTATAGGTAGAAGGTAAAAATTATTATCCAATTTCAAGGTCATCTGGAATGTCAAAAACCACTTTTTTTTCCGAAAAAGATCCAATTTGAGGATCCCAGATCGGGATCGTATAGGTTCGAAAATATTTTAAGACTTTTCTCACTTACCTTACTTATATGGAGTATCTCACTAATTTTTTTCAAAATCCTGTTTCATCTCCTCTGAGGTACCTGTAATGTGAAGTGAGGTATCTAGCTACCTTCCTGTTGAAGTGAATTTTACGTAAAAGTATACCGCATTTGATCATGACTTCTTCACGAATCTTCATATTTTATTCGTTCCAGATACCCGGTGTGGCTTTGCAAAAAAAAAAACAACTGATGAGAGACCTACAAAAAAATAACAATATTTTTTCAATTTTTGACACCGATAAAGTACTGAAAGATTTTGGTTTGTGTGTCAAACTAGAATACAGAGGATTGAATATAGGTTACAATATTGTAGCAACAACTGAAAAAGTTGCAAGAGCTTTCGATATCAAAGCATCTGTGATGATATGTAGTGCTATTCAGTCCCAAATTATAGCCGAAAAAGTTGGGTATAAATTGATCAATGAAATTTTCTACAGTGATTATAAGGATGATGAAGGACGAGCTGTTTTCCCCGTTGAGGGAACTAAATCTTTGAAATTAATGGCGATTGAATATGTGTAAGTCGAGGTATTAAATGTTAGGTACATATTTTCATACCATTAAATATCTACATCTCATAGAGTTCCTCTTATTATTCCATGTATTAAAATGATATTTTGACAGAAATTTTTTTTAATGACGTCAATCAAACAAAAATCATTCTTTTCAAAAAAAGATGTTAGTTCAACAGAAAAATGTTCAGAAAAAATTTCAGAGGAAAAAATTCCGTCAGAAAAATGTTGCTTTAGAAAATTACGAGGAAAAAATTTGATCGTGGAAAAATAACATTAAAAAATTCAGTGAAGAAATGAAGCAAGCACTCGAACACTCATATTTGTTCAAAAAAAATTCTCGTTAAATAGATAAGAAAACGTAAGTGGAAAACATGCTAGTCGAGATAAATTTTTTGAAAGAGAAGACAGCAGTTGTAGAAAAAAATTTTGAATAGTGGAAGTAATATTTTTTAAGCCGCTAAGCAATGAATTTGACATTCAACAAATCATGGAAAAAGGAAAAAATATCGGAATTGTCGTTGTGGACCAAATGGAAGAGACCAGCTTCAGTTCCATATCCAAATACTTGGCATCGATTTACAACTAAACCGAAAAATGGTAAAATTTATAAAATAAAAATTGTAGATTTGACTCCGGATAGATTTGAAGAAAGTATGGAATTCATGAAGAATTATTTCTACCCATATACGAGCCCATATCATCGTGAGTATACCTTGCTATAAAATTATTTTCCTATTTTCAACTTTTTGTTCTGAAATGCTTAGGTATCTGATCAGATCTGTGAAATTATTAGAAGATGAAATCAGCTATCATAATAATTTATGCGTACAAAGAACAATTTTGCAGCAAAATACGAGTATTATAGCGATATTAGATGAAGATATTCCTAAACCTGAAATGATAGGTTTGCAAAAACTCTTGGTATTGTCAAAGGATGATCATCCTGCACCAAATGTAAGAATATACCTAAATTATGTAGCAATATTATGTGTAAAAAGTATCCGTTAGATCACAATTGCCTTCTATTTATTTCAGATACCTGGAGTTGCATTGGAAAAAAATCTAAATTGTTCACTGATCTAGAAAAAAATCACGATCTTTTTGATATTTTTGGTGTAAACGAAATAGTCAAGGATTATGCTCTTTGTGTGAAACCAGAATATTCGGGATTAAATGTAGGTTATAACATTTCAGCTACGATCGAAAAGATTGCCAGAACTTTTGAAATCAAAGCATTTGTAATGGGATGTAATGTAATTCAATTCAGTCTCAAATCATAGCTGAAAAATTGAAACTTAAGTTGGTAAATGAGATTGTCTACAGCGAGTACAAGGATAATGAAGGGAAAATGGTATATCATGTAGAAGGAACCAAGTCTTTGAAGCTAATGGCAATGGCGATTGAATATGCGTAAAAATAGATCCCTACTCACTAATTATGATGTTACCATTATTTCTCGATAAAATTTTAAAAAATTGTTTAAGTATTTACAGGCATTTTCACCGTTGTAGATATTATTTCAAGCAAAGGATCTTCGAAATAATCATTGTTGAAAACATCTTTTGACTGTTGTGAAGGTTCTAACTTCTTACCCTTTCTAAGAACCATGAGCTGCAAGATTCCTTCTGAGTTGAGATTCCTATACCTGTTGAAAGTTTTTCTTCTTCGGGTACCCACATTTTTCAAAGTTTAAAATAATTTTTTTTTTAATGAAAAAAACGAACAGTATTTGTTGTTTTTCAAATTTTTTGTGAAAAATTGTAGGCATCTATCTAGAAAATACTTATTTTTTGAAACAATTTTCGTTGCAAGCATACATATTTTTTTATTTTTTCCTAGTCGAATTTTGAAATTTTTTTTATATACAATTTATATCTTTAAATCATTGGACGTGTTCTGCAGTTATCTTTAAAAACCATTGTTACCACAGCAAAAAATTTCAAACATAAACCATTTTTAATATGACCCAAGTTGTCACGATAAATGACCGACAGAAAATACAAAAAGTTATCTGCGTATGTATTTCACAACGTTAAGCTGCTTGATAATGGAGCGATTATCCTGATTTTTTTTTTACCTTGTACATATTGGTTGAATTTTGAAATTTTTGTCATCGTATGTACAGTTCAGTAGTTTTTCAGGTAAATTTTGTGAATTTGAAACGCGAACACCTGTGGAAAATTAAATAGGTAACAATAAATGGATATGAAAAAATCCTAAATTTTATTTTGTCCAATACATTTAGCAAATTCACATATTATTAACTTATGTATTCGGGATAGGTATTTAATTTACAGGAGTTGGGGTAAGTACCTAGTTCTTAATTTATAAACTTAGATTCTTTTTAAGGGAGTAGCTGAATGAGCTCAAAATATGGAAAGAAGTATGGGAAGAAAATGAGTCATTAAAATTCTTTTTTGAAAAGGGACACAGAAAAAATCAAAACTATTCAGAGGGAAAACTCGAGAAATTTCGAAGTATTCAAAGTCTAGAGAAATGGTCTGGGAAAATGCTCAATTATCAAAACTTTGTTATGGAGAAAGGTACAGAAGAAAATTTTCAATTGACCAAATTTTGCTCTAGATTGAAGAAAAATCAAAACTTTATTCCCGGAGGAAAGCACAACAAAATTTTCAAATCGTCAAAAATCTACTCTGAAAAAGTTACGGTAGGAATTTCAATAACTGAAAATTTAAAAAAAAAAAAATGAATTTGACGGTTGAAGGAGCTACGTCAATGACCATTTTCCATTTTCCACTATTTCTTTAAAAAATGGCTAAAAATATTTAGATTTTTGAAGTACATATATTACTTACCTACTTAAATTAAGAATACCTAGCTAAAAAAAAAAAACTTAACAGATTGATCGTTTTATAAAAAACTGTCCAGGAGTAGAATAATTTCTTTATTAGTCCCTTCAATCATGGAAAAAATATCAGAACTATCGTTATGGACCAAATGGAAAAGACCAGCATCAGTTCCATACCCCAATACCTGGCATAGGTTTACAACAAAATCAAAAGATGGTAAAACATTTAACATTAAAATTGTGGACTTGACTCCGGATAGATTCGAAGAGAGTATAGAACTGATGAAAAATCATTATTACCCCTACGAGCCGGTTTCATTGTGAGTACACTCATGAAAAAAAAAATAATAGGTATTTTTCCATTTTCACTTTTTGGTTCGAAAATACCTACCTGATTAGATCTGTGAAATTATCAGAAGATGAAATCAGCTACGAAAATAATTTGCACACACAAAGAATAATTTCACAGCAAAATATGAGCATTATTGCTGTATTAGATGAAGATGTTCCTAAACCTGAAATTGTAGGAATGCAAAAACTACTGGTATTGTCGAAAGATGACGATCCTGCTCCTAATGTAAGAATACAAATAGATACCTTTACCTACCTATTGTAATAAATCCTATATGACATTTTCTTATATTTATTTCAGATGCCAGGAATTGCATTACGAAAAAAAAATAAACTTTTTGCCGACTTGAAAAGAAATCACGACACATTTAAAATTTTCAACACCGATAAATTTATCGAAGATTTTGGTCTATGTGTAAAAACAGAATATAGAGGATTGAACATAGGTTATAATATCGTAGCGACGTTTGAAAAGCTTGCCAGAGCTTTCGGCATCGAAGTTGCTGTAATGGGATGTAATTCAATTCAAGCTCAAGTCATAGCTGAAAGAGTGGGATTCAAAACGTTAAATGAGATTGTCTATAGCGACTATAAGGATGATCAAGGACGAGTAGTGTGCCCTGTAGTTGGAACTAAGTCTACGAAGCGTATGGCGATAAAATATAATATCGAGATGAATTGAAAATAGGTACCTACCTACCTACTATCTAGGCACCACAGTGTATGTATCTTTTCTTGAATCGAATTTTAGAATTTTGGAAAATTTTCTTCTAAAAATGATATTTTTAAAAGTCAAATCCTCTTCATCAATTAAGGGTCATGTGATAAAAATGTTAAATGATGGCGAGAAGTTCCAAATATTTTAAATTAGAATTACAATTTTTTATACATTTATATATTTTTTTCATTGAAAATTATCGAAAATCACTAAGATAGGTACAGTCAGAATTGCAGCACTGCACTGGAGAAAATCAGCGAAAAATTTACTTGATGATAAAAATGGAATTTTAGAAAAAAAAAAGTTAAAATTTTCACCCTTTTTTAGGTACAATAATATATTGTATCAGTCTAGAAAAAAAATGGAGGGATGGAGACAAATTTCAAATTAGTCATTTTTCATTGATTTTTCAGTCAAAAATCTCATCAATTTATTCGACATTAAGTACCTATTTTGAAATCTGAAGATATGACTCGATTTTAATTTTTAGAGATTACTTTAGATCAAGTTTAAATTGATTCCTAAAAATTAAAATTCAATCATATTTTCGTACTTTATATGTAGGTACTTACCTACCTAGTAATAATTGAAAATTTTAGATCATTCATCCTAAAATCTTAAATCCCATAAAAAAGGAAAGTTCAACGTATGGCTTTTGATTGTTGATGGAGGGAGGGAGGGGGTTCAAATTTTAACAATTACATTTCTAATAGTGGAAAATGAACGACTTTTAGGTGATGAGATCTCCGAAATTGAAGAAAAAATTATCCAGGCTCAAATATGTGTAGTTGTAGATCTATGAATTCCTCATAACACTTTTCTATTTTACAATCAAGTTGTATAGAAATAAAAACGTATTTTTATAAATTTTCTTTAGTAATTTTGCTAATATATGATGCTATCGAAAATTTTAAACTTTCAACGTTGTCGATTCATACAAAGAAGACCTGAATTCAGAGTTCCTATGCTTGAACCATTACTCAGACTTGTTGCGTGGGTGTTATTTAAAAATTATCGTTTTATACTTCATAGATAAATAAGTATCTAATGTAGACGAGGAAATGTAATGGATACATATGTACATGTAAATGAAATGTGCAAACATAAAAAAGAGATAAAAAAACGTGGTTCTTAAATTTTCAAGTAGAGCGACCATATGAAATACGCGAGTTGACATAGTTTCACATACTTTGCGGGTCGTAGGTCAACGTGACGACGCGACAGTTCGTTAAAATCTGTGGACGAGTAGGTACCAACAAATTTAATTTTTTTTGACTACGTGACAGATTAAGCTGTAGGCAGTGTAGGCTAAGATAGAATTTCATTTTTCGAATAGTTGAATAATATTTTTTTGAAATTCGGTTAAAATTAATTTTTTATCAATTTCAGTGGAATTTGTTTTAAAACCGTTCAATATTTAAAACTTTACATGAAACAGTGATCTTGGTTGTTAGAAAAAAATGGAAAAAATATCAGAACTATCGCTGTGGACCAAATGGAAGAGACCAGCATCCGTTCCATACCCGAACACTTGGCATAAATTTACAACAAAACCGAAAGATGGTAAAATATACAATATAAAAATCGTCGATTTGACTCCAGATAGATACGAAGAATGCATGGAATTGACTAAACATTATTTTCGCCCATATGAGCCATTGGCACTGTGAGTATGTCTCTTCTTTCAAAAAAGTAAAAAATTTGTTTAAAATTCCATTCAAGATTGTCATGAAATGCTCTAATAATTGAAATGGACAATTTTTTCATTTAATTCACTTTTGGAATTTTTTAAAAATAGTAGTAAATTTTAAAGATTTTTTCAGTCAAAAGTAATCTTTATTTTTATATTTACTTAATTTAAAATCAAAGACATTGGAAAATTTTCAAAAAGAAGTTGTATAATTTTTTGAAAATTAGTTGTTTTTTTGGGGTGGGTGTGGGGGATATAGAGAAAATATTTGTGAATTTTTCGGGAGATGAGTTGGGAAAATTCGAAGTACTTACACCCCCCCCCCCCCCCAGAACAAATCGCTTCGTCACGCCACTGTACCTACTTCAGATAATGGATCAGTTTTATGTGCTTTTCTCCAGCACTAGAAAATTCCAACATTTTCTGGTGGCTCTGAAACGTTTCGAAACCACTTCCAATCGATTTGGCGAGTCGAAAATAAAGCATGTATCAAAATTCAGATTTTTTTTGTTGATTAGATCGAATTTTCATATTTTGTAGGTCTATCGAGTATTAATTCTGAAATTTCAAAAATTTGTTAAAATTCGATATTATTATGTGATGTACTTTTGAGTCTTTGTTTGTTTGTTTGGGCTCAAAATTTTACTTTGAGTTGGGATTCTTTCCTCGCAAGTGAAAAATAGATACATTATAGATTTTTTCAAAATATCAACTTTTTGGTTGCTTTCTTTCCATAGATCTTTGAAATTAAAGGAAGATGAAATCAGCTACCATAATGATCTATGTTTACGAAGAACAGTTTTACAACAGAATATGAGCATCGTTGCTGTATTAGACGAAGACATTCCTAAACCTGAAATTGTAGGATTTCAAAAACTATTGGTACAATCGAAGGATGACGAACCCATGTCGACGGTAAGAATATCTACATTTTTGAAGTTTCTGTAGAAATTAATCTTAGGTATACCTGGGTGCTCCTTATTAATACCTATCTGCATG
The DNA here is from genome assembly GCA_038380155.1 of Pseudococcus jackbeardsleyi. Lineage (NCBI taxonomy): Eukaryota > Metazoa > Arthropoda > Insecta > Hemiptera > Pseudococcidae > Pseudococcus > Pseudococcus jackbeardsleyi. The sequence continues at coordinate 23,310,258 of CM076239.1, read as the reverse complement.
AAAATTCACCAAGATTTTGATATAAAAAATTTGCAAGTACTGAGCCGCTGAAAAAGAGTCAAATATCTCGCCTATCCATTTTTCTTTGTTTACATTAATGTTTATAAAAATCTTAGAAACTGAGGGAGATAGTAGGTACACCTGATTAGTATAATTATTTATTCAGTATCCAAATGATTCTTTCTATTTACCAACCTTTTATTTTATTTATTTTTAGATACCCGGAGAAACAATGCAAAAAATATACAAACTAATGCAAAGTTTACAAAAAAATTATGATATGTTTACAATTTTTGACACTGATAAAATCTTGAAGGATTTTGGTTTGTATGTGAAGTCAGAATACAGTAGATTGAATATAGGTTACAATATTGTATTAGCGATTGAAAAACTTGCTAGAGCTTTTGACATCAAAGCAGCCGCATTTGTGTGTAGTGCTATCGGATCTCAAGTAATTTGTGAAAAATTAGGATTTAAATTATACAATGAAATTGTTTATAGCGAATATAAGGATGAGCAAGGACAAGTAGTGTGTCCTGTTGAAGGAACTAAATCTGTGAAACTTATGGCGATCGAATATGCATAAAAACTGATTAGGTACCTGTCTAAGATATGTACTTGAAAATAACATTTTAGAGTTCGTTGTAAAATTCCAAGTGAAATGTCATAATAATTAATTTATTGTATGCTACATACCTATAAACATACCACAAACGTGGTTTTGTAAAAAATAATGTTGAAAGAAAAATCCATCAAAATAATTACTTACTTAAGTACACATTTTATGAAACTCATTAAAAATAATTTCAAGTAGTGTTATAAATTCATTAGCAGATTGTTTTCTATGTTTCAATATTTTTCCGAAAATGTTCTCTCATTCCTATAACTGAAAATTATCGAAAATCACTGAGAATCAGTCAAAATTGCAGCACAGGAGAAAATTAGTAAAAAAATTGTCGCTAAAGAACAAATCAGTGACAATAATCATTGGAAAATCACTGAAAATTCACTAAAAAGTCAGTAAAATTTACGAATTTAGCTGAAAAATTAGTGAAAATCTTTGAAAAATTAGCGAATTTTGCTGTTTTTTCCTATGCTGCAATTCTGACTATTTATCAAGGATTTTTCACTGATTTAAAATTGGATGTATCGGAGAGCGATAAAATCATCCTTACTTTATGTTACTTTTTTTTTTTTAAAAAAAAAAAAAAAGCTACGCTACACCAGTTTTTAATTTTCACCATTGAAAAATTTCACTCAAGAAAGACCAGAATAGAGTATCTACAAATTCTTGCTGAGATCGGTTGGAAAAAATTGAAGAAATCTAAGTTGGAATTTGAAAACATTTTTAACGGATACTAATTATTATTTTCTTAAAATCTTTCCACATTGAATAAAAAATCAACTTCATATTTCTTGATAGGTATTTCTCAAAACATTTCTCATTTTTTTGAGTTAAAACTTTTTATAAAATTGTCTTCCGACTAACTTAGGAATTTTTTAGAAGAAAAAGTAACGAAAAAAAAAACAAAAATCAAAATTGGAAAGATAATATGTTTAAAAAAAATGGTTTGAATTGATTTTACTTTTATTTTGAAAATGGATACAATTTCGAAAAAAATTTCTAGTGGTTGAAGAAATTTGGAATTGGAAAAAATGCGGCTTCAGAAATTAGAATAAATTTGGACTTTGATCCTTGAAATCCAGTTTATGATTGTTTTAGGATGGAATTTAATTTAAATCATCTGTTTTTCTAGACATATTTTACCAAAAAAATTGGTTTGAAAAAAATCTCAATCTGTGAAAAATCAGTGGAAGTCTGACTTCCCAAATTTCCCTTGGAAAATCGCCACTGAATTAGACAATTAGAATGAAATTTAAATACCCATAATTAGCCTTTGAAGGAAACTAATTTTGTAAAGGGGAAAAAATTGAAATTCGTGAAAAATTCAAGCAGTAAGAAAATTAGATAAGCTGCTGTTTCTATTCAGATTTCATAATCTCTATAGATTTCGGCTCAATTTAGAACTAAAAATTCGTACCTAACAATAAGATTCGAGAATAAATCTTTTCCAAAGTTCAAAAAAAATTTATGTAACATAATAAATATAGGGTATGAGTTTAGGTATCGATTATTATGAATTTATGAGTCATCACCATGAACGAAATGATTATTTTCACTTTCCTAACCGATTTCTTCTGAACTTGACAATAAAATCTATAAATACCTGAACCATAAATTTGCTATAATTATCGTTGATCATATGTGAGTAGATATTCCGTCATATCGTAATCATTAAAATATGTACTCGATTAGATACCTAAAACAATATGCAAGTACATACGAGCACGAAACCGAATGAAATTTTAAATCACATGTTGCGCTTGCGCATAACATCAAACACCATACGTCACTCCAATACTTATAAATTTTCATACATCTATAAAGTGTCTTCATTTCAAAAGAGGTGATGTTGATTGGCGTCGCAGTGATATTTTCGAGTATTAGTTACACTTCGCTGAAGAATTTTCTCGATATCTAAGAAAATTAATTCGATAATAGAACAGGTGTTAAAAATTTCATTTCTTTTCACGTAATTATTTCGTAAAGGATTCGGTCGAAATAAAATTTATCGAGCATGGAAAAGCTATCAGAATTATCATTATGGACCAAATGGAGGAGACCAGAATCAGTTCCGTATCCGAATGTTTGGCACAGATTTACAACAAAGTCCAAGGATGGTAAAATTTATAAAATAAAAATTGTCGATTTGACTCCGGACAGATTCGAAGAAAGTATGGAATTTACCAAAAAGTATTTCTATCCTCATGAACCTATTGCTATGTGAGTACCTAATCGACCCTATTTCCGTTTATGGCAAATTTATAAATTAATTACTCATTATTTTATTCAGATGTTCAAATTTTATGGATGATGAAGTAAGCTATCACAACGATGTGCTCAGAAGAAGAGTAACTTTAGAGCAACGTTGCAGTCTTATTGCTGTATTAGATGAAGATGTTCCTAAACCAGAATTAGTCGGATTACATAAACTACTAGTGATTTCCAAAGCAGACAAACCTATGCCAAATGTAAGGATATAATAATTTATGGCATTCATAGCCTGTGGAGAGGGAAATTAAAAATTGTGAGCAATTGTACCATCGAGTGATGTAGAGATTTCATTTTAAAAAAATTTTGATCAGAAAAAGAGTGAAAAGAGCTACTTTTTGCAATTTTTTTTTGCTCTCTAATGATTGCTTTCCTATTTTGTACTTGTCATTAAAATTGAGCTTTTTGGGTGGACCCTGTACCTTCCAAGGGATGTAGAGATCCCATTTTGAAAATTTTTGGTCAGAAAAGTGTGAAAAGAGCTACTTTTTGCAATTATTTTTTCTTTCAAATTGCAGATTTCATTTTTTTGTATTTTTTTATTATTGAAATTGAGCTTTGTGGGTGGACCCCTGCATACCCCAGGGGTGTAAGAATGCCATCTTGAAAATTTTTTGGTCAGAAAAAAGGTAAAAAAAACTACTTTTTGGACTTCTTTTTACTTTCAAATGGCAGCTTTCATTTTTTTTGTATTTTTTTATTATTGAAATTGAGCTTTGTGGATGGACCCCTGCATACCCAAGGGGTGTAAAGATCCCATCTTGAAAATTTTTGGTCAGAAAAGGGATAAAAAGAGCTACTTTTTGCAAATTTTTTACTTTCAAATAGCAACTTTCATTTTTTTTATTTTTTTATTATTGAAATTGAGCTTTTTGGGTAGACTCCTGTATCCCCTAGGGGTGTAAAGATTCCACCTTGAAAATTTTTGGTCAGAAAATGGGTAAAAAGAGCTACTTTTTGCAATTCTTTTTACTTTCAAATAGCAACATTCATTTTTTTTATTTTTTTATTATTGAAATTGAGCTTTTTGGGTAGACTCCTGTATCCCCTAGGGGTGTAAAGATTCCACCTTGAAAATTTTTGGTCAGAAAATGGGTAAGAAGAGCTACTTTTTGCAATTTTTTTTACTTTCAAATGACAGCTTTTATCTTTTGTATTTTTTTATTATTTGAATTGAGCTTTTTTGGGTAGACCTCTGTATCCCCAAGGGGTGTAAAGATCCCATCTTGAAAATTTTTTGGTCAGAAAAAAGGTAAAAAGGGCTGCTTTTTGAAATTCTTTCAATTTTTCACATAATAGCTTTCATCTTTTGAACGTATCAATAAGTTTAGCTTCGAGAGGCCTGTCAAGGTTAGAAAATTGAAAAATTTCAGTTTTGCTACTTGGAGGGCCCTCAAACAAACTAAAATTTGAAGTTTAAAAATCCCCTCAAAAAAACTTTTTTTTCGTTTGAAAATCCCTCCGGCTCTCAAATTTTCTCTCCACAGCTCTAGAATTTCTAATGAATCAAATTGATATTCACAGCGAATTCCTATTCATTTCAGATTCCAGGACATCTCCTACACCAAAAAAATAAATTAATGGACGACTTACAAAAAAATCACGATCTTTTCAAACATTTCGGCACCGACACATTAATCGAAGATGTTGGTTTATGCGTTAAACCGGAATACAGAGGACTGAACATAGGTTATAATATCGTAGCAACAATTGAAAATTTGGCCAGAGCTTTTTCCATCAAAGGAGTCATTATGGTGTGTAATGCTATTGGATCTCAAGTCATATGTGAAAAATTAGGATACAAATTATTCAACGAAATTGTCTATAATGAATATAAAGATGACCAAGGACGAATCCTATTTCCAGTCAAAGGAACCAGATCCTTGAAACTTTTGGCCATTAAATATACGTAATTTTTTTATATTTTAATTCCTATTTTCAATTTTCGAATTTTTCCTCATTTTCGGCTACCACGATTAATTTATTGCGAAAAAAATAAAGAGTGATTTTTGAACGTTTTTTGGACGCTTCATTTAACCCAGATTAATTTTGTGAAATTCGTATAAAGATACCATTGTGCTATAACCATTGGTAAAATTACCTAAGTAGATTATTTAATCAATCACGAACACTGTAAAATGGTCAGACGATGGCGAAGCATTGAAGATAATAATGAATGAATATGTCTGTGTACCTATCTGACGATGAATTCAAAATCCTAAATATTTAGGGCAGATGCGTTGATAAGCTGCGTATAAATTGATTTACGTATCTAAGCATTAACAAATTGAATTCGTTTTATACGTCTTAAATTCGTGAATCATTCATGTGAATCGGTTGCACTTTGTGTGATTCGAGTAGGTACATCGGAATTCAAGTACCAACAACTCAGACTAAGGTAATTCAAATTGAAGTAGAATTTAAAAAAAATTGTCATCATTATTTTTAAATTATTACTGTATATTTTTTAAACAGATCACCTATTGTAATCGTATAAGTGCACTCGTATTTATCTAAGAAATTTCTAAAGTTATGGATTTACCTAAAATATCGTTTCGATGGAAGAGGCCGTTGTCAGTTCCTTATCCAAATACTTGGCATAGATTCACCACTCGGCAAAAAGATGGCAAAACGTACAACATTAAAATTATAGATTTGACACCGGACAGATTCGAAGAAAGTTTACAATTCATGATAAAATATTTTTACCCTGAAGAGCCATTAAACGTGTAAGATAATGAACTTGATTATCTATTGGGTACTCGTGATTTATATACGTACATCACATGTGAAATAATCTATTTTCTTTATCAGTTCATTGGACTTATTATTAAAAGATGAAATCAGCTTCCGAGGCTATTTACAATTGCAAAGAGTAGTGTCGGAAAATCGTACCAGTTTGTTGGCTGTATTGGATGAAGATGTCCCAAAACCTGAAATCGTCGGATTGCAGAAATTGTCAGTCGAAAGCAAAGAAGATTTACCTATTTCAAACGTTGGTATTATAAATTGAAAATGGAATAGGAGAAAAATATTGAATTTGAATTTATTCAAATTTTCATGGGATGGTTTCAGGTAACTGGCGATATTATGAAAAGGAGATGCAGAATTGTAAAAGATATCACAAAGGATAACAGCCCATTTGATGTTTTAAATACCGATGTGTTCGTTCATGATCGTGGACTATGCGTGAAACCAGAATATAGAGGATTAGACATAGGATATAATATTATACTGGCTGTTGAAAAATTAGCCAAAGCTTTTGATATTAGAGGTTTCATGATGAATTGCACTTCTTTGTATTCTCAAAAGCTGGCTAAAAAGGCCGGATTGAAAGTTTGCAATGAGATTGTATACGATGAGTATAGAGATGAAAATGGTCAAATGATATTCCCCGTTCAGAGCAAATGTCATAAATCTTTTAAATTAATGATGATCGAGTATTCTTGACGGAATAAAATTTATTTTAATTAAATATCAAGGTTATTTTTCGTAGAGATGGTGGAATTTTCCGGTTATTCGGAGGTAAAAAATTATTTCATGGGTGATCAATTGATCATCTTTAGAAAGATATAGATAAAAGATAAAAATTCTAAACTTTTCCAAAAAAAAAATTGTCTGTACTTTTTCCTGACAAGTTCTCAGTGTGAGCTCGTAAAAATTCATTGCTGAACATTATTCCAAAAACAGTTATAGATTGGAATATTGGAAATGAGTTAATCGTGAAAAAATGTCGATGTGCCCTCTTCTTCTTCTCCAAATTTGATATTCCATTTTTTAAAGGTACTCCAGATGATATTTGAAAAAGACATTAGTTTTATGAGTGAACTTTGGAAAATGATTATTAAAATTTGGAAAGAAAGTGAGAAAAAATCGGGTAAAAATTTTGTAATATCGGTCTAAAATTATTCTTCGAATTAATGGGCTCCCGAAAAATTGAGACGTCGTCATGAAGAAATAATTCTGATTTCTTGATTCTTGGTTTCGTGTGGTACATTTTCCTAGATTACGAAATAACGATCAAATTACGAATTTTTATAACTGAGGAAAAATTTGCACAATCTGAGCTTTTGGCGAATGAGATTCTCGTACTTGAAGTGATCGTTTTGCCCTTTTAGAATATGTAGATAAAAATGTGGTTTTTTTTGCCCAACAAGGCTTTAAATTTTAGAATTTTCTGAAAATGGGCCTCCCACATAAGTATTTTTTACTTCCGCGTTGTTTTCTTTAAAAAAATTGCACCCATCTTCCATCTATAGGTAGGTACCTACCTATTTAATTTTTCAAAAGTCCTTAAAAATATCGATTTTTTAAATCACAAATTTACTTAAAATCTTCAATAAAACTCGGAAAAAATGTGAACATTTTTTCCGAAATAATTTTCAATTGATGATTTTAATCCTTATTATCACTTTTCGCACAAGCCATTTTTTCAAACAATGAAATATATCTGACCCTGCCGTAAAAAAAGGACCCAGTGTAAAACAAAGTCGATGTCTTTATTTTTATGTGTTTGGTCGAGATTTGGTGTCGTTTAGACCAAAAACGTGAAAAATGAGACATTGATTTCATTTTACACAAGGTCCCTTCTCTCCGGCAGGGTCACATATTCGCTGCTAAATTCTTGTTTCTTTAAAAATGGGGAAGAAATGAGGAAAATAATAATTAATTAATGCCACTATTAATGATTTTTATGAGTTGAAATTTTTATAATTTTCCCAACGCATCATTGCAAAAAATCATTTTTCAGTTTTTTTGACGTAAACCTCAAGGGAGGAGTCAAATGAGTAAAATTTTCACCCACGCACTTTGAAGCTGGTGTACAATTTCTATGCTACTCCTCATCCCTCATCCCTCAACCTTCAACATTTATTAGCGACGATGTAACTATGCAATTCTAAAAATTCATAAGATAAATATTTTGCCTACTTACAAAACTGAAGGAAAAAGTCTTTTCAGAAAATTGGGGTTATGAGAACATTTTCACTAGTAGTTGGAATACTTACTTCAAATTAATTTTCACTTGAAAATTCTCGTCCAATTTTAGAATTAAGAGAGCTGATTTAAAAAAAAAAATGTATAATTCTTGAAAATGAACAAATTTTATTATCATGGAATTTGAAAAGTCTATCTAGCAAAGTAATTTTTATCGGAAAATAACTGCTGTAAAAAGGGAGATCTTTGATATTTTTTATGTCTCTCAATACCTTCAGATTTTATTTAAGATGAAAATCATGCAAAATTATTTTCAGTCCAATGTACGATCGTATAGTCTCTTCAATTTCCAGACACGGAAAAAATCGCAGAGAAGATAATTTTTCAGTTTTTTGTCTACTAACCAACCCATGGTTGAAAATATGTTCGGATCATCGTTTTTAAAAGGTCATCGACCTTTCTGATTTATAAAATAGGAAACTCTGAGGTGGTTTTTTTTTGGTGATATCAATGAATACTGTTTTTTTGGAGGTTGAGGGAATGGCCAGAAAGATTTATTCAAATCTCAAACCCCACGGTATAAGTTTCACCCTTCCCCCTTAACTCAACCCTTACCTTCCTCTGTGCTCACAGCCTTTAAAATTTTATTCAAATCAGTTATATGATTTTTAATTTGGAAAGTGTTATAAATTTTGCTTGACTAAAATAGAATTTATTTTTTTTGCCCAAAAATTCCATTGAAATTTACTTCTGGGGTTTTACTTTTACATCACTTTTTTTTCAAGGTTAGATACTTCAAAAAATTACTTTTTCTTTGCAGTTTTTAAATTTTCTGCAAAAGTATTTTTTGAAAACATTTTCTTGAGTTGGTCTTTATAACGTTGATCTTGAAGACTTTTCTAGCTCCACACTCCAATCACAGGTAAAAAGATTTTTTTCCAACTCAAAAATGAAATAGCGGATACACTTCGTCAATTTCATCTAAATACGAGAGTTCTTCCCCCTCCGCCCCCTCAGTACACTGATACACCCATATTCAAAAAAATCATCGACGGGGACTTTTTACCGTTTTTTACCACCTTGATCATTTTTGGAATAAATGAATGGGTTTTCATATTCATTTTTTTAATCTCTATCAAAATTCACGAAATGGTCTGAAAAAAAATAAATTAGGTATACTTATAGAAAAAGGACCAAATATTAAGATGGCGTTACCTAACATCTCCAATTTTACGTTTCTTATCGACAAAAATAAGTTTGAAAGAAAAAAGTTTTCAAAACTAGTCTTAAAAAACAATTCTCATTTTAAATTGAAAAAATGAGTTGGGAAGGGGGAATTTCATTGTAATTTGAAATTCTCGATTTGTCTCTACTCCTTCTTCCTCAAATAAGCTGCCTTCTGTGTATCTTTGATGACAAAAGCCATTTCCGAAGTACATCCCACACATTTTTTACGTTTTCAAATAAATGCGACGTAAAACGTACCTAAATGATTTGAAAGGCGCTATGAAACCATATTTCTCAATACCTTCGTAAATTCTCTCTAAACGTTTTACAGCACTCTCTGCAATAGCTCGCAATTTCTAACCAATAACCAACATATCAGAAATATCTAAACATCTGCCATATCTCTTCAATTATTGGAGAATAAATGCGTTTGATACTACGAAGTAAGTAAAATTACAAAATATTACAAAACGTTGCATAACAGATAAACAATTTTTTTATTGATTCGATAAAAAAGTAATGAGTATTTATACTCAAACGTCGTAACTTTTTGAATTAAACATTTCGAAATTTTGTCCAGAGTTGGTCGTTATTGCACTCGATCTCACTTAGCACCTTTGAAGTCTGAAAATATTGATCTCAAGTTAATTCTAAGTTCAAGTTTTTCGTGCGTTTTTTTATAAATTATTTTTTTAAATTTATTTTAAAAAAGAACTTCCATTTTCGAAAAAATTTTTCGCTGTGATTTTAATGAAATTTTCCGAAATGAACAAATTACCTGTACCTGTGTTAGCCTGGAAGAGACCAGAAAGTATCCCGTTCCCAAATGTATGGTATACATTTAAATCGAGGCCGAAAAATGGAAAATCTTGCAATATCAAAATTGTAGATTTGACTCCAGACAGATACGAAGAAGCTATACAATTTATGGTGAAATATTTCCTGATGGATGAGCCTTTAAGATCGTAAGTGTAGTTTAAAAAAAAAAAATGCAACGTAAAAAATCTGAATTTAGGCTGGAAATTATTTCATTTTTTTTAATTCGAGGAAAAATCCTGAATGGAAAATCTCGTTTCTTTGATCGTAAAAAAAACTATTTCGTGGCCGAAAAAAAATTCGTACACTTGATTTCTTTGATTTCAAAAAAAAATGAACCAAAATTAAAATAAAATTGAAGTTATTTAATTTGCAGAATGATTTTTTTGCAGGCAGAACAAAAAATCTCATCATTTAAAAAATAATCAGCTTTATTTCATTCTCAAAATTTAAATTTCTCGATAACTATCGACTGATTTAAAAAAATTACTATTTCCAGATCAGTAAGATTCATGGACGACATGAACGACACAATCCGATACCTTCACGCCTTAAAAACAGCCATCGAAACCAAAACCAGCATCATAGCCGTGCTGGACGAAGACGTTGCATATCCTGAAATCGTAGGAATACAAATTTTATACGTATCGACAAAAGGGGACCCTTCAATTCGACATTTTAAAGTACGTTTAAATCTACCTCAATACGTCATCAATCTATCCCAAAATCATTAAATTAATCTAATTTCTTGAACAGGATCCTGGGGAAAAAATCCGGAAAGTGAAACGAATCGCCGACGATTTGACGACCGTCGATCCATTCGAAGCTTTAGGAACAGATCGACTCTTGAGAGGATTTGGCTTATGTGTGAAACCCGACTGCAGAGGGATGAATATCGGATACCATATTTTAGCCAGTTTGGAGCAATTAGCCAAAGCTTATGATGTAAAAGGATGCATGAATATGTATAGTCGTATTCAATCTCAAGTTCTAGCCGAAAGAGTTGGATTCAAAGTGTACAACGAAGTGTTTTATCAAGATTATAAAGATGAAAAAGGAGATCCCATGTTTCCAATTAAACACACCAAATCGTTTAAATTGATGGGAATCAAGTACGCATGACTATCTGTGGTTCGAATTCGATTTAAAAGTCGGTCTTGGTGTGGGGTAATTTTTGGTAAATTTGAGATTAGATGGTATGAGGATTATATTGTGATATTTAAAATTATACGAATGCGTAGATTTAAATTTAATGTTAATTTTCTATTAATATATTTATTGATGATCTTTAAACGTGTAATTTTTTGATCTAATGTGATATTTTTTGATGGAGGAATAGGAATTATAAATTAATTCCATTGAAGTATAGATCTATATTCTTAATCCCAATGAGGAAGGTACTCGAGGCTTATGAAAATTTTTCAGTATAAATGGGTAAGTATTTCAAGATATCGTTTGAATAAGAGAGAGAAACTTCAAACCAGGGTTACCTACCAATTTTTTCTTCTAATTTCATAACTTTTTTCTGATTTTTTTCGTGTGTGTGTTTTTTTTTTTTTTTTTTGAAGGAATGAAATCAAAACATTTTTGGGTTAGGTTAACACACAAAATAATATCAAATTGAAATTAAAAACTGAAGTGAAAATACATATGAAGAGATCGTAAAATTTCATTTCAATATGATTTTTAGTGGTAGCTGTATCTAATTTTAGAATATTTGGTGAGGAGGGGGGAGGATTTTAATCAAATGACTCTCTCTACCCCTCCTTCCTTCCGAGAACTAGGAAGTATTGTAAATACCCATTTTCTCGCCCATAAACCTTTATCTGTACGAGCAAATAAATTCATTACACCGTTTAATTTTTTTCCCGTGGTATTTATAAATTAATTCGAGAAAGAGATAACTCACTATTTTCAATTTTCCTAATCACTGATGAGTGATTACGCAAACGTAGGTAATAGTCTATAACTAAATATGAAGTTCTGTGTAATAGTTTCAATACCTACCTACGTCAACGATTGTGTGATTAATAGAGTCAATTAAGATACCGAATTACCTACAGCCATCGATATCAATATTGATTTTTTAAGTAAATAAAATTGAGAAGAATTAGTAGCAGTGTTTTGAGAGAAAATTGTATTTCTGCGCTATTTTTTTGGATTTTTTTAACTCATAAAAATTGATAAAGACGAATATTTAAAGAAAATTTTATCTGCATGATTATTAAATTTTAAGATAAAACAGATTTTAAAATGCCTACCAACTTTTACCTCAGATGAAAATAAAGTAGGTAAGTATTCATAAAGATCGAGCCGATGGATCAAAATTATTGAATTCGAAGAAAATTATACTTGAAATTAAAATTATAATTCAAATAAGGAAGTAATTTCTGTAGGCAATTGAGCTGTTTTAGTGTACTTTGTAGACCATCATTATCGTAGTATCTTTGAGATATGAAATCAGATGAAACTGTGATTCAAATTTCGAATTTTCTATCTTTTCGCCTGACAGTGAGATTTTTTTCAATTATTCGGTCATCTGTCAACATATAACTAAGTAGGTGATTAACGTTTAATTTGTAATCACGTGTATATCTAGTCGCACTTGCTTAAAATTGTATAAGATGCGTTTGCATTTGAATTCACTGTTTTTATGTTTAATATTTATTTGTATACTTCCTCTTTATTCTTCGGATACCAATGACAAAGAATTGGTAAGTACATATTTCGTGCTTATAAAAGGTGTTACATTTCACAGAGTGCTCTCGAATCATTAAATTTTTTTTGCAAATTGAGTGATCAGTTGAGATCAACTCATTGCCCGATTTATGTACCTATTTATTTATTTTTTTACAGCTTACACGATTGGAAGCTTTAGAAAAAAAGGTATCGTCGTTGGAAAATGAAATTAGAGCCGAAGCAAGAACTTATAAAAATTTTCTTACAGAAATATTCTCCGAATATTACGAACGTAAGTTGCTGATTTATCATCACCCACTTCTTACTTTGGAATAGTTTTAGTAAAATTGATTCAAAAACAAATTAATTTTATTCGTGCGTTTGTTTAGTTATTCCGGACGACTTGAAAAACAGGATCCAAAATAGACTCAATTTTACAATAATTCCATCAAATAAAACGGCCGATTGATCTGCGAATTTTCGATTCAGGATTAGAATAGGTAGCTGTAAAAAGTCATTTAGTAGCAGGAGAACAAACCAAAAATATATTCGATTGCTTTGGACCAAATGATCGTATTATAAATTAAGTACCCGAGTGGTTTTTTAAAAAATAAATACCTATTAAAAGTTGCTTTATGCTTAATTTTTTTTCTAAATTTTTGGGAAGAATGACGAAGTCTTGGTCGTGAGTTTACCATTCAAGTTGAAGAAAAAAAAAGAAAATCTACAAGAGTTGAGAAATTTTAAAAAATGTAGATCGAACGTTCGAGAAAATGACCTTACGTTGGTACTTATACTCGTAAATTTTGGAACGAGCATGCAAGAATCTTTTCCCCAATCCAAATTCTGAAAAACAAGCCTCACATTTGAATTTCAACCTTTTTAATCGAATTTCAGAGTAGGTATCAATTAAAATACCAATTTTTAACGGTCTACCAAAAAAAAAAAAAATAGATACACCTTGGACAATAAATTAATGTTAAAAGTTATCAAAAAGTGTAGAAAAATGTTCAACGAAAGATTCATATCAATAAAAACTCCCACATTTCAGAATTTTTTCACCTGTAAAAAATTTCAAACAGCAGCTGCTGAGAATTTGTTTTATATTAGGTAATTACATTTATTGATGAAACTTTTGTTCCTCATAGAGGGAGTCGATTTTTTAGGCAAAGAAAGGGTTCCTTCCAAAAATGAATAGAACATGAATGTAGAGAATAAAATGACCTTCTATAGAATACAATGATTTTTTCCGTATGCTTTTTGAAATATTTTCAAGAAATTTTAAATTTTATAAATTATTTTCAATTCATTTTTATTTTCATAGAACCTTTAGAAGATTGGTTTGAAGTGCCGAAAGTTATCAGAAAGTGTGAAAACAAAGTTTATTAAAAATTCAAATTGTAAAAAATTCCGATGTGCTAGGTGCTGCAATTTTCGAGATCAGCGCGAATTCACGATACGGAGGAATAGATTTCAAAATTCATAGTTGGTATACTTATTCAGTTATTCTATTTTTGACTATTCAAATCGTTTGGAAATGGTTTCAAAATGTTTCGAAGTTTTTAGAAAATTTTAGAATTTTCCAACAGGAGAAAATCCTATAGAAATTCTCTATGAACTTTGGAAACTGACATTTTTGGATATTTTCCATGGTTTTAAAGGGTTTATCCTTTTTCACATGCGGATCAGTTTTTCAAAAATTATCGTAATAAATGCAAAATCTCTCAACATTGATAAATGATACCTAATAAGTAAAAGAACTACGAGCTCGTACTTATGGATGCCGAAACTAAGCATTGCCCGAAATTTCCTGGGTAATACACTGTATAACCTGAGAAAATGGCAAAAAAATCTCAAAAATGTAACTTTTTTTCAAAATAATTTTTCAAAAATTTTTTGCCCTCGCATCGCTTGGGCCAAATTTTCCAATCATCTATGGTTTGAATAAACATAATAGTTGATTCTTTAAATCTGAATTACTCAAATTAGATAAATTTCTACCTTCCGAATTAACGAAATATTCATTGAAAATTATTGATTTCTCATTGATACCTAGGTCTTAATTCTTATAGTCAAAAATTATCGATTATTCTGTCAATTTCCAGTTTATCAAAAAAGAAAAAAAAACAGTAATTTTGACAAAAAGTTCAGTGAAAGATTACCGATTCTTAGCAAATCAAAAAAAGTTGGAATATTACAAAATTTGACTGATTAAGATTTAACGAACTTATTGATTATTTGATCCGTTAATTCATTATCCTCCTATTAAAAATACCCGGAACAGGCCAGCGCCCAATGAATTTTTACCCCCCCCCCCCATTTTTAACAGTATATTTCACACCGAGGGAGCAAAAATTGTTTTTTCTTCGAGTTCTAAAACATATTATTTCTTATTACGAGAGAAAAATGGAAAAAGTAGTGTTGTCCCTTCAAAGTTTTGATTAGGCAAAATCGGCATGCAATGATTTTTGATCATTGTTCAATGGCCTTTCACATGTGAATTTTTAAAATTTTCGTAATTTTGCGTTTAATGAGTTCATACTTTTTGAAGGAAATCCATCTTCCATCTTCCATCTTAGTCAACATTCGTTCTAATGCACTCTCTCATTTACAATCAGTGAAATTTCACTGAAAGTCAGTAAAATATCACTGATATAAAAAGTCAGAATTGCAGCACAGGGAAATTAGTGAAAATCACTGATTTATTTCAGTAAAATTTCGCTGGAATTAAGTTCAGTGGAATTTCACTGATTCGTTCAATGAAATTTCACAGATTGAATCAGTGAATTTCAATCTCACTGATTTTTCAGGGATTTGCCTATGCGCGAAATTATTTGATGAAATTTGATTGTTTGATGCTAATAATTATTAATTAACCGCCAAATAAATGAAAAACAGATTTGTTTTTTATAGTTTTACACATCTCAAATCTATTCACATTGAAAAGAAATCATTAAACTCATTTTGATTTGTAGCACGTAATTTTTTCAAAAGTGTTCACATTTAATTACACATCCGTTAACTTATATAATAAACACGCGAAAATTTTGTCCTTTATTACTTAACACATGCTCTCCGACGTCAGTCACTCCGAAATATACTTTTCTTAAAATCAAAACGATGCGAAATTTTCATTCATTGCTAAACTCAAAAACGCAACCCCTTCAACACTCCGAGGTACAATTCCACTTTAAAAATACGCGAAAGATTCATCCGTTTGCTTAACACAAACCCTACGTCAACCGATATACTGGATTTAAATAATAACACGCGAAAATTTTCAATTATTATCCATTAAGTGCTAAACAATAAACACACACGAAATTTCAAAGTGCACGACTGGCTGTTACATGATAACTGATAACAAAACAAAATGGATGAGAATAATTCAAAATTTCACTGATTCGCCAGTGATATTCTTTTAATGACTGTTTAAATCAGTGAATTTTCTTTGATTTTTTCAGTGATTTATTGTGACTGTTTGAATCAGTGAATTTTTCACAGTTGAATCAGTGAAAATTCACTGATTGCATCAGCTAATTTACTTTTCGCTGAAAATCAGTCATTTTTAACTGTTCTTCAGTGAAATTTCACTGAAATGTTTAAGATTTTTGTTTTCCTGGTTTAATCAGTGAAGTTTTCACTGATTGCAAATGAGAGAGCACTAAATTTATTCGTAAAAAAACCATTCGATTCGTCTCGACGAGAGGATTTCAAAAATGTATTAGTTTTTGCATTTTGGGTGATTTTCGAAAAAGTTGCCAGAATTTTTTCGCGCGAGGTCTCTCTCAAAAATCTACCCTTCACAGCAAAAAACCAACTTCCACCCAAATGCTCGAAATTAAATGATGAAAAAACCATTTCACAGTGCTTGAAGAGAGGATTCCGAAAATGTATTACTTTTTGCATTTTGAGTAATTCTCGACCGAATAACCAGCATTTTTCGCAATCTACAATCCACGCAAATCAATAATATCTCTCACCCAAATGTTCGAAATTGAATGATGAAAAAACCATTCTTCAGTGCTTGACGAGAGGATTCCAAAAATGTATTAGTTTTTGCATTTTGGGTGATTTTCGAAAAAGTTGCCAAAATTTTTCCGCGCGAGGTCTCTCCCAAAAATCTACCCTTCACCGCGAAAAACCAACTTCCACCCAAATGCTTGAAATTGAATGATGAAAAAATTATTCGATTGTTCATGACGAGAGGATTCCAAAAATGTATTAGTTTTTGCATTTTGAGCAATTTTTGGTCGAGTTACGGGCATTTTTCTGCGTGCCGACAATACATCAACCTTCCGCGCCGAAAAAAATCAACTTTTGTTCTATTGCTCCAATTTGGATCGTGAAAAAACCATTCGATTCGTTTCGACGAGAGGATTCCAAAAATGTATGAGTTTTTGCATTTTGAGCGATTTTCGACCGAGTTACGGGCATTTCTCTGCGGCGCCGACCATACATCAACCAACCACGCCGGAAAAAAAGTCAACTTTCATTATTTGCTGAGCCTTACAATTTTTTTTACGAATCAATTTTTGAGTTCTGAAAATATCAAGTCACTCTGTACTTTTCATCCTTACGACTTTTATTGCAAGCAACTTACTTTGTAATTACCATACCATACTTTTCATCTGAGACAAACCGATTGACTCGTATTATTAGTAATGAGGTACGAAATCTCATATTTTCACGCTTTCAGAAAGAATGAAATGCGAAAGTGATTAAGAAAAAGCCATCGTTTCTTTTTTAAAGCTGGAGTAGAAATTATGACGATTTTGCAATTTTTTTTAGGAGGGGGGGGGATAAATTTTAGACAAAAATTTCGAATAAAATTCAAAACCAAGACACGAAACCCGGTTGAATAGATATAGAATGACCCGAAACCATAGCAATTTAAAATAGGTATACACCACAGAATTAAAATAATGACGAAACCCGAACACTAGTACATAGGTATTAGGTACCTATTTAAATTTAGACACCTACATACACGAAGATTCTGTAAGATCTTCATGATTCACGAACGTAGCAATTTTCTAGTTTTTTATTTCAATCCCGGAAACATATTCGGCTATTTTTCATAAAGTTTACAAATATTTTCATACCTAATGAAAAAAATTCACGTTTTCTCGCAATTTTTTGCTTATTTTAAATACCGCGGTAGTACCTAAATTCATATTTAATTACCTAAACCTCCATGAAACCAGGTTGCTTATTAAATCCCGGCGACAATTTACATGAAGAATCTAGGTAAGTTCGAGTATCATCGTTGATGTAATGATCGATAAATTTACACCGGTGTCGTCTCTCAAATCGTATTCAATGACGTTGCTGAACATCCTGTTTTTTTTTCTTTTTCATTTTTTTTTTTTCTATTTCAGAACACTAATCTGGTACGTTAAGTTCCCAGAATTATTCAAACGTTCCCATGTCTATGATATAGAATACACTTACTTTCATTCTTATTATAAAATTCATGAAACCTGTTGCCTCAACAGTATAGGTACTCTGGCGGTGTTAACATTTTTCATTAATTTATTTAAATGTTGGTAAAATAACTTCTTTCGAGTAACAATTACATCATTTGTAGGGCCTAATTTAAAGACCGTATTACTCGGATTTTAACCGGTGGGAGGCGTCGAAATTTTTTTTATAGATTTCACGATAACAAAATGAAACGGTTGATTTAAACGTTTAATTATAGGATTTACGAGGTTTATTTTAATAATTGCAGGAGGTGTGTAAAATTGTAGCGGTTCCTAAGCTGCTGTCACGTTTTGTTGAATATGACGTGTAATAATTACGTAGGTACATCCACGTACGAATTTTTTCGTATTCGTAAAATTTTTATTTTGAGAACTGCAATTAATGAATATCCGTGTCGATTGAGTTGCCTACCTGTATGAAATTTTGCTCATCGATGTCAGCCAGGAATTCGATAATTTTGAAAAAAATGAAATGATTGAAAAATTCGTCGGAGTTTTGTTCCTACGTGTCTGCGAAAGGCGAAGAATAAAAAGTACTTGGTTCGAGGTTGAAAAATTATCGAGTAATTCAACAATGGACGCTTTTTTTTCTGGTCTGTTGGTCATTTTTTTCGAGATAGTATGGTAATTGGTGTTTGTTTTTTGCCAAATGACGCACGCACTTGAATATCATGGGCGTCGAAGATGGTTGCTTCGTTGGTTTTACTTTTTAATCATAGTAATACGGATTGAACGTTTTTTTTCTTTTTTGGGGAAATTAAGAAATTACATGGCACATTTTAACCGACCTTCTGGTAGGTATTGCGCAAGTATGAATTTGATGGGTGGTAAAAATTTCTAAAATTTTTGGGAAAAGATTGGGAAAGACAATTTTGGAATTTTATCTCATACTTACTGTGATTTTTGTACATTGAATATTCCAGAAAATCATCTCAATGAAAAAAAATTTCTATAGTTTTTTTTATGCTTATAAGTAAATACTTACTCCTAAAATTTATTTTGAATTTGATTTTGGAATCATCCATTTTGTTCTCAAAAATTTTGGATTTTTGTGAGATTAAAATTGTAGTTCTCCCGATTTTTTTTCATTTTATTTAGTTTCATGTAAGTAATTTTGGGCAAGTGGATAGGTAATAACTGTAAATTTCGAAAATTAGAAACAATTTCGGATAATAAAATATCCTTCAAAGACAAATTTCATGTTTTAAAAATTTATTTATTATTATTATTTTTTGATGGGTTCGAACTACGAGGTCCATGAGCCCAGTTTAAAAATTTTCGGTGTTAAAACTTTTCCAGAAACTAAACTTGAAAATTTTCTCCATGAATTGTTCTTCTGGCCCCTCCATTAAAAAAAAATTATGGCTGAAAAAAAATACAGCTGAATTGTCCTACTTATTTCCAAATTTTCCGTTCCAAAATTTTTGAAGTTTTAGATTTTTCAATTTTCAAAAAAAATTCTGAGGTTTGATTGTAGAAAATCCATATAAACTTGATTTCAAGATAAGTAGGTATTTCGAATTTTAAAATGTTTTTTTAAACAGAAAAAAATTATTATACGTCCTGTCTCTAAAATCTGCAACTGAAGTGTAAAAAAGAATCTAGATATTAAATTTCTGAATTTCCAAATTCATTTCTAAATTCTCTGCTTTTAAATTTCTTCCAAAATACGTAAATTATACATTTTTTTTTCCAGTTGAAAATTCTTTTTTTGTTGATGTTTTGAGGAAGCTTATAGAATCACGAAAGTTTTCACGAAGCCCTCCTTTCTCCTTTCACCAACTACTAAAAAGTTACGCTTTGAAAATTCTATCCAAAATTATTCGTTCTAAAAGTTTCAAATCTAAAAAATTTGAATTTCTGAATTTTCACAAAATTCTTCAAAAAAATGTAAAGTTATCTATTTTTTAAAATTTTGATAATTTTGAAAATCTAACTTAATTATGATTATTACTTTATTTGTTTTTTTTAAAAATTCTTTCAAGATATGTAGAAGGAATTACACAATAAATTACCTTCCTCCCTCCTGCTCTCAAAATCTACAACTGAAAGAAATTATTTGTTTTCATCCTAAATTTTACGTACTTAGGTAGGTATTATTTCAAATTAAAAAATATATGAGTATTTCAAGTACCATCAAAGCTCCCCCCCCCAAAAAAAAAAAACATTTTTGGATTTTTCAAAAATTGTTTGAAAAATGTATTCCTATACTTTGAACAATTTTGAAGGCTTTTTGGTGACACTTGCACACTTTTTTCAACAGAGAAGAAGAAATGTCACGACCGAATTTAAAATTCATTTCCAAAATTCCTGAAACTTGAAACTTTTTCTTACAGTGCAGTGGTTCCAAAAAATGTAAATTTGAAATTTCGGTGAAATTGACGAGAAATTTAATTAAATATTTTTCAAAGAGTTGATAATTATTCAATCTTTAAGATTCAAAAATATTATCATTCTTTCTCTCTCTCAAAAAAATGAGTCGAGAATTTAAAATTTCAAAAATTGATAAATTAAAAATATTGAGTGCTATAATTTTGTTCGTAAAATTGCTTGTTGAAAAATATGATCCAAAATTGAAGAATTTGTTGACTCCTTTATTTGAATTGTTATCGTATTTAATTCAAAAAAAAAATTAAATACTTACCACCTACCTATTCAAGAATTTAAAACGTTCAATCGTAAAAAAAAATCGTTAAAAATTTCTTTTGAAAAATACTAAAATTTGAAGAAAAAAATTGAGTGCCAGTTAAAATCCCGAGCTTTGTAAATTATCAACTTCCAAATTAAATTTTGGCCATATCAATGCCAAATTATCCTCACTAAAAAATCACCCTTTTCCCTCTTCCCTCATCATCTCAGCAACCATCCACGAAAAAAATTACCATAGTCAAATACCTATGAAGAAAAATATACGGGAAAAAATCCCCATAAACCATAAAGACCCACCTCAACACCTCCTTTCGACGAAATTACGATCTTCACAAGACCGTGAATTTTTTTTCGTATTTTAATCGTCATAAACCCAGACCAGAGCAATTATAAACATACAATAAAAAGGAGAAAATAGACCACGTACAAAACAAAGAGGAACTGATCATGGCTACGTTTAAGCTGCGTGTTCTGCTGTAATGATTGGTACCTATATTGGAGACTTTGTTGTTGTCTTCTTCTGTATTGCATTTAGTTTTCAAGACGCTTCCACCGCTTTACCAGTCAAATTCCATTACTCGTGTGGTGTTCGTTTTATACGTCGCATTATTCGTTCCTCTTAGAGTAAACACTTTTTTTACATTATTTTTTAACCAATTTTTTTATATTTATTTCTGTTCGAGATTAATGATAAATTTTATTTAATAATGAGTGTCGGAAAATTTAATTTGTTTGGTGTTTTTGCACTTGTGATATGCGGTAAGTTGATAGACCTATTTTATTCGTAAAATTTCCTCGTGATGAGCTCGTAATTTAATACTCTGCGATATTGTGCCGATTTTTTTTTCGTTTTTTTTTTCGTATTTTTTGTAAAATAACGAAAGCGATAGTGTTTCTTTTGATGGAAATTTCCAGCTAGGTTGAATTTTGTTGCTGTGTAGACTTTTTTTTCTCATTATACAATATTCGTTTTCTTGAATGGCATGATCGAAATGCTTTCATTGCTATATCCAGAAGCAGTTATGCCTTTCAGGGATATAAACCGATCAACAGGTATAACCAGAGATTGGAAAAAGATTAATACGTACATGCAGATGAGAATCTGTATTACTTTCCTTTTCATTTGACGAGTATAGTAAAAGCACACCGAAATAATAGACCGGCAAGACCATCGTGAAGAAATAAACTTTATTACTTTCTGCTTTGTGTTTAAAATAATGGTAACGTTCTTTTGTCGAATGAAATTGGAAAATCTCTTCCGAACTGATAGCACGGAGAAAAAAATTAATTTTTCGAGGCGTTTTCCGCGTATTTTTTTCAAGGCCACGGGGTATTGGAAAATATCGACGATGGTGTAAAATTTAAGGCAGGTGTTCTCTTTGGGAAATGACGAGAATGTGGATGTATTTTAATGTACGATAGATCGGCGTCGTGGCGGTTCTAAACGTACCTAGGTACTCTGGACCGTAAATAATCATCATGTATGTCACTGACTTTCAAATTAATGAATCGTAGTTACGTCACCGTATAGGTTCCTCTTCCTTAATACTTTTTAATATTTTAACGTTTATAGGTGCAATGAAACGCGTATTACGATGAAATTAATTTTCACATGTGCGATTTCTTCTAAAATCAACTTGATAAATGCCATTTATGTAATGAACGTTATTTATCACCGTCGTACGAGTGCTTTGTAACTACGTAGATTTATGACGATTTGTTTTCGCAGATGAATGTGTGAAAATTGGCGCAGATTGATCACCAGCTAGAAAGATTTCTTCTTTTCGCGAGTTGAATGTAAAAAGTTATAATGAAGGGGAATTATTGTTGAGATGTTCGTTGACCTGTGAGACGGTCTCAGAGTAGGTACCTGTTCTTAAAACCATCAGTGATTTACAAGTGAGGTTCCATAAGGGCGATGAACTTGACAACTCGACGACTGATAAGTTTGAATTTACCGAAACTGGTACGTATTTGGGAGAATCTCCATTAGAGGGGCTTTTTTTGGAATTGGAATGAAAAAATCGGGGCAATCACGTCCTAAATCAATTTTGAGATGTTGTGTGAAATTTTTTGGGAGGGGGAGGAAAAAGGTCATCTTGAAACGTCATTTCTATACTAGCACAATTAATCTCAAATTTAGATTGATTTGGTTTAAAAAATTCAAGATTTCAAAAATTTTCAAGTTTTAAAAATATTACTGCCATCATCCTAAAATTTGAAGAATTGTTTTTTTGAGGGGAGAGCTGATGAACCTGATTATGAGGCTGAAACGAAATTAGGAACAAACATTTTTAAATTTTGTATGGTGTATTAAAAAATGGCGATGTTGGATTTTTGGGTCAAGTACATACAAAAAATAGAATTTTTGATAAAGGATACCTACGTAATTATTTTTATTCAAGACTGATACATTTTTAAATCTTTTTTAGGCACAAATACATATTTTTATTAGATGAGAAGTTTATTCAAAATTTTAAAAAAATCAAAACTGTGTTTTTAAAAATATTTTTGGATTTGTGAAATCTAATTTCGACTTCGATATACCTACATAGATGAATTATCATCAGAGAAGGTGGAAGACAAAAAAAAAGACCAAAAATCAAGAACTATGAGACCAAAAAATACTCCCACAAGTAAAAAAATTACGATCAATAATCAAAAACCGAGGACTTATTATGGTGCCTTGATAATTAAAAAAAAAATTATCCAAGTCCCTACCTAAGATTGGAATAAAGAACTGAAAAAAGGTTAAGTTCCTTTTTGTTTCATCAGCAAGAAAATTCGTCTGATTAAAATTCTAGTCAAAAAATTTTCTACTCAGGAAAACATTTTTTCTGCTTAGTAAATATTTCAAGAATATAATTTTCATCCTTATGGGAAAACTATTTTTAACATACCAGTAATTGAATATTTCTCCAGTTTTCTGGTTTCGTTTTTCTTCAGCTTTCAGTTTAAGTATTTGGATTTCTTAAAACAATTTTCTACTAAAAAAAAAAAAATGCTGTTTCCTTTTTTATGACTACATACGTAATCCAAAAACAAAAACCTCATCATTTTCAAAAAACTGTCTTTTTTCAACAAGGATTAAATTTTTTCTCGACAAAAACTGTAAGATTACTACAAAAAACAGCTGCTTTTCCCCCTCCCCCTGCGCAAAGTTTAAGAAGAAGCGTTGAAATAATAATGCTTTAGTTAGTTTTGAAATTCTCTTACCTTTCTTTCTTTCTTTCTAATTTTCAATTTGATTCTGTAGAATTAAAATTGCTCATTTCCTTATCAGAAATATTCCTTGAATTAAGATGGTGAAAATGCTGGAAAATGCTTAATGATTGAAAAAAGATGTGGAATATGTTTCAAGGTCGAAATTTTCCAATAAAATGATTAAAAACCTGTTGGGTACCTATTTTTGTTGTTCGAATCCAATTTTTCGAAAAAATCGTATTCGCATGAAATATTTCTGATACTATAGGAACATCTTTTCAAAAATTTGGACATTTTTCGATTTCTTCTGCACAATCCTCATTTTTTTTTGATTGGGGAGGGGTGACATTCCCATTGTTGCACTCAAATTTTTTTTTCATCTTCTATTCCCGGAAAAGAGAAAATTCAAAAACTCTTGTCATAAAAAAATACCAAAGGAAGAATCAACATCTAGATGTAAAGTTTGATTAAATTCTGCCATTCTATTATTTCAAACATTTAGATATTAATTCAAATCCCAACCTACCGGATAAAACAACAATTAATTTTTTTCCTAAACAATACCCTTATCTATTCTGTGACATCACACACTGGATGTGTTCCTCAATGAAATTGTGCCACCGATTCTATCTCCGGGAAAAATGATAACAATCGGATGAAAAAAAAAAACACAAATGAAATCCATCCAAATAAACATGATGTAAGTGGAAAGTTCTTTTCAAGGTACTGCACGCGAATAAATTCACGATCTGAACTCTTTATTTCAATTTTTATCAATTATCGAGTGACACCGTACAAATGAATAAGAAAAAAAATGCGAGCTAATCGTTCAACTAATGTTATATAATGTTGGTACCTAGCTCATTGAAAAGTGTATGGATTAATTTTATAGATGAATTAAATTGTTAGATTAAATCTTGGGTAAGTATAAGGTTCTATAACATTTGTTAAGGGCAGTGACAATTGAAATTAATTATGAAAATTGCAATATTCTAAGCTCAGCCGGTTAGATATCTCAGATATCTGTACTTTTATGACTCGTGATACGAAAGTACGTACTTTCGTTCCGACGAAAGCGGGTCAAAAACCGCTCTTTTCCGCCCACTTTTTTACTTGGTTGCATGTACCTAGATACTTACTTATGTAGGTACTTCAAAATTCGAGTTTTCAAAAACCTTTTGTCCAAGCCAAGATATTCAGAAATGATAGAAGGTCTGAGAATCTTCGGGTGAAAATTTCAAATCATCAAAATTGAAAAAAAAAATCACCAAAATTAAAAAAAAAAAATCACCGAGATTTTAAAAAATCATCAAATTGAAAATCATCAAAATTGATGAGAAAAATCACCAAATTTTTTTTAAAAAATACCAAAATTGAAGGAAAAGTCGGAATTGTTCAAGTCATTTGAATTTCAGGCCTGCTCAGAGCTTGTAAATGGTTTTTTTTCTTATTCAAATTCAAACTTAGACCTCTGAATATTTCAAAAAAAAAACTTTCTCGTGAAAAACGAACAGCTCTTGGCAGAAAGCGACTAAAAATTTTTAGAATTTCATTTTCAACATTTTTTCATAAAACGCTTCAAAAATTCTCACCCTGAATCTTCATCCAAAAAATGGCCATAAAATAAATTGGGCAGAATTAAATTCAATTTCGGTTCAATGCAATTAGTTTTTCCAGCGAAGGCCAGATTTTTGAGCTATACTTGACCAAAATCCGAATACGAATTTTAAAAACATTATTTTCAAAATTTGAGTAGCCCTGGAACCCACATAACTCAACCAATTTAATCGAAATCTTTACCTCAAGATTCCCTAACCTTCCTCCTACTCCTCCTGAAAATTTCAGCTTAATTGGTCAAGGTGGTTTTGAGTTACATAAGCGATTATTTTTTTGTCGAGAAATGATATTTCCATTTTTATTAATAAAATGCGCTGCTGATGACTGAATTTTTTCTGATATTTTTTCTACTCCTATTCTCAAGTCAAATGAATTTTAAACCAGGTAGAGACCAGAGACACATTCAAAGATCGAACGTGAACTCGAACACGGAATAAATCGAGACATGCATCGGAGAAAAATTTTCCACCTTAAAACTCGTCTATCCACATTTACTGCAGGCATCTAAACGTTCTGCAAATTTCTATAGACCGCGTACGAATTAAAAATAAAACCCATTGCGAACCGTAGGTATTCGTATTTACAAATATTAAGTAAAATAGTTCAGTAAACCAATCCCGAACGCATGATTTCCTATTACATAAAATCTAGATTAATACCATCGATTCGATATCATCACACAGGAGGAAGGTTATTATCAAAATTATGTCATCGTAGCGAAATATTCATCTGTTCGTTCCAACGAACCATTTTTTTTATTTTCGGCGATACACCTAAGATGACTCAGAGACGAAAAAAAAATTCGAGCCACGCGTACATAAAGGTTAAAACAAACATTTATTTTACTTTCGCTGAAGTGCAGCGCATTTAAAAGCATTGCAGCATGTCTGGAATATAGGCTCGTTATACTTTCTAGTATTATCTAATAGTTGAAAGTTCACTTTGCTTTGCACCTTGGGGTAGTGCCGATGCCGTTTTAGCGCTATTTAATTTCATTTGACGGCCACCGCGGCACGCCGCCGCATTACGTACTTATTCCTACCTTAGATTACGTTAATTCGGCATTTTAGTGGAATTTCGATCGTATTTTTAATCTTACGTAAGCCCATACACGCAACTTATTTCGGCTTTGGTCTTCGGTGCATAATAATAGTAATGCATAGAGAGGATAATGTAGAAACCGGATTCCGGAATTAGCACTTCTGGCAGTGGTCGTATCTGGCAGCATGATGATGCTGTGGTCATTTTCGAGAAAATCATTATCGAGGTGGTGGATGAAAATAATTCGATATTTGCTCAAGGATGAGATAATGTGATGGAGATGGAATATTTTTCAATGTGAGAGGTTCCCTCGAAATTATGGTATTTTAAATATTCACTTGATGGAGGGAATCTCCTTCGATAGGTAAATATTGGTGGACATTTAATGAGATGCTTAAAATATAACTTCTCCATCACCGTGACATTGAAGCCTGGAGGCAGCAGCTTTCAGAATTGAACGTTTCTAAAAACAATAACCTTGAAGCGGAAATTCGTGTTTGATGATAGGTACCTATATAAATTCCTATTTTGGAATTTGAAACATTCTGATTTTTTTTGTAGAAAATTTCCTTTAAAAAATATTTTAAATATGATGCAAAAATTTGAAGATCGTGAAAAAAAAACACACTACATTAATTAGGTATTATTTACCTATTCATACTTAATCAGATGTTGAAATGATGGCCCAAAATCTCAGTTTATGGAAGAATTTTCAAATAATGGCTGAAATTGGTCACTATCTGAGGAAAGCTTTGCCAGTTAACTAGACTTTAACTTCAGAAACCATTAAAATTAGTTTTTGGGATCAGTTAGTAAGTTTAGCCATTTTGTAAATCTCACCTATAAATCAATGAAAATTACCGAAAATAATTGGAAAACAGTCAAAATTGCACCACAGTAATAAAAATCAGTGAAAAAATTCACTGAAAGCATGTAGTGAAAAAATTGCTAGAAATCAGTGAAAATCAACTAAATCAGTGAAATATTTGTAATTCTTTGAAAGATCAGTAAAATAAAAAAAAAAAATGATTTTCCGTGTGCTGTGATTCTGACCTTTTTCAATGATTTTTCTGGCATAAACAGAATCTGAGGATTTTAATTTCTAAATAAATTCAATAATTCACAGCAGGTCAGGTACTCGTATGTATCTAACACAATTCTTTCAAAATTCTGCTCTTCAAAACTAGGTAAGTAGGTACCTACTTATAAAAATTGTTTTTTCGGAGTCAGGATTGGATGCTAAGTAAATCAAAAATAATTTTTCGACTCGAGTTTTCACATTGGTTCTCTTAAAAATTCGCTATAAAATAAACCAAGCGCAGGTACATTTAAAATAAACCAGGAAAACAGTTTTAAGTTCATTATTTATGTAATTCGAATTCTGACGAAATATTTTCCTGTTTGATAAACGGTAGCTAGCGTACATCTTTTTTTCTTAAAAAAAAATTACTTACACCTCATTTACCAAAAATGTAGGTGGCCAAGGTAGATACATAAATGAAGTTAGATATTAGAGCATTAAATCTCTGATTTTTTCTTGTATCTTCTTGTACCTAAATAAAATAATTACTATGCAGATACGAAAAGAAGTTTATTTTCGTAGATGATAAATTATTTCAACCACTGACCACAAAATAAATATTACCGGCTTTTTTTGATCTAACATCTCTTCAACAAGATAGCAGGTCGGTAATCGTAGTACTCGTGCATTTTAAAATAAAAAGTGTTTTTAGATGGTACCTAATTAAAAGTTACACAATACAAATACTCGCCTTCGCTGCTGATAAAATTTTCCATTGTTTTGTACATATTATAAAAATGCAAAACATTTGTGGAGCATCTCAGTGAGATTCATTTACTCCTCATCAATATTAAAATTTCTAAAATCGAGCATCTTGGTCTTTTGATCAATAATAATTATTTATGACAATTTTTGAATTGGGTATTAGTCATGAGCCATCATAAATTTTGGCTTTTATAAGAGTAAAGAACCCCTCGACAGAATTTTTTATTTATTGACTCTGCGATTGTCTTGAAAAATCGCAGAAATATAACTCTAGAAAAATTCGAAAATTTTCAGACTTGACGAAATGAAACTTTGCTATGGAGGAAATCGCACGAGGGCATCAGGGACACCAAATTTAAGATGTAAAAAACCGTAACTCAAAATTTTAATAGGTACCTTTGTTTTCCAATTCTTATTCAGAATTTTAAATAATTTTTCTCATTCATTCCTTGTAAGGAGATAGATGAACATTTTCGTTGATTTTTTTCCTTGAGCTGTAGTGTTGACCATAGATCATTGTTTGGGGTCAAAATCTTAAAAGGGTATGGCCGGATTAGATGGTGAATTTAGCCCTTGGCGATTTTGGGCTCGTATACACCTCAAGTGGTGTACCTATATTGACTAGAAAAAAATATTCACGAAATTTTTGACTTCTCGTCCCTCCTTTCGAAATTATGGCCGTTTTATTGCATTAGGTACTTTTTTTAAAAAGAATTTCTAATTTCAACGAAAATGAAGGAAATGTTCTGTTCTTTGGCAAAAAGTTACATCTATTAGGGCTGAAGGTATTTATGATGATTTTTTCAATAATTTTGGTTCATTTCTTCGTGTTTTTTCGGCTATTTGAAGTTTTCAATCTAAAAAATACCTTATAAGCGAAAAACGACCACCCTGGAAAAATTACTTAAGAACTTGTTTTCTTATGTGAAATTTCGATGCGTACCTTCGGTTTTAGGGGCCGAAAGTTGTAAAAAATCCCACCAAAATTTTGTAATTTTCGCAGATTTTTCAAATTTTGAGTGTTTTATACAGAAAGAAATGGCCAACTGAAAAAACCAATACCATATTCCAACTCGGCAGATCATACAATACCCCGAAAAAGCACCCCACTTGAAGTTTCAATACCTATTTACTTTTTCACTAATTTTTCATGACAGAAAAAAAACTGGAAAGAGTGAATTTTGAGACCTTGAGTATGAGTATTCCTATCACGCATATCAATGGTTTCTTTTCGATTTAAAAAATTCTGAGTATTTTGAGCCCCTATGTTTGCGTATATTTTCGCATATTTTGGGTATAAACGCATATTTTTACATATTTTGCCATTTTTGGCGCATAATTGGCCATATTTTGACCATTTTTCACGTTTTTGGGCATATTTTACTCATTTTATCTGTTTTTTACTCTTTTTTTTCGTGCTTACCATCAAAAATTTAATTTTATAATTTTTTTCTGTCCGAGAAATGAAAATGCCGGTTGCAACTTTTTTATTGAAAAAGTGAATACTTTTGATTTTGAATTAAAAATCGATTTTATCAATAAGAAATTACTAAAATCAGTCAAAATTGCCTAAAATGAATTATTTTTCAGCACTTCGAATGATAATTTAATGAAAAGATCGAAAAAAGCTGTTTTTTGATACCCATATCGTATTCACATATTTTCACATATTTCGAGTTTTTAGAAACATATTTGTGCATATTTCACCCTTTTTTAGCGCATAAAATATGTACATATTTTGCGTTTTTTAGAACATACATATCCGGTCCTTGGTTATTACCTATTTTACTCAGTGGTTTAAAAAATGTTACAAAATTTCCATCTTTTTTAGAGGTTCACTATTTTCACAAAACAGATTTTCCAGAGGAATTGATGTCAGATTTGAATGCTTGATATTTTTGGTCCATTTTTTTTTCATGAATAATCAAATTTATCAATTTTTAAGCCAATTTTTCAACATTGATACGTGAAATAATTTTTTGACCTGAAATTTTGAGTGAAATGTAGAAAGTAAAAAAATTAAAATTCCCAACCAGTTTTTTCTCGCGTAAAAAATGTACCTCTACATGCACCCTATTGCACTTACCCTATTCGTTCGTTCTAGAGATGAGAGGGTGATAAAGTCTTTAACATAAGCGAACCAGGGGGAGGGCTCAAAAGGGCTCTAGCCAAGCTCAAAAAAAAGTTTTTTTCACTACAAAAATGTAAAAAAATTTCTGCTTTTAAAACAGTGTTTTTCAAAAAAATTCGCGATATTTTAGTCATTTTATGGTAAAATTTGATCATTTTTGACTAATTTTTCAGTTAAAAATCGCCAACTCCTCTATAAATTCTTAATTTATCAGAAAAAATTGATAATATTTGACTGAAAGATCAGTCACATTAATTTGAAATTTGATCCCCTCCCCCTATTTTTCTCAAATTCTCTCTCCCTCCCTTAATTAATTTCTGGGTGCGTCTATGGGCTCTAACCATCAAATTAAAATTTCTACCCACCATGCCCGAGCTACTTCTAAAAGAGAGGCAAATCCTAGGATGCAGCTAGGCATCATCGCATTTTCCCACAAATTTCGGAAAATCAGCATCTAGATCCACTCTCGGCACAAAACCAGCATAAAATCTCTCAACATTTTCTCCTACGTACTCCTAATTTAAATTCAAAAAACGGTATTCCACACACATTTTCACCAATTGTTTTATAAATTACGCAAGTATAAATTACTGATAAAAAAATATTCCTTTGGAATAAAAATATCCTTATAAATCATCCCAGTTGCCAATTAAAATTTAACTAAACCAAGCAATTCCACTAATGCTCATTACGTAATTTTATCGGTAATTCGCGAGTAGGTATTTTTCAAATTAATTGTATCCTACCTACGTATACTCCCAAGTAATAAACTTCACCCGAGTGATTAAATTGAATTGTAAATTGCCTTTGAAAATGTGTAAATTTAGGTACCTAATAAAAAAAAAACACTCGCTTGATTTATTAAATATAATAATTAATTGGATACGTATTTCAAAAACGCCTCCAGCTGATGAAAAAAAAAATTGACGGAAAAAAAATTCACCATGAAAAATTTCACGTATGAAAAGAACAACGTGTTATATTATTTATACCTATAACGTTAAAAATACCTACATTTATGTACTGTTAAGTGTTATACAACATTCGTATATACCTGGGTATCAGTTATGAGTTGTAATAAGGAGATGTGTGAGCTTGTTTAACGTTAATTAATTATTACACGATGGCGAGTTCAATAAACTGTGGAGAGATGCGAAGTGTGTATGCAATGGTAATACACGACTGTAGCATAAGTCCTTGATAATTTTTACCAAGCTTCGAGTTGAGTTAGAAATGATCTAGGTAGGTCATGTTATGCATCAGAATGCATTTCGGTGAAAATTAATCATTTTAGATAGTCAGATCATCCCATTTTTCATCAAAGATAACCAGGCGATGATTTATAATCGCGTTTTAATTACAGAATAGTCGAAAGGTGTACAATATGGGTAATATATTTTTAACGATTCGACGTATAAAAGATTTTTTCACACGAAAACGGACACTATGGATGGAAAAAAATTAGATATTACTTTCTCCTGGAGGACAACGAGCAGCTATTTGTCTTTCTGATGTTTCTGTCACCTAAGTTATCCGTTGGGCATAGTCGGTTGTCGTTCAGCTTCCCGTTCTGGCAACACATCTTCCGAGAGAAAGTGGTCTATTCAGTTAATCGTATTGATATAGAAGCCTATTTAACTTTCGTTATCATAAACAATATTACCATAGTCGTGTAATTTCGTAACAAGGACCAATATCGCAGAGCTCCAATTTAAAAAAATGGGTCAGCTCGATGCGATTCCATATTTTTTTTTCTGCCATCGAGTCTTGTCTTTCTCATAGGTTTTTATTGTTACTTGGGTGCGTTTCGAAAGTACATACGCACGAGGATATATTTTTATACGAAAAAAATCAAATGATAAAATATATTTCAGATTATGTAACATCATTGCGTTGTTTTTTCAGTTAACTCGCAACAATTGAAGAATAGCAATATCCAAGAAGATCCTTGCAAAGCGAAAAGTAAAGTCGTAGGTGATGCTACGTACTGCGATCGGTACTGGGAATGTGTGGATGGCCAACCAGAATTATACGATTGTCCTAATGGATTAGTGTACGCTGGAAAAAATCGAGGCGTAACCGAAGGCTGTGATTATCCATGGAGAGCTAATTACTGCGAAGATAAACAATTAGCAAGTACGTATGGACTCGAATCGCACCATTCACCTTTTTGTGCGTGGCGAGCGAAAGTGATCTGGTGAATTTTTATTCCGATGCGTCTTCGTCGGTCGTCTAGGACAACGACGACCAACGAAAAGAAAAATTACGCATACAAAGACCCAAAGTAGCCAAAATTATCGCGATTTTTACGCTCAACAGCGTACATATCCGGTGCCGGTGTATTAATTAATAGGTACCTCGCAGCTGACGTATTGATAATTATTTTTTAATTACGCAGATGGACCGATCTCCAGAGAACATTGCGACTGGCTGTATGGAATTTTCGGACATGAAACTAGTTGCACAAGGTATTGGACATGCTGGAATGGTACCGCCACGGAACAACTCTGTATCGGAGGATTGCTCTATAATGAAAATACAAGATCGTGCGATTGGCCCGAGAACGTGGAAGGGTGTCAGAAACATCGTAAGTGTTGATCGACGTACCCTATTTATAGGCGTAGACGAGATAGGTAATTTCATACCGAGCCAGTCACTAACCCTTGTCGAGGTGTTTTGCAACAATCGAGGTTTTTATTTTAACGAGCTGTGTCAGTTCAGAGACAAATGTATCCAGACGACGGATGAATTTTAATCAGCGGTGCAATTTTTACCATATGCGGAGATTAATTAGATTTTACGTGCGAGTCATTTGAAGAGAATTAGATAGTGATTGGGTGAGGCTGGAATTTTTTAATGTCTGGGTATCCGATGTATTTTGGAGTTTGATCGAAGAAGGAGTGGTCGATGGTGTGGAAGAATTGTTTCGTGATTTTTTTGTTTCGTATTTGGTGCTTTGAAAGTGAGGAAATTGAATTTAACTGAAAGAAAAAGTAGAGGAAGGGAAGGAGGAAAATAAGTCACCGAAATTGATAAACAATATCTGTCATTATCTCCACAAATTTCAAACCAAAATTCAAAAAATTTTCAGCAATTTTTCATGTGAAAGGAAGAGGTTAGGTATGATGGATTTGTCGTTTCCAGTCATTTCATTGAAAAACGACAGCTTGAAAGTTTTCCAACGCACTAAAATTCTGGATTCCGCTCAATTTTTTTCATTTCCAAAAAACGATAAAAAACAATCATTTTTAGGTATGTTAGATTCGTCGTTTCCCGTCGTTTCTTTGAAAAACGACAATTCGAAAATTTACCAACTCACTGAAATCGTGGCTTCTGCTCAAATCTTTTTTTATTTTTAAAAAAACGATCATTTTTAGATATTACGGATTTTTCGTTTCCTGTCGTTTCTTTGAAAAACGACAATTTGAAAATTCACCAACACACTGAAATTATGGCTTCTGCTCAAATCTTTTTTTATTTTTAAAAAACGATTTAAAAAAACAATCATTTTTAGATATTCCGGATTTGTCGTTTCCTGTCGTTTCTTTGAAAAACGACAATTTGAAAATTTACAAACACACTGAAATTATGGCTCCTGCTCAAATATTTTTTATATTCAAAAAACGATTAAAAAAACGACCATTTTTAGGTACCTATTCCGAATTTGTCGTTTCTTTGAAAAACGACAATTTGAAAATTTACCAAAACTCACTGAAATCGTGAATTCCGCTCAATTTTTTTTATTTTCAGAAAACGATAAAAAAAGATCATTTTCAGGTATGTTGGATTAGTCGTTTCTTGTCGTTTCTTTTAAAAACGACAGTTTTACTATTTACCAACACAATGAAACTGTGATTTCCACTCAAACCTTTTTCATTTTCAAAAAAGGAACAAAAAACCTGGAGATATTGCCCTTGAAAAATTCTTAGTTTTTTTGGAAAAACTTCAATTCAGTTACCCATCCAATTAAAATTGGATTTTTATGTTTAAAATTATTTTAAAAGTCATTGTAGAATTGAATGCAAATGAATTATTGAAATACGATCAGGATCGGATCAAACTAGAGGGGAGAAGATTGTACTTTTAGTGGGGAAAAATAATTAAAATCAATGAATAAGTTCAGCAAGTTAATGATTATTTTCGGTTAGAATTATCTAGGTACCTATAAGTAGGAAAATTTAGAAACCTGTTTTTCAAGGTATAAAAATTGAAAGAAATGCTTCAACAATAGAAAATTTTCAATATTCACCTCAAAAATATATTAAATTTGATTTTTATCGCATTTTAAAAATTTCATCTGTAAAAATTTTGAAGTTTTCAAACGAATATATT
Organism: Pseudococcus jackbeardsleyi; assembly: GCA_038380155.1. Lineage (NCBI taxonomy): Eukaryota > Metazoa > Arthropoda > Insecta > Hemiptera > Pseudococcidae > Pseudococcus > Pseudococcus jackbeardsleyi. The sequence continues at coordinate 23,275,462 of CM076239.1, read as the reverse complement.
AAAATTGATAAGTTAGAGAACATCGATTTCGTGGGAAGTTGAAAGATGAATTTCATCAAATTTCAAAATTTTGAAGAAAAAAAACAGTCAGTAGGTACCTACACGCTTAGTGCAGGTACCCACGATAATTGAAAATTCCAAATTTTTCCATTGACCCTTTTTGAAAATATCGTTTACCAATCTCAAAAAGTCAAAAAGGTGATTACCTATGGGAATAGGGAGTCAAAAATTCATGTGAATTCTTTACATCGAAGAAAATTTTGGCTTATTTTAGATCTCTGGGTCAAAAGTCATTTTAATCATCTTTATGGTACAGAAAAGATTCTTTGAATTTTATGAAACAAAATTTGAAGTTTTCAAAATTTCAATTAAGAAAATTAGGTTTAAATCAGGGAAGAGCCCAAGGTGAGCATAATTATTTGGGGGGGCTGGAAAATGTAGATTTGTCCAGGTTTTGGGGCTGAAAAATAATTTTCTGAACCACAAATGTGATTTCATTATTGAAAGAATCTCCTATTCATAACACTTCTCTGCCTTGATGGAATTAGAATTCAGTTTTATCCAGGATATTTCGGCGAAGTTTTGAAAAAGTTGGATATTTGCCCAAAAAAGACTTTTTTTAATGAGTGAAGATTTGATAAAATTGGATTTTTTAATGTCTAAAAAAGGCATTTTTTCACAGAAATTCTTCACCTCAAGGGGGGTTCAGACCCCCCAAAACTCCCTCTTGGCTACGCCCCTGCTCCTCTCAATAATTTTATTTTTCTTTGGTTCGTCTTCGAATCTTATCGTTTTAAATATGAAGAAAATGGACAGGGTAGTCATCATTAAAAAAAATGACAAAAAATGAAAAAATTTGACATTGAGAAATTCATACCTATTCTCTGGAAAGCTCGAAAAAAGTCCATTATATAAAGAAAGTCAATCAGTTAAAAGAGAATTATACCCCCTTCACAAATCAATTCATATAAAAATATTTTAAATTAATTTTTTAAACGTAATCTTTAAGAAATCGACTGAGTTTCACCAGAAACTGTTGAAAATTTATTTTCATTACCTAGGTGAAAAAGTAAAAATTGAATGAAAATCCTTGAGGGAAAAGAACCTTCTTTCCAAAATTCTTTCAGAAAAATTGAATGACAAATCTCCAAGCATTAAAAGATAAAGTGTATCAAGTACATCATTGATGATTCGAAACTCCCATGAAAAAAATATTCAATAAAATTTATAATTCTGTTGCATGAAAATTGCCTTTACGATTATGGGAGGCGTTCAGATAGGCAACTTATTCAACATGTTAAGAAATTTTCCATTCCTATCATTCAGAGATGGCGTTTTTTTCTTCCGCATGAAAAAATTAAAAAACGTACATAATTGAACTATCATGGACTGATCGAACACAAATAAGTATACCTACGTCAGGAATATCAATGATACAAAAAAAAAAAAACTGAAAATTGTGAACAGCATTAAAAATAGAATACCTAATTGATGATTTATTAGCTAACTTTTATCTCCAATAAAAAAATTCCGTGATGTATAATTCTCCAAATCATAACCAGAGAAGAATTTTAAATTCACTTAAAAAAAAGTCTTACCATTGGTGGTTTGATCAATCGACCTTGACAGTGAAAAAACAGTTATATAAATCGAGTATTTAAATTAATTTTTTCATCTATTTATCCAATTTACCGTTAAAATTTACATTCCACTTTTAATGCTGACTTAATTGTATGTAAATTTTTTCGAAATCCTATTTGAAATGATTTTTCGGTTTAGAAAAAAGTATCGTAACTGTGACTCGAACCGGTACTTGTAGGTGTCTGTTTAATGGTGTAAAAAATTGGTTAAAATTTCTCTTGTGTCGTGTAAACCGCAGATTTCATTTTCATTGTCACGTTTAGTCAAAAAGCTATTGCGGTTTCGGATGAAAATATACACCATACCTCAATCTATTCATCGCATTAATTAATCCAGTTTGTTATTCGTACCTTTTACTCCTAATGATTATTCTCACTCGCTTGAAAATTTTTACTAATCGATGGAAAGTGATTGCGGTAAAGTTGGACTAATATAAATGTAATTTACAGCTCTATGTAACAACGACCCTAACGGTAACGTAGCATTGGGAAAATCATGCAACAGGTACTGGCAATGCCAAGGTGGCTATCCGAGGCTTCAAAGATGCCCGGCCATGCTGGTATTCGACAAAAGATCGCTTCGTTGCGTAGTTCCTCCGACTGAAGACTGTGAAATACCCACCACTCCTGCCCCTAGTTCAGACGAATTACAAGATGAAGAAGAACAGAACGTTCCAACGCAGCCTCCTCCAAGACCATATCAAGTCAGTCAAGCCAGGCCTGCTCAGCCTCAACCAAGACCTCAGCCGGCCCCACAACAAAGGCCGCAACAATTCCAGCTACCGCAGCAACCTGCGCCAGTGCCACAATCCCAACAAAGCCCGCAGCAAAGGAGAGAAGAAGCTTTCAATTCACAACCGTTGCCTGTTAGGTCTAGAGCTAGGAAATGAATTATGTAGATGTTAAATTAAGATTAATTTTAAGGTACCTAAACTAAGTTATTAAGAAATAAATAAGTGTATTTTGTAATATGTTTATTTTGTTTTGTTTTGTGGTATCAAAAATTTGGGTTGTTTGATTTTTTGAGGAGGATTTTTACATTATGAAATGATCATGTCGAGATGATGTGGTTTTACAGATTGGAATTCGGAATATGGCGGTTTGGATCTTGATCGTAGTAGGGGTTTATTTTCGTTTTCTGTAGTGGGAACTGAAACATACAAAAAAAAACAAAAACAAACAAAAATTAATGAATGAGTTGAAAAGTGAGTGAAAGTTAAGAAAAATTCTATGTACCTGAATACATATGTGAAAAAAAAAATCGTCAACTAAATAAAATTAGGTGTTCTCACGATACTCTTGAATTTTTGGAATGTTGACTTGACAATCTCATTGTATTTTTTTTTTAATTTTCCAAAAAAAAAAAAAATACGAAAAATGAATTTTTCTAAATTTTGTGTAGTGTACCGAACAGAACTCAAATTCTCTCAGGGTTTCATTTTTCAATTAATGGCAGCATTTAGAAGTTAGAACAGATAGTGGTCCTTGCGAAGAGTCAAAGTTTTCAAATTAGAGTTTGAAAATCCACCTATTTATACCTAAAGATTTTTACTTTGCTGAATTTGAGTAGAGATTTGTCTAGGAATTAAAAATTTCGGATAGATATAATTATACTGTATTTGAATCAAAATCAAATTCGAGAATTTGATGATTTTATTTTTAGTGCTTTTTTATCAAACTGAATATATTAGGCCAAAAAATGGGAAAAAATATGATCAATTATTGCACAATCTTTCGAAAACTTACTCTGAATGAAACCTATAAACGATAAATAAGTGTATGGTGATGGTGAATACAATGCGGATTTCTTAAAATTCAGGAGTTAGGTACAATTTTAACCTATAAATTTTAGAGGTAATTTTATGCAAGTAGGTATAACAGCATACCAAATGATTGATGCATATTGTCTCAACTCCAACATTGTAAATTTTTGACAATATATCTAGGTACTCTATTTTAGAAATTTTTTACTGATTCAGATTACATCAGTCAAAACGAAAAAAGCGAAAAAATATCAAATCTTGTTACAAATCAATTGTGAGGTCAAAATTTTATTTTTCATATCATTTTGCATCTGACAACACTCGTCTGGTGCCCGAATTGTAAAAAACTGACATCATAAAATTTAGTAGATACGGGTCAAAAAAAAACTAGGTAGCTCGTTTTCTTTTCTTTTTTTTGCAAAAGAGTGTTTCATTAAACAAATTTCTGTAAAAGAAACTTCGTAATCACATTTTTTTTTAAAAAAAAATATATATTTCTGGTTCCCAATTCACGAACTGAAATGAATATATCAGAACTGGAAGAAATATCAGATACTTTGGAGACAGCCCAATTCATTTGTGTTGAATATTGAGCAAAAGTTAGTATTCCAAGTTCCATTTAGAATGATCCAATCGGATAAAACTTTTGATTATAATCAAATTGCTTTCATATGTATTTTTATGTACGTAGTATCACATTTGACCGAACTACCAAAATTCAATTGGGTGATATCCAGTTTGATCAGATAACGCCTGTTTTCATAGCTGATGAAATAAGATTTTGATTTCGTTTCAATCAAAAATTATTTTGATAGATGCATCGCAAGTCTTTGAGAAATGTTTTAAATCTTTTCAATATTTTGATATGATCATTCTCGTGGATCGAAAAAAAAAAACAGATTTCACAAAATTTGGTGAGAAAGTGTATTTCGACTAGAGGGCCATTCTGAACCACCCAGTCCTAAGAGAGATCGAGCTAGAGGTCCTCAAAGGCCCAAGAGGATTGGGAATTCAGAAATTGTAAATTCGAAAATTTTTTGATTTTTATCAATTTGAATTTCTCTTTTAAACATCTCCAAAATACTGAAAAATTTCAGCCATTGATGAAATTTTCATAACAGTGTTGCCAACTAATTTGTTTTATTTACTCTATTTTGAAAATTTAAAAAAAATTGGCTTTCATTTCAAGTCACCGAATACAACACTACCTGAAATATTTTTTGAATATTCCCGTCAAAAATTATTCTTGGTGGTCACAAAAATTTATCAGGCTCAAATTTAAGGTGTTCGAGTGCACGATTTAAATTTGGTAAAGATCTATAAAAAGCTTCGAATTCAGGATCTGTAAATTTTCTTTCCTTTTATGACAGAAAAAGTGGGTCTAATCATATTATGAACCAAAAGTTGAAAAAAAAACATTTTTTTTTTTTTTTGAAAATAACTCCATTTGAGGTTTCCTAATTCTGTCTTATTCTTTCCGGCAGGGAAGGAAGTGCTCAAATGTTTTGCAAACTTTTTCCTCGTAACATAAAGTACTTTCTCAATTTTCTTTAAAATCCACAGCAAAGATACGAAAGAGTAGCAACCAAAAACATTCTCTGCGAGGGAGAGGGTTTCTGAAAAATTCAGCTCCTGATTGGCAATGAAATTATTCTCCTAAGCATTTGAATAGTTGCCCTTTCATCCTCCAATGGGCAAGGTGCACCCAGAAATTAATTCAGAGAGAGGCTGAGGATTTGAGAAAAATTGGAGGGGTGTCAAATTTAAAATGAATCATTTTTTACTGATCTATTAGTCAAAAATTATCAATATTTTCTGACAAACGCGGAATCTATTGAGAAATCGATGATTTTTAATCGAAAAATCAGTTTAAAATTTTCAAATAAAATGACTAAAATACCTACTGCCCGAGCAAAACGAGGGCAATTTTTTTTTGAAAAAAAATTGTTTGAAGAGCACAAAAATACACCTTTTTACATTTTTGCAATAAAGCAATATTTTTTTCGAGCTTAAGGGTGAGGGGGAGGCTCGAGCTTCTTCAGCCCTCCCTACGCCTATATGCATGGATAACAACAATTTTTTCTTTATAAAAATAGGAAAAAATAATCATTTTAATTTTTCTTCTAGATAGTAAAAATTATTTTTCAAAAAATTTGTGCTGAATGTGTGAGAAAGATAAATCCAATTTTAGACGAATTTAAATTAATTTTCATGATAGAATGTCAAAAGTGTTACAATTTTCCAAATTCAGAATCACTTGAAAATACACAAATTTGACCAAAATTTTTATGAAAAGGCCTGACCCGTTCAGATGTGCCTTTGTCTCTGCCATTATAATATGAGCAGATTATTTGATATTGGTAAAAATTAAACCAATTTCATCCAAAAATGACTTCGTTTCATTAAAACTTGATAAATTACCATTTCGCAACTTCTTCGGGTTCAGAGCAGGTTAAAGTTTCGTCATCGAAAACTTTGCCATCTCCACAGGTGATCAATCTAGGGTAACCATTGACGCAGGTAATTAAACGTTCGCAATCTCCGGGAATGGCGAATCTAGGATATGGCCAAAATCTAGCTTGAGGTGACTGGGGATCGACTTTTTCAGGGCATTTGAAACCGATGATAGCTAAACAAAAGAAAATTTGGATTAAATAAAGACAGCATTCTCGAGTTGAATCGTCTGCTGTACCATCATCGCCTACCTTCTGGATTACACGTCTCCAACATGAGATCGGGCCAGTTACATTTTTTTATTTTATCGTCATAGGCGAGCCCTGGTTCGCAATCTTGAACATGCGGGTACCCGTCAGCGCATTTCACGTAATTCGTACTACACGAAGGGCCTTCGGAGTATATGCCATATTTGAATTCACAGCCAGGGGAACTTAACGGCACAACTGCGTCGAAGAAGATAATTTTTAATAAGATTAAATTTCCATTTTCTCAGCAAATGCGATTCTTGAAATTAATCCACAAATTACTCACTATCTGCTTTCCTCGTTCCGCAGTCGACATCCCAATAATAATTACAGTGATTGTGTACGTTGCCTTTGCCGTCGTATAATAAACCATTTTCGCACTGCTCAATGCTTAATGATCCGTTAACGCATAAAACAAATTGATCGCATAATTCCGGATGGTGGTACGTTTGCTCGCCGTACGTCTCTGGGCAACTGTTTGACTGCAAGAAGTGTTGGCCCTGCGCTAAAAATGATTCATTAATTAATATCCGGCTGAATGTATGAAAATACATGATAATCCATAGATCGTTAATCTTTCCTCTAATTACGATCACGAATATTTTCCCGGGCAATTAAAAGCGTTATTTTTATTGATATTTATAATCGCGTCGCGTCGACGATCGCGCCGCTATAGGTATCGTAGGTACGCGTGCCATTGTGAAATTTATCGTGTACCACGTTATAGTCGATTTTATTGTTAATTTTACTTTCACTTCCCTGGAATACATAATATGTACTGTTTGTTGTATTACATATTATTACGTTAGGGCGTTCGCGTTACTTATTATCGACGTATTTATGTTATGACATTCTACCTTCGGCTATGGCTACGATATCTATCCCAAGTCCGAACCGAACGTCCAATACGTCATACTGGTTACCTACACTCCTTCCATTTATGCTCACATCCATCAAGCATCTGCGAAGACCGATGTAATGGTGTCTTTTCTCTTTTCCCATTCCATGCTGGGCCAGGTTCGAGTTGACCTTCGTCGGTTACTTAGTGACATAGATTTCCTCCAGAAAGATAGGTTTTCCGGGGGAAATGAGGTTGAATGGGAAATGGAGGAGGATAATTTTGGTGATGCTGTTGTTATGGAATTTATTTGTAGGTACTTGCATATTTTCAACAATTTTTCCATATTTTAGAAAAAGGGAGAAGAAAAAAGAAAGTCTGTGACTTTTCGACTTTTGAGAAATTCAAAAGAAATATTTCAAAAATTGGTTACGGGATTCTAGAAATTCTTTGAGGTCATTTTAAGTTGTGAAATTACCAGTATGATTATTTACTTTATTTTAACCGAAGAATAGTAGCATTAAAAAATGCTTTAAAAAAAAAGAAAATTCATGTTATTTAGATTATTGGTATCAATTTTATTGCTCAAAATGCGCCCATAAAGTCTAGAGCCTGTAGTAAAAAGGCATCACCCCAAACCTTATTGTTTTTGGGAAAGGGAGGGGAGCTGATGATGGAGAAAATTATTTTCCACCGATTTTATTCAAATTCACGTAGGTACCTAATCGTTATATGTATTTACTTAAGTGTAAAAGCACTCTCAAAAAATGTTTCATCGCTTTTTTTAGAGGGCAGAGCCATGACTTTCCAAAGTGGAACACTATGTAAAATACCAAAAAAAAAAAAACAACACAATTTTTTATAGATTATGAAATCGAAATCCTCATGGCGAATATAGAAATCACTATTAGAATGAAAAAATTGGTTTTTGAGCTGACACTGATTTTTAGCTTTTCTAAAAAGATAGAATGATGGGGGAACTTTGATTTAGAAGCCAATTTTTGAGCTCAAGAGTGATTTCTACATCCGGACTCTAAAATCAGAGGCGGGTTGAACTTAAATTTCTGAGAGGGGGATGAGGTTCAAAAAAATGCCGAATGAAAAATTCAAAATTACTGACTAAAAATCCATAAGTAAATATCATATTTTTTCGATGATTATAAAAAAAAACACAATTTTTAGAGATGAGCTTATGGATCAAAAAACTTGAAAAGTAACATGCTTAAAAAGAGGTCTGATCAATTGATCATACCTGATTAGGTCAATTTTCAGAGTTGCACACGCCTGAAAATTTTTCTCTTGGTAAGCATTAAAAACCTATGAAATTTGGAAGTAGTTCCAGTTCCGAGCCAAGCAAGGAGAGAAAATTTTAGACGACCTCAAATCGGAAGCGCAAATCAGCCGCTTTTACTCCAAAATTATTTAATGAAAAATACGCTTTTGAAAAATTGTATGTATTTCCAAACACCGAAAGTAAGTTTTCAGAAAAAAAAAAAAATAGTACATAAGTAATGGGTAAAATTGGTTAGATAATTTTGAGAAGAAATATGGAAAGAAATCACTTTTGTAACATTTTTGGCTTACTTATTTTAAAATTATGGAAGGAAAAATTCAATACTATGGCCAAGCGCAGCGAGGCCGACGTTTTTGAAAAATTATGATTCAAAAAGTAAAAATTTACAAATACTTAATGATGAAATTTTTTTTCAATATTTTTTTCTGAGATGACTGAAAATTAATTGTGAAATCATCTCGAATGTTAAAATATTTGCATACAAATAATTTGAAGGGGTTCTTTAATACACAATGTCACATGGATGGGGAGGGGGGAATACTTCAAAAAAATATAACTAGCAGTTGTCTGTTATTTCTGAGAAAAAACTTGAGATGAACATGTTGCCTATATTGACAATTGAAGGGGCAAATGCAGTTGTTGAAAAAAAAATCCAAAATGGCCCTTGACCCAGAATTGGTCAAAATTGACTCAAAATATTACTTATGGTCTAGAAACATCCCCCAAAAAATTTGACCCCCTACCGCCACCTCTTTTGGAATTATCGCGCTTTTAATATCGAAATTTCAACACGTGATATCTCTGGAAGGGGGGGGGGGGGTAAAAAAATGAAATTTTCACAGATTATACATCTTGTTGGGTAGTGTGAATGAGAATTTTTTGAAAATGTTCGCTTCACATTTTGTCAATTTTTTTTCACATTGAAATAATTTTCAAAAAAATGGAAAAAAATTTTGAGGGGTGTCATGGCTGGAATTTTTTTTATTCGTGTTCGGCCAACTGGTCAATGCATCATATACATTTTTTTGAACCCTGAAATTGGGGGCAACATGGTCAAAAAAATCGAAACAAAAAAAAGGTGATTTTCTACTACTTTTTCGTGATAACAAGCAAGGTATCCCAACCCAAAGTAAAATTTTGAGTCAAAATAGTCATTATTTGGGAGGGAGAGAGGGGGGTCAGAGAGAGGGGTCAGAGTACTAGGCCTATCAGCCAATGAAAGAAAGAATAATAATTTAGAAACGTATAGTACGATTGGTACCGGAAGTCACTTCCTCAATAAAGTTACTTGAAGTAAAAATTTCAAATTTTTTACCCATCCCTTCCAGAAATATCGTGTGTTGAAATTTCGAAATTAAAAGCGCGATAATTCCGAAAGGGGTGGTGATAGGGGGGGGGGGGGGTCAAAAATTTTTCGAAATGTTTTTAGACCATAAGTAAAATTTTGGGTCGATTTTGACCAATGGTTGAGGGCTGTTTTCGACCCTTATTAGGAAAACCTGTTTTCATCTCATGAATTTTTGTTTTGCCTTACTTAAAAATTTATAGAGCTACTAAAAAATGTTTTAAAAAGTTGACCAATAGAATGGAAGGGGCTACATTTGGAAATTTTTCGAAGCTCACTCATTTTTGAATGACCAGTAACCCTTCATTTTTCATGTTAACCAATTGTCCTCAGAATAAAATTTGTTCAGTTTTCAACGTACTATCCATTCCCTTGGTTGATTTTTTTTTTGAACAAATTTTCTTGCAAGTATTTAGTCTATTTAGTTTAAAATTAGGAAAAAGATCAAGGCATAAAAATTTGTTCAGTTTCCAAAGTAGGTACACATTTTATTACCTATTCCCATGGTTAAAACTTCAATTTTTCACACGATTTTTAGAAAAAGCATTTGCCCCTCCATTATCAAGATAGGCAACATGTTCGTCTCGATTTTTTTTACGAAATAACTGAAAATTCTCACATCGTCTTTTCGAATATCCAATGAGCAATTTTTTAAAAAACGAACATGATTTATGATGGAAAATTCTTCAGATATTTTAATCCTAGGTCATCTCCATCTCCGGTTCAACGATGAATAAATTTAACAAAAAATCGTCCAAATTGGTAACACTGTTTTATTTCCATCACATTTGCAACCGGTATAAACAATTTTCACATAAATTTTCAACGCTAGATCGCACGTCCGAGCACATCAAGGTCGTAACCTCGACTCTTCTAAATTAATTCGACGATTTTGCGCCAAAATTGAATTCCTCTCGGCTTTCAAAAGAATACAAAAAACCAAAATTTTTCAAAAATATACCGTGAATAGAACTACTTCTATATAAGTTTACATCTGATATAAAATCGATCTCATTCTCGTGTAATAAAATAGACCTCACGTTTATTTAGTAATTACGCGGAAGTTCAATATACTTCAAATCTATTCCTACCTCATATTCGAAGTATAGAATATAATAATGTAGGTAAGTACATAGAATTTCTTATTCAAAGAAACATAAATCTTTTTCAACGCTTCACAAAGATCTTTTGAAATTGTATAAGATGTGTAATATGTTTTATAACGTTTACAAGAGTTTATAGGTAATTTTTCAAGTGTCATATTTGAACCTATATTGACAAAAACGTTCTATGTACGTTCTCCGAATCGATTAACCGCCATATAAAGAGCGATTACGTAATGGTGCTAATACATAGGTAAATTTTAACCGTTTTCTACGGGCTAATTGTCTCGCATAAATACCGTTTACTTTCTTTGATTGTTTTACCATTATGAATACTTAGGTTAAAAAAAGAAGTCAGTAGTGTTCTCGAATGACCTATATTTGTCGTGTATTATAAGGACCTACTTATTGAGATTATTTTTTATAGATAAGAAATAGTTATGTTATCGAGTTGGTAGCCGAGCTGTAAGGTTATTTTGAGTAGAATATGAAGGTGATAAGGATTATGGATTTTGAGAGACGATAATCTTAATCTGGTACAAAATAATTGAAGAGGTAGGACTTATTTTGATTGAGTGATTTTTTACTTATCGCAATGTCTTTAAAATTGAAATCGTCAAAAAAAAGATTGAATTTTACGAAGCACAAGTACCTACCTCATCATCACAATAAAATCACAAATCATCGAAATATGTCAATTTTATCAAAAAATCATTATTTTTACACCGCAAACTGAAAAAAATTCAATTTTTGAGTCACCGACAGTACTCAAATTCCATCACCAATCACGCTCTAGTCTCAGAAACCATACAACACCACGTTGATCATAATCTAAGTTGAAATTCAAAAAACACAAATGCTCACCTAGCGAGAAAGCCAGTAAAAATACCGCCAATACGACCGAATTCATGTTCACTTGTGCACTTCAACTAGTACTAAATTATGGCACAACATAAATCCTTTTTTCCACAAAAACTAAACGATTAAATTTAAAAAACTTGAGCGATCGTTTAACAGTAATTGCTCTAAGACTAGTTTATACCTGTTTGATATGCAGCAGAAGAAACTGGGCCATAATACTTGGCCTTCCCTACCGCAATATCGCAATTATGTATCACCTACCTTTTTTTTTGTCTGTACATTACTACGTTTGTTGGACGAATTAATGGACGTAAGAGGTGCCGCCACCATTAGCTCGGTACGAGTACACCGAGGTACTTCAAATTGTATTAATTTTCCTCTCGCTTGAGTTTAGAAATTGAATTTGGTAAATTTTCCACACGACGAGACGAGGAAAGTTGAGTAAATAAAATTTACTCGCAGAGAGAAAGTTGTTTGCGAATGAGAAAACCTGATGCGAAAGATGCTCCAAATGCTGTCATGCCAGGTGACAAGTGGTTGAAATTTTTGATGAGATGTGAATCTAACCTGAGTAAGATTTTTAGTACTGGATTGATTGTGGAAGTCGTTTTTTTGATCTGGTGATTGGAATATGAATTTGGATAGATTTTCTAAAAGTGGCTCGAAGTAAATACTGGATATGACTCGAGGTGGTCATTTAGCAATGCAGAAATAACGGATTATTCTTTTATAGGTATCTATGCATTATATTACCTATACAAGTTTATAAATTGCAACAGTATGGTGACTGTTTCAACTGTCTGTATAGCGAAAATTTTATTCATTATAATCGAAGACTTCAATTTTTGCATAAGTGCATTACATGGAGGGCATTCGGCAATTTTTACGAATTGTTTTGATGCTTTTATTCGAATTTCTTCGATTCGAAAAATATATTTTTATTGAATTTAGCTGTTATCATCATAAGTAATTCAAGCTCGTAAATCACCTAGTACTGATATCTGCAAAATAAACTACCTACCTACCTATGTACATTAGGCTGGAGTGAAAAAAAAAACAACTTGGATTTCAACCAAATTTGGTGGGGTGGTTTACTTTGAGTGGGAGACCTCCCAAAAAAAAATTTGAGCCCCCAAGGTGCAAGTGTAGGGGAGCAGGGGAGGCTCAAAGTGCACCTCCTTTTGAAAAAAACGCTTTTTTTTGTGTTTTTTTTAGCCAAAAAAATTATTTGAGAGGCTGTCGTAGCACTTAAAAGTTGCGATTTGAGTTTCTACGTCTCCCTGAACCATCACCATTAGAGCCCGGAAAAATATTAAATGCATGTTTTTTTGTATTCAAGGTAATAGTGCATATCCAACATATCTTTGCGTTTCATGAGATTCTGAGTAGGAAAAACCAAACTTCATTTTGCATATTTTGCATATTTCGACCAAAAATGCATATTTTGGCATATTTTAGACTCGTAAAGTGCATATTATTGCATATTTAGACCATTTTTCCATTTTTCTTGCATATTTTATATTTTTTTCCGACATTTTTGCGAAAATTTTCATTTTTTTTTTGCTTAAATTACAAAATTTTAAAAAGTTTCGACTTTGAAAGAAAAAAATTAAAACGAATGTTCTTTTCAGCTCAATTATGGGGTAACACTGCATTCTACGGCATTGTCAGTGTCACAGTATAGTAGAGAGTGGAAAAACCTTTCTATTGATACCCATATTGAAAATGCATATTTTGCATATTTTTGGGTAAAAAGTGCATATTTTTGCATATTTCAGGCCTCAAAAATGCATATATTATGCGCATATTTCAGCGAAAAAAGTGCATATTTTTCATGGCTCTAATCACCATCCTTCTTCGGTCAAAACTCAGAGCGTTACCATTACCAGGGGGTTGAAAAGTTGCGGATTGCAATATTCCAATAATACGAAATTTTCGCGAAGCTGAAATGATTTTTTTTTCGTCGGGGAATTGAACGAAAATATCGCGAGACGACGACGATTTTTTGATTTTACAACATGATTTTTTCATGGGAGGATGTTGGCAATGTCTAGGATGGAAAAAGCGTTGGAACTGTACGATATCGCCGATAGTATTTTTGCCATTGTGCTGACGTGCTCATGTCTAAAAGTTATGCTCTCGCCATTGAATATTAATTCCTTATCGATTTGTGAATTCTTTTTTCATTTTTTCAGCGAACGTCATTAAATAACCAATTAACCATAATTCATTGAACGAATAAAAATGGATAATTGACATATATTTTAGACATACTATTTAGAACATTAGCAAAGCGTATTTATTTTCGTAATCAGTTATTTACTTTTTTTTTTCATTTATTTATCTGTTATCGAGCTTCTTATTTATTAATTAAATCGTTTCGTGCTAATCTGTCGTATTTTTTCATCTGAAGAGATCGATGCCTACTAAGAAGTTTTTGAACACTCTCGAATAAAAACCCAAAGAGCTCGAATTGTATTAAAAAATAAAAATAGAATAAATACAAATGTAGGTATCACATAAACTGTATTTAAAAACAAAAATGAAAAATTACAACGTACAAACTAAAAACTTTCGGACTGACGACAAAATAAGAAAAACAAATATCGTGAACGGAAATTCCACATACTTACATATATTATATTACTTCGTACAACTTTCTTGATTTTGATTTTGAATATAACATTTCTTTCTTTTTCGTTTCACAGATATCTTGGATAATATTTGCAGACTCAATGTATGTTTATTTTTGTGCCTACAAAACATATAAAATGATATAAATATTTAAAAAAAAGGGGTAATATAAGGCATCGAAAACATGGTACTTTTGAATAAATGAACGAATTCTCATACACTGTGTGACCCTACATAACGATACATCATCGGTTGCCATATCGTATCACAAGGATGCAACTTATCCTGCAGGCCTTTAAAATACACTAATGTCATACATACCGGTACTCTCTCTGCACCAATGAAAAACGACGTTCTTCCAATGTAATCAAGTTCTGGAGATGTAACATTTTTTTTTTGTTATCCTTGCAACTACAAATTAATGAACAAATGAACATGATTAGATTATACACCGCTTTGTTACGAATATGTGATTTTATACACTTACTTGTTATATTCCTTTTCTTCGATGTTGATCAACGTATTTAGCATTCGTATAGCTCGTTGCAAATCGGACATTTCTTTTCTCAGAGTAGCGATAGTAAGCAAACGCCGCCGCCTATTTTTAGGAACCTTGAACTCCATTACGATTTTCGAGATTTTGAATTATTAATAATTATTTTCCATCATTTCTTCAACAGGTGAACAGGCGATGGCGATTCTAAAAATGATTGATATTGATAATGATAATATCAAAGTAATTCTGTGTTATCACACCACTCACCAACTAGCGTTGCGCTACTTTCACAATATACTAATATTTGTTGGGGGTGCTACGTCCTCAAGGACGTATGAAAATTCAAAATATTTTAGCACAGAGGACTAACATTTAGCTACACTTCAAAAAAATTTCAACCAGCTACTTCAATTAGAAAATTTTTTACACTGAATAAAAAATATAATGAATGAAAAATATTCTTTGCAGCACAAAAAATTTTCCAGTTGAAGTTGAAATAGCTGGTTGAATTTTTTTTTGAAATGTAGCCAAATGTTAGTTCTTTATGCTAAAATATTTTGAATTTTCATTTTCGAAATGAGAAAAATGGTAGCAGGTTTTGAAGTTATAAATTTCATAAATTAGGTAAGCAATTACCTAATTCATGCATTAGGCAAAAATTTTGCTAATTTCATGAATCCGGCAATTACATGGATTAGGCGTAACATATACATATGAGCCGGGATAAAGAAACCACCCTTACAGGCCCAAAATACATTTTTGAGTTGAGGCTCCTCATTGATTCTACTCCTTCTGAAAAGACCAAAATCAAAAACCAATTTTCGACCCTTATGAGGGTGTTTCTTTACCCAGATTCACGTATATTTTGCAGCTGCCTTCAAAAAAGAATTTTATGTTAGGTACCCATTAAAAGAGCAAAACTTTTGTAATTTTGACTTGAGAAAAGTGATGGCAATTTGCAAACAGAGTTTGTATTGTATTGGGATATTTTGACCCCTTGAACACAAATCTGGCATTATTTCTTCATTTGGTCATTCTTTTCCGTATAAATCACTAGAAATTTTAAAAATCTAATGAAATAATAACATTTCTGTATGCTAGAAAATTTTAAATAGAAAAATGATTTTTTGGTAATTTTTTCTGGGTGGTTGCTGTTTGCTTTTAAATGCCTGCTGTTTGTTTTTTTTTTTTTTACATTTAGAACATTCAAATGATCAAAAAAACATGAAAAAATGCATTATATGAAAAAATTATTGTACATGAGTACACAGCCTACGAGGAAATTTGCTTTACTTCGGTCCGGACTATCTATGACATTATGTCTCATGGAGATTTTTTAGAACTTTCAAATTTTCTTATTACTTACCTTTAAGCAATATGCCACATGACCGTTTTTTTTAAATTACCTACTAACATTATGCTACTGATAATGAAGTTGAAAAGTTGTGTAGGTACATTAAATGTGAAGATTTTTTTGATTTTTATCGAATTTAAATTAGTCGCTCAAGTACTCCAATTTTGAACAATTTTTTGGTCTCCTAAATGAATTTTAAGTGATATTCACAAAAAATTTTCTCAGCAGTGCTGCTAACTGTATTTTAATTTACTTACCCACACTTTTTATACCTTTAAATTTTCAGTTGACAAATATGACCTCCTTCAAAAAATTCTAAAAAAGTCGGCTCACGTTTGTTTCAACAATCAATAAAAAATTCGAACTATTTCTTAAGCTGTCGAATGATCAAGTTCAATCTTTCAAAATTTGCGCGAATCAAAAGATAGTTAGCAACATCGCCATGAATTTTTTTTGAAAAGTATCTAGGTACCTATCAAAAACTATTTTAGATAACAAAACGAAATTTTAGTTTAAATTTCGAACGTTTGAGTAAAAAAAATTGAATTTGGTAAAAATCAAAAAATCTTAAAATTTGGGATTTGTATTTTTTTACCCCCTTCTTAGAACGCGTTTAGTAGGTACTTAATTTTAAAGTAATTTATTCGGAGAGAAGTTGAGGTTTGAGCAGAAAAAAATTCAGAAGTGATTTTTTTTAAAAAACGTTTTCATAATAATTATGCAATTGCTGAATGGAGTAAAGCTGGAAAAACCGAACCGATTTTATCTCGGTTTTTTGCTCTTTTCTTCTTTCTCACTCTTTCCATACATCTAATTTTGGTTCATTTTAAAAATAGGTATGCTGAGTATTTCAGCCTTTAAGTTTAAGATCTCATACAAAATATCTCAATTCTCATTAATCAAACAAAAAAAAACATCAATACCAAACAAATAAATACAAGTTGCAAATTTAAAAAAATTAATAATATAATTTGAAAGTAATATTAAAAAAATTGTTAAATAAAATAAACTTCACGTTTTCTTCGTCTCGTTTTTATTTTTGTCTTCTTCTTCGAACCAGTTCTCGCTGCAAAAAACACAAAAAAATGGTCATTTCTGGCAAAAAATTCCATAATGTAGATAACTGAGAAACTTCGTTATATTTGCTTACCATCCTTGTACATTTTCGGGATCGTCGCATTGGAAGGTGACATCGTTATAAACAGATCCGGCGGAACAGCTACCGTATTGCGGAGTTACACCGTTTCTGCAGATGTAGAATTTTTGACAGTCTTCAGGGTGTGGGAACGTGGGATGTGGTAAAATTCTACCATTGGGGCCCATTACTTCTCCACGGGGACACGAAAATCCATCTTCTAGGATTTCTGTTCAAAGGAAAAAAATTAAAAATTTGTGAAATAGGGAAGGGCATTCTTAAATTTTTAAAAATTACCTCTTTTGGTATTTGTACAATCAGTCCTTAGATTATCAGCCGGCCAAGCACAATTGCTTTTCGAATCGTCGTATATGAGACCAGGAGGGCAAGGTAATTCGTTAGCTTTACCTTCGACACAGTTGACAAATTTATCGCAAACTTGAGTATCCCAATGTCTATAAATTCCATTAGATCTCGGACACCCTTTAGTCGGTTTGGGTTCCTCTGCAGAAAAACAAACAAACTACATAAACACCTGTATGGAATTGGCAATGTAAAAATTAACCTATGAGTCATTCAGATACCCACGTAGCTCTTTTCTTTCTCCGCAGTCGACATTTACAGGAATGTCGCATCGTTCGTGGTTAGGATTCGAGTCATCGAATACCAATCCATCCGGGCAAAGTTTCTCCTCCGCCTCACCGCCGTAACAATGGTAATATAAATCGCATTGAATTGCATCTGGATAGAAGCCATTTTTTGGCGGACATTTGAATTCCTGGCCGGAAACTGGAACGTGAAAATAATAACGAATGCGCCTTCAATCATCAACGTATACAATTTTATTAACGTGAGATTTTATTTTCCCACAGCAACGTATAGTCTACAGTCCAAGTGGCAAAAAGTGTTCATTGAGCGTGCTTTTCTGGGGCGCAAAAAAATCAGTTGGTTTATTGTTGGTATGGGTCCCATGGTACGAAAAAAGTGTATTTTGGATTTTTGTCCTTGCACAATGGGGAGCTGGGGCCTAAAAACCCCCATTTTTTCAACTTGATCGGTCGCAAAAAATTTTTTCACAGTGTGATAGCAGACACTCCCCCGACTCCAAATATATGTCACAACCCTTGGGCCACTTGCACAATGGGGGACTAGGCCCCCCAAAGTGTGATTTTTCGCCAAATTCGACCATTTTTGGCACAATAAGTAATGCCTCTGTATGCGACATGTGGTCTGGGGCGCAAAAGAAATCAAATGTAATGTATACCCACATTCATTCTGCATCTAATGAGCTAAAGTTCGAAGAAAACGGTTTGCACAATAGGCCGTAGTGAATTTTCAAAGTTGAGAAAATGAGTAATTTTCACCCCCCCTTCATCATGAATAAGTTCTTGAAAAAATTATGAAACTTGGGTTGCGACCTATCAAAATGGGTTAAAATTTTGCAAGAAACCCGAAATTTTTAGTGAAAATTGAATTCAAGCCCTTTCGACCCTTTTTGAGCCCCAAATTGGGCCCTATTTTTGAGCTTTTTCCGAAAATGGCATGCGACCTATCAAAATGGGTTAAAATTTTGCAAGAAAAACAAAATTTTTAGTGAAAATTGAATTCAAGCCCTTTCGACCCTTTTTGAGCCCCAAATTGGGCCCTATTTTTGAGTTTTTTCCAAAAATGGCATGCGACCTATCAAAATGGGTTAAAATTTTGCAAGAAAAACAAAATTTTTAGTGAAAATTGAATTCAAGCCCTTTCGACCCTTTTTGAGCCCCAAATTGGGCCCTATTTTTGAGTTTTTTCCAAAAATGGCATGCGACCTATGAAAATGGGATAAAATTTCGTCAAGGGGCTCAAAAAGGGTCGAAAGGGCTTGAATTCAATTTTCACTAAAAATTTTGTTTTTCTTGCAAAATTTTAACCCATTTTGATAGGTCGCATGCCATTTTCGGAAAAAGCTCAAAAATAGGGCCCAATTTGGGGCTCAAAAAGGGTCGAAAGGGCTTGAATTCAATTTTCACTAAAAATTTCGGGTTTCTTGCAAAATTTTAACCCATTTTGATAGGTCGCAACCCAAGTTTCATAATTTTTTCAAGAACTTATTCATGATGAAGGGGGGGTGAAAATTACTCATTTTCTTAACTTTGAAAATTCACTACGGCCTATTGTGCAAACCGTTTTCTTCGAACTTTAGCTCATTAGATGCAGAATGAATGTGGGTATACATTACATTTGATTTCTTTTGCGCCCCAGACCACATGTCGCATACAGAGGCATTATTGTGCCAAAAATGGTCGAATTTGGCGAAAAATCGCACTTTGGGGGGCCTTCCCCACCATTGTGCAAGTGGCCCAAGGGTTGTGATATATATTTGGAGTCGGGGGAGTGTCTGCTATCACACTGTGAAAAAAATTTTTGCGCCCGATCGAGTTGAAAGTTGAAAAAATGGGAAAAAATGGGGGTTTTTAGGCCCCAGCTCCCCATTGTGCAAAGACAAAAATCCAAAATTCACTTTTTTCGTACCATGGGACCCATACCAACAATAAACCAACTGATTTTTTTGCGCCCCAGAAAAGCACGCTGAATTCGATTTCTAGAGCACTTTTTGCCACTTGGACTGTAGACTAGTAAGCATATGATATTAATTGTACGAAAGGAAAAGAATCAACATTCACTCTCATTACGATGAGATAATCACGTAGGCGAACCTCGGCGTCGCGGTCATCGTAAATTAGGTAGGTTCTTGACCGACCAAGTCGAAAAGGTAATCTTGCAATTCGTAGTCTCATCGAAAATATACGTAGATCTATTTAGTATTATTTACACGTTACACAGACAACTCGAATATCCGAAACAATGCCAATGCTTTGTTACCGCATCGAGAAAACCAACCGAGAATTATATCTGTGAATACTTTTGACAGAGTATATGCAAATACAAGGTCAACCGGTATCACATTCTTACTATCGTTTTCATCTTCTCGCCGATGTAATTCTATTTTAAAATTAGCTCGAATTTTTAATCATCGATTCGACCATCCTAGTTTTATTTTGAGTTCGGATTATCGAAAAGAGAGTAAGGTTTATTCAAACGAGGTCTGGAAAATTTTCGTAGCGTCATAATCTCGGAATAAGAATAGATTTCGAAATGACAAAAAGATTCAGTTTGTGTAGAATTGTAGGTACTCATTTCATCAGTTCAGGGAGATATTTTAGGCCTTTTTTTTTTCAGTTTGAATTTGAGATAGGAATAAGCTGAGAGATCAATTAGATCGAGAGTCACGTTTTGATTATTTGAATCAAGCAAAAAAAACCAAAATGATTAATTTTTGTAAAATTTTCAATATGCGAGGGAAAATTTTAAAATGATTTTCGTTGCAATACCTACTCCAATAGATCAAAGTAGGTAAGCAGGTATTTTAAAAAGTTTGAGTTTGAAAATCTTTTTTTTTAAAAAAAAACCTCACACGCCAAAAAAAAAGGGTCAGAACTTTATAATTTTGGAGAATTTAAAACCATATGATGTAATAAATGAAATGAGATATGATGAATAAACTTGAAATTTTTGGAGAAGAGGGTGAATTTTTAGATCATTATCTCAATTTGGAATTTCAGCCTTTCTCTGGAGAGAGGGAGTAGGATGATTATTCTCATACTTATTATTCTTCTACCAGAAAAATACTCAAATCAAAGACCCCAAAAACAGTCTAAACAGGAACTACCGACAGGTGAGGAGGAGGGAGGGTAACTGCCCATGGGGATTTTTAAATAGGTATTCGATTGAGGTAACTCGTGATTTTTCTCATGAGTCGAGTAAATTTATAATATTCATACCCACACATGTACTTTTTCAAGTTGGAAAAATTTTTCATCTTCTTGAAGATCATTTTTTGAGGGGAAGGGGAGAAATTTACTATAGAACCAAAATTTTCCCAAGTTAAGAGAATTGAACAGTTTTGTGCTTTCATGTTTTTTTAAAAGAGAAAAAAATAATTAATTTTTTCAAAAACTTCGGTCTTGCTGTGCTCAGCCTTATTGCGTTTTTTTCTTCGACAGTTTTAAAAAATACTTAATCAAAACCCTTCAAAAATAATTTTTTTGCAGGTCTTCTCAAAATTATAGGTATCAGCTGATTTAATTACACTTTTTCTCCTTATAAGCTCTTTTCGATGTTTGAAAATCAAAGGGTACCCCCGGATAAGATAGGCGAATCGGCCTAAGAGCTACTTTTTGAAATTGACCCCTGAAACTTTGAAAATTGCTCGAATTTCAAAATTAACAGGCAAACATTTGTTCTACTTTTTGAAACTGACCATCGGACATAATTAAGAACACCAAAAAAGTCTTGGGTGCATCTCCCACCTTTCATTTCATCCCCCCCCCCCCCGAATACCGGATTTCGTCTAAAAATCTCATCTTGGTACTTAATGAACCGAAATTTTGAAATTTTTCTATGGTGTATACTGTAGGTATATTGAGAATTTTTTCGGCCTTTTTTGCGCTGTGTTTTAGCCAAAACCTCACATAACGATTTTATAATTGCTCTACTTTCAAAACTAAAATACATATCAACTTTTTTTTTTGTGCAAATATGGTTTAGCTGGGACTATATGTGACCGTGTCAGACAATCGACATTAGGTGTCAAAATTTCAATTCAGCTTCTTCCCGGAATTTTATAATCTGAAGCCTTAAAATTGAGTCAAAATTCACCCTTTGAACAGGGACACAGAGAGAGGAACAAACTTTTGAGAATTCTTTCAGATGTTTTTTGCAATGCATTCTTGCCAAAAAAACACCCTTAAACAACAACTAAAAAGAACGAATGTATATCTGGAGAAATTCAAAGTTTAAAAGGCAAGCGTTTTTTGGTTTTTCGGCTGGAATACACCACAAACACATTGAAAACATTTTCAATAGTTTGTTACCCCTTCTGTTTTCACCATATAAATATTAAAATTTGTGTATGGCGCGGGGAAAAGGTATGTACTTAAAGTCGGATTTTTCAAAAATGAGTTTTTTGACTAAATGAGAGGGAAGGCTATGAGGTACATTTTAAGACTTGTGTGAGCATCCTAGGTCAATTTTTCGGTGAGATAGAGGTATTTGAAAATGAGAAAATCATGACTTTCAAAAAAAAACAAAAAAAAACAAAGAACGAGAAAAACATGTTTAAAGCATCATAGAGGTCTGAACTGCTTAATAATGCAAAAAAAAGAGAATTAATCGCCCATTTTTCATATTTTTGGCTCTAGCGAAAAATTAAGTATGTTTTCCGACTTTAGATACTTTCCTGAACCTGCACGGTATGCATTTTCGTTTGTATGAGTAACGAAATGGTTAGGTATTTTTAAACAGAAAAGTGCATTTTTTTCGTCTGTTTTTCCCAAGATGAGAATCTGAAAAATTAAAATTGGGCAATGTGACCACGGTGAACCAAACCGACCTTATGTATATGCAAAACCAAGTTTTCAAAATGCGAGCTATGAAAATTAGCGGTGCGATACTGATAGAAATGAGGGTTTTATTCGCTTGTATGGGCTATTAACTACATTTTTCATTTGATCATTATGAATTTTTGGGATTTCGGGTGGATTTTCACTCAATTTTAAGGTTTCAGAGTATGAAATTCCGGAAAGGAGCGAAAATTAAAGGTAGGTATGTTTTTTAGTTTTGAAAGTAGAGCAGTTATAAAGTCATTAAGTGAGGTTTTGGCTAAAACGCAGCGCAAAAAAGGCCGAAAAAATTCTCAAACTGTGGTTGGTTACCATTCCTCATATACACATTATACACCATAGAAAAATTTCAAAATTTCGGTTCATTAAGTACCAAGATGAGATTTTTAGACGAAATCCGGTATTCGGGGGGGGGGGGATGAAATGAAAGGTGGGAGATGCACCCAAGACTTTTTTGGTGTTCTTAATTATGTCCGATGGTCAGTTTCAAAAAGTAGAACAAATGTTTGCCTGTTAATTTTGAAATTCGAGCAATTTTCAAAGTTTGAGGGTGGGGTTTTGGCTAGAATGCACTGCAAAAAAAAATTCTGAAAATTTTTTTAAAAATTGGTCACCACTTCCCGTATACACCACATAAATAATTTCAGAATTTTTCGTTGCGTGAATGGCGAAATTGGTGGTTTTGAAGAACAGTAAATCGCATTTTTAGGTCTGTTCTACCAACTCGAAAAATCTGAAAAAAATATCATTATATTGTACCATGGTAGGACTATATTTGTGCCAAAAAGAAAAAATGTATGTTTTTTAGTTTCAGAGTTATGGCGATTTTAAAGTTTCAAAGTGGAATTTTGGCTAGAAGGCAGTGCAAAAAAAATCTGAAAAAATTCTCAAATATTGGTCACCACTCCCTGTATACACCACATAAATTTCAGAATTTTTGGTCCATTAGGTTCGGAGATATGATTTTTTGACGAAAATTCGCTATTTTGGGGGTGGGGGTAAAGGGGGGTGAGTTGAGGAGTTGAAAAAATTTCCTAAAATCATTTTTTGGGGTCCCTAATAATGTCCAGGGGTCAATTTCAAAAAGTAGCTCTTAGGCCGATTCGCCTATCTTATCCCGGGTACCCTTTTTCAAAAGCTTTGGCCTCGCTGCGTTTGGCATTTGAAAATAATTTTAAAAGATGGCCAATTTTTTATTCTACTTAGTTTAATAATCCAAAACGTGAGGTTCTTCAGCTACTTCTCTCATACTCAACTACCTACATTATATTTTTAAAATTATGATTTTTCTTAAAATTTTCTGTCCTTGATTCATTTGAAACAAATAAAATGATTTTGAATGTTTTTTCAATCACGATGAAATAAGCATTAGGTAGGTTTTGAGAAAATTTTATTTTATTTGGAACAATCAATGAAGTAGAAATGAGAGGAGGGGGGGGGGTCAAATCGTTTAAAATTTGTTTTAGTCGACAAATTTGTGACATTCAATTTCATCCTTCAAAAAAAGTTGGTCTGCGTTTTGTTCCTAAATCAACTGAATTTTTAAATTTTTAATCAAGTTTAAAATTTCCAGCAGCTACCTTTTCCGTATAAAATTTACTTGGGTTTAAGCTCCGGGTAGCTACATACATGATAAAAAAAATAAGCCTTATGAGAAGGTAAAAAAAAAGTTGTATTCATGTAAACATCAAGTAAAGTTGAGAAAATTGAATAACTGAGCTTGGGTTTTCACACATTTTACCCCTCCCTCTCCCGGCAAAATTGTTTCAAAGCATCACTGAATCTGAAACCTTGAAAAATGCCAAAGAAATCCAAAAATAATACCCTCAGAATCGGATGCCTACAAATTTGAATACATGTATCAAAAAATGCATTTCAAGCTGCATGCCTTTCAATACTCTAAATCAAAATCTATCCTCATCTAAATCCAAAATCAAAATCACTCCAAAACTTTACTCTTCGAAATTAAAACTAGGTACCTACTACCTATTTGTATTTTAAATACAAAAATTGAAAACAAACTTACCTCTGAGACTACAAAATATCACAGCCGATGAAAATATTCGTAAAGACCATTGCTTCATGAGTATCATCGCGACCTATTGTATTATCATTCAAGTACAGTCACATTAACGCAATATGTAGACAAATGCGATAAGATTCAGAATTCATATGTACCTACGATCCCAAGTCGCCACACAGCTTTGCGCAGAACCGGCCCTACGACTGGGAAGGTGATTGTAATTGCTTTGCCCTGGGCCAATATGCGTCGGTAAACAAAAGCTTTGTTCGCCGGTAGTGTTAGGAAAATATTCGTGAAGAATGGGCCAGTGATGGAAAACTGAAATGATATTAGTTCCAGTTCCAATTCCAGTTCTTACAATTTTTTAGTTCCAATTCCAGTTCTAATTCCAGTTCTCAATATTTTTTAGTTCCAGTTCTGAATTTCAGTTCCAGTTCCAAATACCAGTTCCATTTTTTTTTTTTTTGATTTTGAGGGGTAAAAAATTAACCTGAAATTTTCTGCCAAAATTGAACTTTACAGTGTTTTTTCTTTTCTTTTCAAAAATAAATACAGTTTTTCATTTTTCATTCAAGCTCAACACAAAAGATTTCTAGGAAAAGGCGAAAGTCACAGTAGATCCGTTACGCGATCCGATACAGAAAATTACATGGGGTTCTATATCTATACATAACCATATATAAATATAGAACCCCATGTAATTTTCAGTATCGGATCGCGTAACGGATCTACTGTGCTGTTCGCCAAAAACTAGGAAGTAATCTTTTTTAGAAATTTTATGACTCTTGACTTCCTGAGCCCAATTTTTCAACAAAAAATGAGGTTGTTTTTAATTGAATGAAATTTTCAAATTTACAACATAATTTTTCCTCATTCATTTTTCCATGTACCTAAATTTTTGAGGTTCTTTCGAATCATTTTTGTTTTTTAGTAAAAAATATCAATTTAATATTGTACCTACTTTGGTAAATTTCAATTTTCAACACCTAAATTTTCAATTTTTCAAGTCAAATTTTCAAAAATTTTGAATTTTTACAGTCCTTTACTCCATCTGAAAATTTATTGACAACCCCTGAATTTTTTGAAAAGACAAACCATTTCATGGCATCACTACACATACCGCTGAATGTCGTTTCGACGTTTTTTTTTTTAGAAGTCCAGAATATCGTCATTTTTAACTGATTAGAATTTTTTGGAAAAGTCTTCCAATTTTTTTCCTCGTAATTTTTTCAACTGAATTTTTTTCTAATATTATTCTTCCACGATCAAATTTTTTTCTCATAATTTTCTCACCTGAAATTTTTCTAATGTAATAGTTCTTCACTGAAATTTTACCTGAAGAATTTTTCCATTGTTGAACTTCCATCTTTTTTGAAAAGAATGATTTCTGTTTGATTGACATCAAAAAATTTTGATGAAAAAAAATCGAGTTGAAAAAAACACTGAGAAAAAATTTAGACGCGGGGAACGTCTTCAGAAAAAATTGGAAACAAATTTCAGATGTGAAAATTGTGAGAATTTTTTTTTATGGCGTCAATCATACATAAATCATTCTTTTCGAAAAAGATGTAAATTCCACAATGGAAAAATTCGTTAGCAAAAAATTACAGTGGAAAGAATTGCGTCAGAAAAATTGCTGTTGAAATGTTGAAAAAAATATAAAAATTTGGTCGCGGAAAATGAAAAATTACATCAGAAAAAAATTTGGTTGTGGAAAAATAACATCAGAAAAAATTTCAGTTCAGAATATTCGGAGAAAAAAATTAAGAGTTGAAAAAATTATGAAAAATTTGTTCAGAAAATTCTAAACAGTTCAAAATGACGTAAAAATATTCTGGATTCTGGACTTCGAAAAAAAAACATTGAAACGACATTCAGCATTCAGCGGTAATATTAGTGACGTCACGATGGTATTAGCGTTGAAAAAAATATGCAATTTTCAAAAAAAATGCTGGAACTGGTATAAAACTGAAATTTATTCTAGTTCCAGTTCCAGTTTTCAGATTTCAGTTCTCATCATTTCAGTTCCAATTCCAGTTCCAGTTCCAGTTTTTTAGTTTTAGTTCCAGTTTTTTTCAAATTCCAGTTCCAGTTCCGATTCCAGTTTTCCATCACTGGAATGGGCTGCTGAAAATTTGATTTTTTGAAATTTTTTTCACGGCTTGATTCGTTAAAATGGGTTCGATGGGTTTGAAAAATATTGTGATGATGATGATGATGATGATGATGATGTAAAATGAAGCTGGAGAGGTGTTGTATTTAATGTCTAGTAGAAGTATGGATGTTTATGAAGTTCAATGTACTTGACAATTTGAATGAGTGTGCTGTTTTTATTTTCATTGAGAATGAAATGGATAAATGCTACATTCGTGATACAGCTTTTTACTTTATGATTGACTGCGATTTTTTCTTTCTCAATAATGTACAATATTTCTGTTTTATTTTGATACCTACCTAGGTATTCCATCTTTCATATGACTAAAAATAGAATCAGCTTCTTCCCTCCTCCAGTTCATTGATCTTCCATCAAAGACAATAGAATCGAGTCCATAAAAGAAAAGATTCTCGTAATAAAAAGATATAGATTAAAATCTCCATCTACACATATGCTGACTCGACATCTAATATTGCGAATAAAATCAAGCTCTATAAACATATCGACGCCTAATTCATTCGATCAGCACGAGGAAGAACAGTTTTGTATGAAATTTCTTCCTAATGTTATAATAAATATCAACGAGGTGAAGGTTATAGCTTTACAGTAAGTGCATTGGTACCTACGTATATCTTTTATACTTTCAACATAGCAATTTGTTTCTTTTTTTTTTGTTCGCAAGTGAATGCTCGAAGGTTATGTAAGTAGTTGTATGAGTCTCATTAGGCACTCAATACAATTAATTCAATCGGTTGTCTACGTCCTGGAAGGATATTTGAAATTTTATAGCATTTTCAAAGATGTAAAGGTAGGTATGTGTTGTGTTGAAGGGTCATTAAAGCAAGATGACAGGTGTTTGATAATCATACCTCAGGCAGAATTCAAAATTAAGAAACAGGGTGTGTTGGGATGTGAAGTACGTAGGAGCTTGAATTGTACATATCTATTTTAACATCCCTATACTTATGCTCTGGTATGGTACTTTTTCTGATATTTTTTTTTGCGTGAACTTGAACGCGTAAGTGTACCATACATGAAACGACTACGAAACTTTAAATAAAAGGGAGAGTCTGCAAATTGTTTTTGAAAAAAATAAAAATGATTCGTTCATACAGTAAGATTGCGTGTGCATTATTTTGCACTTCGCGTACGAATGACTTCCACGCGAATGATATTTTTTCACACTTAATGTACACAATTAAGCTAGGTAGGATTTAAGCAGAAATACTTTCTCTGCAAACGGATTTCTTATAATTATGTACTTACTAATTGCATTTATTTTTATCTATTCATTCACTAATTTAATGCACTTTAAACTCGTTCATGGTTTTTTTTTACGTAAGACGATCACAATTTTAGTACGTATGGCGAGAGAAACTTGACAAATTTTCAAGTGAATGGTAGGTAATTTGTTTAAGAAGGTACATATCTGTTTAATTCTATTCTCAGTAAAATAGAAACCACATATGTAGAATTATTGTAGATAGGCATAAAATGATTAACGTTTTCCACGTGAGTCTGTTTTACGGATTCGAAGTTGTTTGTGAGCGATTTTTTTTCCAAGTCCACACTTTTTACACGTTCGTTTTTTTTTTCAACTTCAAAATTTTTTTCTCTATTTTTTTAAAATTCAAAATTTTTTAGACGAGGTCAAAACTTTTTCCCTCAATTTTTTTTCAACTTGAAATTTTTTTATAAGTCAAGTATGTATTTTTTTCTGACTTCAAAATTTTTTTGACGAGGTCTAAATTTTTTTCTATATTTTTTTCCGGATTCGAAATTTTTTGACGAGGTCTAAATTTTTTCCTCAAATCTTTTTTCCGGCTTCGAATTTTTTTGACGAGGTCTAAATTTATTTAATATTTTTTCCGGCTTCGAAATTTTTTTGACGAGGTATAAATTCTTTTTCAAAATTCAAATTTTATGTCAAGGTTACAATACACAATTTTTTAACAAAATGTTTTCAACGTCGCGGCAAATTTTTAAAAAAGCCCAAGTCAAATTCTTCTCAAGTCAAAAATTTTTCCCAGCCAATTTTTTTTAAATTTTAAATAATTTTTACAATATGAAAGCCTGAAGGTATTAAATTTTCTAAGGAGAAAAATGAAAAAAAATTAATACCCTCAATCATGTTGTAAAAATTATTTTAAATTTAAAAAAAATTGTAAAAAAATTGGCTGGGAAAAATTTTTGACTTGAGAAGAATTGACTTGGACTTGTTTTACAAATTTGCCGCGACGTTGAAAACATTTTGTTGAAAAATTGTAACCTTGACAAAAAATTTGAAGGTTGAAAAAGAATTTACACCTCGTCAAAAAAATTCGAAGTTGGAAAAAATATTTGAGGAAAAAATTTAGACCTTGTCAAAAAATTTCGAATCCGGAAAAAAAAGAAAAAATTTAGACCTCATCAAAAAAATCAAAGTTGGAAAAAAATTGAGGAAAAAATTTAGCCCTCGTCAAAAAAAATTTTGATGTCGGAAAAAATCATGAAAAAATACGGGAAAAAATTACGACTTCATCAAAAAAAATTTGAAGTTGGAAAAAAATGGATGTAAAAATAAAATTTGAAGTGGGAAAAAAAACGAGGTAAAAATTTTGACCTCGTCTGAAAAAAATTTCAAAGTTGAAAAAAAAACGAACGCGTAAAAAGTGTGGACTTGGAAAAAATTGCTCACCAACCACTTCGAATCCGTAAAACAGGCTCACTTAATTTCCCACACAGGTACTAATTTTTTCATTTTGTTGAAATCGACCAAGACACATTTTTTGTCAAGAAACTTTTTTTTGAAAAAATAAGAACGAAAATAAATATATTTACATACCTACCAGTCAGTATGAGGGGTGTTGCATGGCAAGAATTTAATTCCCACGACTTTAAAGCCAAAATTACAAGTTGTGTTTCAGCCGATCTAATGGGTACCGTAACTCGCGGTTGAAGTTCATTTGGGCATAGGAACATTTTTATGGAGTTTCTCCGATGCTAGAAAACACCAACATTTTCTGCATAGTGGTTCTGGGACGTCTCGAAACTACTTCCAATAGATTTAGAAGATCGAAAATAGGGGATATGTGACCCTGCCGTAAAGAAGGGGCCTAGAGTGAAAAAAATCAATGTCTCATTTTTCACATTTCTGGTCTAAATGACACCAAATCTGGAACAAACACATGAAAATGAAGACATCGATTTTTTTTTTTACACAATGTCCCTTCTTTACGGCAGGGTCACATTTACAAAATTTCAGCTTTTTTTTCGTTGATGAGATCAAATTTTTATATTTTTCTAGGGTATGAGGTACCTAATTTTAAAATTCAAAAAATCCCCAAAATTTGAGAGCTAATGCACATACTTTGGAATTTGAAAATTTTGGATGTAGGGTAATTTTATGGTGAATTTTTGGTACTCCCTTTGTATTTACTTAAACCATCGTTCCCTGTTGTTGTTTTTTTTTGAAAAACGACGGAAACTACAGATTAGGAAAATACTAAAAACATGGTTTCATCTCGTTCTCAAAAAAAGAAAAAAAAGACGAAAATTTGACTATTTGAAAATTTTTTCTCGCTATTACTTCAAAAACAATGAAAACAACTATTTTTCTATTTCAAAATTCCGTCGTTTCCAGTAATTTCTTTAAAACACGACATAAACGATTTTTCAAGATAAGTAGGTACCTACTAAAACTATTGTTTTTAAACGTTTTCTTTGTTTTTTTTGAAAAGCGACTGAAAATTAATACTTTTGAGTTTGATGAATGCGTCGTTTCCTGACGTTTCTTTTAAAAACGACAAAAAAAGAGATTTTGTGCCGTATCAGACTAAATGAATTTTTTTTTTATGAATATGAAAACGAGCATTTTTCTATTTTTAAAATCCATCAAATTTTATTCTTCAAATTAACTTAACAATAAGTTTGATGCATGATTTTCTTTTCGAAGTTGAGCAATTTGAGGTAGGTACCTATCTGATGATGAAAAAACACTGTTGATGATTTGCAAAACTATTTAAAACTTTTTTTTATTATTTCACCGTTAATTTATACCCAGGGCCGGACCCGAAATTAGAAAAATTTAGCGGCCCACCGAGAAATCCCATTTTTACCGGCCCATTTTCGGAGGGAGAGGGCAAAAAACCCTTTTTTTTTTCGTAATTTTACCTTGAACAGTTTATAATTCAATTTTTTCCAAAAAAAATTGTGCTTTCTATGCATGCCCGAGCGCAGCGAGGGCGAAGCTTTGAAAAAATGGATATTTAATTCCTCAAAAGGACATTTTTTTCATTGCTTTAATGTTTTGAAAATCCTTCATCTGATGTAATTATTATGAAAGGGTGTTTTGCAATGCACCTCTCGTACCATACTTTTGGACGCCATTGGGCTTGGAGCACTAAACTTGAAAAATTTTTTCGTTGTTAAATTGAGAAAGCACTGAAATTTATGAAGCGTAAGTAGAGGTGTTGGATCATAATTATTCAAGTGCTAGAGCCCTGACAAGCCACTATTATGTATTAAATTTATAAAACACGAAGCATAATATGGCCCGAGCAAAGCAAGGGCCAAAATTTTGAGAAAATTTTACATAGAAAAAATTGCAATTTCTGCTTTAAAAAGGTGTAGGTATGTTTTTTCTAAAATTTTAAATTAGAAGTACCTAACCTAAATTAATTTTAAAAATGTTATCAAGTGTTTGGAGGTAAGTAATAGGTATAATATGAGAATTTTTTTCAATTTTCTGTTTTTTTGACTACAAAAATTTTTGAATTAGGTATTTTTGCTATATGTGTTCAAGTATACCGTGTTCACATTTTTAGAAAGAAAAAATAGAGGTGGGTTTTATCCGATGCAAAACTTTGACAGAAATCTCGAGAGTGAAAATAAAACTTTTTTCGACTAATATTTGACAAAATAAAAATTTTACAACGCACGATTTTTAAAAAGTTGTTAATCTGTCGACTAGATTTTGTTCTAGAATGAAAAAAATTACCTACAATTTGTGATTTTTTCCTTTAGCCTTTCAAAAAAACCCGAGATCCTCGATGACTTCTCGTAGGGTTCGCTACTTTTCAGGAACGATTTTTCTTCATTTTTCCCGATTTTCCAGAATAATTCACTAGGCATATTCATTTCCCGAGCGAAGTGAGGGTGCAAATTTTTACGAAAGATCGTGTTGGAAATATTTTCAACTTCATTTGAGGATAAAAATTCGCAAAAAAGTCTGAAGCATTATTAAATTATAGATAAAATATTGACTTGAGAATTTAGCCCGAGCAATGCGAAGGCGAAATTTTCCCCAAGAATTCATTATAAAACAGGGGAAAAAATCTTTGCAGATGATTTCATATTTTTTTGGATTTGTTTAGAAAATTCCAATGAAAAGTTCTAAATCTTCAAACTATTCCAGGTTTTTCGGAGAATGGACACCACCACTCTACGTCTTGTTCTCCAAAAAAGAGGAAAACTTTTTGAACAATTGCAACGTAACAAAAAATTGAAAGATATCATGCTTGACAGGCCTGATCAATTGATTATACCTCATTAGATTAATTTTCAATTTTGCTCATACCTGAAAATTTTTCATTCAAAAATTTCATTAAAACCTATGAAATTTCAAAATAGTTCCAGTTCCGAGCGAAGCGAGGAGAAAAAATTTTAGAATACGATGTTTCAGATTAATAAACTTGAATAAAATCCACCATTTTTACTTCAAAATTATTGAAAGAAAATACAATTGAGCCGAGCGCAGCGAGGCCAAAGCTTTTTAAAAAAATTGGATTTCCAAACATCGAAAATGAGTTTTAAGGAGGAAAAAATCAAGTAATTAAAATTAGTTGGATAACTTTGAAAACAAATAATTATGGAAAAAAAATCACTTTTAAAATTATGATAGGAAAGTCAATAAGGTCGAGCGAGGCTGAGGTTTTTGAAAAATTCTGATTTACGCAGGGAGTAAGTAATCCCATCAAAAAATACCAAGATATCATAACTTAGTTCAGTGTATAAATTTGACAAGATCTCCACGATTTGTCGAATTTTCGAAATTTTTCCGAATTTGTCGACTGGAATTTGGCTGGGGGAATTACTCCCCCCATCCCCCACAATCCCGCCGCCCCTGAACCTTATATGAATGTATATTACCTATTTATTCCAAGTAAAGAGAAACAAAATAGCCGGAGTATATCATAGGTAGGTATCCGAGAAATAGATCTGATCATTTTGTGATTCAAAGTTGAATCAACTTATTGATTATGATTGATTTCAGTCAGCATGTATTTTTCTGGATGCAACTTTCTTATTTCTTTAGTTCCTTTTGTTAAAATTTTAAAAATCAAAGCGGCTCAAATTTTTCTTCACCGGCCCGCACACGTACCGGCCCACCGAGTTTTCCTCGGTAACTTTCCCGCTGGGTCCGGGCCTGTTTATACCTACCTAACAATTTAATTGGAATAGAAAGTAAAGTCAAAAAATGAAATTTTTATGTAGGTACTTATCCGTTACCTTTTATTTTTGTGGTAAAGACAACGCGCAGAGATTTTAATCATTCTTATTTTTGAAAGTACATAAGGAGGTATAGTAGAAAATTCAACCAGTTTTTGTTTTACATATTTATACTCACTTGAGCTCCTCAATCTTTTGAAAATTACATTGATTTTATTTTATACCTATACTTAAGTAGATATAAGTAAGTATATAGGTAGGTATACAAAATAATATTATTAAAATACCAGACCTGTTCAAAATGCAATTTTCTTTTTAGATTTTTGCCATACCTAGGTCGAAATTTTTCTAACGCTGATTAACTATGGAAAACTTGTTTTTTTCCAAAATCGATAGTACCATCTGCATTATACACGTCCTTAAATTTGGGATGATTTTTGTACCAATCTTTGCTGTTGAAACAGATCGAATTAAAAATTAATTATATTTCCATTGTAGGTACCTAGCTCCCTACGACGTATCACAAGCTCAAAATCATTTAATTAAATTCAAGTTAAAAATTTTGAATTAGAATCAGAGAAAAAAATTCAATGAAGATTAATTTTTCTTTTTTACAATAATTTCTTTCACGTATGGTACCTATTCGTTTTTCCAGACTTCAATTCACGTTTGCCCGAGAGGAAAAATACCGATCATCGTATAAACACGTTTATTAAAAAAAATACAGATCGTTGAAGAAGGAAAAAACAAGATAAAAAACACGTTATATACAATAATTTCGATATTTACACACGTAGGTAATTTAGATGAGCAGAGACAAATCACTATATATGTATGAGATGAAAGCTAACTAGTTAATTAATAACAATATGTTAACAAATCTTTCAACTATGAATATCTATCTCCTACGACTTTTCTTCTTATTGGATTTTTGAACGCTCGGGTCGTCTTTATACCATTGTTCACTAAATTAGCAAAAAATAAACCATAAAATG
Organism: Pseudococcus jackbeardsleyi; assembly: GCA_038380155.1. Lineage (NCBI taxonomy): Eukaryota > Metazoa > Arthropoda > Insecta > Hemiptera > Pseudococcidae > Pseudococcus > Pseudococcus jackbeardsleyi. The sequence continues at coordinate 23,241,251 of CM076239.1, read as the reverse complement.
GAATTAAGACCTCGAAAATAGCCATCGTGGGAAGCAAATTTAACGCGATTAAATTTTACCAATATTGAAATAAATTAATTAAATTTTCTTAGTCAACTTACCATCCTGGGACATTCTCAGGATCGTCGCATTTTTGAGATTCTTCGTTGTACACTTCTCCTACAGAGCAGCCTTGTTCTCTAGGAGTGACTCCGTTCAAACAAACGTAGAATTTTTGACAATCGTTGGGATGAGCGTAGACTGGATGAGCTACAGCTTGACCATGGCTACCTGAGGCGGCTTCTTTTGGACATGAAAATCCGTCTTTTAATTTCACTGAAAAGAAATCATTTATTAGAAAATATAATTTTTGAAAACATTAATTAAAGAAAGATTGAAAAATAGCGATGGATAATTATACGTAATTTGACGTTTCTGATTTACTTGGTCAGCCAAGCTCAGAATTTTAGCAGTTTAAAAATATCATCGAATCAATCCTATTTTTCAACACCTTTCACTCAATAAATAAAATGGAAAAATTCATTCGATTAATCAAAAAAATATATAAAAAAATACCGTTATATTTAAATATTGTACTTCGCTTCGGTAACCGATGGTAAAAATTTTAATTTTGATATGTGAATGGAATACCTAGTTAACCTTCAGTTCACATTTCCCCATTTTGTAATTTAGTCTCATCTAAAATGTATTGGAAATACGCCAGCAGAATAATGCACATTACATAATTCCAAGCGAAGAAATTTTCATCGACTTTCAAAAATCGATTAAAACGTGAATTAATTTCGTTTCGATTGTATGTAATTTCCCGAAAATTTTTTTTCAGTAGATTCGATTTTGTTGCTGTCTCGAAAACACGAAAATTTTTCACTTCAGACGAGACAATGAAAAATGTTGGAAAACCTGTTTCTATAGCTAATCACACCCAAAAGTTAATTATTTTTAAATTGCATAATAATGAATTTGGAATCCATACTCGTTTCAGGTTCTCCACATCCAGTTCTGCCGGCTGACTCGGGCCAAACGCAAGTTCCTGAATATTCGTCAAAATGTAACCCCGTAGGGCAAATGATTTCGGTGGCTTCGCCTTCGATACAGTTGTAAAATATGTTACAGATTTTTTCATCTGGATGGGCAAAGTATCCGTTTCGACGAGGACATAAATGGTTCGATTTCGGATCCTCTGCGAAATTTACCAAATTACATAAATCGATATCGTCGAATGTGCAGAAATACGATCGGTAACTTACGTAATTCCAGACGATCTCCACAGTCTACGTTGAAAGGTTGATCGCATTTGTTGATTTTTCGATTCAAAGGATCGAATACCAGACCATCTGGGCATAATTTTTCGGTAGCTTGGCCTTCTTCGCATTCGTAAAACTTATCGCATTGTTTGGAGTCTTCGAAAACGCCATGCTTTTGCGGACATTTAAAATCAGCTTGTACTGTAAAAATAAACGTGTTATTGTTATCGTCGTCATAACGTCAGGCCTACGTATTATCGATCGCGGTATAATGTACATAAATCAGATATATCACGTTATCAATTGCTATTTAGCGTGATGTAATTTCCCAACACGAATAGGTATTGGGAGAAAGTGTAATTACTTCGCATACTATAATATGGGCAAATTAAAAAAAAAGTGGAAAAAATTTATAACAGAAATTTTTTTGCGGTAATATGTTCGGAAGGGTCCCAGTAGTTACCCCATAAAACCCAAGAGCCCCAAGTGTGGAGGAAAATTTTTAGGGGGTGGAACGTCCCCCAAAAATGAGTTTTCTCCCATTATTTCAGAAAATATCAATTTTAAGTGAAAAATGATAACAAATTCGGAATCTGCGTCAAATTTCCGATCAGATGATACCCAACACGACCGCTTTCAAGTAAAACATAAGCCCTAAAGGGGGGGTTCAGAATTTCAAAATTTTGAAAATCTCAGATATTCTGATTTGATGACTGGGAATCTATACCAGAATCATGTTTTTCGAGCAACAACGGCTGTCTTTATGTCTGTAAGGGATTGCAAAAGCATAAGGACACAATCGCACCCCTACCCAAGGGTGGGAGGTGGACCCTTGTAATACTGCTGAAGAGTTCACATGCATAATACGTATTATACCATAGGAAAATGCTGATTAATAGGCAGTATTTGGACAAATTCGCAACATTTAGTGCATCTGCAAACTGTATGTTGTTTTGATGAACCGTAAGACCAAAACAAAATTTTAGAGAGGGAAGTAAATTGAAATTTACCAGGGGGAGTGTGAGGGGGCGGTCTTTTGAGGCTCCAGTCTCCCTATGTGGTAGGATTAAGCAAAATTGACGTTTTTGGGGTCGATTTAGTATATTTCGACCTCCCTGGACACGAAAATGCCATTACTTTTGAAAACCGAGATCTAGAAGTGCCCCTAATTTCGAATAAAAACCCCTTCTATTCGCCGATATCTATGAAAAATACCCCAAAACCGCAATTTGTTGCCTTCACCTAAAATATTAAAAAGTGCGTTTTTTTGCTTTTCAAACAGTATTTTTTCAAAAAATGTTCGTTCTCGCTTAGCTCGGGCAGTATTTTTCTATTTTAGTCATTTTGTTTTAAAATTTGATTATTTTTGACCAATTTTCCAGTCAAAAATTACCGATTTTCAATAAATTCCCAATTTGTCAGAAAAAAATGAATGATTTTTGACTGAAAGATCAGTAAAAAATAACTAATTTAAATGTGGCTCCCTCCCCCGATTTTTTTCAAATTCTCATCCCCTCCCTTAATCAATTTCTGAGTGCGCATATGCCTAGACTTATAAATCTAGGTATTTGTGATGGCTCTCTGAGTCGCCATTGGAGACACAGGAGGTTCAAAACTTCGATAATTTTGTATCCATTAGGTAACTAACGCACTGCTTCCGTTGAAATTATATTTTTAATGAATCAAATTGTAATCTAAACTCGCTAAAACAAAAATAACATAGGATATTATTATTTTAAAATAAACTTCAACTGAAACAGTGAATCAAGTATACCTAATGACTACAAAACTATCGAAGTATTGAACACCTCCCCCTCCCGTGTCTTCAATGGCGACTCTGGGGTCTGGGAGCCTTCACAAATACCTAGATTTATTAGTCAAGGAGTCGACTGGCCATATCCGGATACGTCAATGGTTCAAAATCACTTATATCAAGTACGAAGTCGAAAATATTGGGGAAAAAAACTGTAAAAACCTCAAAATTGGGAATATTGTGCCGCCTCCTACTCCTCTCCTTGAAGACATGTGAAGATCAGATGTCAGTCAATAGATCGGGTTTGACCTATACTATCGGTCAAACCCGATCTATTGACTGACATCTGTTCCTGACGTTTGTGTGAGGTGTAAGGGCAAAAAATTGCGGTTTTGGGGTATTTTTCATAGATATCGGCGAATAGAAGGGGTTTTTATTCGAAATTAGGGGCACTTCTAGATCTCGGTTTTCAAAAGTAATGGCATTTTCGTGTCCAGGGAGGTCGAAATATACTAAATCGACCCCAAAAACGTCAATTTTGCTTAATCCTACCACATAGGGAGACTGGAGCCTCAAAAGACCGCCCCTCACACTCCCCTGGTAAATTTCAATTTACTTCCCTCTCTAAAATTTTGTTTTGGTCTTACGGTTCATCAAAACAACATACAGTTTGCAGATGCACTAAATGTTGCGAATTTGTCCAAATACTGCCTATTAATCAGCATTTTCCTATGGTATAATACGTATTATGCATGTGAACTCTTCAGCAGTATTACAAGGGTCCACCTCCCACCCTTGGGTAGGGGTGCGATTGTGTCCTTATGCTTTTGCAATCCCTTACAGACATAAAGACAGCCGTTGTTGCTCGAAAAACATGATTCTGGTATAGATTCCCAGTCATCAAATCAGAATATCTGAGATTTTCAAAATTTTGAAATTCTGAACCCCCCCTTTAGGGCTTATGTTTTACTTGAAAGCGGTCGTGTTGGGTATCATCTGATCGGAAATTTGACGCAGATTCCGAATTTGTTATCATTTTTCACTTAAAATTGATATTTTCTGAAATAATGGGGGAAAACTCATTTTTGGGGGACGTTCCACCCCCCTAAAGATTTTCCTCCACACTTGGGGCTCTTGGGTTTTATGGGGTAACTACTGGGACCCTTCCGAACATATTCCCGCAAAAAAAGTTTTGTTATAAATTTTTTCCACTTTCACCCTATTTTGATGTTAATTTGCCCATATTACTATGGCTAAATAATACATAATGTCTGTATTTTGCTATTCTAATAACGCGTCGTGCGTTGACAAGCTACATGCCACCATAATAATGGCAATCGAAATTAAATTTCACGTTTTATTCTTAAATTGAAATTAATTTTTTTATGATGATTTTGATTCTTTGGTGGATACAAATGATTCAAAAACCGAATTATAATTCTACAGTTATTTTTAAAATGAAAAAAAAAATCAAAATTAGGCGGATGAAAAAAAGTCAACGATACAAAAACAAGCAATTTTTCTTCTTTCTGCCTCATTAACTAGGTAATTAAAAATCTAAAATGACAAAAAAGCAATTAAATATGAAGCATTTGAAAAAAGAGCTTGTAATAATAAGATGGTGAAATCCACACTTTTTCCGTTGGGGCTGAAACTCACCCAAAATGTTAGTCTTGATGTAAAACATCCCCAAAAAAATTTTTGGCTCGATCCCCCCACCCCAACCCGAGTAAAATGGCCGTAAATGCCGAAAATTCAAAAATTCATAGCTTTGAAGGGGGTGGTTCAAAATTTTTGAAATTCTCACAGAAAATAGTTGATGGGTAGGTGTATACGTGAGAATTTTTTCAAATTTTTTTCGCATATTTAGGGGGGTTTTGGGGGGTTTGAAAACTTCAAAAATTAGTAGAAAAAAAATCGGGGGGACCCCTCGCTGGAATTTTTTTAAAAAGTTGGTATTACCCTTAGGTATAAGATATATTTTTTTCAGACCCCGTGAGGGGGTGCAACATAGTCAAAAAAATCAAAAACCATGAAAAAACGTGTTTTTTGACGTTTTTTTCGCCATTTTTACACCTTTCAAGGTCAATATTTCGAAGACCAATTAAAATTGGTTTAATAAGGGTCCACATATACAAAAATCACATTTTTGAATAATCGGGCCAAAAACAGATGATAATAGCATCGCGGCGCTTCTGATTTTTAATGATACTTAAGTCTAGTGCAATTAGACTAACAAAATGATGAAGTACTGAAAAAATTCTGATCAAAGTTTTTTTTTCTGGTTCAATTGATTCAGGACACCATACCGAACAACATGATAAGACTTCTTACCCTCTCTCCCCTCCAAGAGTGTCGGAGGCCCTAGAGAAGGGGTTATATGTAAATCCCCAAAAATGGGGCTTCGCCTTGTAACTCGGCGAAAACGTAATTTCTAAAAAAAAAAAAAATACTTCGTAAAATATTGAGTCTGCTATAAAATGTATTTTTTCACTTGTTCGTGCAATACGCGTACTATAGTCCGTGCAATTTACTTAGGCGGCTGACCTTGAAAAATTTTTGTGCTTGCTGGCCAACGAGCGTTTATTTTCGCTGCGCGGACCTTTATAAAATGTCTCTCATTGGCTGTCGCGAGGCAACGCGTACGGGGTCATCGGAGTTCACCCGCCTAAGTAAATTGCACGGACTATAAGCCTACTCCCTGAATTTGAATCAGTCAAAAATAACAACACTGACTAATGAAATAAAAGAAATCAAGTCACTGATAATCAGCAAGGATCACCGGATATGTATGAAAAAACATACCTATTTTCCTATGAACATTCCTTTCGCGCATATCAATAGTTTCTTTACAATTCAAAAAATTTTGATTATTTTGAGTTCCATTTTCACGCATTTTTTCGCATATGTTTTGGTATAAACTCATATTTTCACATATTTCATCATTTTTGGCGCGTAATTGGTCATATTTTAACCATTTTCCACGTTTTTAGGCATATTTTACTCATTTTGTACGTTTTTTACCCCCTTTTTTTTATACTTACCACCCAACATTTAATTTTTTAATTTTTTTTGTCAATGAGAAATTACTGAAATCAGTTAAAATTGCCTAAAATTAATTACATTTCAACACATTGAGAGGATCAAAAAAAGCTGTTTTTTGATACCCATGACCCATATCGTATTCACATATTTTCACACATTTCGAGTTTTCAACACATATTTAAATTCAGGGAGTAGGCTTAGTACGCGTTTTGCACGAACAAGTGAAAAAATACATTTTATAGCAGACTCAATATCTTACGAACTATTTTTTTTTTAGAAATTACGTTTTCGCCGAGTTACAAGGCGAAGCCCCATTTTTGGGGATTTACATATAACCCCTTCTCTAGGGCCTCCGACACTCTTAGAGGGGGGAGAGGGTAAGAAGTCTTATCATGTTGTTCGGTATGGTGTCCTGAATCAATTGAACCAGAAAAAAAAACTTTGATCAGAATTTTTTCAGTACTTCATCATTTTGTTAGTCTAATTGCACTAGACTTAAGTATCATTAAAAATCAGAAGCGCCGCGATGCTATTATCATCTGTTTTTGGCCCGATTATTCAAAAATGTGATTTTTGTATATGTGGACCCTTATTAAACCAATTCTAATTGGTCTTCGAAATATTGATCTTGAAAGGTGTAAAAATGGCGAAAAAAACGTCAAAAAACACGTTTTTTCATGGTTTTTGATTTTTTTGACTATGTTGCACCCCCTCACGGGGTCTGAAAAAAATATATCTTATACCTAAGGGTAATACCAACTTTTTAAAAAAAATTCCAGCGAGGGGTCCCCCCGATTTTTTTTCTACTAATTTTTGAAGTTTTCAAACCCCCCAAAACCCCCTAAATATGCGAAAAAAAATTTGAAAAAATTCTCACGTATACACCTACCCATCAACTATTTTCTGTGAGAATTTCAAAAATTTTGAACCACCCCCTTCAAAGCTATGAATTTTTGAATTTTCGGCATTTACGGCCATTTTACTCGGGTTGGGGTGGGGGGATCGAGCCAAAAATTTTTTTGGGGATGTTTTACATCAAGACTAACATTTTGGGTGAGTTTCAGCCACAACGGAAAAAGTGCGGATTTCACCATCTTATTATTACAAGCTTAGAAGCAAAATTTTCACTCAAGAAGATAGGTAGCTTTAAGTAGATAGGTTTAGGAATATCACGAAAAGACGAAATTTTATTTAAATTATTCATTATCTAGATTAAAATAAAGCTACCTAGAAATAAATTAATGGTACGAAATATTTAAAAAATGTCGCATAATGATTTCGCTTTCTATTAAAATGTACAATCTACCTGTGTAACGGATGAAAGTAGATGCCGCGAAAAGCAGATTAAGGAGAATAGCAAACGCGTCCATGGCTTTCTTGGTTAGCGATCCACTGATAGCATCGTTTCATACAACATCATATGTACTTTCATTTTTACTGATTTACCTACATCATTGTTCAGCGTACCGTTCCTCTTTGCCACATTACTGTTAACCCTTCCACTAGAATAATAGTGGTTTTGGTTGGTAGAAGAAGTGTAATATTCATCAAAGTAGATATAGATATGGCAGGCTGCTCATTCAACATAATACCTTCTCTGCGAAGTTCAACGATCGCGGCACTTATGTGATAATAGGTGTTGAATATTATGAGATCACAGTGCATGTCACAGGGATTTCGAAGATCGATTTGTGACATGTGGAATTTTCTTTGAAAATGGGCAACTTGCTAAAAATACGGTACATCAAAAAAAATTGTTTTTTACATTTTTTTTCCAAATTATTCGCAATCTAGATCGCAATTAAAAAAAATTAGGTAGGTACCTACTCAAAAAACACCGATTTTGTATAAATTGATCCGTATTTTTATTAATAAAAATAAAATTCGGGCGGCGACATTCGCTGTGATAAAAGATATTGATTAAGATGAAATGTTGAATTTTTACCTATAGATTAAAATTATACGTGTTTTACAATATTTTTTTTTTTTGCAAATTTTGCGATACTTTTTTGGGAGGTGAGGCATTTTTTCGGAGGGGGGGGGGAGAGACTGGTCTAAAAATTTTGTGAAACCTAAAAAAATTTTCTTCTCTGCCTCTGAGTATATGAGACCGCATGCTCTCCTCATTTTTGATAAAAAGTATAGAAAGCCACTTTTGATTCTACACGCCTCCGTATTGGGATGATTACCTAGTAATTTTATTCCAGATTTTCCAAATTTCATTGTCGACTAACCGTAACCATGAATCGAATTTTTTTTATGTGTGAAACAACCATTTATAAGTAATGCGCCACTTTTTAAAAAGGCATGGATAATGGCCCATAATTTGGGAAAAAACGATCAAAATTCAAAATCGAATGCTGTCATTTAATTTGGTTCGTCGAGACGAATCTGAATATGTTATGTTCCCTTTTCAATTCTGACTTTTGACTTTTGACTGGTATATTTCCTTCAATTTTTTTTACGGGAACGTTGGAGAAACTGTGCATAATTCAGGCATAAATCAATAAAAAATTCAAAATTGATGAACCACAAATCACGAACCAGAACCATGAAAAATCATTTCTCATAATTCGGGCAAAAATCAATTGAAAAGGGTAAGTAGGTATAAAACATGTTTTTTGGTTCATCAAAACATTTTTAAATCACTTTAAATCGATTTCAGAGATCAAAAATAAGGTATTAAGTACCTATATATGTACCAAATTTCAGCTTGGAAGAGAATAAGTTGTATGTTATGTTTTTTTTAAAATCTTTTTAATAAAAATACTCAGGCTGGATCTTTTCAATTTATGGATGGTGGTAGATTGAAAAATTTGATTCGGCTTGTGTAATTGAATCTTTAAAAAATAATTTAACGCGAAAAATTGGAAAAAATTCTCCGCGGATAGGGTTTGAACGTTTTCGGTGAAGTGTCGTCAGATTTTTATTTGAGCATTGTTACCCATTTGTTGTCTTTGTTGGCAGGAGAGGAAGGAAGGGATGAAACTCTAATTCAACTTATTTGATTTTTTTAAAAGTGTGTACCTACCTGGAAAAGTAAAAAAAATTATATGGGTAAGTAAGTCGATAATATTTTACAAATTTTTAAAAATTACTAAATACAAACAATAGATCTATAGTTAAGTTCTTAAAAACCGATTCAAATTTTCGCAGCATTCTCATTTGAATGCTTACATTTACGGTGATCTACCTTATTACGAACAGATGAGGTATTTTTTTCTTCGACGTTGCAACTTTTAGGAGGCCTGATAGGTTCTACAGCTTGTTGGTTATATTGATACAACACAGCGCGATTATTCATATCCATACCTCTGATCTGCTGATACTCCTCAGCTGTGACGTATTTCGTCTTGATATGAGTCTTGACGGTATCGGAAAAAGTTACCTGTCTTTCTTTCAGAGGTGCCACCTCTGGCGTTTTCTGTACCGTCGCCACATCTTCGGGTGCTTCGGCAATTGACCCATCATTATTGGATTTTTTAACTGCGGGTGTTGCTGGATGCACGGATTTCACACCTGTTGGCTTCTTTACCGCTGGTTCTTCGTGAACTTCTGGCACCGGTTTCGGGGAATTCGAAGGTTTTCGCTCAGACACTGATTTTTTTATTTCGATTTTAGCGTTTCGAAATGTTTGATTTTTAATACGATTCGAGTCGGCTGATTTTGAACGTCTGATGCACCACAGTTTCCTTTTGAACCAACGATAAAATGAATTCTTTTTGCGTTGATCGGATGGTACGTCGCTGACGCTGATTTGATCGGCGCCTTCGAAAAGACCCGAATCTGTCGAAGAAACCGAAAGCTGGTGTTCGCCGCAGTCGCCGCATTGTGTATCTATTCGTATAGAGCTATTTGGTGATTTTTCAGGGAGTTTATCGACAGCGATGATATCATTGGTAAATCGTATTTGGGCAGGTACATAATTCATTTTTGGTGCGCTGACCAAATGGCTAATTTTATAACTATGGTAAGAAAATTAGATTTATGAGATTTCGAATGGGAGTAATTTCAATTACCATAGTATTGGAAAATTGTCGATTGAATGTTTTTTTTTTCTCGGGCCAATTGTCAAGTAATACTGGTGGAGAATACTCACACATATCACATACGTACTATATCCATAATTTTTTGGCATCAAATAATTCCTAAAAAAGAATCTTGGTCGATTAAACAAGATAATCGTTTTGTCTGTGCACAGTAAAAGAACAAAGAACATTTCCGGCAGGCTAAAATCTTGGTACCTACGAAAAATTTCAGACAGTGTTCGAGCAATATCTTGAAATCACACCCCTCACAAAAAACTTCGAATTGAATTATGAAGCTTTGTATAAGCCCATCAAAAACAGTTTTCCTGAATTTCTTTGATCGTCACTTTTAGCGCATTTTTCTTCAATAATTTTGAGAAAAATTACAAATAAAATTCAATTTTTGCCAAGTTTTGGTTCATTTTGCAATTTTGGATAAATTCAAGCCCAAAATTTTGCGACTTCAGATTTTACAAAAATCTTGTAGGTAGCTGAAATATCTACCTACTTTTTTCCAGTTCAAATTTTTTCTGAAAAAATTTCTAATGTTAGAGAATAATAACTTTTTGAGAAAATTGCATTCCTTCTCCCTAAAAAATTCAATTGACACTTCGAGCGAAAATTTTCTTCAAAACACTTGCCCCTTCAAATGAAAAAGTAGGCATTTGGTTTAACAGCGGGAATAAACAGCACAACAGCAGACCGCAAGCGTTTGAGAACTGTGGTGTGCCCCTCCCTCCCTCCCTCCCTCTCTCTAACCATCCCTATTTATCGTGTGTGTGTGTGGTTTTTTTTTTCAAATTGCCATTAATGATTTTCAATAAGTTGAAATACTCAGAGGTATCACATCATCTTAGGAAAATTTTTCTAGATTTTTTGATAGGTTAAATGATGGAAGGGGGGAGAAATCAGAGAGATTAAAGAATCTATGATTTTTAGGAACCTAGTTATTAAAATAACCCTAAAAAAGAACCACACAATCAGTTTATTGGGAGGTCCTATCAAAAATAATGAAATTTTATTGCAGGATAAATTAAGGTGATGAATTGACTAATGACGATTTGAAAAGCACGCGTAGGTACCTTTCCCACACGCAAAAACATTTTACTCAATTGATGAAGATATTATCAACGAGTTGATAGAAAAATTTGTCACGAACATTCGATTGAATTACCTCACGCGAATATACTAATAAATCGTTAATTTTTGATTAACGATATGACCACACCAAAGGTAAAATTATTCACCATAATACAGTAGACTCTTCGAATCAGTCAAAAGCTCAAATGGCAGAGTAATAAACCTTGTGAAGTTATAAAAAAATCAAAATTAAAAATGAACACAATTTCGAGAAGAATACGATTCCCAACGATTTTCTTTGGTTCAAGACCGAGCAGCTCAGAAGGAGATTTCTCCAAAGATGACATCAATGAGAAGGCATCCAAAGCATTGGAATGGAAAATGGATTACACTGAAAAGCCGCAAGTGTATCATATGACCATTAGCTTAGTGTTCGATATATTGAGATTGATGGGTCGAGCTCCGTTTTATCGAGATTCAACAGGTAAGACTAAGAATTAAAATTATTGGAGGATTTCCGTTTTATAAAAATCTTATTTGTTATATCACTTCTAGGAAAAATGGAATATAAATTTTTCTCGGCAATAATGGTATATTCGGTGGTAATTTATCTCTTGGTTGGAGCTTCTTCGTTGTTCTCACTCATAGATTTATTTTCCGATAAGAAGACTTCGTTTAATAGTCAAGTCGATGGAGCTTTGACTTCATTCATGATTGCCCCTCAATTAATAACCCCTGTCTTATCCTGGATTCAGATGCGAAGTCATCAAGAGTACTTGGATAAATGGGTTGTTTTTCAAGTAAGTAGGTACCTACTTAAATCTCAGACTAGATTCAGTGACGTATTATCCATTACGCCAAGTACGCTGAAGCGTAGGGCGCTAGCATTTTGGGGCGCCAACCAAATTAGAAATTATTTGATTTTTTTTCTAATCGGCTCGAAAATATTTCTAAATCATTAAAACTTGAAAAAAAAGCATTTTTGAGCGTTAAAAAATCAATTTTTTTTAAGCTTTGCCCTCGCTTCGCTCGGGCATGAACAAAATCACAATTGTAAATTTACAAACCCCTTCTCTCCTCACTCTCCCACCAAATTATTGATGCATTAAAAAAGGGCATAAAAAACTGGGGCGCTAAATTTCATTGGAGCATAGGGCGCAAAAATCTCTAATCCGTCACTGGCTAGATTGATTCATTTGAATTGAAATGATAATTTATTTTACAGGAAAAATACGAACAAGTCACGATGCAAAATTTCCCACGAGTTAAACTGAGTTTCGTGAAAATGTGTTTGTTCATTATTTCTTTTGTTTTGATGATAGTTTTGATACTGCCTCATTATTTAATCAATAACTTGCGCTGGTATCATTTCCCCGGGTATTTATTCAACGTTGTCGGTACATTATGCCATTTCGTTTATTGGAAATTAACGTCCTCTATGATTACAATAATTTCCAAAAAATTTCATGAAAATTTTCGCAAAGTGAGTGAATCTTTATTCAGCGTTTCAAATAAATTTTTCAAAATGATTGTAAATTTTAGGAGGTAGTCAATGCAAAAGGATATACGGCTAAAATAGAAGACTATCGTCTTCTCTGGATGACGCTGAGTCAGCTGATTCAGAATTGCGGATCGAGCAGCTGTGGTATCGTTTCTGTGTTTATTATTACCAATATGATTTATCTGGTTTGTATAATTTATAACACAGGATTCGATAGCTTGGAACATTACAAGTCGTCTAATTTTCATTCCATTTTCGCCGCTGTCTTGGTCACCATATTTTGGTGGGTTATTTTAATGACCTATTGTGAAGCTGGCTATAAAATGACCGAAAGTGTAAGTAGATTGAGCGTTGAGTCCAATGAAGTGTTGCCCTAAGGCCCTACACCCATATGGCGTTATATTCTAATCAATTCAAGTCAAAAGGTCAACAAACTTGACAAACTTGACAAAAAAAATGATAGTAACTAGGTAATTTAATGGCAATAAAATTGAATTTGATATATGTACTCGGTTAGAAATTTAACGTGAAAAAATCAGATAAAAAACGTGAGGAGGTACAATTTCTGATAATTCAAATACTAACTATGGAAAAGGGAAAATTTTAAATATCATCTTAAATTTTTCATGAAAAAATCCTTTTTTACAATAATGGGGCTTTTACTTCATCTTGTTTATTCAGCAGCTTTTAATTCTTCGGAAGTTTTTAAATCGAAAACGATTATTTCAAAATTTTGCAGCCCTCCTCCTCCCTTTGCTCTGCACCGGATCCTTGAAATAGACATCCTTACTACGAATTTTATCAAACGTTGGTAGGTCTAGGTATCTTTTACAATCATTACTTATTAATGTTGCAGAGCATGCAAGGAATATTACACAGTATTTTGGAGATAAAAAATCATAATATTTTGTCTTACGAAGATGAGTTGCATGTAAGTATCAATCACCAATTTATTTTAAAATGAAGTCTCTATGTAAATAACCCACCAAATTGAAATTATTTTCAGGTGAACATATTTTTGCATACGTTGAAACAATATTCATCCGAAGCTACAGTTTCGGATTATTTTGTCATCAACAGATCACTATTTGGAAGTGTGAGTATTTTTTCGAAATTTCACCGATACTGCAACGTGATAAATTACAAATACCTATTTTTTTCTTTAGATTATCACCGCTCTAGTAACATATGTCATTGTAATGATACAATTCCACGTGAATAACGTATCTTCGCCAGTACAGTCAGAAACATCCACAACGGCAACTACAAATAACGATTCACTATACGATTATACAGTGGAATAAACCGCCGCATTCGGCATTCACACAATAAACATTTATTACAAATGAACGTTCGCGTAAATGAAAAAAGGGACAATAATTTTCGTCATTCCGTGAATTCATAATAATACGATAGTCAAATAGCGCAAAAAAAAAGGATACACAATCGAAAAAAAGACAAAAGCAAATTAAATAAAATGACGTAGGAGCGAAAAAAGAAATAAAAAACACATTGATAATTAACGTCACAGAGATATGGTAAATTCTAGCACAATGATACGAAATTACATACTATAAACATTAAATATACTGATCACAAAATATTCACTTATAAAAATTTTAGCATTAGCTTGAAGCGTAATCTACCATTTGCTTGTGGTAAAATAATAAATATCTGAAAAAGAAAACAAACGTTTAGAATCGAGCAACGTTGAATTCAAACAACGGTCAAGATCAACGTACCCTTCGCTTTGTAAAACATCCAATAAGTTGGCTTTCGAAATTATTTCATCGTTGCATTGGTACCAGGTATCTTCGTGAAGACGAATATAAGAAGTGTAATGACCAGCATCAATAGAACCGTGATGATTAACAACGGAAAATAGATTATATTTGGATATTTCGTTTTTTCTGAACAGAGTAAATCATTAACCTTCGTATAATAATATTGAAAGGGTTATGGAAGGGAATACTCACCCATTAGGTACAAATGAAATCGATACGCCGTTACTTTTTCGATTAATTTCGGCGTTTCGGTACTCGGTTGTAAACGGACCCATGTTAAGTTCTTCTGGGAATTGTACAGGCGTTGAAATTTTTTTATGGAATCGATTGGAATGTTCAAAACGCTATAATTTGATTCAAACTTTAAAAATTATTCGATAAGTGTATTTTATCGAAATTAATACGTACTTTTAGATGGAAACATATAACGATGGGTAATTTATTAACTGTTAGCTGTTTGGTTGATTCTTGTTGCATGTTGCATTTGCTACATTCTATTTTAACCGTTGATCCTAGATGTTCAGCTCTAGTAAATTGTTCCAGACAATCCACTAAAGACAGAATAGGAACCTGTGTATCTCCAGGATTACTCGTGTAATCTAAATGAGTACCACTTATGTTTAAAGATATTTCAGTAAATTGTTCGACTTTCGTAGAAACGCTCCTGAAATCAACAGATATTAGAATCATTCAAATATACAAATTATCGTACGAATAGCAACAAACCTGCAAGATTGGCAAACGACGTCGGATTGTAGAAGTCCGGCGAATACTTTGTGAACGATACAGGAGCATTTGACGTTACTGGACGTCGAAGTATTCAAATCTGTTGTAGCCGTACAATGTTTATGTAGAATGTTCAACATAGTCATAAAAAATTCATGGGCATCTTGTTGTTCGTAGCCGGCCAAATGTTCAGCATTTTTCCATATTAATGCCAGTAATCGATGTAACAGTAATGTCTCAGTTTTACCGGAATAAAACTACAGTAAATGAAGAATATGATTAATATGATTCGATTTTAGATAAATTTAGTTTCGTTAGCTTCATGCTCACCTCTTGATATAACGTATAAACTTCGCAAACTAAGCACTTGGATGAACCACCTTCGAAATTACATAAGCTGTGTTTCTCAGCGAAGAAGTAATCACGAAGAACTGGAGTATGCATCAGTGTTTGAATAATACAATTCATAAAACACGTATTACCTAAATTTAATAATCCTCGTAGACCTAAGAACACAAAGCATGATGAGAATTTCAGTCACGATTAACAGGATCGTTTGGTGTTCAGTAATCTTACTCACCTACTGTACAATAGCTATGTATGTACTGTCGATCAGGGTGTTCATTAGCATCTTTCATAATATCGACTAATTTTTGAAACTTCATTTTCAACGTGTGTAAACTGAAACTTGGCATTAGGTTACTTTGCACTTTATCCAATATATCATCATGGTAAATGTAAGCGTCGCATTTAAAACATTTAACGAATCCAAATTTCAATTGAACTCCTGTAATCATTAATTCTTTATAACACACTGATGCACTGAATTTTACACAAAGAACAGTTCAAATTACCTAAGAAATGTCCTGTATGTTTAACATGTTCTTCTATATGATTGGAATTAGAATGACAGCCGAAAAATATACAGTGAAGACATGCATGTAAATGGATTCCGGTGTACTTGCATTCGAAACATGTACACATCTGGAACGAATCGAATTAAAATATAACTTCAAATGAGAGAAAAACTGACTTGAGTTATACACATTACTTGTTTCAGTTTCCTTTTAGGTCCGATGAAATTTGTGACAACAAGTTCGTAAAATTCCAGTCCATTAGTCTTCACGTAATTATCATAATGAGAGCAATTGGACACCATTATTAAAATTTATCTGAAATGAGCGAAAAAATTATAATCGAGGACAGAAAGGGTACAAATTTTCAACTTGATCGAACATTGAAGAATCAGAGTTTGAAGATTTTGGGAGAAATAAATCCAGATATTTTGTTACTTACCACTTCATTCACGCATATTTAAGCAGTTCGTGGAAGATCTACAGATATTTTATGACCATGTTTGAGTCTGTTTTTACTATTTACAATGTTTGAATTATTAATTACTAATCATCCTATCCTAATGACTAACTTTGTATTCTCGAATAATAAAATAATGAAGCCGGTTCATTGACATGTATCAAACGATTTTTCAATCAGCTGATAAGAATTTTGTTGATAATCGGAAAAAGGAAAGCGCTGTTGCCACCTTGCACTGAGTACCGTTGATAGAATTGGCAATGCTTGAATGCTATTTTGGCGCCAAAATGAAAAATAATTTCGACAGCTGTTTTGAGAGAAGCAGGCTGAATAATTTGATAATATCACGGAAAATGGTCGTATTATCAATTATTCTCTAAAAACGCGCTAATTAACTTTAAATTAGGATTATACACTTCTTTTATAACTGCCAGCATGTCCAAAATCAGACAAAGAAAATTCGATTACGATCCGAAGTTATTTTTACGCTGCCACTCTAAAACCGATCGAGACTACGCAGATATCAAAACTCAGGTAAAGTAAAATAATTAATAATTATTATAATATTTGGCAGTACAACTTTTATGATTTGTTTAAATTTTTCCAAAGGTCTGGCAAGCGAGTTTTCAACCCGTAAAATCTTCCAAACTGGTAGCCACTTGCGGTGGAAATCAAATATGTATAATTGATGTGAAGTGTCAAGATGTTGAGCAAAGATACACCGCTGATAGCAAGTAAGGTCTTCGATATACGTTTCAAAATCGAACCCTGTATTCCTCAAGTATTCACTGACTTTCATTTTTTGCAGAGAAATTCTCTATGCTCTGTCATGGGGTTTTATAAATCATGTAGAGTTGAACGGAACAGCATCAATCCTAGCTGCAGGTGGTGTCCGAAACATAATCTACTTCGTCTACCCTTCTCGTGAAATGCTTCTCACTCAATATACCGTCAATGTATCTAAACCTTCTAAAACTCATATTAGTTATTTGTTATTTCATCCAACAGATGAAAATATATTGTTTTGTAAGTATATCGTATTACATTGCTGTTTTTTTAGATTTTGGTTATTATTTGATTAACTGAATATGTTTACTTTATTTAATGTCATAGGTTCTCTCAATATCGGAGAAATTTTAATCCTACATTTGAGCATAGACGAAAACTTGATGCTGAAAATAACGGAAATCAATAGAATTACTTCTCACTACGAAATATTAAATGTAGCGTATTGTTCGAGTCAAAACTTACTTTTAGCTAGTTCTGATAACGGTTTGCTCGGATGGTTCATAGATGATTGTCGTAAAGAAATGTACGTTGGTAAATACAATTTTAAAAACCCTTTACACACTATTACAAAGTTATAAAATTAATATTTTGCGATTTTCAGTATGAACGGCGATATTTTGAGATTTCGTTTACCCGAAAGAAACGATGACCCTGAATCCACAGGATTTGATTTGGTCGACTCTGTAGAAATTATAAATGACTCGTTGATCGCAGTAAAATGTGCACTACATGGTTACATCTACGTATGCAAAATAGATAATGTGAAAAATCTTGCTAAAGATTCGCCATGCATAGAACTTCGGCCCGGTTATTATTTAAATTGGAGCAATACTGATAATTATTATATGGGCATCAGTGTTAATAACGGTGAGTATTTCATTTGGACAAATTGCTCAAAATAGGCGCTTGTTATTATATATTTGCTCGATATTTTCAGATAAAGGGCTCCTTACCTGTGGCGACGATCAAGGCCGTATTTATATTTATGATATTGAAGGAATAAAGAAAGATATGTGGCCTAAGAAACCGCAACCCATCATGCCGGCTAGAACCATCGAATGGCCATTCGTTAGTGACAAGTTCCTTGCAAAATCTAGAAAACTTCATTTAGACTTTTTCGACATTGTAATAGCCAGAGCGGCCATACATCCCTCCGGCAAATATATCGTCGCCGTAACGAACAATAATACTGTATGTATTTGGAAATTAGCAAGTAATAAATGAATGTTTTTACTTCGGTAATTTATTTCAACTTAGACATTTTAAATGTGATACAGCTAGACATAACTTGACAAAATTCTAGAAAATGAGATTACAAAACGTAGTTTCAACTATATAAGTAGGTACATGTAACAACAAAAAAATCGGTAACATTAAACTGTAAAAACTTCTCGGTCCTCGGGTGGTTTATACGAAAGACCTAAGTGTTGGAAAATGCTCTCTTCATTTGGCGTTGGAATTTGGTGTTTTCTAAGTATTTCTTCGTCCTGTTGATTGATACTTTTGAAAATTAAATCAAGTCTAAAGAATGCGTGAAATCGTAAGACGAAATACTTACCTCAGAAATGATTCTGTAAAGACCTTGTTCAGACAGATACATATTTTTCTTTGAGGCATATAACCTAACACCTCGATTGAATAGGCCAGAACCGGTATAATGCATTATAGCAGCCGCTGATTCGTTTTCTGTCACTACAAATATATCTAAACGTCTATTCTGCGAACAGAAATCGATAACGATAAGTAAAAATGTTGAAAAATATATTATTAAACATTGAGAATAATTACTTTGGCATTTATTCGCGGTAGTTTACACAAGCCTAAATACTTCTTTGGTGCTTCACTATTTTCTGAACTAATCAAATCATCGACAATGAAACCTAAAAAATGTCGGAAAAATTAATCGTACTTTCGAAATATTTTGTAACTGTAGGAAAACGAATAGAAATTATGTACCCGTTGATTTTAAATTTTCAATAATCTTGGGTAATACAGCATCATATTTGACGTGATCTTTTTTAATCACTAGTACATCGATATCTCCGCACATTTGCTTCCCTCTTCGAAATGATCCACATGGCATAACTTTTAAATGAGGATTTACATTTAAACATGTTTCAGTGACCTACAAAAATGAAATCGGTTTTAAAGTAACCTTTAAGAAGTATACGTAATTAAATTACGGCTGAATAAAAACATAATTACAATTTCAATAATTTCTGCCACCTCGGATCTGGGTATCTTCTCTAGAATATCATCGTAATATTTTAAACCAATTTTTTGTTGCTGAGTGAGATTTCCTTTCGATTTCAAATCTTCAAAAGTTCTTAATCCTTGTTGATACCAAAGCTCGGCAGTAACGGGTCCAGCTCCCCATATTTTACCAAACATATCCAACGTTTTAGTTTTTTCATCGGCGGACAATTCACGAGCTTTGCTTAAATATCCGTTTTCAAGTATTTCGGCGATTTTATCGAGCATTTTGGAACTTATATTTGGCAATCCTTTGATATCCTAAATAACAATATCGAATTAAAAATCGACAAATACATAACTGTGAAAAAAATTTAGAATACCTACATTAATATTCGTAATTTCTTTTTTACAAGATTTAATCGACTGGATAGCTTTTTCATATCCCAATGTTCTCCACTTGTCTCTACGAGCACGATAACTATCAGCTAATTTCTGGAATTCACTTAATATCAATTCATTCGGGCAGTGATTAGTTTGAGGAACATCCAAATTTATAGTTTTCGATATAGACATCTAAAAAACGAACAAAAAAATTAGTTAATCCAATAAAGGGTACAATGAAATTGCATACTGGTACTAAACTTACGACTGGGGCTGCTTCAATCTTACGTTTCTTGGTAGGAGATTCTGAACATCCATCATCCAATTCATGTTTCAGCAACGATTTTCTTTTAAATTCAAAATTTTCCGTGTTTAGGAACCGTTTTTCTTTCAAACATTGGCTTAGCCATAATGTACCAATAACTTTACATTTTAAACTTTCCAACAATAAATTACCAGCTTTTAAAGCGTTAACAACTTGACTAGGACTGTTCAGCAAACCATCTTCAACGATTATATGAGTAGGTGGTGTCTTTAAAGGATCAGAAGTGATCTGACCACCGTGTTGAAGCACTTTATCTTCAAACAATTTTATTCTTTTTTTCAGCAGCCCATTGGGTAGGATGTAAACGGTACAAGATTGAAAAATATTTGCAGACATGCTGACGCCGATATCAAAGTCCACTTACAATAAACAGTGATGCTTGGCATAATTCACAAACGAATAAAAAATATCATATGGAACTGGAAGTTTCGGTATCGAAGTATGCACGAAATTGTCAATTCCATTGAACGATAATAGGCCGGACTTGGTAGAGATTATTTAACGTTGTATTTCAAACGAATAATTTAATACGTTGGCATTCTAAATTATGTTATTCGTTGAAGTTTCCAACTTACAAAAAGAAAAAGTTCAACTAAAATGAAAAAAAAGTATTAAATAAAATTTTTTGATAAGAATTTGAAAAAAATTTTTAGGTTTACAGTTTGGTATTTTTTCATCAGCAACATTTTTTTAGCCAATCAGAACTCAGGATTGATATCACCAACCAATCACAGTGAAGTAGGTATCACTTGAGTAGGTAAACTAAACATTTTTATTTTTTTTATTTTGATGAAAAGTACAAAAAAATTTCGTAAGAAAATTGGAGGTAAATTGATAAGATCAAAAATTTAAAAGTTCGCGAATTTTGTTCGTACGTTTATGTAAATTAATCGCTTATTTGTTTTTATTGTGCAGTTTTTCAAGCCGTTTGAATTAGTATTCAATTCGGATATTGGTGTATCTATACAGAATGAAAAATTCTTGTACGTTTGAAATGTTCGAAACTTCGATTCACCTAATCAACTTTTGAGCTTTTCCGACCTAAGCGGAAGGCTACCGAAAAAGGCAGTTGGTAAGTTTTCAATATTTTACATACATCGATACTTGAAACCTGAAAGTACAAAGGAATAGTTCGGAAAATTTTATTACCTTATTGAGTATCAAAAGTACAAAATCATTAAAAATTTAAGTCTAATCACTGAGGTGCTTGAGTGGTATCAAGAAGTCTTGCAAAATCTGTTGCCTTTGTCTTCTGTCTCTTTACACTTTGTGAGGATTGTTTAGGTTTCGGTTTGGGGGTCGGATGTTCTAATGCTTCTAGTTCTTCTGCGGTTAAAACTCCTTTATACCATTCAGCGCTACACAATGAAAAAGATTAATTACAAACCATACTCGTTCAACTTTATTACGATGATTTATTAGCGTAATTTTGGAATTTGCATTTCATTTCGCGTGCATTTTCATAAACTCTTTCCACCCACGTTTTGCCTTCCCGTAGATTTACGAATCCCATTCCATTTTAAAAATACAATTTCAAGTCTCGATTTAAACAACAGAGGTTATTCGTCTCGCTAGAAGTCATTGTACAGGATTCCAAGCTGACAATCCCATCATTAATCAAAACTTAAAGAACCGCAAGTAATTATTTATTCCACTATCGACGATTGCTTTTCGGCTTCGCCTTTCTGTAATCGAGTGTCATATTCCCACCATATACTTACTATAATCAACTCTAGAATAAAATTGTATTACCAGTCGGGAACGTTTCTTGGCCAATCGCAAGCGCCCGTTTCGTCGTTGAAAACTTGTCCCATTTTACATCCACTTCTCCTAGGAACTTCTCCGTTTATACAAACGTAAAAATATTGACAGTCTTCGGGATCGGGGTATCGTGGATGTTGAGCGGCAACCGAGTTATCAACTTTGGGACACGAGAATTTGAATAATTCTGAAACCACGTTAGTTTAATGATAAATACAAACGGTAGTCCAAACAAACGAAATACCTTCGTCATCGTGTTTCGATAAATTCGCCGTCGTCAGTTATTATCACCTAATAATAAATATAACGTAAAATCTAAGAATAAATCTACCAAGTTCTCATTGATCACAAGGGTATTTGTCTGATTATCAACCATGGTAAAAAAAAAGGGGTTCTTAAAAAACTTGAAGCATTTCCAAATCTTACTACTTCTGCCAGAATATTTCGTCTTAGGACAAGTAAACGAACTGTGCAATAAATGGTGAAAACATTGCCAAATGGATTTTTAAAAAAATCAACTATGAAAAGAGAATGTTTAATCAAATGGAAGTTCGAGCCTAAAGCTATTTCAGCAAATATGAGAGATAAAATGTCACACAGATTTTTGTTTCTCATTGAAAAAAATTTTCACCCGTAAGTAAATCCTTCCCGTAAGCATCGAGGGTTTTAATAACATAGCTCGAATTTTTTCTCTAAAAATATCAATGATATATATCGTGTTTATAACGTTTTCATATTTTACTGAAAAGTATTGTGGGAAAACGTTCCGCATAAATCATAAATTCTCATAAGCACTATCCTTTTCAAAGTGTTTGTGATAAATGTCTTTATTCGATTTTTATGTATACGGATTGCTTTACAAAACCATAATGTGGCATGTTCTCACCTCACACTCTTATTTGATTTTTTCACTCTGTGCCTAAAATCCCTCGTCGTTTGGGGCAAGAATTAAAAAAATCAACATTCCGCGGTTCATCTTGCCATCGAGGTTATTTCAACGATTTCGTAATATTCGACGATGCATAAATCATTGTTTATATATAATTAAAAACAACGTTTAAGCAATTTTATGACTCATTTTTCTCTGGAAGTGACAAAAAGATGAGAAAGTTGGCACTATTCGCCAAACGGAAGAAAGAATAATTCATACGGTGTGGCATTTTTTATGCGTATTTCCTTTGCGTCTCGTTATAATTGCGAATACTTACTCGTTCTCAGCAAACTTTCAACTCATTATCGTTAAATATTAAACTGGATTTTTCGAAAACACGAGCTTGAATTTTTAATCGAGTTTGGCAAAAATTCCCCGATGGTGAATTTACTTCTAATTAAGAGTAAATTTCAACGACTTTTTTCTTTTTAGATTCGAATAATTTTGTAGTGATACTTTGTAAACAAATTGTGCTTTTAGTTTGCAAATTTTGAAATTTTAAAAGCTTTTTATTCGTTGAAAATTTTTTAAAGGATAATAAATATTTTTTAAAAAGTGAGAAAAATATGTTTAAATTAAAGTGGGAACTGGGAGTGTATGTACTTAGTAAATTTTAAAAAAAATAAGGCCTTACATTTTTTGCGCCAACTTACTTCATGACTGATGATATAATTACTGATCATTTTTGTATTTATGTTTTTAGTCAAATTTTTGGAAAACTTGTGGTAATTGCACTAGTCAAAATTTTTTGTTTCCTAACCATTAAACAAGAGGGTTGGTAATTTTTAGTGGTAACCTAGAATTCTTAAAATTTTTACAAAAGATTGGTATTCATTGTGAGGAATTTTAAAAAAATCCAAAATTTTGAGGAAAATTGGTGAGGTATCTAGTTGACTTTGAATGAAAGATCTTTCAAAAAAATTGAGTTTTCCAGCCCAAAGGAGAAAGACACTGGGAGACTTCAAAGTGGTTACCTTTGGTTGCCAAAAAATTTTAAATGCCCGCTTGAAAACTCCAGAAAATTTGTTCGACATTGAAAATAATTCTTTTTATTTCAGGGCTATTTTGATTTAGAAATTATCATAAATTTTCAGTTTGACACCTTCCTACACAAAATTTCTAATGAGTAATTATTCAAATTTATTTTAATAACCAAACATTTTTTAGCGTACTTTTCAAATCGTTGAATGAATAATTGGAATTTTATGAAAATGGCGTGAATCAGAATTTATTTAATTACAATTCCATGAAAATTTGTTTAAAAATTTCACCAAAAATTATTCTAAGTAATGAAAAATTTGATGATTGAGGGAGAGATTTGAATTTTAAAAAAAAGTTTCGAATTTGCGGTTTGCAATTTTCAACCTCTCTGTAGAGGGCAAAAGTTGTAATTAATTTCAAGGTCAATGGTTCAAGGAAACTTATCAACTCAATCCGCATTTTTTTTAGTAGGATGACTGAGTTTGTCAGAAATTTGCACCGCCCATTAATTAATTTTTCTAAGAAACGGCTTCATTTTAAGATCTCTTAGTTCCGAATTTCTTTGGACTTGGGAGCTCAACATTTTTCTAAGGCTGTCCTGCTCAAAGCAGGGATGATAACTGAAACCAATAACTGTAACCAATAAACCAATAAAAAACCAAGTATTTTTGGGAAATTTTGTAACCAGAAACCGAAAACCAATAACAAATTTTTGAGAAAAAACCGTAACAAAACCATAACTGTTGAAAAAATCAAAAAATTCTAACTTAACCAATAACCAATAACCAATTAAAAATTTGCTCAATTATTGGTTAATTTTTTTTTCACTTCTAATAGTAAAATAAACGTTTTCCTTCATTATTGACACATTTTAGCGATACATGAGTCAATTAAAAATCAAAAAAAATGTTTTTCTTGTAAAAGAATTCAAAAAATTGTCAAAATTGTGTCATTGCATGTGATGAATGATTTTTTTACGTAATAATGTGTTCTATATATTATTGACAGATGATGATTTTAGGAGGGAAAGACGGATCGAAAATCGAAAACTGGACATACCACTTTTTTTTTTGCTTCAAACTGTTCTAACCTCTCGAAAGGGCGAAAAAAACGAAAAAAACCAATAACCAATAACCATAACCAAAAACCAATAATGAAACAGAAAAACCATAACCAAAAATTAATAACCAATTATCACGAATTTGACAATAAAAGTTAACCATAACCAATTATTTTTGCCTAAATTTTGTACCATAACTGAAAACCAAAAACCAAAATAATTTCAGTTATCATCCCTGGCTCAAAGTAAACTACCGCACCAGGTTTCGTTAAAATCTAGAATACCTACGTATTATACTTATATTTTTTAATCCGCCTATTGTCTGGAACATATCCAAATTTCAGCTCATTCACTCTCATCAAGCCCCCATATTTTTTGTCAATAGAATCTTTATTTGACCTGATCTAGGGAGTCATTATTTTCTGAAAAAATTGAAGTTTCATGTTTTCAACATATATTTTAATGCCGAACATAATGATCAATGAGGTCATGGTGATTTTACCTATTTAATTTTGAAAAATTCTCACAAAAAATGACTTATCGAACCATGATTTTTTGTAGGTACCAATTTTCCTCTACTGCCTAAAATAAAATGACCTCCAGGGAGTTGAAATTTTGAATGTGAGTAATTTTTGATATTTCTGGTTCTTGACTCTAAAAACTGGGAATTGTGAAAAAAAATTGCCTGTATAATTTTTACCCATATTCTCCAAATTTGAATCAGTAATAATAAAATTTTGTCTTTTTTTTTCAGTGAATTCGCTATCATTTGTCAGAAAAAATGAGAAATTTTTGACTGAAAAATCAGCAAAAAGTCTTAAATTTTTAATTCAATTTTTTTTACTAATTCACGCGGGCAGATATCCTCACTTCAGTGTCTTCACTCTGATTTCGAATCTATAAAAAGGTCACTGAAAAAAAGTTGGAATTGCAACTCGAGGAAAATTGGCTGAATTCTTTGATTTTCAGCGTTTTATTAATTTTTCAAAGAATTTCACCAATTTTTCAAAAATTTTCATTGATTTCTTGACAAATTTAATTTAGATATTTTATTCAATACTTTTCGGAAAATTGTCACTGATTTTCTACCAATTTCTCACTGTTTACTTTCATGGTGATTTTTTTCACTGTTTTATTACTATGCTGCAATTCTGACCAGGGGCGCGGGCGTACCCAAAGAAGAACTCAGAAGGCTCGAACTCCCTCCCTCCCTCCCTAAAGCTCGAAAAGAAGATTTTTTATTACAAAAATGTGAAAATAGCATTTTTTGCTCTTCATGTAGTATATTCACTTCGCTCGGGCTGTATTTTAATATTTTTGTTTTGAAAATGAATGATTTTTCACTGATCTTTCTATCTAAAAATCTAAGATTTCTCGATCAGTTCTCAATTTGTTCGAAATGATCAATAATTTTGACTGAAAATTCAGTGTAAAATGACTGATTTGAAATTTGACCACTCTCCCATATTTTTTCTCAAATTCTCAGCATCTCAGCCCATCCCTTAATTAATTTCAAAGTGCACCGATGATTCTGATTGTTTTCCATTGATTTTTCGTTAATTTTCACTGATAGCTTATTCTTACTTTCTATTGAAATTTCAAAACATGATTTTTTTTTTTCCTTTTTTCTACGTTGCTCAGCTCACAGGCACCTCCTTGACCGAGCAGTTCTCAATTACAGACCAAAAAGCTTGAAAATTTTATTTACGTTTTCTCCTACCTCCTCTTCCCCTCACCGAATAAATAATTCAATTAATACTATCATTCGATTCACACTTTTCACCTTCCCCTTTCCCCTCGGCTCACCATTTTAAATTAAATTATCGCGTTAATTTGCATAAAATAACGTCGTGTACGAATTCGTGTACAGCTGGAATGGCTTATCTTGGAAAGATTGATGGTGTATGCGTGTACAATGTGATTTTTTATTAAGCTCGCTCGCGAGCTACCAAGCTATGGGGTAGGTAAGGCCACGAAACAAGCAATTTGTATCATTACCTAGTTCCTCGACCACTCCATCATGACAAAAGCTGGTTACTTCGTAAAAAAAAAAAAAACTCGTCAAAGTTTTTCGGATACTTTACGTTTTATACCTGCCTAGCATTACGTACCTTGCGAAGAACATCCTTTCTTTTTGGCTTCATCTGGCCACGAACAGATACCAGTTCTTTCATTATACACCAAGCCATCCGGACACGTTATCAAATTAAATTTACCATCTACGCAGTAATAAAATTTATTACAAGTATTTGCATCTTCATGGTTGAAGTATCCATTTAATCTGGGGCAGTGCAAAGTTGGCTTTGGTTCCTCTGTTATTCACAGCATCGGAAACAAAAAAAAAAGCAAACAAAAAATCAAACAATTCGGTTACCTAATTAAATATCATAAAATTTATACGTATTTTACAAGTAGGTAGGCGAAATGCACCTAGCTATACGGTATGATTGGTAATAATGATAAAAATGTGAAAGCTGTACGCAATCGCGAGCATTTTTATATATTGCGAAAAGTTTACTATCGGGTATGAAATTTAATGGATTTTTTGTCGTCGATTGCCAGAAGGTTTTTTTATTTTTTACTCGTCGAATTACGAACAAGTCTTTTTTTCTAAGAGGTGGTCGCTGGCGCATCGAAACGTATTTTAAATTAATCGAATACCAATAGTACGTACCGTTGGATTAAGAAAATTCGTCAAATTGTGTGGTACCATGTACGAAGACGAAAGAATCTATCACGTGAAGTCGTCCTAACGGTCAGTGTTGCGCTATTTTCGCGAAAATTCTTATTAAAAATATTCTATACTTGAGTGGATGGAAAAAAGAAGCGTCACTATTTCACATGATTTTTTTTTTGCTCTTGAGCTACGTGTACGGTACACGAATCGTCATTAACGCGGCGCGTGATGTAATAGAAAGTAGGAGAACTTCACGTAATGTGAACGAAATTAGAACTTAGGCGAAAGAGTCGCAGACGTTTACGTAGGTGACTCCGATGGTGTTTGCCAAGGCTCTATAGTTTGTCTATTTATTCAGCATAACTAAAATAATTACCGTTAAGGCCCCCATCCCCTCTTCTATGGTTTATGGCCGTCTCTCGATGTTCGATAATTCTTTCTCGCGAATAGATCATGCACAAAGAGTACCTATAAGATGATTCGTATATCAAAGATGTTCATCTAAGACGTCGACTAGGCAGAATGGACATTTCTTTCACCTTCTTTGTGTTTCTTTGACGAAATATTGGTTTTGATGCTTTTCGTACGCGGAAGCAAAGAGCGAAGGGAAACAGAGGTCGGGAAAGTATATTTGAAATTTTCTAGGATTTTTTTTTTCATTTTCTTAAAAGATTCAAGGTGTAAGTTTTTTTCCTCCTTCGTTTTCGTTTTTCTTTTTTTTTCTCTTTTATTAGCTAAAGTGATTATTGACATCATTTCTTTTCTGCTGCTTGAAAATCCTAATCGTCGCCTACTGTCAGCGTCGAGTTTTCGGGACTTTGAAAGATTCGGGTCAACCCTCCCCCTCCCCTCTACCACTTACCTTCCTGATGGTATCTTTTTTCTCTTCCTTTATAGGTATTCTTTTTGCCAATTCGAGAATTTTCGCTAATACAAGCTGTGTTAGTACTTATGCGAAATTAAATCTTGGAAATTATTAAATCGTATTTCAAACTCAAATAACAACTTTTACTACTTTAAAAAGTACCCGGTTTAGGATTATTTTCGTAAGTGGATTTTTTTTAAATCGAAAATTGGTTCAGATTCTGAAATACGAGTTCGGTATACCTAGAGATGTAAGAGTTGTTTGAGAATGGGTTTTCAATGAAGAAAAATTCGATATACTCTTTTTTTTTAAATTTGGAACATGTGGAAAATTGCTATCAGAAATATGAGTTGAAATAATTATTCATGGACTATATTTGAAGAAAAATTCAAAAAATTGTATTAATTTTTTTTTGATTCTCCACCGAATAAGGTTTCTAAAGAACATGGGTAAAATGGGTACTATTTTTTAATACGATTTCTGCAAAAGTGAGGAAAAATGAAAAATTGAGGCTTTCAGGGCCATATTTTTAACAGATGAATTTTTTTCGACTTAAAAAAATTGAGCAGCCAAATTTTGAGGTCTGCTGAGAAGGGGTAAGGGCGAGGTCAGTAAATGAATGTTCAGCAGGTCGTTTTTCACTTTCAGTCAGAGCTGAATCGAACGAGGGGGAGGGACAGAGTCGCCAGCTTCATTCTTCCCCATACTTACTCGTAAAACTAACGTAAAACGTGATCATCTTTTTTATAAAATTCACGTCTCGAGTTGAAAAAAGTGGAAAAATTTGTAATTTTTTAAATTGAAGGTGGGAAAAAGCAAAAAATTTAGCATAATTCAGCCAGAAATTTTCGATCTCAACTATTTGAATCATGCTTTCAAAATAGACACAATTTCTTAGTACCCCCTTTCCCCACCGCATTCTAATTTCGTGAAAAGGAAGGAAAATTGCCACTAAGGAGCAGTAGCGTTTTTCAATTTTTTTTTCAAATTTCGATGAACCTGAGCCAAAAATTGAACTGCAAAATGATCTTCAAAAAACGCGATAAAATTTTCATTTTTTTTTCGGCCTTCATGTTGAGCCTTTCTTTTCTAACATGGGGCCTCAAAGTTCTGAAACTCCTCATTTTCTTTCTATAGATTCTGAAATTACCTCAAAGTAATATTGTTTGGTGACTGGTGAATAAAATTTTGAATTCTTACCGGTGAGGGGGGGGAGAGAAATGCCTTCAAGTTGAGTATTTTTAAGGTTCGTGAATTTTTTTAAAAATTCTTAATTTAAAAAATTTTTAAGAAAATTTTATAAAAAATGAGCCAAATGCATGCATTTTTTTAGGACAAAGCCCTGTTTTTCTAAATTTTTGCATTCAATTCTTACATTTTTATTTATTATATTTTTTCCGGAATTAGGAGGCAGGTAACGTTATTAGTGACGCTATTTTTAAAAAAGATCTCAAGGATTTTTGGCCAAGAGAAGTTTAAGCTATCTTGAAAAATTTTCAAAATTTTTGTTGGCAACACGGGCGTTGTTGAGCAATCAACATAGAAAAAAAAGGGTAATTCTGGGCAGAGACTTGTTGAAGTTCAAAACAAAATTTGGACCAATGTGCTCTCTAAGTATTTTCCTTCTGAGACATTTTGAACAAACATGCATTCTTCCTTTCAGAATTTGGCGAAAGAAAAATCCAGGCTTCCAATAGGTATCTTCCTCAAAAACATATTCGAGCAGTTGGCCAGTTCAATATTTTCCTGAACTATATATTTCTGAAAAAGCATGCTTTTTATTTTACATATTTTTAATTTCTTATTTGCGGATTTCAATTAACAGCAACATCGAATAAAATTGGTTTCGTTTCGAATTTCAAAAAATTTATTTCATCGAAAATGAACACCTCCAAATTCAAATTGAAATTTTTTTCCTTGGTATAAATTTTCATGGAAACCTTAGTTTTAAGAGTTTTTTCAATTTAAAATTTTTTATTTGGGAAAAATGTTGATATGATTTTTACAACCACAAAAAAAACATTTTTGTAAATTTAGGTAGTACGTATTTAACGTCTACTTAACATCTATCAATTTTTTTTAATTTGATAAAAATAAAATATTCGATTTCAAGTGATCGTTCTAATTTCAAATTAATTATCTTGTTTTTACAATTTAGGTACTAAATTTATTCATTCCACCAAAGAAATGTTAGCTTGAGATTCATGCTATTAAAGGAAGGTTTTCTCGGCTGCTATTTTAAATCCATATTAATGTATCTTTTAATTCATCTCCTAACTGTTTTTTCTTTTTCCTCTTTTTTTTCAAAAAACGTATCATACTTTCCAAAAGCATTAGTACTTGTATCTTGGGCAATGAGTGGGCATGGAATAAACGAAAATATAACAATCCGAAAAATTTTCCAAGCAGTCTAATTTTCCAAATGGAAATGCCTACAGTTCCGAGTCAAAATACGTTCGTACAATTTCTCGACGAATTTTAAAATAGGTACAGGTAAAAAAAACACGAGAGATGATAATTTTCGCAGAATTCGTATCTTACTTTTCCGCGCACTTTCGCATCTCCCCATCACCTTGAAATATCACTTGGAAATTTTAATCTCACCGAATCACTTTCGTCGAATAGCGACTCGAATACGCTCTCAGCTTGATATAAACTTTTAACTTTTCAGTTTTCAAATCGCTGTTTCGCCTTCACATTGAACGTATGCTGTATAAAATGACGTCAAGAATCCAGCCGTATTCATTTATTATGTATTCGTTCCCAATCCGAATTCAAATTTCTCATTTCCAGTACAGCGGTACAAAAGTTAATTCGACTCAGCTGGCAAATTTAATAAGTATACCCGGACCCACCTACGTGTAATTTTCCAACTTCCACACGCGTCGATCCTTTTTCTACTCGCTACATCGATCACTGCGAACCATACGAACGTATGGGTTTGCAGCCTTGCACATCGGTGCGAAAATTTCTTCGAGTTGATCGATGAAACCGTCTGAACGAGTTAGGCACGTAGTATCTTAAAAGTCTAGGCGACCCAATAAGGTGGAATTATTTCCAAGTTTGACATTTTGACGCAACGCGCACAATTTGTAAAAATTTATTCGCCTGTGCGGATGGCTGGATGCGGACTGTGACGTCAAAACGAGCCCGCCAATCGAACGTAATTCTATTTTAAGGTAAATTTGTCTCTTTTATGACAAACGCACGGTAAGAAAAAAAGGTGTTTCGAGTAAACCCCCGAACGATTCTGCGTATAATAAGCCCAACTAACGTAGAAGAAAAGCCACCGACGAGGCCTTATCAATTGTTATAAGCAGAAAAAAAATTACCCCGATGGAATTTTTTTTCACTCGACTTCGGTCGTATGCCACCAGCATTAAACAATTAAAATCAATATGTTTGACTACGCGACTTTTCTTTCATTACCATTTTCTTTATTACCAAGCCAACCAACCGGCGTTGTAAAAGTTGGTATTTTTTTTTTAATAGGTACATTCTCCCTGTATCGTGTACTTTGAATTTGGGGTGTATTAGTATGATGTGTACTCGATATACTCTAGTTGCATCGCGACTTTATAGTATGTATTTTAGTGGCGTATTTTTATCGTCTTTTTCCTGCAACCTAATAAGTGGAGTCACGTGAAGGTATAATATTTTACTCGCTGCCTGGAGTACACCAACGTTCGCCGTATACCGGCGACTTGGCTCCAAAATCCAATGAAAACTTTTGTAAATGTATCTGTGTATTTGTTCGATTCGTGTATGTCGTAATTTTAGCGAGTTTCCCGGACTGGAACGGTAGCTATTAGGATCAGCTCGTGTTGAATAGGCAGGATAATGGTATATTTTCATGGAAAGGGATTTTCTAATTACGTTCATTGTGATATTGGTGGTTTTGTTGTGGGATAAGATTATGATCTCTGAACATTTTTTAGTTTCCTTAGGTGAAAAATTGAACAGGAAAATAGTAAAAATCGTTTTGAAAAAAGCATTTTAAAAATTAGCAAAAAAAAAACTTTTTTGTTGCCTTTCAATTTTTTTTCAGACTGATGGTCGGTACTGAATGCTTTAGTGTATCCAGAGGCTTCAGATGACTCGAGCTCCTTCCTTAAATTCGACAAGGAGATTTCTCATCATGAAACGTGCATTTTTTTTTGTTTTCCCAACATGATTTTTTAAAAAAGTTTTGCTCTTCCTCTTTGTTTTCCTTGGGCAGTATTTCAGTCAATTTGATTTTCAAATAAACGCCCGAAGCAATCAGATTCAGTAAAATTCTGCCTTTTTAATCGGTAAAATGATTTTCATTGAAAATTAATCTTTTTTTTTCTGATCTTTATTCAGTCAAATATTACTAATTTTACTGTTGATTTCAAATTTTAAAAAAATCCAATTCAGAACGAAAAATCGGTGAAAAATTATTCATTTTTAGTTGATTTTTTTTCTCTGATTTAGAATGGTAGAATTTTACTAAATTCAACAGATTCGAATTTAGAGATTAACTGATTTTTCGTCCCCAGAATCTCGAAATTTTTCAATTTTTTTTTCTCAAAATCTACCCAATTAAAATGCAAGTATCCTCACCATGTGATTTTTTTCATTTAGTTTTGATAGCCTCTATGGCCTTTTTTTCTCGAATTCTCAACCCCCTCCTTTATAATTATAATTTTTGAATGACTGAATGGAAAGAAATTTTTTATGGCCATTGTTTTTTTTTTTTTCAAAAAAAAAGAGGCAAAAATGGGCTAAAGAAAGGTCGCTCTGGGCATGAACGAAACATTCATTCTATGAGGTTCAATTTTTCACTATTTGTGACCTTCCAAGAAGAAACCAACCTCGAGTCCGAAAAAAAACGTTTCCCAATCAATCCCAAACAAATGATAAACATTGTTTTGGATTGATTGCGAAACTTTTTTTTAAATTTTTTTTCGGACCCTGAAGGTTGATTTTTTCTTGGAAGGTCACATTTGTTTTCGATTGCAAACAATTTGATTCGATTTTTCCTACAGTGAGTGCACAATTACTCACAAATGAAGCTTAATCTTATTGTACATATTTGTATAACTAAATCACTTACCTACTCCTCTAATTCGTTATTCTGACTCCTGTCTCTATGATTAATCATTGAATAACGAAATTCGGGGCCCTTAAATTTTTTGAATGGTTTTGTATTCAATCAAATTATGTTGAGTCCGGATATAGAGAACACCCATAAATGTCAAAAATTGGTCTTTGAGTTGTCACTGATTTTAGGCTTTTTAGAAGGAATTAAATCAAGGGAGAACCTTAATTGACTCAAAAATTAATTTTTGACAGCTAGACCAAGCTCAGATATTTTGAAAAATTGTAGCAAAGTAATCGTTGTTTCGAATTTTTTAAAAATTTTCATTTTCTTTCTGATTTTTCATCTAACCAGACTGAAATATCTACATACTTATTTCAAATCAAAATATCCGAACAAAAAAAATCACATGGAGCATGGAGGCCCTAAAATCTTTTAAAAATTATACTTAAAAATGGATAAGTTTTTGCAAAAATACGTCAAGTAATTTTTTAAAAATTAGGTATCACTTTGAAGCTTCTTGGTAAATTAATATTGCCCATTTCAAAAAACGAATCTTGCCTATTTTTGTAGGAGCTTACATTCAAATAAAAATTTATAATTTTTAGGCTTCTTTTGACAGTCGTATCAGTTTTTAACACCTCTATACAACTTTTTATTCGAAGGAGGCTGATGAGTTTCAAAAGAAATTAATTAGGTACCAATGTCAAGTTCCTAATTGAAAGTTGAAATCATGAGATATGTTTTTGACTTGCCAAGTGCATCAATTTATTATTGAGGGAAGGAAGGTGAGGATTACTTTGAAAAAAAGGAACCAAATGGCTCACTTTTCATCTGTATTTTTGGGGTTTATTTCGAAAATATTAGAAAGGCAAAAAGGAGTAGTGAAATGATTTTGTACCTCGTGAAATTTCTTATCTGATTTGTTTTCCTTGAATTTGAGTTTTTTGAATCATTTTTACAATACAATGTTTTAACATCTTAAATTTTTATACACTTTGGTGATCTCATGTTTTTCATTTCAAGGAGGGAAGGGAACGAAAGGAAGGGTGGCATTTTTCAAGAATGGTCTGAAGATTTTTGCAAAAATCAAGATTCCGTGATATTTTAATAAAGAGATATTAAAATCTTTTCAAAAAATTTTGAGTTTGGTTCTATTGAAATATTCATAAATAAATTTGTCTCCCATAATATTTCCTCAATTCGATGGTGGAAAAAAAATCAAAATTCATGAGAAATAGTTGGATTATCGGGGAAAATTCTCTTATGGGTAGGAATTAGGTACTTGAACTCGTCGAATATTTCAGTGGAACTTTTTTTTTGTCAAAAATAAGTGATAAATCTAAAGCATGCCTAATTCATAATTTTAATCGTAGAATCTTTTGTATAAATTTTTTAGAATTCGAAGATTTGGCGGGCTACTCATATCCCTCATTTTTCATAGAAAGTTAAGAGATAATTTGGGGGTGTTATGAAATTTAAATTCTGGAAATATTGAGAGCTAAAAAAAAGTGGATCATTTCAAAAAACACTCTACTCTTGGACAAAAATTTTTAAATTGAAACCAAGTTTCAAAAAGATTTATACTTTCGAACGGTTTTTTTTTTGGCAAAGAGAATAATTATGATTTGAATTTATCTATTTACTTTTTGGAAACTCGTGTAATTTCTAAAAAAAAAAACAAAAAGTAGGACACATTTTTATGCATAATTTTCGCGCGGCAAGTTCAACTGTTCTACGTAGGGAAAAGTTTATCTACAAAAATAAAGGGAAACTCGCTACTTTTAGTAGCCTCGAAGCTATATCTTTATTTTTATTATTAACTACTGTAGCAATACGACCGTTGGTTTTATGGTGAGCAATATCGTATATGCAGTTATTGAATACATAAAATAACTCCTCGTGTAAGCGTATAGCTTTTTTCGCAATTTTTCGTACGACTTCGGTAGGCTTAAAGTTTGATTTGAAACATAATCCGCATAAATACTTATTGTATAACCATTCGGCCCCATAATATTAAAATTAAACCATTTTGAGACTTGAGGAATCGAGATATGAGGGGTAGTAAGACTAACAAAATTTTTGCTGGGAGAAAAGTTATAAAATGAAGCTACGACTTAATTTGATCGTTAAAAAAAAAATGATGGAAGGATTAAGTTTTTTTTTTTTTACTTTGAGGTGCTATTGATGAAAATTGTCATGCAATCCCCTCTTCCTCCTATTCCACTCCTTCCAGACCTGATATCTCATCAAAATTTTCAGCCCTTTCCTTCGATTTCATCCCCTAAAAAAGTATAAATGAAGATACTCACGTAATTTAGGCCTTTGAGAACAATCAATATTGAAAGGCAAATCACATTTTTCATGCTGTGGACTGAAATCATTGAACACGGTTCCATCAGCGCATAATTTTTCGGCTACCACTTTACCATCACGGCATTCGTAGTATTTGTCGCACTGCTGCGCATCTGCAAAGAACCCATCGGATTCTGGGCAATCACCTTCGAGCTCGGTGATGTTTTCGGCTGATTTTAAAGGTCGCGTCCTTGGAGTGATGTTAGAAGCAGCTCTTCGCGGCGCCAGTCCATTTACTGCAATCAGAAGCATAGCGAGGAGGTGCAACTGAATTAATGAGATGCATGTTTTTCAGGAATTTTTATCGGCTACGAACAAGCGGCTTGAATTTTGTTTTGTTTTTTTTTTTCTCGGTATTCCAATGACCGAACGAGTATTCGCGAGAAAACACACGGACCGGAATTGAAATCCTTGTGGTAAATGAACCACCTAGCTATTATTTTCACCACGTTGCATTGTTGGCGATAAGAAATTAAGAGAAATGTAAACACGGTTTGGTAATTTTTCAATAGCTCATTTACGTAATACAATATAACCTTGGGATCGCATCGCGGCGACCTCTCTTTCGTCTGGTCTATATAATCATTTAATATTCTTCGTATGCCACTTTTCGCTGTTGGACTTATAAAAGTACGCCAAATTGGATTATTTAAAATGTTTAAATGAATTACGATTTCGCTTTTTTTTTTCCTTTCGTCTAGGACAAAATAGAAAAGCCCGGCTCGATCCAAGTAGTTGACAGATGGCAAAATTTCAATTAATTGAAATTACAAATTAGGCTTTGTATGGAGGGAAAGGTGAAATCAGAGGGGTGAAGTTTGTGTTTTGAAGAGCGTTTGACTTCGGTTCGAATCTGCTAATAATTAAAAAAATTGATTGTTTTAGTTTTCGTTGAGTTTCTCTCGGATCGTTTAGTGAAACAAAAATGATTCCAAAAGCTCAAAATTTGAAAGAAAATGAAATAAAAAAGCGCTGAAAATTGAAAAGCTTACAAAATTGAGAAATTCTTGAAAATTATTTCATTTTGTCTAAAAGTGGGTCTGAAAAAGTTTGGCTTCTCTGGTGATGTATGCCTTTGAATTTGATTTAAATCCCAAATAAAATTGAAAAAAAATCATCAAAAATTGGAAACTTTTTGATAGGAAGGAAATAATGCGAAAAAAATTCAGCTCTCTTTCCACTTGAGGAATATTCACCAGAAGGATCAGGATTTTGTTACCACCCAAAATGATAAAATTTCTTCTTTCTCACGAGAAGATTTTTTTGAAAAATCGGAGCCATTTTCCATCAAAAGAAACTTAAAAGAGACGTTATCATGAAAAATATTCTTTGAAAGGTTGTTTGACACCTTGATTCATTACCCCATCAGCTCCAATGAAAAAAATCAAATTTTTTGGTTGTGGGGTATTTTGTAGGTATTTTTGTGTGTGGAATTTTATGGGGTAGGTATTTACTCCACAAAATTAATTTTAAATCACCTTGGGAGACACAATTTTGAAACAAATG
Organism: Pseudococcus jackbeardsleyi; assembly: GCA_038380155.1. Lineage (NCBI taxonomy): Eukaryota > Metazoa > Arthropoda > Insecta > Hemiptera > Pseudococcidae > Pseudococcus > Pseudococcus jackbeardsleyi. The sequence continues at coordinate 23,203,887 of CM076239.1, read as the reverse complement.
AAAAGATAATTTTTTTCCAACGTTTTTCAATATTAAGGTTTACACCTCTCAGAATTTTTTCAAAATTTTTTTAAAGGTGGGAGTTGATCAAGAATCCAAAGAACTGGCGTAATTAATCATTTTTGTTCCTTATAATTACTGCTTTTCATTAATTTTTCGCAATTTTTTTAAATTACATATTTAACCAATTTTCACCACTCAAAAAAATCTGAAAAAATTCTGAGAGGTTTGAAATAATTATGTATCTACATTGGAAAAGTTCTGGAAAAAATCATTTTTCCGACCGTTCCAAAATTGTGTTTCCCGGAGCGATTCAAAATTTTCAAAACCAATTTCAAATTCATTAGAGTAGTTGGAAAAATTTGAAACAATTTCAGGCTACTTCCCTCTCGTATTTCTACATACGCGCCAAATTTGAAAAAAATCGACTGAAAATTCTCTAAGATAGAGTTTTTAGTTTGGAAAAATCACTATTTTGGGGCCTAGTCCCCCAGGAATGAGATAAAAATTCGCTCATATGTTCTTAAGTCATCTACCAAAAAAAATCGAATGACATGAACATTTTGATCATATGCTCCTCCAGAGACCAAATGGCCCCTTTGCCTCACTAGTGCTTTTTTCATGATTTTTTTTTACTGCTTGAAGTCCTTTTGGCGTCTTATTTAGAAACCAAAATTTACAAACATTTATTATTTTTTTTTGAAAGGGACTAGTAAAGGATTGAAATAAAAATTCTCAAATTTTAGATTTTTTGACATCTGAGATTCTCTTAGGCAGGTACCTAGCACCTACTTAAGAAGTAAAAAATGAATTTTTTTCATCTAAAAATAATGTTTGTGGGTACGAAGATTTATCCTATTTTTCTGACCTGGGACTGAACAGTCTCTTCCTCCTGCCTCCTCCTCTTTATACGAAAGAAATAGATTCATGCACTTGAGTTGAGTCGAATTTAAAAATTAAAATTTGGCCTTTTTCTAAATTTTTTCCTTTCTTTTTCTCATCTCTTATCTTCTTTTTTTTCACATCGTGCCATTGTTCAAATTCCAAAAATAAAATTCGAGACCAGATGTTTTACTGGTAATTTAGCTCCTTTCGACTATCTCCCGACAAAGTTGAGTGTTACCAGTGTAAAAAAACTTTTATTTCTGTTTGGCTAGTTTTTTACCTGCCTTCATCATTCTTTGTTGAAAGTTTTTTCCAACAAAGTTGCCTCCTTTTTTTTCGATTTTTTTTTTCCCAGGCCTCGGCACAAGTTCTTATAATCAATCTCGACAGTTCTAAAATTAAAATTTCACATGCGAAAATTTTCTAAATATCAGCAAATAAATTATTCATTTAGTTCAATTAGTTGGCGAAAACAGCCTGGGGAAGATATCGGTGATACGAAACGTTCCAAAACAATTCATTCCTTTCTCTCGATTCGTTTTCCTTTCTCGATCGAGCCAATAAAACAAACATTTATTAGTTATTATCAATCGAAAACGTATAATAAAGAGGACGTGAAAAAAAGCCAGCTAGCCCTGACAAATATTCCTAAAGGAAAGACCGAACTAAATAATTCGACTCTGGATAGGGAAAAAAGCTGTAATATTTTGAAAACCCTATACTACGACCACGGTAGAAAATTTCGCCCGGTCGTTGTAAATTGTTGGAGTAATACGATGAATGAGTGACAGAAGGAGGTCGGCAAAGGGTAATCAAATAACAATAAGGTCGGTAATTTGGCGACATGGCAATTGGGTAAATATTGTAACTCGGTGCAGCGACGAAGAGTTCGACAACGATCGAGACTCTTGGCCAGTGTTGCCAAAAATACATGGAAATTTCGTATACCTAACTTGTCTTCGAATCTTGGAACAAATTATCCTGGTTTTCGATACATTTACCTATTTTCCTTGTAAATTACCCTTTGTGGGATGAAACTGGAAAAATTTTAAAAAATTTTACGTACCAAAGGAAAAGCAGCGTAATCTAGATAAAGTGTAATGTATTTATCATTCAATTAGAAAATTTTTCTTCGCTTCGTTACTCTTGTAAAGCTCCAAGAAAACAATTTTGGTTCACTCGTGTCTCCTCAATATCAACGAAGTTTTTTTTTCGCTCCTTCTGCTCTTAGGCTGGATGAAGCGAACTTGTTAAAAACTCGAAATTAATTTTTCCCACGCTTTGACGTACCCCATATAACGTCGAGTGAGCAAAACTTGCGCAAAGAATAGAAATTGTTTTAAAAAATTTCATTATTAGGTCTACACTCTCGTCGACGAGTGTAACACTCGTTAAAATGAAATTCTCTCGGCTAAATTTTAATATCGTCATTTTTCACGCATCTCGCCTCCCTCGCCCCCTTACCCATCATTTTCGCATCTCGAAATAAAAAATATGTGTGTAGGATTTTCAAAGAGGGAAATTTCTCCTCGACATGGCGGCGTTTGCGTATGTGCTCTTTTTTTTATTCAATTCCAACGCGAAAGTTTTCAATCAGTTTTAATTTCGTTGTGGTGATGGCGATTGAAAAATTGATTTTACGTTGAAATTATTTCCACCTACTTGGAGGAGTTTTCTTTTTGCCGAACTGGGAGATTTTTCTGGAGAGAAATTGTATCGTGGGTTGGTACCTAGGAAAATCTGGACGAAATGAATGACGTTCGTATTGAAAATTAAGACGGATTTTTCTTCGTTCGAATTCGGCGTGAGGTGTTGTTTTCAAGTTCAAGGTGGGTTTTCTTTACGCGGCGATGACGGTGAAAAATGATTCTTTTCGACGTTTCGAATAAAATACCGAATTACAACGAAGGACGATTCTTATGCATAGAAAAACCACTCGAATGGGCGAATTTTCATAGAGGAAGTATAAATATAGACGATGCGGAGAGTCGATGGCGCGGTGACGTCAAGGGGTCGTTGGAGTATATTAAATATATATTTAAGCGTACAGGATTCTATGGCTACCACACCTTATGATTTTAGTTTGTATGAGAAACGTCTTAAAATAACTTATGGTCGTCGGTATTTTATTAGAAGTTCTTTTCGTACTGTAATATTTGCGAGTAATGGCAACGAGCAGGGTCATTAGGCTGCGGTGTTATCGACATTAATGTCGAGTCTTATTTTCTATGTGTGTGCGTTGCTCAGCTGTATGTCTAGGTACCTATTCGTTTTAAAGTTTGAGCAATGTTTCGTGGTATTTGATTCGCGATGGCCATGAAATCAAATATTTTCGTTTTTCCTTGGCGAAGGTAAATGGGAAAATTCTTCGGAACGGAAATACGCACCTAGTTCGATTGAAGGCGAAGGAGATGGAAAAAGGGACCAAATCGACTCCGAAATACGCCGACGGTGCCGAGTCGTCAGCGCCGCAGTACACACGAGTTCGTGCTAGAAAGCCATTATAAATAAACAAAATATCGACGAAATACTCAGAGCTAATATTAATTTTGTCATCGAAAGATATACATTTGAAATGTAGGTTACCTTGTTGTTATCTGATTTAATCAATGTTACATTTTCTAGCGAAAAAAAAAAGGTCATCTTGGCGTTCCGACGCAGGTGGCGGCGACGTCGATAAAAAGACACCACCAATGAGAATCAACTCGACCAAAGTCAGGCGAACTTTTCAATCTAATAATGATAGTAACGAGCTCGAAATTAATTTTTATTTCAATTTACCGGCGTGTCGAGGTTTTAATTTTAATAACGCCGAAGCGCCGAGACCATGATTTGGGTCTGCGTTCGGTAACTGACTTATGAATTTTTTAAACCTGCAGTTCCAAACGAATCTAACGAAGTGTACCGTGATGGTGTTTTTTTAAATGTAGAATCGATTTAATTTAATTTTAATGCGGGATATTTTTTATCCAGTGGTTGGTAACATTGGTTTTGGAATGAAATTTTACGTTTTGATGGAATTTCAGGTTGTGAAGGTTTTGAGTAAATCGTTCGTGAACGAAATTGATCTGAGTTAATTGGCAGTTATTGGATATATTTTTTATTGTGAATCATTCGCGAACGGATAACAAGTTTTTGAGCGAGTCGTTCACAAACGACATTAGGTTACATGTAAAGGCAGTCATTTGATCGAATTTTCAATAATGAATCTTCAGTGCAGAGTCATTATTGAACGAATCGTTCGCGAACGAAATAAAATTTGTAATTTATACGAAAATCATTTTTGAACAACAGAATCATTTTCGAGTAAATCGCATTCTGAAGGCAGTTGATTTTTTCGGATATTCAGTTATGAATCATTCGCGAACGATGGAATGTTTTTCATACAAATACCTGATTTCAAATTGAACTGAACTTATTGAACTATATTTTGAGGAAATTCGGTTGAATTTTTAGTCGCGAATCATTTGTGAACGACTGAATCATTATAGAGCGAGTCGTTCATGAACGAAATTGAATCATTTTCTACTCTAACAAATTATGTGATTAAATCCACAGCTCAGTAACTCCGAATAATAATTTTCGAATAGCAACGTGATTATTCAATTTCAGTGAATCATCAAGAACGAAATTGAATCATTTTCAAATTGAAACATTTCGTCGAATTCTCAATTGTGAATCATTCGTAAACGATAAGGCCATTTTCGAGCAAATGGTTCACAGATGAATTCTGAATACCTACACAAAGCCTGTTTATTTCACTAAATTTTTTGCTGTGAATGATTCGTGAATATCTGAATCATTATTAACTGAATCGTTCTCGAACGAAATTGAGCCATAATGAGATAGAGTTGGTTGTAGAATTCTGAATTTTAAATTTCATAAAAATCAATCGCGAATGACTGTTTTCCCTGAATAAAGCATAATTATACTCTTAAAAGGTCATGTGGATGATCTGATTTTCAAAATATGTATTTTATGAGGCATTATCAAACGAATCTTTCCCAAACGAAATGCAACCATTTTTGCATTCGAGTGAATCGTTTACAAACGAAATTCATGTTCAAATTTAATGATTTATTCCTGATTTAAGATTCATTCGCAAACGACTGAGTCATTTTCCAGGAAATCAAACATAAATAAATTAAATTGTGGTTAAAGGCAGTTATTTCTAGGTACTCTCTAAATCTGAATCAGTCAAAAAACTGAAAATTCACTGATTAAACAGCGAAAAGTGTGCAACTGTTAATCAGCGAAAAATTACTGATTCAATTAATGAGTTTTCAGTTTTGAATCAGTAATTTTTTTTTAAAACACTGAAATGAATCAGTAAAAATTTTAATTTACTAATTCAATCAGTGATTAATTAATTATAATTACTGATTCAATCAGTAAATTAAAATTTTTACTGATTCGATCAGTAAATTAAAATTTTTACCAATTCGAAAATGAAAATTCACCGATTAAATCAGTAAAATTTTCACTGATTTTTTCAGTTACACACTTTTGTCTTATTAATCAATGAATTTTAACTGATTCAAATTTAGAGTATAAAATATTCAGTAATTCAGTTACAAAGCATTCCTTTAAAGAATAGTCAATTTTGAGGGATTCATTTGCAAATGGCAAATGATTATAATACACATTTGCTGATTGCAGTGATTGACTGAATTTGGATTGAAAATACATACCATGAAATAATTCAGCCGTTTTCAAAAGACTCGCCAGTAAATAATTAGGTACCTACCTATTTACCTTCTTGAATTCAAATGATACCTACTCAACGTTTGATTTTATTCGTTGATTCTTTAGAATCCATAAAAATAATTTTAAAATAATCGTTTCAATTAACTGAGACCTCAAGAGATTTTCACCACCCCCCCCCCCTCCTCACGAACCTCTCCAAAATTTCATTTTAAAAATATTTAATTTATTACCCTAAATTTTATGGCGCAAGAAAACTAAAATTTCGATTAGTATAGTGGGTAACTAAGTACTTATTTTATTTTCAGCAAGAAAAAATTGAATATTTTTACATTGAAAGTAAAATTAGGTACCTAGACCTACCAGTTCATACATTAAATAATGATTTTTTCTGTTAGGTTTGAAAAATTTTCCAAATTTTGAACATTTTTGTTAGAAAACAAATTTCAAATGTGCCAAATATTGATAGTTGAAGAAATAGGTTGCTTGTAGGTAATTTCGATGACCACACAAAACTTCAATTCTTTATTTTGATCCATTTTTAAACTTATTTTTTAATCTTTTTTCAACTTTGATTTTTTTTGGAAAATGTATCGATTTTTTTAGAAAAATATGTATTTTCTAGAAATAAGGTAAGTAATGTTTTTCAAAAGTTTACCAATCTTTCAAGAAATTAATACATTTTTTGAGTCATTTGATCCTTGGGCATTGATTGAGGTAGCTAGATAGGTATGTTTGAATTTGTACATTAATTCAGAGGATCTGATCGTTCGCTGGCTCCAACGAAGCCCCTTATGAAGTTTTAAAATCTTGCTGATCATTTTCCCTTATTTTGTCGCTAGCTCTGTCGATGTTTTTTTTTGGGGAGGGGCTCACATTTTCCCTTCATAAAAAAGTTGAATTTTTCGAATTTTCAGCCCTCTTTTCCTAATAATTTGATTTCATGTTTATCCCTGGGAAAATGAATAGAAAAAATCAGACAAAAAACATTCGTTCGCGAACGAGTACTTCGAAAAAAATCCAAACAAACGACCTAGTAATTGAATTTCAAATTCTGCGGTAATCTAAAAGCCCATTTTTGAGTCCAATTCTTCGCATATCTATCAAAGACTGAATCTTTTTTTAAAAATATAAGCAGGTCTCTTGAAAACCGACTCTTTACACGGACGAGAAAAATTATTTAACTTGGGCTTGTTCAAAAACAACCATCCGGAAAATACTCTCCCTATCAAACGTTCACGAACGATTCGCTCATACCTGATTACATTTTCAATCGATTTAAAATATTTATAATGCATTACACGAAAAACCACCGAGAAAAACTTTTTAAACCAAAAATAAAGCTCTGTGTCAAAAAGGCCTATGTATTCTACGCTTTGGTATAAACCATTCATTTTTTATGAAAATCAGTGCCACCAATAATTCCACCCAACTTTGAAAACCACGAATGGAAAAATTTTCTGGTTCCAACGAAACAACTCGAATAGAAAATTTAGGTAGGTTTAGGTACCTAATGTTGATAATTTCGAGTACTTTAATAGCTCTTGTCTTGTAAAGAAAACTATAACAGGCAAAGTTTTCGTTTTATACAAAGTCCTCTTTTTACATAAGTTCAACTTTGAATAATGAATCGTCCCTATTTAGACGAAAATTTTAGCTAAAAACTAAGAAAATGAATCTGTTTTGTACTTAAATTGTGTATTTTTATTATTGCAACGTTTAAAACTTGTTATTAATTTTTTTTTCAATTATGTAATCTTCATATTAAGGTAAATTCGGTCTTAGGTACAATACGATTTTGCCCGATTCTTAGCATCGAATATGGTCTACAAACTTACAAAAAACCACAATCTTCAAACCGCTGTCCTACTTTTACTGGTCTACTTGTATAGAAATGGATTCTATATACGACGGATAAAAAGGTTTATAAAAACGTGTTGGCTTATCTTGAGCATCAACTGTACCTATGTACGGCTCGAAATGAAGCAACTATCGATCAGACAATGTAAACAAGAAAATTCGCAATCTAACTCGTTAATACGTGTGTACCATGGAAGAAGATCCGAGGAGTAGTGTTCAAACAAAGATAAAGAACGTATTAAATTCAGTTCTGCGTATTTTTTTTTTATCAAATTGCGAGTACTATGTGCGATGTACTTACACCAAGTAACAACTAACGAATCGATAATTAAAATTCACGCGTGTATAAAGTGGAAAAAATTTTATTGGAATAGACACGGTATTATGTTGGAATCAAGGAAATTGCAAAGCTCGCATCGTTTTTGTAAATTACTTCGTGTCATGAAACTATGAAGGAACTTTTTTTTCCGAAAAAATAAACTTGTGCTAAGTTTTATATATTTTCCTGTTTTACTGCATAGATGAAGGGTGGCCTTTGGATGGTGGCGGGGTAAACTAATGTGAAATTTTATATACCCTTTATTAGAACACGATGCGTAGGTAGATTCCAACACCGACACGTAAACAAGAATTACCTACTTCGTTCGACGTACAAAATTGTGAAATAAATTCGCTAGAATCTCGGATAGATATCCAAGTTTTTTTTCCCCTGCGTAGCAATAAGTTGGTAAATATTTTTCCTATTGGATGGTCACGAGGATTGGGAAGTTGGCGTATTATTTACAAAGGAAAAAAAAAGTACGAGGAGGTATAAATGTATCATTTCGGAACTCGAAAGCGAATGGTTGGCGTAGGTATTGTTGAACTGGCATGTAACCATGTTAAGTTTACCTCAGCGAGTTGAAAGATGTCATGATATACATTTCAAAACTAATACCTAGATATTTTGACGAAAAGACTTATCATATTTCGTTTTCTGTATGTTGTTTACCGCAGGATCAATATCGATGATGGAGAAATACCGACATCGACGATACCTACTAATTTACAAGATGTTCGTATTGTCAAGCTGGCGGTTGGAAGACAGTACATATCGCAAGAATAACGCGTTTTCGGTGAGTGCCAAATATCGATCAGAATATTGTGTAATTTGATACATATGACAGCCATTTACCCGCGATGATAATGTCTCTCTTGAGGTGAAAATATGTAGGCGGCGGAGATGAAAAAAATTGTGTTTTTAAACGCGACCGCCGCCCGATAAAGTGCTCCAATATCGTGTTCGAAACAACTCTAATGGATCATAGCGGGAGGTTCGGGTTAGGGATAAATATCGCCTTAGTAACGTTTCGCACAAATTCCAGAGAGAAAAATTTTCACTTTGGTCGCTGCGAAAATCAATTTATCGAGTGTTCAACTCGCTTACAACGGATTACCTTGAATTTGAGACGATTGGCGAAATTTTAACGATAGTTATGCAAACCACTCGAATCGAGGGCTTCGGTTTTGATTAACTTTACTTCGTAGCTTTTCTACACGTGTTTTGCAATTCATCGGTCGGCCGAAATTCATCCAAGATGAGAGAATCGAGCTGAACGTAATATTTTGCGAAATAGGCTCGTTGTTGAAAATGCCTTTTGTGTGGCATTTTTTTCGTATTTTTATTGTTTTTATGGAGAATTTTGGTGGTTTGTCGGCGTAGTTTGGGATTATTTTCGATTCGATGTTTTTTTGATTATATTAGAGGTCAAATTTGTACTCAGATGAGTAATTTACATTCGGGAAAGTGTGTAAGGGGTTTGAGAAGAGGCAGATGTACGTATTAGTGAAGAGTCATTGTTGATGTGTAGATTGAATGACGTGAAAGCGGTGAAACAAGCTATTATTAAGTCTAACCCTGGGGAAAACAAAAGAACAATCCATTCTCAATTTTGCCTGATGCAATTTTGCATAAGGAAAATTTTCTCTTTTTTTCAATACCATAAAAGAAAAAATGTTTTTCAGAGTAAGGCAGGTACAAATAAAATCTTATATGAGATATTGCCGAAAAAGAAAGAAACATATAATTTAAGCCAGTGAGCCTGAATATAATACGTATAAACCACCCTTAGGTGTCAGAAATTTATTTCGAACCTTACAGAAGGAGTAGGTAGTAGAATCGGTGGAACCTCAACTTGAAAATCAATTTTTCGCTCCTAAGGGTTTCTATATCCAGGCTGAAGTATTTTATAAAATTGAGCTCCACCCTCCCTAAAATATCTGACTGAATTAGTGCCCCTTTCAAAATGATATTTTACTTTCCATACTTGTCACTGTATGAAAAAGAAGAACAAAAGGGAAAATACGAGCTATTTTTTTTTCAACAAAAAAAAAAAAAAATCAAAATATAGGTATTATTGAAAATCTGAGATTTTTTGGATCTCTCGCTTTGCTCGGATATGAGGAGCTTGAAGCATATTTTAGGAGAATGAATTGAAAGTCGCACCTTCCCTTCAGGACCAGAATGTTGTTAAAAATTATTAAATTTTACCGTTTGAACGCCCTTTCAGCTAAATTTTTCCCTGATCTTATTTATAAACATCAGTTTCTCTGATCAAGTACAATTTTAGTCGATTCTTTTCGTTTAAAAAACAAGATTGCCTCTAGTTTTTCCATCGGTAGGTATCGACCCACTAATTCTAAAACCGTCTAAGTGCCATTTTTTTCAAAATTGAGATTTCGAGTGTTTCGGATTCAGTGATTCAAGCTGCATTTATTAAAATTCAAAAAAATCCAAAATAATTAATAGATGAGTTTGAAATCTGGAATGTCCATGAGCGCAATGCAAATTTCGTTATGTTTTTTGGCTTTCCTGTAAAAAAATCAATTTGACACTAGACAGTTTTAGAATTATTAGTGAGTCGATATGTAATTTTTTTTCAGATATTCCAACTTTAAGAAGTAAATTTTTCCAAACTTTGTTCAATGAAAGGTATTCACTACTCAGTATGATTTGTTAGAGTTTTAATTTTCAGTCGAGAAAATGTTTCTACTGTGTGTTCAAGTTCTAACACCTAAATTCTTATTCTAGGCATCAGTTTGCTTGGCAAAGCGGTTAGATTTTTCTGGAAGACATATTTTTCAAGAAATTCTCGAGTAAAGTTGAACATTAGTGGAGGTACCTATTTAAGAAAAAAAAGGAAATTTTAATTTTTTCTCTCAATTTCGTATTTAAAATTTTTTGAAAATTATGCTTCCTAGAAAATCTAACCACTTCCAAGAAATAGGAAATTTCATTGTCTACAATTTTTGTTCTGATCATTTTTGTTATAGTTGCTTAGTTTGCTCTAAAATATCACTTTTTGGTGGCAAAGCACAAAAAATATGATTTTTATTACAGAATTTCAAAAGTTCAACTTGTGAATTTTTTTGTAAGGTAACATACCAGTTTTGGATCAGGCTACCAATAATTACGGATCATTTTTTTGAGGCGCTCTACGTCGTTCCGAAATGGTCACCAAGGATTGATACCAACATAATCGTGTAGTCTGAAGTCTTACCTTTCAGAAAATATGTAAACTTTGCATTTTTCGTGTTATCAAACCGCTCGTAGATTCATTTGAAAAAAGTGAGTCGCATTTTTAGTTGAAATTTCGTATTTTTTGCAATGGCGATTGTTAAAAAGTGTAAGTAGTGTTATTGATATTTAGTTTTTGATGCGGTTGCTGATTATTTCATGTTCAGGGAAGTACTATTGACACATTTTTTGCGTGATCAATCCGTTTTGCGAATTTTGAGTGTCATTTGCCAAGCATCGAAGAAAACGTAAATTGGCACCAAAAAAGTTGGATTTCTTCACCAAAATTGTCTGTTCCGAGATTTTCGTCATGTTTTTATATATTGGGTGATTAACATTATTAAATCTGCGCAGTGAAATTCCAAAGTGAAAGTGATCCGTAATTGGTTTGATCCATAATTGGTAGAAAAATTTTCAATTTTCAATTGCGGATGGATCAAAAATTTTCCTACCAATTATGGATCGATCCACAATTGGTAGTTTTTCAACTTCGGTTTTTTAACAATTTTTTGATGAAAATCTTTGAAGGCCATCTTTGTAATGTAAAAAATACAATCAGAGTGAAAAAAAAAATGCATAACTTAAATTTTATTTGATGATCCGTAATTGGTAGAACCCCCTAAAAAGGCTAAAAAGGCGTATTTTTTCTGGGTTTTTCAAGCCTGGATAAAAAATACTTGGAATCGTTTTTTTCAAAATTCAACCGCGCTACTTTGTAGAAGAGAGTTCAACGTTTATTTTTTTAAAAAAATCACCAAAATTGGTTCATAAATAACGTCAGGAATGTCAGGACACGAATTCAAAGAAAAAGTGATCCAAAACTGGTATGTTACCTTACATGAAAGAAAGATTTGCAGTTTGCTCCATTCTATTCGCCATAAAATTTTCTGAAACTGGACCAAAAAAATGTTGAAAATTTTTTTCGTAAACCCGTGTTTAATGGTCTCGAAAAATCTTATTTTTTCAATTCCTCTTTCCCCTCGAGAAAACTGAGGTCAAAAAAAATCATTTTTCCCTTCATACATCGAAGCAACAAAAATTTGGCAATTGGAATGCAAACAAAAAAATTATTTCTACTTGAGTACCAGTAATCATTTGATTACATAAAACTTCAAATTCATTCTGTCGAAAGACTTCTTAGCTCGAATCTTCTCCAAAAAATTAGCAAATTTCTGGGAAAAGTTGGAAAAACGTTTGCAATTCTTCTGAAAATTTGATTTTTTTTTTTAGAAAAATTGAAAATCTCTGAAAAAATATGTTAAAATAATTTTGAGTTAATTTTACATTTGACGTTAAAAAATATTTGAAAATGTGCAAAATACTCGTAGATGTTTTTTATTAGCTCTTGCAATTAGCTCTGATCGCAATTTTTCAATTCTTCTGTTATAGTTGACAATTCATTATAAAATTTGAACTACTTTCATGTTTTTGATAGACTTGTAGTAGGATACGTACCAAATACAAATAATAACACCAGTGATAACGTGGGATAATCAATGTATTGAACACGAGAGAGAAAACAGTACACGTATAAATACACGAGCAAGTGAGAAGTACAAGTGTCACGTATCAGACGGAGATGCGGACGGGTTCGAGTAGTTCAACGAAGTGAGAGCGAGCAAGACAGCTGCGCCGCTCTCTCACCACAACCAATAGGCGGTGCAGTGTTGCCACTAGTGCGGCTACGAATGTCGTATACAAAATACAGTTTAACACTCCCTCCTTTTATTTTAAAGAGCAAAAATTTACAATTTATTGGATGGGAGGTAAAATTCTAACTCTAAACATTTTGAATTTATCGATCTAAAAAAACAATTTTCATATTAGCGATCCTTCGATGTTTAATTCTTCATCTTTTCAGTGCAATATGGCTCCCTTTGGACAGTTTCAGATCTTGATTTCCGACGTTTGAATTAAATACGAGCCGATCAAAGTTGGTCTAACTAGGTTTAACCGATCTAAGCTTCAAGTTCTTCTTCAATTTGGAATTGATGATAATATGTTCGTTCGACTTTTGACAGTGTTTGATATTGTAACCGATTATAGTATAGTCTATTAAGGATTCTAGGAACCGATCTAATTTTTGCGAATTTAAAATAAAATTATTTTGTATATCCGATCCAAGCAATAACATTTCGCATTACTGGAGCCGATCTAATTTTACGTCAGTAGAATCATTGTATCCCGATCTAAGCAATATTTGAATATTTTAAGCAGTAATTCTTGATCTAAGCTAAGTGCAATTGGAGTAAAATCGTTTACAATACTATCAGGAGCCGTTCTAAATTTCCACACAGGATATTTTTGAAACAATTCTCGATCTAAGCTGAGTGAAAGGTTTCTCAGTCAGAGGTTTTGTCAGTATATCTGCATCTTGTTCTTTGGAACTAACCCATTCTATTGTGGCACGTTCATTGATAACATGATCTAAGATGTAATGAAATTTAATGTCTGGTATATGTCTTAAAGAGGAAACTCCAGGTTTTTCAGTACATTGAATTGATGGTGAATTATCTCCAAACAGTTCTATAGGTAAATATTCTTTGCCAGTCGCTCTATTCAAAGTTGCATTCGTTGCTACTGCCTCTTGTAGGGCTGCGTTCAAAGCTACATATTCGGATTCACAAGTCGAAGTTGATACATTTCCTTGGCGTTTGGATGACCACGAAACTATGTCTCCGTGTAATCTAATAATCGTTCCAGTCGTTGCTTTTCTAGTGTCTACGTCGTCTCCATAACTAGCATCAGCATGAGCTGTTAACGGTCTACCATTACTTCGATATTCTAAACCATAATTTTTCGTTCCAACTAAATATCTAAAAACTCTTTTGACATTCTCCCAATCTAATCTTGAAGGACTTGCTTGTTTTCTACTTAACATGTTTACAGAGTAGGTAATGTCTGGCCTTGTGCCATTGGCTAGGTACATCAGACTGCCTATAGCTTCTCTATAAGGAAAAGGTGCTTGACCATATTGTATATGTTTATTCAATCTTTTTAAAGCTTTACGTTCTTTACGATTTGATGGTTCTTTGCCTTGTAACAGTAGTGCAGTCAATAGTCGTTCTTTGTCATTTCTATTTTGATAAATCATAGGAATTGGATAGGCATTTGCATTCGCCATATTAAATCTCTTCAAAATTTCAATAGTGTAGTTTTTCTGATGTAGGTAATAAATTCTTTCCGATCTCTTTCTAATAATTTCTATTCCAACAAATTTTTTAGGTTCACCAAGATTAACGATCTCAAGATATTTTAACAATTTATCGATCAAATCATTCATTCTAGGTATATTATTTCCAGCAAATAGGATGTCATCTACATACAAAATTAAAAATGCTTCAAAATCTCGATCTCTAATCCAATAAATACAGGGATCATTGATATCTTGTTTAAAACCAAGTCTTTTCATAACTTTATTGAAATGTTCGTTCCACTTCTTTGGACTTTGCTTTAATCCATAAATTGCCTTTTTCAGGAGTAAAATTTTCGTTCTTCTAGTTTCTTCATCTATGTTCATCGACTTTGGAATTTCTAGGTAGGTAATAGCATCTAAATCTCCATGTAGGAAAGCAGTTTTAACATCTAAGTGGTAAGCTTCTAAGTTGAATTTATTTATTATGCTCAGTGCAATTCTAACCATAGCCAGTCTAGATACAGGTGAGTAAATTTCTGAGAGAGAGTAAAATCGTTTATCTTTATAGCCACGAGCTACTAATCGTGCTTTGAAAATTAATCTGCCATTTGTGTCGATCTTAGTTTTTAATAGCATAATCGAGTCTACAATTGTGGGTTTTTCTTCAGGTTTCGGTCTATTCACAAAGATATAAGTGTTGTGACGATCATGTGATTTAAATTCTTCACCAATAGCATTTTCCCAGTGTTCACGATCTGGTCCAGATAAGGCTTCTTCTACAGTAATAGGATCTCCAACTAAGCCAGCCATTAATGCAAAAGTTTCAATATCTTCATTATCTGCTGTTAAAGCAATATACGCTCTAAGTCGTTCTAATTCTTTTTCAAAATGTTCTTTGATTGTAGTTGCGCCAGTGTCAATTTCAATCTTTATAGTGTCTTCATTTTCGTTCAAATTTTCTTCTAATTTTGCCTTCTTCGCTCCCTCCGACTTTTTCTCGCGGTTGAGGGTTTTTCTTTTCTTAGGTCTACCAGGTTTTCTTTTGGCCGGAATTACGTTCGAAGTTGAGGGTACAGGTTCAGGTTCTGGTTCACTTACTCCCTCCGTTTCTTTGATTTCGGTAGGGGTTTCAACAGGTCTATTAGGCATAGGCGTTCCATCTTCATTTCTTCTGTAAATCGTTTTAAAGTCTTTAATCCATTCGTTTTCATTCATTTCAGGTTCTAAGTCATCAGCAGGTAAGCCGGTCAAGTGTTTATACGTTCTGGCTTCATAAGGTTTAACATGTTTCGTTCTAATGATCTTTTTCGATTTCGGTAACATAACTTTATACCCAGTTGGCGTGTATCCTACAAGGATTCCATACATTCCTTTTGGTTCAAATTTGGATGTAACATTTTGCCGTTTTAAAAATACAAGGCTTCCAAATCTACGTAATTGATCATGATTAATCTGAATTTTCGGAAAAACACGTTCTAAAGGGCATAGCCAATCTATTCCAGCATGAGGTTGTCTATTATACACGTATACAGCCGCTCCAAGAGCTATATCCCAATAATAAGTGGGTAATCCAGAATCTACAAGCATTACTCTAATCTTTCCAGCAATAGTCTGATTGAAACGTTCTACAGTGCCATTGTGTTGGCTCGTTTTTGGCTCTGAGGTGGCATGATGAATTTTATTCCGTTCTAAATATTCACTAAATTCGTCTGAGGTATATTCTCCACCATTATCTGATCTAAATACTCTAACTAAGTGTTTACGTTCTGAATCGGTGATATTTCTGATGTGGTCTAGGTATAGTTTGAAACAATTTAACGCCTCGTTCTTTTTGTGCATGACATAGCATACAGCAAATCTACTATAATCATCCACAAAGCTTATAATCCATTTAAATTTGTTCTTGTAAGAGACAGGTGTAATTGGCCCAATAATATCAGAATGAATTGTATGAAACGGTCTCAGTGCTCTACGTCTACGTATGTGAAATTTTAATTTCTTCATATTCGCAATTTTGCAATCTGTACAGTTTTCAATCATTTGTGGGTCTAATTTTACATGTTTTAATAAATTCGTTCTAGCTTTTAATTCGATCATTTTCTTGTATTCCATGTGTCCAAGTCTGCGATGCCAAACCATACATTGTGATTTAAATTCGAGAAATTCTTCAGGAGTCATGTCTTTTGGTTCTGTTCTAATCAACTCATTTCTCTGGATATAAGAGTCATGAGGGATTTCATGTTGAATTAAAATATCATCTATACACAGTCGTTGATCTATATTTTCATTATCTCGTTCTACATTTGCAAAGGTTGAGTTTACTTCTAGTTCGTCGTATTCGTCTAAGTCATCAATATCATCTAAGTTGAATACAATTTTGTCTCGTTTTTGGCGTTTCTTGAAAGGGTTTGGTTTCGTAGGAGGGTCTAGGTCTTCACTACTATCACTTGAATCATTTTCTTCGATATTGTCGACTGGATCTATAGTATAAATTCTATTTCTCGTTCTAGTTACAAAAGCACTTGATGAATTACAATCTATAAGAAAATACCAAAACGGTGATCTATAAATTCCTTTCATTATTAAATTCTTTCCATCCATAATTCTAGCATTTCTATCGTTCAATATGATTGTGTAGCCCATTTCTGCAAATTTTCGTAGTGAGAGTAAATTATCTACCATGTTAGGTACGTATATAGCGTCAGATATAGCGATCTTATTGTTGCAGTAAACAGATTTTCCAGTAATCGTTCCTTTTACATTTGAATACATCTTTGCGTCAGCACGGGCACCATCGATTGTTGATTCACATTCTACTTTATTTTCTAAATTACGGTCTGTTTTTATGAAATGTGACGTCGCTCCAGTATCGCCAATAAAGCATAAATGTTTGTCACTATCTTCTATCGCAAGGTTGGCTCGATCTAATTGGCTGTCATTGATATCAGCATTACATTTGGCAATTAATATATTGTTACGATCTAACTGACGTTCGATTTCAGCATGGCATTTTATCATTTCTGTAAATAAACAAATAAATAAATAACGATCTATTTACTTTCTTTTACTGTAGTAGTATCGCTAGCATTATTCGAATTACTAGTATTATTATTATCAACATTCTCAGCGGGTTTATTAAATCCACGTCCGCGTTTACCTCCGCGACGATAATTCTGATTCGATCTATTAAAATTTTGTCCAGCATCTTGATAATTTGCTTGGTGCTGTGGTCGTCGATCATTATTGTAATAATTATTTCTACGATCAAAGTTGTTATTATAATTTCCACGATTCGATCTATTACCACGATAGGAATTATTATAATTGTTGTTACGATCAAAGCTTCGATTATTGTCACGATAAGAGTCATTATTCTGGTAATTCGATCTAAAATCATCATTTTTGTTACGATTATAACGATTATTATTCGATTGATACGATCTATTGCCTTTATTATAATTGTTGTACGATCTAGATTTATTTTGTCGTTTATCGGGAAATTTACAGTTTTTGGCATAATGTCCTTCTTTTCTGCAATTATAGCAAAATTTTTGAAAGGTACATTCACGTCTGCGATGTCCATATCTATTACAACGATGGCAGGGTTTTTCATTCTTTGAATTGGTTCTCGATCTATTAAAATCGCCATTTGAATTCAATCTATTTTTGAAATAATTCGCTCTTTGCGGTTGATTATCTTTCGCTCGAGCTTCTTGTTTCAGTAAATAATTCTTTATCTCTCTAATACTCGTTTTCGGATAGCCGCCGCTAAATTCTATTTTATTATAGATGTCCGGATAAATACGTTCTGTGCCATGTACAATTTGGTCAAAGACGTCCGCTTTTGGTATGTTTTTGCCAACTATAGTGAAATATTGCGATCTAATTTTACGCAGACGCTGGAAAAATTCTGAAATTGATTCGGATTGGTACAATCTAAGCCGAGAAAATTGTTGTTTGATCGATCTAGATGATTGATTAGATTCTGATCTTCTAACATCTTGTAAAATATTGATGGCTTTCTTGAACGTTCTACACTGTGCGATCTCATCTACATACATTTTGTCGATTCTCATCATAAGCAAATTTAGCATATGATTATTATCTAATTTCGTTTGATTTTCTTTTTCTGGATTAAGGCCCATTCCTTCTAGTTCCCGTCTGAATCTAGCATACCAGTTGTCATATGAATCGTTCTTTGTTAACTTATATCTGGCATTTGAAGCCACCGTTCTAAACTGATGAATTTTGAATAGTTCTAATTCCGTTATACTCGATGACTGAGCTTTTTCGGTACTTTTTGACGTTCTAGGCTTCTTTTTATTGTGTTTCGATCTATTTTTATTCTTTTTCTTACGCTTTTTATCATCTATATTGTCTTCTGAGTCACTGGACGAGCTTGGTGATGACGGGTCTCCATTTTCTTCAGGTTCAGAACGAGAATCTGAGTTTGGTTCATCAGATACAAACTGTGGCGAGTTAGACGGTCTATTTTCTGGTACAAAGTCTTTATCTTCTTCTTCCGATTCACCTTCGAAACGATCAGAGTCAGTTTGCTCATCACTAATGGTCTCTGGTTCGGTTGAACAGGTCTGGTCCATTGAACGATCTAATTTTGCCGATCTAAGAAGCTGTTTATTCGCCTCAATGATTTCTTTTACAATGACTTTTTGAATTTCGTTCTCAGGTACCTCCATTTTGATTTGAAAAGGTCTATGCTGATCAAATGGTACTTCCGTTGGACAATAAAGCAATGGAATAATTGAGTCTTCGTCTGTTGAGGATTCAGTTCTTTCTAATTTTATATCAATTCGATCTAAATTTTCAGAATTTGATACTCTTCTAGATTTTCCAGCTGATTTCTTCTTAACAAGGTGCTGAATGACATGAGGATTTTCAGGATCCGATACTAATAACAGCGGAGTTGTATTATGTCGCTGAGTTTGCCGATCTAAAGGTACACCAGAAGTACTTGCTTCGGTTTCACGTTCGTTAACTGTATTCTCATTATCATCAGAATCAGATGTTATCGCTCTATGTACATGTTTTGTTTTAGAAAGGGAATCAATAGCCCGTTTTCTCAAATCTTTTTCACGTTCTAAGCTTTCTTTTGAAATTTCCGATCTATCTTTATTTTTATCAGTTTTATTTACATCTAAATCTATGACTCTTTTAGTATTTTGCTTACCCTTTGCTCCAGCATTCCCTTCAGGCAGGGATGTTGATGTGGCAGAATTAAATTCTCTTTTTGAAGTAGACTCCTGTGTAAATTAAGTATAATAAGATAACAAAGTACAATTATAATTCGTCTAATAGTTAAATTCAATCATCAATAAATTACTTTATTCGTTCTATTTTGATCTAGATTATCATCTTCTTCTATATTTTCCACTCTTCTTGTATGACGGGTCATTTTGTAACCGTTTCGTTCAAAGCTTCTATAACAATAAGCAAAATTCATCTAATTTTAGTCAATATATAAGTACAACAGGAGTTACTCCAATATGGCGAGCGTAAGTCTGTATGGAGCTCTTCCAAACTTACGGCGATATAGATTTGGTAGCGTTTCGCATACCCCATCTATACCCACTGGCGTGTTTGAGCCAATTGATAGCCCCGCGTTTCCGATGACTACCATTGTACTCAAACAAACCACCCGCAAACCTCAGTGAATTTTACCAGTATCTGGTCACCTGGCGTACGTACAGAGTAACCTTTAGATATGGTTGCATTAGATAGCATACATGATAAGCATCGTTTGAAAATTTAACTATTTATTTACGATCTAGAAGGCCTATATTTGGAGACCACGTAGGGTTTTAAAAAACTCCACATCTAAGATCTGTGCAATTAGCAGTAAATTCAATAATTTTCAATTTTTGATCTATTGGAGACCATAAAAGGTTTTAGAAAACTCCACATCTAAGCAAATGATAATTTTAATCTGAAATTCAGTAATAATTCCAAGTAGTCGATCTAAAAGCTTTTAAGTAGCTGATTTAGTATTCGTCTAATATTCAAATGTTGCTATCTATGCATTCACTGAAGTTTACCCTTGCAATTGGGCTTTTTAATATATGGATAAACAATGCACAAATTCCATTTTTCCACATAGGGTAGCGTGATATTTCAAAATGCCGATCTAAATAATCATTGCTAAAACATGCCAATTCATAAATAGTTTAAAGTCATTCGACTGTATTTGTCATCGTTCTAAGCATATCAAAATGAATCACCCATCTAAGAATGTACACATTTCAAAGGATATTAGTCATCGATCAAAAAAAATTTTTAGCTAAATCAATATAATATACATCGTTCTAAGCTTTGAGTCATAGTTCTGGAATTTCAACGTCACCTTCACAAAGGTTACAGCAGGTACATCGTTCTAAAATATTAGTCATCAAAAGACATTCATTATCAATTTAAAATTCTATTGCTAGTATGAGTCATCGAACTAAAATTCCATTATCAAGGTTTGGAAAAATCCACCGA
Organism: Pseudococcus jackbeardsleyi; assembly: GCA_038380155.1. Classification (NCBI taxonomy): domain Eukaryota; kingdom Metazoa; phylum Arthropoda; class Insecta; order Hemiptera; family Pseudococcidae; genus Pseudococcus; species Pseudococcus jackbeardsleyi. The sequence goes on along the minus strand of CM076239.1, from coordinate 23,183,251 downwards.
TCTAAAATATTAACGTAATGATTCCATATAAGGGCTTTGAAAGATAACATTATAAGGATAAAATTCATTCGTTGGGTTTTGCCCACGTCTAAATAAAATACTTCGGCGTCTCGATCTAATTTTATCTACTTGATAAGCCAACACAGGATTTATTTATTGGGTTTTTCCCCCATCTAATGTAACTCCGTCGTCGTCGTCTAGTTCCATTGTATTCATAACACAGGTAACAAACATCTTGCGATAAGGATTCTCGTAGCTCGGCCGCCATGTCGCATTCTTCATCGCTGATATGGGTTTTTCCTGGCAACGTAGCTCTGGTAATATGACGTCATCGACTATTGAATGTTTGGAATTCGTTCTAAAATGGTAAAGAATTTATCCTGTTGGCTGAAAATTCGATCTAATATGTTTGAGAAAGCGCCATTTTTAATTATTGATTTTGTTCTAAGCAAATAAACAATGTACATATATTAAATAATTCGTTCTAAGCAAGTATAGTTGCCCAATATTAAAATCTAAAGTTCGATCTAAGCTTATAAGCATTGACTGTTACAGCTGGAATTCATCTATGGTACTGGGCTTGGTCCATATTGAAAGTTTGAAATTCGTTCGAATATAATAAGCTTCGCCTCCATGAATTTGAGATCCGATCTAAGGTGGTACGAATTCACTAGTATTCAATTTCAGATCTAAACAAAGATACTTTACAGATATTGATTAGTAATTCGTTCTAAGCTAGTAACTGAGGTAAACCAGTGTTAACGATCAAAGCTAGTAATCCATTTATCTGTGTTGATACTTCCTTGGTATGGTCTATTTATCTTCTAACGATCTATTTGCCAATTTGTTAATTATCCAAGGTGTAAGAAAATTCTTTCTAAAATGGTAAAACGTCAACATTAATTCAAATTATTCAGTAATCACGATCTAAGCTATATTATTTCATCACGTTTCTATTAAAATCTGCCGATATTATTATATGTCAACGATCTAAACCAGTAATATTTAATTACTTGTATACCATTATGGGTTAATACTTTTCCATTATTTTGAACGATCTAAGCCGATATGATATCCATTTGAAAAAAAAACGTTCGAAGCTGATATTATTTCATTGATTCTTGACAATCTGAGCCGATAACAATCCGTTAGTTATAAACGATCTAAGCTAATAATATTTGCCGAATTAATCACTTGCCATTAATAAATATCGATCTAAATGTATATTTACATAGCTATTCATTGGCATAATCAAAACAAATTAACTGATGTGTCCGGAGCCGATCTAAGATATTATTTGATCCGGTGATAACCATATTAAACTGTATATATTCGGAACGGAAAATTCACTGATAATGTAATGCCATAATATCGATCTAAGCAATTATATCAACGTTTCAAACGTGCTAATATTAATCAACGTTTCAAACGTGCTAAAAAATAATCGATCTAAGCCAATCCCAACTGAATTATGTCCGAAATATTTCACAGGCATTTAATAAAATAATCGGCATTTCGATCAAAGCAAATTTAGAAAATTTCACAATTAATTCAATAAAAAAAATCGGCATATTTTGGCATATTTTCTGGCATTGACTCGCGTATGAAAACATGAAAAATCACACAGAATGGAATTAATTACGCGAGAATTAGATTAAGCCACTTGATAAAAGCAATAAAATTTGATAAAAGTAAATAAATAATTATCAGAGGTGAGAAACGCTCCCGACGACAAAGGCCAGCCGGATAACCGTCTCACACGCTCTGCTTACCATGATAGACTTGTAGTAGGATACGTACCAAATACAAATAATAACACCAGTGATAACGTGGGATAATCAATGTATTGAACACGAGAGAGAAAACAGTACACGTATAAATACACGAGCAAGTGAGAAGTACAAGTGTCACGTATCAGACGGAGATGCGGACGGGTTCGAGTAGTTCAACGAAGTGAGAGCGAGCAAGACAGCTGCGCCGCTCTCTCACCACAACCAATAGGCGGTGCAGTGTTGCCACTAGTGCGGCTACGAATGTCGTATACAAAATACAGTTTAACAGTTTTCAGATAGAAGGGGGGAGGAGGAAGAATTGAAAATTCAAAAAAAAAGCAAATTCTTGTTCTGCAATCCACTTAATGCTCTCTTTAGCTCTACCTATTCATTTTTCAAGTTCATGCATCAATTCGAATGTGATTTTTCTAAATTGAAATAAAAAATTTTTAATGAGAGGAGAGTTGATCAAAACTAGTTGGAGGGAAGAAAGGGTTGGTTACAAAAATTCTAAAAGAAAAAATTTTGAAAATTCTTTACACGAATTTTTTTGCTTACCTACTCGTTATTTTTTATTTTTTATTTTTGAAATAAAAAAACTATTTTTGCCTGAATTTTCTCCATATTTTTCCATTGTCTCTCTTTTATTAAGTAAAATTGATAAATTCTCCAATCCGTATTCATCAATCATCATAATAGTACGAAAAATAATATTTTTAAAAATTATTCCATATTCTGTCAATTTTGAAATTTTAAAATCCTAAAATTTTGGCAAATACCCACAACCACCGCAAAAATATTCAATTTTTTTAAAAAATTCGTTGAATTTAAACTGAATTTGTCTAATTGCGGAATAGGGTTGCAGCATTGAGCTCGAAAACCATGCACGGTTGATTCTAATATCGAACATTTCAACCCATAGATACCTATAATGAAATTAATAATACCTATTAGACGTGGGCGTTTTCACATTTGGAAAAATAATAATATCGGAAACACAAATAATAACGGTTGAATGAGTATTTTTTCAAGCATACCTTCGCCTACCTCTATCTGCGTGTTAATACGTTTAGATACATAAACCTACGTTAATTATTTATTCGGCTGAAAATCATCCTATTTTACTTGACTGATCCGCGAACAAATGTCGAATTCGAATAAAACTGAATACTTCATTTGAAAAAGGGTTTGAAAAAAAAAAAGAAGAAAAACAGATCACAGTAGATATTTAACATGCAAAAATAAGTGAAAAAAAGTTCGCACAACCTACGGATTTGACGAAAATGTCACAGCCTTCGGTTATACGCCACATTGTTGGGTAAAAAGCCAATTGAAGCTATGTGAATTGTCCTTTCGAACCATGATAGATGTACAAATTGAATATATTCGTGGACATCGCATCGTAAGCTCGACATTTCGCCTACATCAAGTAACCCAGAAAGGGTAGAAATCAAAGCTTTGATGTGATTGATAGAAAGAGACAAAGGAGGCGAGGAGGGAAAAAAACTGGGAATTATTTATGAAGATGGGTGTTTTGTACGTTAGATGTACCATTAATACAGTTCACGTACGTAGCTGTCTAATTAACGTCAAATGTACCTGCAGGCATGTGATATTAATAATCGAAACTATTGTTAATGACATAGACAATATCTATTAATTAGACTGTATTTCATTAATTTTCACGCCATCTTCTCCATAAATGAACATTCGTGACAAGTTGATAAAATTGTTTCGAACTAATTTCAAATATTCTCCGCTCCGCATTCGTATAAATATACCTACGAATACGCAGAATGGAAAACATTAATTAACCTATTGTATTCGCCGGTGTAATTTTACTTATTTAACATTTGTAAAATTTCGTGTAATTTCGTATATCTATATCTCTGGTGTAAGAATGTCTTCAAGGGAATTCGCAGGTACTTATCTTCGGTGAGATTCTCAATGATTAGCCGGTGGTGGGAGAAAGGAGAGAGAGTCTGCAACGAATATTTATGAAAATTTTGAAAATCGATTTAAAAAAAAAAAAAAAAAACCTAGAAAAAAATTTATTCTGGCTAACTGACTGAATTTTTTCAGGATGGAGTGGATGGCAAAAATTTTCCAATCGAACTCAATTCTATGGGAATTGACCTCCTTTCCCCGTTCCAATCTCATTAAACTTCAATGCTCATTTCAAATTTTCTATTTTTTCAAACCTATTACTATAAAAAAATTTCATCGTAGTTGAACCCCCTAGGAAATTATTCATTTGTTCTGAGCAAAAAAATACGGAAAATTTCAACTAAAAAAAATCACGTATAAATAAAGTTTTTTATGCAAAAAGGCAGATGAATTTGACTTCAGCGAAGTGAGGGTGATAATTTTTTTTAAATCTCGAATTTAGAGTGCAAAAAAACGATTTTTCAGTTAATTTGAAAAAATCAGCCTTTTCTTCATTAACTAAAGTCAGGCGCAGAAAGGCCTAAACTTTTAAAAAAATTGATTTTGAAGCATCGCAAATATGGTAGATGAAAAAAAAAATCACGTTCGTAAGAATTCTTTAACTGCACAACAATGCTCATCATAGCGAGGCCAACGTTTTTAATTTTTTTAAATTTTATAATAGGTACCAAACCATATAAATTTTCCAGAATTTTTTCATCCATTGTCAGAGAGAGAAGATTGCGAAGAGATTTTGATTTGGGAATGGCATTTCAGTTTTTTTTAACGAGTTATAGGATTTTTTGTTATGGATGTGATTTTTTTCAATGACCAAGAAGAACGTCGGCCAGACGAGCGTAGGAACTTTAACAACTGAAAAATCATTTCCAAGCCAGAATCGTGGATTCTCGACACTAAAAGGTTGACCCAGACAAAAAGTTTTTGAACGACAAAAAAATTATTTGAAACAAATTTTAAAAATTCATAACATTTAAACGACCATGGAAGGCAATGAACGACAAACTTTTCAGGTCAATTAGGGACATCGAAGCGGTAAAATTAAATTTTAAAAATAACGAGGTAGGCATGTATTCGTTTTTTTTTTTAGGAAAATTTCTTCAATTTGTCATCTGAAAATTTTGGTACCAATCATCAATTTTTTCTGATTTTCCTCAATTTTATTTCAACTTGAAATGAAATTTTTAAAAAAATAATCACCATTTTCAGAAAATTTTCTACTCAAATCTAATTTTTTTGTTTCAAAAATTAATTTTGCTGTTAACGGGAGGCAAGCCAGTGAAGCCACCCCCTCTGCAAGATGAAATTCTGCGGAAGAACATTTTCAATTTGTCATCTGGCACGAAAGGTAACACTTTTGAACAGAAAAAACAAAAAAATTCACTCATTCGAAAGAGCTCAAAAAATATTACAAAAGACGTAAAACATTTTCTTTTTTTTTGATAAAAATATCGAATTTTTGGCACACAAAAGCCTCCCAAAAAATGTCATGGAGTTTTCAGATGTAAAAAAGAAATGTAGAAATGTTCGCCATGCTGAATCCCTTTTTTTATCATACAAAAAAATAATCGTCTCCTATTATTTTATTTTAGAGTTCTTTGAATTTTTACAGTTAGGCATGTTAATTGAATCAGATTTAGTTTGGTTTTAATGTTATTTAAATATGGGATCTGTTTTGGAGGGGGGAGGGAAGGGGTCACAGCTAGTTTTGGAAAGAATTAATTACTTTTTTTCTTTGTAAAAAAAATAAAAAATTACCTAAAATGCGATGCAGTTCAATTTTTCTAATTTGGGAAAATAATACGGATAAAAATAATTAATTTTTCCCTAAAAAATGATCATGTAGGTAATTTTGCTTTTTGATTTAAAAAAAAAAAACAAACACGAAAGTGCAAAAATTTTCAACTTTTGCAGTTTAGAAAAATATGTAGACAAATGGTTAATTATTTTATTTTATTTCAGCTTGTTAAATTGTGTGCACAATTCGTTAATTTTCCTGCAGAGAATGATTCTTGTTTTTTTTTTCCGCAAAAAAAATAGAAGGGTAGGTAAGTAAATATAATAGTTATATTTTTCCAATTTGGAAAAATATGAGTACAAAACGAGGTAAATTTTTCCTCCCTCATGGATAGAAGTGGCGAATTTTCTTTACCAAATTCTGAAAAATCCCTTTGGGGAGAGTTACCCTCTTCCCCCGCCATCGGTACGTCCCTGCTTATCTTTTTACCAAGTTAGATTCGAGTAAGTGTATGGGATAAAAATCGTAGGCACGAGGTATCTACGAGGAAAAGTTGGTAATAAATTCTTTAATCTATATACTGCGTGTACTCGTAATACCAAAAGGGAAATGAATTATAATTATAATGATGTAGTTTATTTCGCAGACGAAATGTTAATGGTTGTTATAATGGAGGCCAAATATATGTTAGTTGTATGAAAATATAAAGATGACCACGCCTAAACACCTACCTTCGTCGTATACGCGAGTAAAAGGAGGAAATATTCAACCTAACTTTTTTCCACTCCGAAATCAGCCACCTTCACGTACGTAACCCAAACAAAGCCAAAAATGAATCCTTGGAACGTGAAAGACCAACAAATACGGCGAAAATTTCTCATTTGGATAAAAAAAAATTGTCTCACGTCTGTTGGGATATAATATTCGTAGAATCGCGTACATAAAATTTATACACGAATCAAACACGGCGTAAAAATCCCCAAAGGTCGTGAACTCGAAGCTAGCGTCATTCTCTCGTATGTCATCTGGTTTTAATTTATCGCTTCGTGTTAGTAGATTAAAAAAAAAGGGAAAAAAAGCCAACGCGTAAATCGATACGATATAAAAACCGAATAAATAAGTACGTAAAATCACTTACCTAATTGTACGTAAATGAAAACCGCCACGAAATAGTGCAGATATCTCAACGATGTGTTCATCTTGATGGTGTAGGACTGGAATAATGAAATGGCGACCTTGACTCCAGTTCTTATACTATTTTAAATATTGAGAGCCTTGCGGATTACCATGAATACAGTTCCATCTCCAAGTGTTGATGTTTTGCCACTAACCATTTGCATTCTTGTCGACCAACGACGATTATACCAAGATCCGAAACACTTTCGCTACCTTCTTTTACCATCGATGATTGCCGAACGGTGATGGCATTTAGGTAATGTGATAATTTTAATGTGTGTTTGGGTGATTACGTAGCATCTTAGGTGATTACCTGTGAGGAGAACTTTTGAAAAGAGAGAAGAGCGTGTGTTTTTTTCAATTCGAGGGGTTTGGAAAGGGTTTTTGGAGTAAGTCCAAACGGAGTGAAAGTGAATGGGTGCATGAGGAATCGATGTGTTTGCGTGATCGATAGATTGTGTGGTGGAATTTTAGGGCTAAATAAAGGGTTCATGTAATTCATGCGCTGATTTTACCATATTCAAGAGATTTGTGGAAATTGGGGTGTCTAACGATTAAGCTAAGTTAACCTAGTCATGCAAAGGTATGCTTTTTGACTCAAAGGTCAAGCATTTTTTTCTGATATTTTGACGTTCAAAAATGAAAATATTATTTTTGCTTTTTTAACACGATTTTTCTTCAAAAATGCTCCAAAATATCTGTGTTCTGGAAAAAACGAACGAACGAACGAACGAACGAACGAATTTTTATTGGTAATTTCATTTTACAGTATATGGCCCAATTACAATACCCTCCTCAGTGCGCTTTAAGCGCGAGCGAGGTGGGGCTTCCTTAAGACTAATGGTAACAAAAACAAAATATTCGGACAAAACATTACAAACAAAAGTTGTGTTGCTTTTTGTTTTGTTTGACGTTTTTTCGTAAAAATTTTAATTTTAAAGCTCATTGTTAATTTTTGAGTTACGTATATTTGTTTGAAGTTGTTCATATTGGAGGGAGGAGGGGTCATGAAAAATTCAAAAAAAATTCATGCAAAATAATCAGGGTTCATCAAGCTTTTTGCTCGACAAAAATTTTGTTAGGCACCCTGGATTTTTTTTCAAAATGATAGAAAAAAGAAAGCTCATAATGCATTATTTTAATTTTAAAATCTTTTTGTCAAAATATCAATAAAATAATACCTAATTTATAACTAAGGCTACGTTCACATAACATTAAAATAAGAAATAAGAAATAAGAAATAAGAAATAAGGACGTGAGAAATATTTGGCTATGTTTTGATGCAGTTAATTCTGATATCTGATTGGAGGTAATTGTAAGTCAATTGAAAGTAAAATTTTTCATTTCTTAAGGGCATAGTTCCCATAATTTTTTGCCTGCTCTGCGCCTGCCGATTTACATTGGTCTTATGGGAGTTCATTAAATATTAGTTTACGCATAATGAGAGGAATGAAATTGGTTCAAATTTGTAAATCTACAATTGTCAAGATGATATCTGAAAACGTACGCATGGTTTTCTCGTTATGTAGAATATTTTACGAAAAAATTGAATTTGAAAAATCTTGGATTTTTCACGCAAAAATCCAAGATTTTTCAAATTCAATTTTTTCGTAAAATATTCTACATAACGAGAAAACCATGCGTACGTTTTCAGATATCATCTTGACAATTGTAGATTTACAAATTTGAACCAATTTCATTCCTCTCATTATGCGTGAACTAATATTTAATGAACTCCCATAAGACCAATGTAAATCGGCAGGCGCAGAGCAGGCAAAAAATTATGGGAACTATGCCCTTAATTCTTATTTCTTATTTCTTATTTACGAAGTTTGTGAATAGACCCTAAGAAATAAAATAAAATCATTTTACCTGATTTTCTGACTCCATGATCGTTTTTTGAAATACCAATCAGATTACTTATTGCAATTTCAGATTGGACAGTTTTTCTCTCTTTCTCTCCAAGTGATCCTTTTTAAAACGTAATATTGAAAGGTAGCAAGAATCGAAATATGTGACTCTGCCGTAAAGAAGGGACCTGGTGTAAAAAAAATCGATGTCTCATTTTTCACGTTTTTTATCCTAATGACACCAAATCTGGACCAAACACTAAAAAAATAAAAACATCAATTTTTTTACTCAAGGTTCTTTCTTTACGGCAGGGTCACATATGTAGATACGAGGCAACGAACGAAAACCAAAACATTTTAAATTGAGGTGGATTTTTTTGAATTTTGTACCTATACAAAGTTCACTTAATTTTCCATTTTTTTTTTTTTGCTTTGAAACAAAAGTTTCTCGAAAACTGTTATAAATTTTAAAGTAATCGACTCAGACTGAAATTTTTGTCTCTATCGGAAGAGAGGGTGCAAAAAAAAATTAAAATTTTGATTGAAGATTTTATTACTAAAAAATTTCACATCAATTTATTTTTTGAAAAAAAATCGATAAAAAGGATGCGAGATTTTTTTGTTATGCTTACTTACTTGAGTCCCAAATGTTCTCGTTTCCTGGATTTAAATCAGCTGCATTTTTTCTACTATTGGAGAGGGGAGAGGAAACGATTTTCCGGTGAAAATTGAAACAAATTTAATTAAAATTTTGATGGGAAACTACTGAAGATTTTGACATTGATTTTTTGGAACAATTTCTTCTTTGGAAAATACGTGGGATTTTTTTCTTTACTTGAAACAAGAATTTTTCTATTTACTTGGCTTAAAATCTCTCTAGGTAAGTAGTAAGTACATCTTCAATTTTTCTACTATTGTGATAGGAGTTTCCTGGTTGAAAATTAATGCAATTCAAGCGAATACAAATCTTGATGTGAAATTTCTGCAGACCCTATTTGATTGAAAAATATTGCATTGAAATATTTTTTTTAATGATTTTTTTCTGATGAAAGTGAAAGATTAAATTCCGAATTTTTTCATTTTTTTCTAAAAACAGCAATTTTTCTAAAAAAAAAAACTGTCACTTTGGAAAATTTTCTGATTGAAACTCAATCTTTTAGGCTCTGAGAATTCTTGTATCGAAGTATTCGATGTAGGTGTTTTTCGAGTTCTTCGTTGGGAGCGGAGGTTTGTTTCTGAATTTTTATTTTTATGTATTCGAAAAAAATCATACCAAACAAATTTTCATTTTGTACGACCATTTGAAAAAAATAGATCCTTAAAAAAACGTTTTTTGAAATTTCAATAAAACAGAATTTTTTCTTTTGAATAAATGTGATGCACCTGTCACTTTTTCCGTTTATTTTTTTGAAAATTTGAAATAGATTACATTTTGAAAATCTAGTAAACACTTTTATACTTCCTCCTTCAACCCCTTCCATCATCATACCCTTGAAAGAAAGGTCAAAAGCGACGAAAACGTATTAGCCCAAAATGTTTTTACGAGATTTAAATTACCGTTATTTTTCTCTCTCTAAATATACCGATTCAAACAAGATATAAATCTACGTTCGGAGAGGAATATCGAAACTGAAAATTTCTATTTATAGGGATATAAGAGTAATCGAAAGGTACAGCGTACAAATCGAAGTCGAATTTTTCCTCATTTCAAATACAAGTACGAATGCTGCCAAAAAAGAAACACAAAAAACAGGCATCTAGAAACGATTACGTTTGGAATAAAAACGAGTCGAAAGAATTCTGCGAATATTAAAAGAATGTTTGCTCGTTTTTGATATTCAAATTATAGAAAATTTTACTCCGGTTCGGGCAAATTTCAAATACTTAAAATACTCATCTGACGACGTTCCAAAATACGCGTATTAATAATCTCTCGAACAGAATCGTTTTCGAATACCTGTTGAAAATTGTACTCGACTCTGTATAGATATTTTAATCTCTTCGACGTTGGCTTTTTTGACCCTGAAGGGTGGAAGTGAAAATTTCCAATTTTAGAGTTCGAAAAATTGAAATTTTACGTTCGATCGGTAAAATTCCACAGTGAATAATAACAGTTCAAATGTTTTATTAAGAAAATGAAACATTACCAGAAAGTAACGAACTACCTTAGCACTTAACCTAGGGTAAATTCTAACAGCATATTAAGCTCATTTACTCCCGTAATAAGTTTAATAATAAATAACAAACTCTGCATCGGCATGCCTAAAATAAACATAAACGTAACATATAAACGACGTGTAAAGTTCTATACACATATTGAATAAATAAATAAGAACTTTATAGAGAGAGAAGACCATTTTTTGTATGTAAATTTTTCCATTTCGAAAAAAATCATCGTAATAGATCGTTACGTACGTATAATCGAAACCATGCACGAGCGCAAATTCTATTTAAGCGATTTTGGAATGAAACATTATTTTCACTAACTGATTTATTTTTCGAGAGTAAAAAAAAAATGGTCTACATATAATATATTTTTTTATATATTTTTTATATAACATTAATGGAAGATACTGTATTCTCTAGGGGGAAAAGATAGTAGAAGAAGAAAAATACACACATAAACATAAACACACTGAAAAAGGCATACATTAAGGAGCACGATATAGGCAACCGGAGAGCCGAATTACAACTAATTCGTCGATTTCTGCGTTCTCTCCGGCCTTGCTCATCCTGTATAAATGTATGGATATAATATGTACTCGAAGATGAGCAAAATTTTAAGCTATCTGCTCTAAGGCTGCTTTAATAATGTTAACATAACTTTAACGGTATTAATCTACATACAGCAGTCGAAATTTCCACTCGAATATTCGCCCACAAAGCAAAATGCTATGTAGTAACTACCGTTCATTTATGCCCACTCACATACGATTCCTTTTCTTTATGTTAAATAAGAGTCGTTGCCATGCCGGCTCTTTTTAATCGTGGAATTTGCACTTCAAGTAATTCGGGCTTGCTCTATTGGTTAATGCGAAAGCGTAATTAGGGTTCATGGTGAAGCCTATACAGAGAAATGTTATTAATTGTCGTTAAGTTCACATCAAATTACCCCGTTCGCTTTTCCTCGAACAAAAAAGCCCCCTCGGGGTAATTTTTAATTTCGCTTACAAATACATCGTTACTTATTTAAAATTTTACAAAAATATCACAAAAGCATCATTCGGTACTAAATTTTTTTTTCTGAATACACACGGACTCTATACGCTTTCTCATTTTTTTTTTCTTTCAATCGTGTTCGTAAAAAAAACCTTTACACCCGAATTTTTTTCGTTTTTCGGACGAATTTAATAATCACATTTTGGAGGTGATGGCGTTGAAATGATGAAAACAAAAAATAGTAATAATAATAGTGGGAAATGCAACGTGTTTAGTTCTACTATAGCATTACCGATTTTGAATTTTTAATATTCGAATTATAAGGTGAGCGTTTGGTATGGTGGTTTTTTTTTCGTAAAGGGTTCCGAACTTATCAACCCTTTATGGACTCTCCTCATTTAGGTGGTTTTTTTTTTAAAAAAAAAAAATCTAACAGGGTTACGTATTTACATACAATTAAAACGTTTAATTCGTGGAATTGTTTTTTTTTCTTTTTTTAAAAATTAATTCTAAAATGGGAGTTTCTTACGTATTTTTTTTTTTTTTTTTAGACTTAATTTATAGGTACTTATTGTAACATAATTCAACATTGGAGTAACAAAAGATCAACAATTAACCGTCGTGGTACGAGCCTACCTACGAAAAAAACGTTTACGATTTGCAATGCTGAGAATGACCCCGGTTATGGTGCCAGGAGTTGTGGATGTAAAGTTTTTCAATCTGGTGGGGTTTATTCCTTCGAAATGAGGATAAAATTTGGTAATTGGGTTGTTTACTGGATCTTGGTAGAAGAATTTGTGGCATAGCGAAGGTGATAATTTTCTGTGTGGGAAGTAAGGGATGAAGAGGTGAGATGGATATGAAATTTAAGTTTGCTTGACAGCTTGAGAATCATATCAAATTAAAGAGTTCTATAGTTTTTCAATGATGTCTCTGGATGAAAAATGCTTTTCCTGGATGAATTTCGTTGTAAAAATTGGTAAAATAATAGATTGGTTTTAGTAGTTTTTTTAAAAATTCACTTTATTGATGGATTTGGCTCACCTTTCATTTTACTAAATTGAATTAATAATGGTCGGAGAGAGGGGTTGAATTATTCTTCCAAAATTGAAAAAAAAAAATCGTAGAAAATCAGCTCAAGGTGAAGAAAAATCAGCAAAATGTATTGTAATTGTACTCTACTTCCTTTCTTTTCCTTCCCCCTCCACCCCCTCCACAATGCCAAATTCGATTTCCGGTCGATTGCAATATTTTATAAGAAATTAAAATTTTGGTAATTTTATAATTCTATTTCTATGAAGTCTCACTAAATTGAATTTTTTTAATAATATACATTGTTTCTCTATTTTCCCCTCTCCCTTTTCTCTGTCATCTGAAAAAATATTATAAATATGAAAATATCTTAATTGTTTTTTTATGTTCTTATCTTTTTTGACCATCTGCAAAGTAAATGTTCGAAATTGCTCGATTTTGTCTTCAAAATTACTCAATTTTGTCTTCAAAATTATTCAATTTTATTGAATACCTTTTTAATCATACGTACCGAATTCCAAATTTTTCAAAACAATCAAGTTTTTTTTTCATCAGATTCATCAGTTGGTTATCATTTTTGAACAGGCAAAAACTGAAAATTTTAAACCTAAAATCAATATTTTCGTATTATTTGATTCAGGTTACAATTTTCAAATTCTTCACTTCCAAACGTAATTTTCTCAAATTTTCAGTTTGAAATTTGAAGAACAATTTTTTCTAAAAAAATCAAAACACCTACAATTTTACAAATTTTTGGACTTCGATTTTTTTTAAAGAAATTATTTTTCCAAATTGTTTGAGCCTCCTTCCACCATTTTTTTAATTTTAATTTTTCCAATTTATTCTTCTTCTTTCGTCATCTGTACAATATACTTTTCTATTTTTAATTTTTCCTCGCCATACTCTTTCTAGAGTCTGTCCTGTTAATTTTCATATCCTCTTTTTTATCCCTTCACCCTATCCAGAACTTTTTCTCTGCTTCCTTTCGACGACAAAATCCACGCTATGCCACTTTTAATGATGATTTTTTTTTTCGTTTGAAAAATTCCCATTGCAACTTTTTCAAAGGTATTACTTCTTTTTTTGGATGACATCCTTGCTGACATTATAATTTTTAACATTGCTTTTTTTAATTTAACAAAAACGCGACGCCATATTAAATTACATAGTATACCAAATTATACTCGTAAATTACGTTACTAGAGAGATTAAAAACAAAAAAATAAAAAAAACAACGATTTCTCTACATCGCGAACAATTTAAAATTTTATTCTTCAGTCGTCTTTTTCAAACTCAAAGAAAAACAAGACAAGAAAAAAATTACAAGGGGGGGGGTGTAAATATTAAACGTATATTTCAACGTAACCGAAACAAAAAAAATAACAAGAAAAAAAACACCATTGGAATGTGTTATCAAAGTTATATCAAATTAACAAACGACGAACTCGAATAACGAAACGAAACAGAAAGGAAATTAAAAATTTACACGTTTTTAGAAACTTTTTTCGAATTATTGTTCTATGATGAGTTTTCGTTCGCTCTTCGTCGAGGATAATGACCGCGCTTAAAATAGTATCAACGTTCGAGTAATTAGTCGAGTTAAAGGTTCCCTGTCTTCTTTAAAGGTGTGCCAGGGGGTTCTCGAAAATCAGACCGAAATTTTTCTTTAAAAACTATAAAAACGAAAATAAAATTACAGTACATTCGATTTTTTATACACATAATTGACGATTATAACCACACAATATCGTATCGTATTTATTTTCGTGTACTATATGCATTATAGTATTATTCAAGATACGTTTACATTTTTATTATCAAATCGAATGGAAAGGGGGAGGATCATTTAAATTTGTTTTGTTTAAAATTCCGTATAATAATTTAACGTAATCGTAGGTATAACGTATAAATATAAATTAATATGTACGAATATTACATATATAATCACACATTCACACAGATACACATAAAGAGAGACAGAAAGAGATACGTATATAATATGTACACGTACATATAATAATATAGCAATGAGGAAGTGAAGAGGGGGGAGAAGGTACGTATAATATTAGATTATAAATCAATATACGTAAGAGAACCAACAACGTTTCGTTCTTTCGTAGTCTTTATATAAAATTTATCGTATCGAAAAGTTGGCCATGTTCGAAACTAAACTATGTCAAAGGCGATATATGAGAACAAAGTTATACACTGGGATGAGTAGGTACATCTTTGATATAGTTATAATTTTTAAAAGAAATTTAATCTTTGTAATTTTGCTCGAAGTTATGGTCATAATGGAGAAGTTTGTCGATAAAAAGCTTTTATACATAATCAGATGATCCAGGCTGCTGCGAGTTTCTTCTGTATCGTATAAAGCTCGAGCTATCATCAGCCAAAAACGTGAAAAAAATATATATTTTTTTTTTTTCAGCGAGGCTAAAATTTTATAACCGTTTAACGACTATTTATGGGTTAATTTTGACATCTAAAAGCACCCTGATTCAGAAGTATATATGAAAAATGGGGAAAAAATTTCCAGTTTTATGTTTTCTAATAATGAAGAAGGGTATAGGCATTCTCTTAAGTATGATTGATTTATTTGTTTATATATCTTTGCCGGATATGATTTTTTTCGATTTTATTTTTAATAATAATATCAACACATACGTAACAATAAAAAATAAAACACTATAGCAAACAGTTAAGGCACATCTCTACCTTGTATGAAGCTGTATTATTTACGGAACATACGGTAGCGGTAGTAGGAGTATAGTTATCGTTTGAGAAATAACGCGATGTACAAAATGAGGAATTTTAATTTTCATTTCATATAGTAACTGTAGAATAGTAGTTTTTTCAGTATTAATACATGACGAGGTAGGTATACTTATTCGGGTTTACATGTCTTTCTAATACCTATACAGTCTAACAAAAGGATAATAAAATTCGAGGAGAGAAAAGTAAACTAAAAATTTTCCGTAATTGACACTTTTTTTTTTGTTGAATTTACGTTTACGTAGTTACTCGATGGTGGCGAACTGCTGTTAGTATACATATATATACGAAATAATAAAAAATAATAGTAACGCAATGACGTGCAAAGGACGTGCAAAAGATACAACTATTTGCACTGCGGTCTCGTTTCCTTCCTTTTCTTTCTGTGTTTTTGTTGCGATGCACGTCGCGAAAACGAAAGAAAACGAAGGAGGTTGGTTTTTTCTCGTTTTTATTTTCTAAAATGGCGCTGGCGGGTACACAGCCGAATGCTAAAATAGCTGGATCCAGGGATGTAACGAAAGGAGTGGAAGCAATACGTGGTTTGGTTTATTTTGTAAAGATTCGTTGAGAGGCAAATTTTGTGCTAATGTGGTTAAAATTTTGAAACTTTGAGATTGAATTTTTTTCGTGTGTTTTGTATTATTATTTTTTTTGAACAGTATTCAAAAAAAATTGATAACGTGGAAGGTGGACAGTTTTTTATGAAATTCAAATTTGTTCATCTTTCTAAATTTTCAGTTTTTAATATAAATTTTTGAGAGTAAACAATATGAATTTTGATGAAAATTTCAATTGATTCAAACAATGCGGTGTAAATATTGATGGGAGGTGTAGGTATTTGTGTTCAAATTTTTTTCTAGATTCAAAATGCAGACTTTTTGATATCCTTCCCTACATGAATGGACAAATTTTTACCATCTTCAGCCGTATTACATCCCTGATTGAATTTTTTATCCTTGAACGTCGCTGCGCGGATTGCGGCACACATTAAAAGATAGATTTTCTCGTTTTTTTGTTTTCGTAAAAAAAAGAAATTATTACACGTATGAGTATAATACTAAATGGATGGAATTATGGCGTTGCCTATTATAAATTATACAATTACACATAGACACCTAAAAATTTTATAGTATTTTTAAAATATAAAAACATATACGATAATGTCTAGAATTTAAAATGGAGGCTGAATCATTGAAGACACAATTCATCAAGTTATATGTAAACTTATTTATGATAAATAAATTTGTTTCAACTTCCAAGTTACATTGGAGAACTACTCTTGTCGAACACTTCACGGTTATTACTACTGTGGCGGTAATTAATTTCACTATGTAATTTATATATAGCGTTTTTTTGTTGTTGTAGTTGATGTTGATTTTCTTGGCTACTTTTCTGCAATTAAGAGTTGAGAAAGAGATGACAGTGTTAAATACGCTCAAATAGGATGATAGAACCGCTGTGGCGTCGATATGAGGGGGTAAAAAATTGATGGTTAGATGAGTAGGTATTAATAATAAGTATGCCTTTCGACCCATCCTCCAGGATGTGTTCGTAACCACCATCGACGACCCTCATCATAAATGAAGATAACAATGGCAAAAGGTACAGCTGGCAGCCACCATTCGGCTCTAACTGGGTATGTCTTTAAGACTTCAGTCATTCCAGGGCAATACGAGACAAAACAGGCAGCCAGGGTTTCAAAAACCATACCAAAGTTGAGTATCCAATTATCCATACCTTGATGAACAATGGAATTGTATCGAGTTTTGCAGATAATTAAGTCTGCCCATTGGACTACAACAATGGCAATGAAGAAGGCTGTGTGGCAGGTGTATTCAAGGATCTTACGATTACCATAAGTCCACTCTTGGCCATAGCTGTCACGCAAGTCATTGATGGCTTTGGAATCCCAAGCTTTCCTGATGCCAAATAAGTCCCAAGGCCTCCAGCCACTTTGAGCCATTATAACAAAATATGAAAAGAATCCGGCTACGGCTTCAATGACACCAATTTGACCATAGGCAACAAATATGAGCTTACCAGTTACCAATTTGTCTTCTCTGGGGTTTCGGGGATGACGTCGCATAATATCTGATTCAGCTTTTTCATAGGCCAGTGAAATAGCTGGCCACATGTCAGTTCCCAAATCAATACACAGAACTGCTACAACACCCAGGGGTAATGGGATACCACTAATTATGAATAAAAGAAATGGTGTGATTTCGGGTACATTTGAGGCTAAAGTATAAGCAATGGATTTTTTCAGGTTGTCAAAAATTAGTCGTCCTTCTTCAACCCCAGTGATAATTGACGCAAAATTATCATCAAGAAGGATCATGTCAGCGGTCTGTTTGGATACGTCTGATCCAGTGATACCCATAGCAATACCGATATCAGCCTTCTTCAAGGCAGGTGAATCATTAACCCCATCTCCAGTTACAGCCACAATGGCACCCAGTTTCTGACACCCTTCAACAATGTGTAGTTTTTGGGTTGGCGATGTTCTAGCGAATACAATTTCCTTATTTTTACGCAACACTTGTTCTAGCTCTTCGGAAGACATGTGTCTGAGTACAGATCCTTGAATAACAACAGTGGTAGACTCTCGAGGATCCAAGGAACTAACTGGTACCATGCGACGTTTGGCAATATCCTCCAAAGTCTCTGAGCCTTCGGAAATGATACCAACGGCTTTGGCTATGGCTTTAGCAGTAACTGGGTGGTCACCAGTTACCATAATGACCCTGATACCAGCAGTTCGACATTTGGAAACGGCATCAGGAACACCAGGACGAGGTGGATCAATCATTGACATTAGGCCTAAGAAACGCAAACCAGTCAGAGGGAAATTTGGCGGATCAGTGGCGAACTCAAAACCAAGAGGGTATTCGTCAGTACTAAGGAACAGATCACAGAACCCAATGACACGTTCACCATAATTTCCCAACTGTTCAATGATTTCCTCGACATCATGGCGTAACTTATCTGTTAAGTCTACAACCCCATCTCCATACCTCATTCTGGTGCATCTCTCAAGGATTCTTTCAGGAGCTCCCTTCATCACAACAAGTTGCCCATTGGAAGGTAGCTCATGGACAGATACTTGGAATTTATCTGTGGAATTGAAAGGAATCTCTGCGACTTTCTTGTGCTGGTCTCTGAAAGCTTTGATGCTACCAACAGCTAACTCTGAGAATTTGAGGATGGCGGCTTCAGAAGCATCACCAATGACTTCTCGTTTCAAAGGCTGAACCTTCTCTTGACCAGATACAAATTCAGCCCTACTGCAAAGACACCCTGCTCTAACCAATGACTGGTACGCTTTTGTATTACGAATATCTTCAGTAATACCAGTTGGATCTTTAAAGTAATCCACTTCAACAACATCATGATTGAAGCTCAGATGTGTTACAGTCATTCGATTCTGGGTCAAAGTTCCTGTCTTATCCGAGCATATAGTTGAGGTGGAACCCAATGTCTCTACAGCTTCCAGATGCTTGACAACACAATTCTTTGAAGCCATCCGTTTGGCAGTCAATGATAAGCAGACAGTCACAGTGGCCAGTAGACCTTCTGGCACATTGGCTACAATGATACCAATTAAAAAGATAACAGCATCCAGCCACTCATAACCCAACAAGAAAGCCATGCAGAAGAACGACACACCGAGGAAGATGGCCCAAGCCGAAATTAAATGCATGAAGTGATGGATTTCTTTGGCAATTGGTGTATCATCCTGCTCCAGTCTAGATGTTAATCCAGCGATTCTACCCATTACTGTGTTATCCCCACATAATATTACAATACCTTTGGCGGTACCTTCAACAGCATTTGTTGAGAAGAAAGCCAAATTTGCTGCTTCCAAGCATGATGTGGCTTTTGATTGTTTGGCATCCCTAGGCTGAGGTTCTGATTCACCAGTTAGTGATGAATTATCAACCTTGAAACCATGACTCTCAATAACTCTTATATCTGCTGGAATCCGATCACCAAATTTCACATTAACCAGGTCTCCTTTAACTAATTCTGAGCTTAGGATGGTTTTTGTTTCACCATCCCTAACCACGCTTGCATATTGAGGAACCATTGTCTTAAACGAGTCCATAATTTTTGAACTCTTGGCTTCTTGTGTATATGAAAATATACCGGTAATTACACATACTAAAACTAATACAGTACCTAACCATAAATTATCTTCAGCTGCGTCTTCTGATGTTGTATACTCAATAATGTAAGCAGTATAGCAAAGCGCTGCTCCAATCCAAAGCAGAATTGAGAAGCCCTCAAACATGTGTTTTATCAGTGTAATCCACCAAGGTATACTTTTTGGAGGTGTTAAAGCATTGGGACCATCCCTCAATAAAATTCGTTTCGCATCAGCTGAGGTCAGTCCTTTCTCTGAGCTTGTCTCAAAACGTGCACATAACTCTTCAATGGTGATTTTATGATCATCGATGTCCATCTCCCGTTTAAGGTTATCAACCTTTTCAACCTTTGGTTTACCCCCTTCTTCATCATGTTTGGCTGTTGAATTTGATGTCGGCATGGCTATAGATGTAGGTGAAGTCAACAAATTGTGGACTTTGGTGAGTTTTCCAAAATGGGATGTACGGTTAAATACACAGCTGATTTAATCGCACTCAGGAAGAGAGATAGAGCGAAAACAGAGATCTTTTGTATATTGGTTAAAATCGAACTTTCATAAACATCAAATGTTCGCTATCCATAATTGAATTATTTGTACGCGACGATACGAGCATAAGCGTTTGACGCAATAAACACGACGTGACACAATGGGGCGGTTTTCCCATCGTACACAATTTATTAACGGAAACGGCAGCGGCGACGACGAATTATATCACAGACAAAATGAAAAACTTTCGGTACAAAATTTTCACTAATTCGGTTATAAAATCCGTAATGAGTAATTCACCAATACGTATAGGAGTACGTCACCTAATGCGTGAAGGTATTTGGCAGTTGGCGTCAGGTATTTCGCCTTGTTGAATGCATTCAGCAAAGTATTCATCGTCTTCCAATTTTTTCTAGCATTGCACAAAACTGCAAACAGAGAGTACAAGTTGTTAGTGGAATTGTTTGTTGGTAAGATTTGAGAGTAATATGTATACAAAGCGAGAGCATGGGTCTTAAAAATTGGAGATGAATTAGAAAATTAAATTCTAGACTCCAGAAGTGTTTGAAGAATATCCTACCAAATGGAAAATTTTTGACTTTTGTGACCACCAAATTTAAATTAGTAAGAGAACACTCGTAGAATAATAAATTTATCATCACCATTCCTTCACCCACAATTAATGTGCTATAAATTTTTTAAAAATTTGTTTCGCTTTCAAAATTGAGAAAAATTCAACGACAGACTATCTGATACCTGACAAGATTCCTGAAATTTCGCTCGAAGCGATTACGTCACCAACACTACTATCAAATTCTCAAAAACGTCGTCTCCGATTTATCAGCCTCCGGTTGATGAGCACAAAAATAATTTTATAAAATTCATCGAGCTATGACATTCCGTCGTTCGTTCGCCGGTTATCACGTCACAGTCGGACGAAACGAGGCGAAAATCTTGACAAACTTATATCATTAAAAAGTCTAAAGTATCGTTTTCTCTTTTCACGCAAATATCAATTTTTCGCCACCTTAGAACGGGGGCTGGGGCAGGGAGCCGAAAAGAGGGTTGCCAGCGCCACGACAGTCTCCCTCTTTTACATCCTTACCTGTTTTGTGGCTGAAAACACGGACTCGTTTTGGCAAACAGAGATGTTAAGCAGGAAAGATAAACTCACGGAAACGCTCTTTTCAAAAATGCAATTCCCCCAAACTTTTGACCTACATATTTTCGAATCAAGCGAGGGGTTTCCAAAATATGTAAATCTAATTGGCTGCAAGAATCGAAGGGTAATGTCGTTTTAGGCGATTGTATGAAAATTGAACTTTTTCATCGGGATGATGAAGGAGGGGCGGAGGTCAAAATAGGCAATTTCTTCCTACCTAGCTTTCTTTTATTCGTCTCATTCGCTGTTATAGAATTTTAAAGTAGGTGTTTTATGGGTATTTCAAATTGAAAGTTTTTTATATTTTATTCACCTTTCTGTTTTTGTATGTGGGTGAAATCAAATTACGTGGATGAATGTAATGGTCTAATGTTGAGGGGGAGACTGAAATATAAACAATTAAAAACTTTTCAAAAAAATCTTCGTATAAAATTTACTGCTGCCTGAAATGTCGAATTCGAAGACACAATAGAGCTATTTTCCATAAATATGGTAACATTTTTCGACAATGATTCAGCATCTCGAAAGTTGATTTCATTAATTTAACAAGTGGAAATTGATAAACAGCGTTTTTTTCCCGTCCACGAGTGAAATTTCATTTAGTATATTTTCCTTCAAAAATGATATCTTTCGTCAACAAAAAAACCGCATCATTAATATTTCAAAGAGCTCGAAAAAAATATTTTTCATCTTCGAGGCAAATTATCGAGAATAACTAATTATATTTTTTTTTAATTGGCTCCATTATAAGCGAATTAGCCGCAATACTCTTTATTTACGCGTAGAAATTTCTTCGCTGGCGCAGCTTTTAAGTACGATTTGAAAAGGAACGAAAAAAAGTCACGAGCCGAGCTCGACGTTTCGTGCTATTTACGTATAAATTAGAATGCGAAAAATGATCAACCTTGAATATTTTTACATAAAAAATTCGTACGATTTGAATGACTGTAATGCTACGAAAAATCAATTTTTTTCGCAGCCGAATTGTATTCTTTATTTCTGGAAATTCCCGCTCGAAGGTAGAAATTGTCAACCCTTCTCGCGAGCAGCCTTTTAGCAGCGATGAAATTTATCATGCTGTATGTCGTGTGTATGTGTACGAGACTCATGAATAATTAATCGGCCATTGCAAAACGTTGTTCATGTAGAAGCTCGCCTTAAAATTGACTCTTATCAAATAAATATACTCGTACGAACGTTATATACCTAGACCTACACATATCGTGCTATATTCGATGTAAACGACTCATGAAAGCGGGTAAACTAAGCCACGCGTATTAATAAGTAATTAGGCGTTTGCTCTTTTAAAATCGGATTTTCTATTGCGTTTATATAATTGAGACAGTCGAGACGGAAATTACCTGCGAGGGGGTCCCTCTCCGTGTTATTATCGGAGTCGAATTTACAATTGAAATTCGACTCGATTTTGGGGTTTTCAGACGTCGGATTTTTTTTCGTATTCTTGGCTCTCGAACCGAGAGCTTTGGAGCAGATATAATTTATTCTTTAGAAAATCACCGTATTCAAATCATATTATAATGGTAGCTGGTTACGAATATGTAAAAATAAAATTCTTTTCGTATCATCAAACGGAACACGAATTTGACGCGTGTATGGATGCTGGAAGCTTTGCTACGTGCTTTCGAAAATTCTACTTTACGTATAAAAAACGACGATGACGAGTTTGTCGTTCACGAGAGAGAGGTCGAAAAGGAGAACGTAAATGGTAGCTTTTTACTTAAATGTAATTTTCAAACGTGTAAAGGGTATCAAGGGTTCAAGTTGATCTTATCTATCAAATGTGATATGACTGGCGCTGGCTGAGTAACCTGGCCAAGATATTGCACTTTTTCGAATCAATTGCCACGACCTCTACATTGGTGGAAAGGTCTGAGGAAAATTTTTCCAACCTTTCAACGACCTACGTATGGTACAAACGTCAAAAAACCCCATGTTTAATTTACGAGGTGTCTTTGGCTTGTCGTATGTCGCTTTATATGAAAAGTAATGTTCTGATATGTTTATTGTATTCGACTAAAAATATACAATTAGCTAGGAATGGATTTTAGCTGGCGAAAGGTTAGTAAATTTTCCTTTTGCACATTTCGAAAAAGTTTTTTAATTAAATGCGAAAAATTACATACGATCTTATATGTAGAAAGCGAAATACACCGCAGCTGAATCGCTGGGGAGGTTACGAATCATTTTCGTAAGGCAGAGTCCTAGGTTCGGTTGTTTTTTCGGTATACTCGACAACCATAAATATTTCGTTTAATTTCACGAAATGTTTTCAACTGCCCTAAATCTAATCCGAAGATGGTTCTAGTCTCGTGACTGTATGTGACATTTTTTAAAAAATGTATAAATCATGTAACTTTCGCGCGTCTCTGCCTCCCCTGTGCAACCCGCCACGTCTATGATTCGCTGTAAACGAAAAGAGGTACACGTTTAGACCAATTCCACCAAGGATTTTAAGGCGGTAAGAAAGGATTAGGAGGAATGAAGGGAAGAGCAACGGTGCTGTAAGTTTCATGGGAATATGAGTTTGGTAGTTTTATGTCGATGGAGTGTTTCTCTTCCCTCTTCCTCTGGCCCTCCCGCCGGTGCCAAATTTTCGTCAATATTTTGCTACTTATTGTTAAAAGCAGGCTTTATTTCGGTGCGTTGAAAAAGTACTGTGCTGCGATTGAAAGTTTGGTACACGTAAAGTTGGTAAATTGCTAAGAAAGTTGGAGGTAATTGGATTACTATTCGGAATTTCGTCGAAATAAAGGTGGAAATTGTGGGAGGAAAAAAGTTTCCGAGGAAAAAACGAGATGGGAGGGAGGTGGGTGGGATGGAAGGATGGATGGTCCTAAATGAAATAACAATGTGTTTCTTTAGGATTAATTTCCAAATTATGTGGAAACATGGATACCTATATGAACGAATCAAACGTTGTAGCTAGAAACTTGGATATCTAGGTTGAATCTACTCTTGTTTGTTTGTGATTAAAAAAGATGAAGGATCTTGTTGAATTTCACGAATTTTAGATTAGACCGAAATGAACCGATTTCTAGGACAATCCCTCAAATCCAGATTAGTTTGGGACTTGATGTCCAAAGTAGCGTGGGACATTACGCTCAAAAAAATGGATATTTTTAGGAAATTTGGGGAAAAGGAAATTTTTTGAACAAATTTTCGGTTCGATCAAAAATTTTTATCATTTTATAGATGCTAATTTCGCTTAATACATGAGTCTGGAAATTGGAAAAATCTTTTCAAATGATCGGTACCCTACTGTAAAAATCATTTGTAAGCGATGAATCATTTTTGATTTTTTTTTTTTGGAAGGGGAGAATAGTTGAATAGTCAATCTGTTGCGACCTAAAACAGAATTAATTTTTAAATGAATTATTGTTCATAAATGAAAAATTTTCTAAAAAGTATTTTATCGATTTTCATCAAATTAATGTTTTTCTTTGTTACTGATTTGAAAAGTCATTCTTTAATAAATTGTTCACAGACGAAAAACTCTATAATCAATCGTATCGTTCACAAGACAATTTTTTGATAATCATTTTTTCTGAACTCAGGACCGTATTTGTAGCGAACCCATGTTTTTGAAATACTGGTAAGGGCCTTAAATCGCAATTTCACATTCAATTTCGAGAAAATATGCTACATTTAAATTAAATAACAAAAAGTATAATTCAAAAAATCGTATTATTCTGATGGGGAATATATTAATGGTAAAAGTGAATAATCAATTGCTGGTAGGTAAATGATCAAAAGACTATAATTCATAAATTATAGTTGAAAATATCCGCAATATTTTTGAAAATAACCTACCAAATGGTATGAAAAAAATACAAGTGAGATGAAGCAGACGATCTGAACTTCGAATTTCAAAAAATCTGAGGAGAAAATTGAAAATTTCTGATTAGTATGCACTTTTTTTAGTTACTTTTACTTGAAATAAAAAATACAAAATTAAAGTTTTCAAAATCATTTTTTTTTAATTTTCCAATACAAACTTACTCTTGATTATTGGCGGAAAAATCTCCCCTCGGTCACCTCCACTTTTGAAAATTGTCCAACGCTAACTGAAATTTTCCAGTAAATTAAAAATGAAATGCCATTACTCTCTTAAATTAAATCAGTCAGAATTGACTGATTTAAATCGGCAAAATTGGATCACTGTAGGAATCAGTGAAAAAAACTACTGATTTAATAATGAATATTCACTGATCGAATCAGTAATTTTTCACTGATTGGCAGTAAAATGTCACTGATCAACAGGAGAATCAGTAAAATTTGATACTTGATTTTTTTTCTATTTCATCAGTCAATTTTAGCAGTTTTGACTGATTTAAATTTAAAAAGTATGAAGGGGAAGGGGGAATTTCGTAAAAATAAGTGAGAATATTAAAATATCTTCAGAATTGTTGACATGGCGAATTTTGCATTTTTCGTGTCCCTCCTCCCGAATTTTTGCAGTTGATTTTTCGCAAATTTTGAACTTTAATTTTTTTTATACGTACAAAAATGGACAGTTTTTTGAAAAAAAAAAAACTATAATTTAGCTCTTTCACTGCCGAATTTCAGATTCGAGTTGAAAGGAAAATATTTACATTGTTTTTAAATGCTGTCTCAGGTACCTACTACCTACTACCTACTCATCAAAAGTAGAATGATACCTATGTACTTTTATACTTTCGAATTTTTCAAGGTCAGAAACATCGTTCAATTTCATTTATAATATTTTGTTTAAAATTTTTTTTGAAAAAATGGCACCCTTGATTTTCATTATTTTTCCCAGCCCATCATTCAAAGGTCTTGTGAAAGTCAACCGAAATCAAGCGCTTGAAATTTGACTTTTCCAAATCCTGAAAATAATCCACGATCTAGCTACGATTCTACGTCAAATTTAAAATGAAATCTACTTGTCTCAGCCAAAAATGAACTTGGATGGTAGCTCTAGTTTGCAGAATGTAAAATTTATTCTCTTGTTCAGTAAACTTATAAAAAAATTTTTTTAAAAAAAAGTAATGGTCTATTGTACCATTTTTGAAACACATTGACCTGATCAATCGTGAGAATGAATTTTTCAAAATCGACGGATTGTTTTTGAATGAACCTTTTGTGAATAATGAGTAATTAGATGTTTCTTAGTAGATTCTTGGGGGGGGGGATCATTTTTTTTAGTAATAGAATTTGAAATTGTTATAAAATATACACAATATGACTGATTTTGAAAGAAATTTTCATCAATGAATCCTGTAAAAATAACTTTGTTGATAACACACGGTTTGTCCATTTATTCCAGATTAGATGAAAATTCTGCAGAAAACAAAAACAATTATTTTCTTGAGTATCGTCATCATTATCCTTTCTTTCAAGATCAATTCAATGAAAAATCTCTTTCATTAATGAATCGTTCATGAACAAATTTACCTATTTAAATTTGAAACTACTGATTGGCTGCATATATTTCTAATTATAAGGGATATTTTTTTCGATTTTTTATTGGTATTTGATTATTTTAAAAAATAAAATTTTTGAATCGTTCGAGAGCAAATTATATTTTTTTGAACGATTCGTTCGAGAACAAAAATTTTTTCATAACATCGATTTCTATTTTTTTTTTCTCCTACACAATTCATTCAAAATTTTTTTTACGAATGAATCATTCACGAAAGGCTCTGTTCAATACGGTACTCTGATTAACGTTCATTAGTGGAATGAAAATTCCGCCATTTTTACGACCAGTGTTGCCTCTTCAAGCTAAAAATAAAATCACAAAGCATTTGATTACACTTTTCCCAATTTTTTCCTTCTCACAACTATCGTTCGAATTTAAAATTCAAGACATCTATGCACTATGTAGTTCCTTATACTTATTTTTAGAAACGAATTTTTCGCCGTTGACCTCAGCACCTTCGATATTCAAGCCAATAATTCGAAAGTAGCAAAGAGTGAGACGCTGGTCGAAAAAAATCATCCCATTCCCATGCATCGCTCGTGTTTCACTGCTTGAACCCCTCCTCCGTAATAAATAACCTCCTATCTCAGCCCAGCAAAACGTTCGAACCCGCATCATTCTCAAATCTCCGAAATGCCCCATTTTCCTCCAAAAAAACATCGCCGAAGCCAAACCTCCCCGTAAAAAACTATCAAAACCAGGAAGGAAGGGGTTAAAAAAAATGACAAATATCGATTCATTGTATTTTTCCATCTCGTAAAACCAGAGAAACCCATCATTTGGAAATTAATAGAATGGAAAATTCATTTTAAAAATAGAACCAGACGCCATTTTGGCTGTCGGCGAGAGCTTATAAGCTGCATACGAGTACGGCGCCGCATTCGGCCGCATCCAGTACAACCGAATCGAATAAAAATATTGTAATCCCGACTCGGTAACGTGAAAAAATTGCAATATTGATTTTCGATGTATCAAATTCCAACGATATCGATTCGTCGACGCGAGGTTGACTATGTCGAGGCTCGTGCGAGAGATTAATGTGCATACGTGGATATTTTTTTCGGATATGCGTGCAAATGCTCGTTTCACTACGATAATTTTCATTCAATATGACAAAATAACGTACGCTCGCGTATAATCAGCTGGGTGGTGAAATTTCGAGTAAATTTTTTGCTCGCGTTGTCGACCATACGACGACTCGATAATGTACGCGTCCGTGGATTCGAAACGGTGCCATAGATTAACGATGGAATACGATTTTATGCTTTAGTTTCTAATGTTACCGAAATTTGGCCACTTGCCCGGAGATATTTCTGAAATATTCGCCATTCCAGAGAAAACCGCATTAACGCAGACGTTTTGGTCTGGCTGGGTTGTTTAAATAGATCACCTGTTTAAGTTTCAACTCTCGTACATATGATTTTCATTGTGTAGTTTTTTTACTCTGTCTAGGTTCCCTTCGATGGTGAGATGATGAATGATTATCACGATGAGGATATTTCTCCAGTATGAGAGCTGGGTGCTTTGTGACGTGAAATATTCTCGAGGAAGGGGAGCAGAGTCGAGGTTAAAGTTAACATGGTTTTTGTTGGCTTATCGCGTAGCAAAGTGTATTTCTAAACTAAAGGTTACCATACTCGATGGTTTTAATTTTAAACCCAACCATGTGCGCAGAATCACGGTTGAAAAAATTCTTCGCTTTAGACTCGAGATATTAAACACAAGAAACGATAATTAAACTAATTGAGCTGTGTTTTATCCACGTACTTTACCC
Organism: Pseudococcus jackbeardsleyi; assembly: GCA_038380155.1. NCBI lineage: Eukaryota > Metazoa > Arthropoda > Insecta > Hemiptera > Pseudococcidae > Pseudococcus > Pseudococcus jackbeardsleyi. Next base: position 23,154,769 of record CM076239.1, on the reverse strand, counting down.
CAGCTCTCGTGTCATTTGATGAAAAAAAAAGAAATGCAGAGTATTGGGAGGTGGAAGGCGTCAGTAGGCGAGAAAGAGTACTTGACTTATTGTTAGAGATGATATAAGCACACCAGATGATCGTTTCGAGAGAGCGAGAGAGAAAAATTGGACGGAGAGGACTTGGCGTTGGCATTCATTTAACACGTGTTGGATTATCGATCCGATGCGATGAATATAAAAGATTCGACTACGGTTACGAATAAGTAAGAATGAAAAACCGCTCAAGAAATTGGTAGCTATTTCTTTCACCTTTTTTTATATTCGTCGTATTACGATGGTGATTAAAGCGATGTTTCACGGTGCTTGGAAAACGACGAGCCTCGAGGCTCGAATACTCTATATCTGCCCCTTCCCTCAGCCCTCAGCCCTGCGTTTAGTCGAAAATACACTGAGGCACGTTTAATGGAACATTCTACTCGAAAAACCTATACGAAGATTATCAATCCGGCGAAATGTTTTTCCCCGAATTTCAATCCAGCTCGCTGATACGGTATAGTCGAAAAATAATACCGAAATTGCACGTGTGCGGTGGAAAAGCGTCGAAAACTAGGCGTGTAAGAAAGTACACGGTACCAAAATATTGACGAAATTTTGATTAACTCGTGCACTCGAGCTAGCAGTGCGACCCGAACTACCTGTTGATGTCTGGAATACGTCGAACTCGCAGATGGGCATATGGACTGGGCACCCCGAGCTTAGAATTTCATCTTTTTGCCAACTGCCTACGAGTTTTACTGCTGAATCGAAACTTTCATTTCATTTCGCAGCTTTTCCATAGATAATTCTAATCTAGCCAGAAAGCTTATATGCTTACGTACCACTGAATAATTTCCTGCGTTATGACTTAATAGCATTAGTCATCGGCGAATTTCGAGTAACGCGTGAGTTGCGCATGCCCCCCTTTGTTTCTCTCGTTCTCGAGCCGGAGCTCGATAAATGATTTTATTTCGAAATTACCACGTCGAAACGCAGTCGTCGCAGCTTTCACGCGCGCGAATACATTTCGACGAGTGCACGAAAAATATCGGCGTTTTTGGGAGAAAACACTGACACCGTTTTAGCCGATTTTCCTTACAGAAAACTAGGTCAGCGACCTTTGGCAATAATCCAATAAAAAAGAAGGCGAAACGAATCGAAATTATTTACGAAATATGCTCGGATTTTTTTTTCTACCGTACGAATCACTATTCGATGGGTGTAATATGAAATGAAAATTCGAAGTGATGAGTGGAGGGAGGATTAATTTTTCATGTTTATACCCCGATTAGATTTTATAATATAGAAAAGAAATATTTTCAGTTATTGATATGCGAAAAGGAATACTGTTTTGGAGGAATATTATTTTTAACATGGAAAAAGTTTTTATCTTTCCTTTTGACGAGAACTTATTGAAGGTGGAAAGAGGATCGTGTAATTTAACATTTAAAATTAGGTACGGACTTCTGTAGTATATTTTCAATCAAATTGAAATGGAAAAGCTAAAAAAAACATAGATTAAATATACCTTCGTTCATGTCTAAGGTTTGTTGCCTGATTTTTATCAGATTTAATGCAAATATTTATTTGCTATTTTTAGAGTCATTTTCAAAGGTCGTGTTCTTTTTCTCTTTTCAAGTCTTGAATATCCTTATATAAATAGGTAGAGGTAAATTTGCTGGAAAAAATTTATTATTTTATGAAAAATTATGAAAATATTTAAAAAATTTTAAAATTGCAGCTGCCCTTTTCGAAATGGTTAATTTTTAGTGTAGAAGTAACTTTTGTGGTTTTTCTCAACTGTAGTAATGAAGTCTGGAGTCTGGATGGTATCAAAATATGGATCCAGTTAAAGAAAGTGAAAAAATATCAAGATTTTAAAATTTTTTATCCACGAAGTACGTACAAGTTCCTATCTCTCTAACCAGAGAAAATTTTGTCAAACAATTAATTGATTTCTCAGCTGCGATGAGAAATAGGAATGCTTCAAGTTAACACTCTAAAATTTGGAAAAATCATTGAAAACAGAAAGATATCTAATTTTCTTTCAAAGAAAAATGATTTTGAAAAAACTTTTGGAATTTGCTTGGTTCATCATGTTACGAAGTAACCGAATTTTGGCCCCTGTGAAAATTGGTGTTTTTTTAGTCGCTTGATGCTGAAAGAGTGCACTGAGAAATTGTTATGAAGCAAGAAAAAAATTCCTGACCTCCCTTCTTATTTCTCATTTAAGGAAGTCGACATTTTTTCAACCTAATTTTTCATTAAAAGAGGTCACATAATTTTTTTTTTCAAATTTGACGTTTTATGGGTTTTAATTTTTTTGGAGGAGAGGGAAATTTTGGACATTGTTTAAAAGTTTCTCTAGTAGCTAAGAATCAATGGAACAAGATAGTGGATAAATTGAATGAATGATTTTCTCCGAAAATCAGTCTAATTTATTGTTTATTTTAATGTTTTTTTGTTTTTTTTTTTTACTGTAAGTAGGTACTAAACAAAATGTTTTCAAATCGAGAAAATCTGCCAGGCATTTCAAAATTTTCAGCTACTTTATCGAATTCTAACAATTAACTTACATTTGAAAAAATATTGAATGGAAAATTTATTTCAACTAAATTTTATTAACCTTTCTAAAATATTTTCCATCATTTTATGACCGAGTTCTCGTTCACAAACGAAAGAATCTTTCTTTTGATCTATAAATCCCTGCGTTAGGAATTGTATAGACGTAGGTACCCAAGTATAAGAATTCAAGAACACTCAATAATAGCCATTTACTATAAAATTTTAAAATATAAAACTCTGCGTACGAAGATATTTCACGAACCATAATAATGTCAAATTATAATTCATCTTTGTAATAATTTTTCACAGCGGAGGAATTAATTGAAAAAACGAGGTCATGGGATATGTAGTACATATTTTATTTTTCATATTGAACTGGAAAATAACCTCCTGGATTTAAAAAAAGGTTATACTTCGTATTGATCGGATTCGCCAGCTTCATGGCTCCATTTTTTCGGTTACGTACTTTTCATTTGTTTACTTTACTTACGAAAAAGATGAAAAAAAAGGGAAAAGATTATAAAGGAAAAGAGATTTTCAAGTTCATGAGTTTGTGTTGCGAAGACCAACGATTCAGCCAAGGACAGCTTGACCTCTCCCTCACCCCTTCAATATAGAGATTAAATTCAAATTTTAGCCTGAAAAATTTATTACAAATAGAGACGAAATTATTCAAAGGCATGATGACTTTTTTCTGAAAAATTTTCATTTTCTAGTTATTAGGGAAATTGAGAAAATCGATCTCAGCTGAAAATTTTCAATTTTTTCTACCTGACAGTTTTTATGCAATGAAATTGAAAAATTGAAAAATATTTTTAGCAGTAAGCGGATCGTACGGTCGTTTAATCTTCGAACCCAAAAAAGTATTATAGACGATCAGATCTGTTGTTCAGTGTCCCCATTTCATTGCTTCACATCACTAAAATATCATGTAACGAAAGATAATAAATGATAGAAACGAACAAAAACGTTTTGATAAGATTACGAGTTCGAAGTAAGGGATGAGTCATCTTACCAAACTTGCATGTGAAAGTGTAAAATGTGTTTCTATTGGAGTTTGAAGGAATCTCGAACCTAAAATTATTGAATCTTTAAAATGAAATTTTTCATTTATCTGCCCAAAAAACCTCAAAACAAAAAAATATCGGAATAGAAATGTGTTCGACACAAAATTCCTATTTTTCGGACTTAAAAAACACGTTTTTGGAATTTTTAAAGCAAAAAACAAAAAAATCAAAAACATTACTTTGTCGAGGAGGGATTTTCACGCAGGCCATGCCCGGTTCATACATAGACCCTGTATGTAAGCCTTGATATGGAAACCATCTTTAGTAGTCAAAAATTGGTTTTTGAGCTAAGATTCTCCCTTATGATTCTACATTTTCTCAAAAGTCCACAATCAATATCACCTCAAGATCAATTTTTCATTCCCAAGGGTGATTTCTATATCTAGACTCGCATGTAAAAGTTGTCAGGTTTTTTCAAAGAAATCATTTTCTTGAAAAAAATGTTCAACTGCTGAAACTCATAATACTACCTATAGAAAAGTTACAGAGAATAATTTATACCCCTGCTCAATTCCATTATTATAGATTATTGAAATCTATTTTTCATCAAAAAACAACATTCAGACTTGATTCACATTTTCGTATTTTTTGAAGAATGTCTGGATAGGTACTGAAAAAGGAGCTGATTTTTTTTTTTTTTTGGAGTATTCTGAGAATTTTTTTGAAATGTGATGTACGTACCTATTTTAAATTGAACTCGACTACCCTTTCAAATGAAATTTTGCAGATTCTCCAACACTAGAAATAGAAACTGATGCATAATCTATTTTCAAGCATTTTTTCATTCTATCGTTCGGGCTGATTCTCTTTTGCAGAAAATGGGAAAATTTGGAATCCATGGTCACATTAGGATATTTCAGGATTTGAGCGTTCACTAGTAAAAATTTTGTTGTCTTAAAATGATGCGAAAAATGTAGTGGGGGGTTTTCCAACACTCGATATACAACCCCCAAACAATTTCAGAACCTTAAATAATTATTTAGTCTTTGTACAGCTTCGTAAAACGGCTGCCACTGCTTTTGCGTTCAGTCAAATTTGGCTTTCAAACATATCATTGGATAGAGAATTTTCTTGCCTTTCACGTGGTGCATTCGGGATGACTTTTGACCTCTTATCAAAATATTTTTCGAAATTTCGAGGTTTGTTGTTTCTTGGGGAGGTGTACTTCAAGCTGGAATGGGTACATTTTCCAACAACGTCCAACATTTTGTGTTACAAGCTGTAATATAACGCACCAAAAACTTGTACTTTGACTTTTGACCTCTTATCAAAATATTTTTCGAAATTTCGAGGTTTGTTGTTTCTTGGGGAGGTTCCTGGTGAATTGGAAGTCAATAGTCCAAAAATGAAATATTATATTACCAAACTTTCTTTTTTTTACATATAACACGATAATTTTGAAAATTTTGAGTTTTTACCCTCCCCTTCAGGGGTTCTTTGGGAACTGGGGTGAAAATGAGTTTGAAAATGAATTCAGCACATCAAAAAACATAATTATACTTATTTTGATACTCAACACGATATTTTTCAAAATTTTGAGTTTTGAACCCTCCTTTGGGGGGCTTGCATGGGGGCATGCGGTAAGAAAAAAAGTTGAAGAATGAATTCATCGCATCGAAAATACCCCATATCGATGGTTCAATGGTGAATATATCGCAAATTGGACTTTTGCACTTTCAAATCCTAAAATATCTCATCACTGAATGAGACCAAGAATCGATCAGTGGATTTTTTGAAAAAAAAAAAAAAAAAAACATTGAGCATGAACTTTGATCCAATAGATACTTCGTTTACCTATATTTTTTCCAATTCCAACGGATTATTTTGCTCATGAAATCCATACAGAATAAAATTCGCTCAATTTTAATCAATTTCAAGACCCTATTTGTGCTTTTGCCTTTCCACGAAATAATTTCGTATCCAAATAATGCAAGTTTATGGACAATGAATATTGATTGACCGTTTGACTCTTGAACTGAGCTGCCGACGTGTACATGGCGAGCTTAGCAACGTGGAATAAATTTAGGATTTGGTTGGGTACGTAGGACGAGACGGATCAATGATGCGAATTAACCAACGTTGGAAGCATCGTCAGTATAAAGGTCCACCTGTACAGGATGGCATTTGGCAGAAATGAAAGTCGTCGCGAGGCAAGCTACAGCTACAAATACGTGCGAATCAGACGCTGTGCAAATGCTCTTGGGAATATGGAAACGCTATAGGCGGCGCGACGTGCAAGCTGGCTTTTTTCCGGCTTTGGCGGCCGGTGCGGCTGGGACGCGGGGTCGACGACGCGTTTATTATTCCAGCAAAGGCTGGAACTGGAACTCGGGCAAAAGGTACGACGGCCGGAGAAAAGGGTCGAGCACGGGCTCGGCAGGGTGTGGAAAGATTTTTTTTTGGAAATTAGGAAAAACATGGATGGTATCGCGACTACAGAACGAGCGCGACTATAGAACTTAGATGGCGGCTGTGGCGGAGGTGTCGGGGTGAAGGGGGGCAACCAAGGCAACGATCGCATTTGCTGATGGGAGAGAACGGTTGCACGGAGGAAAAAGCGCGCGGGATCGTGTGCGTACATATTGGTGCGGTATGTTTGGACGGAAAGCTTTAAAAATAGACATTTCGACGAAAAAGTACACACGGATGCAATTAAATCGATAGGTCGTGTGTTTGAAATTCAAATTCGGTTACGCATTGCTATGGTATCGGTGATAATGTAACTTATTTCGCCGATGCCGTTCAATGTTAAAATAACGTATAAGAATGTCGACCTTTAGTACTTAGACGCGCCGAACGGTTACACCCCGAAAAAAAAAGCACGTCGAAAAAAAATTCCACGCTTATCATGGTCGTCTATACGATATTATTTTATTATCCGGCCCGCGTAAGTGTAGTAATGTAATGTAAAACAAACCTTTTCCCTAATGTGACCTATTTTATCAGGGAAAACACCCCCGTGTTATCAATGAAACAGCCCGAAGTACGCAGCCATGCGGTTTGCACGTTAGCGTGACCCAGGTACTCTCGTGTACGAGTTCATGCGCGAGTCTACGCTTTTCGTAGGCTTTCAGGGTATCTTTTCGGCTGATAGGTATTTCTATTCGGCTTTTTTTGTAGGCCTGCGAATAATTCGTTATTTCGGAGACAATTTCACTCGAAAATTAATTCGGATATAGGCGAGAAAAGCAGAAGCCACCGTATTCATAATGTCAAATTTTCTCCAACGTACTTACTTTTAAAAAGGCAAATTTTTCGTTAAACGAATACACCGCAGCAGCACACAAAAACGCACTCGAAAACTCGCGTACAGCACTCCGCAAAGTTAATATATTAATCGTTTTGGAATTCGCGAACACTGATTTTTTTTTCGCTCGATTAATAAATAAAATATAAAAAAACACAGCACAATATCGAAGTAATGACTGGATGTTTTGGCCTGGCGAATCAAACGGGCGCCCACATGGCCCAACATATACGAATCGGTAGTTATATTCTTAGATTTAAGGACGCGACTAAAGCGTCTGCGTGAAATTCCCTTTACCCTGATTTCGGCCGAAGTGGCACACTCCACTAACTCGACGGATAATTTAAAGTTGGCCAAGAATTTTGTTCACTACAAATCTACATTTATGAAATTGTCGCCAGTTCGCTGCGATGATGCTCGCGCCAATCTCGCGAATTAACTAATATTTTAAATCGGCTGGCGGCACCTACACGAGGGTTGTGGGTTGTGTAGGATCGAATCCCTTGGATGTGGGTGATCCTGGTGGAACAGGATGGATGTGTTGGTGGGATGATGGTAAATCTTCATTCGGGTGACATTTAAACCCCCATTAAGGATTATCTGATCGGATACACCGGTTCGATGCGAAATTAGCTTCATTAAGGTGTTAATTTTGATATTGTGGACTTTAGGGCGACGTTTTTAAAAATGCAGGCTGTGAAGATTGATTGCGTTGAGAGAGGTGCTCGTGGAATTTTGATTTGCTGAGATGCAACGAAAGGGGGTGATGAGGCGGATGTTTTCTGTTTTTGTGAAATTATTGTATTTTTGGGTGGAAAAATTGGAGTTGAGGTGGAAAATTGTTCAGAAGAAATTTCATTTTGGTGGAATCTAAATTTTACCTGTCGAAAGAGCCAACTTCAATTTCTCTTTGAATTTGTGTTTGAGTATCAAAAATTGAAGTCGACAGAATTATCGCATATTTTGAAATTTAAGAAAGTTCTTAAATTTAGACATTTTTTATTTGAATGATTTCCAATAATAAAATTTATAAAGAGTCTGGCGAAATCGGCTCCAGCTTCGATTTTCATTCGAACCTTCTCAGATGATGTCCTTTATGTGGAAAATCCTGGATCATCTCCCAATCACTTCGTTTCGGGATTATGGCCACGATAACCCTTTGCATTGGAGAATTCTACACAAAAAACAAATTTTTTAGTAATTTTTTTCTTGGTGGCTGCTTTGGTGCTTTTCATGTTTTAAAACTTTGAATGACTGAAAAAACGTGAATAAGTGCACTAAAAAGGAGTTGGTGAGTTATTCTAGGTGTACGAATTCAGAAATTTGTGCATTGATTCCCTTTCAATTTTGGAAAAAGGAGAGGAGGAGGGAGAGGTTAGATACAAATTGGTTTTATCTTTTTTCCGGATTTTATTGGTGATACGAGTTCTTTGATTCCGAACATCTTTTATAAGTATTTTGTTTTAATAAAAAATATCATACAAATGGATCTTTTTATTCCCTTTAGAAAAGGACATTTTAATTCAAAAAAATGAAGTTATAAAATGAGATTTTATTAAATTGAGTTTGTAAAATTAGAAAAAATCTCACCGTGGGTCTCTCCATTTCAATTATTTTAATTATGATACCTATTTTCTTTTCGTAAAGAATTTTTTTGGAAATTTTGGTGAAATTTTTTTCAAACTTCCCAAAACAACATTTTAAAATGATTTTCCAAATCTTATTAGAAAACTAGACACTGGGTAATTTTTTTAGAACAGTAATTTCTCGAAATTAGGGCATCTTCATCCATTTCCATACCTCCTTCAGTGAACGAAGCTATGTACATAATTAGGAGACTTCGCCTCCTGCTCGCTTCGCGACCCAACCTCTCCACTCCAGTACTGTTCTAAATTGTAAATCTAGAAACATACCTGCAAGTATAGTATTAATATCAGTTATCATAGTGCATGAAAAAAGTTGAACTGAAGGAAATATGTAAGTTTTGAATGATGAAATTTTTTTTCATTATTAGATAATCAGTGGAGGCGAATTTCCGTTTTCAACAAAATCTTCTCGTCTTACAAAATTATGATGATTTTTTTTTCATTTCTTAAGGTTGAAAAATATGAAGACTGAAGTAAGAAAATATGAACTGAAAAATTTCAAAATATTCATTGAAAATTTGGGTTGAGAAATCTGGAATTTGTAGTTGAATATTTCTCAAAATTCTGTTGAAAATTGATTTCTTAACTTTTTTGCAACTTATATTTTTTTAAGATTTTGTTCAAATTTAGTTCATAGTCTTCAAAAATTGAGATGTGATTTCAGGATTGAGGTTGAAAAACGTTGCTAGGTAGTTCTGTGAAATGTGACGAAAATAGGTTCCTAGATTTTAAGTAGGTAAAAGGTAACTAAAAATCCTAATCATTTATCAGCTTAGAGTTCTCTTCCTTTGAATATCATCAAAAAATTTAAAATATTCGTTGGTTTCGATGGATTCGATTACACCGTTCAAGTAGAAACCATGGTTGCAGTGTGCTTGAAAATTTTCGTTCTGTCGTTTTTCGAAGAAACGATAGGAAACAACGCACCAACATACCTAAAAATGGTTGTTGTTGTTAGTTGTTTTTTGAAAACGAAAAAGATTGTTGGAGAATCTTAAATTTCCTTGTGTTAGAAAATTTTCGTTTTGTCGTTTTTCAAAGAAACGACGAGAAACGACGCATCCAACAAGTCTAAAAATGATCGTTTTTAGTCGTTTTTTGAAAATTTGACAAAAAATTGTGATTTTGTCGTAATACCTATCTTTACCGTTTGCACCTTGCCCCATGGTATTTTACATCCTGTCCCGCCGCAAAAAAAAGTTTAATTAAAAAATTATTTGGGATTAAAATGGGCACCAAAATGGATTTTTTTCAGCGAGGTGAGATTTCAATTTGTTGCGAAAATCAGACAATTTGATTATTGTTTGTAAATTGGGGCATCTCGTCTCGAGTTTCCTCGACGCGCCATAAGAAACCGACCCTTAAGGTGAAAAATAAAATGTTGAGAAAAACGCAAAAATTGGTTAAAAAGTTGATATTTTGGCGTTTTTTGCGAAATTTCATTTTTCACCTGAAGGGTCGGTTTCTCATGGCGCGTCACATATCTGTTAAGATTCTGGTTTTCTTATTTCGTAAAAATATAATTTTCTTTATTTAAAATCTATGAGTATAAAAGTTCGTTAAATGGGTATGGAAAGTGAAAGAAGTACTTCGATTCGTGACAAAATTTTCATCCATGGCCGAATATTTTGAAACCCGAACTCAAATTCAAATCCCGGTGGAGAAGGGAGAAGAAAAATTATTCAGGTAATTTTTTCATTTGATCATTGAAGAGTAACAATAGTAGACGTCTGTGTTCTGTTGAATTTATAAGTATAGTGACATCAAATTCACTGATGCTATGAACTTGAAAAAATTGGTTAAAAGATATGTACCTACTTACTTATCAGAACAATCAGTATCATTGAGATTTTTAATCACTTGATGAGTTGACAAGATCATGAAATTAGCTTAAGGTGTGTAGTATTCCTCCGGATCAAACATAATATTTCCGAGCCGGTGAAATGAAATATTAGGTATTTTTCCATCAGCCGATGAATAATTTCTAGAAATTATCTGTGCACTTACCAACTTTTTTTCATCACTTTTTAACCATTAATCGAAACGAATATGGTTTCACATCCTCCGCTTACTCGGGCTTCTAATATCTATCTCGTAAAATATTTCCCATCAGCATTACCATAAAACAAGCCATTTTCTCATCCTCAGACAAGTTTTGCAAAACTTGGCAACGTAGCATCATAAATTAGCAAAATTTCAATATGAACAGACACGGACCACGTTGATTCCGCCCATAAAATTTGTATACGTTTTACCGTTAACTCCCTGGTTTAATATTTTTGCTGCAAAACGCAGCCTGAAAATCCCTTTCCATTAAACGGCAAACTCGCTACGAGGTCATTAGTATTCATAATTGGGAATAAAATTTAACGACTTTTTCCCCAAGGAAACGAAGGAAAAAATGAGGTCGTGATTTTTCGTGAAAATTTTTGTACATAATCGGAGTGGCATACGAGTAAATGTAATTCAAATGAATCGGAAAATTTGCCCGAGTTGTCCGATATTAAAAAGCTGATAGTGCGACCAACGGGCGAATTTTCGATTTATCTTTATAGCCTTGCTATCTCCGATGATGAGCGGCGATGAAATTTTACGATGAATTTGAAATTATTTTCGATATAGTTGGGGGTTTTATTGGGATTTTAAAATGGGTATTTGAAGTAGATTTTCATGGTTTGGGAAAGTGTCTTTGAGATAGGTCTGTTTAAGAAGTGTATCAATGATACGAATTTCTGTATTGTTCAGTAGCTTTGAAGTTTTTTTTATGATCACAATATCTGAAAAAAAATCTGTACCTAATCGAAAAGATTCAGCGTATGGATTTTTCTCGCAAGGGAGGAATCTCAACTCGAAAGGAAATTTTGAACTAAAACAAAAATAAATTGAAAATTTAATCCAACCCACCAAAAAAAAGCTGGAACTTGGTAGGTACCTTATTTTCAACCACCCAAATCCATCAGCAGTAATTTCAAAAAATTTTGGAGCCTCCGGAAAAATTTGAAATTTTTAGCGCTGCAGAACAGTCCGTAAAAATGGTTGTTATCTAATTTCAGTTACCCATATTCTTGGCGGTGACCTATTTAATCGATTAAAGCAAAATTTCCCAAAATTCGTAATTTTCAATTTAAATCCATATTTTTGAGAAAAAATGCACCAACAACTAGCCTACATATCGAGATAAAAAGCTGAAAGTTGGTAGGTACCCTTCGATCTCCCAATCCGTTTGTTGGAAATTTTTACCTATCGAGCATACATTGGGGTACAAAAATTTTTATTCGATCTCCTAATCAAATGTATTGACCGTTTTTCTCCTTCGGCAAGAAAATCCGGTTAAAAAATCATAGAATGGGAATACTTGGACATATAAATTTGAAAATAAACTCTTACGTAGTGAAAAATTCGAAGAAATACCGTACACAAGATGAACTATTTTTTAAAGTCTTGATAAGGGAGCTTTAGCATTTAAAGCATTTCGTTTCTAACACAATAGCCGAGAACTTCGATATGATTTTTGCCAATTTTCAAACGGTACGTGCACCGAATTGAGAATCAAGTAATATTCGTAATTCATTTTTCACCACAACAATTTTATTTCATTTTTTGAACGATTCGTTTCACAAGTTTGATTTTTAGAGTTTGAATAGTAACACATGATTTTTTCAAAAACATCATTTTTTGTAAAAAATGGTCAAATTGAAAAAATGGAATAAGTATTTAACTTTGAATCATGATCAATTTTTACCCAAGTTACGGGCCCGAATGTAATGGCATGGCACATTCGATTTTGAATTTTGAAACGCGAAGCTCGTAAACGACACGTTGACAAAAGGAAATTTTACGGGCTACAATTTTGGTTCTCTTCGATTTTTGCTGAAACGGCATCGTTTTCGAGATATTCCTCGAAATGCGATTTCATCTTCGCCTCCCCCCGCCCTCATGACCTTGGCGAGAGTCACAATGGCTGAACGGACTTACTTTCGGATTACCACCTCAAAAGTCAGGGTTCGAACCCCGCCGGGAGAATTTTTTTGACTTTTTTTTTACATTAAATTATTTTTTAAACATCAAATTACAGAAATATTCTATTCTTTTTTTTTAAAAAAAAAAAAAGAAAGTGATACGTTTTCACTTTTCAAAGAATTCGAATTTGAATTTGAATCGAGTTCGGGGAAACCCATAAAACTGTGGTCAATTTTATGGATAATAATTATCCATGTATTTCACTCCAAAAGAAAAAAGTTTGAACATGTGGAAAATTTTGTGGATAGGAATTTTCCATCAAAATTACTAATTCTAGAGTTCGGAGAAACCCATAAAACTGTGGTCAATTTTATGGATAATAATTATCCATGCATTTCACCACAAATGTAAAAGGTTTGAACATGTGGCAAATTTCGTGGATAGGAATTTTCCATCAAAATTACCGTTTATAGAGTTCGGGGAAACCCATAAAACTGTGGTTAATTTTATGGATAATAATTATCCGTGCATTTCACCACAAAAGAAAAAAGTTTGAACATGTGGAAAATTTTGTGGATAAGAATTTTCCATCAAAATTACCGTTTGTAGAGTTTGGGGAAACCCATAAAACTGTGGTTAATTTTATGGATAATAATTATCCGTGTATTTCACCACATTTGAAAAACGTTTGAACTTATTTTTTTTCTCCTACAATTTTAAATAGGTAAGTACATAGTACATACATATTTTTAAGGGTGAAAATTAAAATAATATTGAAGGTATGAGGGAAGAAAACAAATGATTGTAGCTTTTCTGGGTTTACTTTGAGTAATTTTCGGCCAAAAATTTATTCATATCGATATTTTCCATATCCTGCTTTCAGTTTGATAGACTGTAAATATTCATGGACAGTTTTTACGACTAAAATGCATATTTTCAAATCTACGCCAAAATTTATTTGTGTTGAAAATCGATCTTGAATGAAGTTGAAATTGATTAAAAATTTCATCGAATGACTTCGGTTCTAAAAAAAATTCAAAAAAAAATTTCACTAAGAAGGCAAAAAATAAATCAGTTACCTATTGAGAATCGGAGAATTTTTGTTATAGGCACCTATTTTATTTTCCTTTATGAAACGATCAATTTTTTTTAAATAATCGATTGATGAATATTTTAAAAAAAAGAAACAATGGATTTTTGTAAGAATGAACAGATCAAACAGTTTTTGGAAATCAAACGATTTTTTGAAAAATTCGCTGATATTTTCAAAGTCGTTCTTTGGAATTTTGCAGTTTTTTCATTAAGTTGATGGGATCTTTAGCATTAAAGATTAGAATTAAACCTTTTTTCAAAAAAAATTGAGTTTGAGTTCTAGTGGAAAAATTGTTGAAAGTAATGACCTTTTGAAAAAAATTTATAGTATCGTTCTTTGTGTCGGAAAAATAATAATCAGTAAATTTTAGTTGGAATTTTCAAATTTTGTCCCTATCTGGTATATAAGTCAAATTCGATACGTCTTGAAATCTTGGAATGACAAAAATTAGACGACTCACTCGGACTATACAAAAATTCTTACCTAACCTTCATAAATTTTCTCAAACCATTTTTTTCATTTTTTCTCATCTTAATTGAATAATTGATCATTTTCATTTTCGCTTAATTCCACTTGATATATATATTTTTTTGATATGTGTCCTAATTTTTCAAAGGGCAATTATTTTTTGGAAGAGGTAAAAGGTTGAAAAATTTCGAATTATAGCCTGAAGTTATTTTAAGCTGATTATCTGTTTGTAATTTTGTGAAAAATGGAGGCCTGAATTTAGGATGATATAAGACCAAAAGTAAATATGGATGTTTGAAAAAAAAAATGCGTGTGGTTTCCTAAAAATGAATACAGTGCTGGGTTTCTCCCAAAAAGTTTTGTTTTTCTTGGTTGGCCAAACTACAATAGAAAATTTCAAAATGCTCTGGTTGATATAAAAATTGTTCTTCAAATTGTTTTAAAATTTAGGTCAATAGATTGGATTCTTTCATACATTATTTTTCTAAAAAGATTTGTAACTTTCATTTTCTAAAGTTTTTTGTTTATTCTCACCTTCCAAACTAAAATTTTGCGTTGAAAATATTTTCCACGTTGAAACAAAGTAAGCTGGAGAAAGATCCTTTATCGTCTTCGAACATTACGTATACTTTTGAATACGACCTGGATTTTTGTCGCTCGAAGCGAAATTCCTGGTAGACCTGTTTCAGAGAAACCTTTCTGCTGAGCAAGTATTTGCTTCTTAGGATCTGACAAGACAAAGAAAAGGGAAGGAAAATCGGAGCAGCGAAACGAACCAAAATATGCTTTCCCGTGTACCCTTTATTGTCTACAGTTATCAGGCGGTATAGAAGCACGAATACCGAGTATCTATGTATATTGAGAGAAAAGGTACCTAATTTATTTGTAAATGAGTATTCGACTTCGCTAATTTTCTGGTTCACTAAATGAAAGTTTGAAATCGTACGAGGGGGGATTGGAATAACGCCTGAAAACTGATAGAAATAATATAGACGAATTCGACTTCGACGAATTACTCGAGTGATTTTATTTAATCCGATGTCGCTGCTGCGAAAAACGAAACAACCGACGGCGAGGTGACGATAATTTATAAAATTAAAAGCGAAATTTGATGAGAGGAAAAAATCGCGTTTCCGTTTGTCGAGATGCAGAATTAGCTAATGAAAGTACGACAAATAAACAAAGGGAAACCCAGACTCGATGAATAACAAAGCGAAATGAGTTTTCAGTTTTTCCAAGTACCTACAGCTACGTTGAAAATTTTCAAGAAGCAGGTTGCCCTTTGCCAAGTTTTTTGTACTTATTATTTTTTTGAATCGCGTCATCGATGCAGTTTAACATGGAAAATGTTAACAATAAAGAACGGTGGTGTGTTCACGATAAATTTTTATTCGAGTGTGTGCGAGTGTGGTGGTCGAGTAAATATGATGGGGATATGGCGCACGTGCGTGCGTTTCGTCGTCTATGTCTATTATTTAATGACTTAATTTTTCATATCGAACGTGATTTCGTCAGATGCGAGATAAGTTTTAAACGAATTGCTGATGGAAACTAACGAGTGGAAATTTTCTCGGTTCCGAAGGTGCGATAATTGCTGGCTTCGAGAAAGGGGCAAATGGAATTTTTTTTTCGATTGCGAGCCGAATTTATCGAGGTGATATTTGATCGGGTGGGGGCTGGAAGGTGGGTGCGGGGGCTCGAGTGAAATGTACGATAACAATTTATAACCTTGTCGAAGTGTGCCGACTCTTAGCAGACCTTTTAGTGCGGTGTGTTCGACAAGCCAATGCACGTTTCACGCGCTCGACAAACATTTTTCCGAGCAAGAGGTTAACCGAAGGATAGACTAAGGGTACACGTTCGAGATACTAAGGGAGTATTCGATTTTTCGTGGCGCCCGCCATTATAGAAAACTGAACATAGAATGCGCTCCACCCGAAAACGTTATTGTTTTCTGCGGCCTATCCCTTCGAGTTGACCTACATTAAACATTCCAAAAGATTTATTATCTTTTACCTGACCTAATGAGATAACGAAAACGGAAACGGTGGCGGGAAATCGCGCCCAAGGTAGTCTTATGTATGTGTACTTATATAAAATGTCGGGTACCTTTCTACCACGTACATGAAACCGATGTCCCCCCGAAATATTCTCGGCTTTGGTTGGAAATCGTCCCGAAATTGTGCAGATGTTCGAATGCCGAAGCGAGAAAAAGGGTCCATAGAATGTAGGTTATCTTTCGAATGGACTGCAGCAGGGTGTCAGTGCTTGGTTGTGTTGTAATGTGCTGGGAAGATAGTGTGAATTTTTACTGTCCATCAATCGATTAACCCTTTGTATCCTTCGTCTAATTGTGTATTTTGCTCTCATAGTATAAAAATTGAACGGTTTACGTGTCCTTGGTGGGATAATTATAAGGGTGTTTGATGTTTTTGGAAGAGCTAGTGGAAGTGCAGGGGGTTGGAATTGGTACGAGAATGACACAAATACATTCGTCGTGTTCTGGAAATTGGATGAAATTATGGCTTTGAGTTGGAGTTTTCTACGTCGATTTAATGTATAGGTTTAGGGAACCGATCGTTTGTCGGATGTTTTGCCGGGTTTATTTACCTTTTCGAGTTTCGTCGTTTGCAAACTTACTGATTGGTTGGGTACGTTTGCTCGTTCGTAGATCCGTGTAGAGCGATTTGATGGGAGAAGTTTGAATTTTTGGAATGAAGAGATAGATCAGCCTTGGAGGAAATTTCACCTTGACAATTTTATTCTAATTCAAGTGCAATGCTAATGAAGTGGAAAAATTTTTTGTTCGTATCGTTTCGAAGGGGTTGTTTTGTAAAAAATTGAACATTTTAGGAAAAATTTAACGTGATTGTTTTAAATTTATTGAAGTTGCTAGAAACCTCGAATGTGGCATTGCTAGAACGTCTCGAAATTCCACCTGCAGTGATGAATATATTATTCTCTGAATTTTTCATTCTGGAATTATGACCAGAAGTGTAATCTCGAAATTCGTCAATTTTTCTCTTGAAACTTTCTGCATCTTGGAGCAGAAAATTAAATTCTGTTATTTCAATATTCATCTCGGACTCTTTTAAATCTGATCTCAAAACTTCACAAATTTTCTCTCAAAATACCTCAAATTGTGTCCTAAAATAATGGACCTTGTAGTCCGACCTCATCAAAAAGGAGAAGTGGAGATGCATTCAATATTTAAAAATTTTTCAAAAGTCATCTCGACTTACTAACTTTTTTAAATTTTACAAATTTTACGTCGATATTTTTATTAAAATTTCTTTTAATCTCAAATTCTTTTGGATTTTGGCTCAAAAATCATCCAATTTTATCGAAATCTTCTAAAATTAAAAAAAAAATTTCAATTCAGTTCTCGAATTTCTATTTAAAAATTTTTTTTAGACAATAATTTCACAATTTTTAGAGATTTTCTGTGTGTTTGACAAATTCTAACCCCTCTCCCCCATAGTTTCATCAATTTGTGGACAGATCGAGAAACTGTTTCAATGTCTATGAAAACGTAAATTACTTTATTTTGATACTTCTGTTAATTAATTTTCAAACTTAGAAAATTACTTCTTGTTCTGTAAATTTTCAATCAAAATCAAGCAGAAATATAAATAATTTTTATGAACATTCAAAACAACAAAAAAAATTGCTCTGTCCACAAACAAGTGAAACGGGGGGTGGGGGTAAAATTTTTTGAACACTTGGTATCTTCTTAAAATGCTTTGGTATCTCATCTACCCTAAATTCTAATTTTCAAATTTCATCTCGAATATTTTAGTTTAATTGAATTCCTAAAAATTTGTTACAAAGTTCTGAAAATTTTTTCCATGATTTCCAAGATTTTATTTCGGAACGATTTGAATATTTTCCAAAAATTTTTTAAATTTTGCCTCAAAATTCACGTAATTTCAGTTTAACATTCTCTGAACTTCGTTGCTAAAATTTTTAGAAATTTATTTCATTTTTTCAAAAAAAAACTTTAAAATATCTAATTCAAATAAAAAATACGTTCTTTTTTATTTGTTCCTATGATTCACCAAACTTTTCATCGAAATTTTTCAAAGTTCATTTCTTAATATTTCATTTTCATTTTTTCCTCGAGTTTTTCAAAAAATTAGTCTCAGATTCATTCGAATGTTACCTCAAAATGCTCTCAAGGTCCCAAGTGCCTAAAGTTGCAATTTTTTCTCAAAAAATATACAGTTTGGCAATCGCAAAAATGTTTAAATCTTAAGCTTGATATAAAATTATTGAACTATGAAAATTTGGCACTCAGTTTTGAAAATTTAATTTTAGAAAATCAATAATACCCAAGGCAAAAAAATTGCAGTTTGAGCGTTTATTAAAACTTTAAAATAAGCTATGGCTTCGTTCAATCTTCTATTAAGTAAGTATGTGAATATGAGGTTAGGTATTCCATTTTTTTGAGGGTGGGTGACGTTTGTTTAAAAATTTTCAAAATTAATTTGCCATATTGCTCACGAAAACGAAAAGGGAATCATGAGTTAGTGACGGTTGATATTCAGTTTATGGCTCGGAGACTGCTGCCAACTCTATTGTGACAATTTCATCGAATGATAGAATATTAATTTTTCTGAAAAAGCGCACAGTATGGTAATTTTAAAGTTTTACTCGTATGTAACGATACCCGTGCTTGAAGTAAGTGGCTGCGAGGGGGAGGGGGAGAGGGGTTCAACGAAAAGAAATGAGATATCGGTAGCGAGTTATCTCAAAAAAAGATACAAAAATATTTTAAAATTGACTTAGGTAGTTATATTTTTGAATCGCTGGAAAATTTTTACGTGTAGGTATTTGAAAAACAGAACGTTTCAAAAAATTCATTCAATAAAAACGATCTCGACGTGTTAATAAAACATCCAAAGTTATCGATTTATTACAAGACGTATTTGAAATTTAAATCCGACCGTGTTGTAAAATTGTTGCCGAATTGAATTCGTATCATATCGAAAACTACAACGTGCTATTTGAAAAAGTTCATATTGAAATATACCTTTTTTCTTTTTTTCGGACGTGGAAAAAACCCATAGCATTAGTTATTCTCGCTATAATAGAATTTTCAGCCTATTTGCAAAGGCATCTCGTTCGTACCTTTTTTTTCAACCGTCGAGTTGATGAAGAATGGGAAAAAAATGAAAATGCCAAATCAAAAGTATAAAAATATTGAAAATTTCAAGGTAAAATTGAAAAACTTTGTACGACGACAGTTTTTGAAAATATTCTTTTATCGATTCGCTGCTAATTTAGGTCGATTCATTCGGTAATGATGGAACTTATGCCCTTTGTATGGTGGCCGTGTTTTTCGACTTTTTTTCCTATTTGTTTAACCTCGTATTTTACTCGTTTTTTTGCATCGGTGAATTTATACCGCCGTCGTCGTGCCGCTTCGTATCTTTCTCTCTCGTTCATTAATTAATGTCTATTTAATGATCGAGTTTATCGAAATTTCCAAGATGAAATTAAGGTTTTATTGGATGCGAATTTTAGTGCTGTACTCTGGATGGAAATTGGCTAAGGGATGTGAAAAGGAAATTCTTGAAAATAAATTACCTGTAAAAATGGGTAATTTATGACCAATAGTGGTGGTAGTTTGTTTGCCATAAAGGCGAGAAATGTTCAAGTTGCAGATTTCTATCCTATCCATTTGAAATATTAGATTTTGATGAAAAAATTTCATCTTTCTGGTCTAGGCCTTTACAACATCAGAGGATTGGACGGTTACTTCCTTGAGTAAAAATGCGACAAATCAACAATTTTCAACTTCAGAACCTGAGAAAGCAATTGATCAACCCCTGATGTCAAAAGAAAGGTTTTCACAGATAATTTCATCTCTGAAATAACCTCTTCTCGATCTCAGGTAAAATCGAAGAAAAAACTTCTTACCTTTTTATGAAAATGGAGAAAGTGAGCCTGGTAGGCAATTTCTAAGCAAGTACTTCATGGGAAACCTGAAAAGCCTGCAGTCATGAAATTTTTTCAGTAAGTACCAAAGGTTGATTTATGAAATTCAACATTAAATTTTGGACTTTCAATTTTCATACTAAATTTTGGACACCAAACCCAATTTTGAACCAATTGATATAATATTTTATCTGGCATAAAGGACTTTGAAATTTCTTGCAATGTAGTAGGGAAACATGGAAAAATTTTGTTTTTGAAAATGTGAAAAAAAATACTAAATAACTAAATTTATATCAACGCGACAAATTCGTGAAAAAAATACTTATTGCAGGTTTTATAACTATTGGCTCGATTTATGATTTACTTTCAGGAATGAAGTTAATATAATTTTTTTAATTTTTCAATAATTTATTTTGGAGATAAAATAACGAGGGCCACCTTCCCCCACAAGTTGACAAATTCAGATAAACATTGGCAAATTTTTCTAAAAATCTACAAATTTTGATGTGAATCAGTAAATCTCAAAAAGTCACCAATTTTTTCATCCCCCCTCCGAGGTTTTTGACCAAGTTACGTCTCTAATTTTGTATCATGAAAACGATATGCAGAAAAAGTAAAAGGAGAGGAAACAAATTGAGGTGAAATCCAAAATAAAGGAAAGAAATTACCAACATCGATAACCATTTCCAGAGCAAAAATTTTCAATTACCTGCCTACGAAGGTGGAAAACACACGAGCCAGGCTAGTTAATTAAACTGCTAAAATAATGGACACGAAGTGTACACGTACAATAGCTAGAAGAAAAAACGCTGATTCAAGCTATTTCGGAAGTACCAACGCCGCCGAGTCCAGATTCTCGAATCCACTACTGTATTGTTGATAAATTGGGGGGTTTTGTTGTACTCGCGTTTGAATGTTTAAAGATTTCGTAAACAAAATTTCCGTTGTGATTTAATTAAACGTTAATTAAAATATTTTCATTAAAAAGATATAGCTAGAGTCGACGACGAAAAGCTCTCCGAATAAATTTCGTATTACAATTAATTCATTAATAGCTTAGCCCCCTTTTGTAATACCGATGCTGCCGAAGGAAAAGGAGCAGCGACGTTGCCGGGTTTCTTATTCAAATACTATCTTTTAGTTGAATAATAACGATCATGTAAGTGAGCAAGATGGATACAACCTGAAAATTAGTGGCGTATTAGACCGGTCGACTGGGCGCTTTTTTTGGAACTTTTCCCAAATGTGTACTTACTCCTCCGAATAGCGAACGATTTATTTCGTAAAATCCACAAACGCTAACCAACGGCTTGTACTCGTTTATGGTATAAAGGAAAATATTTACCTGAGAATAATGAAAATATCAAAATTTATGAGGTTGGTTGCCCCATAGACGATGATGGGGCCAAGATTCGTTATGAACTTACCCGGGCTTCGTCGTAGCTGCAATATTGAGATTGTTCCTTTATACTGAGGATCGTATTTAACATGTTATTGGTACACTGCGAACGAAGAAAGTGAATTTTAATTATACAACTTGAATGAATTGAAAAAAAATACACGTAATAGTAGATTTTAACGAAAATTGATGAAATAATTTACTTTGAGTAGGAGACCCATTTAGAAAAAAAAAAGAGTTTACGAACTCGAGGGATAATGGAATTAGAAGACTTCAAGGTGGATTCATTTTCGAAAACCTCTGATTTTTTTTCCTTTTTGGGTTGCGCCACCGGCTGGGAAGTGAAAACCTCAGTAATCTCTTGAAAAAATACCTAAAATTTGAATTTTCTCATTTCCTTGAACCATTGGACTCGAAAATAGATACCTCTTTCATCCCCGGCAAACAAGTTGAAAAATATTTAGCAACCTAATACAACTTTTGGTGAAATTTTTCAGAAAATCTTACAGCTTTTTCATTCTGAATCAGTGAAAATTCACTAAAAAAAAAAGTCAGAATTGCAACACAGGGAAAATCAGTAAAATTCTTTCGTTTTTAGCGGATTTTCGCTGATTTTTCAGAGAATTCCAGATCTTTTACTGGCTTTTTAGTGAATTTTCACTGATTGTCCGCAATTTTTTTCACCGTCTGCATTCAGTGAAATTTTTTTTCAATTACTGTGCTACAAATTTGACTATTTTTTGGAATTTTCGATTATTTTCACTGATTTATAAATGGAAGAGTTGCAGAGCTGCCAACTGCATTTTGGTGCACTCAATTTTTATAAAATTCCGGCCGTTCATTCAGTAGCTTAAAAAGTTATCCAAAAAATCTTCGTCGCTAAAGTGAATAAAAATTAATTTTTGGAATTTTTTCAGTAGTGCTGCCAACAAAAATTTTTATGAAAATTGTGTTAATCAAAATTGAGTTGACAGCACTATCAGTACAACTTTGAAAAATCATTGAAATTTTTTATATCTTCTTAGGTGACCAAAAAACAAATTTTCGCTCGATTTTTGAAGTATTTGAGTAGAAAATTTGAATTTTGTAGAAATCAAACTCCTTGGAAAAGGAGGAAAAATGGTGTCCAATTCTGTAGCCAATGGTTTAGGGAGGCTTAGAAAGTCAAATTGTACCTTTTTAAATAAAATTTGCTCAATTTTGAAATGTTGAAGCAAAAATTTTGAATTTTATAGAATTTGAACCCTTCAGGAGAGGAGAAAAAGTGATATCCAATTTTAAGGTCAATGGTTCAGGGAGCTTTAGAAACTCAAATCATGCCTTTTTAGGGTGTAACAGAAGTTCTCAGCAAGTGACACTACTTAAAAGACAAAAAATTGTTTTTTTCGAAAATTGCCTTATTTTGAAGTCCCCCAGCACCATCCTCTTTTGAATAGGGGAGCTCGAAATTTTTTCTGGAGAAGTCTCTCACTTAAAATGAACTATCTCACTAAATTTCGTCTAAATCCAAAAATTTTTCAACCCCTCCCCCCCTCCAATAAATTTTATCAAATACTTACGTATCTCACAACATTTTCTCCTACATTACAAAAAAATAATATCAAAGCAAGGTGGAACAGTAAATCGATCAAAATTGGAAAAATACTCCAAGGTTGAGAATTCCTCAAAAGCTCCGGTACCGAGATGACCGTCCGGTATGCGGCCAATATCAAGTACAGCACGTGAAATATCAAACAAACCGTGATCGTGGCACCGATTGACGAAGCAAAATAATTAGTTATGTTGCACAAGTTCATCCAAAGCAAACGATAAGCCTCTATTAAGCTCGTATATCCTCGACCGTTTCGTACCTCCTGTGAAATTTAATTCAATTTAGATACCTCGGAGAATGGTATCAAGAGCCCTTAAACACTTAACGACACTCTGGACATTAATTGAAAATATTTTCTTCGGCGTCGTCGCCGAACAAGTTTTTCTTTAACATTAAGGTATTGGTTCGATCGGACGAGATGTTAAACCGGACAAAGTGGAATTTTTTTCCAACTCGAAGAATCTCCATAGCGTGTAATTTAAATACCTTACGAGTCCGGTCGATCGAGCGGAAAAATTATAACAATTTGGAGACTGCCGGAGCGACAGTAAAATGCGTTTTTTTTACGACCAAAGACGATTGTCGTCGTCGATTTTTATTTACGTTTTGAAATAGTCGTGTTTTTTTTTTTGAACGCAATTTTTATGGAAATTATGACAAATTAAAGTTTAATTTTTACGTAATCGATAAAGAAAACACTTAACTTGGTAAAATTACTCTCGTATTGGTTGGCAATTAATTCTATTGCCTTTGAAGTAAACAACCAGTACAATATGATGCATAATTCGTGGACGAAGAATATGGAAAACGTGATGTCATGAATTATGGATAAAACGCTTATGTCTAATGGCGGTATAAAAAAAGGAATTATCGACGCTATCGGTATAAATGACATTCCGATCGTTCTCAGTATTATTAATTTATTCAAATTTGCTACTCCTCCGGTCATTCTTTGGTATTCTTCCTGTAAAGAGAAATTATCTCGATAAGTGAAATTTAAACAAGCAAGAGAATTTTCTTACAATGTCATTGACCAGTGTTTTAAGATGATTGATAAGTCAATGTTGAAAAAACCTTGACACGTCACTGATTCGTCACCGATTAAAATTGTTTTTAAAAATTTGGCCCGAATTCAAAATCATGAGAATGTTACAAAGCTTCGGAAATTTCCCAGGTTTTCTGCAATTTCATTTAATTTCAGTAGTTGAATCCGGACAAGATGTATAGACTTGATTTATTTATCATCTTGATTTGGAAATGGAACGAAATGTAGAACTATACGTGATATGTTTACTTCATTGAAAAAGGGTAAAGGGTAAAATGCAGGGTAGAGGGGAGTAAACCTTTCTTCACGTCACCATTCCGCTTTATCAATTTCCTTTTATTTTGCTTCTTATATTCGACCCTGCTGTAATCTACTTTGTTTCTCATTTATCAATTTTATCTTAATTATTCCTTAATTCAGAAATTACCAACTTTCGTCGCTCGTTCTTCTCGAAATTAAAGTCGATTTTGGAAAATTAATGTTTCATTATTAATCCTCGAGAGCTAATTTAATTCGAAAGTAAACCTATTGCAAATTGTTGAAAATAAAGGAGCTACTCGTTTTTCGACATTTCGTGAAATTATTCTCTTCTTCAAAGCTTCTCTCGTGTTTTTATGAAAGAATTTTGTCGAAGAGGTCGTCTCCTTGGGCGGAATGTATAGGCAACATATGTCACATTATGTTACAATTATTACGAAGGGGCGTGTAGAAGGGGAGTTGAAACTATACGACCATTTGCGCATATGGGTTGAAATTTGTATTGTCATTACTTTTTTTCTCTCTCTTGGCTTTTTCAATTGTGTCCTCGTACACCTGCTGTAATGGGTTGAAGTACATTGCCTATATTTGCGTGGAATTAGGTCATTTTTGGATTTTGCTGTATCACGAATTTTCATTTGTACAACAGTATCAGTTTATTGTGATTTTTTTTTAGTTTATTTGGAGTTTGTGTAGATCCCTGTTTGAAAAATTCAACGATTATTTAAGTATTTTTGGTATCCCTCCTCCAGCTAAATCATAATTTCAAATGAAGAAATTGATGAAAAAATTTTCAACAAAAAAATAATTTTTTAGAACTGCCATAGAGAAAAATACAGTTATCAAATAATAATAAATATAGGGGAAAAGGGATTTATTTTTGAAAAAAAAATGAAAAATTGGCCACTTTTTTCAAAAAAAAAAAAAATCGTATAAAATGTTACTCAAATTACAATTTTTTTCAAAATTTCTGTTTAATGCCTGTAAAATCTTTTTTGAATGGAATCGAGAGAGGGGCTAGAGGGGTATTATTTTATGATAGGTATATTATCTGCTCGTCGAAACATCGAACGGAAATTTTCAAGGGGTCTTACCTATTGGGTACAAAAATAACAAAAATTCGAAGTACAAAATTTGACTTCGGTTCAGAAAAAAGTCCATTTTTTTTTCTGTGACCTACCTAAATCATTTTTTCTAAATAATTAATCAAAATAAGAAGAATTACAATGAATGAGAAAAATATTAAGTAATTCAATATTTTAAAAAATTATGGTGCTTTCAGCTTTCAATTAGGTATCTTTTTTTCGCAAAAAACAAAAACCGTTCGCTCTCAATTCTCCAGGAAGGGGGGAACTATAAATTGTAAGAAATATCTAATTTTTCAGTCGAAAATGGTGCGAATTTTTTGAGTCAGAAAAAAATTTTGCATTAGAGAATTTTAGTTTTTTGTCAACATTTCATTTCCCCAATAAGTCAACTTCAGTTTATCCTCAATTTTTGTTAAAATGTGAAAATTCGTTTAATATATTCGTGATGCTACATGAAAATTTCTAAAAAAATTTATGTATAAGACTGAAATTTTGTTGAAGATTTGGATATATTTTTCAAACGTTCGACTGAAACTCCAAATTTATTTCCTTTTCGGTTTTCAATTTTGAAAAATTTTGTTTTTGATGTTCAATTTTAAAAATTTTGGTTTTGGTTTGGATTTTTGGTTTTTGTTTTTGTTTAATTCGTTATTCTTTGGTTCAAATAGATTAAAAAATAGAATACTCGTTTGTCATATTTAGCCAAAGAATAATCATAAATTAATGAAAAAAAGGGGCACACTTTTTTTTTCATTTTTATGTATTTTTCAAAAAGAGACGATCTCTTTCAAAAACTTTTCAAGCATAATTTAATTTTTCCCCTACAAATGGGATTTTTCATGAGAATGAAATCTATCTTTCCTTTCCCTCCGATCAATAAGGAGTAATCAAAGGAATATAAATAAGTTGAGTTATAGGTGATCTGAAATTTCAATTAAAAGTTAATCAAACAAATTCAATCATTTTAAAAAATTAAAATATTTCAAAATCTAATATCTGTATTTACTAGAAGTTAGTTGGACCTTTTTATTGTCCGAATTACCTCGCCTCAGATGATTTTTTTGATTGGAGAATTTTTAGAAAACGTGATTGGAATGTAAACAATTTTGGAAACATTTTTTGTAGTTTCTGTTTGACTTTGAACTGTGTTTTATTGGAATTTCCCAAAAATTATATGAAAAAAAGTCTGCGAAACTGTTCCCATTTTTCATGTTTTATTTATTTTTGTTGATTTTACAAATATCCAAAAAAAATTCCTCGCATAAAAAATTGAAAATTCTTCGTATTTTTTATTCGAAGAAAAAAATTGTTATTTTGACGTCTCGATACGAGACAAAAATTTAGTATAAAAATTTGATTTATACAGCGACTTGTAGGCGCTATAAACATGTAAATTCGGACATGGCTGTTGGAAAAGCTGTCATAATCGTCGAATAAAGATTTTTCTAGTACGATGCTGCGTCGAGCGCCGTCTCGTTCCAACTACGACAACGTACGTGCAACTGTTTATTTACATATGTGTTGTAATTTGCATTATTTTTTCCTTCAGACTCGAAGGCATACAAAATAAAATTGATTTTTTTAGCGCGGATGACGTGCAAGTGTAGAATTTCATTAACTCTACACGAGGAATTTTTTTTCAGAAAATGGTAAACTTTGAAAGTTGCCTGTAACGGTTGTGAAAAAGTTTTAAGCTTTTTTTTTCTCTCCCTCTATCTCGATCTCGTTTCTGAAACAATTCGAAAGTCTTGTCGGATAAGGTTGTGTGTGGCAGTTGTAATTATGCGTTAAAATGTACCTAGACCTACCATAGATACATTCTGTATTTTAGTAAACGTTGTAAATGTGTTGGGTTTACGTTTGTTACTGTGAAATGAAATACGAACGTTGGGATTGTGTTTCGTTTCGGTATCGCTGGGAAACATCAAAAGGAAAAGTTTATGGCGTTTGTGAGACTTGATATCTAGCAAGTTTCATCGAATAGATTTGCAATTGTGAAATACCATAAATTCGTATTTTCGCCAAACGACAACGATGTATTCGCCGTATTTGTAAATTGTGAACGCGTGGGCCGTAGACTTAGACTCGTGTAGCTCGTAGACGTTTCATTTATATCAATTTTCTGTTTTTATCCTAAATTTTATTATGATTCGATTGAAATGAGAAAATTCAATTGTGGATATGTCTCGATGGGTTTATACGTGGAATGCCCTTTCATAACAATGCGTCGAATTTTTTTTATAAAGAAAGATTGCTGAAATTTTCGAGTTTGATGTTTGATTTTTTTTGACAGTGAAATGGAAAATTTCGAAAATGAGTTTTATTCGAATTTTTAATAGAAAATTCGATCGAAAAAATGTAGACTTTTTGAAAAATCAAGTGTCAGAATTTTATTACGTTTTGATGGCAAATTTCATGCTGGAGAATTCTTGAAAAATTCAATCTGCATTCGTATTTTTTTCAACCTCCATCGTCGATTAATTTTGATAGCTGAAATTATCCAGAATTGAAAATAGTTTTCTCGGTAAAGATTTCACTTGTACACGTAGTTTCGTGGAAAAGAAAAAACAAATAAAATTACCCTTCGTTTAATCGTATTAGGTACGTGAAATCGTGTACACTGTCGAAGTATACGAAGGGAGAGAAAGGAACAGGCAGCCAGGCATATATAGCCAGGTACTCTAAACAATGAACCAATGAATAAAATAAAATCAACTCGATACGAACGAAAGGAATTTAACGATCGGTTATAAAATTTAACTACCTGAAATGCCATCCATTTTTTAAGAAATCGTTGGAAATTTGTTTTTTGTATCAAGAAAGGAAAGGGACCCAAGAGCTGTTGTGTTAAAGCTAATAGCTTCAAGTATCCAACAAGTGCCGCATTAAAAGTAACGTTCTGTGTTTTGATCTCTTTGGTTACGATTTGATATTGTGTCGTTAATGTGAAAGATATGACAAGAACGTAGCTCAGTATTCCATATAATGCGGTGGCCCAATTGAAACCTAATGTTATTTTGCCTGGAAAAAAATGAAATAAATTGACAGAAATATTATTTTTATTACATTTTCAAAATGATTTTGAATTTTTTTGGTCTAATGACTCGAGAATATTTTAATTTTTTGTACATTTTTTTTACTTATTTTGTGGTTTGATTTCAGGAGAAAGATGTCAGAATGTTTTCCCTGGCTGGATATTTATGGAAGAAATGATTATTCTGATTCAGGTACGTCGAAAATTTCCATTATAATTTCTCAGAATTGATCGTTCGTGAACGATTCGGTAGCTTTCTCGATACTTGGGGTTTTTTATTGTTAATTAAATAAGCCAGAAGCTTGGGAAAATGTTTATGAAATTATACAAACAGAAATATTTCTTCATCTGGAAAACTGTCAACTCGTAATTCACCCAATTCCACCGATAATTAATATTAATACACTTGAAATTTCGTTCGCTACTTCTTCGCCAAAATAAAAAACAAATCCCTTTTTTATCCCTCCCCTCTCTCTGTCCATAGATTCGCAATCCAAACGACCTACAAAACAATTCTCTCGAATGAACGAATCCAACGAAGCAGTAATATTCGGAAAAGTGGAAAAAAAATGAAAAACTTACTCACCCGAATGCCTCCAGTGTTACCAATTTATCGGGTATTTCCCTAAAAACAATGGGATTTTATGGTCGCATCCGAGCCATTTAGGAAATAACCTACCTCGTTCGATATAAAACGGCGCAAATCCCAATAACCGCTGAGTTTTCAAAACCGGCAAAATGAAATCTTGAAAAAATAAACGTCCTTTTACATGACGAACATCAAACCTGACGTTTTTAGTGGAAGCCGTGAAACCGTCGTACATCGTCAACCGACCTACAATGTTTTTTCTGTTTCCGTCAAAGTTTTCATCGTCTAAAAAAAATGAATTTTTTAAATGACCCGGCCGAGCTATTTTCTCATATGTTGGAGCGTGAAACACGTTCATGTGTGAAATTCACGTTTATCGGTTTATTTGCTGAATATTTTATTCGCGATTAAGTCGACTGTTTACAATAGCTAAGAGATTAGTGTTGTTTGGCTTGTTTGCGATTTACTGTAGAAGGGTTTTTTGAAGGGATTTCCTATTTCCTCTTTTGAGCTTGAGTGTATTGATGGAAAGTTTGGGAGGTTTCGAATGAAAGAATTTGGATTTTTTTATTGTTTGAAATGTACAAAAAGTTTTTCAATAGCTTCGAGATCAAAATTTGATGAAATTGATAATTATTTGTTATACTGAGAGATTTTAATATGGATATTGAGAATAAATTATTTTGTTCATTCAGTTGCTTCCAAATTGCACCAAAACTATCATGTAAGTTACCAAGACGGAAATAATCTGAAACAGAAATTAAGGGTCTGATTATGCAACATATTCGACGTTATAGTCTTGTTTAAAAATGGATTATAACTAGAGATTTCCTGAATTGAAATTCATGAAGGAATAATGATTTGAATAAAGTCGAGAAATATTAAGAGGAAAGTCAAATAATCATGTTTTTTATTTTTAAATTTGAAGAAGCAGATATCTTTTTTAAAAAATGAATCAAAACATGAATATTTTCAGTCACAGAAATTAGAAATACCATGAAAAAAGATCAAAAATTCTCGGGTTGTGAATTTTCGCTCAAATGAAAAATTGAAAAAATCTCCAATTTTTCTTGGAAACAAAACAATTTTGAGAAAAATCATCAAATCAATATGTTTACTTGAAAATTGAAAAACAATTTTTTTACTGCAAAACAAATCAGAAAATGGACAGAATTTCAAAAATTTTTCTCTGAAAAGTAAACATTTTTAATCTTTCTCTGTTCCATAAACTCTTTATTATGAGTGCTCCCTGCTCCTATGAAAAAAGTTCCTGTGAGGCCCCGACAAAGGCTTTGGCGTGGTCAAAAGGTTATTTGGTATCCGATGGAACTTGATCAAAATTTCTATGTCATTCGATTTGTCTCAGTAAAATATGATTTTAGAGGGCATACGCGAATATCTTACTCCCTGGGAGGCTGGGCTCTAAAATACGAGTTTTCAGCCCATTTTTTCCAAATGACTCGTAGTTGGAGGTCTAGAGATACTAAAGGAGAGTATCCTGGAATTTTTTCAGAGTTTTCAACCATTTTAACGACCCCTAATTGGACTTCAAATTTTTAAATCGCCATGAGGAGTACGTTGTAATTTTGGGACAAACAGAAAAAAAATTCCAATTTTTTTGACATGGATATGTCTTTAGGGCTGGGGGGTAAAATTTTGAAAGCGTAACGTAACACTGGAGGTGTAACGTAACGTAACGTAACGTAACGTAACGTAACGTTTTTTGATTAGGACATAATGACATTATGTTAGACTCGAAAAAACTTATAAAAATTTATTTCAGGTGAAAACATGGTGATATGTCATATTTGATTGAAAAGTCGGTCGAAAAGTCGGTCGAAAAGTCGGTCGAAAAGTCGGTCGAAAACTGTCTAAAAGTCTGTCGAAAAGTCTGTCTAAAAATCCAAGCCTGTCAAAAAGTTCATCGATAGTTGAGTCATCTTGATAAAATGAGGAGTCGATTCGATGAATCGGAGGCTGATTTAATGAATGGAGGGTCAATTCGATGAGTCGGGGAGTCCATTTGATGAATCGGAGAGTTGATTTGATGAATGGAGGGTCAATTCGATGAGTCGGGGATTCGATTTGATGAATCGGAGAGTTGATTCGACGATTTGGAGAGTCGATTTGACGAATCGGAAAGTCGATCCGACGAATCGGAGAGTCGATCCGACGAATCGGAGAGTCGATCCGACGAATCGGAGAGTCGATCCGACGAATCGGAGAGTCGATCCGACGAATCGGAGAGTCGATCCGACGAATCGGAGAGTCGATCCGACGAATCGGAGAGTCGATCCGACGAATCGGAGAGTCGATCCGACGAATCGGAGAGTCGATCCGACGAATCGGAGAGTCGATCCGACGAATCGGAGAGTCGATCCGACGAATCTGGGAGTCGATTCGACGAATCTGGGAGTCGATTCGATGAATTGGGGAGTTGATTCGATGAATCGGGGAGTCGATTTGATGAATTCCATAAATCGGGGAGTCAATTCGATAAATTTGGAAGTCGATTTGATGAAATGGGAAGTCAATTTGATGAATCAGGGAGCTGATTCGATGAATTAGTTACATTGGGAAGTCGATTCGTTGAATCAGGGAGTCGATTTGATAAATTGGGGAGTCAATTCGATAAATTTAATAAATTGGGAAGTCGATTCGATGAATCGGGGGAGTCGATTCGATGAATCTGGGAGTCGATTCAATGAATCGGGGAGTCGATTTGATGAATTGGGGAGTCGATTCGATGAATCAGGGTGTCAATTCGATGAATCGGGTAGTCAATTCGATAAATTCAATAAATTGGGAAGTCGATTTGATGAGTTAGGGAGTCGATTTGATGAATTGGGGGAGTCGATTCGATAAATCGGAAAGTCAATTCGATGAATTCGATAAATCGGGAAGTTGATTCGATAAATTGGGAAGTCGATTTGATGAATGGGGGGAGTCGATTCGATAAATCGGAAAGTCGATTCGATAAATCGAAAAGTCAATTCGATGAATTCCATAAATTGGGAAGTCGATTCGATAAATTGGAAAGTCAACTCGTAAAATCAGAGAATTGATTCGCTAAATTGGAAAGTCAACTCAATCAATCAGAGTTATTTTGATAAATTGGAGTTGATGCGATAAATCATTTTGATAAATCAGAGAGTCCATTCGATAAATCGGAAAGTCAATTCGATAAATTGGAAAGTTGATTTGATAAATCATTTTAATGAATTGGAAAGTTGATTCGATAAATTGGAAAGTCTATTCGATAATTCAGAGAGTCATTTTGATAAAATGGAGTCAATTTGATAGATCTGAAAGTTGATACAATAAATCAGTAGGTCGATTTGATAAATCAGAAAGTCGAGTCGTTTTGATAAATCGGAAAGTCGATTCGATAAATCAGAAAGTCAATGAAATGAAATGTTGATGAATCAAAAAGTTGATGAATCAGAAAGCCAGTAAATTGAAAAGTCTGAAAAATTGAGGAATCAAAAAAGTTGAGAATTTGAGCAATCAATAAGTAGAGAAATCAAAAAGTTGAGAAATTTAAAAGCCAAGAAATGGAATATTCGTGAATTTGAAAAGTCATTATGTCAGCCTTGAAGAAGATAAGCACAGAACGATATTATGTTGTATCAAAGTAGTTTAAGTAAGTTTTTAGTGTGATGTTTTTGAATTAAGACTTAGAAACATTAGTAAGACAGTTAGACATAATGACATTATATTGAATCACAAAGTGGAGTGTGGTACAATACCAGATGCAGAGTGTCTATTGTGTTCCACCACCTTCATGGTAACTAAAAGGGTCTCTCTATCTGTGCAAAATAGTTAACACAGTAACTTAAAAATGCCTTTATGTACTCTCTCCTACTAACACTCCAACTGAAAAATCAATTATGCATCTTATTCTTATTGACATATCCATGTTCTAAGATTTTTGCTTTAAAGCAAAAAACGCGTTCATTTTTTGTAGGTATTTCACATATCTCAGAATTTTTTGAAGTGGTGAAAGTGGGTCAAATGTTCAGAAAACCAGCATAATTTTTGTTCCTTAAAATTACTTACTGCTTTTCATAAATTTTTCATTTTTTTAAATATTTTACCAACTTCCACTTTTCGAAAAAATCTGAAAAAAATTCCAAGAAGTGTGAAATACAAGGGAAAACTTTGAAAAAATTTTTCCTGCCCGTTTCAAAATTGTGTCCTCAGGGCGATTTGAAATGTTCATTGACAAATTCAAGGTCAAGTTTCATCAAAATTAGGGAACCTGAAGATTATAGTAGATACGTTTTTGGACTTTGAAATATTCTTTTTGTTAGCACTTTTGATTTTGATACTGCTGACAGAAAATCTTTTCTATCCGCGGATTTTTTTTTAAAGAATGTTTTCTTTCAGTTTGCATTTGTAGCCCTTCCAATTTTGAAATCAACTTGAAAATCATCAAAAAGTAAATTTGTACATTTTCTTGTTTTTTTAAAAATGGATTTTAATCCAAATTTTTGCACTTGCCATACATCTTATTAAATACCGTATTATGTGCAGTAATTCAGTTATATTTACCGAACCAAATAACGGACGATTGATTTCAAAATATCCCAAAATATTGACTGTCGGTTTGAAATCGGCAACAGCGTATAAAAATAATTTAATCTGAAAGCCTTCCAATGATTAAAATTTTTCAAACGAGCTTCTCTCTAATTATAAAGAACGAATTAATCTAAAATGCGAACTTACGGAAATGGTATTATCGTTTTTGAAATTTAAAAGCTTGGATTTCATTTCGACAATCAACTCTGGTATATTTTCAACACACTGAAACACAAAATAAGTGAAGAGAAAGGTATGAGTTGGCGGATGTGGTTCGGTCCAGCAAAGATTTAAATTTTCATCACCGAGAGCCTAAAAAGCTTTCGTTGTTAATTTGAAGATTAAAGGGCTGACAGAGACGGTAATGGATTTGTTGATTCGTGTGCGAATGCTGAGCTCGTTAATGATTTTAAATACTTCGTTTTCCGTTCTATACGTATGTACTATTTACGTATAGAACACGAAATTTTGGCCTTAGAGCCTTACAAGATTACCTTTTTCCTGCTGAGAATAAAAGCGTACAATGTAAGGGCATAGTAAAGGTATTTGTACGTACGTGTTTTGTAATTAAATGACCGATATTGCAGCACACGTAGATCATAGCGAACGGTATCCAAGGAGCTATAAATAGTTTGGCGAATTTCAGATAATTCTTTACTTTTAGAAGATGCGCGGCCGAGCCAACGAAATTGTAAACCAGCAATACGAACATTATGCTGTGTAGGACCAAATGCATAGTCAGCATTAAAGAGAAACATGCTCCGAATTGCTGCACCATGCTGCTGACGGTTACCCATATTAGACGATAGTCTTCGATTAGTTGCGAGCTGAGCTGGTTCGAAGTTATACTCTGATGAAAAAATTATTGAGTTAAATGTGAGAGATTTCAATGGTCAATTGAAAAAAAAAAAATGATGTAAGTATAGGAAGTTGAATGTGAACGTCAGTTTCAAAAATGCAATTGCACAATGAAGCGTGAGTTTTACGGCGAAGATTTAGGCAATTTTATTAACATGTAATTATATTTTGCAGAAAAGACTAGTGTTAGGAGAAAAAACTCTTCACCGAGGTTACAGGAGCTAGAAAATATAACATTTAGCCTAAAAGGAAGAGAGGGGACAGAAAATACTAGAAAATCTTTAAAACTCAGCTTAGAGGGGAACTATGGGAGAATTTACCGAAAAATTCAGATCGTGTGGGTACACTAGGAGAGGTTTAAAGTTCACTAAAATGGGTTCGGAAGAGAGTGCTGGAAAAATTCAAGATTACCAAAATTAAGCATGAAAAAAAGCAAAGTAAAAAATCGAAAATTCGAGATTTTATCCTTTGGAAGATGTTGGAGAATCTACTAAAAAATTCGAGTGAGGTGATACAGGAGAAATTTGAAGCTGACGAATTTTTTTCTGTTTTGGAGGGGGATGGAGGAGATGGAGCGATGGACTAACGAAATTGAGCCCGGAAGAAGATAGTGAAAAATTTACCAAAAATTTGTCCTGCGGGGGGGGGGGGGGTACATGATGTATCACAAATCAACAAAAATCAGTCAAAAGAGGATTCAGGAGAAATAGAAAATATTACTTACCAATATTCTGTCTAAAGGGGAGCACAGAGAAAATTTTGAATTACCTAATGAAGTTCAGTCTAAAGGAAGCACATGAGGAGAAATTTCAAACCTTCAAAATTCAGCCTCGAAGGAAGCACCTACGGGA
Source organism: Pseudococcus jackbeardsleyi (assembly GCA_038380155.1). NCBI lineage: Eukaryota > Metazoa > Arthropoda > Insecta > Hemiptera > Pseudococcidae > Pseudococcus > Pseudococcus jackbeardsleyi. The sequence continues at coordinate 23,119,471 of CM076239.1, read as the reverse complement.
GAATTTATCAAAATTCAGCTCTCAGTACAATAGAAACTTGAGATTCTCAAAGATCAGTGAGAAAAAAGTACCAAAAACCATTTTTTCCTGTACGTCAACGTAGTGAAAGGGTCAGATATAAAATTCTTCTACAAAATGCTTTTTAATGAACCAAAATTGGTATGAAAGGGGGTCAAAAATTAAAAAATGAAAATTAGTAAAATTTAGCATGAAATAGGCTCGAGAAAAATTGCAAAATATGTAAATGATTTTCAGGAAAATATTTCGGAAGAAACCTGAAAAATTTTTGAGAAAATATGAAAATTCATCTTGTACATAGAAGGTGATGGAATAATTTTCGATATACAAAATTCAGCCTGTTGGGAGAGAGTAAGCAGGGAAAAACATGAAATTGACAAAAAGTGTGCAAGGGGTAGATAAAAGATTTGAACCTATGAAAATTAACCCTGGAGAAATGTGTTTTTTTTTACGAATCTGCATATAAGTTCTTGTTTTTTGAACTTTCACGTAGCACAAACCGTTCAAAACTAAAATTCAAAAACCACCATGACTCACTTTTCGATTTTTTTTCTCATTTGTTTATCAGTAATATTTTTTCCTTCTGATTTTTTAAATTCAAATTTCGAAAAAAAATTGCTCTTTTCGTTAAAAAAATCATGCAAGTACCTACATAAATAAAAAGACTAGATATAAGTACTTCAATTTTTCAATTTTATTTACTTTATTCTTCTACATGGAAACTTTTTCAAAATGCTTATTTACGCAGGTTGAAACTACAACTCATACAGATTACAAAAATTCAATATTTTAAATAGAGTTGAAAAAATAATGTTAAACTAAAAGAGAAAAATTATCGAAAATCTAGTGAGAGTGGAAAGCGGGACAGGAGAAATTGTAAAATACGAAAATTTAGCCTCAAAGATTGTGAAGGAGAGTTTACCAAAAATTCTTCCTGTATTAAATAGGATAATGGAAATTTGAAATTGACAAAAAAATCAGTCTCGTAGGGATGGAGGGAGATGGAAGAGAAACTGAAAATTATTAAAATTATGCTTGAAAGAGGATAATTACATAAAATAAATTGGAAGATACCAAAAATTAGCCTAAAAGAAGGTGTATGAGAATTTACTAAAAATTCATTTTTTCGAAGAGTAGAAGAAAAATTCCAAAGTGTAAAATTTCACTTGAGAGAGTTACCCAAAAATTCAATTTGCTGGAAAGCATGAGAAAATTTTTTAAAAACTCATCAGCCTCTATGGAGGACATATGTGGATTTGGGAATAACCGAAACTCAGTCTAGTGACCTATTTAAATGATTAAAGCAATTTTTTTTGGATTTGGAAACTTGAGTTTAAATCCATATTTTTGGGCAAAAAATTGAATTTTTCCTGGAAAACTGTTTCCCAAAAATATATATCTACATATTTGAACTTAAAATTGCAAATTTCAAAAAATTCTACTTTATTTGATCAAATAAGTCGCTAAGATTGGTTATCTGCGGATATAGGTGCTGTGGTTCATATATTGTATGGATCCTTTTTATGGACTTTTCTCCAGTCCACAGTGGACCAAATAGGTCAAAGTTTCTTGAGCCACTCTGGACCAAAAAATCAATCACATGAAATTATATTGAAGTGTGGGTAAAACAATTCCAATTGTTTTTTTTGCTGAAAAGGTGCGGTTTTTTTCAGTTATTCAACAATTTAGCTATTAAGAAATGCCAACTAAACACTTTTTTCAATATTTTTAAAATTTTATGTTAGCTCCTCCCCTGAAGGATTTTGGGGGACAAAATATCCTTAAATTCGAAATTTTCGACTTCCAAACCCCAGAATTTCATACCCATATCGCATTTTTTCAATTTTTCTCATGATATTGCCCCCTCGAGGATTGAAAAAAAAAACAAATTCGAAATACTCGAATGAAAAACCCGACCGAAAACCCTTGAATTTCACACCCATGCCGATTTTTTCAATTTTTTCGAAATTGGGTGTCAGTACTGCCCTTCTTGAGGGTTCAGAGAAACATTTTTGAAAATTTTGAATTCAGTATGTAAAGATAATGTGGTATCTAAACTTTTTCCTGTTCTTGGAATCTTTCTATAAGAATAAAACTTGATGAACAGGTATTTTGCCCATTCAGTCCACTGTGCAGCCCTGGAAAATTTCAAAATTTTCTCTCGGCTCTGAAACGTCTTGAAATCACTTTCAATTGATTTGGGAGGTCAACAATAAAGTAGGTATAAACCGAATTTCAACGATTTTCATGTTTTGCAGGGCGATGAGTCAATTTTGGATTTTTAAAAATTTGCCGAATTTGAGAAATGAATTTTAGCACCTAAAATTTCGGATATGAGGTTCTGTTGTGATACACTTTCAATTTCTCAAAATTTTACTTTAAGTTGGAATACTTTCCTTGTAAAAGACCATCGTGTAACTAATGACCAGTTTTATGACAATATGCAGATTAATAATTCGTCTTTTTCTCCACTCCTTTCATCATGCGATAAATATGTTATGCACGCGAACATTTCGCATACGTTACTCACGATTTTCATCTGCTCCTTGTAATGATCCATGGTGGTTTGAAACGTTTTCTCGGTCATTACGTATAAAGTCATGAATAACGAATGGAATAGAATACAGATGGCGAAAAATACACCCCGGAACCACTTATCGTCGACGATGTCAATAACCGCGAAAAACACAGCGTACACGGCCATAAAAACGGAAACGTACTTGATAATCGTGCATTTAACGCTTTCGCACCTCACTGGAGATTGCATTACGTAATTATATTTGCTCTGCGAAATTGAAAACGCAATTTCAAGAATATTCGATTAGTTCGCACTCAAAACGTCCACCCCTTCCATCCCTCTCTAACCAACGCGTTGTACGTTTCAACTACCCTCCGCCTTATTATTTTTCAGTTTAATAAAATGAACGTGAATTATTTTACCTGGAAACTCGTCCAGTGGTTGAAAAACCTTTGTAATTCGCCGGCTGATATCCATATCAGAGGCGCACTACAAACCGGTATCACTGATAAACAAACCACCATGTAAATTTGCACCACATCGAACCGCTTAAGCGTGTAATAATGATAACTAGATGAAACTGTATACACCGTAATCGCCAACTCGAGCGCGTACAACGCGAAACAATACAAAAATATGGCCGATTTGTAACGAAATCGTAATTCGCCTGTAAAAAATACGAGATGGAAAAGTTTTCTAATCAGCGAAGATGGTGTTTTAAATTAAATGATAATTTACCGGCGTGTTTTTCGTAAGGGTAAATACCGAAAAACCGTAATATGAAGATGATCGGTAGGATGGTTTTGTGGTAGATGGAAATTTGACGAAAATTTCGACTTTTTTTGAAATCTCCCAAATACGTAACTCGTGTTTGCGTCATTTTTCATGTCGCGTGTCGCCCGAAATACTGACGGATATTTGACGACTGGGATTAGTATATCGAAAAAAATGTCGTCAATTTTCATGATTACCTCGATGTTTAATAATTAGCCGAAAATTCGAGGTAAATTTTTCAGTCTCGGGGGAAATTAAAGTTGGCTTTTGGTATGTAATTCGTAGTTAGGTATTGAAATTAGACACGAATTATTTTTTTCAATACGAGAATTGAGTAATTTTTCAAGTCGGTGATTTGATTTCGACCAGGTAAATATTAGTTTTGTATTGTTATGGTTACAAATGTGTTTAGGAGCTAGAAAAAAATATGGAGGAGGATGAAGTGAAGGGTGGAGGCTTGGAGGGTATTTAGATGGATATTTTGATTTTGATTAGATTACTGGAAAGTCTTCCAAATTAAATCGAAAATTTTAAATACGATTTAAAGTACGCAATTTTCCAAGAGTGAAACACAGAACTAAAAAATGGAAAATTAACAGAATAAAAATTGTAAAAAGGAAGGAAATGTAAATTTCAAAAAAAAATCCAACCCAAACTCGAATGAAAAACCATCAAACGCAACACTTTCATTTATTTTTTTGTGACCTTAGAGTACAAATTGAGAAAAGAAAAAAATCCTTGTTCAAATAATAATATAAAAATGCATAAATAAGTGAATTAAATGAGAGAAAAAAATCAAAGGGGCAAACTACAACGTACAGTAACAAAAAAATTAAAGTTATAATAATAATAAAAATTTTTAGTCGTAACATTACATCTTATTTTAATTGGGCAGAACACGTTCTCTTAATTTTGTAGGTACATGTTACAAAAAAAAAAAAAAAATACTTAGAATATATAATCTTAATAATATTTACATCATATTGATATTTTTAGATCACAAGAATGTTCTTAATAAAAATCGAAACAACGTCAAACGTATAATTTAGAATCGCCATTTACATAAACAAAAAATATATTAAATACGTCAATATGAAGAATTTCACAAGCAAAAATTACAATAGTAATAAAAATTTTTTCAATAAACATTATAAATAAAGTACGTATTATAGGAATACAAATTATATAAGAGGAAATAAAATTCGTATATAAATAAAAACAAGAGAACAAAATTTTAAGCATATATCTTATTTAATACATTTGTCACAAAATATACCTTTGAATTTTTTTTTCGAACACTTTTAATAGAATGGCATTCGGCGATTTGGTTGTCTTTTTATTTTAAATCAGGTTGGTGAGCATCTTAAGCGAGTCCATCTTCGTTTTTACCATCTAAGCGTTTCAACTGAAATAGAAACGATATTAATTGAGTAATTTTTCCGTTAAATATGTAAAATATTATTTTTATTTTTGTGATACGTGGTCCTCAGACCATAACGAGTCGCCTTAAGTGTATAATTAGGCTGTAATAGCCTGTTTGATGTTGGATAAGTTGACGTTATAACATCGTTTTGAGTGTAATTTTAATTTCAACGTCGAGATTTTCAACTGTCAAGGGTAAACGAGATGAGGAAGTGATGGATTTGGGGTCTTTTTTAGGGTTTGAGTTGATTTTATGGGATATATTATTTTGTGGTTGGATTTTGTATTTTTGTGAAAGAAAAGTGGATAATATTATTGAAACGACAAAATAAATATTGAGGCATTGATTTGTGTGTTTTTTTATCTCAAAATTAATGAGGTGAAATCAAAATAAAATATTTTTCCTCTTTTCATTTTTATGGAAGAAATGGCACTTTTTGAATGAGTTTTTTTAATGTTGAAGTGTATAAGGTGTGGCTTCCTTATTTTCTTATTTTTTTTATTGAAATGAAGGATTTGAAAAAAAAATTCAATATTTTTTTTTACCTACTTTACGTTTTAAAATTAATATGATTTTTTTATTTTTTATCAAAATTTTGCTTTTTAACATTTTTTCATCAATTTTTACTGAAAGTTGAAACTTTTGTTTTCGGGAAATTTTCGAAGCTCAACTTGATATTTTAATATTTAAATGAAGAAACAGGTTTTAGCGAAAGTGATTGTTTCGCTAAAATGACCGTAAAATTAGGTGTTTTTTTTTAAATTTCAGAATTATTTTTTGAAAAATTGAGTAAAAAACAGAGTGTTTTTTTTTCAAATGGTCCAAATCTAAAAACCTTTACATCAAAAGTGAAATCTAATACTGATTTTTTCTTATTCTTGAAAAATGATGATGCTTATACAACGGGAAAAAATTGCACCTAAGCCTCACTTTTCGAGTACTTTCTTACAGGTCAGGGAAAATACTCTTCAAAGATCAAGGGGTAGGTAGTAAGTAGCTAGGTACATACTTTTCAACAGTTTAATTTTTACCAAAATTTTTATTGCTGGATTGTCATTTTCTGGGGTAAGCTACTTTCAATGATTCAAATTATTTTCTTTAAAATATAACATTTCAGCTTTTTTCCAGTTTTGTTCTATTCCAAAGCCAAAAATTGTGCACCTCAACGACAAATAATTCAAAAGTCTTCAAAGAGAAAAAGTTTCTGTTTGCTACTCCTTCAATGATTCAGATAGGCAACAATTGTATCACATTTGTTGTACAACTTGTCAGGGTGGAAGGGAGGTAGAGAGAAAGTTTTCAACAATGATAAAATTTTGGATCAAAAAATTAAAATCGCCTAGTGTAAGAACAAAAATATAATTTATACAGGGCGATGGACTGAAATTTTTTTCCCATTTTCAACCTTCCAAATTGATTAAAAGCAATTTATTATAAACAATCTGGGTGGCTATTCTTGAAATTCAGTGATTTTTTTCGAAAAAATCCTGAAGAAAAATATACTTCTGTATTGAAAGTGATTGGGTTGGAGAAACTTTGATTAAAACGATGAAAAGACTCATTAATGATTCTAATTTTTTTGGTAATCAAGTTTCTTAGGGTTGGGTCGTTTTTATATGTACATTTCGGCAACGTTCATTTTTTCTGCCTTCTGATTGATACTGCAGTTCATGTGATCGTCAACATTTTATTTAAACTCGAAAAAAATTTTAAATACTCAGGATCGATAATTTTTTAACTAGCCTGGCTGCAACTCCAAGTTATAAATTTTAACATCAAAGTACCCAGCTACAATTTATTTTATTCACGTTCGTGAAAGTAAGAAAAAAATTCGTGACCCAATAACATATAAATTTAATTATTATTTTAAATTCTGATAACGTAATCATTATAAAAATCCGGTGTGATATTTGTCCTGAATTATAGCGAATGCAAAAATTGGATGAGTAAATTTTTTTATCGAAAAATATAACAAAAATAAAAGAGGAGTATTGAATTAAAAGATACCAATTTTATCGCACTTATTATGTTGTTTTTACTAAAAAATTGGCCACACGTTGGTCGATGTTTTGAGATTCGGGCATGAGAATGAGACTCCAAAATAGTTATCGTGTTGTAAATCAGTAAAGTATAGCTTTTATTTTGTTGGCTGATCTTTTAAGAATGCCAAAGTCGCTTTCATAAATATTTTGCTCCTTTTTTAATGAAGTACTCTCTGTCATTTATGAATTTTCAAAGTTGAAAAAAAAAATGATAAAAAATAAGAAGGCAAAAAAAGTTTATGCTGTTGAAATGTATCTAGGAGATGCTTAAAATGAAACCAGCATTAGTTTTTTTGATTAAATTGGCTCGGAAATTTTTTCAATCAATTTGAGAGATCAAAAGTAGAAAATATGCCAACATTTTTACTTTCTACTTTAATGAAATCAAAGTACCTATCTGTATTTTGCGTTAAAAGCTTTTCAATTTTCAAAAATATTGTTCAAATTTAAAAAATACCCTCCAGCTTCTAAAATTTTAAATGGTGGTATTTTTGGAAGCTATTTCGTTGTATTTTAGTCCGACCAAAAATTTTAATGCTGGCTCAGACTTCTCATAGTATCTCTCTTATCAGATTGTTCTACTTATTGAATAAAATAGGTAGGTCATTTATAATTTTTTTCGGTAAATTGAAACCAGAGGCCATTACAAGTTTTTTGATGCTTCAAGTTCAAATAAAATATCATCATTTTCGTTCATTTTTTTTCCTATTCACTTGTGATTTTTTTTCAATTCTTGCCAATATTTTGAGTGGATACCTCAAAAAATATCTGTGAGATTTTCTATAATTGTATTGAGCCATCAAAAATGAGTTAAAATTATTTTTCAATGGATTATCAACTTCTGCAAATGGGTCAATAACTTCCAAACTTCAATCTAGGAAAGGGGAGTTGCAAAAATGTTCCCAAGTGGTTGAAGTTCAAATGGAAATTTTTTGTTTTCCAAACGTACTTCATTTTAACATTTTCACCAAATCGAAACAAGGATATTATTTTTGCTTCATTTGTATGAAATCCTTCTAAGAAAAACAGTTTTTGTTTTTTCTCCCCTGTTTTTTAAAAATATTTCAGTTCCTTGAAGAAATCTAAAAAATTTGCCTTAAAAAATTCCATGTCTCCACCCCTAAAATTTTCGTCTAAATTTTTCGATTAAAACTGCCAATTTTTTACTCGTATCAAACTTGAAGTGAAAATTAAAGAACCTGCCTGTGAGGTTTTTTTTACAATTCTCCCTAAGATTCATAATTAGAGACGACTCTTAAAACCCATAATTTATCCCACATTTCCAATCATACTTACTTCTTTCTCTTCAACATTGACCGGTGCGTATTCCCCAGCTTCGGGAGCCGAAAAGATAAAGGCGTATAAAAGACTGGCAACCACGCCGCCGAGAATAGGTCCAACCCAATAAATCTGGAAAATAATAAATTTCTAAATTACCAACAGTACTCGCACATACAGCCACAATAAATCAGCCACGAGTGCTATTAACACCCCAACACCTCGAGCAATTAATCGATAAGTAATCGTGAAAAACGTGTGAGTAAATAAGTAGTTTAATTTAGAAACGAATTGTCGAAGCACAATAAAACATGGCGTATAGTTTTCGAAATACCTACATATGCAAACAATACTGTAAACGAAGCTTTGGTCTGAATTTTTACCTCAATAACGAGCCGTTTTATTGTACGTAACTTACTCATTCTCGTAGCACGTACCGTACAAAAAAAAAAGCGAGGGCGTTTAATTTTATCAACTCGTGCGCGAAAAAGTTTATATTTGTTTTTAATGGAAATACAATCGTCGAGAGAATTTTGAAAAGACAGGAGTGGCGTAAAAATCGACCAAGTCCGATACGTCACAGTTATGAATAGGATGTAATTTGCGCTCGAATGTATTGTTTTTTTAAAAAAAAAACTTCCCAACTTACCCAATGATAGGTCCAAGTTCCGGTTACGACTGCGGAGCCAAGACTTCTAGCCGGGTTCATACTGGATCCAGTCAAGCCAACCTGGAATATGGTAAAATTTAGTATGGCAGTTTGAGATGCTGACTTTATATAGGGTTTGATTTGACGTGTATCGAAATAGGTATCGAACCGACAATGGGATCGTTTAATTGAAAATTCAATCAGCTCGCTGCTTCGGTGAAACGTGATCGGAAAATTAGATGTGAGATGAAGGACGGACGCCATATGTACCTATTCTTTTGATTTTTTTCACCTCTTTTTCTTACATTTACCGCCGAATTTATTATCAAGATGGTGTAATTTCGTTGGTGGTTTTTTTATTCGATGCTTCGGTATCGGCGACATTGACGTCGAATCGTACAAATACATTTTTACTAGCGGTTTTGCGAAACAATACGACTAAATTTGTTTTTAATAGGATACTGTGTAGATTAAAAGCAGCAATGGTAATTGATCGCGATGCGTGACTAAGTCCAAGGACTCGACACAGTGCCACGTCCCACTTCCTTAAACGGTACGGAAAATCATGGCGGATGAAAGAGGGGTACAGATAGGTAGAGATACTCACAGTGGTGATATGTCCAACAGCAACGGTCCATCCGATGGCCAAAGCGGCGGTCGATTTGATAAATGGTTTGTTGGGATCGCAGACTCCGCAAACGACCAAGACTAAAATGAATCCGAGGAAGAATTCTAGTCCTAAGGCTTGCGACGGGGTGACTTTCGGGGACGGTGTTGTAGCTCCTAGATTTTCAGGTACTAAAATCTGAGGAAAAAATAACGCGGGTTGTTAGAGTCAGCGAAGAGTACCGGTGCTGGAATCGACAGACTGTAACGTCCAGAGTAATTCGATGGCGGAAATTCAAAGTACGAGTATAATTATCATATAAACAAGCTCGGTTTTATACTTTTACAGTCGACCAAGTCGGTATGGTCGTGATTACGATGGAAGATTTTTACACCAAAAATGCTCGCAGCTAGCTCAAGCTTGTTATTATGTATCGAAGAAAAACAAACGGCTGTGCATTCCCTCGATCATACAGTTTCGTGGAATTGGTGGAAGTTTCAGAATATATGCTGGTACCTACTACAAAAACACCTAAACACGAATCCGTACATATAATCGTTTTGGTAAAACATCCGAAGAGGGAGAGAAAAAAGGAAAACAACAGTTACGTGTAAATTAATGCAAATAATACATTTTGGAATCACTGAATTCGTGATTAACGCCGTACTATTGAATATATTAAATGTGGGACTGGGAATTAGCTCCGGCCGACGTCGAATTGTTCGAGTTCGTGTGTGATGTCGGTGTATTGTTTTTACATATAGTGCATGCCTTTCGGTAGCGAGGCAATCGTGCATGAGGATTTGCAAAGTATGGCAGGGGTATGGATTTTGTTGAAATTGAATGATGTTCGTTTGGGAAATTTCGTAGGGTTTTCCTGGGCGATGGGTCATCGGGTTCTTGGAATATGATTTGGAGATGTTTGGAAGAGGCGTAGCTTCGAGCCAAATTAGCCCACGATTAAGATTACGATTTTGAAGGTGTGTTTTGCCAGACCTGCAGTAACATTTTGAAAGAATACGTCTTCGGGTTGCACTGCAGAGGTGATGAAGAAGAATGGGCAATTATGGTTTTCTAAGAACCTGTTTGCAAGTTTTTAGATAATATGACCTAATTGAGTTGAAATGGAGAATGGGCTGATGAAAATTTAGCCGAATGTGCATATGAAAAAATATGAAGGGGAATTTGTGAAAATGACGACGATTTTTAAAGGGTGCCATTTTCAGTTGAGTCACAAAAAATCAAAAGAGAATGGGGCAAGGGGTAAATACAAAAACTCGGGGAAGATACGAAAATTCGGAGAAAATAAGAAGTTTTAGGGACAGCCTATGAGCCTATTGAAAATTTTCCGACCCAGGTATCTAAAATTATTTTTATATTTCTGAATTTTTTCGATTTAAACCATCAAGTTTTCTAAAAAGAATGGTTCATTGATTTTATCAAATTTCTGACTCGATTGCTCGAATGTTGCTCGAAGAAAAATACAATTTTGTAATAGGTGGGGGGATTTAGGGAAGTAATTTCTCAACTCTCTTCTTGTTATGATCATAACGAGATAAAAATTTTAATGAAAAAGTATCTCTATTTCGAGTAAAAATTGTTGAAGAATTATGAAAATTTTGTGATTATTTTAACGAAATGTAAAAGAATAAATAATGATACGAAAAAAATCAAAATTAAGTGCTCTACAAATATTGGTTAAGAAAATTTTGAAATTTTCAAGAGTACTTTTATATTTTTATTGCTGGAATTGAAAAATCTTGGAAAATTATTATTAAAAAAAATTTTTTAAAAGGTTTTTTTATACTGGGCGTGTATAATTGCCAAGATTTTTACGCCCAGTGTCGGAGAGGGTTAAATTTGATGTTGGAGTTCAAAATTTTTGATTAGTTGTAAAATTTTTTCGATTTCCATTTTTGAGTCTGAAATTATTTCGGCAAATCGATACAATGATACTTAATAAATGAACATTTTTTCATAAAAATATAATAAAATATGAAAAAGTTTGATAAATTTTCGACGAATTTATAATATTTTGTTAGCCTTGTGAAAAATTGGAGAAATTATCAAAATTTTAGTACCTACATCGATGTCATAAAAAGGTTTCTTTTTCCCACCAAACAGTGTTTTTTTTTTTTAATTTTGCAATTTTTTGAAAATTTTACAAAAGGTAGGTAGTCCGAAGATCACGAAATCACAAAAATTGCAATTGACAGGACTGCTTCTTTCAATAATCATAATTAATTTTCATATCATTTGAACCATTCTTTGAAAACTAGACTTACAGAACTGGTTAGAGAAGAAAGACTGCCCTTCAAAAATCACAAAATTGCAATTTGGACGAGATAAGTCGTAAAAATTGAAATATAATTTTCAAACAATCAGTTGGAAAAAATTGCAAACAATTCAATCCTAGTTGAAAAATTTCATTTCAACAGTATAAACCTCCCTATATGATTTTCAAAGTGCCTATGTCAGTATTCTACGATTTTTTTTTTAAATTTTAACGAGTAACAAAATGTTGATAAAATGTACCTAATTATATAATTTTTCTCCAAAATTTTAAAATATTCAGGAAAAAAAATATGTAGTCTAAAATGTCCTGAAAAAAAACTTCCGCAAAAACCTTTGATAAAAAAATTATTTTTCATCCAACCCTTGGTAAAATTTTTCTCACAAGAAGTATGAAAGAAATTAAATTTTTGATTTTATGAGGCACAAAGGTTTTTGAACCTCGCTGAATAATTTGCTCTAAATTTTTCGAATGGATTTGTAATTCAACTATAATTACATAAAGTATTTTTAGAAAAAGTGTTCCATTTTGCAGACAAATTACTTACACAATGTTCTCTCAATTTTTATTTTTTGAGTTATTATTTAACTGGCAATTATTTTTGCACTTCCAAATTATTTTTTTTACTTCATCAACGAAACTTTTCATTCAAATTTTTCTATTTTTCTATTTTTGAAATGCTGATATTAGTGGGGACAATTTTTATGATTTTGATTTCGAAAATTTTTTGTACGATAATTTCAAAGATTTTTGCAACATTTTACTCAATTTTCGTAGTTAATCTTGTTGTTGCTTTTATGAGGACCTAGGAAATGTTTGTAATTTATTTTATTTTTCAAAATTGGGAAAATTAGACTTTGATTCAGAAAAATGGAAGAAAATATACTTTGCTTGAGAATTTTCGCCTTTACCCTCCTCCTTTCCCCTCCTCACTCTCCCAAGCCCACTTCAATTCCTGTTGGCCCTCTGCGGATTCTAGTTATTTTGATCATACAAAAATACCTATGAAATTGATTAAAAGAATACCGATGTTTGATAATAACCCTTTAGAATGGACAGGGAAAGAGAAAAGAGCGAAAAAAACGTTTACGTTGTTGTTTTTATTTTTTCTGTTGGCTCTAGAAGGGCTCAAAAAATTGATTCAATTGATTTAAGAGAAAAAGAAAACTTTTTGATAATAGAGCACATACGAAATCTTCAAATTCAAAAATTATTTTATGAAGAAGTCTACTAAATTGATGAAATTTAAAAAATTCGTTCGTCTGAATGCAAATTAGTCAGAAATCTCAAAAAATCAATTTAAAAAAAAATCGTCGCGCTCGTGAAGGAATTTTTTCAGGCAAATTTTTGGTCAGCAGTCGTATTTTCATTGTTAGTATACTTATAGGTAGATTCACAAAAAAATGCGGAGTTTTTGCACATTTTTACTCCTCGTTTAATTAAATATTAAAAATCCAAATTATTATTATTATTTTAATACTCGTCTTTTTTGAAGACCGTCGAAAAAAATCGAAATCGTTGAATTTTTATCACCTTATTAAAAAAAAGAAAAAATTTTCGCATTAAATATTCTATACCTGGGTATATTAACGTTCAATAATTACTTATAACAACGTATCTTGTCGTCGAGGAAATTACTTTTGATTATTCATTATTGCCGGTACTTCGACTCTCACCATCGATATAAGCGATTAAAAGAAACCCCCGCCGACGCGACACAGCTCGGATTAATTACCTGAAGTACACCGGAACCGGCGATGGCTCCCAGACATTGTACGATAATGTACAATATTCCTCTAATAATTGTGATTTTTCCGGTGGCCAATAACGCTATAGTAATGGCAGGATTCAGATGGGCGCCGCTGACATGAGCCAAAGTCTGAAACAATGACAAACACCATACAATGTAGGTTTTTTGTACTTAGGTATTCACGCTCGACAACAGCCAAGCCAGCCATCGGTCCCGACTTCATAGACCGGGCGATTAGATTTGTGTAATTATATATGTAATATGTATATGTGACGTCACAGTTGCATTCTCACGGTAAATGGAAAACGAAAATCATTATTTCAATTTGTTAACCCTGACATATATAAAAATGTCGAGGTTAGCGGGCATTTGAATGTCCGATTTTCCGGTATTATTTTATCCTTTCCGTTATCTGGTGTTTCCAGTGTTAACGGAAGTGTCCGAATGGCGTATTGTTTTAATAAAAGAACGAAAAAGGGAAGCATATTTTGAGAAATTTAAAAGATTCGATTGAAGATACCCTCCCTTTCCTCAGTTTCTCCCAGTTTGGATGTAAATTTTGAAAGAGAAGTGTCAGAAAGATGACTGGGTTTTTCTTATAAGAGGTGTCAATTATTCACACAAAATTAGAACTATGATAATAGGATTAACTAATGTTATGATTTTTTTTTTTCGCCTACTGTACGTATAAATATTTCAAGGTTGTACGAGGTGTATCGAATTTTCCTGGTATAGCTATTGAATTCGAAGTAAAACTAAGCCATAGGATGTTGCATTTTCTTTAATTTTCCGGATTAGTTATCTTCTTTTGTACGTTCGTCGTTATCATCGCGTTTACGATGTCTCGATGAATTTATTACGAGTGGATGGGTAGTTGCTAGTTGGGTACGTATTGTACTAAGTGATAATTCTGTGTGTGCTGAGATGTGTTGTTGGAATTCAATAAAGTGGGATTAATTTGGACTTAATTTAATGGCACGATAAGCTGTTCAATTGCTGATTTCTATTTTACAGAAGTCTCCTACGTACATATTTAGCATCATTCAAGTACATGTAATAAATTTTCGCAATTTTACGAATTTTTCGTATACTGAGAAATTTTACTTTGGATGAAATCGTGCTGAGGATTTTCTTTCTTCTTTTTTCACAGCACTTGAGATATTAAGATTTTTTTATACGAAAATTTCAGTTGAATATTTTGTAAAATACATTCACGGTTAAAATTTAGGATATTACACATTTAAAAAATTCATATCACTAAAATATTTCAATTTCAATATGGATACGTTATAATTTAGGGGGGGGGGGGGTAAAAAATTTAAAAATGATTGACACATGAAAACTTTTATACTGAAAAATAAAAATTTTATGGTGTTTTGTCATTTGGGAAAAGGTCAGTAACATTGAAACAAATATTTTTTTCATGGACGAACCAAAATTGGCTAATTGGAAGGTGCAAATAATCGAAATTTTGAACAGAAATGGAACTTTTTGATTTTTTTTTTTTTAAATAAAGATAGGTACGATTTTTGCCATTTTCCAAACTCAAAACCGAAAACTTCTTTCCAAAAAAAGTCATCCCTTTTGAAAAATTTCTAATAAAAAATACAAATTTTCCAACCGGTTGTTTTAGTTTGCATTTTACAAAAATTTCAGTATCAAAATCAATTTTGAAAAAGTGGAAAAGTAGGTACAGAAAAATTTTGATTGTTTGCTTATCTGGAATTTTAATTTATTTCCAATGAAAAATTTAAAAACCAAGCCACCACTTGAAAAAAATTATCTTTGAGAAAAAAGTTCGAATTTTTTTATAAATTTTTTTACAATTTGATTTGAAAAAAATTGAATTCTTTAAAATTGTTGTTTGTGCATTTTACGAATTTTAACATAAGTAGGTAGGTAATAGGTGTGGGTATGGATTCAATATCAATTTACAGATTTTATGATTGTAAATAATTATTGAAAACAATAAAAATCATATGAATTGTGATTTTTTTGTGAAATGTTGGAGAATTTGAAAAATGACCGTGATTTTCTGCCAAAATATCTAAGAAAGAAAAAAAATTTAAAAATATCTATCAGCTCTAAGTATCAAATTTTGATTGAAAATTTGAGAAAAGCAAATTGGTAAGATAACAATTTGTACATTTTTTTTCTGCTGAGGTAACATAGTGAATTGTGATATTTTCAGTTTGAAATGTATTGAATTCATTTCTGTCTTTAAAAAGTTATGTTATGATTTGTCTGTTTTTACGCTTTGAAGATTTAAAAAGAAATAAAAGCCTCATTTTTTCTTTAAAAAAATTTTGCCAACTTTTCTCCAAGAAGTTAAAGGCAGGAGATAATCAATTTTGCCATTATTAAGACTTGAAAAAACGAGAAATTTTGGGTTTTAAGACATCGAATTTTTTTTAATTATATTTTTTAACTTCATTTAATAACTTTTTATTAAATTGCGAAATTTTGACATTTTGATCGTCAAAATTCAAATACATACAATGTCATATTAAAGAAATAAATGAAACATTTTTTCGAATTACTTTTTATGGTTTCTAATTATGGCGTCCTCTAAAAAATTCAAAATCGAAAGTGGGTCATTTGTATTTTTATTTTCGAAAATTTGACGATCTGTAACACCTAGCTCTCCCCTCAAGTCATCTCAAAAAATAATTCAAAATATCACAAAGTATTAGGGGGGGGGGGAATGAGAAAAGAAGATATTTTATGATTCGTAGATATTTTTGTCCTGAAAATAGGGGGGGGGGGGAATGAGAAAAGAAGATATTTTATGATTCGTAGATATTTTTGTCCTGAATAGATTGTGAGCCTGAAAATAGAAACCACCTGATGGTGGGGAATATTGAAGGTTGAATCAAACTAAACTCAGAAAAATAGAGAGTATTGGCATTTACATAATTACTGATATTTTTTTAAAAATTTCATCAGTAATTTACGTACAAACTGAATTCAATTTTTGAACAAATTTTTTCTTTAGCATTTTCCCCTCCCATTTCAAGAATAGGTACCTACCTAATTTAGTGAATAATTTCAATTTTTCAAAAACCAAAAATAGAATAATGTACAAATATATGAAAATTTAATTTTAAAAAATGCCAAAAATATAATCTTGTGATTAGGATTGGGAGGGAGGAAGGGGTAAACTCTTCCAGAACTCTATTAATCGGCAATCCAACCTATTTTATTCGTTATTTTACTTATTACGTTTTATTTTCCCACTTTTCACACCAAATGTAAATAGTATCTCCCCTTTCCCTACCTTACCTAATCTATCAATTCGATCGAATTTAAATCCATTAGCCAAAAAAACCTGCAGCAGTTTACATCTTCATTCGAAATTCTTCGCTTTTTTTAAAGAATACGAATGAGATAATCCAGCTTTACAGAAGAGCAGGTGCCTGTTGGAAAAAATTCTTCGATCGTTAAATACCTGAGCCATGTATAAACCTCACGTATTCCCTACCACGTTCATTTATACTATAAAACCATCTTAATATGAATATTTGTGTAAGAATTTTTTTTTTTCATCTGGTCGGTTATTTGAATTCACGAACATGATAGAATAAAACCGATGCGATCCATCGAAACGTGACCGATGAAGCGGTACACGAGATTTATACCCGGACCAGACGTATTCTTATGTATACCTACGACTTACGTATACGACGAGATATACTTAATTCTACGAGCCTGAGAAAAATTAAAAATCGAGCGTGGATAAATTTGATGTTGAAAATTTGGTCGGTCGGGTCGGCTCGAATTCGAATTTCTGAAAAACCTCACACACACGTCACGATCGTCGAAAATCCTATTCTCGGCATTTATGCCCTCTCCATACCTGTAATAACATTTAGGTATTTTTTTCATTTTTTTTTTTTTTTTTTTTGAAAGGAAAAATAAGCGTTTTTTTCGTCTTCACGCTGCGTGATATCTTTGATAAGCCTTATTACCGCGACATTGTCACCTGTATAAAGTGTAAAGGTCTGTATTGAATTTGGAGGTTGCCGCCTCTGGCTACGAAAGAATAATACATATGAAATGTTGAAGATGAAATTCCAGACGAATTCCTCATGTTGCAACATTTTTATATCCTAATACGCGTGTAATTTTTGAATCCCATGGTGTTTTTTTTTTAATAAGAAAGAGGCGGCGGTATGTTTCAAGATTTGTAGGATCACGATGCTGGTAAATTTTAATTTCAATCGGGAATAGGATAATTCTGCAATATGCCAGTCGAGTCTGTATTAATTACGACTCTATGGTTAAAATGTTTGCTGCTTTTTAAAGATCCGCGAAAATTTAGTCGTCTAGCAAGACCAAAAAAAAAACTCGGTAATATTTTAATAGATACCATTTTGCCTCTCACGTTTTTGCTATTTATTAACGTTGATGTTAACCTGCTTTGTGGTTGGTGCCAGTTTGGAGATGCCAAATACACAAGTACGTTGTATTTTAAAAGGAAATTTTTACTTGCCCGGTGAATAAAAACGGGCGAAGATAATGCGAGTTATTATGCAATCGTATACGCCGCGTTCGTCTCTTAGTAGGTTATAAAAAAGCGTTTTATCAAGTTTTGGCAACGTTTACTGCGCCAGTAAGAGACGATACTTACTTGTACTAAAACAAAGATGACTAAGCCGAAGCTCAATGCGATGGCGATGGTTTGAGATGTGAATTCGAGTGGAGTCGAGGAGTAGGTGTGACTTGTCAAATTACCAGAAGCATCGGGGTCGCCGGTTACCGTGAAACTCAATGCTTGAGGTGATGGTTTCAAGCAGCTGAGGCAGCCGAAATAATTGATGAAGAATACTCCGATCGCTTCGGCCAATAGCGCTTTCCCCAGACCGTTCTTGTTGTTGGTCAGCTCTTCCAGACCGATTAAAGAAGCGGCTTTTTTTGGCGCCATTTTCTATACCTGTAAACAGAAAGGTGGATGAGTGATTGTGAAAATGTACCGAATTGAGGTTTGCGGTTGGAGGCTCGAACGAGATGGTATTTGAAGAAACGGTTCGATGAACGAGATGTGCACATCGAAGTTGTCTGTTTACTGGAGTGTAGATATTGGGAAAAAAATCTGACAGGATTGAATTGAATTTGGAATAATTGGAAGAGAACAAAAAATTGAAAATTAGTTGCGGAAAATAATGTAGGTACAATTTTTTCTGATTTTTTTGGATCAAAATACGATTTTCTCCATCTTAGAACGTAACTTTTTCAAAAAAAAAGTTACCATTTGAAAAATTTTAAATCGAATCTAATTTTCTATTTTGACATTTTAATTTTATCATTATTTGGGGCAAGTTCTCCTCTCTTTGTCTCCTTGTTCAGTTTAACCCTGGAATCTGGTAAAGAGAAGTGATCGAAGGAGTAAATGGTATTGTGCAGAAGGTTCAAAAGATCTCGAAACATGACACCCACAGGTACTTATAGTTTTCCTAGTTTGGGAAGAAAATTTTCAAAAATCCGACAATTAATTGCCTTTTTATTTTAGATCTGAGCAAATAAATTTAGAATCACGTTTTTCAAATGAAAAACGAAGTAAAAATACCGAGAAGTAAAAAAAATCTATTTCGCAATATCATTTCTTTGATTTGAAATGTTCCTCTCATCTCCTCTTCTTATATCCCAAGTAATCATAACTTTTCCAAGTTTTTTGATTTGATTCGAAATGATGTTTTCTTAGGAGGAGGGGAAACGTAACCTTTCCGTCTTTCTAAATAACAAAATTTTTTCTCATCTACATACGTAATAGCTATAGAAAAACGAACTAAAACTGCGAATCGAAATTAGCTTTTCGTATTTTCTTATAATAACGCCCGCGCTTGATGAGTGTTCAGTCGATGACGTCATTGCTGCGTTGGTTACCTACTGTAAATTTTTCGTTCAAATCTTTTTTATAGGAAGTAGGTATGGAGAAAAATGACTCAGTTTTGGGAAATTTTCATTATAACATTTCAAAAGCGAAATGAGATTTATTTTTGTATTTCTTAGGTTCGTGCTGCGTTCGTATTTGCGACGCCAAGTTACCATTAAAAAAATACGTAAGTGGAAAAAATTGTTCGAAATATAATACCTATCATTTGGTTGAGCTAACTATTGATAAATTTCTTTATTTTTTCTTTTCGTATACAAGTTCCTTTGAAAAATTTTGGAAATTGGGTCAAGGATGGATCGGGGCAGAGGGGGAGCGAAGGGGAACAGAAAAGACAGTTTGGCTCAATAATTGCAAAATTACTGTTCTGGCCGGAAAAATTAGGTTTGAATCGCAAATTTGGGAATTGTGATGGCCACTTTTTTTTTTTAAAAATCATTTTAGAAAACTTAAAATTTAAGATAGAAAAAATGTCATATTTGTCGAAAATGTTGGTCTTTTTGTTTCTTTAATTATCCGAATCCGCAATTTGTCCCTAAATTTAATTGGTACTTTTCAGTTAAAAGGACAGAAAAGAAAACAGTTTTTTCGCATACAATGTGATGCCATTGATTAAGCATTTCAATCAAGAGAGAGTATGAAGATTGGAATTCCAGAATTTTTTTTGATTTTTTGAAGTTATTGATTTTCTAAAATTTCATGAATTTAAAAATTATGAGGCCAAAAAAATGAATTTAAAAATTTTTTAATTTTGGAGGCTAACCTGAGCATACATTTTTTCCTATTTTTGTGCGGTTTTCAACCAAGCCAGTATCTATTTCAAATTTTAATTATTGCTCTCTGATTTATAAATCTGAAAATTTTATCAAAAATGACTAGAAAGAATTGCAGCAAAGAGATAAATCAGTGAAAAAAATGGCTGGAAAATGAGTGAAAATTCACTGAAAAACGAGTAGAATATCTGACATTTGTGGAAAATCGGTAAATTCTTCAAAAAATCAGTGAAATTTTCTGAAAGTCAAAGAATTTTACTGATTTTCCTGTGATGCGATTCTAACTTTTTTCAGTAACTTTTCACTGATTAAAAATGAGGGCATTAACATTTGACAAGAAAAATCAAAAATTGTTTTTAAAATAGCTGATTGTAAAGTTTTCAATTTTTAAAAAATGTTCGATGTTTTACAATTTTTATTGAATTTGATTTTACGAACAAAAAAATTTTCATAGAAATCAGGGACGAACTGATTCATTTTAAAGGAAAACTTCTAAAATTTTCCACTGAAATAAACCTTATTCATTCCAGTTTTTGATATTCAAAAAAAAGTTTTCAACAAAATAATTGCATAATTACAAGAGATCAACACTTCAAAATGTTTATCAATAATCTAATTTTTCCCTTCCGAAAATTTCAATTTTGTCATTTTAGAAGAGGGATGAAAAATCTGATTAATACCTTTTCAAATATTTTACACCTATTTTGGAATGAAGGGGGAAAATAGAGCATAGCTAACCGTGGAATTTCCTTTCTGATTTTTTGTGGGGGGGGGGGGATTGCAGGAACTTTAAAAATTCAAACAATTGAATAAAGAGTAAAAAAATGAATTTTTTGATTTCAAAAAATCCTTGAATGTGAAACTTAGAGAATTTCTCAAACAGTTAATTGGAAAAATTGGATTAAAAATTGGATTTCAATTGAATAATTATTTTTGAAAATCAGAACCAAGTACCTGCATTATATTAAATAATCGAAAAAATAAAAGTTTTGAATTACCTGACCAATGAATTGTTCACCTTTTTTGTCCTAATTCTCAATTATGCCTTTTCCAAGGAAAACAAATTATCGTCAGTTGATTTTTGAAAAATTGTTTAGTTGAAAATCAGTGAAATTTTATGTACATACAAAAAAAAGTGATAATATTTTCAGCCTAATTTTTAGGTTACGAGCCAGCCCAAATGGCCCCTTTTCAATGACTCTATCAACTTTTCAAACTGATTTCTTATCTCTCTGCAAATTACTTCCCAATACCAATCTCGTTCATAAAATCATACGAAAATTTTTATTAATTAATAAATTAATATACGGAGAAAAGCTATAAAGACATTTGTGAAAGATCAACGATCACATAAAATACAAATAATCTGCGGATCCATCTACCATCTGCATAATATATAAATAAATAACGTCGATATGTACCTACTCGCGGATTTACAAACGAGAAAAATTAATTAATACGATGTGGGATTGAGTCTGAGCCGAGTATCATAAATCATCACACCGAGCCTATCATATCGGATCCTAAGTATACTCGTATTTTGTCAGTACATAAAACAGATGTGTATGAGTATTACGAAGCATAAAATACAGTCTTCTCTTTGTTACAAAGTTTTAATAATTGCTCGAGTTAATAGATAGTTAGAGATTTACTCCTATAACGTCACCTCGTAGAATGAGAAAAATTCACGTCAAAAAAAAGAACACCTCAGATGATAAATGGCAAACTCCTTCAATATGTAATTGTTGCTATACACAGGCTTATTAGTTATTATGGGCTTATTAATAAGCACGTATATTTTGGAAAATCGATTATCAAGTCGAGGTATCGTGTTATTGTATTGGTGTCGTTATCTATCGTCTATACTTTTAGGTGTTTTATTCTCAGCGCGTGTAGAAATGGAAACTTTTATTAAATGGCAAGAACATTCGGAAATTCGTATGGTTTTCTTTCATATTTTTTTTTTTTTACGAAGATGATTATCGCGATATGAGCAAACGAATCATCGACACATTGATGAAAAAAAGTTACTATTTGAATATTCGTATGGCAATTTAGTATCTATTTGAATTGTAATCTACATCACGGTTTGTACGCCGGTCGTACGTACAATAAACAATGATAATGCTTTTTAAATAATATATTTGGGAATCTCGTTGGTATAATTTATTATCAAATAAAAAAGTGCTATCTTTTAAATTGATCTTATAATTTTTCACGTCCTTGATCTTTTCGCATTTATACTCGACACACCCACGATACGAAATTATACCCAGGCACTTACCTACTTTCTGTGTATGGAAGAGGAGTCCGGGAGGGGAAAAATTAACGAAAATGTGGCCGTTAATAAATCAGCCTCAATTTATTCGGTAAAAGTTTCTTTCGTTTCGTCGAATTTTACGAGACATTTATAAATTATTTAGTTTTAATTGCATAATATTTTTCAAAACCACCAACGTTAAGTGTAGGTAATTTCAAAACAAAGACAAAAAATAATATCTATTTTTGAAACTGCGCTGGCAGTAATCGTAAAAACTTATACGGTTGGGTGAACTTCGACGAAGACGTGTTCAAGTTGGCGTCTTTTCGATGAAAAAAAGTAGATATATTTAAAATGTACATCGACGATGAAGCTAAAGACTCGCTTCAATTGTACGAATGGATAAATAAATGAAACCAGTCATGAACCGATTCACCGGATTTATCGAGACCTTTTCAGATTTTCGAATCAGACTCGTTTTGGAGATTTGGACGTGAATTTTTTAACGGTACAATGAAGTCGAAAATTATCATTCGATGGAAACGAAACTTATCAACGTACGAGTCCGATGCTGTCTTCTTTTCTCGGAATCGATTTGCAATTAAATTGTGAAATTATGGCGAATTTAAATTCCGAACAGAAGTTGGTGAATTCTGATTGTTTGATTGAATTCACAGCTGTAAGTTAGGGTAAGATTAAGAGTACTTTTTCAGACGTAAATTGAATTTATTTCCCTGTAGTAATTTATGAGACTGGACGAATTAAATAAGAGGTATTTTAATTAGAAATTGAAGTAGGTATGTTTTTTAATTTTAATCCTATTTTATGCGGTGATTATGTTGCTAATTTTCGTGGTCAACGATTATCATTAAACACCTTTCGATTGATTTTGAATTCGGGAAATTATTTTATTCATTGGAGTGTCAGCTTTCTCTCGTGAGTTATATGATCGGTTTCGAGTCGTAAAAACTGTGAAGTTATTCGATCTATTAGGACGAATGAATATTGATTTTTAAAAATGGAATAAGATTTTTTTGAAATATTAGTCAGGAAAGACTTGGCTCAAGTTTGCTTGTTGTTGTTTTTTTTTTATATTAGGTACGATTTCGAATCAACACGAAATTCGTAATAGAAATTGAATAATGTTTTGAATTCGCTCGGATATTTTTTGCTCATCGCAATATCTTCGCAGTAGATTATTTCGAGAGATAATTTTCGATAAGAAATTTTCAAAAATGAATAATTCAACGTTGATTACGTACAACGATTTGAATCATACTTTGTAATAGGTAAAAAAAAACACAAAAAAAATAGATAATGCAGTGCCTGACTATTCAAAAATGATTCATGAAAAGCCAAGCACGCTGGTTGTAATCATTCTGTGATGCATATAATTTCGCGATAAACTCGTTTTATCTACTTATTTTTTTGTGTATTTTAACAGCTTGGATTAATAATGTATACCGAATACTTATACGAAGTATTAATATACTATAATCTGGGTAATGATAATGAAGAAGGGAAATTTCAAGGTGGAATGGCGAAAATAGAAAGAAAATTACCCAGCGACAATTGAGAAATCATCCCCCAATTTGAATAAATTTTTCTATTTTAATCAGTCAATTAAATCTCATTGTTCACTTCAATTTTTCATCAGCTAAATATTGTAATTTTTTATGAATTCTGAAGCATCAAAAATTAAATTTTTTTGGAAATATTTTCATTGAAATATTTTTAGAGAAAAACGTGATCAAATTAGGGTACCTAAAGAAACGATTTGAATTAGGTATGTGTTGCCCATAGAAATTTTTTATCCCATTGAAAATTACATCAAGTAAAGGTAAAGAAGGAATCAGGACCTACTGTTCAAATTCAGAAGAATTTACAAGCATAGGAAGAGCCGAGGAGGAGGAGTTGAAGGAAATGATTTTTTTCAATTGGAAATTAAATGAGCTCAATGAGTCCTGTAGAACAAATTTATTCATTTCAGAGGTTCTTTTTTGTTTTAAAGTACAGGGTGCGCCAGAGTAATCTGACACATTACGAATCGCGATTGTAGTCGTAATAAAAGAGTGAGGAGAATGCGGTTTGCAGCACTAGACAGCCAGACGTCTCAAGTTTTGTGTGAGGGTTAGTATTCGTCGCTAGGTCCGAGTGGAAAGTCATACAACGCGCCTTCGCGGCAGAGACATTTTTTAAGAGTGGTGAATCATACTCAAAAACGATGCGTGCGTTCTGTAAAAATTTCAAGATTTCACCTCGTAAACCGATACCAAGTCGAAATACCCTGAAGCTGTGGGTTCATAATTTTTGTGAGAAAGGTTCTGTACTTAAATCGAAGCATCCGGGGAGGAAAAGATCATCTTGAACCCCAGAAAACATCCACCGCGTGCGCTCAGCTTTGAGGACATGGTGAATGGGGAAAGGTGCCGAGCCATGATAAACGGGTTTCTCCTACCCAAATTGCGACGACGGAGGAAGTTGAGCTCTACATGGTTCCAGCAAGATGGAGCCACCTGTCATATGGCTAACAAGACGATGATGTTGCGAAAACATTTTTGGAAATCGAATAATCTCGCGCAACAGTGAATTCAGCTGACCACCGCGCTCACCCGATTTAGCGTGTTGTGATTTTTATCTTTGGGGTTACTTGAAGTCTAAAGTGTACGTCGATAAGCCTAGAGACTTGGAACACCTTCTAGTCAACATTCAGAGTGAAATTTGAGCAATTACCCCCGCCACTTGCCAGAAAGTGATCGCAAACTTTGAAAAACGATTGGAAAATTGTGTCAAAAATAAGGGTGCTCATTTGAACGACGTAACTTTTAAGACTAAATAGCTTTTTTGTATCTGTTTGAATTAAATAAAAATTGATGAATTTCTGCATATTTTCGTTGAAAAAAAATTGATTTTCGATTATTTGTTCCGGAGTTATCGCGATTCGTAATGTGTCAGATTACTCTGGCGCACCCTGTAAAATGTCGAATCAGTTAAAGTTTTGAACATTAAAATCAAAACAATTTCAGGGAAATTATAAATAGGTGTCTTACAATCGAGAGTAAAAAAGTTGAATTTTGTATTACAACTTGACATTTCAATAAAGACCTAAGTTATGAAATCATGAAATATTGAAAAGTGAAAAAAGACAGTGGTATCTAGAAACGTTACTATTTTGACAGGTGATGTCTGAAATGTCATTGATTATTTATTTAGGTAATTTTCATTATCTTTCATCCCTTTTTCAAAAATGGTACAAAAGTAAGTAAAATTGAAGTGAGATGAAATCAATATTGATTTTTCTTAAAATTCACTCGACTAAATGAAGAAACGATGAGAATATCAGCCCGAAGAAATGAACAAAATGAAAGTAAAATGAGATATTATATTTGACGAAATTTGAACAACAGAAAATAATGCAATTTTTAAATTCATCAAGGAAAAATACTTAAATTTCTCCCAAAAAAATTTTGAAAATTTTTAGATAAGTATGGCAACAAGAAAAACTAAACTCTTTAATTAAGCTAATTGATTAAAAAAACTATGACGTCATCAGAATAAATGCATAAAAACAAGTATGAAACATTTTCAATAAATAAATAGGTACGATAAGGAATAACTGTAGATATTAATTCCTGAAAGTGACTGTTGAATAAACAGACCATGATTCAATTAGGAAGAATAATTTACTTACGTGAAAAAAACCAAATCGAATAGACTCATAAACTTCCTATCTCATTAATTTTATCTACCATTAAAAAAATTGATATTTTCAAAAATATGCTGATAAGAATGGTAAATCTAAAGAGAGGGATATTGAACATTATATTTCGAATTTTCATTCGAAGTCCACACTCCCCGCCGGCTTCTGTTCTTATTGAGGGAAAAATTTTTAATTTATGTTTTAGAGATATGTACCTATTGTAGTTTTTTTTAACTATTTGTGTTATTTTTGAAATTTCGTTACATGCTGATGAAACGATTCCTCGTAATTCTATTGCTTATGTAGATGATTAATTTTTTTCATAATAAAGTATGGTTGTTTCATCTCATACCAGGTTTTTTTTTGAAATTTACTTTTCGACCAATGTGTTGATGGGAAAATCATTTTTTATGTTCTCAATCTCAAAATATGAGCATAAAAGTAAGGAAAACTCAAGAAAAAAAGTCAAAATTAAAAAAAAAATTACAACCAATTTTTTTTAGCCAAAATCATTAATGCATACCTATACATTTCCAACTTTGAATGCACGCACTTTTTTTTCAATGTAAAAATCTTGGACCTTCATAACTTTTTAGTAAAATGTCTGTGAACAAATTTTTAATTTTTTTCAAAATTTCTGAGTATTAAGTACTTTTTTCATTTTTTTTGTTTTACATTTAAAAAAATATTTTCCTTCTTTCTTCAATAATCATAATTTCATAACCCTGAAGAATAGTCGTCAACTTGAAAAAAAATTCAATAGACTTCAAATATCTTATCTTTTTAAAAAAATGAAATTTAGGGTGGTTACAGCTTTGAAATTTATTTTTGCATATTATTATTCTAATAATTTCTAATTCAATTATTTAGCAGTGTTGCCGAAAATACTTACAGATTTAAACACCAAATTGATAACTTTTTAAAATCATCCTAAAAAAAGTTACACGAAAAAGTCACTTTTCCAAAATTTCTTTCCGCCCCTCCCACTCCCAGTTTATACAATACATGTCAAATACTGACGTCAAAATGTAAAAGAAGAAGGGAAAAAACAAAAAAATTAAAAAATCTAAAACGCTTTTTTTTGTTTTTTAAGTAAAAATTCTGGCTGTTTTTTTTTAAAAAATTGGATACGAATTTCAAAAGAAATACTTCCAAATGAATCAATGCGTTCTCATTTTATAGATCAGTAAAAATCATCGAAAATCTCTGGAAAACAGTTAAAATTGCAACTTAGTAAAAAAAATCCACGAAAAAAATTTTCACTGAAAGCAAACAGTGAAAAAATTGTTGGAAAATCAGTGCATGAAAATTCAGTTAAGTATTTGAAATTTGCTGAAAAATCAATGAAATTCTTTGAAGAATAATTGGCGAAAATCTGCTGAAAATCAAAGAAATTCACTGATTGTCCTTGTGCTGCTATTCTGAATTTTTTCAGTGATTTTGACTTTTCACTGATTCGAAATGAGAGAGTACGTATCATTTTTCGAAACAGTATATCTTAAGTATCTATTTTCTATTTTTTTTTTTTACCAATTTATTTTTTCAGCCTTCTACCTTTCGATGTCGTGAATGAATACGAACGAAATTTAATTTGAAAAAATTTTTCTAACAAGGAAAATACATTACCCTCTCTTTCTAAATCAGTGAAAAGTCACTGATGAATAGTCGAAATTGCAGCGCAGGAAAAATCAGCGAAATTCACTGATTTTTCAATGGTTTTCACTGATTTTGCAAAGGTTTTCACTAATTTTTCAAAGATTTTCACTGATTTTTCAGCAAAATTCAAAAATTTTACTGATTTTGCAGTGAATTTTCATTGATTTTTCTCACTGATTCGTTTTCAGTGAAAATTTTTTCACGGATTTTCTCCTGTGCTGCAATTCTGATTGGTTTTCAGTGATATTCGATAATTTTCACTGATTTATAAATGAGAGAGTAGAATCTTTTTAAAAAATCGCCTACAAAAATAATTTTTCAAAAATTTACAAAATCGATGTCCTTCGAATAACAAAATAAACATCAGCCAATCCACAGCACATCTAATTTTACATTTTCGTACGTAATCCATTAAAAACTCGCCTCCTTTATTGGTAAAATGTACACTCCTTCGCCTCCTACCACCACCTGCGATTTCCATCCAGTTGACCATAGCTGACCACATTATCATATCATATAAGTAGGTAATTATAAACCATCACCGGTCATCTCATTCGAAGTCGTGATTTACATGGGATAAATACGTACGTATTTTTTTTCCAAAAGGTATTTCGCATCCTACTCGAATCTACGTACTGTACGTTACGATACAAGGTTGATTATTCGATATCTATGTACGATAGGTGGTGACGCGAACCCCAATATCAAAGACTATACCGACACTTGCAGCGTCGGTTTCCGATTTCCTATTTGATGTTCGGCGGTTGATACGAATTGTTTTAATTATCTTCATATCGTCGCGGTAATTCATCATAGTAAATGTTTATTCGATATAAAGATAAGGCAATCAAAAAGCGAATTTCACCGATTGCAATTCACCCAGCGTATCATTGCCAAGGTTTGCTCTGATGACTAATAATTATGCAACGCTTGTTTCTCTAACAGTAAATCGAACCGATTCGGTGTTCGATGCAAAATATAAGTTGAAAAAATCACTTAGACCATTTAGGGTTATGCGAATCGTTTTTATAAGCCCTAAAAAGGTGAAAGGTGTTGGACAATGTCAAACTGTAGCAGTTTTCACATAAATGGTTCTAAACTGATTCTTTATGATCACCGTTCTAGAACTTGAATAGTTTGCCCTTTTATTGTGTAAAATCATCGATTAGTTGAACGATAATGGATGGGAAAAAATAATAAATATTTTTGTATTTTTCCCATTTTTTCCAACTTTGTAGAACGTCATTGATTATGAGCTTTTGTCTTATCAATTGTTATCGGATTATTTTTTTCGCCAGGTCGAAAATAAAAATGAAATTATATAACAACGGAATATTCGAATAGTAAATAAAAAATCCCAATTAGTACTGGGATTTTTGCTCTAATTTCAGGAATATTCGTTAATTATCAACCTGTTGTACGATACTTTTAATTTTTCCTAATCTCGTATTCGAACAATTTGTTTCAGCTGGAAAGGAAATCACGAGCAAAGGTATAATTATTCTCGGCTAAATGCATTTTAAATACTCGACAGAAGCTGGAAAAGGTACGTACGAGTTTTAATAAGCGGTTTAATTTTTTTTCATCATTTTGGTGGCTCTCGAGAGCAAACGATGCGTTGCGGTTACACTTCGCCTTTTTTTCCCCTATCTGTGTAGATGGATACCTAGATATACCTAAGTAATTCACGAGTAAAATGAACCACGAGCAGGGTTTGAATTTGAAATTCATTCTTAGATTTTTTTTTACGACGTAACCGCAATTTCGATAAAACGATTATGGTGATCTTGGCCATGCAAGCCGGTTTTCTCAGTTTCACTTTTGCTATCGAGGAAAAAAAATGAGCAGAGTAATCGACGTAAATCTAAAGTATTAAAATTTCTCCATCCGCTGTTCCCTCGGTCGGGTTAATTTCCCATCTATGAGCCATTCGGTCGTAAAAATCGTCGAAAAGTATTCGTCTGTAATGGGATTGGCGACGAGGTTGTAAAAGAGTTTTATTACGACTGAAAAATGTCTAATTTGACGAAAAATTTAAATTTAAAAATACTTTCTTCGACGGATGATCTCAGCTCGAGGACTGACATCGATGATTGACAAAATTTTTCGAAAGAGGATCGCAAAAATATGGAAATAAAAATGGTATCTTGACGTAATGGCAATCAAGTTTACATAGTCACGTTTAGGTTTACCATTAACCTAAATATTATGTGAAATGTTAACCATACAGTACGTCGACAGATACACTATTTGTTTTATTTTAAATTGTAGGTACGCAGTTTGAATTTTAGATTGGGAATAGTGGCCCCCCGCAGGCGACAGATTTCATACAAACTGATCGCTAAATTCCCCCGAACCCGCCTCGTCCTTTATCTGTCTTCGTTGCCGCACAGAAGGAAAAACAACTGGATGGCGCGATGGGATGATAATTTATAACGAATCGCGAATTCATAATACCGCTAAAAGGATTCGATTTAATTTAATTATCAACTCGACTAATTCGTTATATACCTTGCGAGATGGCGATAAATTGTCTCGAAAATGTTTCAGCATCGACAGGTGCCAAGTTTTTATTTTTTTCGTTTTTACGAGAAAATGCTTTTTAATTGGGACACCGAGGCGGGTACGTAGAGATATTTTTATACTCGTAGGTAGGTTAGGTAGGTGTCGTTATATCGTATGTCGAGTATACTCGAACACGCGTATGTTAAACGTCATCATTTTATCAAAGGATTAACCGATGTAAATAACGTTATCATTTTTCAAATTACATGTATCGAATTAATCTCGACCGAGTAATTATTCGACCATGTAATGAATCGTAATTGAAGAATAATGTTCAACGTTGTAACAGCGATTCGAACGAGTAATTTGGCAGCTTGTTTGAGACTCGATATCTTATAGTGGTTTGAAAGACGAATTTTTGAAATGGCTAGGGTTTGTTTTGATTTTGTTTTTTATTTTGATCTTATGTGAGATTTGGAGAGCGGTGTTTGGTTGTTGATTTATTACTGGAGTGTGGAGGCATATAAGATTGAAAAAGTAGGAAATCGTCTAGTGAGATTTTAATCATCGTGTCGCGTGAATCAACACGTATTTTGTAGTAGGTTTATATGTATGGTATTTTGTGTAATTTGTTGTCCCTCTCCCGATTCCTTCATGAGCAGTTGACAGATAGAAGCTGGATTCCGATCTTGAATCTACGAATAATTAATTTTATCAGATCTGAACGGAAGCTTTTCGCATGAATATGTAAAGAATTTTAATTTTTGTGAAGTAGATATTTTGGATTTGAAATTCTTATCATGGGTGATTCCGCTGTCTGCATTTTTTTTGTGCAATGAATTTATTATTTTTTTTCATGATTTCGTATTCGATTCAATTTCCTGGTAAATATTTTTTATTTTTTATTGAATTTTAATTTTGATTGAAATTTTTTGATTCATCGTTTCAGCTTATTTTGAAACTTGATTTTTTTGCTTTGATTGAATTTTTCATTATCATTTAAATGTGAGGATAAATTATAAATTTATAGTCCTGGAGGTTAATTTTTGAAATGGGAGGCAAATTCAAGACACCTTCAGTATAAAAGTCGTAAAAAATTGAGAAATTTTTTACGAATTGATGTACCTAATGACAGCTTTATAATTGATTTTTCTTGAGAATTTAAATCAGTCTGACAAGATAGGTAGTTAGGTACTATGCCAAATTGTCAATCTACACTACGTACTTACTACTTACCTGAAAAGTTTATTTTTAAAAGTTTCATAAATTTTCAGGAAATTTTTACTTTTTTGAGAGAGGGAGGGAAGGAGGGAGGTGGATCATGTCTAAAGTCTAAATTGCAATTATTTCTGCGACGGTATTTTCAAATTGGGTTTTCGTGAAACACTTTTTCCAAATTCTTTCAATTGGTTGTATTGGGACAATATGTCCATATTACATTTTTTTCGGGACATGCTACGAACAAATTATCTTTGAGATCTTGATTTTTGGGGAGGGGGGGGCATTAGGACATTATGTCCAGATCGCGGATCGGCTTTCAACTTTTTTTTTTGTTTTCTATATTAATGAAGTAATCTGATTTTTTTTCGCTCAATTTATTTCTTACGGGTTTTAATTGGAGGTATAATTGAATTGCTGACGAGTGAGGATGTGTCTATTGAACCATTCAGAAGTTTTCATAAAAGCGAATAAAATTTTTCAAATCGAAAATCTCAGCGTCAGATACATAAAACGCAAAATGCAGGTGAAGTGGACTTCACAATCCCATTAATTAAGAAATGCCTGCTCAAATATTCGAAAGCCCTTTTCTTGCTTTCTCAGGATCATTTTTCGAAAAAATTCTGTCATATTTTTGCTCGGGAATTAATTACATATTTCCTGATTCCTGATTCACGTAAAACATTCCTGTATTTCAGAATTGTAATGCGATCTGTGAAATAAGGCCATAAATCGAAAAAGTAAATTCCTCAGCACAGCAAAAAAATCGAATTCGGGTCAATTTTTTTTCATATTTCGAAAAAATATACTGCAAAATACATTTTGCACAAGATTTTGACCCGGAAAAATTTTTCAAAATCAAAACCTTAAAGTGCCATACTTATCTCTGTTATTTTAAAACCAATTTTCGATTTTTTCTTCATAAAATGTTCAGATATTCCTGTATCAATTGGACCGAAAAAATCGATTTCGATTTTTCCAATTTGTAACTCTGTTTTACAAATCGCATCACATATTGTCTATTTTTTAAAGAATCATATTTTTCTGTCATCATTACTATGTAGTCACCAAAACATGACAATTTTTTTTTCATTTTTCATTTTTTTGAGAATTTCACAATTTTTATTTCATTTGTGTGAGGCTATCAGGCTATCGATGGAAAAAATTACTTATGTTTTTTTTTTAATTTCAAAATTCCCTCGATTAACTAGGTATGTACCTATTTGTTTGGTGACTTTCAGAAAAAAATCTGAAAATCGCGTATGTTGGCTCTGCGGGGTTGAATTATTTTTTTCTCTTTCTCAAAAGATGTAAATTTCCTCATTTTTGTATTTTTCTCATCAAAAATTAAAGTTTTATTGACAGATTATGTAATATAGCTGGAGGTCGGTTGAAAAATTTTCTGATCAAAAAAACGTTCAGAAACGCTTGAGGGTAGAAAAAATTGAATTTTCAATTTTACGCTTTTTTGAAAAAGTTTTCTTTCTAGGTTTCTAATACTTGGATATTTTTTTAATGTATACTTATTCGATTTTTGAAATTGTTGTAAGTGTATATTTCATTGATTTTTTGGCATGAGGGGGTGGAAGAGAGAGGGGCTGGATAAAGAATATTTTAAAGGAATATATAATCTACCAGGAATTTTTTCTTTAAAAAATCTGAAAATACTTTTAAAAATTTACATTCTGAAAAAAGACTTGAAAATTTTCCAAAAAAATCAGAAAATTTTCCCAAAAATTGACGAATTTATTTTTAGAAATTCAAATCTTGGTATTGAAAAATTTTGGTCATTAAAAGATATTCAACGATGGATATAGATAGGTATTTGGAAAATGGAATTTTTCAAAATTACCAAAAGAAATATTCAACCCCATAGCATTTTGAGAAAGTAAAAAATAACATTTTTCTAGTTAAAATTTCATTTCACTTAAAATAAAATTCTTGCTCGCTTTGTTCTAGCAATCTTTCTCGTTTACGAATCAAAAAGAATAATGTAGGGAGGAGGGGCATTATAGATTTTGTTTTGTATTTTTTTTGGCTTACAATTTTCTGCTCTGGTGTACGATAGTCGATATTTACCATCACCCTCTCTGGTTAATGATTTCTCTTTATCCCCTACCCCTACCCAGTTCTCCAATTTTTCTTGTATTTTTATTGCTCTTTAAATGAGTTAACTGTTGAAAGGGAAATCAAGTTTCAACATTCATTGCTTAAAAATTTGAATTTTGAAATTTTTTCGATACCTAATTTTTTCAAAAAAGTTGAACAAATATTTCACCAAACTCTAAACGTTGTTTAACTGTTTACTTAGAATTCTTTCGACCATTCTACGAGTAGTTCTGAAACAATTACTTAAAATTCGTCCCATTTTTGGCATATTATAACATATTACACATGCATGGATAAAAGTTGATATTCGAAACAATTGCCCTGCTTATTAATGCTAAATAATTGAGCCTAGTACTTATACGAAGAAAAAATATTTGAAAAATACGCAGGTACTCGCGTATAATTACGCATACCCAAGCCACGCGAACATCTATACTACTACGTACCTAAGTCATACTTACACATAAAGCACCATGGAAAATAATAAGCACACCACACATAACGGTTTCGATATCGAGTAATGGATGAAGGAAAAAAAAAGAAATTAATGAAAAACGAACACAATGCTAATGAGGCAATATAAAGAATAGTTTTCAAAAAAGGTAACCGTATACGCGTTGGAATTACGTACATCCATTGTACTTAGGTATAGGTGCCTTCGAGAAGGAGAAAACTTTGTGTAAATATCTGAGTAATACATAAGGCCGGAGCTATTGTAAAACCGGCGTCCATTTTCAATGAAAAATTAACTAATGCGCAAAGCGAGACCGCTGATCAAGACATTTTCTTTATAATACTCTCGGGTGCGGAGACCAATATAACGAATATGGTATGTCGATGTCGTGATTTGAGGGACTAGCGGAATTTGTTGCTTTTTGTACCGAGAAGAGAAGCTGTACACCGAACAGGTTTATAGCTAGGGCACCTTTATCGATGTGGCGAACAATGAGATTTTATGTGTAATGTATTAATACGTTGGCTTTAATAGTGACACCCGAGAGTATATCAATTGTGGAGTTTTTTTTTCAAACAGGAAAATCTTCATCTTTGGTCACGTTTGGATATCTGTTTATGCGGAAAGTCAAGCTGAAGAGCCGCGTGTTGTGTATCATGACACACGCATTACTGTTTGCAGATTTCCATTTAATTAACGTTTCCGCCATTTGTGCAACTCGACATTGTAATAATCAATGTAATCGGTCGGAGAAATCAAGGACGACATGGGATATGCATTTAGGTGTGTTGAAATAATACCGTTTTGGCCAATTACTCGCTTGTCAAGAGTCGAGATGAGGAGTGCAGAAGCACCCTGTGCATCAAATGTGTACGTTGGTTGATGACTAAGTACATGAGACTGGCAAAGTGAATGAATAACTTATTTTATGCATCTACATTTGCTACAAAATAGGGTTTGTGAAATTTTTTACATTTCTTATAATGAAAGCGTTGTCGAGCTTTAAAATTTCAAAATGTAGTACGAATTGATCCTATTATTGTGGTTTAGTAATGAGATGTTTTGTCTTATGATCAGAAGGATTTTGGAGGTAAAATCTTTCCGACACAATTTTCTATTTTTCTCTTTTCCTCAAAGCCTCCTTCGAAGGCGAGCTCTCAATTTTCACTATTTTAAATGAAGTTGAGTTGCTCCCAGATGAACGATTCACGAAAATTTTTTTCCAACATTTTTGAAATAAAAAAACTCTAATATCAATACTATTTTCGAAATTTTGAATGACTTATTTCCGAATATTTTATTAGGTAAGTAATATTTTATGATTGGTAAATTTTTTCCATTTATTTTTATTTTTATTTTTTTTTGAAAGCATCTACTCAAAAATGACCCTCAAGAAAAAAATTTCAAACCGACATGGAAATTTTTTAGATAGAATTAATTTAAAAACTCAAAAATTTTAAATTGAATTCAAAAAAAATTTGAACAATACCATTTTCTTTCTCAAAGTTTTTTTATTTTGCTCAAAAATAACCAAAAAAAGGAAAAGTAGCTTTCGCCAAATTTATTCTACTCATGACGAATTATCCTGCGAAAAATTGGAAAAATGGTTCACCTGCTGTATGGTTTCCAACCTACTGTGACACAATTATTTTTGTCGCTCTCAAATTTACTTTTGAAGAAAACTCAAATATTTTCAGTTGCTATTAAATTTGCTTCAGATAAAAATATGATGGCAGAAAAAGAGAATTGCCCCACTCAAGAAAGAAAATTACCTTTTTTGTTGTTTTTAGGGTGATATGTCAATTAAAAAAAAAAATAGATTTTCTTTTCTTTCACATGTAGTTTGTAGGTAGGTAGGTAGGTACTTACATGAATATTGAAGTAGGGTAAAAAAGACATGGCTCAAATTTTGATAGGTTTTCAAAGTGATATCATTTTTAAAAGAACACTGTTTTTGTCATTTTTGGGAGATACTATACTCGCATGATTCCTCAGTGACACAGGAAAATGTTTAGTTTGAATTTCAGCACCTCACTGACTTATTGACCCTACTCTCCCATTTCGAATCATGAAAAGTCACTAAAAAAAATTGAGAATTTCATCAAAGGAAAAATTTGATTTTCAGCGGATTTTCACTGATTTTTCAGAAAATTTCGATTTGCTGATTTTTCAGCGAATTTTCACTGATTTTTCTCCAATTTTTTTCGCCATTTACTTTTGGTGAATTTTTTTCATTGCTGTTTTTCGATGATTTTTGATAATTTTTATCGATTTATAAATGAGGGAGAGACAATGGATACCACTTATTGCCCTCTAAAGTGGATTCGGAAAATTGCAGATACCGAAATTGACAAATTTT
Organism: Pseudococcus jackbeardsleyi; assembly: GCA_038380155.1. NCBI lineage: Eukaryota > Metazoa > Arthropoda > Insecta > Hemiptera > Pseudococcidae > Pseudococcus > Pseudococcus jackbeardsleyi. The sequence continues at coordinate 23,083,195 of CM076239.1, read as the reverse complement.
TAATTTTAAAATTATCGAATTTAAATTGCTTACTCAAACAATTCGAAATCAAATCAATAAATGTTTAGTCATCAAGAAATTTTATGGCCTGAGAGGTGTGTCAAAAATTTGAATGTAATTTCGGTAAGTTTTTTGAGAATAGAGCAGGGTTACCAACTGAAATTATTTTTAAAAAACTTGGTAGATTTTAAAATGGAGTTGAAATAATTTTTGACCACAAGAAAGTTTCAAGCTCTATTTTGTAAATCTGTAATTTTTCAGTCCTTTTGTGAAGGACAATGAAATGTATCTGAATTCGAGATTAATTGCTCAAAGAGATGACAGAGCGGTAAAATTTCCAAAAAGTGGAGGAAAATTACGTTTTTTCTAGTGTTGTCATTTTGAGACCTTCTGGCTACAAATTCTTTGTAGAAAGAAGATTTCGAATTTTTTCTGGGAGATCACCGACTGAAATTCAACTATCTCGCTGATTTTCGTCGAAACCAAAAGAATGCGTTTTGCCCTCCTCCATTTTCATTCATTATAATTTTCAAAAACTTTCAAAGCCTCAATAGTCCCCCCCCCCCTCCTCTAGAAAAAAATCAACATTGTGCAATGTGCTTTTTTTTTAATATTGAAAAATGGTAGAATTTTAGAATAATTTGGAGATTTCCTTCAAATAAATTGAATCAATTTCAAAAAATTTAAAATTTCTGTAATTGTAAAGCAACAGCTTCTTCCCAAAACGAAATTGGAGAAATCTTGCGTGCAGAAACGCCTTTTATCGCTGAGACGAATCAAAGTTTGCCTTATGATGTGGAGGGGAGAGGGATGAAATTGAAAGCTCTCGACCCAAATAGATTTTTTACATTCAAGTACGATTTTCAGAAAAAAATTACCCGAAACCATATTTTCCAGTAAAAGGGTCATTTTTATCAATTTCGAAAATTTTCCACCTGAAACTAAATTTTTCCAACAAAAACTGCAATTTTGAAAAAGTACTCTTTTCTGAAATTCCAGCTGTCGTGACACTTCCAAAGTAGGTAGGTACACCTGTTTTCCTTCCATCCGATCTGCGGTCACATTTTATGGACATTTCGGATGCTCCCGTTGTCTCATTATACATCGAGCATTACAAAACAATGATAAAATCTCACTAACCTCTCTGAGACTTTGGCGTATGCACATAAAAACGGTTATCTACCGAAACTTACTCCAATTCTGGACGTGCGCTCAATCGGTTTATGATGAGGTAGAAAACCAGTTTGAAAACAGACTTCCTACACAAAGAACTCTTTTCTCTCATTTGATGCAGCCAGAAAGAATTAACATCGGTGCTGGCACTGGGAGATGATTTGTAATTTCAAAACCAGTATTCCGATTGCCAAGTTCAATGGAATCGGTTTTCCGTGCATTTTCACCAAGTTCACCTATTGTGTTTGGCCTTTTAATGCGGCTCAAATGACGGGTAATTTTTCAAGTGTATAAGGTCAGTCTCGAGTAATTAATCACGAGGAGCGGATTTTCTTGGAAAAAATTTTTCTCAAACAGAGGTGATTATAAAATATGATTTAAAAAATTGCGTTTGCCGAAACTTTCGAGATTTGTACCTCACACGTGCCACCGTACATGAACGAATATTCGAAATAAATCTCCGGTTTCGAATTCGCTTCGCTGGTTACACGATAAGCCACGTCTTGTACAAGTAGGTAACAAGTAACAAGTCCAAGGTATAATTAATCATCAATTTTCGCTACAAAATATCGTGTAAATTTATACCGAAGTTATCGCCGGTGGTGATACTATTTTCAAATCTTAATTATACAGCTTGTTCGTAACCCCTACCTGTATTCTGGCGGATTTGAGCACCTATGATTTTTTTTTTGCGCCAGAATAGTCGTTTATGGTAAACATTACATAACCTTCGCCTTCAACTTGAAATAAGGTGTATGTATAAAAACAGGTGGAGGATAACGTACGAGAATTATAATTAAATTAATTTTTCCCTTGTTGAGAGGTGGATTCGGATGCATTCTTGTAAATCACGAAGGTATATTGAATCAAACCCGCACATCACGACGCAAATTTCCAATCTGCATTGCAACAAAGAACTCTCACTCGGGTACCTTTTAACTGCCCTGAATTCGTTCGCTTTTATACAAAATACGATTGAAAATTAGGCCAGTACCCACTTCCGTGGAGTTTTTACGAGTTAGGAAAAAAAAAATCTACCGTTATACTTTTAGTAGCTTTAAACGACGAGACGAGTTTAACCATAGTTTCATTTGCGCTTATTTTTTTTCCTCTTCTTTAGGCGTAATTCGTTTACGATGTACTTGTCCCAAGAATAATTAGTTCGCGTTTGTGTATTGCAACATGATTCATGTGATGAGCCCCATAGATGCGATATGCTTTTTTTTCTCGACTTTATGTGACCGACTGATCCGCTCAGTTTGGAATGTTTTATTGTACATGTGTTCGCCGAGTACATTTTCTGGATGTAATTAATGGGGCGTTATGGTTTTTCATTAGTTGTTCGTAATATTGACTCGATGTAATTGGAAAATGGCCGGGTATGGTTGAGACGACAATTTGATCGAATTGTATCGGATCTTGGGTCATGGAGGAGGCGACCGTTCGCCTTCACCGTATTATCAGCGTGGATGTGGAATGGTTCCAAAATAGGGTCGTTTGTTCAAACGTATAAAAGCTTAAACGTAACGCTGTAATGTGATGCTTCAGTTTAGCACGGGTTTCCAAATTGATGTATTGGTGTGGGAAATCCCAAGTTTTTTTTTCTATGAAGTATTCAAAAATATTGAAGGTTCTTCTCCTTCTCCTCCTCCTCCCTTTTCTTGCATCCGAAATTTCGAGGTTACGAATCTTTCCCTACTAAAAAGGCTGACTGAGAACATATGTACCGAAGCTCTCTGTTGGCAGGGAGGAGGGACGTAATAAATTAAGAATTTCAGAGAAATAGAGATGACTGGGAAAGTTTTATTTCCCATGATTCATTTAAGAAGTCTATGGGATCAAAGAGACGAGGTACAAAAAATCCAAAAATTGCACCTACTGATGCCTGGAAAAATCTTCTGTGTTAGATTTCATCTAGGTGGCATACCTACTTATGATTTGAAAAAATTAGTAATTTTTAATGAAAGGAAATATTTATTTTATATAGACTCATTTTTTTTAGGGCCCCTAGAAAAAAAACATAATATGAAAAGTACCTACCTAAAGATTTTTATGGCCGTTTTTCGAATATTATGACAACGTCGAAGATTTTTTCTAAAAAAACTGAATTTTTTCTGTAGAAATTTTTAATTTGTTCTGATAAGTAATGAGGTGTTTCCCTCCTCCTATTCCACCATTGCAATTTCCGTTCGATAATTTGTATTTACGAGTTTAAAAAATCAAAAATCACCAATTTTTTTAATTTCTAAACTCAGATGCAATTTTAATCATATTTTTCTGATTAAAAAATAGTAAAATCATTTTCGATTATTCTTATTAAAGAATTTAAACCGTTAAAAAAATTTCACCTGAGATTAGAGTTGTTCTATGTAAAATAAATTTTCTATTCAAATGTACATACAAATCATTCCTTTCCCTCGATCTACTACTTTTGACCTGACTAAATTATTTTAGATCTGAGTAATATTTTTCAAACAAAAATATAATGATGCGAACGGAGAAGAATGTGTAATAAATGAAAAAAATGAATTTTAAATTGAAAAAAATTGAGATTTCTTGAATTAAAAATTCATAACCGACTAATTTCAAAACCGAAACGGTTTTTTTTTTAATAAGGAAAATCAAAAAATGAATTACCTATTTTTTAATTTTAAAAATGTAGTTAGAATTGCATTTTGAGTTCAAAAATTGAAAAAATTTGTGAATTTTGATGTTTCAAACTCGTAAGTTGGTAGGAATTATCGACTTAGAATTTGATGGTGGGATAGGAGGGGGAAAGGACGCCCCACTACTTATTATCAACTCTTCTGATATGAAAATTAATGTTGCAAAAATTCAAAAGCATCTATCTCCTTCTCCCCTTCCTGTTCATTGTCCTTCAATCCAATCTGATCAGTATGTAGATAAAGCACTATCGTAATGTTTTTCAAACGAAAGTACTCGTACCTATATGAAATTTCGGGAGAGGAAGGGAGGAGAGGGGAGGAGAGAGGGAAGGGAGTATAATTAATTGAAAAATAAAAAATCTGAAATGAGAAACATAATGTGATGCGTTCTGTAGAAATGTACCTATCATGTTTTTTTTTTTTGTTTTTTTCTAATGTCGATGTTTCGGTTCTAGACTAACCAAAACGACCAAAATCGACACTAAAAAAAAAAACAAAAAAAAACATGATAGGTACATTTCTACAGAACGCATCACATATTTGTGTGACGTTATTTATTCAATTAAAATAGCGAAATCGACAAATTTTTCCATTCCAAAAACTTGAAATAATGTTTTCCGTTTTTCATAAAAATTTCAAATGCATTTTTTTCAATTTTTTTTTCAGATGGTTCTTTAAAAAATTTATTTTAAAAATAAAAATATTTAATGATGTGAAAATTGATTTAGAGGCACGCGTTTCCTCCCCCCCCCCTCGATTTGACCCTGATCAATCTGTCGGCAAGTTTTTCAGCCAAAAGTGGTATTTAATGAAGTGACAGGCGGCGAGAGAAAAGAACTGCATAAAAAAAAAAACATAAATCTCTAATAAAACACATTTGATTGTGGCATCTGTGGCTCATGATTTCTTTTTTTTTTTGCTGCTTCAAAATGGGTACAATATTTTCTTATTATTTTCGTCATTTTTGAAAAATTTTCTCTAAAATTTTTATTTTTCATTTGGGAATAATTTTTGTTAATTTAAAAGTACTAGTCACATTCTCCCTCCCCCCTCCCTCCTTCATCTACCATCGTTCAATCTCGTCTTGAGTACCTAATCTGAATCTATGTGCATTGTATTTTCGAAACATAGATGAAGTAATGTAGGAGAAATGACGGACAATCATTGATTTGAAAAATAAGAATCACCAATTTATGTAACTTTTTATGTTTTTTTTTTCTGTTCAGATTGTTTTTACAGCATAATGATAGAAGAATTCAATACCCCCTCCCCCTGTTTCTCTTCATGGTTTCAAATGACCCACTTATTTTGTAAATGGCTCGTTACACTATTTTTCCCCAATTCGATTCGAAAACACAACTGTTCAAAAATTCAGAATTAATTTTTATTTAATAAAAAACTAGCAGACAGTGAAAATTATGAGACTAATTTTGCAATTTCGAGTTTTCTCAACTTAATCTCAAATCAATTCGAATTTCAATAAAATCTAACCTACAAAATTGCACAGGCACGCACGTGTAAAGAAATATGCCTGCTCAATAAATTTGAAAAAAGTACACAAACTGTTTCGTTTTCTCGTAAATTTACGTTTTTGATCTTACTTACTCTAATATTGATTATTTCCTAACCATTTCGATATGGAAAAATACATAACAAAATTTTAACATGTTTACCTAATTAACACGAATTTAGTTCATTTATAACTCGATAATTAGGTAAGTTTTTGGTTCACGGCAATTTTTAATGTTTCATTCGAACTAAATAGCAAATTTGTATGCATCATTTAAAAAATTGCATTTTATCAGTTTGGGCAAAAAATCGGCATTTCTTATCACGTATTCGAGTTAAAATTCAAATCAGAATAAAATTTATGAGGAAAAATGGTAGATTATCAGCCGGATGAAGATATCGGTTCAATAATTATACAAATAGCTTGTTAAAACTTCAAAAACAACTGAGTAAATCATATATGAAGGAAAAAGTGCATGTAGGTACTTAAGGTTAAGTAATATCGATCCATTATTTACTCGTAATTTCACGACTTATTTTTGTCATTCAATATTTATGGTATCTCTATAAAACCAACTAATCAATTTCTATCTCCACGAGTTTAATTCGAAAGTTGAGTTTATGAATCGTGTTTTCACTCGTAAAAATAATCAATTAATTTTCGAATCAAAATTTTTTTAAATTAGATCAGTCAAATAATGTGCAAAATTTGAATTACATTTCGATCGATTAAATTTAATTAGAACAATTTTTTCAATTTTTTCCACAAAAATGAAAATCGAAATAGAAAAATGCTGAAAAAAATCAACTTACCAGCAGAATCCGGAACAGGAGATCTCAATCGAAAATAGCCGCGGAAAAAATTGCTCACCAAGTACAAAACCTCACTAGTAAAGCACGCGAACACCTGTTGTCAGCTCGCAATGATAAATATGTAGAATAAGTACACCGGTATATAGGTAGAGGTACACGAAACGCACTATACGAGCAGCTCGATTTACGTTAAAGAGTGATCCGCACACATACACGATGTACAATAAAGTCATGTGCGTTTTACCAACGCATCCAGATCTACAACCCGCACCACAAGCACAATCCACAATTCGAGATTATATCAAGTTTATTTTTTATCCAACTCCTACTCCTACCGCCGAAAAATCTTGCTCAGTTTTTCGAGTCGGACTCGTCGATCTTTTAACGTACCGTGTAATTCATCCATCATATTCTCTCACAATTGCATCTTTCCTCGGATGCGTTGTGATGATGATGTATTTCTGGAATAACAACAATTTTGTAATTATGACTGTGAGGCACCTTTGCTCCGAAACTTTCTAGGCATCGGTTGGTAATTCTTTCAAATTGAGATGATGGGTAAGGTTGATATAAGGATAGGCGTTTTCGTTAAGCCCAAACTGTTATTATTTTGGGTTGCGTGGAGGTTTTATTTTTGTCGTTGAAGAGTCTCGAAAATGGACGTTTTTATGAGGTATGATTTGGTAGAAAAAAAGAATCAATTTGACGAATTAATTTAACAGCGTATCGATTGGGAAATTAGTTAATTAAAGGGATTGGGTTATCGTGTCTTGGAGTCGTATTCGAATTTATCTGTGGATTTGATTCTCTTTCTGAAAATTATGAAACTTTGGTAAACTAAGAGGACACCTATAAGATTTCATTTTCCTTATGCCTACGTATACTTTTCAAAGCTGATTGTTCCCTTTGGTGGTATTTACCTTACAAGCTTACATCCACGTGTATAATTATACAAGCGAAATATGATGAACTCGTAAAACACGTAGGTACCTTGATAAACGCCGATAAAAGCTTTTGGCGCAGACAATCACCTTTCGCAAATGAACGTTGGCATCACAAAGAGAGTCTGGCTGAATCATTAACGACTCTCGGTATTACGCTTATTGTAATTAATACGCTCGTATGGGATTCTAAAGAAGCGTTGAAATTGTCGTTTCATTAGCTTTTTCCATACAGCTTCGCCATATGTATCCTGAATGATCTTTCGGAGTCTTTCTCGATTCGTTGGATGTCTCGATTTAACGGCATTTTTTTTATTATAATTAATCACGATGCTCAGCACGTTCTGTGCGAGGTGAATATGCTGCCTGGGTGAGTTTGGTGTTTATATGTAGCGTATATTTATATCGAAAACTGATTACGGACACGCGAGCAAACAGGATTTTTTAATTCACAAATTAACGTTAACGATTATATTGGAGCTATGGATCGAGGTGCAAGGCGTTGCAACTATTCGAAGTAGCGAAGTGCTACCTTTTAAACAGTGGTTTGGTCTCCTGGAGAGATGGGTTGGTCTATTCGTCAAATTTTACAGTCGAGATCAGGAATGACAAAATGTTGATGAGTTGCTGGCTGGAGGCAGGGCCGGATTTAATCTTACGACGCTCAGAGGCAGAATAAATTTTGCCCCCCCCCCCCCCCCCAAAAAAAATGTGTAGCTCGCTGCTTTATTTGGATAATTACATTGGAAAAAAACAACGAAAAACCGAAAAACGAATTAAAAATCAATTCTGTACAAATTGGGCATGGAGACTTCAAAGGTTTCTAAAAGGGGAGATTAGAGGGGAACTTACTTTCGTACCAATGTTTCAAGTAGATTATAGAATTTTGATTCAGTTCATGCCCGAGCGAAGCGAGGGCGAAACTTTGAAAAATTAGAAATTTAATGTTTAAAATAGACATTTTTTTCATGTTCTAATGCTATGTCCAATGTAAATAAAAGTTTTTTTTTCCAAAAAGATTCTTTTTCAGTGAGTACAGTAAATGTTTTCATTTTTTTCAAATCACAATTAAGGTAAATTTTTTAAAAAACTTGCTCCTCAAAATTTGCTGCCCCCCTAAAATCTGCCGCCCGAGGCTGGTGCCTATGTAGCTTGTGCGTAAATACGGCCCTGGCTGGAGGTGTAAGGGAGGGTGGATTATGAGATGTTTCGAGTTTACTGAAAGAAATTGACGAACAGGAATAGGTATCGTCTTTGAGTGGATCATAATGGAATCCGGAGCTTGGAATTTTTTGGTATGTGGCTCGATTTTTTTTTCAAAATTGCGATGAAAATGAACCATTTTTTTGTATTTGTTTTTCTTGGAAATGACATGGTTTTTCATTTTTCTGAAAAATTGTGTTTCTTCTGAAAAGAGATTTCGTTTTGTTTGTTTTTGAAAGTATATTACGTGATTGGCAGCTCTTTTAATACCATTTTTTTTACTTTTTCACTAAAATTGGTTTGATTTATTGTTGTTGTTGTTGTTTTTTTTTTTTACAAGAATGATTTATTTAAATTGAGTTTTGAAAAAAAGGACTTTTGAAACTTTTTTCATGGAAAATAACTACATAGAATAAGGTGTCAGAAATCCAATTAAATAATTATCAAGTTTGTTGATTTTTTTTTCTAAAATAGAAAATGGCTCAATTTTTTTGAAATATAGTTTGTTTTTTTCCTACTTTCTCATTTATTATCGAAAATCATTGAGAAACAGTCAGAATTGCAATACACAGGAGAAAATAAGTGAAATAATTTTCCTGAAAACAAATCAGTGAAAAATTCTCTGAAAAGTCGGTAAAATTTATGAATTTTGCTGAAAAATCAGTGAAAATCAGTAAAATTTTTTGAAAAATCCATCGGAAAAATGAGTGAAAATCAGTAAAAATTTTTGAAAAATCCATCGGAAAAATCAGTGAATTTTGCTGTTTTTCCTGTGCTGCAATTCTGGCTGTTTTTCTGTGACTTTTCAGTTTTCACTGATTCAGAATGAGAAAGTAAATATAATTTTTTTGTATATTTTTGCTTAATGTATACCTACCGTATTTTTTTTTCTGGAAATAGTTATTTCTTTTCGTTTTTGGAATCACTTTGATTTTTTTGTTTTTTGTACGTCAATAATCCAGCGTATGGATTTTTCTTTTCTTTTCTGAAATTGGTTCGATTTGAATGAAAATTCATCACAACTCACAAGTTGAAAATTTGAAAACAGCTTGGAATGAATATTGAGATGAAAATACATCCTAAGTTCATCCCAGGCATTACAATTCAAAAAAAAAATTTGGGATGATTATTTGGATGAAAATTCATTCCTAGTTAATCCCATGCTTATCAAACTTGAAAATCAACTTGGGATGAACATTGAAATGAAAATCCATCAGAAGTTCATCCTAGACGTCTCAAAACCCTTCTAATCGAATAGTCTACAAACATTCAGTTTTTTGCCTCGATGCATGAGCTATGGGCGTGTTTTTAAATTTTATGTAGCTATAAATTTTCAGCCAAAAAATACGGATTTGAACTCTCAAAAGTTACGAATTTTGGAAAACTGATTTAATCGATCAAAAAGGTCACCAATATGAATAATTCGTGATTACAGGTTCTGAAGTTCATGACCCTTTTTAATGGTTTTTTTTTCAACGTTGGAAATGGCTAAAAATTCCTGAAGGTAAAGAAATGTTTCGAAACCGTTTTTAATTGATTCGGGAAGTTGAAAATAGGGTACTATATACCAAAATTCAGCTTTTTTGTTGATCAAATCAAATTTTTATGGTTTACAAGAAAATGAGATAATTATGACATTTCAAAAAATCGCCATAATTTGAGAAATACTTTTTAGTAGGTACTTGAAATTTTGTAAATGGAATTCATTTATGATGTACTTTCAAATTTATTCCTGTTTTTGCTCAAAATTTTACTTTGAGTACGGATACCTCGCTTATTTCTATGAAAAAGTGAAAAATCTCTTTTTTTTTTGGTTTTGACTTTTTTTGAATGTGTTGCACCCAATTTCAAAACCAAAAAAAATATATGCAGTGCATGACCACTCAGCAGAACTAATGAAAATATTTCCAGCCACAATTCTCCCCTCTTCCCTCCCTTCAATTTTTTTTGAAAATTTCAACATGAAAAAATTGGGAAAATTTTCAAAAAAAAATTATTTATATTATACCCAGCCAGATGTGTAATCTGAAATTTTCAAAAAAAAATTCCCGCACTTTCCAGAGATATTGCATATTGAAATTGAAATTTACGGTGCGATAATTCCGGAAGGGTGGGTTTAGGGGGGGGGGGTCAGAATTTTTTTGGCATTTTTTCAGACCATAAAGTAACATTTTGAGTCAATTTTGATCGATTTTGCGTCAAAGGCCGTTAGTGTTTAACCCTTGTTAGGAAAAGCTCTTTCATCCCAAGTTCGTCCCATCAAGCTTGAAAATTTGAAAAAATTTGGGGGTGAAACTTAAAATGAAAAACCATCCCAAGTTTATTCCAGGTTTGAAAATTTGAAAAAAATATTGGGATAAAAATTAGATGTCCTCTAATTGTCATATGGCAGCGAGTTATCAAGATTCTTATAATTTTTCGGTATACATAAGTAATTTTTCGAAATTCACCCCCCTCCTTAACTCTCCCACAAGTCAACTTTAAGATCTGAAATTTTGACTGTGGAAGTTTCTTATGATGTTCTACAAGCCTATAAAACTTTTTTACCATGCCAGACCTGGGGTAGGTCTTTTGTAAGTAACTACGATATTTTTTCTAAAATTCATGGTCCACGAATTTTTGAACTTGCCGCATAAAGATAAGCAATAAGCAATTTTAATTTTATATTTCTGTATTTGAACTGGAAAAATAATCAGTCCAACGTAAGTCTGCCAAAGCATTACTTTCGTACGTTTCATGTAATCGTCAGGCAAAAGTGTTTGATAAACCAACAACTTGGAACAATTAGTACCTAACACAAAGGGGAAGCAATTCGTCCATATTTCCGCAGCCTAAAACAATGTATAATATAGATATAGTCACGTGTACATTGGTAACCTTCGTAAAACTTGTTTTACATGGCTAAGTTCAGGGTTCCTAAAAAAATTCCAATTTGTATCCTTGGTATTTGGAGTCCATCTCCTTCATACCGATCGTCATTGAGTTGCTCGAGTTTTGTACGATGATTATGGGCACAAATTGGTCGTTAGATTATCGTGGCTTGGAATAAATATGCAAGTATTTTTTTTTTCAAAGATGAAGATTGGAGTAAGGTACATTATACTGGGAAGAGCTCGTTGAACAACGTACGCGAGTTTAAAATAACATGTAATCTCGTTTATAAGTATTTATCTAACGGTTGTCAGTAATATTGTAATAAAGATGATGTTTTCTTTTGCTGCTCAGGTTCGCTGGAGCGTACGACAACATCGGAGGCACTCGTATAAAAATGGCATTTAAATCGAACTCGAAGGGTATAATGATTTAGATGGTTATGAAGCTCGATGAACCGTTACCATCGATGAGAATATTAATATAGTCGAAATTCTGCTGGAGAAACGACGATATGACGATGATGACGATAACCGGACGAAATTTTGAAACCCCTGAGTAAATTCGCTTTTATTTATACTAATGGAAAAAAGTGTAAGTGTAATCAAAGGTTGTGATAATTTTCAGACCCCTGATCAAACGTATTCTGCTTCATGAAGAACGACTATTAATGACAACTGGATTCACCATGCATATCTGTGCTATGCATCAACTTCACCTATGGTTGAGGTCGCTCACCTCCCTGTTAGGTTGTAACGGGTTCCAAACACAAAGTCGAAGGTTCGAATATGGCTGTTACTTTGACGTTATTGCACTCTATTCTCGAATTCCATATAAAGCATGTCTATTAATCAAGCTTTTACACACGTGCGACGGTAATACGAGCATATGTAGGCATAGGCACAGATATAATTCTAATTGCCATCCTTTATTAGCGTAAACAAAACAACCTAGATGGGGAACCAGTTTCTAAATTCGTATGATTCGCTTTGACGGTAATGAGGTGTTGATCGTATACCTCGTGGGTAATTTTTAAACACTGTTTTGTGTTTCGAACTGGTATGTAAGTGGTTCATATGTAGGTATATTTTAGTTACAGTTTGAACGATGAGTACCTAGATACGATGGTAATAATTTTCTATATTTATTATAGACAAACGTGAAAAAAGAAGATGAAAATCATCAAGTTGAATGTAAAGGCAGGAATCGAGAATGAAACAGAAACGTGGAACGTTTGAACTTCAACTTTTATAGAAGACGTGCCATGTAAAGTTCAAACATGTGAAGTGAAATTGTTCGATATAAAGCTGCAAAGAGACAGCCAACGGTTTTGTTTTCCAACCGAATTATCGACTGAGTTCAAACCGAAAGTTGAAGCTGAACGGAGTCGTCGGTGGTGGAGTTAACCGTTGATACTGGATACCTGCATTAGGTCGTGTTACTCGAGCAAGGCACCGAGCTAGCGAACATTTTAACAGCTGTGTAAATGGAGTTGCTAGTCAGTCGATACAAGGCGCGGATTGGAAAATATCAGTTCCAGGGCCTCTATCTGTAGTTTATACGGAGAAATTAATAGTGATGAGAGTGCGCTCTGGTGGAAAGTTAGATGTAAGTATTGTCGGTCTACGAAAGCTACCTATGAAAGTTGAGTTTCACTTGTTACTTAGGTTTGTGAAAATCAATGAAAAACGGCTGTTCATGCAAAATACCCGGTCGAAATTTTTCAGACAGGGTGGTGTTTTTGAACACCCGGCTGGAAAATCTAAATAATGGCGCTCAGCTCTAGGCGTATATGGAAAAAAAATATAAATAAGATTAAATTTATTTAGGATTGGGCATCGGTAAGATTATATTTTCGATGGCTAGGTTTAAGATTATTTTTACCGGATGTTTTTTTTTTTTAAATTGAAATCTCAAATGGGTATTAGTAAGTCAGTCTCAAAAAAAAATTTTGCGTTCTAAATTTTTCGACGAATATTTGCCTTTGCTTCGCTGGGCTTGAATTTTTATATTTGAAGTGTATTCGATGTTTTGAAACGTAATTTTTAAGGAGCCGTAAAAGGGAAAAAATGATGCCATGATGCTTTTGATAATGATGTTGGAATAATTTTTCAAAATATTTTTTTAAAATTGATCAAAAAACATTTTTAAAATTGAAATAAAAAAATCGAAGAATTTTATCGTTTTGAAAAATATGTATGTACGAACAATTTTAGGTTTATAAATATTTCAAGAAGAATCTACCATTAGGATCAAAAAATTAGAGACATGCAAATATTTTTAAAATTATTTTCTATAGACATAGGTAGGTAGGTACCTACACAAAAAGTTGGGAAGGTATAAAAATTTGTGAAATTATTTTTTTCTAAAGGTGTCTATCAATCAATTGCCAAAAGAATAATTTTGCATAGGGCATTTTGATCCCAAATTTTTTTACAATATAAATTTTATCTATCATTAAATCTCGCCCCAAGCCCCAATACAAGTATGTATTTTGTTGAGAACCGTGTTTTTAGATCACCTGTCAAGAGAAGTATTTCTATCAGCAGTAAAATTTTGGACTGAAACAAAAACTATAATAAAAAAATTACTTACATAACGAAAAAAAAAAACTATTTTTCAAATTTCGATGCCAAAGTTCATATCTCGATTGACAAATTTTTGAAATTCAATCAATTTTCATGAAAAATATTAAAAATTTATCATCAACAAAAAATGCTGAAATTTTTTATATTTCCTATTTTCGATCTCTCGAATCGTTTGGAAGCTGATATAAAACGTCTCGAAGCTTCTAGAAAGGTTTTGAATTTTTCAACGATAGAGAAAAATTCTTGAAAATGGTCCATTTAACATTTGGCGCCTAAAACCTCAAATTTTTTCTGTTTTGGTAACATCTTTGATCGATTAAAACACAATTTTATAAAATTTTTGACTGCCAAATTAAATCCGATTTTTTTTCAGCGAAAATTTATGGAAACGATATATTAATAGGTAAATAAGTAGATACCTATTACCTACCGCCTAAAGTGTAGTGTATCGTGGTAAAAAGCTGAAAATTAGTAAATACCCTATTTTCGACCTCTCGAATCGATTGGAAATGGTTTAGAGACGTGATGGAGCCTCTAGAAATTTCTTGAATTTTCCAGTACGAAAAAATTCTCATAAAAGTAGATATAAATTTTATTAACTTGTAATCGCTGATTATCACTACTGGTAACCTATTTCATTGTTTATAGCTTAATTTTCTAAAATTCGTCGCTATTATCCAATTTTCATTTTTTTCAAAAAAAAAAAATTAAAAAATAGACTTGTTCCAATAGTTTTGAATTCCGGAAAAGGTCTGCAATTTGGTTGGTTAATCTGAATTTTTAAGAATTCAAGTTCATCTGGACCATTTTCAAGAGCTTTCCTTCAATGCTAAAAAAATTCCAAAATTTTCTACAGGCTTTAAAACGTCTCAAAACCGCCGCAATCGATTCCGTTGGAGAGGGAGAGTAGGTATAGGAAATTATTAAATTTCAAAATTTTTCGTTATTTAGGTTAACTTCTCAGAATTTGGAAAACGATTGAGGGGGAAATTTGGAAAGTTCAAAAATTAGAGAAATGAATTTTATATTATAAATTTTAGGATATGAGGTTCTTTTATGATATGCCTAACTGTGTAAATTTAATTTATTTTTCAGCTCAAAATTTCACCGTCGATTGAAATGTCTCTCGCGTCCCGTAAGTCCATTTAAAGGATACTTGAAGAAGAAAAAAAAAAAAAAAACGAAAATCTAAAATCTCATCAAGAAGGACGAAGTTTACTATGGAGAAAAATGCCAAGTTTTGCCAAATTTTCAAGTGAAATACTAAAATGAATGTTTTTCATCCCCTCAGAATACATTTCCTTAGATTATTTCAACTTTCAATCCCCACTGCATACTTCCAAGGTCGAGAAAGAGATCATCGCTTTGTAATTTTTTTTTGGAAAATATGAATACTTTATCAAATTTCTGGGGCAAACAAAAGGTTACTAACTAAATAAGCTCAATTTCACCAAAATTGTTGGAGAGTTCATTTTTGTAATATGTAATTTTTCAAATGTACCTGCACAAATCCAAAAATTTGGCATCTTTTGATGTGAAGTTTGAAATTTTATGTCCCTGCCCGAATCCATTCGTCATCATGGTTTTGGGCTTCGTGTTTGAGAGGGATGAATAGAATGTACAAATGTAGATATGGAAATATCCCGAAGAATAGAAATTTTGGATTTAGCGCTGGCTCTAATTAAATTATGGAAGTAACAGCAACTCTATCGCTGCGCTTTGTTGATAGAGTTGCCTTGCAGTTTATATAAGGTGCAAATTTTGTGCGTTACCAACTCAGAATGTAAAACTCTATCTGCAGCTGTTACGGAGAAATAAATAATGACAAAAACGCGCTCTGATGAAAAGTTGTTGAAAGACCATTGCACCAGATAATGTTACTATCGTCGATTTTTAGTAGAGCTCGTAACTAACAGTGGGTCTATTTTGATGTATTTGAACTGTGAAGTCGTTTGAATTTAAAAGTTCGGATTATGATCCTTATCATTAATACGTAGAACTTTTTAGAATAATTGAACTTTCGCAACTATTTAGAACAGTATTCGGGCAAATGTAGGATAATTATTGTTGAAAACGTAACGAAACGATGATGATCTGGTATCAGCTCACGTACCTTCGTTCTTTTAATTTAATTCGAAAATATTTAATATCAACAAAATTACCGAAATTAGTTATTTTACGTTATTTTTTCGCAGCACCGTGGGCGGTAACGAAGTAGATAATTTCGTTTAATAAATCTCATTTAATCGGTTCATTTAGATCGAACGTTGTAGAATGTCGAAAATGACATTCGTTTTAGGAAATTAGTCTCGTTGCTAGGGTTTTTTTTGCTTTACTTCTCCGATGTGTATCGTTTTTACGCATCATTTGATTTGGTTTTTTTGTGCAGTTCATTTACTTCAATTATGGTGTTTTTTGTTGTTTTGATTCCCAGTGATTCGTTCAACATGAAAGATCAATTTCACTGTTGCGTAGTACCTTGTACTTGACCGTTTTTGTGGGTAAACTTGAGAGCTGGAAGATTCCTGAGTGATATGACAGCTTGGACTTATCATTAGCACACGAGTGATGGATTTATTCGCATCGTTGAACGGTTCGGCGGCATTTTATTATACAAAAGATCATTGGAGTGTTAAGGATTAACGGGTAAATTCAATCATCAATTTTACATATGATCGATTTAACAACATGTGTTCCTATGTTTCTTCTTGGTACCCTAACGTACGAGAATCTGTATTAATTACGTAGAGTTGAGATTTTGTAATGGTTCGATGCGTAAAACAAATGTTTTTAAAATACTCCCGTTGCCTCGTAACGTACCCATGTCATAGACGAGACGATTTACTACATAAACTATTCGAATCGAACGTTAACCTTTTTATGCCCATGAGAAATCCGACGAATGAAGCTGAAAAGTTTTTTTCTTTGCATCATATAGACCATCTTTGAAAATGATGACCAAAATTATCCCACCTCCTGCCTCCTCCATTGAAATCTGTATCAAGGAATGGGATAAAATCAGAATTATCTGAATTGAATTTTCAGGGTGAGTTTTATCTCAATTTTTTTTTGGTGAAATCACCCAATCTTGAAAAAAAAAATGGTTAAACTGAAAAACATTTAGTTTTTTTCTCAATTTTTTTTTGAATTTAAAAATTGATTGTATGAAAATTTCAATTATGAACTTATAGTTTTGATACTCGGATATCAATCCCTCAAATGACCCAAAATTAAAAAGTTCACCATTTCCGTCAATTTTTAAAAAAATGAAAGAAATTAAAGTCTCATAATAAAAGTTTTCATTAAATTAAAAATAGACACAAAAAAACTTGCCAAGATTATTCAGAATTTCAACAGTGATAAATTCCTGTAAGTATATGAGGCCTCTATACTTTTTTTTAATTTGTGGGGAAAAAATTCTTAATTTTGAGCCATTAAAGGGACTGATACTTTTACATTTGGAATAAAAATTCATGATTGAAGTTCTTTCTCAATGAATTTTCTATTTAATAAAAAAATGTTTTTTTTTTCAAGATGGATTTATTCTGCTAAAAAAAAAAATGTAAGTCGGTAATTATGATTTTTTTTCTGAGTTCTGCTTTTAAAATTTTCACTTTTCAGTGGTGCAAAAAACGAAATGTTTTGTTTTTTTTTTTATGGTTTTCGTTTCTGCAACTTTTTTAGAGTTGTAAAGTTTTTTGGTTTTCATTCTTGAAAATAACAAATCGCGTTTTTTTTTATGTTTCTTGTGTTTTTGTTTTGTTTTTGGTCGTTGTTTTTCTACTTAGAAGTCACCATATTTTCTTAAAAACAAAAGAAAACATTAAAAATTATAAAATCATTCTGAATTTTCTTCTTTCCTTGATTTTTGAGAAAGAACTTTTCTTGATTATAATGTTCTCATTAAAAAAAAAATGCAAATAATTGAAATACGGCTAAATACCATTTCTTTGTGTTTCAGTTTTTTTTTATGCTCACGTTCAGAAAAAGGAACATTACGTTTTTTGTTTTTATTTTTTATTAACTAAGTATTTGTTTTCAAAAGTAACTAACTTGAAAGAGAAAAAAGCTGAAAATATTCAAAAAATCGTTTAAAAATTTTCTTTTTTCTTGTTTTTTCTCTGTTGATTAAAAAAATTGAAAATTAAAACCACGACTAAAAAACATTTCTTTATGTTTTGGTTTTTCTCGGTTTCTCTTGTTAAAAAAACAATAAAAACATTTTTTCTGTTTTTTTTTTTGTTTTTTCATAATTTATAAAAATTATCCAGAATGACTGATCTATCTTTATAACCACTAGAGAAGTTGAAATTTCAAGAATGATTACAATAAAACTTGATCTAAATTTGTCTCTTACTCTATTATTGTTTTCAATTTCACTTTTATTCAAATTGAAATTTTTGGATTTTTTTGTTCTTGTTTCCGCAACATTGTACATTTTCATTCGTCAGATATCTCATTGGCTTAAAGAAATTAAATAGCCAAAGGTAAAATCAAAACTACACGAAAATTTTTTAAAAAATAACTTAAAAAAAATTAGGTAGTTCGTATTTTACACGCATGGGACGCAGGAAGATTTTAAACGAAAGACCGAGACCGAATGACATGTGCTCATGCGCGCGCATCACGGTGTTTTGAATCGTAACGTCGTTTTGTTTATCAACGATCAAGTTGGTGCGGTGTGCTTTTCAAACGTATTCCGGCTTTCGAGCGAGGTGTAGTGCGTGGTGGCTAGTTAATTTACTAATATGTTCGTACATTAATAATTTCGATTGTTTTAAAAAACCGTTGTGATATTCGAATTGAATTCATCGTGTTTCAGATTTTTATTTCCCGTTTGGTGGCCATTTTGGCGAATTTGTTCGCGATTGGTAACGTAATCTCGGCGAATCGGCGTCTGAAAATGTGTTTCGTTTCGATTTCCGTATATTTGCTAGTTTGAATTTAATTTTGGCTGATTTTTCGGTAGTTTGTTTGGTTTTCAATGATAATTGTTTAGTGTGATAAACAAATATGAATCATTGTTCCAAGATGCCATACCCTTGTAGGGTCGAAGGATGGTTGAACGTTTTCGGTGAGTTTGAAATTAGTTTTTTTAACATGATTTTTTGCTCGTAGTTTATACCCGGCGTTATCTCCTGTCTCGAAATTGATCTCTATCATGTCGGTTTGTTTCGTGGAAAATTTCAATCGTACGTACATTTGCACCGAACGTGCTTTTCAGCTGATCATTTATGTGGTGCGCATTACCAAGTGGGTGGTTATAGGCATCTGAAGATATACCGTAGACGTACCTATTCTTCATATTATGGAACACGTCAAGGTTATGAAATATCGAAATCGTGCTTCTCCGGATACCGAAATACGTCGAGATCTTTTGCCGCTCCCCGGTGGTAAAAATTTTCACCCAATGACGCCCACGAACTCGCATCGACTTTCTCGAAATTCTCATACTTATTGAATTAACCGTCGCGATGAAAAACGTACACCCAGAATGAAATTTCGTTAACTCGAACTATTTCGCAACGCGGATTTGGGAGCAGCGTTCTTTATAAATTCTCCGGTGTTGCGAGCAAGACGAATGAAAAATATCATAACTCGCATCTTTGACTCGAAAAATGCAAGTGGGATGTAACCATAGGGAAGAATGTCGCAGCATCTTGGAATTTTTAATTTCCTATTTCATTATGTAGCCAAGTGTTGAAAAAATTCATGAGACGGTTTTAACAAACGATAACGCTGGCGATCCCAGAAAGACCTTTACGTACACGGCCGGCGTTCGCGGTGGTGCAACCGTGCTCATGCACCACTTGAAATTTTTCAAGTGGTGCATTGCACCACTCTGGAAAATTGATGGAGTTGCCGTTTCTAATATTAATTTTTCGAAAAAAAATAATCAAGTAAATTGGTTTATTATTATTGTTAAGTAAACCATATAACTTGATAAATTTTTTTCAATTCGTTGAATAGAGTGGATTTTTTGTAAAAAATTACAAATTTAGAAACCCTTTCAATTGAACTAATTCTTTAAAATTCATTCAGTCGTATGATTCAACAATAGTAAGCCAATCTACTTGACAAATTTTTCGAAAAATTGTGAAAACTATGTTACGTACAAAAGCCACTCTATTCAACGAATTGAAAAATTCATGAAGTCGTATGGTTCAGCATTTTAGAATTTTTTCAAAAAATGACAACTGAAATTTTAAAAAGATGAATTTTTTGATCAATTTTTTTACCATTTCAGGTTATTTGTTTTAGAAAGTTTGTTTTTTGATAAAAATCATTTCATCTGATTTAAATCCAACGAATTGGTTTTTAAGTAAAAAAAGGTGGCTGGTAGGGCCTTGTTGACAATACTTCTGAATTTACTTCTTTTGTTATTTCTTTTTTTATTAAAGGTGTTTTTTTAGCTCAGAAGAATAGTGATTTTTTCGAACTATAATTTTTTTAAATTTTTAGAAAGAACAAAACAAAAGAAGTAAATTCTGAAGTATTGTCAACAAGGCCCTACCACCCACCTATTTTTACTTAAAAACCAATTCGTTGGATTTAAATCAGATGAAATTGGATTTTTATCAAAAAACAAACTTTCTAAAACAAATAACCTGAAATGGTAAAAAAATTGATCAAAAAATTCATCTTTTTAAAATTTCAGTTGTCATTTTTTGAAAGAATTCTAAAATGCTGAACCATACGACTTCGTTACGAAGAAATAGAAATGAAATTTATGTAAAATAAACGAACGGTATTTTATACGATTAATGTAGCTCATTTTAAAAATAGTTGGGCCCCTGAAAAAATTTGCCCCTCCTTAAAATTTTTTTGCACCACTTGGGAAAAAATAGTTCGCCGGCCATGTTTACGTAGACAATTAATGGGCGTTAAATGTATAGAAAATGGTCTCCGGTGGATCTATGGACGATATTGTTTACTCTGGCTAGGTTTTTACATACAATGAACCATAATACCATATTTTTTCTCAAATAGCGTAGGGTAGAAGACTTTTCTCATGTTAGTCATCGTAATACAGAGTAGACTTGATTAAACTTGTTTCAAGGTCTCATTAAACGATGCGATGTGATTTTCATCGTACCTATTTAATAGTTGGAGAATCAGGTGGAGTTGAAAAATTTGCGTGTCATGGGTGCGAGATTTTTCATAATACTAGAAATTTAGGTTGAACGACTTCCAACTGCGGTTTAGCTTTAACCTTGAAAAAAGAGTTCGGTGACAGATTAAGTGGATTCGAGTGTAATTCGAGTGATATGCTAGGGAAGTGGTAACGATTTCGAGGGATGATTCATGGATGCAACTTGTTAGCAGGTTTTTTTATGTTGCAGTTGAGTAATTATGGACGGTGGGAAGGTTTACGTGAAACGAGTGAGAATTCGTAGGTGGATGGCGGAATTGTTTACGTTGTAGCTTTGGTTTGAAGTGTGGTCATTGATGAGATGTTTGTAAGCTTATGGTATCAACAATACGGTGATAAAAGGTATGATTTCGTACGTTGTTTATAAAGTGAAATAATCGTTCCAGAAACAATAGAATGATGACGTGTGGGGTTGAAAAGTGACTTTGTCGCTGTCACGTAATTTCACTGTGATTTGATAAGGTAAATGCTAAAGGTACATTTTGACTGTTGGATTAATTATAAAACCTTGATAAATTCTTATTACCGATAGTTTTAGCATTATTTGAATCGAAATTGTAATAATCGTATAGTTATGAAATCCCAAATAATTCTCTGTGAGAGCTGAAAGATGATGCAAAAAGCAAATTTTTCTTCAAAATATACCTCATGGTCATGAATCGATGGATTACCTAAAGAAGATTAGTAATAATAAAATGATAAAAATTCATAACTTGATTTCCTCTAAGAAAAAAAGAAGCGTGAGTTTATTGTATTTTGTTATTTTGAACTAAATACCCCCCCTCCCCGGCTCCTCCCCCCCCCCATGACCACCATTTAATGATGGACCATTTTATGGGAAATCTGGAGATGGCTGTAGTTGAAAATTTCAGCCTTTATAACTCTGTTTTTGAAAAGTCAAGAAGTAATGTACTCTTTTTTTTTTTTGAAATTAAGTAAGGATTTTTTTTGGAAACAGACCTCAAAATAAAATTTTAACCAAACCAAACTATTTCATTCGAATAATATTCAGGGTGTTACAAATTTTGAACAGATCGACTGATAGATGCACTATTGACAAATTTTTGTGAAATTAATTTTGTAAAAAAAATTATAGTTTTCTTTTGTAATTTTTTCCTGCAAAATTTGCATTGAATTTTGTGTAATTTTTGATTAGGTATCCCTCATCATTTTCTAAATTAATATTTCAAAATTAGTGTTACATTCATCAGAAGATACAAAAAATATAATTTTCATGAGTTATTAAAAAGGTTCGTTTGTGGGTAAATGAATCATTGGAGTGTTTTTTTCATATACTTACTCAAAAAAAATCCATTTTTTCGATGAACGTCAACTTGGAAGTTTTTTTTTCAATATTTTACTCTCATTATGTGAGAACTGGGGAAAGTATGAAAAAATCTTCCTCTTTCCCAAATTTGAGAATATAGATACTTGCATTTTGGTGATTACTTTGAAAATTTCATGTTCCAATATTACATTATAAGTACTGCATGTTAATTGAATCTAAAAAATTTTAAAATTCACAAACTTGAAATTCATCAAAAATTGATTACTTTTTCTGATTAGAACTTGAAAATGTTGAAAAAAAATTAATATTTTAGCTTTTGATTTTTTTTTTGCAAAAATTTTCGTTTCTTTTTTCTTTCAGGTTCAAAAAATTGACTCATTTCATTATTAGCTGGAGTTCTTGTAACTTCGAAAACTCTTTTTTTTTCTTCGGAAATCCCTTCTCCTTATGGATTCTTCATTTAATGGTGCTAGTTGAAAATTGGCTGGGACGTAAATGGAATTTATCGATTTCAACTTTTCAAGTTAGTGTTTTCAGATGAAGAGAAAAAAACCATGATGGTGGAAAAATTCAAATTTCCAGTGTTGAAAATGGTATTTATTCTCACAAATATCGAGACGAACTTTACAATAAAAAATTCTGATTTTTATTTTTCGAAATTCTTTTGAACTATTGCCGTGGGTATTAATTACTGAGTTTCTGGTTTGATTCAATAGATACAAATATGAAATGATCATAATATTATTTTCAAATTTAAATTATCTATCAATTTATAGCTCAGGCTCATTTCATCGTCTTTTTAGAAAAGTTAAAAAAAATTCGGGTACATACAAATTTCAAATTTTTTGTGCTTAAAATCTACGATATTTTTCACCATGTTGTTTTTTTTTGTTTCGAAATTTCTCCAAGTATTAATCTGAATCATTCAAAATTGACTGATGAAATCGACCAAATTATGTTGCTGTAGAAATCAGTGAATTGAAATTTTTACTGATTCATTTCAATAGTTGAGCAAAAATTACGGATTCAAAAATATAAGTTTACTAACTGAATCAGTGACATGATTCCATCTTTTTCAATCAGCCAATCTTCAGATTTTGACTGATTCGAGCTTAGAGAGTTCGAAAATAGTTCAATTTTGAATTTACTTTGTTGGTTTGTTAGTTCTGACGAAGCTTTTTTATGACCGAGATGAGAAAAATGTGGAAAAAATGCACTTAAATTTGAAAAAATCTCTGATTCCTCAAAATTTTAAACTTTTTGGCTCGTTTATTACCAGGAAGGGAACTCTGTAGATTTAAAGATTGTGTATTTTTCTGTCAAGATCGTGCATTATTTCGATCTTGTTTCTTGTGAGACTGCGACTAATGAGTTATAAAAATTTCGCTTCCCTCGTCTTCTCCTCTGTCGTGGTTTTAAATCCAGTTAAATCACTTTTTAGGACCCGATGAAATTAATTATCTCAAAATACGATTGTTTTCTTTTCAATGTGCCAAAATTTTCTTTCAAAAATACACATAACCTTTACCTATCTTTTTGTCGAGTAAATAAAACCGCGAGTTGAAAAAACACTCAAGGTACTTTATCCTCGTTGGTGTATTTTTCCAAGATTTATGATGCACTTTTACTTTTCGCGTCGTCGTAATTGGTGTTCCAAGGCGACGAGGTAATGGAAGAAATCTTTTTTCGCGAAAATCGTTTCAAATGTTAGTTATAATGCCGTTCGAAGTAATTTCGCTAATTTTTCATTTTCGTAGCGACGAATTTGTCAAAACGTACGATGAATGACAAGAGGAAAGTACGAGCTCGTGTAATTTGGCGTTATTATTCGCGTACTTCCTGTGTAACTGTGTTGTTAATTTGTGCGAATGGTGCATGCTTTTGTGTATACATAGCGAAGAACTTAATGGCTAAACTATGTATATTACAGGTACATTGGACTTGTTTGCGTAGGTATGAAGTTTTATGGGAAAGGTGAAGGAAAAGAGAGGCTTAGAATTTGAGATGTTTCGCATTCGATAATTATTCGAAATTGAAAAACAGTTGAACCAAATGCTATGCTATCTCGTTTAACGTAAAAATACTTTGATTTCATTAAACGAGCTCGAACGATAAATATCGGTATTTTTATTCATCGAAGAACACGTATTTCAATAACTCGCCTTTATTAGGTTGCTTTTTATGGCTTATGTGGGAAAAATGATAGAATTTTTCATTCATACCTGCGGTTCTTAGATACCTGAGGAGCTCAGCAGTGACGAAAGCATCGTAATGATTTCCCGTGAAAATTATTCAACGATGGTCAACTTATTCGATTAATTTTCATCGAGTAAGAGTTTTTCGCAATAATGCGGAATTAAATTGGTCGAAGGGTTTTAGTACTTTTTTAGCGTCGGAATGCGAACCACGCGTGATGGAAATTGTCACCGGAAGCCAAGAATACGACGAGTTGTTAAAGAAAAACGAGTTTCTTTATCGATTTGCTGGCGGTACTGAATAGATTCGCCATTAAAATCACCATTCGAGATTTTCTCCTCGGTTTAAAATTCGTCGATGAAAAAAAAAATTGTTGAATTTGAAAGCGAAGTTTATAACACTTTGGCTTTCATTTGCGAGATTTTTACGACTTTCAATTAAGATTGTGGTAGCTCTAAACCGAATGAGAAATATTTCGAAATGAAGATAGCCAAACGTATGGTATGGTTACGAAACGTAGACTAAAGAAATATCGCGATTACTTAATATTTTAAGGTTAATTTTAAACCGAACGTTTATCAAAATACCCAGAAAGTGATTCACGTACTACTTACGAAGACTCGAGTCTCGTTATCAGTTTTATTCGCGAAATTAAACCCATGATAAGTCGTCGAGCACGTAAAAAGTTCTTTCCAAAGCTGTATTTCTGCCATTCGTCTGCTCTAAAATGTCGTTTTCAAACTGAAGCAGTAGGAAAATCCGCGAACGATGACATTTAATAAACCAGGGTAGGGTGTTTTATTAAGAGAGGGTATAACAAAAAACCCATTATTGGTGTGACTCACGAGTCACAAATTGGATTGCCATTTCAAAAGACGTTGCACAAAAGCCAAGGGAGGTTTTCAACTATGAAATTTTCCTATTGATTTTTTGCAATTGAAAAAAATTATCGAAGGTGTAAGCGATAAATTTGGCGGCATCTGTGAACTTATATAATTCAAGGAGAGATGAACATTTGGTGTAAAGAGGATTAGTACTCGTAAATTGAGCGGTGTTTTTTGCTTTCTTTTCGATCTGCGTACGTTTAATTTATACGTCAAATCGAGTATACCGAGGATAAGGTCACGAGAGTGTGATTTTGAAATTAAACTGTGTGCATGGCGTGTACGTGAAATAGCTTTTCAATGTTCGGTACGCGAATAAATAAGAAATATACGACGTAAGTCTGGGTGATGGCGGCTGTGCCCGGTGTGGTGTTTGAATATGCTTCGCGTTTAGCTACCTATTGAATAAATAAACCCGGTTCCTTTTATTATTTAAGTAATATTTTTTAAATTATACCTGACATAAGAACTGGTATGATTGTAAAGAGTCGACGAACGTTTCTTAAGGTGCGAGTAATTTTTTTCGTTTTGTTACGTCGCTGGTTGGTTGGTTGTTGGTGATGGCAAATAGGAAATTAATTCATGGGTGTATGAACTCCGCGATGATACGAAGAATAGCAATTTTAAATCGAGTGAAATTTTTCATTTTACGTAATGTCCAAGGTGTTGATTTAGTGGTGAAAATACGATTAAGTGATAAGGAGGAAATTGTGAAATGCGTGATTTATGTTCGGAATGGTGTTTTTTTCAACTGCAGTGGTGATCTTAAAGCGAGAATTTTCAGAATTTTAGTGTAATTAGAAGGACTTGTTTCCAATGATTCATATGTCGAAACGTTGAAAGTCAGGTTAATGAATGAGGATTTTCTTGAAACTGAATTGTTCTGAAATAAGTGGAACACACGTGTGATGTAGATAAGTAATTTTTTACAAACGCTGTGGCTGAATCACCACTTGAATTTTCTGGTCGTATAAACAATTTTAAGTTTGAAAATAATTTTTGAAAATTGGCTTGTACTTCGAATTACTCAGTTTTTTGTTAATCCATCGCAGATCTATGATTATGCTGTTGATAACGTCACTGATTCATTTGAGAGATAGGCTAATTCGTTTTATTTTTTCGGTTGCAATTGCGAATTAGTCATTTGAAAATGGCTTAGTTTTGATTTTTGAGCGAAAGTAGTGTAATTACCAGATATGTGACGTGGGTTTAAAAAAATCGACGTAGAGTGTAAAATCAAAGTCTGAAGAGATAAATTGTTTTTTGGAAATTAACGAAGAATCTGAAAAATTAGTTCTAAGGTCCTATAATATCCGCATAAAACGGCTGTAAAATAAAATAATAAAATTTTAATGAAAACAAATTTTAATTTTCTTAGTTATTTTTTAGAAAATTTAGTGAAGAATGAAAAAAAGCTAATTTTGAGATCACCGCATACTCTCAACTCTCTCAAGTACCCCGAAAGAGGTCCAAAACAAAAAAAAAAAAAAAAATAGTTGAAAAATTCGTTTGTTACTCTCTCAGTGATATTGGTAGATAATTTAACAAAGAAATTTAAAAAAATGGTTTAGAGGCTCGTCTTGTCCTGTAATATACTCTTAAAAGAGCATTAAATGAAGAAAATGACATTTTGATGGGAAAAGTTTCCATTTTCAAACTTTTTGGAGCCATTTTCAGAAGTTCTAAGGAAGTGACACAGAAACTGACTTATTTTTTCGAATTCCTCGTGAATTTTCCATTCGACTTATGTCCTCAGTCTCATCCATATCAGATAGGAAGTCTAAATTAAGATCAGTGACGTAGCCAGAAATTTCTCATGAGGGGAGGGGAGTGGTCAGAACTTTCAAATTTGATTGAGAAATTTTTAGTTCATTCTTTGTCATTCCCCCTCCCCCCCCCACACACAAAAATATTACTCTGAGGACAGTAAATTCAGAATTTGAAACATTTTCATTCATATATGTACCAAGGAGTCACAGTTTACACGGGATTTTATCAAGTTTTTACGCATTTTGCCTAGAGTATTTGGAGAAAACCCGTTGATAAAGGTGTGTTTCTGGAACGAACAACTTCTAAACTAATTATTCTCATCTTAAAAACCAAAAATAGTACCCAGCACCTCCAAGCAATAACGTTAGATTTCTTTAGGAAGGTACAGTGTGTATGGGAGACTCAGGATACCAAGAGAGAGTCGATTTTCTTAATGCCCTAGCGAAGCAAGAAAAAAGCTTTGGGAAAAATTGATTTTTAATTCCTCCAAAAAAAAAAAAATTTCTCGTAAATTTTTGACCTCATGGGGGGGGGGGGGGTTCAAACCTCTGGAACCTCGTCTTAGCTACGCCACTGACTAAGTTTATGCAAATAATTTTTAAATATTTCAGTCCACTGTTCAAATTTGAATTATTTAGATTTATTCTGTAAATCAAATCTCGAAAATAATTGAAAAATGAAAAAAATTGATTTCGAAAGATGAATTTAAATGATACAGCAATAATATATAATTTGAAAATTTCCATTGTAAACTTGAAAAATAATTATTTTTCCCCTAAAAACCACTACCTACTTTCAAATCATTTTTAAAAATCTTCATTTCTCCTTTAGGACTTGAATTTTGGAAAATTTAGATATGAAACTGAGAAATTTATTATACGTTTTGAACACGTTTCTATGTAAAAATTTTCGTTTTTGATTTGCTCGGACCCAAAAAAATTCATGAAAAGATTCTTGGGTAATTGTACGAATTTTTCTTCTTCCCTTTCGGAAGTTTAAAAGCAGAAAAAAGGTCACCTTTTCTTCATTTCGTCGGGGCTGAATTCCAGAAAAAATAAATTAGGTACCTACCTATACCTACCTATGCGCTTTTATCCCTGCATAATAATTTAATATTCATAAATCTGAGATACTCGAGAAATTTATATTAAAACTCTGAAAAACCCAAGAAAAATAATTTTTGAAAAAAAATAGCATCCGTGTTTTTTAAATTGAAGATGGCTAAATAAAACAGGCAACAGAAAGTCGACGGAATTATCTTTTTCTCGCATCGTTGAATATGCGAGTAACTTTAGAATTCTTTTAATAGTAGATTTTTCACGTTTTGAATACGAACAGATCCGAAATTGAAACAAAAGTATGTAATTTTGTTTTCATTCGTCGTATTTTTTTGGGAGAATTATTCGAAGAGGGTTATAAAACGTAATTTTCATTCATCGTTCTGTATAATCTCAAAGATACATTATAATCCTCTCCGAACGTTGAACGCGATTGCATAAATATAAAATAATATTCTAACCGGAGGCATTTCTTCAGAAACCAAATTAAAAATTCTTCGAATTTGCTTCCGAAATATTCTCGCCCGATGCACGTATAAAAAAAGACCCCTATTTTGAAAATACACCCTCTTTCTCAATCTCCCCATCGTCGTTTCGTTCTGCTCGCTGCCTAAAGTTGGTGTATCTCGTAAAACTATTATCTTCAACGTGTTCATAAATATACGAAAAAAAGGTCACGTCAGGGGTCACCAATAATAATGAAAAAATTCCCATCATCGGCGAGGCAATGCAGGGGTGAGGTGGGAGAGACTATCTAAACCACTCGCGAGCTCTGTCAAAACAGATGATTTAAAAATCAACAGCAACACAGGAAACGTGCATGATACGTTTGTAACGGGTTCTCAAGTAATAAGTGTACGCTAATATACGTCGAATCGTGGCGGAGAATCGGTTACTCAAATCACAACCTACATAGATCTATTGACAATTGCTTTTAGTGTACTGCGGATCGCAATCCAAGACAGGTGTAAAAAAATTCTTTTTGCGAATCGACGACAATAAAGCTACGTAAGTGCTGGGTAATCGTTTAAAACAATAATCGAGTCGGCACCTCGTGGCATTCAGGACTGGAGAAATTTCATCTGACACCAATGAACGGGTCATACGCGTTCGATGATGTTGGCCGAAGGGCATGCCGATCTTCCATTGTTATCAATTACGCCTTGAATACAGCTATTGGCTCATCCTGGGTGTATTTTTCACGACACTTAACGCGTACTTTCGTGGGAGTTATGATAATCGAGCCGAAGTCTTGCCCGCGTCCGTGAATCTTCTACACACGTAGTGATTTCCAACAATACGACACGGGACGGTGAACGACGGTACGCGCCAGCCCGTGGTTTCAATACCATCGGGCTTCGCAGACCGTACGCAAGTAGTCGATAATTTCCACAGATAATTATTCGTTACGAGCCGACAGCGATTCTATAATTTACTCGGACTTTCGAAGATTATCGCTATTAATTTTAGGATACGTTTCGACGTTACGTTGGGCCGACATTCGGACACGCCGCCGCATTGCTGGCTCGTCGTTCTTTCTACGCTGTCGGGTGATTCTCTATTTGTGCTGTGGATGCCCGAAGAGGTACAAATCGAGAAACAATTCTTGCCAACTCCAAGTTCGAACTAGATTTCAACTTTGGCCAATATACATATTAAAATACTCCTTCGGATGTTCGGAGGTTTTTTTTCACAGACGCGTTTCTCGGTAATCATCGGCGTAATTTCCGCCCTCGGTTTTCAATTTCCTTCTGTTGATGTCGATGGATTTAGTATCGACGAGCGAGCTGTTGATGCGAATATGCTTCGGTTGATTTAGTCTAGAGTGGTGGGACGAGAGGATGGAAGATCGATTTAGATTCGTGTGTATTTTTGGTACTGATTTTGATCTGGATGAGGTTAATGGTGATTTGGTTGGTTTCGGTGTAATTTGAGAGATACAGATTTTCGTGGGTTGGTAAGAATGATGTTTTGAATGAATGGGTATCGTTGATCACTTTTTACATTCTATCGTTTGTGGGCGATTAATTATTGAAGAATATTTGATATTTCAAATTATTCAAGAATGAATTTCTTCTGAGTACTCTACGTTTGATTATAACGATTCAACTATTTTTCGAATGATGATTTGAAAGAAAGCACTCTCATTTTTGTTTGCGTTCCAAATTGCTTGTTTGAAGTTCGTCGAATTTGTTCGTCAATGATTAGAAAAATGTAAACGTTCGATTTTTTTTTTCATTGACTTATGAAAGTGATGAGTTGTATAATCTTTCTGCATTTGCAATATAATTCAGTTGTTCGCGAATAGGAACTGTTTGAAAAATTTTCTGATTCAACTTTCAAATTCAGTTTTGTTTTAAAACGGGCCAGTGCATTAGAAAATTCTGTAATTCGGTGGGAAATTGATCAAAATTCAAAATCAAGGGTACCATTGCAATCGTCTCGTCAAGAAGAATTTAAATGTACTCACATTTTTATTTTAATCGGCTGGTTCAAAAATAAATTTTCATTCGGAGGCTTGATAAATCTTTTACGCTGAAAAAAATCAAGTTTCAAAAGCGGATGAGTTTTATCAAAAAAATATAATGTATCCAAAAAAATGATAACGAGTCCCCAACTCCCCGTCCACAAAATTGGTGAAATGGAGGGAAATCGATCAAAATTTCAAAACAAGGGTATCATTGCAGTCGTCTTCTCATGTGTTCAAATTTTTATTTTGACTGACTGGTTCACAAAAATTTTTAATTTGGAAGATTGATGGATCTTTTACATAATACTGGGAAATCAAAGTTACCTGCATACCTCATCGATGAAATCTGATACACTACTCAAAAATGTCAAATTTTCGATATTTTCAGGTTTTAAATTCCTTACCCCTTCTTGAATTGAGAATTTTGAGGCTCCAGCTTCCAAGGGAGAAATGTAAAATCGGAATTGTGCCCTAAAAATTTTTATTTTCATTATAATTATACCGAAAAATCAAAAAAAATCCCACTTTGAAAAATGCAATAAAATTACATACTCATTTTAGTAAGAAGGAGTTGAGCAGATGATTGAAAATTTGAGGAGTGTATAAGTACCCTCAAAACGGACATTGAAGTCGATCCAAGCAAAAAAGCCCAACTTTTGCATTCACTTTTCCATTAATTACTTTATTATGCGGTCACTAAAATTAAACCGGATTGAATATTTATTGAGAAGGGGGTTTGGCCATTGCAAAATTTAAAAAACCTTAGCATATTAAAATATTTATAAGATAATTGCACGAGAAAACTTGGGATCCGGAGGGAGGAGGTCTGGTCCACCTGACTCTAGTTCTAGGGCTTTAAAAAAAAAGTGCCTTCGGCTCAATTTTATTTAAAAAGTGCCTCCAGCTCCGGCTCTGCATGGCTTCAAAAAAATTGTCCTTGAGAGGAACCCTCCTCCCTCCGGCTTTGCTCCGGATTTTTGACTGTCTTAAGGATTTGGAGTGGTGATGGAAAACTGAAATGATAGTATTAGTTCCAATTCCAGTTTCAAATCTCAAAATTTTAAATTTCCAGTTAAATTCCAGTTCCAGTTCCAAAATTCCATTTTTTTTTAAATTTTGAGGGATGAAAAAAACTAAAATTTTCTGCAAAAATTGAATTTTATTGTTTTTCCACTTCTTTTTAAAGTACAATTTTTTCATTTTTCATGTACCTATTCATAAGCTCAACACGAAAGATTTCTGGAAAAAACTGGGAAATGATATTTTTTTAGAAATTTTATGACTCCTGGTCCTGACTTCCTTAGTCATGAATAATTATTCAATAAAAAAAGTTGAAATTTGAAGAAGGTGTGCAAAGATGTTTTTAATTGGATGGAATTTTCAAATTTACAACACATTTTTTCTTTACCTATTCACTTTTCTACATAAATTTTCAAGGTTCGTTTGAGGTCGTGTTTGTTTTTAAATTTTTGGTAAAAAATTTTAATTGATAAATGTGTATCTTCATTTTCTACTTTTTCACTCAAATTTTCAAAACTTAGAATTTTTTCTGTTTTTTACTCCATTTGAAAATTCGTTGATAAATAAATCCTTAAATTTTTCGAAAAAAATTTCAGTGTGTAAAGTGTAATGCAAAAGATGATTTTAATTGAATGAAAATTTTATTTAAAAAAAAGAAAAATTGCAATTTGCAAAAAAATGCTGGAACTGGTATAAAACTGAAATTCATTTTAGTTCCAGTTCCAGTTTTTAGATTTCAGTTCTCATAATTTCAGTTCCAGTTTTCCATCACTGCGGAGGGGGCTCTCCATACTTCGCTCCGCTTTGGATCTTGGCTTGAAATGCATTTTTCTCAAAATAGAGCTTTTGTAATTAGGCCCTTTTGAATTGGACACATTAAATTCAATATTCGTTCAAAGAGTATTCTTCGGTTTTTGAAATTTTTATTTTTTAGAATTTTTGTCCTAGTTTTGTTGAAGCTAAATTCATGGAAGATTTTGGAATACATTTGAAAGAGGAGACAATTAGAAAATAATCTAGGCATAGAAAAAATATTGAAAAGTAGAGTGAAGGATATTTTTTTTCAACGTTCTGGTGAAATTTTCCACAAAATTTGTTTGAAAGGTCCTGCTAAAATGGTATTTATTGAATGTACTGAATCGATACAAATATGAAATTGCTGCGCGAAATCCTCTATTCCAATACTCCCACTCATTTCAAAGACCTTTTGATGACCCAAGAAACTTCATTTTTCAAAAAAAAAAAAATCAATTTCTTCGTCATCGGTGACATTTCAACGGCTCGAACCTATCAACCAGAAGGGTGCCGATAAGGTGTAATCTTTGAAGCTCTATTGTTTGGTCTCTTTTCGTTATTATTAAGTATTCAAAACCTTGAGTCACCGGTACGGCGGCGTGAGGAAACCTTTCGCTGTATATACTAACTCTTTCCTAATCATATTTTTAGGAAATCGATCATATTATTGAAAAAAAATTACGCAAAGGTCGATGAACAAAGCCTCGATTACCGTTGGTTATTTGAAAATATCGACGACTGCGACGTTTAGCACACGTTTCAAACGTTTAATACACGTACGAATACGTGGAGAGACGCGACCTAGTAATATGTTGCACTTACGACATAATATTCGAACCGTATATCAAACTCGTACTAACCGAGATATTAGATTACGACAATGTCAATTTTTTTTCTATTTAATTTTAGGATTTTTAAGTAAACATTTTCAACACCCGATGGTACGATTGTGGCATATTTTCAGGTTTTTTCGACGATGTTTACTCACCTACGCAGTGGCAGCTGTCGTTTCTCAAAGTTTGTACTCCGCATTTGCTGATAGATTTTTATCCTGTTTGATACCACAAAACGCATATTTGGACGTACTTTCTCTCTACAACACGATGGTTGATTTTGGCGCGAGAATTTGTGGCATTGTTAGTACAACTAGAAGCCCTGAGCGTAACCGCAGAAACCTCGGTATCGTCGAGATTTCCAAGTTTCGCGTGATTAGTACAACACTTATGAGGTGAACTTGGTACGTTTGTAATTTCGACGATGCGGGGAAATTGCCATTTAACGGGTCAACGAGGGCTCGGCGGTTTTCAAAAATCGTATTCGCGCGTTCGCGGTGAAATTTTAGCCTTATGCGGCGGCATTTAGCTAAATAAACGACTCAGCAGTCGCGTCCCATGCTCATGCTGTACAATTACCATATAGAACATGATCGTCGTCGGTTAACGGAACTAAACCTGTTTGCTCGTTGCTAGATCACGTAGAAGAGCACATAGCGCTTTTTTCTCCTCTTCGGCTGTTTATGACGTAATGTAAAAGTAAAATATTGGTCCTGTCCCATAAAAAATTCAATAGCAAGCTTTCATCCGCGTGCTGCGACGGACTCCGAGTATGCGTACGTCTGACTCGAGATGAACACCAATCTTGGCTTCATTCATACAAATGCAAATGCTATTTTAAACGAACCTATAATCTATTCTCGAGTTATTATTGTCTATATAATTAAATAGCTTTGTTGCTGGCTGACTTTTTTACCTCTCTGTTCAACCACGGAACCTGGCAGGTCGATGATGGGCTCCTTCGTTAAATACATGAAAAAATTTTACCGTTTGGGGAATCGTTTGAGATGGCCGAACCAACAAACGTTCTTGGTAGTTAAAAGTTTTTACGCGAGTTTTAAATTTTTAATTGAATAATGAGTTCGAAGTTTTGACGACCGATTTGGATGGTTCAGGTGTGTTGTTTCGGTAGTTGTGTGTCGAAAATGTCGAAAAGTTAAGACGATTGTGAACTTTTTGGTGGAAATTTTCAAGGTTTTTTCGGGGTCGAGTCGAGGGGAGGGGGGAATCGATTGATTGCTTATGTTAAGGTAGGTATTAGTGTCGAAGTTCAAGGTTATTATAAAATTTCAAAGTTCCAAGGGGTTCACAAGGTCATTAAAGTCGTACAAAAATCATCCATTGGGTGAAAATTTCGTAATTTCTATCCTATTTTCCAAAGAACAGGGAATTGGAGTCAGCGAAAAATTGACTTCGGTGTCAAACTTTGATCTTGAAACTCTGACTCCACCTTGACCCCGGAATTGAGCCGAATTTGGAGTCAATTTGGTATCAGCTTGACTCGGACTCCGAACTCAACTCTATCCCCGGTAAAAATTGACTCTTGACTCCTATTCGACTTCT
Source organism: Pseudococcus jackbeardsleyi (assembly GCA_038380155.1). Taxonomy (NCBI): domain Eukaryota; kingdom Metazoa; phylum Arthropoda; class Insecta; order Hemiptera; family Pseudococcidae; genus Pseudococcus; species Pseudococcus jackbeardsleyi. The sequence goes on along the minus strand of CM076239.1, from coordinate 23,048,401 downwards.
GAGTCAATTTCAGTCCTTGACTCCGAAGTCAAACTCACACCCTGATTCCTGACCCCACATTTTGACTCTAGAATCCATCTTTGATCTTGACACCCTGACTCGGCTTCACTGCGGAAACAATTTGGAGTCAATGATTCCGATCAGTCCGATCTCAAAAACGAATGGTAAATTATTTTTAAGATGTATATTTTTGCCACTTGAACATGCTTTTTAAAAAAAATCCCTATTGTTTTGGTAAACTGGACAAATCATTTGTTTTTAAAAAGTAAAATTGAAAATAGGCAGTTCAATGCGTTTATTCAAAATGAAAATGAAACGTTGAAAAAAAAAGGTTTGGTGTGTTCAAAATGCCTGGTTCAACTTTTTTTGTTCATTACTGGGTAACGCTGATTTTTTTTATCGTGATGGGATCGTGATTACCTTTGGAAAAGCAGAAAAAGTTCGGAAAAATTCCATGAAAAAATTTTGAAAATTTGAAAGGTCAATCATGCACAATGTAAATATTCTGACTCACCTCTCCACCCCGAAAACCATATTTTTTCTAGTCCGAATGTTTGTTTTGCTCGTGCTTCGAGCTAAAAGAACTATTTTGCAACGGCAGACAAAAAGTAAAGAACAAAAAAGATCTTGTTTGGCATTTTTAACATGATTTTTTTGAAATAGTTTTTCCCTCGCCTTCTTTTTTATTTGATAGAAAAATTGCAGATTCTTTTAGAAATCTTGATGAATTGTTTAAAACGAAAAATTTTCAAAAATGATAATATTATGTCCTACTGAAATTTTGAAAGTAGGTATTTGATGCCAAAAATTTACTCCCTTAATAGGTCAAAAAAATAGAAAAATTAATTTCAGAATGCAAAACTCGCAGAATGCCATTCTTGAAAAAAGGTTTTGATACTGCTGTCTCAGAAAAAATTAATTTGGAAATTTTCATTTCTCCAAATGTTTTCAGGGTCATTTTAAGAAAGGGTTGTCCAAAATTCTTTATAATTCTTTTTGGTTCTTTCGTTTGCTAAACGTCCTGCAGTTCTGAAAATACTACATACTTTTCAAGACTCGTATATTTGATAATTTTGCTTCTGAACAAGTCATTAAAATCAATTCAAGAGAATCTTACATAAATATGTCTCGGGAGGAGGGATTTGAAAAGTGTAAAGGTTTTCTGTTATGGTTCTTAAAAAAAAAAAAAATTTAAAAAACGGAATGATCAATGATAAATAGCTATTGAAAAAGTTTCATTGTTTGAAATATTTTTTCAAAAAAAATCTGTAAGTGAAAAATTTTAGTAGCTTTCAAGCAATTTTCTTACGATTTTTATGCAATTTCAACTAATTTATGCTAGTTTGATTATTGTGCATAATTTTCAAAATTTTCCACACTATTTCAATCTCAACGTCAATTGTTGTTCTTTTAAGGGAAATTTTCACATCATTTTGAGTAATTTTCAGGAATTTTCAGTAATGTTATTAAGTACATACATTATTTTATTTAATCTTATTTCAACGATTTTCCTGCTGTTTCGTCTGTATTTGAACATTGGCCATCATCCATTTATTTTTTTTCGACAGGTTGTAGTAATAATTCAGATCATATCCGCGTACGAAAAAGTGTGAGCTCGTAGATGTAAACAAAATTTAATTTTTTAATGCGTTTTGAATCCGTCGACCTTAACATAGCCGAACGCATGCGATCATTAATCATTACGTGATTTATTATACGAAGATATTTAAGTGGCTCGATGGTCTTTCCATCGAATGTAGTACGTAATAATATTTCAACGTGAAAATTTTATCATACCAAAGCGACACCATAGCGTCAGTTTTGCCAACGTTGAACAATACTTATGATAGAATGTTCAGGTTTAGCGAGTTTGCCAATTTTAGGGATTGGCACATTTTGCTTTGCATTACAAGAGAGGAGGTGAGCGCTCGTGGCGGTATTTTCGTGGGGCCGCTTCTGGTATATGTTTTGCACGCGAGTAATTGAACTCGAGTAAGCATCCGTGGTTGATTTGAATTTGAAATGAATCGAATGTCTTGACTCGAGAGTGCCCTCGCTCAAGAGATGTTTACTCTTTCAGCGAAGAAGAAAAATTCAATCGTTTGTAAATAAACGCGATCCGATAATTCGAGGTGTTTGAATTATCAGCGTATTAACCATAACTGACGCAAGAAATGTTTTGTAAACCGTCTTCTGTGTAGTTTCTTATCATTGCAAGCCAGTTATCTAATCCGATCGAAATGAGAATTTGATGTTTTGAGTCGGAAATGATACAGCGAAATTTTCTCAACAACTGTGTACCTTGTTTCATAAACGCGTGAGGCCTTCTGTTTTTTGCTGTTGTTTTTTTTTAATGATACGAATTATCATTTCGATTTGATTTTTTTTTTCTATTTCGGAAATTTTATATTCAAGTTTTGGAAAAGTTCGAAGTAGAATATTCGAAATTGTTGGAGAATGTAATTTTTTAAACGTAATTAGACTTTGATTACTATCCAAGTTTCTCATTACGAAATGAAGTTGAAAATACAACAATTTTTTAATAAAAAAAAAAAAAACGTTAGTTCATTTTTAACCATTGTTCGAGGCCTTGAGAGTCAGCGTTATTAATTTTTTATTCTAACCGGTGCACGTTTAATTGATGCATATATTACGAATAAAAAAATTATGTATCAGGTGGTTTGCTGGCATTTTTACGTTGGTATTCAAATTCATATTGCAAATAAGTTTGTATGTGTGAAAAGTTCTGCGAATCGGAGAAAGTTTATTTTAAAAAAAGAAATAATTAAGAGATAAGATGGAAAATAATGTGATTATTCAAAACGGAAATTTGTTGGAGTTTTTTACTAAAGAGAATTTTCTACATTGAATGGCCCAATTTTTAAGATTTATTTTGGTGAATTTTTTGATTTCTTGACGTTCGAGTTTTATTGGGTGGATATTTGGATAGGTAAATTTATTTGAATTTTTGTGGTTACCAGTTGATATTTTTAGGTCATCTTTGTTCTTCGAAAATCAAGATGAAATTTTTTTCAAATTGTGCGATTTGATTTTTTTTCATAGCTTTGTATGGAGAGGGGGAAGGGAGTTGGCACAATATTTAAGATTCTGTGGTGCTAAAGAATTTGAATTTTGGGCATTGGATGTTTTTTGATGATGAAAACTGGCAAAAAATGAATATCGAAATCTAAAAGTTTGGTGGGAAAAGAACGAAATAGAAAATTGTGTTACGATGTAGCATTTTATCAGTTTCGATTGGGTATAAAATTTTCTTCAAATCATTTTTGGGTATTTTTCCAAAAAAATTGTGGCATTTTTTTGCAAAATTTGTAACTGGTATAGATCTAAACAATATTCAGGAAAGAGATGTACAATTTTTTACGTTTTTTTTTTTAATTTCCTCAATGGTGGATGTGCAAAATATGTTATGTAATATGAACAAAGACGAGGTTTGTACTTCGTGTCATAAAAAATTGAAAAAAACTCGAAGTTTTAAAATTATCTATAAGAATGCTTTATGTAAACGAAGACACGAATATCACCCGAGCGAAGCAAAGTTGATTTTTTTTTTTTTGGAAAATTGTGTGAAAAAATTAAAATGTTACTTTTTTGATTTTTTTTATTAGCCACTTCCGACTGTTTGAGAGAATTTTTCCATTTCTCCTTCACATCTGCGTTTAATTTTTCATTTGTTATGGTGGAGGGGGAGGAGGTCAAGTATTTTTAGTATTAATATAGAGAGCAGTAAGATCATAAAAACATGAAAATAACCTTGACTTGGAAAAGTGGTGCAAATAAGAGAAAAAAATGATTTTTTGAGAGAAAATCCGGAAGACTGACATTTTGACAAAAAATGATCTCCATAAATAGATGAAGGAAAAAAGAGCCTACTTTTTGGCTGGTTCTTGACTTCTCTTCAACTTTGGGAGTCAAAGTCACATCTTGACTTCTGTCTTTATCATGGCTCCAGAGTCAATATACGACCTTGATTCTTGGCTCCGGCGCTCCGACTCGACTCCGGAGTCCAATTTGGAGTCAATTTGACTTCAACTCGGAAGTCAACTCATCCTCCTTGAAATTAGGATTTCTGGTGGGGGGATTCATAGAGAGAATGTGATAAACAAATCACAATTTCTGTAGTTGCCAATTCCTGTAGTTTTTTTTTTTTTTTAAAAAAATTCATTGCTTATTGAATAAAGTCATTTGACATTCGCAAAGGCCTATCTCATCAGGGTAAATTTCAACATTTTTAATAAAAATTTCAAAATTCATTCCAACGTTTAATTATGCGTTCTCAACGGAAGAATGAAAAATAATAATCCAATAATAATTAATATTCCATGAATTTCAATTTCAACGCCACAGCAGATTTAGAGAAAAAAGATAAAAATACCTCGTTCCTCGTTTAGTAGGTAATTATATTCATTTTTTCTCATTTAATTTCGATATTTCTCGTCGACGACGTTGGTTTTCTGAAAGAAAAAAAAAATGAAAGAACTGGTACTCCAATTTTAATTCTTTTGTTTTTAAAATTTTTCTCTAGCAGAAAAAAGCCTCAAAAGGTCGAATAATTCCTTCGAGTTTCGGTTTTAATTAATTTTTCACACCATAAAAAAATGGCGAAGAAAAGCTCATGAAAAATTTAAATAATTATCGCGTCTTTATTTCTTATAATTTCACTTCGAATTGAATTACATTGTGTGACAACTCGTTCTCATAATTTCAATTCGAACAATCATTCACGTGTTATTAAATACTTAAACGGTCGAGAAAGAAGAGGAAAATCCCAAATGAAAAGTACAATGCGAAGTATTTAGGAAACAAATACCAAAGTGTAATTAAATTTTTAACGATAATCTTCAAACGATTTTGGTAAATTTCACAGAGACGTTAATTTCGTGACAAGGTGGTCTGTTTGCTTTACTTTGAAACGTTTGCGTTGGAGGGAAAAAACCAAAGTTTGAGTATTTACATTGGGATGAAATTTTCCAACTTTCGATGATTAAGTTGGCGAGTAAGCTGGCAGCAATGTTAGCTCGTTGGTTGGATATGTGTAAACTGTACAGCGATAATATAAATAAAAATAAATGTAATGATCGAGCAAGGTCATCGGTGCAGTGGTTTACCGATTGTCGTATTTTATTAAATTCATAACTTGGGAAACATTTTCCATGGCGATGTTTGACCATTAACGCAGGATGAGTATGCCCAAAAAAGAATACAATGGCGAAATTGCTAATTAATGGAACAGGTTTGATGAGCTGTAATTTGATATACAGCTCATGTGTGCGATATGGTCAGTTTACTCGGCTATGTACGTTTAGACCTCTACCTGCCTCTTATGATTAATAGCGTATTATTTTAAAGATGTATTTATTTCGTTATCACGTGTTTTTATAATAGACGCTTTTATAAGCGAATTAATTAACGCGTATTTAAATTTATACCTCGATTGGTTCTACCGATAAGGTAATTCGATCTTATCAGGGGGCTTTTTAAACGCTCCGAGGTGAATTTTACGATACGATTTTGACGACGTATTGTGGGAAATACGTACGTGTAATGTACCTACACCGTCGAGCACAGATTTTAGGCTCGGCTGGCGAGAAAAATGCGACGGAGACGTGCGAATAAAAAGCTTTTAAGTGCTCGAGCCCGAGCGGGAGGCGAGTTAATGGAACTAATTAATTCGATAAATTTTCACTTTGATTTTGTCGATCGTCGAGTATTATTACAATACGTGTGTAAGCAGCGCAGGTATCGAGTTAACTCGACTGTTTACTGAGTAACCCAATTTTATAACCGGTCTATTATACTGGTCGGTTTACGATTGGCTTTAAGCGAGCTGTGAGCTGCGACGGCGATACCAATCCGCGAAAGTTATTCTCAACGGTTAATTACTTTTTAAAAAGGTGATTTTTGGAAGCATAAGCACGGTAGAGCTGAAATTAAACGGCGAGTAATTACGGTAATAATGGAAGTGCTCGGTAAATATTATAGACGTATACGACCGAGGTGAATGGAAATCGAGAGTTATTTACGTGTAGCGGATAAATTTACTATAATGGTGACATGTACATGTATAGCTTATTATCGGCGTATTTTATACGTGTTTTCAACAATTTAATTAGTTCTCGACTATATACCTTTATATGAACTAATAAGGGTCTCGAAGAATCTATTTGCTGTGTAGAACAGCGACCGACACGACTAACTCGAGATTATTATTGTGAATTATGGAAGATTTTGTAATTGAATTTTCCTTTCGTTATTACTAGAGTGAGGGTGGTTTCGTGATTATTGGATGCTATTTATGGTACGAGTGGTTCGAAGGTGAAGTAGAATGAGGTGGTGAGGTGGTGTTGTGAAGTATGAGGTAAAACTGGCTATATTGTTGGGATTTTTCAGTAGAGGTATGGAAATTCTTTGAAAATTTATAGGTATCGGAAAAGATCTGAAAGAAATATTTTTATACTTGAAAATTCTTTTAAATTTTTGTACGGAGGTGAGGTGAGCAATGTTGAATTGAATGATTGAATTCTTGAGAATTTTTTGGTATTTGTGCCTTGTAATGACGATATTTCATGGTCTTGTTATTGATTTTCGAAACATTTAGAGTGTATGTAATACCTGTACCTACATCGATCTTGTCGACAACAAATGAATTCAGTTTTGGAATCGAAGTTGTTCTGGTTTTTACTCAGGGAATAATTGAATCTCGATGGTGATGTTGTCCTTGAAATAATCCAGTTTACAAATATGATATTGATATTTGTTTTAAATAATGTGATAAAAAAAAATACAGCAAGTAGATATTGATGTATTGTGCATGTGTATTCGAAGTAATCAATTTAAATGTGATTCGGTTTTGGTTTTTGAAGCGATTCTGTGGATCATTTGAACAATGTTTGGGTTTGAGGGCCATTTTCGAGTGCAGTTGAAGTTGAGATTGTTTTGAATGAAAGGGAAATGAGGAGAGGGATGACTTATCATGCATCTTCATGAGCAATTTCAGTTTTGAAATTTTTTTTAGTGAGAATGTGGATTTGAAGCTCATTTCTGGATAAAATTCATCGGTAAAAAAAATGACGTACTGAGTTCAAAAGTACAAAAGAAAGGAATTTCCAAAAAAAATTGACAAAAATTCATAAATCAGTGAAAATTATCGAAAATTACTGATGAATAGTCAGAATTGCAGCACAGCAATGAATCAGTAAAAAAATTACTGAAAGTGGATAGTGAAAAAAAATCGCTGGAAAATCAGTGAAAATTTATTGAAAAGTCGGGAAAATATCTGAATTTGTTGAAAAATCAGTGAGATTCTGCCAAGCGAAAATTCGCTTAAATTAACAAATTTTACGGATTTGAAATGAGAGTATTTTGGAAGATGGATTTAAAAAATACAAAATTTGATGTTTGAAAACATTTGTCCCTGGTTATCAAGAATGAAAAATATAAATGAAGTACTCGATTATTTTCAATTTCAGTACGTACTAAGTTCCCTGAATCTGGTTTCCCCTCTCCTCCTCCTCTGGAAAGATTCTAAAAGATTTTAAGCAGGTAGTTCGCTGAATTTTCAAAAAAATTTCCAAGCTGGCAGATACAGATTTTCATCTTTAATACGAATGGGAAATTTTATAAGGATGGATTGGTTGTTTTTAAAGGTAGCGAAAAACTTGAAAATTTCGATATTTTTAGTTCGTTTGGAGCCCTCCTCCTTCACCCAATGCAATATTTATCATGTTTAATTTTTTCAAAGAGTTGTCCACTTTATTAGCAGTTGAAGTTTTAAAAATTTTGCATTGGTTGCTAAAAATCTATAAATTATTATCATAATAATCTTCGAGTATGAGTAGAGTACTGTTAATTCATCATTGATTATTCTTTCTTGATGTAAACGAGACGTAACCTAACCAAACGAAGGCAAAATGTCGGTAATAGCTTCTTATAGAAAAATCGCAGAAATTTTTCTGATGAAAATTTTAAATTTTTTGTTTCCTTAACCAAGCCTTTATACCGGTTCCTTCCTAGATATGAGTCCTCAAAATTATAGGAAAGTATGGCTTAAAACTTGAAATTTCAAACTCAGTTTCAATTCATAAATTTTGTCAAAAATGAAGGAATCTCCGATTTCGGAGAGTACTGATGAGATGGGAGCGAACAAAGAAGTCCCCCCTCCTTTATTCTTATCAAGACTTACTTGTCATATTTCCAAAAAAAGACATTTGGTTTTTTTTTTTACAAAAATTTTTCTAAAACAGAATGAAAAAAAAAGTACTTAATCATTATGTCAATACTAATGAACAATTTATCTATTTTTTTGTTTCAGGTGAGTTATGAACAGAATTTTCATCATTAAAATTAGAAGCATAAACGAGTAAGTTATTCTACCTGATTCTCAATCAAACCTCTTGTTTCAATAATAGGTACTGAATTATTCGTTACCTATATTTTTTTCACGAGTTTATATTGCTATTGTAGGCACCCATGAGGACTTATTTTTGAAGGAACAAATCGCTCCAACTTTCGTATGTTGTTGAAATTTTGAAAATAGAATGTCTGTTAAACCTAAAAAGCATCTGTGTAAAAATTCACTGAACCCATTTTCCCAATTTTTGACGTCTTTTGAACTGTATTTTAGGAAGTTCTAGAATTCTTTCGTGAGATTCGTATAGGTACATTAATTGTACAGGGGACATTTTTAAATTTAGTTTGACTTGGATTTTATTATTCAAACTCAGCTGGAATTTCCAAAATTCCTGACTTGGTGAAATTTGAAATTCCATTTCATGATAATTTCTAAAATTTTTCAATTTTAAAACCAAGCGATAAATTGAAGTTTATTATTTCAAAACATGACTTGAGGACTTGATGTTTTATTTTTCAAGTCGAAATTTATTGCAGAAAAAATTTCATCAACTATTTTTGAAAAATGAAACAGAAATTTTGAATGTAGAAAATGTGTACTTGGAGATTGCTGAATAATTTTTCTCTTGATCCAACCCAAGGAGGGGGTAGATGTGAGGTCATTAATTGTAGCCATTGCGATAACAAAGAGTGACGACAAGATGAAGAAGCTGAAAAATTATCATTATCGGTAGGGTCAGAAGCTTTTTAAATGGACGTTGAAACATGAAATTCTTTCAAGATTTTAGAGGATAGAGAGGGTAAAAATGGGCCTTCTTTGGTTTCAGGTATCGTCTTAATAAGTCAAAATCTATTACTGTGATTTTGCTTATGTTCGAGCGAAGCTGTGAACAATTGAATTAAAAAATTTTAAATACATTTTTTTCAAGTTTTAATATTTTAAAAATTGCTATCTGATGTCATAGGGGGGAGGGGGTTGTACAATGTACCTCTTGTACCTTACTTTCCGACGCCACATCATTTCTCGTCGTTATCATTGATTTTCTGGCAAACCAGCTCTTAATTTCGACCTTGGAAGTTGAGATGTCGAGATTTGTAAAACCAAAAAAACCATCATGAATATTCATCTCGATGCGAATTATATGGCTCAGTCACCTCAGTTTCCTTTTTCTCGCCGTTTCAATATCGACTTCTTTCTTTATAGTATTAAAATCCGCGAATTGTATTTCTTTCCGAAGCTTTAGAATGAATAATTATTTCGTTCGGAATTACATTCTTTCAGATGAGACCATCTTCCCCATATTTTATTTCTTTCCTTCGTCAATCCTCGTTCATTTCCTTTTCGCTTGAAAAAAAATCCAATTTCTTTGAAAATCGGCGTTTAGGGAAAAATCTAGAACGGTAATATTTGCAATTAAAATCGATACATTTGAATCACGTATTTTATACGAACGAGAGCAGTAGTTTCCAATTTCACAAAAACCGAGTACACCGAAACCCCCGTGCGCTAGTTTCACATCAAAGTCAGTATATTTCTAGAAGTTAATTCAAAATCGACCCAAAATTACTCGACGATACGTACAGAAAAAATACCAAAGCAAAACACAACAATCCGGACTTTGAAATCTCTGTATGTAGATAAAGAGAAAAACTGACCCGAAAACGTCACCTATTTCGCATCGTGTGTCATGTATTCGTACAAAACGTTTAATTTAATTTTAAAAAATCCTTTTTTTTAACCGACGACGAAAACCGCGAAGCATGTTTTTCAATATGTTTCTCGTAGGTGCAACAATGTGCTTGTGTGCGAAGACCTCACCGATGAGTAACACAAAAATATCTCGATGTAAAGACTAACCTAATTACCAAGCTATTTATGATGCATTCGACTCGAGGCGAAGTATCCCCGTTGGTGTTTTGTTATGGTATGGCGAATTATTTATTCAAAATTAAACCTTACTTACGTACGGTGATCTTTTATTAATACCGAGCCGATGAATTACTAAGAATTTCTTCACCGGCGAAGAAAGTTTGTTAGCTTTCGAATGAAATTATAAGCTCGACGGATTATACGTCGAGACGCGACGACTTTACGAGAGAGGGATGTTTTCGGGGATTAAGACGTTTAAAGTCATCGAATTTGTATAATAAAGTTTGATCAATGTGTCATAAGCGAAAGGTCAATTTACGATTATTAATTGTGAAGTGTAATTAATTTCTTCTTTCTGTTTCGTACTTCGTTTGCCTTCAACTCGATTTATTTAATCTTATAGCCTGTCATGACTTCGAATGGCAAACCGCACAAGGTAGATGGTAACTTGGTGGAGGAATTTTTCGTCATATGTAATTTTTCAGATCGTTGATTCATTTTATTTGCGATGATTTGGCACGTTCCAGCAAAATGATGGTATAATTTTACGATTTGGTCGGTTCTTCAAGTAAACGAAGACCGCAGATGGAGTGAATTGTTTTTGCGATGATCATCTCGTAATTCGACCTAGGTATTTTTCTTTACATGTCTGCGGCTCTTCATACCCTCGTTTTGACTAAATCGAAGGAGCGAAATTTATCAACTTTCGTACCCTTGAGATGTTTGAAGAGTAATAAACTTGTTTGAATACGTTGGAAAAATAATTTAAAAATTGTCACCTATTGAGACATTGGATGAGTGAGTCACCTTGTTTGCGGTGCCTACGATATCACGACTGAGGTATTATTTGGGAGGAATTTTTATCTCAATTTGTGTATTTTTTTTACGACTGTAGTCGGTTATTACGCTGTCAAAATGCGTGATTATTTCGGAAGTCTAATAAATTAAAAAATTTTCCGAAGTTTTAATTTTACTTAACGGAGGAGGTGGAATATAGGTCATCGCGTGCCAGAGTCTGGGATCGCTTAGGAAATTGATATTTGTAAATATAATCGCGCTTAAATACCATACCAACGTACGAAGAGTAAATATGGAAATGCGTATATCGCCGTACTCGAGATAAGACTCCACTTGAACGTTTACTATAACGCCAGCTTTAGATTGAGCCAGCGGCGGGTAATGCCGAATACAAGGTGTCCCGTAATGAAAGTGTTTTCATTAGTGAAATTTATTGTGTTGTTTTGTTTTCATGTATGTGGGTAGGAAATTTTGATGAAAATTTATTGATAGGTGTGAGTTTGTAGGTAGAATTATGTTGAGATGTGGTTTTATGAGTACTGTTGGTAGTCATAATAATTGTTAATCATTCATATTGTATAATTTATTATGAAATCGTAAAAATAGTGAAATTCGAAAAAGGTATAAATTATGAAATGGTTAGAATTTTTTTCTAAAAAGTGATTTGTTTGAAAATAATTGTTCTTTTGAACTCTGTATTTTTATTCTTCAATTTTATGGAAAATTCACCTCGCAGTGTAATTTTTGGGAATTCGTTGGAAAAGATTTTTAATTTGAAAAAATTGATAGTTGATTTTCATTTTTAGAGAAGTTTTTATGAAAGTAAAAGTCAGAAATATGTAATGAAATTTAAAATTTTTTAAAACATGTCAGAAGTCAAGGAAAAAGTATAAATTTTATCCAAGAATTTTTCAATTAAAATCAAGTACATAAGTACCTACCTTTTTTTGTAGGCATTTAAAACTTGAGTAAACTTGGAAAATTGAAGTAAAATTTAAAAAAAAATGTTGTTTCGACTTTGAAAATTGTAGTAATATTTTTTGGGTAAAAATGTTGTTTCGACTCATTGGCAGTATGTCATGTGCTGCTGGGGGGGGGGGGGAGTTCTTCGGATAACCAAAATTCTGGAAGACGATTTTTATATTTTTAGAAGGCTGATACAATATCAAAAAGTTGAGAAATTTTTTGAAGGCAAATTGCATTCCTTCTCCTTCCTTCTCAAATCAGGAAAGTTACATTTTCGTGTTATTTCAGACTGACCTTTTTACTGGTAGTATGAAAGCAGTAAATTGGGTCAACATTTCGATACAAATTAGAGAAAACTTGAAAAAAAAATGTCGATGAATGAAATAAAATTTCATATTTTTAAGACCTTTTTTTTCAATAAGTAATCATTTTTGCTCTTTCTTTGTCGAAGTTCAATAATTCATCTCTGTAAAGGGTCATTCCATGTCAGTTCGTACGCAAAGTGGTAAGGTGGGTCGGCGATTTTTCTGATTTTTTTTATGCGAGTAGACCTCGATGAAAGATGACAAATGCCGCAAACCGCAGCTCCCTAAGTCTTTTTGGAGGGCAGCCACGGGCATTCAAAGTTTTGAGGTAAAGTTGGATATGGTAAATTTTGAGCGTGGATAACTTGAAAACCATGATAGGTAGAAAGTTGAAACTTTTTCCATTGTGTAGGGCCTTTGATGAGCTTTTTGACGATTTTTTGAAAATCAGTGTTGCCACTTTTTTTATTGCCAAAAATCAGCTGTAAAAGTTTAAAAATGACATTTCCCTATCAGGAACACCTTCAAAAAATCTGAAAAAATTCTCCGAAGTACAACTTTACATGCTGATTAACATATTAAAAAATCGAGGTGACGTTTTTTCGTATTCTCGATTTAAAAAATTCCAAAGATGAGAAGAAAATAGACTTTTTCTTTTCAAAGGTCAAAATTGCGTAAAATTGATATATTTTCATCAATTTTATACCATATTTGAAGAAAAAGTCGGTAAAAGCATTCTAACCCCATCCAACACCCGTTAATATGCGAGAAAATGCAAAAATATCAAGTATTATGCTTCAAAAATTGAAAAGAAGAACACTTCACATCAAAATTTATTTTTTTGTTGCCCCTGAATTATGCTACCATCACTACCATGATTTACAGTATTATTACAGTTCATGCAAGGTAAACAAGTTACAACTTGCATGTATTGGCAACTAAAATACATGCGATAAAAGCTGAATTTGAGTATTTTTAATGAACTAAACGTGTGTAAATAATTATAAATTTTAAAAAATGATTTTAAAAAATAAATAAGAATTCAATGTTGAAAAATTGATGAAAAAATACCAAAACAAAGTAAAATCAGCGTAAAAGACTGCTTATAGTAAAGTATCGAGGGTGGTAAGTAGAGTTCAATAGTTTTACCGACCTTTTCTTCAAATATGGTGTAAAATTGATGAAAATATATCAATTTTACGCAATTTCGACCTTTGAAAAGAAAAAGTCTATTTTCTTCTCATCTTTGGAATTTTTTAAATCGAGAATACGAAAAAACGTCACCTCGATTTTTTAATATGTTAATCAGCATGTAAAGTTGTACTTCGGAGAATTTTTTCAGATTTTTTGAAGGTGTCCCTGATAGGGAAATGTCATTTTTAAACTTTTACAGCTGATTTTTGGCAATAAAAAAAGTGGCAACACTGATTTTCAAAAAATCGTCAAAAAGCTCATCAAAGGCCCTACACAATGGAAAAAGTTTCAACTTTCTACCTATCATGGTTTTCAAGTTATCCACGCTCAAAATTTACCATATCCAACTTTACCTCAAAACTTTGAATGCCCGTGGCTGCCCTCCAAAAAGACTTAGGGAGCTGCGGTTTGCGGCATTTGTCATCTTTCATCGAGGTCTACTCGCATAAAAAAAATCAGAAAAATCGCCGACCCACCTTACCACTTTGCGTACGAACTGACATGGAATGACCCTAAAATAAAAGATAATGAAGTTTATCGAACCTTTAATTCTACCCTCTCCCTACACGCACTCTCATTGATTTTCTATTTGGCAGAGCAAACCAAAAAATATCCAAGGGGCGTATGTAGAATTTATCAATTGATTTTATTCCAAAAAAGTCCAAATTTTAGTTCATTGTGATTTAATAGAAAGCCTGACATGATTTGTTTCATCTTTCAAAGTTATCTATAATTTTGTTCAATTAGGGTGTCTGTAATTTTTTCAGTAATAAATATTAATTTAAAAAAATTTCTGGACTGAATTTGAGGGATTTTGTGAACGAGAGGAAATTTCTAAAAATTCTGATAATGTAGTAAAAAAAAGTATGGCGACTCCAAAAAAAAATCGCAATTGATACACCACAATAAGTGACCCTGCCGGAAAGAAAGGACCTTGTGTAAGAAAAATCGATGTCTTCATTTTTATGTGTTTGGTCCATATTTGATGTCATTTGGACTAAAAATGTGATAAATGAGACATCAATTTTTTTATACTAGGCCCCTTCTTTCCGAAAAGGTCACATAAAGTAGTTCTAGTTCATTTTCGAATTTATTTGAAGGAAATAGCCAAAAGTAAGAGTAAGTAATGAATACATTGGTGTCTACTTTGATGGATAATTCATATTTTTAGAAGTCGAAAAAAAACTTAATGGGTTCAAAATTTTCAATTTTTCTCCTTCTTTAATAATGCATTTTTCGGGTTCTTTTTGGGAAAAATTTGAAACTTATTTCAAGGATGATTTCATTATTTGAGTTTTAATTAAATCAATAATCAAGTACTTTCAATGAAAAGTGAATCAATAAAAAAAAAATCAGGTAAAAATATTTTACATTGTACAATGATAATGATACGTACCGAATATGAAAACATTTCATATTCGGTACGATTGAAAAGTAGGTACGAAAATACGAAAAAGGTATAAATATTAAGGAAGTAGTAAGTACCTGAAAAAAAAGCTTAAAAAAATCGCAAGATTTATGAAATTTAAAAAAATTCTTCAAGTACCTATGAAACTTTGGAAAAATTTTATTTTTCGAAAATAATTGATCTGAGGCATTGTAAAATTTTAAATCTAAAAATGTACGATGAAAGTGCGTACGAAAGTATGAAATAAGTATAAATTTTTGGTTTTCAGTTTTTGTATGTACGACCCCAATATGTTGAAATCATTCTAACCTTTTCTCCCAAATTATTACATGTACACAGGAACCAAAAAATTCTCATAAAAATGAAAAAGTAACCAAATTTTGTATCGAATTTCTTTTTTTTTGATTTTGGTGCTCAATTAAATAAAAGATCAGAAATGTGGAAAAATGGAATATTTTTTTTATCGTCTCAAAATGAAGTTTTCAAACATTGATTCTTCGAAGCAAAAACCAGAATGTTGAAAAACTCGAATAAATACGTTAACTGCACCTACGTATTTAATTCCTTGAAAAATTGATTCCAAAAAGAAACCAGGTGGTTTCCATATTGGTGAAAAAGTCTATTTCGAAGAATCATCAATTAGTATTCCAGGTATAAAATATACGATAACTCGGTATACTCTTTAAAACAGTCTACCGAAAAATCAACGCCTTGCAATTTCTATTCTTTGAAAATAAGTGATAAATAAAAATTACCATAAACCTATTGATACCTTAGACCTATTAACTACCTATTTGTACATAAATTTCCAACTTTAATGTCTTTTTCTCGGACACCTTGTATATTATTGTAGGTATAGCTGCATGTAAAAGTGAAGGTTCACCACCGCCGCAATGGATATGTTTATAATAATAATTTTACGTACATTTATGGTCAAAACCTGCTATTGTATAAGTATGGTATATGGATCATATCGATACATAAGTACGAGGTGTTGAATGTGATTTATGAATATGACTAACGTATGATTCAGATTTTATGGTTAAAGAGTAGTTGGAAGATTTCATCGTTCGTGGCCATAGGTAAAACGCTCAAGATTTATGGCGCTAATAAATAAGTGCCTTGTGTTTATATCCATCGTTTTCGTATGTATAAATACGCAATTCGGTAAATTAATGACGATATTGTATGTATACGGCTAATTGTTACCGTGGTCGGTTTCGAATTACCCGAACGTAAGCGAATTGTAGGTAAAAGAGTATACAGCAGAGTCAACTCGATGGCACGATTTATAACCCAGTATCGACGTATTATGCTTCGTGTTTATAAGCGAATATGTTAAACTTCCGTATAATTTCACTCCTACATGTCGAGCAACACGTATGGATAGTTTGTCATTTGGTCTCTCTCGAAACTGAAACACATACGGTGCTGTAATGCCTATGTTCATTTACGTATAGCATTATAATAAGCTTCGCTTTATCTGTATAATTTATACGTACGATTGCGTAATTTAAAAAAAAAAGAATAATAGCGAAACGATGACCCGACTATTGTTCTCATAACCAATTTCACGGAGGTGTATCACCATGCCCAAAGGTGAGGTGACTCGCGTATATCCGCGATGAGTACCGATTTATTTGGGTTCAAATTCAAATCTCGTGCAACTACGGTGGTTTTTCTCAGAATGATCTTGACTGTCGCTGTGTATCGCTTCCATACGTAGGAATTTTATGCGCAGGTGGTAGAATATGTTGGTCCTTTTGTGATGTATGCCTTGTAAATCATCTCGCAAGGTCTACTCGTCGATTATTATTTATCGATTGTGTCCAATTCGAAAGCGAATTTGGTATTCGTCCGATATGATGGTCGTGGTTGTTTAAAAATAACTCTCGTCAAGATCTCTCGAACTCGGTCGAACTGCAGGTGGAGGATGGTTTTTGTTGAAGTGTAATTAAATGCTGAGAATGGTTGAATTGGAAATCTGTAGTTGATTTTGGACGGATTTTAAATTGGAAGATTAATCCTGGTTGACCAAATTCGTGAAGTGAAAGAATGATGAAATTTTATAGACTATTTGCTGTAACGAAAGTGTTCCCATCAGGCAATAAAATTTTGGTCCGAAACAAAGTAAATCGAAAGTAATTCAAAAATTAACCCATATTCAAAATTTTACCTAGTTGCTAAAATTTATTCATAAAAATTATGGTAAATTTTTGTAGTTTTGAAATAACTTCATCACTTTTTAAGATGAAAATTTGATTTAATCAACGAAAAAAACCCTGTAATTATTTGATGATACCACACTCTATTTTTCATCTCCCAAATTGATTGAGAGCGGTCATGAGACTTTTCAGAGCCTCAGGAAAGTTTTGAAATTTTCCAGAACTGGAGAAAAGCTCATAATAATTATTAGATTTTTGAAAAGAGCATTTTCCCTCTTGAAACTTTCGTAGCCAAAAATTTTGCTGTCCAAGTTGATAACTCTAATTTTGGTTGATTTTTTAAAAATCAAAAATACACATTTTCAGCAATAATTCTAGGAGTCTATTATTTTTGAAAAAAAAAACACGTTTATCAAACTTGATTTTAGTTCGTTACTAAATTTCCTTTCTCAAAAAAAGAGAATTGCGAATAATTCGATAAGTAGCTACTTTTTCATTATCTAATTTCGTTTTGGAAATGCACATCAGAAAGCCATTATTTCAATTCAAAAATGTTAAAACCATTTCGAATTGTTGATTTGATTAAATTTATCCAGGTCTGATTCAAACCCATTTTGGTCACCTAGAATAAAATTACGACTCCGACTGAAGCTTTTTTCATTTCAGAAAAACGACTATAGATACTCATATCATTTCTAGGTATGTTGGAGCCGTCGTTTCCTGTCGTTTCTTTGAAAAACGACAGTTTGAAAATTCATCTACACCCAGAAGTTTCGGCTCCGACTCGAATCTTTTTTATTTTCAAAAAACGACTAAAAACGATCATTTCTAGGTATGTTGGAGCCGTCGTTTCCTGTCGTTTCTTTGAAAAGCGACAGTTTGAAAATTCTTCAATTCACTGAAATTATTATTAACTAAATTTTTGAAAAAAAAAAAATAAAAATAGTAATAACCATAGGCACTGATTTTAAATGAAGGACGGGTTTTTGTAAATTTTAGAAGCTCCAGAAATAATCGAAAATGAAAAAAAAAAAGAAATTTGGTCGGTATTCTCAGTGATGAGTATCAATATTATCTCTTCAACATATCTAAATTTCAGCTTTCTGGCTCGTCCCCATTCCCTTTTTCAGACTCAGATACGCGGGTTTTCTCAACCTGCGTAGCTTTGTATTGAAATTCTGGATATGAGATCAGTCGGGGTCGGGGTCATCGAGTTTATTTTCGCTATTTTTGGTCCAAACTCCAAAGCCTGAAAACTGGAATGGATTGAGTCCTTTTTGGCAAGGAGCTAAAAACCAGTCTGAAGTTGAAAAAAATCTGAAATTTTTAGGTACCTCGTTAAATGTCAGCCTCATTACCTGGCTATGGGTTTTTCCATTTTTGGTTAAATTTTTCAAAAAAAAATCCCTGGTCATCGTAAGATTATTGGATTCAGAAAGATAGGAATAAACATGAAGATTTTGATTGTAAATGAAAAAGTATATGATAAAAAAAAATAATAAATTTTGTTTAAAACGTGGTGATGAAAAGACACGAGGAATTAAAGCAACAAAATGCATGAAGAAAATTATTTTTTCTTCTGAAACAAAAATAGAACTTTTAAAAATTTCCTTCCTCTTTGCTCGAATTCAATAAATTCACCTACTTGCATCAAATCTCGTCCAGTGAAGGAATAAAGCTCATTTGCTTTAATGAAGTATTTTTTATCCTAGTTTGGAAGAGTCCAGGAAAATCGTTTTTGAATGACTCAATTTTTTTAATTTTTTGTAGAAGGGAAGAGAAGGATGCTGGGTAAGCAATCTGAATTTTCAAAAAGGTCGAAAAGTCTGGAAATTCAAATTTTGAATTTTGGTGGATTCGTTTTTTTATTATTTTTTAGAAAGTTATACCTAATTGGGAATATTGGGGAAGAAGAAGGTGAGAACTTTGAAAACTATTTTTTCTTGAAAGGAAAAAAATACATCAGCATTCGTATTTTTCAACTCTGGAAGATGGAGGGGACAGGGGAGAGGGTTATGAAAAAAAAATTACTTATAAAAAGTGGTAATTATGTGTAAATTGAAACTAATTGAAAAAAAAAAAGAAAATCGAAGTACTCATCTTCAATTTTTAAGCGTATACCGGTTTTTAAAGTAAATTATTGAAAATTTTTTTTGGAATTCCAACAATTTTGATCCCTATCAAAAACAAATTATACATATGTGAAAAATTTTAAACCGGGTTCTTTTGTGTCATTTCATACGTGAATTTCCCAATTTGATGGGAACCAAGTCGACTTGGCAACCTTGAACTCGTTCAATTTCAGTTTTTCTCGACGTGTCTTTAATTTAAAATGATAATTTCAACGGTTTAAATGTAAATTTAAAAATTTCAAGGTTATGTGAATCATACCCATACAGCCTCCGGAACAGTTCGATCACATACACGTACTTTATACACTTCGATCTCGGTACGTTGGCAGTTTTTGAGTCATTTTTATTAATACTTTGAAAAGTGCAGAGTAGAAGGCGCCATCATCTTTGGTCAAAAGGACAAAGCAGAGGCGATCTATACGGCAACAAAATAATTTCAGAATTATCGATCAAAAATTTGAAATAAATCATTTTTAAGTTTTGATTTTCGGAGTACGATACCCTCTTGTGATAGAACTAGTTTTCCCCCAAAAAATCACCTCTTATCGTGATTTAATCGAACGAAAAATAAATCACGATACTTCCAAAATCCAAGCTAGACGAAGCCAGACTCAAAGTTCTCATCTTACCCGGTAAAAAAAATTATTGGTACCCACGAAAAGTAACCCATCAAAGGCAGCTCCGCGCCCATGTAAGATTTATAGCGAAAATATAGTTACCAAAGCAGGACTCAATCTATAATCGTTGATTGTAATTTACCGTTCGTGGTTCACTATGAAACCGTATGTTATTAATGGTATATCCAACATACATGCATTGTGATACGTTTATTATCTGGTATCAATCTCGAAGCACGCGCAAAAAATTACGACGTTGGCAAATTTAAATATTACGAATCGAGTTTCTCTCGCGGGGTTTCTAACATCGTGCGAAATTTTCTCACTCATCGATTAATTAGCTTGGAAATATTTTGGTAAAAATACTCTCCGAAGAATTGACTGTTTGACACGGGTAACTTGGTTCGTGGTTCGTGGAAACGAGACAAAATTACGTATTCGACCAATTAAACTAATCACGAATCTCGTTAAATTTTTAAACAAAAGCTAAACTGTCTAATCATTCCAATGTAGCTGAGACGTAGGCGAGTCGAGTCGAATTTAAATATTGACGAACAGAGGTTATTTTTCCTCTATTCTCGTATTCGTTCGTATAAGTTGCTATATGTTAATAAATGCTGATATCATTTTCACAAAAACCCACGCCTTCGATAATTTTTTCTCCTTCATATTGTTGTGCTGCGATGGTATTAACTTGGCCAACCCTTTCAGCGCCATTGACGCACGAACCGAAACCATACACCGAGTTTTTTATTCTTTATTGGAAACGAATTACGTAATTTATTCGAGATCGAGCGCGTATGATTTTTTTATGCCGATGAGAGAACCCATGGTACCGGAGGCAGTGCTGTAGCGTGTAAACAAATGAATGAATTTTCAGCCACGCGTGAAGCTGAAAAAGTGAGAAGGAAATTTTGGAAAATGCCAGTCTATTTTTTTTTTTACCAAGGTGAAAGGTATGGATGGTTGAGCTTGAAAGAGAATTCAATACAAGTGGAAGAGGAAAGCTTCGGGTGTTATTTGGATACTGCGTAGTAATTTGAATCAAAGTACATAAAGTATGGGTGAGGAAGGGAAGGGAAGGGGATGAATAGAAAATTCAAGTTCAAAAACGCGAATGAATGTTGGAATCAGAATGAGAAAATCGTCCGTATAGATTTTATCTCAGTTTGGGAAAAAATTTTTAAAAAATGGAAACGATTTTTTTAATGAGCATTTTTTTGTGAAATTATCGTCATCAGTCACCACCATTTCTAATGGTGTGCTAAATTTTTAAAATCAAGAGTAGTTGTAATGTTCATTGCGATAAAAATGGCTTCAAGGTTTTTGGCTGTGCTCGGACGTTCTGCATGAAATTTTCAACAATTTTTGTCTGAAATACATAAAATGAATTCGTTTTCACGATGCTTTTTTTTTATTTCCCCGTGGAAAAGAGTATGAACCTTAGGAATTTTAAATTTATTTGTTTTGTGTTTGAAGCTTGCAATCTACAGTTATTTCCCAAAGTGAATTTGAAAATGAATTTAATTTAAAGTTTTGGTAAGTTTCGATTAAAAATTCCAACCTTAATCAAAAAGGTATATAAATTTGAAAAAAAAAACAAATGCAGAATGATTCTATTTCATCCTGTCCAGTTTCTCTTATTTCAAAATAATAAAATTGGTATGGTGAAAAAGGAAGTCTGTGATTGATTCTCACACTCGAAATCTAGGTCGAAATCTCGAATTTAAAAACACCTATTTCCCCATACCTAAGTATAATGTTTTTATCCACGTTCAATCATCCATATAACTGAACCAAACATTCGTATGTACAGCGATTGAGAAAAACAAAATATCGTCGATATATGTTCCTACTTACAAAGTATAAATGCACACGATTCACGGTCATGCAATTAATGAAAATTATCAACAATTTTCGAGTATTCGAAGGTTCTAACGTATTCATTTGTCGCTGTGCTTTTATCATTCGATAATGCGATGTAGGTAATCACGATTAAATAATTATCAGTGTGAACCTTACCCTTTTCCTCTACGTGTAAAGACGTTTAGGTCATTGTCTTTGATATGTTTGTGTAGGTATTTGGTATTTTACCTACTTGTTTTGTGTTGATGTATTATTAGAAATTAACGCTGATGCATGTGAGTGGGATTTTCCTTTAATTTTAGGACGATTTTTAAAGCATGGTGTATTTTTTTGTATCATACAGATTTGTTTCGTGTGAAATAGCTTAGGTACCTGATTTTATGACTAATCGAGCTATAAAATGCAAAATTTTTCAATTTTTTAAAAAAATTGTCCCCTGCTCTCTAAATTAAAATTGGTAAAATTTGGTGAAATTTTGCTTTTGGAATCGGTGAAATAAATTTTACCAAAAAGTGAAAAATTATTGATTTTTTCTGACAATAGCAATTGATAGAGATATCAAGGGATTTTCGAGTGAAAAATCAGTAATTGCAAGTGAAATGGGCTTATTTTTACTTATTCATAAAGGCATAATAATTTCACTAAATTTGACTAGTTCAGATTTAGAGACTGTTTTACTGACACTCAGAAAAATTTTAATTGAAATGAGTAATTATAATTTCATCATTTCTATGGAAAGAAATAAAGTAAAGTTTTTAGATGTACCAATAAACATTGTTTCTTTTTTAAAAAAGGAATAAAATTTCAAATTTTTCCTGCCTGAAAAATTTCCAGAATTGAATTTGAGTATTTTTCGAATGAGGGTGGGGGGGGGGAATCTTCTGACATTTTATGAAAAGTTCTAATTTTTCCAATTTTGAGAAAATTCATTGGACGCAAAAGAGTAATCTCTTACATTTTTTTTCGCATTTTAATGGTCTTGAATGAAAATTCATTGTAAAATTATTTCAACACAATTACAAGGAGGGTTTTGATACGTCCTGCGTCATACGAGAATCTCATGCCGAAAATCCCAGATGCTAAAATTCATTTCTGGTAGAATTTTTGGAGAATTTTCGAGATTTCAATATGCTCAACGTGTCATGTCAAGTATCGAAATTGGATCTATTCAACAGAAAAAGTTGAAATTTGGTAGTTAATAGTAAGGGCTTCTATTTTCAACCTTCAGAATTGGGTGAAAATAGTTAAGAGACATTTTGGAGTCTCCAGAAAATTTTGGAGATCTCCAGCACTGAAGAAAAGCTCACAAAAATAGATGTATTATTTTTCAGCGTTTTACTTTGATCCCCACGCTGTCGACTTTTTTCAAATTTCCCAGAAAATTTTCTAGGTACCTACAAATATGGATTTGAACTCGAAGTTGAAGTTACGAATTTTCGAAAATTGCGTTTCAACCAATCGAATAGTTCACTAGTATGGGTAATCTGTAATTATTATATATGGTGAAATTCCTATGGACTATTTTTATGGGCTTTACTCCAGCGCTCAAAAATTTAAAAATTTTCTGGAGCCTCTGAAACGTTTCAAAACTGCTTCCTATTGATTCGAGAGATCAAAAATAGGGTATACCAAAATTTAGTCTTTTTTCATTGATTAGACTAATAATCTTCATAATGTATTTTACAAGGCTATAACTGCTATAAGAAATTTCGAAAATTCGTCAAAGTTCAAAAATTAAAATTAAGCATCTGAAATTTTAGGTGTGGACTGTGGAGTTATTTTATATAAAATACTTTTGATTTACCATTGCTTTGTCTCAAAATTCAATTTTTTTACCTCAAAAGCTCAAAATTGAAAAATTTTGAATAAATTTGCGATTTTTGAAGTTTTTTTTTCCTGATAGGTAGTGTGTTGTACATTGAGAGTTGAGAATTTATCAATTCGAAATTTTTTCAGAGGTGATCTGAAAAAAAAATTACTAGTACCAAAATCCACTTTTCATTTTCAATGCTTCTCAAATTTTCACAGATTAATTTAAATTAGTTGTGAAATAAATCGCACAAAAATCATGCAAAATCCAACAAATTATGAAAAACTTCTTCAAACGAAATTAAAATTTTAAAAAGACAACTTTTACGAAGAAAGAATATTCACAAAAAAACCCTCTGAAATCTTACTGCATAATATGTACGTTTTTATGAGGTAATTTCAAAATAATTTTTGGCTCGATACAAGCCTTTCTTAATTTGAAAGAAAAAAAAAAACAATAAAACGATGCACCCTATTTGACATCATATTAATATTTTTACTCATTATGGTAGAACGGTTAGCAGAAACCTTTGTGTCTAAAATTCGAATATTTTAACGACTTGATAAAAATCAGGTGACTTTCCCCGCCAAAATTATAAATAGACCCCCAGCCCAAAAAATACCCATGTTCATAACCAATAAACCTATGTTTTTGTAAACTCGTAGACTCCAGCAATATTGACGCCAAATTAACCAGTATTTTTCTTCACACCCCCTCCCCCTTTCCCCTTCTCGAAACCAAAGGATACTCTTCATTGCATAAAAACACGTCTGTTAAAACACTTTCGGACGACGACATCGTATTTGCCCCCTTCCCTGCCTCCTTTTACCCGACGACAACATTTAGCCTAATTTTGAAACACGGTTCTGTACGTGTACGGTCGAGAGCACTTTTAAAAAATTCGAATTTCTATGTAAATATGCGATCGCGGACAGATTTATCCGTTCGCCCGGTTAAAATATGGGCCAAGCTTTAGACACTGCATTGGCTGCACTCCAACGCTCATTATACTCGAATCTCTCAAGCACGTGTGTTACAAGTACCTTTCGAAGGACCGGGGATCGGGGTTCGAGGCTCATTTCATCTCTCGCGTTATTATTATTATTATTATTATGCATTGTAAAAATTCTCAGAAACGTATTTTTTTACAATTGGTTTCGACATTTATGAAAAAAAACGACTCGGCGGCGTCGATGAAATAGTATAATGATCGTAAGCAAATTTTTGTATTGTCTTTGGCTCTGGCTCGATACGAATTAGCATATTGGAAAAATTCGTCGATGCCGTGGTAGCAAGTTCCTAAACGACGATGACGATTCCCACAAGAGAAATCACGCAGGGTGGAGGATTCTCCGAGTTCTCACGAACGGGCGCGACTTCAAATGCGTCTACAAAGGCAGCCGGTATAAAGGCACGTGTCACATCGACGTTCGGCAAAATTATAGAAGGGTGTACCTCCCCTTGAACGGGAAACTTTACGCGGGCGGAAACTGATCTACGTAACACGATTCCGTAATAGCTTCGAGGAATACGCGTTTTATTTGATGAAATTTTACATTTTTTTTTTCATTTCTAGTTCGCATTTTTCCATATATTGTTCTGTTTGATGGTATTTCCGCGAGCACGATTCGCGCCAATTTTTTTAGTACTTTATTTGTGACGAATGGAGCTGATCAAGGATACGTACGAAATTTTTATTTTTGTATGCGTATTTACGAATATTTTTCCATCGGACAATGTCGGGGCCAGTGAGGCTGCCAGATAAATCATATTTTTAACGATCGTATTTCAAGAAACATAAAATGAGAGTTTGATAAAATAATGTGGAAGCGGGTGTATGTGAGACCTTCGCTGTGTTCTCGAATAAGAAAAGAATCTTTTCGTATTAGTTTTTTTCCCGCCAGTTTAAATGACAGTTTAGAGTTTCCTCTTTCCAAGAAAAATCAATAATTTTCGCTATGCGAAAAAAATTCAAATTTCTCGGAAATATATTAAAAAACACGATACACTTGCGTATTTTCTTCTGCATCTGCGAATGGTATACAATACGAATACGGAACAGTAACAGTTGTTATTTATACCATTTAGATAATGAAAAGATTTTATTTCACTGACACAGATTTTTGCGAGCTGGTTTCGGTTTCTTTGTTGTTGGATTTGC
This sequence comes from Pseudococcus jackbeardsleyi, assembly GCA_038380155.1. NCBI lineage: Eukaryota > Metazoa > Arthropoda > Insecta > Hemiptera > Pseudococcidae > Pseudococcus > Pseudococcus jackbeardsleyi. The sequence goes on along the minus strand of CM076239.1, from coordinate 23,022,742 downwards.
AGAGGTGGTGTGAGCGAATGAGGAGAAATTACGACTGGAATTAATTTTTAAATTGGGTTTCGGTATAATGATTGGGGAAGGGGGATGAAAATTTTCAAGGTTCTCTGGAATTCTCTTTTGAAAAATGTAAGAAGATATTTTGGTGGAATTTGAGATTTTGATACAACGGATTGATTTTTGATCAAAGGAGTTTCACCATTTTAGAAAAATATTTTTTCTGGGTCCAATTTTTAGGTATTTTTTTGATGAAAATATTTAGACACATTTTCAACTTTTGAATTTAAGCTTAGATTATTCGAAATGATTCTGATGAAATAAGCGCATTTGAAATTTACATTTTTCGAGATAGTTTGTAAAATCGTATGCATAATTTTCTCGTTCCATCGAATGTTTTATTTAAAAAAAAAAAAAGATTTTTGAAAAATCTCATACTTTTTATGAAAAAATTATTCCACAATTATCAAATTCATTTTTTCTGTGAAATATTCGACGTACTTAACAAGAAAATCATGCATACTGAGCCCATAAAAATAATGAGTGATATAAATTTTTTTATAAAAATAATATTAAAAATAATTCACCAAAATCATAGGTATGTAAAATCATAACAAAAAACCATAATGAAACATTGAAAAATCAATCAACTTAACCCTGCTATACCATACCCTGTGACAATTGTCAACAACCGGTTTTTTTCGTGCGTTGCGTTCGCAAGAACGAGTGATCGGGTGGTAACGTCTTCTGGTACCTATGCGCGCTTGCTCAGCCGATCATTTCCGCTGTTGGGCAGATTGCCTACTTTTTCATTTGAAGGGGCAAACATTTTTTTAAAAAATCCGGGCCGGTATGAATTTTAATTTTTTTTAGTCCCTTAAATCAAAAGGGTAGGCAAATTGCTTTTCATGAACCAGTAGGACATAGATACACAAGTACCTAGCATGTGGTAGTTTCATCCCCTCCACTTTTGATTTCGTGTGAAAAAATCATCAATAAATACGAAAAATTGAGTTTTTTTTCAAAAAATTTTTGCCCCTTCAAATAACGATATAGGCAATGTGTTCAACAAGGGAAATGAAAGGTTGAATATTCATGTACATCCCTTAGAAGTTATAAGGTCGTACCAAGCTTGGGTCCAGCGTCAGAAAATTAGACATTTTTTTACCGTATGGTCTTCGAGGGTTAATTTAATAATAAAATTTTTAGAATAAAATAAAATACCTAATGAAATTATACACAATGTAGCTTTTCCCATTGAATTTATTTTACTTTTACCTATATTATATTATTTATTTTTTCAAATTTAATTTGTGCTTACCTGTTTTAATTCTTTTTTTTTGTAATGAAATTTTGTTTTGGTTAAATCTAAATAATCAATCTATATTCAATTTTAATTTAAATATTCTTGATTACCTACCTGTTTTTTTTTGTTCTAATAATATTCAATATTTATTTTATTTTATTTCAATTGATCATTAATTTTTAGAATCAATTTGTTATATTGCAAAGTAATGCAGAGTGTAATTCTGTTTGAATTGACTATTTTTTCATTCAAATTGGTGAATTACAAGTTCTGAAATAATTGAATAAGTAAATACCTAAATATTTTATTGTTGGTTCATTTAAAAAAAATCAACTTCAATGTTATCATTAATTACCAGTTTTGAAATAAATCAATAAAAAATTTGTGTTAGTGCTAATTTGAATTCCTTATTTTTTTAAGGACCCATTTACACGGAGGTAAGATAAAAAATTGTACCTACATATATATTGTTCAAAAATATTTTTATCAACCTATTATTTATCTAGAATTTTCATTAAGAATCATAAAATAATTTCAAATATGAAAAATTTGTAAAACTTATGATTCTTTAAAAATTTGTAAAAAGTGCATTTAAAATAATTTAGAATTTAACGTTGGATAATTTATGATTTTCAAAATCTAAAGCTTTTCATGTGTAGATGCTTGATAGAAATATTTCAATCCGTATTTTAGAGTGAAACAATATTTGGGTTTGATGGTTTTCTTATGACCAAATTTTTTTTTCAAATTTTCACAAAAAATTTTGAACATTGAAATTAAAGATACCAAATACCAATTTGCTGAAAAATAATACCATATTGAAATTTGAAACAGAACTTGGGAGCAAAATGAAAATAATTTTCATTTTAGTTTCTTGCCGTTTTAGAGAAGTTGGCGTGCAACGAGTCGTCCAGTTGAAGTAATCGTAATGTTGCCGACGCGACGCTACTTAGCTGTTTTACTACTCGCTAAGGAAGTGTTGCGCGAAATAGTATATAAGCTCGGCTCAAAGTTTTGTTGAGCATCGCTTCTCGGCTCATTGAGCTAAGATCAAAGTGTAGTATCTGTTCTTATCAGCTTAACATCTGATACGATTTCCATTGGGAATCCAGAATGTTAAACTTATTTTTGGAACCCGGTGGGGAGCTGGAGCTTGCTTCTCCCCCGCCACGGGTCGACCCGGTACTGCAGTACTTCCGGGAACGGCCTTTATTATTACTTCACATTATGAGCTTTTGAAGCTTTTGGCATCTGTAAGTTTCCGGATTTTGTTTCTGATTTCTGGACTTTATTAGGTCGCTGTGGGGTAGATGTGTATTTCTCGCGTAGCTCTGTAGTCTGTACATGCTAATAATTCGAAGGGACAAGTATAACAATTCTAATGAACCGAAATCGGGAAATTTGAGCATACAATATGTACGGGTAAAAGGCCAGAAGGGAATGAAGGGATCATCTCTCATTTTCATATTATGTCAAAAACAGGGTTGTTTTTTGACATGTACAGTAACGAATTATTTCTTGTAAAATAAAAATAATGCAAAATAACACTGATATGAGCCTAAGACGTGATAACATGCGTATGATATTTCGTTAATTTACGCTATTTGATTTATTTGATTATTTTGCAATTGTAAAATATAAATAACTGAGGTAAATTTACAGCACAACTCTGGTCAAAAATCAGTTTTTGAGTCGACACAAATTATATAATAATTTATTATGAACAAAAAAGTTGGTCAAAAAAATCTTCAATAAATAATTTCAATTCCATCGATGTTCAAATTCAATTTTATGCAAAACACATGCGGTGTCAGGTGTGTAGTGTAATGCATAACAGATCCAAGTTTTATGTTAGGCTCAGTAATTTTTCATTTTTTATGTAAAATTATTGTCTTCAATTTTTTTAAAAAGCGTAATCAAACTTTTAATTTCGTTCATTCATTTTTCAATTTATTTTTTAGTTTGGGTATTTTAGGAAAATTTTCAAAAATTTGTTTAGACCTTAAAAACGTTTCATTTTTTTAATGAAAATAGATGGAATATTTCGTCGATTTCGAATATTTTATGACTCGCGTTAGGACAATCATTCCATTTCTATGATCTTAGCATCAACATATCTTGGTAAAATATTAAATCCGATATTTTTACATAGACACCTTTTCATTTAATCCTCGCTAAACTTGTATTTTTAATTATTTTTTCAAAAAATTAGTATCTAGATAAAATTAAAAATTTTAAACCCAGGAACAAAATCTTGTTAGAATATTTACAAAATGTCTCCCTCGAGAACTGAAATTATTTCGTAAAAATGTTTTATTTAAACAAAAAAAAAAAATCGTAAATTCGAATGCTCCTACATAATAATGGCGACACCTCGACTGGAATATTCATTTACCCAGGCTATAAAAAAAAACCTAATTACCAACAGACTACAAAAAAAAAAAAAAAAAAAAAAAAGAGGAAGAAAATACTAACGTAAGTAGGTAACCGACTGTGTAAAGTGTCAAAGTAAGAGAAAAAATCACGTACTGTAAATTTACATTTTTGAACGTGTATAAACACTTGCACCGAGAGCAATTACGCAACGTTTGGCAACGTTTTCGAAGGATGGGGGTATGCGGGTGCGTTTGTCTTAGTGTGTGTGTATAAATCAATGAAAAAGGCTCTCGGTGGTTTCGAGCTCACTATGTGGTACAGTGCACCCGCCTAGCGCAAATATCGATTTGCACTTGTACTTTGAAGATGCATCTGGGAAGCTGTGTAATCCCCCTGGTTGCCATGGCTACAATACGTCTTCATCCATTATTCAATAGGCAATAGTTTTAGAAAAAAGTATTTCAAAAACGTTACCCTGGGACAATTTTTAGACGGGGAGGGCCGGGAAAGGTATCAATTTTGATGAATGTAGGTAATATAGGATACGTGCGCGGTCAGCATGTTATTAGATTTTTGGTACATCAAAGGAAACGTCGGAAAAATGAAAATTATATGGTTGGAAATGTGACAGCTACGGTGATATGGTAAAAGCTTGTCGAACCGATGAATTTGGTAAATAAATTTTGACAAGTCGCAGTTTTACGAAATTTATTACGAATACGATTCGTAATGAAGATTAAATGTATGGTAAAATTTTCCAAACGCGTGGGATTTGGTAATTTTTCGAATGTGGGATTTACAAGTGGCGAAAAAAATGGCTCGAAGTGATTTCGTTAATGTTCGCAGACCGATAAAAAGCTCGGCGAATTTATTCTAATTGAGCGGAATAGATTTGCGAGAGAAGAGTAGAATCGTCCGAGTGTATTTTTCATCTGTACGAGGAAAACGGCAGCTTTTGTCGGATATGGCGACGAAGAGGTATCAGACTAGCGTACCTTTAGGAATTGGTGTATTATTCATGATTTCCCGCCAAACTGTACTTTACAGATAAAACTTGGCGAATCGTGTGTTTTACCTGTTGAATGTTAAGTAACTCGCAGAACAATGTACTTCGCCGCTACTTTAGGTTTATAGATACGTGTTACTTGGAAAAACTTTACTTTATGGTTTAAAAAGGTAATAGAGAGAATACGCGCGAGAAGTTCTTATTCTAATGGATGTTTAATACGATCCCAGCACTTTTTCTTTTTTCGTTTCCTCTACGGCTGAGTTTAACTTTAACCTATGAATATTTTTACGACCGAGAGAAGATTTTCAAAGTTGTGTGAATGTTTTGCTTGCGAGCAAGGTGTATAACGATTTCGAGTCGAAGTTGGAAGGAAGCTGGGGCTCCGCGGAGTGGTGGATTTAAACGTCAAAATGGGCTGCAAAGTGAGAAAATTAATGATGTTTTGGTTTTTTCCCCGGTAACTGGCAAGGTATTCTGTTCGACTTGTTGGATGAGCTGAATTGCCCGGATGAGGCTTTGTGCACGAGATTATAACTTTGGAAATACGAGTTAACGAATGGGGCTTTTATGAGTTTTGAAATTATGCTGGGTATGAATTAGAAAATGGAAATTGTTGGCGGAGGATAAATGTTCCTAAATGGATGAAGTTATGAAGGATTTGAGATAGTTTCAGTGTTTGGGTGTGGCAAGATTTTGATGAGTTTTGATATATTGCTTCAGGTTTGAGTTTTAGAAATTTTTTAGGGTTTATTGATTATGATGGAGAGAAGGATACTGAATGGAGTATTTTTGTACAAAAAAGTTGTACGGGTGGGACATGAGTGAAGAATTAAGGAATGATTGAGGACGGTGGGTAATATTTTTGCTTTACCCTCTTTCCTCTTCTCAGAATTTCAATACTTTTAACTTTTTGCTGGAATTTCATCAATTTCATTCGAATGAAAATATTGAACTATTGTGTGCCTATGAAAATTTTTTATTGCTGTTATTACGTACATCTTGTTTGTAACCAAGTTTCACATTTCTTTTTTCTGCTTGTATCTTGATTCTAGAACATTTATTTAAACATTTTTTGGAATTTGGAATTGGAAATAATTTTAGTTGGGTATTCAGCATTTCTTATGCTCATGGGGTTTTCAAAAAAAAAATAATTTTTGAAAATTTTGTGGATCATGGATGTAGAAATTATGTTTAGCCAAATCTTTAAATTTTGTAAAATTTATTTTAAAAAAATTTCAGATGAGTGAGTGGGTACCTAGGTGATAAATAGTTCCTATCCAATCTACAAGATTTCATGTATTTTTTCATTTTGAAACCAAAAAATTGATATTTTTTTTAGTCGATTTATTTGTGTTATTATGGTCATGGTGGTGAAAAATTCTCCAAAGATCCAACTAGAATAGTAAAAATCGAAATCAGCAAATTAGTTCATTAAAAAACCGTTATCAATGATCAATACCTATTATTGTATAAATTACGTAAGTTTTTAATTTTGAAATGACCTGTGACTTATCTAAAATTTGAGGGAGTAAAATTCAAATATTGATTTACTTTTTGATTTGACCCCCCTTTCCCCTGCTCTAACTAAAATATATGCAAAATTAATTTGTGAGGGGGGTCGCGGTCGACTAGAGTGCGAGAATGAGGGGAAAATCAAAAAATAAATCGATATTCGAATTCTACACCCTTAAATTAGTGACAATTGATATAACACACACCATTCAAGTTTTTTACATACTTTTCCCCAAAATTGGGACCTAGGGGGGCTTTGAAGGGTCAAATCCAAAAAATGAACAAATAATCGAACTCGCTGTCCTCAAATACCTTACAAACGACCGGTCACTCGTTATTTTTCATTTTTTCGAATTTTGACCCTGTCAAGGGAGCTGATGATGAAAAAACCAAGCATATATTCGAAACCAGCACCTTCGAATTAGTAGAAATCGATGTGGTACTTTTCTTTTTCGATTCTTTTGAATTTTGGTCAAAATTGTGGACACCTTTTCCTCCCAGGGGTCTGGGAGATCCCATCGATTTTGAAAATTTGTTGGTGGAAAAAAAAGAAAAGGGCTACTTGCTATAATTTTTCGGATTTTTAAATGGTAACTTTCGTCCACTGTAATCATAATGAAAGTTGAGCTTTCATCTCCAAAGTCCAACTTTGAGCTTTTTTAAATGTAATGATTAGTTTTAATCACCTATCAAATCTCTTTCAAATCCCGCAAAGAGTGTTTCTTCAAGTATAACGGGATTTTTAATACCTCAAGTTTTTTGGAGGCATTAGACACCCATTTTCTCTTCCCTCTCACTCTCCTATCATTCTGTTTTTCTGTTCATTTTTTTCTGAATTTCAGTCTAAAACTAATTTTGAAATTCAATTTTGAAATTTTATATATTTTTTGAGATTATTTTTTGTACGAGCGAGGAAAGAAGCAGTGAAAGTAAAAGAGCCATCATAACTTATTTTTTTCAACACATAAAGTTCTACATAAAAAGAACATACCGAGAGTAGGGGTTGAGAACTGAAAAATGATGCAGTTAACCAAAAAATTGTAAAGATAACCAAAAATGTACGAACTTTTCAAGTTTTTTGTGGCAAAAAATAGTATGAAATTGATGAAATTAAATTTTTAAATTTTATTTGAACTTCATTTTTCAACTTTCAGTTTCAGTATAAACTTGAACAGCTAGATGGTTTGAAAAATTTAATTTGGGCTACATCTCCTGATGTAGAATTCTACCCTTGCAAGATTTTCAACCTGCAAAATTCTCTAAAACCTTTCCCCAAGATTTATGTTGGTCTGACCAGGACCAGTGCCATCCCTTATGTTAAAATAATCATTTATTTAAGTATCTTTTATACGTGACCCTTCAAAACCTCTTTCACCCCTATCTTCATTCTTAATACATAAGAAGAGTATTCATAGATTGGTTTTAAAACTTTGAAAGCGAAATTTCCCTCGGAGTCGCTCCATTACCTCGTATTCGGCTGAAAATCGCTATAGCGAATTGGGGATATCGGTATTAAAACTTATTCGTCGAGTACATCCGCTGTTTAAAAATTTACACAACGGGTTTTTCGCCTCTTCCGTTAATGAGCGAGTAAACAAAGTGCTCAGGCTCGGGGATCTACAAAGTGCTGTACAATTTCGGAATACACAGGAAACTCATTAAAATAAGAAGGTTCTTATACGTATCGATTCGATCGCCCAAATGATTTATACGCGATAGGTTACATGTTGTATTAGTACAATTACATGGTCAGATTTTTTTTCCTTTTTGTATACTCATTGTATTTGGTTCATTTGTCCAGATATGAGCCATATGCTCGACGCTTTGTGATTTATGCCGAAAAAACAGCATCTCTAAAGTAGGTCACGACTTCGAAAATCCTCTCCACGCCTTGACGATGCATTTGTTTTAATGTTCTCCGAGTATAAGTTTCAAGGTAATTTCTTCGAAAGGATATTTTATGATGAAAGCTCTTTGCATGTATTTTGATTTAAACTTTGGGCGTTGCTGGGGCTCTAGGAGGAAGAGGGGTCGACTTTGGCTGTGAAAAGTCGTCGTGTATGAACGAAAGAAGCTCGTCGATTTTACGATTGAATCGTTTCCCAAGTCGTGTGTGTAAATCAGTTATATATAAAGTAAAAATTGCATTCGACTTTACGACTTTGGCAAGTTTTTATTACAAATGTTTAACGTCGTATGTACGTAAAATCGTTCTCGAGTAAACGATGGAATATTCTAATCGCGATTATTATTAGTGCGGGTTTTCGGAGTCGTTAAACAGATGATGCTAAACGCAATGCAGATATCACGTATCGATAATATAGGGCATTCGGTTACCGAGTACACAAGAAATACGTACTGTGAAGATACGTAGGTTTAGGTTGCACGTACTGAAGATATATGAAACTCCCACGTCGCTTCGTCGAGTATATGAAAATGAAAATGGCCACCTGAATTTGTACATTTGCCCCGATGCTGGTCCCATGTGAACGTGGAAAAAAAATGAGCAACTTGACCTTTGTCGATGTTAATTTTCGTACGTGTACGAGTTAGTACCTAAGTTGAGACGGCATTGTAATAAAGGGTAGTTTGCCATAAAGAAGCTACAACGTAGCGTAAGAGACGAATAATGTATCTTGACAGTTCTTTCGAGGTAGTTCCAGCAAGGTACCGGTATCGGACAGGATCAAATTTACAACACCCGAGTCGAGTTTTAATAGTAAGCCGAGCCTATTTGCTGCGTAAAGCGGTGTAGGTAGCAGTTTGTATACAATACCTTCTACGACATTGTGGTAAAATGCGATAAAACATTCACCACCCGGTTTAACCCTTTGCTACGTCGAGTCTGGATAATGTAATCAGGCTGTATACCTTTGAAATGATTTTCTCTCTTAAGTTGTCCTATCTTGCCTCGTCGATGAAGAACTTGTGCGATGAATATTTAATCAGAGACGAGCGAGGGGTTTGCGGTCGGGGTGGTCAAAGACTAAGCGAAAGGATGGGGTTTGGAAAATTATCCCGGAGGGGAGCAGGGTTGTTTGCTCGATTATTAGAATATGCCTGTAGAATGGGGAAGAATGTGTTTACAGATGGCGAGATGGGGTTTGTGGAGAGGTTGGGGTGTTGAAAAAAGTTTCTGAAAGTGATAAGATAATGTAGAGTGTAAATCAATATTATGTATAAACATTTGGGAATGAAGTACTTCCTTGAGGACTTGGATGTGGTGATTGATGGTGAAGAGGTAGGAGTAAAAGGAGGCTCGAATTTCGCTCATGTTATACAGATGATGAATTTTTGATTGTAAATCCCAGAAGTTACACAGAGCAGATTGTGGACTCAATCCCTGAAGTGTTGATTTTGTAACAGGGGAGGAAAAATGGAGTCGTCTAATTAAAAGAAATATAATTTTACAATTGAAAAAAGATCAATATTTGTTCTGATTTTAAAAATCTATTGAACTATGAATTTTTATCATTTTCCTCTTCAGAAATGAATTAGTACTGGGTTCATTTTGAAAAAAATTTTGACGTTTGATTAAACTGGTGCAAACTGATATCCTGCGATTTTCCCCAGCTAGCTATGATTTTTTTTGTTACCCATAATTTTTCTATGCTCATTTTCATAGATTTTTTCATTGATTTTTAAAAATATATTGCCCCCCTTTTTCTTATCCCAGAGGCCTCGTATATTTTGATTTTCCAGTTTTTACAGCCTATATATAGGCTGTAAAAACTGGAAAATCTATCCTCATCTATGTGAGACTCTTTTTGTGTATTTTTCTTGGAGGGAGGGAGGGAGGGAAGGAAGGGGGAGGATTACATCGAAAATCAATTCGAGAAACCAAAAATATATAGATTTCGATGTCTTGATAGTTTCATTATTTCTCATTTTGAGTCAGTGAAAAGTCACTGGGAAAAAAGTCGAGTTTATAGTTCTTTGATTTTTGGCGGATTTTCGCTGATTTTTCAAAGGATTTCTTTGATTTTTTTTAGAAAATTTCGGATATTTTACTGACGTTTCAGTGAATTTTCTCTGATTTCTCAACAATTTTTATCATGTCTGTAACATGGATATGTTTTCCTGGAGGGAGGGAGGGGGGAAGGTCATTGATCAGGATTTACATAAAACCGCTTTAGTTTCAATCAGTGGTGGTTGCGGTGGTTTTTGAGAATTGGAAATCAAATATTGTTGGTTATAGTTTTTGGTGGTTTTCTACAGAACATTTTAGACAGTTAACCATCTGAAATTTTCAAAAAATCTGGTTGTGATGGTTTTTAATGGTTGTGGTTAACTTTGAAATTTTCAGAAGTCGCCATATTTTAGGAAAATTTGAACATTAACATTTTGAAAGTATTTGAAATTTTCAAAAAATCTGGTTGTGGTGGTTTTTAATGATTGTGGTTTCAAGCGGTTTTAAACCCTGAAATCGATAAGTTTTTATTCAACGCTATTTTAGAAACTTATTTAATATCAGAAAGTCAGAATGGCAGGAAAAATATCAGAAATTCAGTAGTTGACTTTTAAAAACGAATTTTCATATTTTTGAAATTAATTTGGTATCAGAAAGTCATCATTTAAAAAAAAAAATCAAAATTGACTTGATATCAGAAATCAGAAGCTGGCTTTTGAAAACGTACAAATTTTTATATTTTCGAAATTAACTTACAAAATATCGAAAAGTCAAAAGCTGAAAATCGACATGATATCAAATGACAAGAAAATTTTTAGAGAGCTAAAAGCTGGTTTTTAAAAACTAATTTTTATATTTTTGAATTTAATTTAATATCAGAAAGTCTGATAGACAGGACAAAAAGGAAAAACATATCCATGTTACCAATATTTCCTTTCAGAGGAAACTTCACATCATTTTTGAGTATGTTAGTTACACCAAAACTGGTTTCATTGAGAGAAACCAGAGTCATCTGATTCGGAGTCATCTAAAGATCCTTTATTAAAAGATTCGTTTGAAGCATTTGAGGATTCATCGTAGGAATCATTTAAGGATTGGGCTGAAGAAGCATCTGAAAGTTCATTATAGGAGTCATCTAAAGAATGGACTGAGGAAGCATCTGAGCAGGGGTGTTAACCGAAACCGAAACCGTAACCGAAATCCAAAATTAACCGCTATAAATCTATGATTAACCGTAACCGTAACCGTAACCGAAATCAAAATTTTGGAAAAATGAAACCGTAACCATAAACCGTAACCTAAATGAATTAAAATTGTGTAACCGTAACCTTAACCGTAACCGAAATGATTTTTCGGGTTTTCGGTTAATTGATTTTGCGATTTTCAGCCATTCTTTTTCAATAAAGAATAGAGACAGAAATGAAAAAATTAAAATATCTGCCCTGAATCAGGTCTGAGGTCTTAATTTATTCATCATTTTACGATTTTTTTCGAAAACTTTGAACGCCAATGGTCAAATTTTGGAGACTGGAAAAATTTTGGCAATTTTTTTGAGTATCTGGTCTGTTTTTACAGTTTTTGAAAAAATTAACCGAAACCGTTATTTTTAACCGTAACCAAAATTTTTTTACTACCATTGTAACCGAAACCGAAAACCGATAACCGAAATGAGTAAAAAAATGTAACCGTAATCGTAACCGTAACCGAAAAAAAATAGTTGAAAACCGAAACCGCTAAACCGTAACCGTTATTTTTTTCGATTTCGGTTAACACCCCTGCATCTGAGGAATTGTTTGGTGTTTCTGTACAACATAAAATACAATTGCCACAAATGACGCAATCATCTTCACGGTGCGTACCACACCATGGACAAGTAATAATAACTAATATCAAAAAACCGCCAGTAATCTAGCTTTTAACTCAAACTCCGTGGTAATGCATCATAATCCACATCATTCTCAAGTATTGCTTTAGCAGCAAGCACTTGGAGCAATTTGGGTTGGTGGGGTGGAATACGAGCCTGACACCCCAAGTCAGGAAATAGTTCAGTACATCGGCAATTAGTATTACAAACCATATTGTCAAATATGTAGTTGCATTGAATGAGGATTTCCAAGTTGTACACCTCTATTTATACTTTTCAGGTTAGTCGTAAGTGAGTGAGGGTAATGCGCGCGCATCCTTGAAATTTTAGATCTAGTAGGAATGATGCGCACGCACCAAATTCCAACGTTAATGATAGAACTGAGCTGCAGTGGTGGTTTCTGTTAATGTGGTCAAGGTCACGCATCCCCTCCTCCTATTTTTCCTGAGTCTGCGCGCGCTTCTTTTACATGATCCAATTGGATTGCCTGGATTGCAAATATGTATCTAAAATATTCTCAGAATTGAATAACAGTTATTTATTTGGTGTAGGGATTCTTATTTTCTATTTTCTATATTTTTTTGTAAAGAAACTTCGTGATTTTTTCCCGTGATTTTTGATAATTTTCAGTGATGAAAAAATGAGGAGAGTAGAGCACCTCTCCCCACCCTTGAGTGTCCCTTTTTTTGGGGGTGGGGGGAGGATGAGCTTTTGGGTCAAATACATACAAACATTCGTCATTAGTCATACATCCCAATTTTAGGAACCCCCGTTTCATTCTTTGAAAACCTCAAATCAGAAAAAATTAAGTACTCCAGTTTGAAAAGAAAAATTTGTTAACAGATGTAAAAAGATTAATTTCCAGTGTTCTTTGTTCTTTCTAAAAATATTTTTAAATTAAAAATGTCTTAGTTTTCCTTTTTCGCTCTACCGATTCGAAAAATAATATTCTACTTTCATCTCTCGAAAATATTTCATAATCTTTTCGTATACTTTTTTCATGGAATTCTGAATTGGTTCGAAAAAAAAAATATGACATCGGTAACCACATCTACATAAATCAAAATTTCATAAGACAACGGAATGAATTTTATTTTCAAATGAAAGAAAAAAAATGTCGAAAGAATTCTTTTGTATCCGGATTCATTATGTTATGGTTCAAAAGGTGTGAACATTATGGTATTTGGAAGAGGTACCTATTCATAGGTACATTATCAGGCAAGGTAAAGGGTTTTTTAAAGGTGCAATATTCGAATGTTCGAGAGTTCTTGAAAATTCGTAGGTACGTAGATTTTATTCGATGTAAGAGCACAGTTCAGGGTTCTTTTTGCACGTGCATGCGTCTGGTAATCCTTTGCCTCACATTCATTCTTTTGTCACCTTAAAAGGCTGTTTTTAAATTCAGAATGATATTTCCCCCGAAAAAAAAGAGGTAATTTTGGTAACTTTGGATGTATGTAGATGTACGTCACAAAACACGTGTATTTTTATGCCATGTATCAATCAAACAGGATATGGTTACTCGATCGCACATCGAACGAGATAATTACACGGTATAGTTGAAAAAAAGTCGTCTTTGGTACTGTTCGAATCGCGGTGTACCGTGCAAATGACCGTTTTTGTCGTATCCGACGAAACCAGTTATTACATCGGCGGCAACCCATAGCGGTGACATTGTAACCGTTTGCGAGCTTACCTGAGTATATTGTCATGGTTATGTATAGCGGTGTAAAAAAATCTATACGTATGATTTCTTCACGAAAGAATGAAAAAAAAGCCATACCGACGCCATGTGCATTAGGTAAAGTCGAAGGTATTGCGAAAAAAACGCCGATTTTTTTCCCTCTCTGTCCAAGGCATTTTAAAGGTTAAAAGTGGTATTCTTTTTCGAAAGCTATAACGGTACGAACTGCGAAGTTTTTGTCTATACTTTGTCGTCCTTGTGGCGCGTGTTTTCTCGTATGGTAACTCGATACGAAAATGAACATTAAGCATATCGAGCTCTGAAACCATCACGATTAGTCGCCTCTCGACGTGATATTTTATCCTTAAAAGGTTTCGGTATATGGATGTGTGATTATACGACAAGGATTTGATTTCACTATTGGCTTTGTACCTCGCGGTTTATAATCTTCCTACCTGAGAAGGTGTTCTAGCCCGCAGCTCGTAGGGATAAAAGGATTAAGAAGCTATCATAGGTGTTTTTCCGAACCATCGGAGTATGATGAGGATGATAATTGATAAAATATTCGTGACGTTGATTCGTATTCAGGTGTGTAGTTTTTTACGTAATGACGCTGTGGCCCCCGCCATCGTGGTTTTGAATAGATTGAAATTGGCAACAATGCCCGATTCGATTTAAGTAACCGGCAGATGGCTTTGGCTGGTACCGATCGTAATGAAATGATTGGCGTTGATTTCCCGTCATCGTTTATTGTGCTCGAAATTTCAACTTGTCTTGCAGGAAATGACGATACGGAATTAGATAATGACCCAAATTTACATAATATGAGGGGATTAGAGAGGAGGGGGGTAATTTGGGTGTAGAATTTTTTTTTTTCATTTGAAATGAGGAATTGAATGACTGGGAAATTGTAATTTTATCAGGAATGGTGTTGTGGTTTCTCGTTAAAAATTGGTATTTTGATTGAAAGAAAGTGGAAAAGGGAGGACGGAGGAGAGTTGGCGTTGCTTTTGACTACGAGTTTCGAGATTTCTATCCCTATTCGATTTCGTTTCAAATTGAATTTTATTTTTAATTTTTGGGGATATGAAGGCAAAGGAGGGGAGGTAGGGAATTGGAAGATCAAGGTGTGAAATTAATTAAATTCTCGAATGGATCTGATACCTGTTCAGATATTTTTCTATTGATTTCACCTCGTTCAACGTTCATGTTAGAAGAATGACATCTAATTGGGAAGGAAAAGGGAAACATTTTTTAATATCTCTTTATTAGAAAATTCCAAAGCGCAAATTGACTTCTCAAATTTCCAGTTTCATTTACCCCGAAGTCGTGATTATAAAAATATTTTGACGTTGTGTCGAAAAAAAAATCATTTCAGTTGAGGAAATTTATTACGTTTTGCTGTGAAATTCGTAGGGACGTGTTACACAATGGCGCACCCAATAAAGGTTAGATTAGTCTACTCCTAAAAAATTGATAGACACATCCAAGGGAAAAGCTTTGGGTCAGAAAACTCGAACCCCTCTCTTTTAAGTTACCAAAGGAAGTTACACCTAATTACCTACCCAGTAGGTACCTAGACAGAAAAAATCCTCAAAAAAATTTGTTTTTCGAGCATAATTTTTCAAGAAAATGTTGCCCCCCTCTTGAATACTACTCATCAATATTGCCTAAATTTGAACCAATCAAGTTTCATAGAATTTTGACTTTTTGAATTAGAGAAATAATATTCATCAAGAATTAGTAATCTTTCCATTAATATGTCTAATCTGTCGAAAAAATTGGTAATTTTGACTAAAATATCGATAAAAAAAATTACAGATTTTCAGCTATAGATACCATATTTACATATTTCACTGGTTCAAAAAGTTGAAATTTAACCGAATTTGGTTAATTTTAATTTCGAATTTAGATTCTGTTTGTTTGTTTCAAAAATTTCGAAATTTTTCAATTTTTTGGCTGAAATCTGTATAAATTTATTCAGTTTTAGAAAAAAATTTTCGATTCTCTGAAAATATCAACAACAGATTGAATTTTGATCCGCTGCACCCCCTTCTCATTAAATTCTTAGTTCTTCTCTTACCTAATTTCTGGGTGTGCCTTTGCAGTTGCATTATGTGAAGAAAATTTGAATGTGTAATTTTTGATTGTTCTTGATTAAAATTCAATTTTTTCAGTCTCTTCAGCTTTTGGTTTTGAAATTTTTTAATAAAGTTTTCAAGTATGTTAATTTTGAACTTGATGATTTCTGACCCCTCAATTTTTTCCTACTTAAAATTTTTCAATATTCTCATCAACTTGGAATTTTTGCTACTTTTTTTCAACTCCGAAGTTGCTGTCGATATCAGATTGCTACGAAAATTCGCCAACAAAATCTGCTTTGGTAAAAAAATCAGAATTTCCCTCGTGTAATTTCATAATTTCAAATTGAGAGTACATTTAATTGATCTGTGAACCTCTTACCTCTTCTCCTTAGAAACAAACTTCTGTTGAAATCCGGTAGAGGAACTTTTTTCAGCCATTTTTACAGTTAAAATTTTTCAATGTACTGCCCCCTTCCCCCTCCCCATTATAATTGGGCATTGGTTTGTTATCTAACCCAGTTTTACAGTTTTATGTCATAGTTCTGGGAAAAATCATAGCTTCAACTTGGGTACAGGTGTAATTTGTGTGACGTCAATAAGTTTTAAAAAGTATGTTCTATGATAAAGTACTTGTGTAAGATGTTACTCATTTAGCCTGCAGATGGCGCCAATGCAAAGCGATTGAATATTCCATAATATTCAACTTCACACTGTTTATGAACTATAAGGTACCATTGTACACTTATTCTGAAAATTGAAAAAAAAAAAATCTTGAAACTTTGTTCCGAGTGTTTTTTCAAGACAATTCTTCATTACTAAACAAAGAAAAAGAAACAATTTACTTGGGCAAAACACTTCTCAACATTATTTTGCAGCATTCAAACAAGTGCCTACTTACAAACATTTTTCGTAAAATAGGGATCAAAAATGATTTAATTCTACGCTTAAAATATGTCTTCTAATTTAAATGAATAAAAGAAATAGGTACCTGCCTAAATTTCCCTCGAGAAATTAGAGGGGGTAAAATTGATAACACGAAGTAGTACCATACCTGCCTAAACCATACCTGGTGTCTATTGCTGCAATTTTAGCGAACTAGAATTTCTCCTATCGTATTTAAATGAAATACAAGAAAAACTCATTCATCCGGAATGCAAATTAATCGAAAAAAATCCATAAATTATGCATACTCGAAAGTAATTCGAGCTTTGAAATGTTGAAACATTGCATGCAGCGCTGATCGCGTTCAAGTAGCCACAGAAAGCCTCTTTCTCTAACAAGGTCCCATGGTGTAATGGTTAGCACTCTGGACTTTGAATCCAGCGATCCGAGTTCAAATCTCGGTGGGACCTCGAGATTTTTTTTCGTTTTTTTTTTTTTCATTCATGTGTTTGTTGGGGTGTGTATTAACATTTTTTTCATTTTTTCTGTTTCAGGTGAGTGTCAATTTTCGAATTTTGGCGGTAAAAATGAAGATACGTGGTCTCGTGAGTAATGAAAATAATATTAGAAAATTATGGTATCTGCAGCAGATTCGTATTAATTTTCGTATTTGAGAATGGATATTACGGTACTTTTTTTTCTTTTTTTTTCCATTAATAATTTTTTCAAACTCGATGAAAATGATTATTTAGAAAATTAATTTTTTGGATGATCAAAAATGAAAAATTGGTCAAATCTTCACTTGCTGAAAAATTAATGAGATATAAACTTAATGAACAGTTATATTTTAGTAAAATATTTGAAAAATAATTTTTAGATTTTTCTACGCATATTATTTAAAAAAAAAAATTGAAAATATTGAGATTTTTTTAATTATTTTTTTTTTAAAATTAATTTTCTTCATTTTTTTTATTAAGTAATTTGAAATTTTTTTGAAATGAAAGTAAAATTGGACATGAAGGTATTCTAAATTATGCCATTATAATTATTCAAAAATATAAAAAAATATTGTTTCCGCCCGGGTTCGAACCGGGGACCTTGCGCGTGTGAGGCGCACGTGATAACCACTACACTACGAAAACATAAAAGCTCACTGGTAAGAGTTCGGTTCTCTAGGCCTATGAGCTGTTGGTCGTGCAAAAAGTTTGCAAAAGTCTCTGGAATATTTGAGAAAGAAACTTGAAAAGTTACCCTTGCAATTGAATATTCAATGTTCCTTCAATTTTTAGTGTCTATTATTTCTTCCTGCCTTCCACTGCTTCTTGTTGTAATTTTATTTCGAGTGATGTTTCTCATTTCGAATTGGGAGATTTTTAAATCAGATATTGATTGAAGCCCATGTGATTTTTATAAAATTGAAAATCTTAGTGTGGAAGGTTTGAAGTTGAAAAAAGTCTTGAATATGGCAGTACCTGGTTATAAGATGCCCCTTTTCTAAAAAAAAAATATATGTGACCCTGCCGTAAAGAAAGGACTTTGTGTAAAAAAAAAATCGATGTCTTTATTTGTATGTGTTTGGTCCAGATTTGATGTCATTTGGATCAAAAATGTGACAAATGAGACATCGATTTTTTTTTACGCCAGGTCCTTTCTTTACGGCAGGATCAAAATACATATAAAATTAATTTTTAATCAAATTAATTGATTGGTTGAAAATTTTTTGAAATCACGACTTTTGGAAACAGGTTTTCTGAATTGAAAATTTTAATTTTTCCCCTTTAATAATGTCGAGTTTGGTTCATTTTAAAAACAGAATTTTAATTTCAAAAATTTTAATTATTCAATTATTAATTATGATATGATGTTCCTTGTCCAGAATTATGAGAATGAAGTGTCAGTGGTTCAAGCTTCGCTGAAAAATTCAATAAAATGTACAAGTAATCTTTCGATCTTTTTTTTTTTTTTTTTTTTGAAAGAATGAAGTGAGAGGGTAGCTCAAAAGTTGTCTAATAATCAAAAGAACCCAAGGAAAAATTTCACCTTTCGATTCCGTTAGCCCTCATCATTCTATGTCAGAATCTAATTATATTCATTCGCAAAACAGTTTTAAAAAGTTTCATTTGGTTAAATTTTAGGTGAAAAATGGTGTGGAAGAAATTTTCATTAGACCATTCTGAGATCCACACTCAATTTTTATGTTGCCTCCCATTCAACCTTTCGAAAAAAAAAAATGCTCAAGTCTTTTTATTCCTTGTTCGGAAAATTTTTGTAAAGTCAAATTCAATCGCAGCATTTTTAGATATTAAATAGAATAATTATTATTCTTCAGTTTTTTTCAATTTACGAAAACGCCTTCAAATTATTCAGTTATGCAATATTATTACCATCTCAATGCTGGTTCCAAATCGCCTGCAACATCTGGCATATGCAATATTTTTTACTCAGGTTGATAATATTGCATAGGGCACATTTCCAAGGCAACTTCCGATTAATAAAATACATGCGTGAGATTTTAAACTCATATTAACGGTTGATTGACATTTTTTTCTTCTCCAAGGTTTTTTTATTGTTTCTTTTTTGCGTTGGAAATATTTTAAAGAAACGTTCGATCAGTCAAACAATGATCAAAATCATTGTAATGAAAAATTTTCTCACAACCTTTACGTCCTTGCGTCTCTTTTCGCTAATTTTCCTCGGTCAATGGATTATTAAGGTAACTTTGTCCATTATTTGTGCCATTTCTCGAGGTGTTTTGCTGCCTACCGAAATGATGAATTTTTTAAATCAAATCAGTCCTGCGAATATGTAACTTTACCGTACAAACTGTTGGAAACCAGTTGCCATAAAATTACACATACGATTAGTACTCGAATGGGTAAATCGTCACCATATAAAAATTATTTTTTTATATAAATTTTTAGCCAAGTAGCTCGCTGTCTCGAATCCTTCCACCATTAACACGTATTTATATCGAAATAAAATACGTTGGAGAAAAAAATTCCTCTAAGCCTTAAACCAGCATTTATCCGAGTTAATTGACCGAGACGTTGAAATACTCGTAACCATATGTGCGGTAAATTTTTATTGTTTTCCCCCCTCTTCCCTTCTTTTCCAGAGTTTCACACTTGTCCAGGGTAAAAAAAAGTACGAATGGAATTAATTAAGAAAAGGTTGGTCTTGAGTAAATAAATTTCAATTGAGTGTGATATTTAATATCTCCATCTAACATCCGAAGAGTGTATTAGTGGGCAAAGGAGGGATAGAGGGATTTAAAAAAAAAAATGTGTTCGTCCGGCCATATTTCCAATACAAAAGCTGCGGCGGTGGCGGCGTAAACGTTAATTCTAATTTATTAATTACTTCGGTGCGCGTCAAGTTTGACGGTAGATGGCGTCTTGGGGCAGGTTCGCGGCGACTCATCCTGTTGCACGCGTTTCAAGTTTAAACCAGTTAACGTACTGGTGCCGGTTATGACGTATTCGCAAGGGTTTCGTGCTCCGGTCTTTACTTTCGGTGGTTCCGGTAGCCCTTGATTTTCGCGGGTGGTTTCTTTATTCGGTCGCATGTGTTGTGAAGTTCGGTGAACTTTTGTGAAGTGGTCGAATTCGCGATGGTGTGGTGATCGATGAGTGTGAAATAGGTATTTATTATTTTTGTAATGTGGGATTTTGTGGGGAGATGTATTCAGTGCTATTTGGGGCGAATTGTTTGATTAATCGGTTCAATATTGATTAATTTGAATCAAATTGACTGAAAAATGGTGTAGGTGGATTTTAGAGTCAATTTTTGATTTTTTTTTTTGCTGAAATTTTTCAAAATAGTTTATTTTGTTGTTGAATTGATGAAGTTCTGGAGTCATGAACCAAATTTTAATTTTTGTCAAATTGGTTGAAAAATGGTGCTTGTTTGGTTGAATTTTTCTGAACATTTTTTATCAAGATTTGATGTGATTTTGAATTCAATTTTTTGAATTTTTTTGTTAGAATGTTTCGAGATGGTCTGTTTTGTTGTTAAATTAGTGAAGTTTTCTAGTCATGGACCAAAATATTAATTTTCGTCAAATAGATTGAAAAATGGCGCTGATTTGGTTGAATTTCTTCGAAAATTTTTATCAAGATTTAATGAGGTTTTTGAGTCAATTTTCTGAATTTTTCGATGGAATTTTCCAAAATGGTCTATTTATTTATTTTTTTGTTAAATTGGTGAAGTTCTCAAGCTACAATTCAAAGGATCACGATTCACCTTACTTTTCTTAGCTCGTGAACCACTTTTTGTCGTTTTCCTAACGCCTTGCCAACAGCTCGACTTCAATGAATCTTATTCAAGAAAATTAAAAAAAAAGTGAAAAAATAAAGATAACAATCTGTCAGCACTGCGTGAGAGTAACGAGGATGTAGGAATAGAGTGAGAGAGTCCACGAACAAAGCACGGGACACAAAACCGAACCGAGTGCGGTAATTTTATAAAACAAACGAGGCGCACCGAGGTACTTTTGTAATCGGATATGGGTAGTTGGGTAC
This sequence comes from Pseudococcus jackbeardsleyi, assembly GCA_038380155.1. Taxonomy (NCBI): domain Eukaryota; kingdom Metazoa; phylum Arthropoda; class Insecta; order Hemiptera; family Pseudococcidae; genus Pseudococcus; species Pseudococcus jackbeardsleyi. Next base: position 23,001,601 of record CM076239.1, on the reverse strand, counting down.
TGCCATATTGTCCTTTCGTGTTAGAATTGCATAGCTTATCATGTTTCCTAAGGCTTTGCCATTGGTTGGCCGGCGGCCGCGGCTGAGCTTTGAAATACCTCGAATTCCAAAGCATCCCAGGTCGGGGAAAAAAATTCTCGAACAATCGAAGGCGCGACGCTGGCTGGGGTAATTTTTTGTAACGCGTTCGCGTCGGAATAATTGCAATTTTTTAAAGATTTGTTTACGTCGAAATACTCGTACGTACACAAGATGTAGCATTTTTGCTTGTGTGTCATCGTCTCTGCGGTAGCGTGTATATAAATACGCGACACCTGTAAACAAAGATACCTCGCGGGCAAGCGAATAAGAAATGCTGTATAAAAAATTCCAAAGAAAAAGTACAAAAACGTATAAATATTGTTCGAGTAAACGTCAGACGATGTCAATCACGTGTAAGACCGTTGTTTCTTGTTAACCCGTTGTGTATACGTACGAGTATATCGTAGGTACTCTTTTTTTTTTCTTTTTTTCCTTCTAATTCTTGCTGCCATCGAACTGACTCTGTAAACATCTTTTTGTAACGTCTACTGTATATTTTTAATGATTGAGTTTTGTCCGAGTCGCAGTCGGTTTGAAAATGCGGTAATAATGGACAGAGGAGAAGGGAGCGAGGGGTTGAGATATTCGCGTAGGTTTTTGAGTGAAAATGGGAGAGTGTTGGGAAATTCGAGTGGATGGTTTTTCTGAATTTTTGTAGGTTTTATGGTATTTTTGCAATACTTTGTAAATTTTGAAGATTTTTGTTGTTTCATGGGGGGGGGGAGTGTTTCTTTTTGGCTGATTAAAATTTCTTAAGCGTTGTTGATTTTTTATTTTTTAAAAATTTTTCATCTTGATTGGATGCTCCCGTCATTTTTTACCGAACCAATCAATTCTTCTAATACGAGAGAACGAATAATGAAATGGATTTTCAAAGTTTTTTGAAGATATGCGTTCTGTGAGACCACATTTTAAGCTAAATTTATCTGTATACCTGCCAGTGCTGAATAATAGAAAGAAATTGTAAGGTAACATACCAGTTTTGGATCACTTTTTCTTTGAATTCGTGTCCTGACACTCCTGACGTTATTTATGAACCAATTTTGGTGATTTTTTAAAAAAAATAAACGTTGAACTCTCCTCTACCAAGTAGCGCGGTTGAATTTTGAAAAAAATGATTCCTAGTATTTTTTATCCGGGCTTGAAAAACCCAGAAAAAATACGCCTTTTTAGCCTTTTTAAGGGGTTCTACCAATTACGGATCATCAAATAAAATTTAAGTTATGCATTTTTTTTTCACTCTGATTGTATTTTTTACATTACAAAGATGGCCTTCAAAGATTTTCATCAAAAAATTGTTAAAAAACCGAAGTTGAAAAACTACCAATTGTGGATCGATCTGTAATTGGTAGGAAAATTTTTGATCCGCAATTGAAAATTGAAAATTTTTCTACCAATTATGGATCAAACCAATTACGGATCACTTTCACTTTGGAATTTCACTGCGCAGATTTAATAATGTTAATCACCCAATATATAAAAACATGACGAAAATCTCGGAACAGACAATTTTGGTGAAGAAATCCAACTTTTTTGGTGCCAATTTACGTTTTCTTCGATGCTTGGAAAATGACACTCAAAATTCGCAAAACAGGTTGATCACGCAAAAAATGTGTCGATAGTACTTCCCTGAACATGAAATAATCAGCAACCGCATCAAAAACTAAATATCAATAACACTACTTACACTTTTTAACAATCGCCATTGCAAAAAATACGAAATTTCAACTAAAAATGCGACTCACTTTTTTCAAATGAATCTACAAGCGGTTTGATAACATGAAAAATGCAAAGTTTACATATTTTCTGAAAGGTAAGACTTCAGACTACACGATTATGTTGGTATCAATCCTTGGGGTATGTTACCTTATAGCTATTCTCGTGTGATGGAATAAGATTTTTACATCAACAAAGTTCATTATTTTATATGTATCTCAGCATTTCTGCTGACTTCAAAAAGCACAAAATGTCAAAAAAAGAACAGAATTCAACATTTTGTAAAAAAAAAAAATCAAAAAGTATGAAATTTTAAGAAAAATATTGAGCAACAAAAAATGTTTGTTTGTTTTCGAAATATCTCACATCTCCTTCTGAACTGATATGGTGAAATACACATTTTTCTTTTAAAAATTTTCGTTCTCGAGATGAAAAATCCAATCTCATAATAGGTAATTGTATGATTCCCCTCCCCCCCCCCGTCATCGTTAGAAAATTTGGATATTTTAAAGTTGAAAAAAATATACGCCCTGTTCAATTTTCGAAGACTCAATTCAGATCAAATAAGACTCACAACACAATATATTGAAGCACCATCACGTGAGGCTCTCTGTTTCAGGCAGTAGATATGTATAGGTTTCCTAGAAGCAGGAAGAGGGCTTTAGCTATGAAATTGAAGAGCTTTTTCGATTCTCCAAGAATGCAAGATTATGTACATGTGGGAAAAGGTTTGGAAAACTCGAAAAAAATAACCTAAAAATCTTGGAAAAGTCTTGAGGAAAATTTGAAAAATTGTGGCCACCCTGAATCAGGATTTCCATACAATTATTGATTTTCATTTTTTTTGGGGGGGGGGGGGCTGTCAATGCTGTCATCAGTGAAAGAGTCTTCTAAAAGTCTAAAATTAACATGAAAAAAAAAACTTGAATTTTTGTTTTTTGATTTTAGTGCTTACAAACTCTAAAATTTTCTGTTTTTTTGAAAATTTGGTGAATAATTTTGACACATGACATGATTGTAAAACTTTTTAATGAGCCGAAACTCGTTAGTTCAAGTGGAATTGATAGAGGTGATCAAATGACATTGAAATTGTCAACAAAAAAAAAACAGGTGCTACACTTGACTCAATTTTCAACCCCTCCTTTTCTTAAAATTTTGAAAAAAAAATTTAATGAATCTCAACTAAAAAAACTTTAATCAAAAGTGCTGATGAAAATTAACATTTTCAAGTATAGGAAGGAATGAAAATTGAAAAATTTCGACTTCTACATTTTAAAAAACTTTTCTGGCTGAAGTGCGAATACAAATTTTTTAGAATAAAATGCAAAATTAGTTACTTGCTGGAGGATTCGGTTTCACTTATAATTTTTCGACTGTAATCCGATTCTAGAAGTCATATATGGAGGGGGAAAAGAGAAGTTGAATTTGATACCTGCATTTTTGTTGGATTTCATTTTACAATTTTTTTTTTGATCATCATTCGAAGAAGTGATCACGAAAAAAATGATACCATTCATTTACTTGATGTTGAAAAAACATTCATTTTACCGATAAATATTTTTTTGGTTGAATTCAAAGGAGATCATATAAATTGTATCATTTTTTAGTGAATGATTATCTACTTTAAATTTGACTTTTGAGAGTTCAGGATCCTAAAAAAATAACAAGCGTGATATCCTTACGAGGGAGAGGACATAAGAGATTTTTCTTCCTATCCTTTCTAAGAGTTCTAAGGGCTGGAAATGAATTTTAAGATGTTGGGAACATTTTGTCATTTTTCCTCTTATGTAGACTTATTCTACAGAAAAAATCGAAAAAAATTGTTTTAGAAAGTTTCATTCCCCTCCCAGTGCTCATATAGATCTGCTGCTGTGAAAATACTGAAATAGGTATTTCTGTTGCAGTATTCTAGATATATAAACTGTGCCTAAGGTAACTCTTTTTTTTAATGGTATAAAGATGTTGGATATATTTTTTAATTTTTTGAAAAAATCTTATTTCTGAATTCGTATAAATTGGCGGACTTGAACAATTTAAAAAATATATATATTTATATCCATCCGATGGAATGCCATCCAGCTTCAATATTCACAAGACTGGGGAACTGGAAGAGAGGTGAAAGTGCATTATTAAATTTTTTGAAAACTTGAATTTTTATATTTTGGCATTTATTCGAAACTCAGAAAAATGTTGAATTTTTGTTTAAATAGGCCAAGAACATTCAAAAATTTTTTCATCCGTATATGATTTTCAGCTGAAAAAAAATGAAACTCTTGATTTAATCTTCTGATTAAAACTAATCAGCTCCAGGTTATAAATTGGTTCTGTAATAGATCTAATGTTCTTGAACTGCACTAATTAGTAGATGTATTTGATCCAATTTCTAGGTTTGAAAATATTGCCATTGAAATTTGCGGCCAAATCTTTTATACGTATTCATTATTGAAACGTCTTGCTCTAGATAACGACTCGTTGCCTACTTCTCCCTCCCACCCTATTTTCTAACCACCCTTTGGTACGTAATTCAGCCACACACGGTAGCCATACGCTTCGAGCTCATTAATCAGAGCACATTCGAAAATAGAATTTGGTTATGGTTGATCTAACACATTAAATGCGGATGCGGTTTAATACCCCCCGAATTGATTAGAAAATGATGGCATAAGCCAAAGCCAAACTGTACCCGAAGAAACATGTTCTCCATTAGAAATTTCACCGAGAGAAGATAATCGCGTTAAAATATTTCAAGCTCGGTATTCCATCTCTGTTTTACACTCCCCGGTGCCGAGCTGGGCACCATGGTACAAATGCATGATCGAGGATACCTCCGTCTTCCAAGGTTTGACCAAGGTCGTCCCAAAAGGTAATTAGTTATCTATTTTGTACGATTATATCGGAATGGAATGACGAATACCGTACTGGACACCGGAATCGAGAAGATATGGGTCGTAAAATGCTCGAACTCGTAAGCTTTTACGATATTTAAATTCGAAGGTGTCGAGAGGAATTTTTTGACGAATGTTGATCTCTGGCAAGACGTTTAGGATTTGTTTGTATCGGCAAAGATTGCGGTTTAGGTGGTTATTTTTTTCCCGATCGATAAACCGGTTGTGTTTGGTTGAGGGTACAATATGAGATCACTTTCGGTTTTCAATAAAAATAACGGTTGGTTGATTTTCCAACGTTGACGAGTGCGGACAAGGCGATAGCGAAAATAACTCGAGTTCGGGGTTTCGAAATGACAATTCGAGTCGGTAATTAAATTTGAAAAGGTTGGTCTCGTATGTAGACTCCATTGATATACTATTTTAGAAGTAATTAAACTTCGTTAACTCGACCGAGTGTATTAATTAAACCATTGCCAGAAGCCAATTTAATGTGGAGGCGGAGAGTTATGGTCTTTTGCACGTACTCGTCGTATAGCACTGAATACATTGTTTCTAGCTGAATATTGTTTACTTTTGTGGTATAGAATGTGTCGTTGGTTTAGATTGCGTAATATTTCGGTGCCATCGGAGGTACACGAGAAACGCGTGTAAAAGTGCCCATACTTTGAAACATTATACGGCGGATTGGATTTAATTACATACGAAATGACGCCAGAACAGCCGATTCGATGGATGTAGATAACAGGTACGAGACGTACAGGACATTGGCGTCCATCGCCAACCATCATCGTAATGGCCAAGTCGCCTGGAAACACCGGCTAACCGACGATATGGAAAGTTCCATGTATATCGTCGACGAAATCGAAGACGAATGCTTTCACACGTCCGATTTTGAGCCATTTTCCGACGACGAAGAATACGAACTTGGTCATCGACTGGCTGGAATCTGCGGCGAAAATTATTGTACCTCTGATATCAGCAGCCTTGATTATTCATTATTTGAACCGAAACCTGTACCGAAACGATACGAGAACTATGCCAATTCCAAGTTTTCGACTGGACTTATGTATATACTTCGATGTACCGATGGTAAGTTTTAATACGATTAGATCGAACTGTACCGTTATGAATGGAATGCCTATGATGCTGGACGATTGATGTAAGCCGAATTTGTAATAATATATGACAAATGAGCCGGCCCTGTGTATACAAATGAGTGATGCGACCATTCGATACAATTAACCAAGGTTGTACTTGGTTTAGTATATCGGGATCCTTGAAAATATCACGTTTTTTTTTTTTTCTATCTCCTCATCTTTGTATGAGTGTAACTTTCACTCATGTTATGAGATACCATTCGAATTTCCAAATCCAACGAGTAATTTTTTCCATAAGTATGGCTCTTGTGTAGCATATGAGCGATGGTATTGGCAACAATGAAACGTAATCAAGGTGCTGACTTATTCGGGAAAAAGCGGTGGGCGTTATAGTTTCGGATGATTAGGCCATGTCGAATGTACCATTAGAGAGGAAACTGATGAACCAATGTGTATGTGGTACCATCGAACGTACCACTACAATGATCATTGTTTCGTTAATTTTAATTTTTCACTTTGTTACGTTTCATTTTTTTTTTCGTGTATTGATGGAATGCCAAAGATCATCAGTGATGGTTAAAATTGGAGGCTGAGTGAGTGTGTGAGAGATGGATGGTAATTAGTGGTGGATTTTGGGTGGAATTTCGTCGAGTAAAATATTGCTTTTTGATGTGAGGTTACGTAAATATATTTGTTGTGGGGTGTAATTTCAATCGAATTTTGGAATATTGGTGGTCTCATTTCTTAGATGGTTCATTTTCCTTTTAAAATTTAGGATTTCTAGAAGTTTGGTTCCCCCCTAGCAGCACAGAATATGGTATTGATGTCTATAGGATGTCGATTTCTAGATGAAGGTATATCTTATTGATGTCAAAAATTGATGTAGTATGTCTATAGAATGTCTAAAATGCGAAAAGTAAATCTATACCAAGTCTATAGCAAGTCTTATTGACAACTTAGATAAGACATTCTAGATGAAATTGACATATATTAGATGTAAAATAGACAACAATTCCAGACATCAATGTTTAGATGTCTATTTGATCACAATTCGATGTAGAAGAAAGCCAAATGTCTAAAAATGATATGTGATAGATATCAACTAGATATAGAATGGGATGGTTGATTTTAGCATGTTAAATTGACATCTTCTAGACATCAAGTTTATCTAAATGATATCTGGTGGATGTCTTATTGATATCTGAGATTAGACATCAAATAGATATTAAATAGATACTCTCTCATGGAACTTCATTTCAGGTATAAAAAAAACCATATGGGGTGATATTGTCCACCACTATATGGGACTTCATTTTAGTATTTAATTCTTTATTCAATGTTATGTAGCCAACATCTTTTAAATGTCTATGGTGGACATCTATACAATGACTAAATTGATATCTATTAGATATAAGTATGTAGACTTACCAATTCTGTTTTCTTGGTTTATAGGAGGACGCCACCATGTCAGGTCTTAAATCCACTACAAATAGTAGTATTTTAGGTTGAAGCCAGAAAATTTTTTTCCCTCAATTTTAACTAAATTGGATTTTTTCTTGCTTTTTTGGCATACCATAACAAAAATAAAATTTTAGGGCATATTTAGCAAATTTCTACTTCGTATCTTGGGAGCTAAATCTACAAATAATAGTACCTATTTCAAGTTGAAGCCAGAAAATTTTTCCCCTCAATTTTAATTAAATTGTTTTTGCTTTTTGGCATAACATAGCAAAAAACCAAAAATAAAATTCTAGGACACATTTAGCAAATTTCCATTTCTTCTCTTCAAAGCTAAAGTCTCAAAATTCCCTAATTAAAAAGAAAAAGAAGTGAATTTTAAAATTTTTCAACAGAAAAATCAAAATCTATTTTTTCTGGATATAACATATTAGGTAATTCAGCTGTACCTATTTTTCTACCAGAGATAAAGGTTTGGGGGAAGGTATTAAGAAATTTTTGTGTTACAATTTTTTTAAGTAATTATATTAAAATTAATACGTTTTATACAGTAAAACGTAAATTTAGCCATCTTTTCATTTTAAGAATGGAGGTTTTCAGTAGTGGAGAGGACAGATAAGCAAAATTTCGAATGTGACAATAATTTTTTCCTAGGAATGAAGGATTCAAGTAGAGGCTTGAAAAAAATCAGAATTTCAAAATTTTTTGGGTAATACATACATCAAAATTGTATTTTTGAAAACACTGAATACACATTTGGCAATATTTTTATCTAGGACAAAGTGTCTAGAAGATATCTAAATCTGATAACTGGTAGATATCTTTGAACATATGTCTAGAAGATATCTAAATTTGATATTTGGTAGATATCTTAGAACATATGTCTAGAAGATATCTAAATTTGATATCTGGTAGATATATTTCAACATATGTCGAGAAGATATCTAAATTCAATATCATTTCAACATATATCTAGAGGATATCTAAATTCGATATCTGGTAGATATTGTTTCAACATGTCTAGAAGATATCTAAATTCAATATCTGGTTGACATCAATTAGTAGCTTTGGAAATAGATCTTGAATCATATGTTTATATGATGTGTGACAGACATCGTTTTTTGAAGTCCAAGGACTGATCGAATTTCATACATCAAAACAACATCCATTTGATATTGCTTTTAGATTTAGATGTATTAGATGATTTTGACTTGCTATAGATATCTATACGACATTCAGTGCTGCTAGGGCCTACATCAGTTTAAATCAGCGAAAGCATCGAAATTCACTGGAAACCAGAATTGCAGCGCAGTAGTGAATTAGTGAAAAAATTCTACTGAAAGCGAAAGGTGAAAAAAAAATACTGGAAAAATGGTAAAAATTCACTGAAGAGTCTGTAAAATATCTGAAATTTGTTTTTAAAAAAAATTAGCGAAAATCTACTTGAAATTAAAGAACTTCGCTGAATTTTCCAGTACTGCAATTCTGACTTTTTCTGTCACTTTTCGCTGATTCGAAATGAGAGAGTAAGATTTAACATGGAATGATGGAATAACATCCATTAATGCTTCATGATACTAAAAAAGAGAAAAAAATGGTTTGGGAAAAGTTGTGCAGGATTCCCAGCATCTGAAAAATATGGCAGAATTTTGATTTTTTTTGAGTGAACTTTGATTTCAAGGAACCATCCTGGAAGAGGTTAGGGGGCAAAAAGCTCTTCAATTAGGTACTCTCTCATTGTAAATCAGTGAAAAGTCACTGATGAACAGTCAGAATTGCAGCACAGAAATAATTAGCGAAATTGACTGATTTTCAGCGAATTTTTACTGATTTTTCAAAGATTTTAACTGATTATTCAGCTAAATTTACAAATTTTACTGACTTTTCAGTGAATTTTCACCGATTTTCCTGTAATTTTTCTCGTTGATGTGTTTTCAGTGAAAATTTTTTCACTGATTCTCTCCTGTGCTACAATTCTGACTGTTTTTCTGTATTTTCGATAAATTTTTTTCACTGATTTATAAATGTGAGAGTACAAATTGCTAAAATATACTGTTTAAGGTCTCCTAAACTCTTCCTTAAATAATTCCTTGGATCTAAAATTCTTTCCTAAAAATCATAATTTTCAAACTCGTAAGGAATATTTGGGAATTTTGCTTTTCTCTCCTCCTCCCCCCCCCCCTCAATTTTATGTTGAATTCTACAAGAAAAAGAAGGGTCTTGCGTATGACCCTTGATTGATATAGGGGGTTGAAAATTTAGGAATCTCATTTTCAGAGGGAAATGAACCACCTCAAGGGGTGAAACTTTCAAAATTTTAAAATAATTTACAAATGCCACTATAAAAAATTTATTAGTTCATGAAATGACAAAAAAGATCATAAAGTAATGTTTGTGACCAAGTTAATTTCATTCACGTGACAACTGGTTTATCGCAAGAAACATTTGGCATGACAAGTGGTAACAGATGATTATTGACCAATAGCTGATCTATGCGGGGATTTCAGAGGGGGGGGGGAGATGTGAAATTTTTCGATTTTATCTAGAATACGTTCGAATAGTATGTCAAAAAATGGCAAAAAACTTGATTTCTTAATAAAAATTTCCATCATAGTTGGTTACAAATTTCGAAAAATGTTGAAAAAAATTTGGGCTCAGAAATTTTAATTTTTAATTTTACCCCTAAAATTTCTTATGATTTTTTTCAAATTTTTCTCTTCACTTCAATAATTTTTCAGCTTAGATTTTTGTAATTTTTCTATAATTTTTCAATTTTTTCTTTGTGAAATTTTTGTTTCAAATTTTCATTTCTTTCTTCAATGTTTTTCTTCGTTAAAAAATTTCAAGTTCATATTTTTATAATTTTCTAAAATAGCTACTCATTTTTTTTTCTGGCATTTTTCAAATTCAGATTTTTTCAACATTTATGTTGATGTAAAATTTTATCAACTTGAAAGTTTTTTTAAAAAAAATTGATACATAAATCAATTGTTGAATTATCATGTTTATTTGGAATCTTGCCTGGCAGAAAAAATTGAAAAATTTTTGAAACCTGTATTAATTAAATGACAATAAAAAATTGAGAAAACTTTTGAGACGAAGGATTTCATGGTGAACGTGAACCATCAAAAAAAAGTTGAAGATTTGTCAAAGAAAAAATCCACATGCATTTCGAATCGTTTTTGAAAATTTTATTCAGAGTCAAAAAATTTTATAAATTTTGCCCACCCTTGATTTCATGAAATAATGCATTTGAACTGCATTTTTCAACTTTTTCAAGGAATCATCATAATTTTTTAAAGTAGATACCTACAGCTACACCTACCTACTTACGTATATATCTTCGAAAATTTACAAAAGCATTACGCGGTTACAATAATTTCCCTCCTCGCCCTCTCCTTCTCTTGCGTAATCGCTAATCGTAACCTTTCGAAATGATTGTTAACGCAATGAGGCGTATAAAAAAACTAGTGATAAGAATTCACTCGTTCATTTTCCATTCCACCTCATAAAACACCTTTTCACTTCCCAAGTTCCCATTCACTATACTTTTTCGAAGTAAATTTTAACACCAGGCGTAATTTTTTTCATAGATGTCCGAGTTAGATTAAAAATGACGATGACGTAGCAGCGGCTCAGGCCCGGAGCCCGAACCATGTGAAAGATTTTAACTACTGACTATACGAATTTAACGATTTAGACGAAAATTAGAACAAAAGGTCGTTTTAGTAGTTTGAAAGGTTAAGCTATCAGATTATACTTTTTTTATAATCTGGACGGTATTATTTTTACATAACGTTATTTTGTAATCATACATATGAACGTGTTGGATGAATGGAGTAAGTCTAGGAGATTAATATGACCATCAGGAACACTCGGATTAAATTTGAGATACGTTTTCTCAATGAAGAACCATAAACGAGAGGGAAAACTTTCCACGTTGTTTTAGAATTTTACTGTTTCGAATTATTTCATAACCGATATCTAAAATAACCTTGGTTAATCCAATATTCCTAATTTCGCAGAGACATAACAAAAGTTAAATGTTTCCGAAAATGAAATTTGACCAACGTTATGATAATTTTTGTCAAATTTTATCTTTTACGAGACGAGTTGATAATAAAACTTGGTCATGATAGGAGCACTTGTAATAACCAGTTAGGTAGAGGAATTTTCATCTGCTATTATTTTTATGATACTTATACCGGAGGTTCGAAAATTCTCGCCTTGTATAACGTATTTCAGAGGAAAAAATGTAAAAATGGATTCGTTAGACTATGAAGAAAACATAAATGTGCGACTCGAACGCTGCTGTAATTCGTTCATATAGACACGTCATAGAGCCATATGGCAATAAAGGAGATATGCCTCTTTCGTTCTTGTATATTTATTTAACGATGCAACTACATAAGCACCATCAACCCCTTGCGAATATTTCGACGAAAATGGCAAAATAACCTTCTAAATTGCCTTCAGCTGTACTCGAATGCTACCGATGCGATGGATGGATCCCGGCGTGACACTGTTCAACTCACTAAACCCTTTCATTTAATAGAATCACCTATAGAATGCGATCACGATCTGGTTAAATTTCCCTCTCGGTTAATTTCAAAATCAACATCTTATTACCTTCGTTTCGTATATTCGACTACGGATTGGTTATTGCCTACTGGTAAAAAATATTAATAAAACATCGACTCGCCAACCGATACTTAAACTTCATCGTTTAACCATTTAATAGCTAATGGGCTCCTTAGGTACTCGAATACATATTCGTGAGAAAATTTTTCACCTCTCGTATTACGTACGTACGTTTAAAAATACGAAAAAAATAATACAACCCAAAGCTCACCTAAAGGCATTGCTAAACTTTCCACAATACTGATTACGTTTTTTTTTTTTTTTTTTTGGTAAAAAATAAGCATTTTTTTAAAAACTCGTAATTTTTTTCACAATTTACTCGTTTATACATTCGAACTGGAGGAAATCCATTCCGGAGGTATTGAAAACACGAAATTCGTGTTCGGTCATTAATATAGGCAGCAGAAAGGAGAATCAATTAAGTAGTATAACCTTTTGTGAATGTATAGAAGAGTGTACCTTTTCGTTCAGGTATATTAACTGCCCTTTCATTATATTTTCAAATGGTAACGTACCTCTGCTTATACATAACAATCCGCGAGTAAATAACGTCCCGTTTATCCTGCGGATATAAAAAATACCGCGTATTTTCAACCGAGCCAGGTATGGGATGGACTGTGCCAGTTATGTAGAAAATTTTTATTAAAACCATTAGTCCCTTCCGCCCGAGATGAAATTAATTTCGCTTTTGTCGAGTTTTTTTTTAGAGTCAGGTAACTGCGTTGATATTTGATGTGTATAATAATTGGCCTTCCGGAGATTTTTTTCAACCCTGTGATGTGGTGTATAAATTCTTGGAATATTTTCTGTTAACGTCGATTCGATAATTTGCGTAATATTTGTAGAATTCGTATGCATTGAAAGGATAATTTTTTAAAATGGAATTTGCAGGATGATACGAAGATGAGGATATTTGAACCTGGTAACACGAATATTTCTACACCCCCCCCCCTCCATATCGGATTTTCTACCAATAATAAATATTATATTGGATGTTGTTTGCTGAAATACCAAAATAGGAATTTTCAAAAAAAAATTGGAATTTTTCTGCTGCCCTGTTTGAGCTTTGATTACAACTGAAAAACGTTTACATAAGGACCTGTTTTTATTCTCGATAACTTGGTGTTTTTCAAAAAAAAAATTTGCCTGAATTTCGTCTTTGTGGTAATTTTCCATTGATATTATGTTTTGATGTTAGGGATACATTTATAAAAAACTTGTTCCCACAAATTTTGGCACTTAATTTTGGAGACCATTAACATAAGGCGGAAGGATATTTTATGAAGAGTTGATGAAAAATTGAAAAGTTGCTGATTTTGTTTGGCTTGAAAATATTTGAAAAAATTTTTGATGATGATATTTTGCCTGACATTATTTTTATTCGTTTTGATCATTAGGATTATGACTTTGTTAGAATTTTGAAAAATTTGGTCAAATCCATATGATAGGTAAGTGTTATTTTAATTCGCTTTGAAAAAATTTGAAAACATTTGTGAATAATATTCAATTTTTTAAAATCTGAAAAATATCCAAAATTCAAAAGCTTTTGCAAAAAATGAACATTATTCGATTTTTTATCTTTTCTGTGATGTTTGAATTTTAGCTGTTGAAAATTGCAGTTTTAAAGTGCTACTGCTCTTGAAATCTGACATAAAACTGTCTCTATAACCTCATTTTGGCCACTTCACTGTGCAGAGACAGACTTTTTTGCAGGAAGAAACATCTCTCCCAAACATGGCATGATTTCATCACTAACCAAAAATATTGAAATTTGAGTACCTAGTTTGGGTAAGAAATTTACATGCAAATAAACTTTACAAAATTTGTGAAATTCATATTTTTGAGTTTTTGAAAAATTGAAGTATTATCTACAGTGACATCTGAATTTTTTTGGTGGAGAGGGAGGTATGCACGAAGTGGATATGAAAACTTGTAATTCCAGAAGGATTTTAAGGGGAGGGGGTAAGAGAGGACTTTCATCTCAGATGAATTATAAAATTGTAATTTTGTTTATACCTGAGCCAAACATTAAAAAATTTTTATCTCATATTTCCAAAAAATATATTTCATGTTTTAAAGCTTTGCAAATTCCTTTCTGATGTGGGGGGGGGGGAGGTGTTACAATGTACAATGTAACCCTTGTTTCTACAATTAGGGATAACTTTTTTAGTGGAGGAATCTGAGATTAACCAAAAAATCGGAAAAAGGGTGGCTTGCGCCCTAATAACGACTGAATTGCATTGATTCAGAATCAACAATTTTGCAAGTTTGATTACGTATAGGTATGGTAGGTACTTACTTTCTTTTTGCAAAATTGAGAAATTTTTCGGTTCAAATTAGAAAAATCGAAGCAAAATTTAATTCGAATTGTCAATTTTCAGGTTCATCTAACAAAATGCCCAACTTCAATTCCTATCTACCTTTTTTTCTTCAAGAAAAATTTTGTTCAAAATAGGAATTGTTTATAGTGTTGGATTTGTGATTAGTTTTCTAGCTATTTTGCATAACAAGAAATTATTTTTCGTTGAGTTTTAAAAAATTTCATGAGAAATTGCCTTTGATTATTTATTTGAATGAGAATCTTTTGAGCTAAACAGAATATTTTCATAGAAAATTCGAGAGCCATAAAAAAAAGTTTTTCCCAAATATAACTGAGACACGATATGATATGTAGGGTAAAATATTCCTGGAGTATTTGACTCACTTTTGCTATCTAAAAAATTGTCATTGAATAATTAGGTATTTTAAAATATTTGAGAATTGTTAAAATTCAAGGGCAGTTGAGCAGAGCGAAATCTGTATAGGTCATCCAAGGATCGTATTGAGTAGGTATACTAAAAGTGCAAAAATACGAAACAAGTACGAATTTTGATGCTACAAAATACTAAAACAATACGAATTTTTGAAGAAAAAGTTCAGAAAGTATGTACCAATTTTTGAAGAGAGAGTTTGAAAATCTCAAAAATCTTTCTCAACGAAATAATTATTTCCATAGATGGTCGTTATAAGAAATCATTTATCCAATCCCGAGAAGAATAACTACGACTTTTTTCGTTTTCAATTCCGGTTCGAACCATGGTGACGAAAATCACGAAAACGCAATATGAGGTACGAATTTTCGAAAAAAATAAAAATGCACATTCCCGATTAGGTAATATTTTCCTAACAAAAAGATTTTTATTTGCACCAATTTTTGAAATAAGGGGATGTCTGAGGACGAAATCATGGAGAGAAAAGCATGAAAAAAAGATTTTTCAAGTTTAAATTTTTGTACGAATTGAAAAATTTAGGCAAAGGTATCAATGTCTTAGGATCATCCAACTTTGAAAATAGCTTTCAAGATTTTTTTTCTCAATTTTTTAGATGGAATGAGATCTTTAGAGCTTTGATTCCTCCCCCGCTCCCCTCCCCTCTAATCTCTCTTGCGAATTCATATCTATTTTCAATAATAAAGTTACTCACGAACTGAAACCTGTACCGTCATCCGAATCAAAAGTTTCTTCAATACCCTCAACACCCCTATCACTCCCATTTCTCGAAACCAATCCCATCTCTGAGAACTTTCCACCGCACAGATTTCATCTGGGAAAACGCCATCGTTTTATCAACAGTTCGTACAGCTCTTTAGCAACCTTGATTTTAAAAACGCCGAAACTATCCGTTCAAATGCTCTCTCAAGCGAATACCAAGGGTATATTCGATCGACTTGGCTCGTTCGGCGTCTCGAATCGCAGCACGAAGGTATCTCGCTTTTAAGGCTGCGGCGAAGCCACGAAGCGTGTACAACTTTCGGCAACGTTAGCGACCAATTCGAATAGAAAAATTTTCCGTCAACGGCACACGAATTACGCATTAAAGTGATTTATCGTTCGAAAGACATTTCACGCTTTAGCTTATACTTATATTCTCTTTCGCGATGCGTACGGTTAACGGGGCCGGGGCGACCTTATTTAAACGAGTTGGCAATTGTGAAAAATGTCGTAGCACCGAGTACAAGTTCGCGCCGCTCGGCGTTTAGCATCTCGCATGGTAGGATGATAATGAGTACCTAGAAATATCAACTTTATGTACATTGTACGTAACGGTAATTTTTTTAAATTTACATCAATCATATAAACTGCCCCTTGATGTAGCTGGCAGCTAAACATAGGTACGTCTGGAAGTACTCGCCGGTACTTAATATACGCTTTATTATCGTATTTTTTTTCCAATTGTAGGTACCTTCCTCGTACCGCAAAGTACTTATATGGATTTAGCGAATCAATCATTTGGATTTTAAAATCGTATTGGATCGATTCGCCATAGAGCTATTGTTCGTATCTCATTCACCTATAAGATATGCCTATATCTCCATACCTTTTCTTCTGCTGTATAATCGAATCCATAAGGCACAGGCACACGTCGTATGGTACGATGACCTATAAAAATCAACAATTCACACACGCTCGGGTATAAATTAGTAGACGAAATGGTCGAGAAAAAAAATCGCCACGAGACCTGCAGCTTATTTCGAAGCTCACGTAACGTCACATTAGATATATGTACGGGTACGCGAGAAGAGTTTATCGACACAAACGAGATCTGATCGACGGTCGTTAATCTAGATATGCGGATATTTTCTGGTTCATCTGGTAAAAAATGATTAAAACAGTTATCGCGCCGTTTAATTTCGTATCATGCATCTGCAACATACTATAATCAGCACAATATACTATGAATCTAATTTACATCATAAACGTTGGAATGTTATTAATGAAGTTTACTCCTAACCGTTGCGTTGCCCCCTCCCGCCGACGAAAACATTGTGAACATTATTAATTTGTAAAGATCTACAGCAGGAGGGCTGTACGTCTGAAAAACTTGGCGGGTTATCTTTTTAATTTATTTCAACGACTTTATCCCCCGCAAGTAATCATCGCATTCCGCGATCCAATGTGTGTTTTTTCGCTGATGCTGCTTTTTCTCATTTCTCGTCGTCATCATTCGAATGTAGTCCTGGGTATATTTTGCATCGATCGTACTAACACAAATTTTCCAATATATGTCAACGTCGACGCCGATGGTAATGTGCCAACGTAAGAATCGACGCACGCCATATTTCTCCTTATACAGGGTAATTTTTTTCTCTCCCGAACGCAGATCTCGTACAATTGATAACAGCTGTGCTGAGAGTAATCGACAATGCCATGAGGCGATCGCGTTGGTATACTCTGGATTAAGTGTATGTACTGGAGTCTGTGGTAATGGCCCGTCGAAGAGATATGTGTTGGAGTTGGATATGTTCTCACGAAGATTGAAAAACGTCACGAGAGAATATGTCGTAAGGTCGTTATAGTAAAATGAAAGGTAGAGATGCATGTTCGAAAACACCTATATCGTTGAAATAGATCAGAAAAATTTCAAAATGGAGGATTAAGTCGTGGATTTGAACGTGATGATTTAATCTAGGAAGCTTTTTTATACGGATTGTGAGGATTGGATGGAAAGGGGTTGGGAAATTAGAGGTGTGGTGGTAATTTTTGCTCGTTTTGGTGGCGTAATTGGAAAATGGCGGTGGTTTTGTCGGTCTGAAATTTTCGACTGTTCGAGCTAAATGTTGTCGAGAAAATTTTCGTGATTTTTTTGGATTCAATTGGATTGATATTCTGAGATCATTACTTTTTTTGGTATTTCTACATTTTCAATTAACGAACATTGGACGAGGTTTCGATTAAAGCAAAGTGTTAATTTATACAAAAAAACACAGCTAACTCAAAATGTTAGGTGTTGGAAATTTTGAGGGTTTTTTTACTTTTTTAGTATGATTTTGGAAAATTTCAAAAATAAAGCAATGTTCCATTGAAAATGCATGCATATTTTGAATAAAATAACAAAATTGGCTCACTCAAGGGGAGCATCTCTCAAATATTTTTTTGCTTTCTAATTACCCACTGTACGATTTTTCAAAAAAAAAATCCTCTCTCGCTCAAGCAGTATTTTAATCAATTTTTTCTCACCTGTACATGTTATTAAACGAAATCTAAATAAATCAATTTTGTTGAAATTTACAGGTACCTACCTACCTGTTTTTTTTTTTTAATTTCAACCAATTTTCAATTCATCAGCAAAAATTGGAAATTTTTGAATGAAAGATTATTTCACTGATCTGGAAACAAAGACAGAATTTTACCAAATTTTAGGTACCGATTCAGAATTTGAAGGTATACTTCCCTTACCTATGTAGATTGTTCTAAAAATTCCATAATTTTTTTTTTTTTTGGGGGGGGGGGGGGGTTAATCTGTATGTTTTATTTACTCGTTGGCAATATTCTAATAACCCCACCAAAATAATATGGAGTCTGGATATTCTAGAAATAACGTTCAGGTGCCAAAAATTGGTTTTTGAGTTGGCTCTGATTTTCTGCCTTTCAGGAGGAGTAGAATGTAAGAGGAATCTCCACTCAAGAAACGAACAATTTTTGACATCCGATGTGGTTTCGATATTTCAGATCACTTATATAGATTACTCATTTTTCAAAATGAATTTTTTGACCCTTCCCCTTCTTTTTTCCTTCAACTTAGCTCCTCCCTGATATAATTTTTGGGTGCGTTTAAGATATCGAAATATTTTTTGTTTGATATTTATTTGAAATTTGAACTTTAAAATCGGCATAAACCAGTTGACATTTGTTGTGAAACCCCCAGCAAAGTGTTTTTGTTTCATCGTGTTATTTATTTCCATAAACTGCATCTTACTATGATTGTGTTTAATCGGATTTTTTTTTATTTTTTGAATTTTTCATGAAAATTTTCACTGGGGTATAGTCAGAAAAAATGCATTTTCCAGATAAATTCATTTTTAATGATGCTGAGAATTTTAGTTGTCTAATTAATTTAAAAGCACTGAATCGATCTCTTTTTTACATTCAATGGAAAGGGAGAAGGTGATAACACCTTGAAATCTTAATCGAAATTGGAAAACTGAAGATGTAGAATTTTATGATTCCGTTAGTAGGTGGGTAGGTAGGTAGACGAAATCAGATCAAGGACGAATAGTGATAGAAATTTTCATGGGTGATTTAAAAATTCTTAATTTTGGATGGAAATAAAAATTTTCGTCCCCGACCGCATATGGCCCACTGCGCAGCCAAAAGCGTCGGTTTTTTTTTGTATTTTTTTGAAATAAATAAATAAAAATTTTCAACTCGAAAAAAAATGTTTTCGAGTTTTTAAGTGAATAGATAAATGTGTCCCTGTTGCAAATTTTGCTATGTAAACTGGATTTTTTCTTGAAATTGGGTGGTATATCTGTAAGCGTCTACCCCAATTGGTCTGTTTTGGACGAAATTACACGAATCTGAGCTCCATTTTATCAATTTATATAACAGAGAAAATCATATTTTGATGGTTTAAATTGCCTCTGACTCATGAACGAGGTATCAGTACTGAAAATTAGAGCTGATTTCGTGATCAGCTTATTCAATATTAGTTTACGAATAAATCTGTCTTGAGTTCTTTGTTTTTCAAAAAATTGAAAAACGTTAATTTTTTTTTCATGTGAAAAAATTTGAATTAATTTGATTTTGGATCAATAATTACGTTACAAAACAAAAATCTAATTTTGGGACACTTTCGATCTTTAGGTAGGGCATAGATTAACAGACACAGAAGGGTGTTTTTTAAGAGTGAAAAAATATAATAAGATCTCAAAAGGTCATTTTGAAAATTTACTCACCTACTGCATAATATTTCTAATGTTTTTTAATCCTTTCCTATATCTTCTCATTTAAATCCACTTTTACCTTGAAGGTTTTCCCTTCCTACCCTGATGAAATTGCGTTTGATGTGTATTGAACGGAAGGGGGGAGGGGGGTGAATTTCCTCTCCCAAAAATTAACCAATTGAAAATTAGAAATCAATTTCGTACAATTTAATTGAGAGAAAAAAAAACAAATTAGTCTAATAATCTTTAGCGAAGTGAAAAATATGAGGAAAAACCTGAGAAATGAAAACCCAAGTTTGTGAATTGTGAAACATTCATATTGATCAACTTGATTTGATGATATTACTGCTGGTGGTTCACGGTCATTTTCCCGAAGCCGGAATCCCGAACGGACATTTTCCCGAATAGAACATTTCACGAAAAAAATTTTCACGAATCCCTTTTCCCGAATACCAAAATCCCGAATACAATTCTCGAATTACCTTTTTCCCGAATGCAGAAATCCCGAATAATTTTTTTCTCGAACGCAAAAATATCGAATACACGATTTCTCGTGGGATTTGATTAGTTTAAGAAATTGGGGAAAATTATCTGTATTGAATGTCGAATTCTATGGGGTCGTTTGGTCTGAGATGTGGAACGACATACTTCAAAAATTTTAAAATTAATTTTCTAAGTTGTAAATCAGCGAGAGATGGGTGTAAAATTTTATCTGAATTGGACAGTTTTTTTTTCGATGGCGAAATTGTGGTGCATTTTCATTTTCAAAAATTAATATCGATGCAGATTAGTGAACTTTTTCAGTTTGCAGTAGTCATAGGTGCACCCAGAAATAATTTAAGAGGGCTGAAAATTTGAGAAAAAATACGGGAAGGGGATCTCATTTAAAATTAGTCATTTTTCACTGATCTTTCAGTCAAAAATCATTAATTTAAAAGAAAATGAATAAAATACTGCCCGAGCGAAATTAAAAAAAAAAATACTGTTTAAAAAGCAAAAAAGCAATTTTAACCGTTTTTCTCTATTCGGGAAACAAAGAATTCGGGATTTTGGTATTCGAAAAAAAGGATTCGTGAAAATTTTTTTCGTGAAATGTTCCATTCGGGAAAATGTCCGTTCGGGATTTAGGCTTCGGGAAAACGGTTCATAACCACTGCTGGTTTCTGTTTGAAAATCGATGATAAATGGTGAAATGGAAAATTAGGTTGGAGTTCGGAATTGCAACAAGATGAGGATCGAGCTGATGCACCAGCTTAAAATCTGAAACATGCAAAAAAAATTATGCTTCTTATTCTGAACCAAAATACGACTAATCCCCTTCCCCTCCCCTTTCCCATTTCCTATCATAAATCAACCTACAGCCACCCAGAAGTTATTTTTGACATTTACTTTTCAACTCGTTGTTTTCAACTATGAAAAAAATTTCAAAACGTGACACTTTTTTGCTCAAAAATATAGGTATCCGTTTTATCGCTTCCGTTACATATGAATGAGATCGCGAACGCGTGTTAATTTCTCGTGTAATGATTTTTTTCCTCTCGGTGATGCATACCCCTTGTTCTTCTCGTTTTACCATCGTTCGCTTCTCGAATTATTCGCAATTCTGGCCCGAGATTCATTCTACCTAGGTCTCTAGGTACAAAATACGCTATTTAAATCGCCTTTAGGAAGTCGAACGGTCGAGTATTGGCAAAAGGTACACGTTACACGAGCATCGAGCAGCTTTACGTTGGGTGTTTTGCGACGATAATACACTCGTACATAGGTAAAACTAGTTCTGATTCCAGCGTAAAGCGAATATTTAACGTTCGTGTGATGAATATATTTAGCCGGCAGGCGATCTATTTCATATTTAATAACCGGTTGCGATTGTTTAAATTTTGTAATGATAGCGTATCGTTGAATTTCGGTTGATAAAAAGCTACGCGTAACGTGTACTTACATTTGTAATGGTCGTAATAAATAAAAGTACACCGAGTTCCTCTTCACACCCCCTCTGTACCCCTTTGCATTTCGTGGATAGGTAGCGGAAAATGTGAAGATGGTGCGGCCATGTAAAGCGTTGCATTTATGTATATTTTTTAATGTGTAACGGAGATAAATCCTACGGTATTTAAATGCATCCAGTTAATGTTGAAGATGCCGTCGTGTGTGTGCAATTTTTTATTTTAAATTCGAATAAATGATGTAGACCTGGTACGTATGAATATGCTCACCGATATTATCAAATTTCCATCCAGCGTGAAGAAGCCGCAGATATTGAAATTTATATCTTGATTGGTTATCTGGTTCAATAGCGAAATTATCTGCAACACGGTTAATTGAATCGTGAGGGGCGATCGCTATTGGTGGTGTCTGAGTGTAATATGCTTATTATTGATTATTTTTCTGATCTAGACTGATATAAAATTTTATCCAATTGAAAACTAAGAGTATGTGGAAAGGAGGGAAGAGAATGTGATAGAATATAATGAATGAATGACTCGGGATGCTTCTTCGGATAGTGTTTTAAGGTATTTAAAAATTTGAAAAACGATTTTGAATCATATGGAAATTGAAAAATGATCGTCGTTGATTATTTTTTTTTATCGAAACCGATGTGAATGGGTGGAGGAAATTCCCAATCTTAAGTCGTGATACATAATCATTTGAATTTTCTAGCCTGAAAAAACAAAAATATTTTTGTGATACGTTTCTAAAGAACCGCTGAATCTGAAAATTGGTCGAAATACCTCATATGTGGTGGCTGAAATCAGATCTGTAGTGTATAGAGGAAGAGGGTCCCCGCGAAGACGATTTTTTTTTTTAGAAAACCTGCAGGGCCCTTCAAACAAAAAAGTTTGCTGAGCCATGTCATGGCGACGTTTCAAAGAAATTTACACTTTTTTCCCTGAGCCCCTGATTTTCTCTGTACCATCCTGCTTAACTGAGGTAGAATTTAAAATCCTTGAGAAAAATCGAAAATTTATCCATTTAGTTTCTGCTTCAATCAAAATTGCGTTTGAGGTTCCAGATCGAATTGAAAAAATATTCTCTCATTCATAAAACAGTTAAAAATTATTGAAAATCACTGGAAAAGATTCAAAATTGCAGCATCAGCACAGTAATATAATCAGTGAAGAAATTTCAATGACAGCAAATAGTGAAAAAAGTTGCTGAAAATCAGTGAAAATTCACTGAAAATAAAGAATTTCGTTGATTTTTCTTCTGCTGAAATTCCAACTTTTTTCAATAACTTCCTCTAATTTGAAATAAAAGAGTTAAAAAAAGCTTTTTCCTTAATTTTTTGGAGAGGGGGAGGGGGTATCTTAGAATGATCGAAAATGAAATTCTTCTGTTGGTTGTTCATTTTTTTGCATAGAATATTTTCAATTTTTGCACAATTTTTTCGACCCAGTATTACATCAGATGTACGCACAAAATTTTTTATACGAGTAGTTTCATAAGGTATAGCTTGATTTCTTATTTTCAATGATATTGATATCTCAAAAATTCATTTTTTTGAACATTCTTGGTTTTTTCTGAGTTGTAGCGAATGTAATCTTCAAATTCTTTCAATTTCTTCACGTCGATATGGACATTTTTTGATCGAATTTTCGATTAATCTCCAAGAATAGTGATGAGCAGTTTCACTACAAAGCAGAATTTTCATAATTTTTTATTATTCTCGTAATCCTGCAGAGTAGATTTTGGTATAGGTAATTTAAAAAATTTCTTGTATTCTCCAAGGAGTGGGTTTTTTAGGTAATATTTCTCATCTCTGCTCCCTAAATTTCACCCATTTCTATTTTCTCCAGATTTTAATTCATGGCGAATTCTAGTTTCCCATTTTTTTTTTTACATCCCTTCAGTGCAGAATTTTAGTGATTTGAATTCTCCCTTCGAGCCAGAATTTCGATAATTTTCAATTTTTTCTCGCACCTTTTATTGACGAATTTTGGTTACGTAGATATTCACATTTCTCCCTTGTAGCCCCCGTTGAACATGCAACTTGCGATTTAGCCTTTGCTTTGTTGTTGGACCTTATGAAACAATTTTATGAATAGATTTTTTTTTCTTTTGAAAATTATTAATCCCAAAATCTTGTGGAATTCTTTATAATTATCAAGATATTGTTCTCTGAATTTGAATCAGTAAACATTTTAATAAAATTCTGCCTTTTTTGTATATATCAGTGATATAAATTTCGCAAATTTAAAAAATCAAAATTTCACCTTTGAATGTTTTAGATTTAAATAGGAATGTTAACATCTCTTAGCCAGCATTGCTCAAAAATATTCCTAGAAATGATTACAAAAGGTTAAACTCTTCTGGTATTTTGCATGTTCATTGCTCAACACAGCTTCGCCCGTCCATTTGCACCTTTTTAATGAGAACCCAAATGATTCGATTAGACTCTGTAGGAAGCGCCTCGTAACCGATTTAAAATTACGATCCAATCTGGCCAATAATTTTTAATCTATTCAAAAAGCAACATTTAGAATATTTTTATCAAGATCATAACACTTTCATCCGTCTAGTTTGAAGTCTTATAGATCACCAAGGGTCAGAATCATGTTCGATGTTCGTATCAGACTCTTCTCAAAGTCGTAACTCTGCCATAAAAAATGACAACTCGAACGATTAATTTTTCGTGACGATCCGAAATGTTTTGAAAATGGAAAATAACGGAGGGAGGATTGAAGAAGGAAGCATTTCGCAGACGTGAATGTTTTATACGAAAATGAAATTCGTGACTTGATGGAAGTACTCGTACATGAAAATCGAATCATATAAATTGTAGTCCCGATCTGCAACTCGATGTTTGTTCTCTTCCTTTATTATGTACCAATGTACCAAAGGAATAGACGAATAGATAATCTTTTTAAATTATCTTATCTCGTCAGGGAGGTATTCATTTGGAATAGAAAAATAGGATATTTTTTATGCCGAAATGATATAAGTTTTTATTCGAGGCCCTCTTCTTCCTCTTCTTACAGCTGGACCCAAACAATAAATGTTTATAAATTTAAACCGTAAGTATTTGTATTGATTGGCTGGATAATTACTTGTTCGTGATGGCGACTTATTTGATTACAGTCTTCTAACTGGAGAAGTGCTTTGCGCGTTTCTTTAGCCTGTAAATCACATCGGCTTTTTTTATACTCTTATAATAATGCTAAATAAGATGGCTTTGAACTTTGCATCGGCGTCGGTCGTAGTTAAGTACGCAGACGTTGGATGCAGATAAATGGTAATGTTTGTGTCGAGTTGCAACCGTAACGTCGACTTAATTATGCGTCGATGCTTGTTACATTTCATTTAAATCTTTTCAAAACTGACGTCTACGTACGAGTATTCAGCGAACTCAGCTAACGGAATACCTTACATCATTGCGGTATGATTGTATATTATGCAAGCGTAATGAGACATGATTATAATCTCATTTTCGTCGGTTCTATACTTATTCTTTATATTCCGCGTATTTTTGCTTTTTTTTTCGTGTATAAGAAGAAATTAAAAATTCATACTTGGTCAACCATTGACGTAAACTTGAAACGGAGTTCAAGATGTACGAGTCGAAGTTCGGAAAGACGAAGGAAATTGAGGTGTGATGCGTGCCATGGTGTGATTGCGTGTTTTGTGTGGAGAGGGAAGGGTGGGAGGATTGTGAAAAAATAGTTTGAATTGAGCTGATGGCGGTGAAGCGAAGATGAGCAAGAGGCTGGTAAGACTTCATTAAGATGTAAATTATTCTGTTATTCGACTGTGGGGTCTAAAATCAAACGGAAGGAGTATTGATGTGTAGGAAAATTACGTAGTTGGATTGAAAAAAATTTTTTTGAAAAATTGGTCTTGTTGAAAAACAGTTTGGAAATCGCTTCCATTTTTTGAAATGAAAAATTTTGAAGGAGTAGTTCTAATTTGCTTTACCTAAGAATTAAAAATTAAATAATGAATTTGAACTTTTAACAATTTAATGGACTTGAAAGGTGTAACATTTTGATTAATCGAATGAATTGAAGTTGATTTTGAACTATTTTTTGTAAATGATGATGCTTCAGAGAAATTCTGATTTTTGATTTAAAAAAAAATTGTTCATAAAATGAGCACAAATATGGAATCATCTGCGAATAAAATTCACTCAGAAACTCAAATGAATTTCATCAGTGCAAAAAAAAATTCAGAAAAAGCAGACTGTGAAAAAAAATTGGCGGGAAATCAGTGGAAATTTACTGGATAATTCGTAAAAAATCTGAAATTTTCTGGAAAAGCAATGGAAATCAATGATTTTCGCTGATTTTCTCTATTCTCCAATTTTGACTTTTTTTCAGTGACTTTTTACTGATTCACAATATGTAATGGAGTAGGTGTAGAATCATTATTTTGAAAGTTGAATTTTTTATAAGGAAGCTCATGTTTCATGAAAATTTTCAAGATGAATTTTAGTTCTTTTTTGAGGCTTAAAATTTCATCTTCAAAAAAATTTTCTTTTTCAAATTTTCGTAGTACAAGTATTTTCAAAAGAACTGAAAGATTCTCAGGATTTTTTAAATAAGTGTGAAAATTTAAACTTCAAAACAAAAAATGGGATTCACATAATTTTTACAAAAATCAACTTGGAAAAATTCTCAAGTGACAATTTGATCTTGGAAAACAGTGAAAAAAATTCTGAGAAAATTCAAGCTTAGAAAAATTCTTGTCAATTTAAATTTTTGAAAATTTCCTCATTATTCTTAAGATTTTTTCCAGCATTCCAAGTTTGATTTTTTGCTCAACTTATCAATTTTTTCTCAATTTTGGATTTTTACAATTTCCACGTTCAAATTTTCTCAACAATTTTTCCGAGATTGCATTTTTCATGCAAGTTGAAATTTATGAAAAATGTACCTAGGTACCTATTTAAACTTGAATTTTTATCTTTTTGACGAACTCTCATTTAAACATGGAAAAATCAATCAAAGAAAATTAATTTTATTCAATTTTCTGTAACGTTTCTTTAAATTACAACAAAATAATGATGGCCAAATGAAAAAAATTCAATTTTTTGAACATGGAAAAACTTGAAAAAATAATAAATAATTTTTCTGCAATTTTACCTCGGTAGCCAGAAAACTTGAAAATGAAAGGATTGCAATATAATTTTACTATGAATAGCAAAAATTTTTGATTTGCTCTTCACACGAATTTTTTCAACTCGAATGATAAGAAGAGATGATTCTTTTTTTGACAAATTTGAAGAAAGAATGATTGGAAGGAAATTGAAAAAAAAAGTTCAGAAAATAGTGAGGATTTTCATTTTTCATCGACATCTTGAAATTCATTGAACAAAATTATCGAAAATCAGTCCACATTGCAGTACAGTAATAAATCAGTGAAAAAATTTGCTGTGAAATAGTGAAAATTCACTGAAAATAAACGAGCTTTGTTGATTTTTTGTGCTGCAATTTTAACTTTTCACTGATTCAAAGTAAGAGAGAGAAAATACTGAAACTTGCCTTTCCGGATTCACTTGAAGTATCAATTAGCTAATCAAAATTTAAAATCCAAAAAATAATTTTAAAAATATTTTTCTCCGAGAAAAATTATGAAAATTTATTTGATGGAAAATTTTATCAAGATTAAGGATTACTCCGATGAAAAAATTCACTCAACTATGAATGAACATTTTTGCAACATTTGTTGAGAGAAAGATTTGAATGAATCATGTGACGCAGTAATTAAAATTTATCGATCATGTGCTGGTACCTTTTGGGCTCTGTACCCTTGAAATACACCCATTCTGCCTTCTTCGGCCATTTAATTGCCCACCATTAGAATACATACAAGGAGCTTTTCGATTCACTCATCACATACTACATGTTGATGGAGTTCAGCCAACTTTTGATACCATTCCGCTGGTATAATTAAAATTACAACTAACATAAGGTACCTATTTCTTCTCTACCTATAGCTTGATTCAAACGAACATATAAATGGTAAATTCTTACTTGCATAATTGTATTGGAAGCGATCATCGATGCTGTACATAATCTCGCGGCGAAATGCAAAGTCCACAACGAGCTGTAAATTATATCGGCCAAGTGACTTTGTAACTTATGATTATTGGCATTTAGCACGTGAAACGTGTGCAATAAAATATTCAACGTTATTATGGCCGTTTCCAAAAGAAGTTGTAATTCGTAGACTCGATTTAACCGGTAGACCAGTTGACAAATGGTGGAATGACTTTGACCTATTTTTCGCACGCCGATTTCCGGAAATAAACGACTACTTTCTACGCAGGTAAAATGTATATTTGTACGAGTTGCATATTTGCGATGGGATGCGAGATGTACGTAGCTTTATTATAGACCTACACACAAAACGCGAGCCGCAGGAAAGAGGAAAGCCGATTTTCACCTACCTTGTATTTTTTCGTTTAACGCGTCCAATTCGCCAGAGAGTAAAAGGCACATGCAACAAAATTGTAAATTAATGGTCAACGGAATGCAGTGCAGCATTTGTTGCAGAATTCTAGCCAACTCGAGCTCGTTCGTTTGCCGGTATAGGTGGTATAAATCAACGCATATTGGAAGTACGGTTATCGTCGAGTAGAATAAAATTAACGCCGAGATTTTGCCGTGTATTCTTGATGTTTTGCTTGAAGCTGCGGAATTGTATTGGAATCGATTAGATTCTTGGTGATTGTTTGATTGTGGGATTGGGTTGAGTTGGTGGTTGGTTAAATTTACGAGGTTCAGTTTCATAAATTTAAAAAAAGTTTTAATGTTTTTGTTTTTTTTTTAATGAAATTTTTTCCATTTAGAGGCTGGAGGGTGTCCAAAAATTACAGATTTTTTAAAGAAAATTTTAATAGAAAAGACGTATTCTTTGTTGCTACCTGATTATTTATTGAAAAGTGCATTGAAAAGGTTTGATTAAGGCGTTCACCGTGGTGTAGCCAAACAGCATATTAAAGGATACCTAGGGATATTTTTGGAAAAAATTCAAATTTTAATCTTTTGATATTTTGTATGTGTAAATTCATTGAGCCCGAACGAACCAAAAATAAAAAATTTTCTAAAGAAGAATTTAAGAGTTGAAAATTTCATTTTTTTTTTTCAATATTTCAATCGTTAAAAAAAAGTAAGACTTCCTCATATTTTCCATCAAGTTCAAGTCTCTGGACGTAAAATTCTGAAACCGACAACCGACTCAATTTTTTACTCATTTTCGACTTCTCAATGTTCATTTTCCAAAGTTTCTATGAAAATGGAAAAATATTTCCTTGTAGTTTTTCATCCCAGGTCACTCGAATTGTTGGACAAAAATTGAAAAAAAATTAGAACATGGAAAACAGCAAAACATTTACATTTTGTTATTCACATAAAAAAATACCTAATTTGACGATTTTTTAAAATTCATAATATGTATCTGATTTAATTTCAGTCCATTTTGTCCTCAATTTCAGTGGATTCAATATTTTTATCTAATTATTTTTTGTCGATTCTCCCCCCCCCCCCCTTCATTTACACAGAATGTAATCAAAGTATCTCAGAATCCATCACATTGGTGTCTACGACGTGAGCCTGTTTTACGGATTCGAAGTGGCTGGTGAGCGATTTTTTTTTTCCAAGTCCGCACTTTTTACTGTTTTTTTTTTCAATTTTTTTTTCTTAACTTCAAAATTTTTTGACGAGATCATAATTTTTTTCTCAATTTTTTTCTCAACTTCAAAATTTTTTGACGAGGTCGTAATTTTTTCCTCGATTTTTTTCTCAACTTCAAAATTTTTTTTGACCAGTTCAAAATTTTTTCCTCAATTTTTTTTCTCAACTTCAATTTTTTTTGACGAGATCAAATAGTAACCTTGTCAAAAAATTTGAAGTTTGGAAAAGTACCTATTTAGATTTAGACCACGTCTAAAAAATTTTGAAGTCGAAAAAAATTGAAGAAAAATTTTTGAGCTCGTCAGAAAATTGAAGAAAAAATTTTGACTTAGCTAAAAAATTTTGAAGTTGAGAATAAAAATTACGACCACATCAAAAAATTTTGAAGTTGGAAAAAAAATTGAGGAAAAATTTTGAAGTTGAGAAAAAAATTGGGGAAAAAATTTTGAATTCGTCAAAAAATTTCAAAGTTGAGAAAAAAAATTGAAAAAAAAAACAGTAAAAAGTGCGGACTTAGAAAAAAAAATCGCTCACCAGCCACTTCGAATCCGTAAAACAGGCTCACGTCGTGTACGTATCTACGCTTTTGAAACTAAGGTTAATAAAAATTTCCATTTTCTTGTAATATTTTTCAATTTACTATAATTTTTTCACGATAAACGATTTTTAAAAATTTGGACGTTACGACGATTTTCAAAAGAAAAAAAATCGAAGTTGATTTTTTTGAGTAACTATAGGTACCTAAATAGTAAAGTAAAAAAAGTACGATTTTTTATAATTTGAGTACGTACACATTTTGATGATTTACCGAGGTATGTGTTCTATATTGATGACAATGAGGACTAGTAAAATTTCAGTTATTCAAATTGGAAGATTTTCATGATTTTGAAATTTTCTGTAAAATATGCTTAATTTTTTCTGTGTGATGCACTGAAAAAAATAAATGGAACTGTGGCCCCTGAAATATGGTACTCTGTACCATGAAATATAGGAATCGCCTATCAGTGTTGAAAATAGAGCTAAAACCTGTCTCGTGATGGTTATACTAAACTCCTGCATACATCTGTAACATTATTAGGAATGTTTACTCTACTCAAAAGTATGGGACTGGTTCCCATACCATGGTACTGGATACTGGATACGTAGTGTAAGCAGTACAAGGTCGTTGCTATCCTTCTCACTGCAGGACATTAACGAATCCCTACCTGGATTTTCGCTGTACCTTGCAGTATAGGACTGAGTCCCATGCCAATGGTGATTCTTGCTAGAAGGATGTATTGAATACCACATTTTTAAAAATGGTTTCAACAGTAAAAAACGAATAAATTTACGCGGAATATTCTTAAATTAATTGATTTAATTATTAAAAATGGAATGAAAAAAAAAACTAGTATGCGTTTCTTCAATCTCATTGTATTCTGAATATTTTGCCATCTTAATTTCTCGATTTTGGCATATTAAATTTTCCTGCCTTTACCGGGGATCGAACCTATAACCCTACAATTCCTAACTTTTCCTACTTCCAAACCCTAACCAATGAGGCTACAACCGTATGTATTGCTCTGACACGTTGAACACCCATTAATTTCCATCACACATGTTCTAGAATTCAAAGTGCCTAGGTGCTAATAAACGTATTATGTTGCATATTTTGGACATTTTTAGCAAATATTTTAATGTTTTAGAGCATATTTTCTCCATTTTATCATTTTTAACGCATATTTTGGTAATTTCCAGTATTTCATTTTTGAAAATCTAAAAAATACACATTTTTAAAATATTTTTTCACACATGCGTTGAAAAAAAAAGTTTTTTTTTTACTTCAAAGTTTAATTAAACAAATGGTTTGATCGATCATTTTTTAGTCAGCAAAATCAAAAAGGAAATTTTTTATTTTCAAAAAGTGAAAAAGGTGAATTCAGTTTTACAAATTCATTTTTAAAAAATCTAAGTTTTTGCTTTTATCGACTTTCTTTTGCAAGCACGAAATGTACGAAAGCAATAATGTTTCAAGAATAAATTATAATTCTTTGAAAATTCTTGGTTTGGTCAGAAATTTGCAACTTGTCACAAAATCGAGATTTTTGAATTTTCCGACTGAAATAATTATTTTACCAACTCGAGATGGTAAAATTTGAAGTTCTGAATGTTCGGACGAGATGTGCGTAGCCCTTCCCTCCTCCACCCGCTTCTCACAGTCGCCACTCGCATTCCTTAACCATCCGGTTCACCAACGCTGCTTTCTCTTTTTCCTTTGTTCTACACCCTCGTTCGACCATCTCTCACCCCAAACGTAGATACATCGACAGCCATACGCGGCTATCGATGTATCCTGTATTACATAAGCTGTTTAGTTCTAAGTTACAATTCTGTCTGTTAACTTCAATATACGTGTGACGCGATCGCGCCTCTTTCTTTCTTAGAGCTTTTACTCACAATTCTAAACATGGTCCTCTGCCTGCCGGATTACTGTGCCTAGACAGTATTTCTTGCTCTCGCGATGTATTTCTGAGTGCATAGCAGTATTTTTCCGCGAATTTCGAGTATTTTTCATGCACTTAGATGACGTTTTCTTACTTCAGTGCCGCGTATATGTATTGGCCAGTGTCCGCGCCCTCCTTGGGAAGCACTGAAGTGCGAGTTCATTCGTTTTCGCGATTTATTCGGAGTTTTTCTCCATGAATCTCATCATGGTATACATTCGTGATACATTTCGTGGTGTTTTTCACTAAAAAGTGCATTCTCAGTGCATTTTCGATGTCCGTTCGCGTATATCCGAATTCCATTGTTTGTGATATAGCCAAACGGTCGCGTCCGCGTTTTGGGTAACCTTGATGCGTTCCGGTTACATTTTCGGTGGTGTTCAGTGATGTGCTGCGCTCTCTGTCACCCTTACGTAAGTACTTTCAACACTATCAGGTTGTTTACATCCCTGTAGTGCCGCGTTCACACTCCGCTACTCACCGCACCTATGGTGATCGCGTATGCATTATTTACATTACGTTTTCGTGCATTTTTGCGACTTTAACGTTTATTTTTTCGAACATTTTCGCGCTTAAACATGTCTACATATTTTTTCCTTGGGAATATGTGTGACATGTTGAGCTAAGCATTCGTGTGTGTGTCGGTAAATCGGTGTCGCGTAATTTGAGAGCCAGTCCAGGCAATCAGCGCCTCTCCCAGGCAATCAGCGCCTTCCCAGGCAATCAACGCTCCTCTCCAGAGCAATCAACTCGCCTTTCCAAGGCATCAACGAACGTGCTGCGACCAGGCCTACACCTGCGTCTCTGGCAATTAGCGAGAATCGCCTTCATTGGCATTAGCGAGCCCGTAGCGGCGATCAAGCGCCTTCACCGGCATCAACATTTCTTGCCTTCCCGGCAAATCCACTGGTGGCCACCAGATCAACGTATTCAACCCGCCTGCGACCTGCCTACCTCAAACACATCGCCTCACTGCCACGCCGACACCCACCTCATCCATACGATTTACGTATACGCTTGTTTGTATTCAACTTTCTGTAAGTAAACGACTTATTCACATTTTTCAACATGACCACACTCACAAAGCAGCGTGGTACAATCAAGGGTAAACTTACCCGCCTAGCGAACACGAAGGACGAGGACGCTGCAGACGTCATAGCGATTGATATTCATTTGAAAACACTTTCAAATCTCGAAGCTGAATTTGAGGCTGTTCAAGCTCAAATTGAGGAAACTGCCACTCCACCGGAAGAAGGCGAACCTGACCCTCAGGAGGTGGAACGTGAGCAGTTTGAGCGTGCTGCGTTCAATTTTCGGTATAAAATGGAACGTAAACGTGCCACATTAGTGAATGCTACAACTAGTGAGCGTTCCAGCGAAATCCACAGCGATCATACGAGTAATCAATTCGATTCTGTTCCACATTCGCATTCTGGACCTCGAGTTAAGCTCGAAAAGGTCAAATTACCGATATTTTCCGGAAATTGGAAGGAATGGCCTAATTTCTTTCAATTATTTCGCACGTTAGTCCACGAGGACAGCTTCTACAGCCCCCTGCAGAAGTTCTACGAATTAAAAACCCATTTAAGCGGCGAAGCTTCCATTCGCGTACAAAACCTCGAACTCAACGAGGAGAATTACGAGAAAGCCTTGAACGATTTAATTTCTCGCTACGAAAACAAACGCTTAATCATCATGAGACACCTCAAGGTGATGTTCGATTTACCTGTCTGCTCCTCAGAATCTCAACTACGCTCACTGATCGACGATTATCAACAATCAATTAACGCCTTAGGCTCGCAAGGCCTCCCAACGGATCAGTGGGATGCAATCTCGTTATACCTCCTCAGCACCAAGCTGGGAGCAGGGCTCCGGCGCCAGTGGGAAATCACACTCGAAAATTCCACCAAGTGGCCTGAGCTCAGCGATCTTCTCGCATTCTTGGAGCAGAGGGCAGCAGCGGCTGAGGTATTAGCTGCCAGCAATCCCTCCAGCGAAAAATCAACCGCAGTTCAACCTGCATCGAAATCTACCGGAGGTGGCACCAAACCACCCAAGCGCGACGTGAAGTATTCGCACGTAGCAACGGCTACTCAACTTTCGTGTCCTATTTGCAAGGAAGCGCATCGTTCCTATCAATGCGCAACCTACTCGAACTCGTCTGTCACCGATCGCGAGAAATTGGTGGCTCGACATCGTCTATGCCGGAATTGCTTAAATCCGCACCACCCGACTGCCAAGTGTCGCTCATCGCGTTGCAAGAAGTGTGCTGAAGCGCACCACACTTCGTTACACCCAGACACCGCGCCTTCGAAGCCCCTCAACCCTGAGGCTGCCATGTTCACAGGGCTCACTGCTCAACCTCAAACAACAGCGGTATCTCTACCGAGTGCCTACGTTTACGCGCTCAATCTTCAGCGACGGGTTCCCATAAGAATGGTTATTGATTCGGCGTCTCAAATAACACTCATAACCGATCGCCTTGCGCGTCAACTCCGACTGAAACCCATGGAAACTTCAGTCAATATGGAAGGTATTGGTGGCTGTAAGGCAACCTCACCTCGCTATGCGGTCGAATTCATGCTCCAATCACGCCATTCGGACTTCAGGATCACAATTTCGGCGAAAATCATACCGAAGATTACTCATTATCGACCTACAATCGGTTCTGATGTAATCAAACTCCTGGAGGGACCTGCAGTTCCACTCGCTGACGATTTTACACGAGATTTACCGATCGATGTTCTGCTTGGAGCTGAATATTGGGCAACAATTATGCAGGCTGGTAAACTGGAACTCGGTGGTAGCATTCCGCCACTGCTCAACTCGAGTTTCGGTTGGCTGGCATCAGGACAGCTAGCCCTTCCTGAACCTACGACAACGGTCAACGAATATTGTTGTTTCACTCTCGAACAACAATTACAGCGATTCTGGGAAATCGAGGAAACTGCCGGAGCGGTACCCTCTCCCAAACTCAGCGATGAAGAGATCAAATGCGAAGAAATCTTCACCAAAACTACGACACGAGATAGCGACGGTCGCTACATTGTTCACCTGCCGTTCAAGGACAGCGTCGACCAGCTTGGAGATTCACGCCAAGCCGCCGAGCGCCAATTCTACCAGATCGAGCGTCGAATGCAACGAGATCCCAGTTATCGCGCCCGCTATCACGCGTTCATGCGAGAATACGAGGAGCTGGGTCACATGACACGAGTTGAGCCAAGGGAAGGTGCCCAGTACTTCATCCCTCACCACGCTGTTACGACGAAATTCAGAGTGGTATTCAACGGGTCCCAGCCCACGACTTCTGGATTATCTCTCAACGATGTTCTGATGGTCGGTCCAACAGTTCAAAAGGACCTCGTATTCATTCTCAACGGCTTTCGACGTCACCCGATTGGTATAATTTGCGACAAGCAGAAAATGTATCGTCAGGTATGGGTGCACCCTAACCACCGCCGATATCAGCAGATTTTGTACCGCTTTTCCCCTCAGGAGAAGTTAGCGATTTACGAGTTAAACACAGTCACCTACGGTGTTGCCTGCGCTCCTCACCAGGCTACCCGAGCAGCGAGACAGTTGGCTATCGACGAAGGGGCCAGGTACCCCCGAGCAGCTGTCATCCTTACCGAAGAGGATTATATCGACGACATTCTCACTGGTGCTGCCACATTGGAGGAAGCGCTCCTCATCGTACGCGAGTTAACCGAGCTCACCAGTCTTGGAGGTTTCACTCTCCATAAGTGGAATTCCAACAACTCAACTCTACTACGTCAAATCTCCACAGGAGTAGCTCCTGATACGGTCTGTCTCGACCTTGGAGATCAACTCACGAAAGTATTAGGCATGAAATGGAGACCCAACGACGATGTTTTTGTCTTCCAGGCAAACTGGCCAGAGGTCACTGCCCCTCTGACTAAGCGGCTACTTCTGTCTCACATTTCACGCATTTTTGACCCACTGGGACTCATCTCACCGGTCATAATTCGCGCAAAGTGCCTACTACAACGCCTCTGGCTGCAACCCATCTCATGGGATGAACCATTAAACGACGAAATCACCAGCCAGTACAACCAACTACGCTCCGATTTATCGCCAATCGCGAGTCTCACGATTCCACGTCACATCGGGCTCGAGCCAACTCTCCAGTTCACGCTCCACGGGTTCTGTGACGCATCCGAAGCAGCCTACGCATGCTGTGTCTACATTCAAGTGTCATTCGAAAATGGTACTTCAACGACGCATCTGCTGTCATCAAAGACTCGCGTCGCGCCGCTAAAAACAGTTTCAATTCCCAGACTGGAACTGTGTGGCGCGGTCTTGCTCAGCAGATTAATCACCCAATTGCGTAACACATACTCATGTCCAACTGAGCAGTGTTCTGCATACACAGATTCGACCATCGTGTTGTTGTGGCTCTCCAAACCACCTCACACATGGAAAACTTTCGTCAGCAACCGGGTATCGGAGATCTGCGACACTCTTCCGCAGCCCCAGTGGCGGCATGTTCGTTCGGAGTACAATTCTGCGGACATTGCCTCACGTGGGACCACGGCGGAGGTCCTGCTCAAGAGTGACTTGTGGTGGAATCCGGTCCTCCCACCTCCTACGGAGAAGGTCATCCTCAGTGAGCCGCTAGCCACAGTGTTGCGTACGGAGGAACGGAAGCCTAAGTCAACGACCTTGACTCTCACGACGGAGGAATCAACTCCAGGATTGATTACTCACCGATACTCATCGAATTTGAAAATGATTCGGGTCCTAGCCATCGTGCTCCGGGCCATCAGACGGTTTCGGGACATTCGCTCACGCGCTCCTGACTCATCTCGACAGCTACCTCTCAAGGAGAAGCTACAGCTGGTCCCTGAACCAACAGTCGAGGAACTCGCCGCAAGTCGAGACCACCTAATCAGATACTGCCAGGAACAAGCGTTTCCTGATACGATTCAACGACTCAGCACAAATCGTCCCCTCAAAAAGCGGGATACTCTTCGTTCATTATCGCCCTTCATCGATGCATCGGGGATTCTACGAGTACGAGGTCGCCTTCCTCCCAAGGTGACTACAGAATTTCCGATCCTGCTTCCAACCAAGCACCATTTCACCACCACTCTCATCCGTGAGACCCACGTCATAAATCTGCACGCGACGGCGCAGCAGATTGCGGTAATACTCAGACAGCAGTATTGGATCATCAACATTCGAGATGCAATACGCCGAGTGGTGAGGAAATGTGTGTTTTGTCGGCGAATTCTGTCAACCAGCGGTGTCACCCAGCCAAGCGGTGACCTACCTCACAACCGATCCACCCCATCAAGGCCATTCTCGATCGTCGGCGTAGATTACGGTGGACCGGTGCCAATTCGATTTTCATTAGCGAGGAAAACAACTTCCACGAAGGCGTACATTGCACTGTTTGTATGTTTTTCAACGAAAGCGATCCATCTGGAGCTTGTCAGCGATCTGACTACCGATGCGCTCCTGGCAGCTCTGGAGCGATTTATATCTCGCCGCGGGCGTCCGCTACATATCTACAGTGACAATGGTACGAACTTCGTCGGCGCAGCTGCGAAACTCACCGACCTCTCCGCTTTCTTAGCGTCATCAGAGAATCCAATCGTTCGACATCTCGCCCCTCAGGGGATTACATGGCACTTTATTCCTCCTCGCGCTCCCAATTTCGGGGGATTGTGGGAGGCAGGAATAAAGTCTGCCAAACGTCACCTGGTTGCCGCGGCCAAGA
Organism: Pseudococcus jackbeardsleyi; assembly: GCA_038380155.1. NCBI lineage: Eukaryota > Metazoa > Arthropoda > Insecta > Hemiptera > Pseudococcidae > Pseudococcus > Pseudococcus jackbeardsleyi. The sequence continues at coordinate 22,964,160 of CM076239.1, read as the reverse complement.
GCAACTTACTAACGTTTGAAGAAGTTTCGACAATACTGTGCCAGGCAGAAGCGTGCCTGAATTCGAGACCGCTCTCACCACTCAGCCCGGACTTGGAGTCGCAAATGTTGACTCCAGGTCACTTCCTGACGGGTGAAGCGCTTAAAGCGTCTCCTGTGACCACTGCAGCACAGGAACGACTAACCTATGCGAAACGGTGGCGGATGGTACAGGAGGCGTCACAGCAGTTCTGGAAGATGTGGAGCAACGAGTACCTCCACGATCTACGCATTCGAGCAAACACATCACCTCAGGTGCCTTTCGAAATCGGGGAGTTGGTCCTCATTCGAGAAGAGAACGTCCCAGCACTCCAATGGCCCATGGGTAAAATCGAAGCAGTCCACCCCGGCAAGGATGGCGTCATTCGAGTTGCCACTGTTCGAACGCAAAGCGGCACCTACAAGCGACCAGCGTCGAAGTTAATTAAGCTACTAGTTGACATGCAATAACATGTCAACGGGGGGGAGTATGTTCGGACGAGATGTGCGTAGCCCTTCCCTCCTCCACCCGCTTCTCACAGTCGCCACTCGCATTCCTTAACCATCCGGTTCACCAACGCTGCTTTCTCTTTTTCCTTTGTTCTACACCCTCGTTCGACCATCTCTCACCCCAAACGTAGATACATCGACAGCCATACGCGGCTATCGATGTATCCTGTATTACATAAGCTGTTTAGTTCTAAGTTACAATTCTGTCTGTTAACTTCAATATACGTGTGACGCGATCGCGCCTCTTTCTTTCTTAGAGCTTTTACTCACAATTCTAAACACTGAATAAAAATACAAAAATTTATTTTTAAAATTTAAAAAATTGGCTTCCAGCTCTTTGATATTTTTCTTGTCATTCTGACTGTATCTGATATCAAGACAATTTTCAGCTTCTGACTTTCTTATATAATAAGTCAGGAAATATGTACCTACTTTAAAAAATGGTACTTTGCATTACTCTGTATTGATATGAGAAGTGGAAAGAAACTGATGAAATATCTAACCATGATCGCGGTTGTGGTATGTCACATCATTGGTTGACCGACCACCTCGGTAAGGGACTTAGTACCATACCAAGTTTCCATCCCATCATGGTAGAGATTAACACAACATAGGAGAACTTTTCACATGCATAGCGGTTGTAGTGCATCACATCCTAGTTGGGCTAGCCATCTCGGTATGGGACTCAGTACCATACCAGGTTTCTATCACAGTGTGGTAGAGATTAACACAACATAGGAAAACTTTTCACATACATATGGGTCTGACTCATGCATTACAATGTTTTTGTTTAAATTAATGGGGTACTAGGTATCATATTTTCTTTATTTCATTACATTGTGCTCAAAGTATGAAATCCTGTTGTAGTAAGGGACTGAATACTACAAATCTAACTTGATTATGGTTACATCAAGCATTGGTTACCATAAATGGATGTAGGGAAATTATAACATTAATGTAGTCAGTCCCAGAAAAACCGTGGAGCAATGATCAATGACTCATTCCCTTACTGCAAGGTACTCAGTACATGAAATAGGAGACAGGGCCTCAGAAAAACAGTTCTATTTACATGATTTTACAGCGATTGGCCAAATTACTATGAAATACGGTACCTATTACCATGATTCCAAGTTGAAAGCATGTCATTTCCAAAATCATTTTTCTCAGTGTGATGAGTAATTTTTTTGCCGAAATGAAATTTTATTAGAGTTTTCTAATGCAAGTGACATTTTCAATTAGGTACGTTTCGTTGGTTAAAAATTGATTTGATTTCTCATCGGTTTATCTGAAGCACAAAAATCCTAAAAATACGTATACAAATTTTCGACAAAATTGACTGCAGAAATAATAATTTTATGAAAATTTGTATTCATTTTTTTTCGGTGGAGGGACAGGGGAAATGTTTTAAAGGCAAAGGAATGACTTGGAATTATATTCAAAATTTCTTGAAAGTTTTTTTTTTCCTTAGATGGAGTGTATAATTTGTCTATGTTGAAAAATATTAATGAATTTACTGTTTTCTTCATTTTATTTGGGGGGGGGGGAGTTATTTATCGAGAAATTGGTGTAAAAACACCAAGAAGTACGAATTTTCTGGTTTCAATTTCTGTCTGAGCTTTGTATCTAAAATTTAGAAAAATTCCAATTTTTCAGTAAATTTTTTTTACCTCCTTGAAAATTTCAATTTTGTCATTTTTCATTTAGTTGCATCAAAAAGTTGATGAGGTAATTTTTATTTATTAAATTTTGCGATATTCTTACCGCATTCGCTCTCAAAAAAAAATTGGACGTTCCATTCTGCATGACCACTTTTTAACCTTCTCTCAAAGTCGTTTTCAGATTATATCTCGAATACGTATACTATTAACAAAGAAATCTTTTTATTCGTAGTAAATTTGACTGCGTTACCGAATTTTTGTGGCATTGAAATTGAGGGTAGGAGTGTCGAAGATCATTCATCATATTCAATTCACGTTCGTAAATTTTTTGTCGTGATTAATAATTTTGTTTTTTCATGGAAAAATTTTCACAGGCTCTTTTTCTCTTTAAAATTGAATTCGTGCTAACGTGATTTGAAACCTTGACGAGTAGGACAGGGAGGACACTCACCCATATATTTTTGTTGAGACCGGTATATTCGTAGATCCTGCACAATACCTGGTAGCCTCTTAATGCATACCAAATTACACACGAGTATTGAACATATTTCGGCATCATGTAGAAGTCGTATACAATGGTAATCGTTGGGTAAATTATCGACTCGTTTCTGTTGAGGAAAACATAAATTCCATAAAAATCAATAAAAAGAAAGAGATAAAAAAGGTAAAACGAAATGCAGATAAATATTAGTACTGACAATAAAGGTAACGTACGTACTTATATCCCAACAGAAGAATACGAAATGGAGGTAAAAAACAAAAACACCAAAAAAGAATACCATCGATTGACCGTTATTCGGTACATTAGCCAATGGAATGGAAACCTTTGGTTGTTGATTTTATCGGCTAGAATTTTGTAATAGACATTCTATCACGTAGTTTGTCTTCTTATATGTAGTGTTACATCCATAGACAGAGCATTTCGGTCAGTGCTGCGGGAGTGTAGAAAAGAATGGCAGAAATACAGAGCACAAGCCGGAGTCGGCAGTGAGAAAGAGGCAGGGGGTTTAATTTGTGTACGAAGGCGCACAGTAGTGAGTATAGTGACCGGTATTAATATTTTTTTCGTGTACTGAAAAATATCGAATGCGTGTACGTGAATTTTAAAAGCGTATACGGACTCACGCTGGACTAGATTCGTTGCTTGGACAAACGCGACGAGGATTATTTTTTGACACAGTTTTGCTCTTAAAGAAGCTCGATGACGATTTTTATGTACGTACTTGGGAGAAAAATAATGTCGGCGTCAATTCGGCTAAGATGTTTAGATCGGAGACTATGAAAGCTACGAGTATTATTAGCCAGGCTTCTGTAATTTTCACAAATTTGCCGTCTACGGTTTCACGTTGATCGATATTCTGCGTATATTGAGGGAAAAAATGTGATTAGAGGTACATGTAGGTATAGCCGAGTAAGTAAATATTGTATCATACATGTAACTCGGGCTGAAATTGAAATTTCAACGTGAGCTTCGGTGACAAAATTTATTGCTGGCGAATGGACGATCGATGAACCAGCAATAGGATATTTTCTATACATTGAGGGTATTGAGTTACTTAGTCCGAGGTAAAATATAAAAACATGGCTCGAATCGAGTTTCTCTCTATTCTATACCTCTACAGCGAACCGGTACCAGCAGTCATTGGTTCGCTGTGTTTTGTGTACGCATTTTTGTTATGTATCGGTCGTATGCTGGTATTTATGTATGTGTGGTATGTACGTGTAATTGATAAGCCAATGGTTTTTTATGGTTATTACGGCGTTCGATAGGTGAAGCAATGCTAATCAACAGCTTAGCTCGATCACCAAGTTTACAATAATCGAGTTAATTGTAGGTTCATTAATCGAGTAATCGGTGTACGAAGTTGCTTCGATGCGCTGCGCGGACGTAAAAAATCTACGACGAAACAACTCGCGAGCTAAGGCGAAAAAAAAACGCTTCTATGTAATTAGATTATAGGTAGTAATGATCTTATGGTTTATTACGATGCGATGTTCAGCCATGATTTGTACAGGTCATGATTTTAATTCTGAATTTTTTGACTCGACGCTGATTTGTGAGAGGATTTTGAATATGAATTGATTTGGTATGCGAAATGTGAAGGGGTGAAATATCATTGGTAGGGAGTTGCGAAAATTCATAGGGAATTTTTTGATGAGTTCAAGGCTTTTCAGTGGTAGGTATTCAAGATTATTTGATTAGAAATTGAAGGTAAATCAAAATCAGAGCTCGGCGGAATTCGGGACAAAAGGATTTCAAAATCTGAAATCCTGTGCAAAAATGGTTTCAAATTCAAATTCCGAGACCGATATTACCTATATTTTGATAACACATGATGAACGAAATGACCTGTGGTCTAAAAACATGATCATCGGATCACGTAACACCAAAATTATGGATTTTAAAATGAAGGATTTAAAAAATCTCCAAAATTCAGATTTTGAGGTTTTTTTGATTTTGAATCCAAAAGAATTTTTCCTATCTAACCCTGCTTAAAGTTTTTGGTAGATGATGAGGGCGCTGAGAAGTAGGTCATTAGTTTTCAGGTTTATTATCATCGATCAAGTTATCAACTGAACGAAATTTGTGAAAATTGGAAGCATCTGATTCTGTATTGTTTAAATTTTTCAAAAATTCTTAAATATAGGTACCTCTATTCATTAATTGCATTACCGGTTTCAGAATTTTCTTGGAGTGGGGAGATGATCAAGTAATGTAATCAGTGTAAATCCAAGAGAAACAAGACTTGCATTTTTTAATTCAAATTTTTAAAAAGTTTTGTGAGGATGAGACATGAGAAAAAGTATGGCAGATGTGAGGAAACCCCAGGTTTATGTGCTTTATAAAAAATCTAAAAACGACATTTTTTTTGAAAGAATTTTCTATGAAACTGGAGTGAAATTTTTTCTAAAAATTATTACATTGAATTTGACTTGAAAAATTTATAGGATTTTCCTGAGAAGGCATAATTTTGTTTTCAACTTTTTCAATATACCTATTTCACATTTTTCAGAATTTTTTCATATTTTTTCAAGTGGAGGAAATCAGTCAAATATTCAAAAACCCGTGAAGGATTTATCAAAAAAAATTATTTACGCCGGTTTTTCTCATATTTGACCAATTTTTACTGCTCCATAGTGGACCGAATGAGCAAAATACCTGTTCATCAAATTTCATTCTCATAGGAAGATCCCAAAAGAACAGGAAAAAGTTCATATACCACACTATCTTTACATAATGAATTCAAAATTTTCAAAAATGTTTCTCTCATCCCTCAAGGAGGGCGGTACTGGCATCCAATTTAGAAAAAATTGAAAAAATCGACATGGGTGTGAAATTCAAGGGTTTTTTGGTCGAGGATTTCGAATTTGGGGTCAATTTTTCTTTCAATCTTCAAGGAGGGCAGTACTATGAGAAAAATTAAAGAAAAATGCGATATGGTTATGAAATTCTGGGGTTTTGAAATCGTAAATTTCGAATTTGAGAATATTCTATTTCCCAATACTTCAGGGGAGGAGCTAACATCAAATTTTTAAAATATTGGAAAAAATTGATGCATCAAGTTGGCATATTTCAACAGTCAAGTTGTTGAATAACTGAAAAAATGCACCTCTCCTGCAAAAAAACAAATGAACATTATTTCACGGCCACTTCAATACATACACAATTTCATGCGATTGATTTTTTGGTCCAGAGTGACCTAAGAAACTTTGACTTATTCGGTCCACTGTGCGCTCGAAAAATCTTGGAAAATTCTAAAACTTTTGATCCCAAAACTGTCTCTCAGGACAATTTGAAATTTTATAAATACCTTAAATAGAAATTGGTTGAAAACTCGCATAGATGAAATTTTTTGGTTAGAAATCACATAAATGTATTATGGGGCCCCAGTTCCCACATCATTTTCTGCCTAGAGAAATCGAATGATATAAATATTTTGATCAAGTTCCACCAGAGGCTAAGTGAACTCCTTACCACACTAGGACCTTTTAATTAATTTTTGAAAGAATAATATTGTCTACTATTTTCAGTTCGATAAATTTACTGCTTCAATAGTTTTTTTTTTTTTTAAGGAATACTATTAATGCACGCAGGAAAATTTGAAAACAATACAATTTTTTCAAGATTTTGTTCTTTTAGATCTCATACTTTGAAATGACATATTTTACTTGAAAGTCTCTTCACTTTTTTTCGATTTCTTTTCTTTGTTCAGACTTCAATTCTACACAAAGTGGGCCAAGAAACTCGATTTTTATTTTTCCGACAAATGGTCTCCATTCACAGAGGGTATCATAATTATGAAGAAAAACACAAAATGTGGTTAGTTAAAATGGTATTTTCTCAGCTCCAAGTGACTTTGTTTTAAAAAAATTTGCGGAGGGATGGCTAAAAATTAGATTTCTTTTAATGAAGTGATTTTCACCGGTACTTCATGGGCAAAACTTTTTTCATTTTATTGGATTTTTGTTCTCAAATTTTGACATTTTCCAGTTCCTGGGAAAAATGAGATATGAGAAACTTACTTTTTTATCAAATTTGAAAATAGGATAAAACTTCACCCATCACCCATCTATAATTTTAATGGTTGATTTAGAGATGGTATAGATTCGAATTGATGAGAAATCAAAGTACACACCACACTGTGTATTATTTCTCTCAAAAAATGAATTTCGTCTGGTGCAAAATTGAATTAAATTTCAATTCTACGTAGAAATACAATAAAATCCCTCCTCCTTCCCTTCTTCATCACCCAACAAACGAACGGAAATCATCATTCTTTTCTTGAAAAATTCATTAATAATAGGTAATTAACCACAATCCGAACGTAATTCCAATGAGAAGGAAAAAATTAAGAGAAGAAGCTATAGGTAAATAAAACGCTATCGTAATCCATAACCTTACCGTATCACGATGGCAAACCGGTATGAAATTCAATTTAACCGGCATCGTTCCAAAAATAATCGAAATAAAATAAGACGCTTTGAAGTAAACTAAAACGTCTGGCTCGGACATAATGATCACCTAGAAATGATTAGATTGGTCGGCGTTCTCGATATGGCGAAATTATCGCCGGGCGAATTTAATTCCGCGGCGAAAATGCGTTAGAAAGGTATTCGAGCCGGACGACCACCGCTCCTCCGAATACGAGTAAAATAAACAAACATTCCTAACAGCGTATTTATTTTTAATTCGGGTGTTTGTATTGTAAACAAGATGATGATGAATTGACGACGCCGGCGGTGCAAAAGTGTGAACGTGAAATATAGGTACGGTCGTGAAAAGGTCGAGAGGATTTTCACGTTTGACCTTCCCATTCGGAATGTATTTCCTTTGGCCAGTTTTCTATTTGAGTCATGTACGATTGCAAAATTATTATGAAGAAACCACCGACTGTGACTAGATTCTGAAACGAAGGAATGAAATAAAAGAATTTACTAAAGTTAATCTATAAATCGCATGTTTTGGTATCTTCACCCTGTTCCATAATTTGCGAATCTTGTAAGAATTTCGCCAACGTATATGTGGGTATTCTACTTACCGAAAAAAAACATTCGTTATCTAATTTACACAAACCGCAAAGTGAAAATTGAATCGTTCGGGAATCGATTTTCTCCATAAACAGTACAACCTGCGAAAGAAAATAATTGGAATTTTTTCATACCGACCTTGAAGTACGTTTGAATCATTAAAATTTATACGTATGGCATACAGATAGTATGTTGTGAAAATAAACAAAATCTGAGATACCTGTTGTTTGGAATTTTCGTCTATATCTTCCTCGTATAAGGCGCTGACGTGATTATAAGTTTTCATGGCCTAGGACACGCGAACGTCTTCTATAAGTATTATAGATATCCTTGATATTTCATATTAGTCTACCGAGCTAGTTATTTTTGTCGATTTTGATCGACAGCACAATTGGCGAGTAATATACCTCGAAGCAAAGGCTCCGAGGGGAATAACTTTTCATATGCATTAGGTTTAATATTATTATATTAATCCGAAAAATAATCGTTTAAAATATCCGTTTTTTTGGAATCTGGTAGGGATTTTTAATTTATGGAAATTTTCTATAAACGTGTAAGAAATTATGCAGCTACTTGCTACTTACTTCGTTGGTCACCTTGGTAGCCGATTCGCATATAATGAATACACGATACAAGTACAGAGCTGGCCATAAAAAAAATGACGAATGGATTATATGGAAGTTGGAATAGGTTAGGATGATACCGGTGAGAAATAAGTGAGGTAGCATTTTCAACGTGCAGACGACTATTCCGAATAGATTCTGGATTTGGTAGATCCTGTTCACTTGTTCGATTATATCGCAGAGTTCGGTGTGACAGTGGCTGAGAGATTTGAGTATTTGATCGGTCGGTGGTATCATTTCGTTTATTAAAGGGTATACGAGTTTGTTGGATGATTCTGCGAAGATATTGAGTAAATTTACGAGCTTGAAATGAATAGATTGGTGAAAAGTGATAATTACCTCTACGACGAAGTTTTAGAGCTATTAAAGTGTCGTTAATGGAGTAAAAACAGTGGAGTATGATGTCGCAAATGGCGCAGAATTCGATGCAAACTGATAAAGCTTCCATTTTTTTGGTGACGACGTCCTGTAAAGAATTGGAAGAAGTTCTGATGATTTAAAAATTGATATCTAATTTTTAGCTGTTAAGAAAGGAATGAACGAGTTTTGGATTTTCTTTTTATATTTCATCAAGTTTTTGTCAGATCGAAATTTCTAATACCCCTCTTCCCCCTCCCACTCATCCATTCAATTTGAATATTTTTATATTGTTTGAAAGTTGTCTGAGGGTAGTCATCTTAGATTTCATCAGGCACGAAAGAATATGGCATAATTTAAGGAAAGTGGGAGGGGGCAAAATTTGTAAATTTTCAACTCATGTAAAATTTTTAAAATTTCTCCTTTTTTAAAAACTTCATCAGTTAAGAAATTTTTGGACTGAAAAAAATACCTACAATATTTTTGTTTATTTTAAAATATTATATTTTTCATTCAGCATCTCCTCTTCTCAGTTCAGTTTTACCTTTCTGGCGATTTTTAAAAATTATGATTCAAAACTTAAATTTCAGAAAATTGTGTTAAATCTATCAAAATAAGTTACTATGGGTGATTTTCAGTTGTAGGTAAGTGCTGAAGTTCATATGAACCATTTTTATGGGCTTTTCTCAAACACTGGAAACGTCTAAAATTCCCTGGAGATTTTGAAACGTCTCGAAACTGGTTCCAACCTATTTGGAAAACCAAAAATAAGTTATATACCTTTTTTTTTTCATTGAATTGATCAAATTTTCATGTTTTGTAGGCCAATAAAATAATTTTTAAATTTCAAAAATTCTCCAAAATTCCATAAATTTTTTTTAGTACCTGAAGTTTCAGAAATGGGGTTCTTTTACCATGTGTTTTCAATTTAATTTTGTTTTTACTCAAAATTTTACTTTGAAATAGGATACTTTCTTGTTGGGAGCTTCCAAAGTAGTGAAAAATGCGTTTTTATTTTGATTTTTTTGAGCATGTTGCACTTAATTTTTTAATTTGAAAAAAATAGATCGATCGTTACTCCTCCCGAATTTTCATTTTTTTTTTTTTTAAATTTTAATATAAAAAAATTGGAAAATGAGAACCGAAAATTTTCAATAAATTCTCATACACACTAAATGGGAAGACATATAAATCTGTGAACATTTTCAAAATTTTTCATTTCCCCCTTCGACTTTGAGAGGTATCGCGTGTTGAATTTTGGCATGGGGCAGAATTCCGACAGGGTTGGGTATAAAGGAGGAAAGAGTTGGTAGCAAGAAAACTGAAAATAACAAGAATTTTAATAATTTTATTATAAAAATCAAGAATTTTCACAATTTTATTCTGCTTTAAATTGAAAAATGAAAACGAAGTAATTTTTGAAAGAAAAAACGAATCAAAAAATAGGTAAAAAAATGTATAGAAAAATGAAGAAAAAAGCAAAAAATTTAATTTAATTTTTTTTGAGTTAGTAAACATCTTGTTCTTCAGTTTATTTGACCCAAATGTGAAATGTACTTTAATTTAAAACACGTTATCAAATTTTTGAAAATAATTTCAGTTAAAATGAGTAAACCTCGTCTTTTTTCATATTTTTCATATTTCATTGTAATTACCTACGACGAAACTCCATTATTTTGTCATAAAAAATCTAATTTTTTTCAGATCCCGAAGTTTCACGAAAATTATATTTCAAATAGATACTTATATTTACAAATGATCATACACCGTACGAAAAGAAAAAGTTGAAATAAACGAAAATTTCGCAATATTTATATACACGGTAGTCGGGTCATAAAAAAATTACATAAACTTTCTCCGTTTCAGTTTCTTATTTTTTTTAAACACCCATAATTCCTTTCGTTTTCTTTCTCTTTCATTTGGCTGGTTTTTTTACGGCCATCAAAGGCCGTAATTTTTCCACCGCAGTAAGATTTAAATTACACTTACCACCATAACGACAAAATTCACGCTGGCAGAGAGGCGTATTCGGTTGAAGCTAGCAACGGCCGAGCTTACTGCTAGAATAATATAAAGTATTATGATTCTCCATGTATTTTTTCTAACATTTTCGACCATTTTCTCGGCCTTTGCGCCGTCTCCTTTGTAATAAAGAAAAAAATCCGTGAAAGAGCTAAAAAAGTATATATCTAGGTCAAAATTAAAGAAGCTTATACCGAAGAGTAAAATTCCATAGGATGAGTTGGCCATTTGTCGAAATTTACGAAAAACCGAGTTCAACTCCCCCAACTGGAATGGTAACAGGGCGAAAGAGGCGATGGTGAAAACTTGAGAAATGAATAAAGACCATACGAACATTGGTGCCACGATCATTTGAGTTTTATCGTGTATTTTCAACTGTAAATTAACCAAGTTTTAATTTCAAAGTAAAATTAGGGTAAGATTGATTAGTTATTTTTACCAGTTTTTTGCCTTTGAATTTGGTCAAATTAGAGAGTTCTTTGGTGAGGAGCATCGATAAGAAAACCAAAACGATGTAAAGTACTGAAAAAATTATACCAATACGGCACCATCTACTTTTTCCCTGCGGAAAAAAATGAATTATTCCTAATATTACCAAAGAAACTACCCTCGTTAATTTTTGGTGAAAATTTTCTTTCATCGGTACATTTGCAAAAAATTATGTCTTCCGGTTTCCGGTCGAAGCCTTTCGTGAACTTCATCCTTCCTTTTTTTTTTTACTCTGGTTGAATAATTTTACATTGTAAAATATTAACTATTACTTACCGTTGTTGTATTTGATTTATCAATTTTGAACGGCATCGCACCGAATATTTTTGAAAAATAATAAGCCACGCTGAAAGAACGAAAAAATACGTCTTTGGGGTTGGGTGTATTCATTATGTGTGTGAAAATTGCCAGCGAAACCTTGACTTTTATCCGGTGACCTTGGCTGTGATATTGAATAAATTTTCGGTTAAAGAAATATTTTCGTTTGAGTGTAACGGTTGTGTATGTTTTCTCTCTTCGGTGGTTCTTAAGTATAGGTGTACTGAAGTGTAATGACTAAATATGTAGTAATAACGACACCAGCCTGAAACAGATCATGTTGGGTACGTTATGGTGGAGATTTTCGCAAGGTTGAAGTTTTTCGTGTACTTACAGAAGCTAGGAAAGCAGTGTTGATGGTCATGAGATTCAAAAGGATAAATTTTATGTCTGTGTTGGTCAATCGTTGAAGGAATATTTCAATCTGGAAATAATACGAGAAAATTTTAAAATTTGGAGCATTTTGAGGGCAGATCTGACTTACTTGATATTTTTGAGTATCATTCAAATTTTGGCCTTTCAAATTACTCAAATAAATACGTGATTGATAAGCCTGAAATTATAAAATCGAAATAATTCGTATCACTTTCTCGAAAATTGAAGGGGTTTCGACGAAATGAGATCTGATACGAGTGAAATGTCCTACTCAGTAGGAAAAAAACAGTCATCAAACTCGATAATTTACTTTTTTACTTAACCTCATACCCGAGATACCTAAACAATCTTGCTGTTTTTTTTAATCGGCGACATAAAACACTATAATTAATCAAATGGGCATTCTTCTCGAGTCTATAGTTGATCGAGTGTACAGAGATGTATGAAACGAAGGGGGAAAAACATTTGCACAGCGAACAAACCTGTTCTATTACTCCAGAGGCCAATGTGCAAACCATAATTACTCGTAAAATGTAATAAGTGACCCATAAAAGTCCGGATATCCATAGCGTCCAATTGGTATTCGCCCTGTACTCGGAAATAGTGGTGAAAAGTACGCTGACAGTGTTGAAAAAACATACGGCGATGTTGAGGGTGATTTGAATTTGGAAAAGTGAGATCATCGAGGTGATTGTGTCGCAGAGGGTTGAATGGATCGAGTTTATTTGTCCTATGGCTGGATGGTGAGGGCGAATGTCTGCAGAAAATGAGAGAAATTGGATGAAATAGTGTTTTTCTTGGGTGGAGGGGAGAAGAAAAAATTGGTACTTGAAAATCTGAGTCTTGGAATAGCCTTGAAAATAATGGTGGAAAACATGATGTTTTCTATGGAACCTCCAATACTAGAAAGAATTTTATTTATGCGATGAAATCTACTGCTCAGAATTATACAAAAATTCGAAAATTGTAGGTCATATGTGGTCATGCTCAGTTTACCCAAGTCCTGTGAAATTAGCAAAACCAGTCGTAAAAATACAGAAGTTGTTTCATAATAACTGATAGTAGGTCTAGGTCTAGGTATCTTATGAGCACACTTCTGAAGTTCGTTTTTTCTCAGTTGAATGATTTTTTGGAGGGTCGATTTACTCAAAATTGGAGAGGGGGGGGGGAATAACGAAAATTTCACGTAGGGTTAAACTTACGAGTCTTGTAAAAATTCACCAAACAAAAACTCTAGTCTAACCATTTTCAAGTTTTTTCCCCCTAATTCGGAATTTTTAGTATGGTTTTAAAAATTATGCAAAAATTGACAATATAAAAAATAAAAACCTTCCAAAAAAAAACAATAAATCCGGTAGATGTCTCGTTTTTTATGTTTTCGAGGGTATAGACTTTGCATTTCGGCTTCTTTTTTGGATTACTCTTCCTCCCCACAAAAGTACTTTTTCATTTTCAAAATCCATTTTTACAATTTTTTCAAAATTTGAGAATCTTGAAGGGGACTCAGAAGGAGTATAATCCAAAATTGGCGTTGAAATTGAAATTCAAAATTGATGACCTCGAAAATGTAAAAAAATGATGAATATCACATGTAATTCAATTTTTGTTCAATTTTGACCAAAATTTGAGATTTAGAAGATCACATAAAGAAAAGTAATCGAATATTCGAACTCGACGCACTTTCAAAAACATTCTAAACGAAATTTGATTTTTGTAAGATTTTTAAGAGTCCTCCCCCTTCCTTCCACCCCTCAACTCTTTAAAAAAAGGAAGAAGAAATTTCAGAAAACTTTTACTGGTGAAATATGAATTACTCATTAAAAATATTTGGTCAAGATCGAAAGTTGCGAAGTATCATGCTGAATGCAGTTTGCCAATAGATGTAGTTGTCTTTCAATTTTTGCATAATTTACAAAATCATTACTTCAAAATTCCCCCCTCCCTCCCCAAAAGGGGAAATAGGGCAAAGATTTGAGAATAATCAAGTTCTTGGAGAAATTAAAATTTTCATCGCAAAAGTTTTCGACAAATTTTTTTTGGAAAATCGTAAGGTCAAATTCATAACTTTTTCAACCCTCCTCCCTCCGGCTAACCATCCAATTCTGAGTCGATCGATTTAAAAAAAATTCATTCATCTGAAAAAGATAAAATTTTAACGCTGAAAAAAAATAATAAAATTTATCCAAAAAAAATAATGTGTCCCAATTTTCAAAATAGGTAAAATTTATTATGCACCTATTTTGAGTAAAATTTTTTTTTTTTTTTGGTAAAATTTATTCATTTTTTTGACAAATTCTATCATTTCTTTGATGAAAAATTTCATTTTTTAGAACAAATTTCACCTATTTTGTGAATTGAGACACGTTATTATTATTTTTGAATAAATAATTTTTTATCATTTTGATAAAATTTATTATTTTTTGGGTAAAATGTATTTGTTTTCGTAACTTCTGTTTTTTCCGTGAAGATTCGTTATCACTGATTATGGAACAGTCTGCAATAACTCGAGTTCCTTACAATCTAGAGATAGACTATTTTCAAAATACGATGTCGAATAAGTTGCCTATGTTACAATGCAAGATGCTAGCAATGCTTAATGATGGAATAAGTTGCCTACGAAGTCTTTGAAGGCGAATTTCATATTTCTCGGTTCAAAAATATTTTATGATCATTTGGTGAACTCTTACTTGTAAAATTATGTTGAGAAGATTGCCATCCCTATGGGTGGGGAACAGGTCTGAATATTCGACTCCCACGGTGAGAAAAAATATCAAATATATTGGCACCATCCGAAATATGATTTTCTTTAGATCATTTTTTCGTATTTTTGATGCTTTTGTGACACCTGTACAGTGTAAAATATTCCATTTTTTCATTTTTCATATTTAAAAAAAAAATTGTCAATAAAATTGAAAAGTTTACCAATTATCGACTCCATCCATTTTTCAACTTTTTTTAAAGAACCCACCATCTTTGGAATTTCTTTACTTGTAAAATACGTTCCCAAGATATTAAAAATTGCAGCCAAGTTGAAGGTCCAATTTTCTGTGGCTAGTAATATTTTGGCAATTTCTTCATATTTGGACTCCTAGAAAATTGAATCGATGAATTTGTAATCTTTTGGCTATTCAACTAGGAAATCTATGTATTGGAGTTGGTTTATTACCATGGCTGGTTTAGAAGTACTCGACTCGTTAAAAATTGCAGTCGAATTAGTACTCGAATTTCCCATCGTTAGTAAGTCCATCACTTCGGTAATTCCTTCGAATTGAGACGTCTGCGTGAGATTAATTTAATATTAAAATTTTTCGAAGGTGCTAATAATTTATTATTTGAGGACCGTTTTTCCAAACTGAGCTAACTTTTTTTTTGACGTTTTTGACCTTTTGACGGATTCGGGTAGTTGAAATACACTGCCACCAGATGGCATTAACAAAATTTCGCTACCTGTGTTACTTGTGTTGTTCTGTGACCAAAACCGTTCTGAAATGCGAAAATCATCGAAAATCGTTATAATTTCAGTACAGGGAATTGAAGTTTTTGTTTTTTGTGCTGGAAAGTGTTCTCCTCCATCCATACATGAGCGACTTAAAAAAAATCCGATACTTGTGCGAGTTGTGTGGCGCTCAGAGACAAAATATGCTTTTTTGTTTTTCCAAACTGAGCTAACTTCGTTATTTTTCATTTTCTTCCGATTCTCATGGCGCCACACTCGAAAATTTTGAAATTCTACCTAGGCCACATGATGTCGAAAGGTAGCCTCCTTACATTAGTCTTTTTACCAGCTTCAAAAAATTATTTCTCTTTTCTATGGACAGTTTTTTGTGTTTCCTGAAAAATCACTTTTTGCAAGTTAGCTCAGTTTGGAAAAACGGTCCTCATTTGTAATTAGTACCATTACAGTTGGCTTAAAACGTAGATCGTTAATCCAAGACCCCATCACGTAGTAAATATGACTGCATAAGGTCAACGTGAGCCATATTGTACATATTGTGTACCTTTTTAACCACCTTGCCACTGCCTAGAACAGCGAAAAATTATACAATTGAGGTATGTACGTTGGAACGTGCTCAAAATCTTATCTGTGTTGAGTCTATTTGAAGAAATAACCATTATTAAGCGAATTAACTCGCACGTATAATTCAACGTAGTTTAGTTTATCTTTGCTGAATTTAATACAGACGCAAGCGGTTTTACAAGGCGATAAAACCATTAAGTAACTATTTCGAGTTGATGAACTTGCTATACGGGATGTTTGAATAAGTTGACCAAAGTATCGAGTAACATTTTGTGTTTACGATTAAATTCCTAGTGAGAAAGTTTTGTTGGTGCGGGTGGCTGAGAAATTAATTTAGGGTGATTTTTTTCTTTACTGGATTTGTTTGAGATGGTGATGATGTTTTGATAAAGATTTGAAACACTTTCGTAAGTTTTAAAATTTTCAAGAAATTTTTTCATAAAATTTGAGAATTGGGCCATTTGAAAAAATTTTCTCTTCCTTGCTTCAGAAAAAAATCATATTAATCAAATTTATTTATAAATTTTGATTTTACAATATTTCGAATGATATGTTATCGTATTGATAGGACTTCAATTTCTCCTCATTCTCTCCCATTCATCTCAGTGAAATTCGTAAACTAAAAAATTTTCAAAATACGACTAAAATTATGTAATTTTTTAATTTTATTACCGCTGCTTACCCGTGGAATCTCGGTCTTCTGAAATAGTTGATTTTCATTATTCATCGAATGCGCGTCGTTTGTCGTGTATAATGGCCAGGTTCCAAATACTGCCGAAACAACATAAGTCATCCATAACGAATAATTCTCTTTCAACATACCGACCACGTTTGTCGGCCGACAAAATGTAATAAGCGAAATGAACGTAGTAGGGTGATTTCGAGCCGAATAAAAATGCTCATTACGAAATAGATTCGATTATCGAAGCACTCGATATAATGAGAAAAATTGAATTATTCAAAATACCTGCCTAATCGTAACTCGTCTAATAAACAATTGTTTTTGGTTCTTTTTTCAGATCAAGATGTAGATTTGGGTCATCGATCGTCAAATCCGATGAAAAACACCAAACACCCGAATTTAACCTGGGAACCGTATTTTTGCGTTTTGTTACAAGACGAGCAGACTTTCACAGCGTACAGAAGCGAAGATTTATCGGTAAGGAATCGTTTATTTTAATATTTGGTTTCGTTGTGGTGGAATATCTACTTAATAAGTTTATTTTTGTAATTTGGAAGGGGAAAAACGAAGCTAAAGAGCAAATTGTAATTATACGAATTGGTAGGAAAATAATGTAAAAATTCATAGATATTAATTATTTTTATTATATTTTCCGGCTGCAGATTTTCGCTGGAACATTCCGAGGCTTTGGGTTGAGGAACAAGGTTGGTTTTTCTCTTTGTAGTCTTTACCTACTGTGCAGAATTTCGCTTAGCGTTATGCATGTTGTAGAATTTTTTTTTGATTTTTCGTTAAATTTCATACTAGGGTTTTTATCGTAATTGAATTTTAAATAAAGGTGGAAGATGTTCGGTGCTTTTTTTGCTTGCGTTTTTTATTCGTGGAATAGTTTGTTTGCGGTATTGATGGTGTTGTGTATGTATAGTTGAGCTTTTTATGTGCAATGAATAATTTTTATTCGTGTTGGGAATTTAGAATACGAAGTATTGGGATGTTGTGTTATTTTTTTAATCGTTTATTCATATCCTCTGTATGTGAATACTTGAAAGGGCATTTGCATTAGTAGTCATTTTTTTAAAAATCGATCATATTTATACGCGGATGATTTTATGTTGTTGACGTTAATGAATCTATTTTACGTAATTGCTGCTGATAAATTTAGAATTTTGTTCGTAATGTAGCTCGTTTTTTTTTTTTTTCAATTACAGAATAAACTTTCCGAGTAACTCGTAGGTAGTAAATTTATCTGAAAATTACTCGGTATGTGCGTTCGAGTACCTATGTGATAAGTGTATCTATTTATTCAGAACGTGTTTGCATTAAGAATGTTTATTTGCAGTGGTTAATTGAGAAAACAAAGGCAAATATTGGAAAATTTTATCTTACGAGTGTTTCAAGATAAAAGTAGCAGTTTTAGGAAATAATTATTGTTTGGGAATTTCATCAAAAAATTCAAAGAATTGTAAAAATTTTCAAAAAAAGTGAAGTTTTGTTTTTAAATTGAATTAAAATTAATTTTATAATGTCTGTAGAGGAAAATTTCATATGTTTTAGATGTTTTTGGTATTTTTTTTTTAAGTTGAATTATAATTTTGGGAAGTTTTATTGAACAATGGGTGAGCGGTGATTTGGAACCATCGATTTGATTATTTTAAAAATTTATAAAGTGTTTGCAAAAATGAATTTTCGTTCATTTCATGGAAGTAGTATGCATTTGAGTTTATTTTGAATTTTCTTCAATTCTCAGTTTTGTGAGATGAGATTTTTCTGATTTTTTTTAGATCTTTTCAATAATGATGCCTCAAAAAATATAAAATATCAGCATTTTTAAAATACCTATTCAAATTATGTTCACTGTTCAGTTTTTTTTTTTTTTTTTTTTTTTTTTTTTTTAAGAAATTAATTGATGAATTTAAAAGGTTGGTTTAAACATCGTATTGTGCCCTCGACCTCAGCTGTTCCGAAAACAGTCCCAAACAAAAAATTGAATGTGGGTTGAAAATTCTGCAGAAAATCCGATAATTTAAAGGTCATAGCATTATATCCCGGAGTCAGCGGCATAGCCGGAAATTTCTCATGGGGGGGAGGAGGAGTCCAAACTTGAAATTTTTTAAAATTTCAAGTTTGAGTTCACCCTTATCCCATCTTTTCAAAAAAATCCTCATACCTTAAGAACACTAAATTCAAAATTTGAATCATTTTTACTCGTATGTGCATTTATCAAGAAGCCACAGTCACAAAATTTTATTTTCAATCCTTCAGTAAAGCATTTTTTTCTTGTAAATTTTTGATCTCATGGAAGGATATGGACCTCCTGGACCCTCCCCGACAATGCCACTGCTCAAGTGTTTCAAAAAAACGTGCTACCTGCAAAAATTGAATTTTGATTAAAAATTCAATTTTGAAAATTTTTCGGGAACTGTGGAAAAAATTGACCTAAAGTCTGTATCTTATTGCACATTAGTGCTCCAAAAAGAGCCCTCAGCGAGGGAAAAAATGAAATTTTGGTGAAAAAATTTACAATTTCAAATTTTGGATCCTTAGAAACGTAAATACCAGAACTCCAATTATTATTTTCCGTTTCCTCGTAAAATTGTCTATAAAATTGGAGAGAAAAAATAGATTTTTTAGATGCTAAATTGCACTTGTTTTTTGAAATCATGTCGCAGATTTGGAAAAATTAAATTTTTTCCAAGTTATTCTAGGATATAAATATCAAATTTGAAAAAAATTAAAATTGGATTTTATGATACGTGTGCAAAAAAGAACAAAATTCCACTAATCGGAGGGGGGGGGATAACTTGATTTTCTTCACCTCCCCTTCAGAAAAAATGAAAATTACATGTTTAATTTAAGAAATTAGTTTCGACTGAAAGTTTGGAAAATTGATGACTTTGGAAAAGACAAATCGAGTTATTTCTTTTCTGAAATCGATAAACTCATTTCAGAAGATTTACCTACCTACAAATATTACTTACTCAGGTTAAATTGAAAAAATATGTGCATAGGAGACAATTCAATTCTTGGACCGATAAAATTTGAAAAACTCCAATGATTTGAGTGAAAGTTTTTAAACATTTTTTCTCTTCAAAAA
The DNA here is from genome assembly GCA_038380155.1 of Pseudococcus jackbeardsleyi. Lineage (NCBI taxonomy): Eukaryota > Metazoa > Arthropoda > Insecta > Hemiptera > Pseudococcidae > Pseudococcus > Pseudococcus jackbeardsleyi. The sequence goes on along the minus strand of CM076239.1, from coordinate 22,944,468 downwards.
TATTTATCAATTTTAGTATTGTCCCTCTAGTGCAAAATTTTATTGAATTGGAACTGATTTGACGACTGAAAGTCATTTGAATGAGATTAATATGGTATGAAATTATAGAGCAGGAGGTATAATTTTTATAGAACTTAAGAAATCTGAGGAGCTAAGAAAAAAAAATACCATAAGTATGTGAAATTAAAACCAGTAACTCCAAAAAAAAATTTCAAAAAACTGCTCAATATTCAACCATATTACGACATGACATACTTACTTCGTAAGATATTTTTAAAATCACTTTGGTAGTTGCAGGGGGTCGAAAATGTGTTCCTAGGTTCCTACATGGTAAATATTTTCAAAATATTGATAAATAAGAAAATTTTTCAGAAAATAGATAGTAATTTTTTTTTGTTTTTTTCGCCGTGTTTTTAATGTAATTTTTTTTTTCAAGTGTTCAACTATCAATGAGCTTTTTGATAAAAAGACGGACATAGTTGTTGGGTGGGGAAAATATAGTTCAAGGGCGATTTTATCTACCATTCAGTTTGAAAAAAGTAAAACTTTTGTACTTTTAACAGCCAGTTGTCAATTTGACGACCCCAAGTTGACAAAATGAAGTAATAAGTCGAAAAATTATGACCTAATTTTATCTCTTCAGTTGAACAGTTTATAATTTTTGGATTAGGATTTTTAGATTGTCTCCTCCCTTTCGCCTTTTCCATTCTAATTTTGATTTCTTGAAAATTTTTCCAAAAGTATTTATTTTTATTCGGTTAATTGAAATTTCCCTGTAATTTGATTCAATTCTAGTCAATTTTAGTGAACATCAGTTTGCCTTACCAATTAATTTGGATATTTTGAAATAATTTTACGTAGCAATTTTTTGTTGTACGCTTCAGACGAGATTTTTATTTTCACGCGACAATATTATTACTGAAGCTTGAGCCATTTCTCGTACGAAATTATCATTTTAAATCTCACCATTGTCATCCAACGTCCTTCAGTTCCTCTCGTATAATTTACCCAACGCATACTAATTTTCCAGATCGGAGACGCTTTATTCGTAGACCTACCTAGGGTCCGTTTGGACGGCGGAGCGAAAGCATTTCGTCAAAAATGGGGTTACGACGTCGCCTCTCCTTTGGGACTATTGGAAGAAGTGGACGAAGAAGATGACGCCAATGAAGACACGAGCATCTCTGAATCAGCATCTTTGCGGGAGGATATACCAAGCTCTGCTTATTCGCCGATAGGTAAGTTGCCTTTTTATGCACTGCCGAATTTCTCAAGCTTAACGACCTAGTTGAATGTACGAATGGGCGAGATTTGAAGAATCATCCGTGATTCCCATGATTTCGCACGGATCGAGCATTACAGAGCGAAGACACGAAATGTAATTGTGAGAGATGACGACGCTGTAGATCTACGTGTGTGTGCATTATCGAATAATATTCAGAGGATGGTTACCGGTTGGTCATACGCGGTAACGGTATGTGTCAGCCGGAGCCGAAATATCATCGGCCACGTAAAAACAATACATTGATAAGGATAGCTTTTTATGGAGGTAAAAGATTTCCGGCCTAGGGCGTAACCTTATAGTCGCGTACTCGGCTCCGGAAATACGATATAGTTACGGTTGGCTCGTTAGATCATCGTACTGACATTTAACGCTATTTATTGTTATTTTTCTTACTCCTTCCAATTCCAAGTCGCTACGAAGAACGGTATGTTTATCTCGAAGACACATTCAATCGGTGTATTGTTTCGGTTCGCGAATGTTTGGTGATTCGTAATTAGGTCGTAGTCTTCTGTTCGTCGGCTCTACCAGCAAAATGCTCGTTTCTATAGGTTTTCAGAAAAAAATGTTCGCGTTGTCGGTCTAATGTTTTGTAAGCATCGAGGTGAAAAAAAATTTCTAACGGAATGAGTGTACTTATATTGTACATGCTACAAGGTGACGTAATGGTTCCGATAAAAATATTCTTTTCCCTTTCCACTAAACATGATAACAAAAAAAAACGATATCCGTAGAGTTTGAGTTTATACGTGGTAAACATTTCGCGTAGACGTGTATGCGTAATTAAATAAAATCGTCGTCTTGTTTAGTTGAGTGCAATTATTCATCGAATTTTGGCGAATCGTTCCTTGTTCGTGTCGTTTTGTAAAATGTTATAGTGATCAGTGCGACATTGATTTCGTAGAAATGGCTCATAGAAGAGTTTGGAAAACTTTCAGAAATCGAAAACGTAACTCTATGTATTCGACTGTTGATGAAGATAGACCTGTCCCTGGTCGTAAGTAAATCATGAATTTTTTTTATTTAAGGCGGTATTGGAATTGATTTGATTGAATTTGATGAGATGGGAAGAAGTTTCCTGATGGAGGTGTGTTAATTGTTAGAAATTCCTAGAATGAGGCGGTCGTGTCAAGCATCTGTGTACGTCATAGATCATAAAACCGATCATCAATGCTTGGAAACCAGATGCACGATTGTTCTCGTATAATTGTATCGGTGTGAGGGAATGATTGGTTTTCTAAAAATTCAACAGTCGAGTGAATTTGAACGATGCGAGGCTATAAAATTGCGTTTGTCAATCGTGACATATTTTGTTGCTTACTAAGTTTTTTGTGACATAATTGCTGCGATGATCGAAGATGAAAATGTTGATGTTATTTGTATATGGCATGTTGGTAAGTGTTGAGCTAATTATGAGATGAAATTTGGTAAATCATGATTTCTAAACCTCAACTAGTTCTACTTGATCGATGATGAATGATGTTCGTCCAAATTGGATGGTTTTAAATGAGGAATCTTGGGAATATTTCAGTTCTTCTGACCATGACTGGTAGCTGAATGATAGAAGTGTTGATCTTCTCCTGTCTTCTCTCAGTTTTTCTCTATTCTTCAAAGGTGTAACTTCAATGAGTATAGTTTTGCTTCATTTGAGTTTTTTGATTTTTTTTAAAGTAAGAAAATGAAATTTTAAGAATATTTTCGTTGTTGATCCTTAAAATTGATGTTTTCTCTCTTATTTGGAATGAGTGAAAAAACACTGAAAAAAAAGAATTGCAGAAGATTTGGAAAAATCGGAAAAATTCTTGATTTTTTGAAAATTATTGTTGAGTTGTCTAAGAATTTCATTTTCACAAAATTTCAGATATTTTACTGACTTTTTAGTGAATTTTCACTGATTTTTCAGCAGTTTTTTTCACTGTTTGCTTTCAGTGAAAATTTTCTCATTGATTTATGACTGCACTGCAATTTTGAATGTTTTCCAGAGATTTTCGATAATTTTTACTAGTTTACGAATGAGGAAGTTATTTTCATAAAAATGTATGGAATTTAAATTTCATGATTTAATCAATTTTTCTCTTTCTTAATCGTCTCCTCTTCAAATAATTTTTCATTCGGAGACACATAAGTATTCATAATATTTTTTCGTACTCCCCCCCCCCTTTCTAAAAAAACTTTCAACCGTATTTTTCTTAGACTTGTCGATATGAACTCAATGCTAAATCAGTTGCGTTTCCTTACTTTTCCAACATTATTTTTCAAATATCTAGGAGGAATGTGGGGAGGGGGAAGAGTTGAAAGTTCTGATTTTTTGAATCAATTCATACTCACCGGCGCAAATTGAAACGAAAGAAATCGATGGAAGAAAATTTTTAATGCCTTAAAAACTGACGTTTGATGATTTTTTTTCTATGCTCTATCAAATTGGAGTGACCCTTCAACCACCTCCATCCAAATTGGAATTATTTCTCTGAATTGAAGCAATATCACAAATTTTTTATATTTTCTTGCTTTTCCAAATTATTTGAAGAAGCTGAAGTGGTCATTGGTTTTCAGAAAGTTGGGTATGAAAATTTTGAAAAAAATGTTGAAGAACTTAACCTGTTGGGGAGATTGCGGAGGCACTTCTCGTCGAATTGAGGGATCAGTGCATTTCTGTCCTTCTCCCTCCTCCTCCTCCTCTTCTTCTTCAATCTAACCAGCAAGATATGCAATATGCATAGTTACTAAATTTCATTCCAAGATTTAAAAAAAAATTATCCTTTGGTGTCAAAAATTAATTTTTGAATTGATCCTAATTTTGTGGTTTACAGAAGAAATGGAATCAAGGGAGAACCTCCACTCAAACATTCATTTTTGATACCAAGGGTGGTTTCCATATTCCGGTTTACATATATTTGTGTATTTTGTGATAAAATCAAGCATTTTTCAATTGACAAAAACGAAGATTAAATTTTTATGGATCTCAAACTCGATCTCTGAAATAAATTTATTGATATTTCGAAGTCATTCCGGAGCCTGTACTAGAAAGTTTGATTTTTAAAATTTTCTCGAAATTCTTTGAGAATTGGCTTGGTCAAATTTTTCAACTTCTATTTACTTTTTTTACTAGTTTTCTAGCCACTTTTTTCGTTTAGGCTTCTGAATTCACAAAAACACCTGAATTGAAATTTTATTATTGTTATTGGAAAGTGAATACGATTTTCTCTAATTTTCCTGGCTAAGATTTTTTCTATTTTTTCAGTATAAAAATAAACATTTCTCAAGAAAAGATCGTCTTTTTCGAATATTTTCTGAATTATTTCTGATTTTCCCGATTAAAAGCTGTGATGGGACAAGATTGTTTCTCCTCCCCCCCTGGCACGATCGGACCCCGAATTGAATTTCCTATATGTACTTTGGATTTCATGATTTGGATTTTTTTACTTTTTAATTATTATTTCCCCTAAACTGAAAAATTTGACCCTCGCACCTATGTTGGAAAATTTCAAAAAAAAATATTTTCACTGGGAAATTCTTTAATTTTTTTAAATTGCTTGCACTTTTTCTTTTTTCGCAATTTCAAAAAAGAATTTTCTAAGAAATATTCAATTTTTCTAGTAAGTTAGTATTTGACAAGTCGTAAGTGAAAATACTGTCGGAGAAAAATTTTGAAAAACTAGAGAATTATTTTTTATAGAGGACGATGAATTTTTGTATAATACGATACTTTGCTCCAACTGTTGATATTTTTTTGTACGCCGACGGATGAGTTCACGAGACTTCATTATCTACACATATCGGAATTGAGCCTATATCGTTTGAAATAAGGTTATGATAATGTTGAAATGTGTAGGAGTTTGATAACAAGGATACTTCGGAATGGTATATCTTTGTCTATGATTTTCAATCCGAGTTATATTCGCTCGCGAACATTGGACTGCTAAAAAGAACAAAATAGATGTAGAAATGACAAAAAAAAAAAAATTGCAGAAAAATTCTCAGCTACGGTTCGTACACATATAAGTTCAGGTATACTCCGTATTTGGTTGTAAAGTACATAGCACAATGCAAGGATATGAGGCATGAAGACAAATAACCATCTGTACGAGTACGTAAGTCTGCATAAGATGTACACAGTTAACCTATTCACAGTGCCGGTCATTCTAGGTAACCTTGCGTGTAAACGAATTAGAACAATTAAACGAAGGCGTCTGTGATCGTTAATATGCTCGAATTGTAATGATATATTATGTTGGGTATGGCACATTATGTGTGTAGTGTACATCTGCGCATGAGAGCCCATAAATGAACTCACCTCAGGATTTGAGAATAGACCTATTGATTGTGCCAAGTTTTCGAAACAGTCGAATAATTTTTTTTCTGGGTTGAGTTGAATTTTGCCTATGTGTGATTACTGTTTATCGTCATTGATAAATGAGTAATATGATGCATTTAGGCTGTGGAAATGAATGTACGTATCTAGTTTTATTATTAATTTCAACGGAATGGTATCTGTGAATCATCTGAATGATAAATACATGAATTTCAATTTGCTTTGGCTGGCTGGTGTGTATATGGATGGTAATTTCGATAAATATAATTTCCAAGTGATTGATTCTCGATAAATTTTTGAAAAAATTTACGTAATGGCGTCGTAATTCTTGAAAAAAATGTTAAATTTTGATTTAAAATTCTCTACTGAAGATAATATGTCGATTGATGTTTTTTTTTGTTTCCTATGGGTTTTAGGTACATATCCACAATTTTATCTTTTACTTACTGTTTTTCTATTTCTCGAGCCAATTAAATTCACCAATTAGGACGCAATAGTAAAATTTACTCTGAATTATATAAAAATAATCTTCGTTAGACGACGTTAGTTGAAAAATACTCGCGCAATGCAATTTACCTATAATCATGTTATCAGTAATTAACGTCGAATGTATAACATAATAACGAATTAACGACGCGACTGGTGTGAAAATGCCATAAGGTCAGTCCCGAAATTACGCCACGTAGCACGTACTTGCAGTAAGTACCCGTTTAATTGATACGTGGAATAGGGAAAAGATTTTCAAAAAGATCACGAATATAAATAGTGAGATGAGTTCATTGGTGATTTGCCAAAAGTAAGGGTAATTACTTCGATGCCAAATTGTTCAGTTAGTATTTTTTTTTCAAATCGATATTATATCGATTTGTCGTACCAATTACCTAAAGAAGGGAGAGGGAGGAGAAATTAAGATTTTCTGCTCAACTTCAAAAACATTTTATTTCAAGGACTACGAGATGGGAGAGATTTTATAATGGATATGAGTATAAAAGTTTTAATTCAATTCCAGGATCTAAAAAATTGAAAATCTTTATGGAATCATCAATTTTTTCTTGAAAAATAATATTTCAAATGTTATTGAAATAAAACAATTAAAACGAAAATGAACTAAAATAATTATGAAGCTTTTTAAAAGCATATAAGCTGATTGTCAAAAGAGAAATGGCTCAAATTCGAACGATTTTATTCAAGAACTGAGCTTAAACCATTTTTTACCATTTTGATGGGTATCTTTCCTCATAAATTGATCAATCTATTTGTTTGTTCGATTCAACTATTCACGTATATCCTTAGTACATCTACACTGTCCGCCGATTGAGCATGAATGAACATAGTATGGTTCTGGTTCAGTCATAATTACATTGCAGGCTGAAAAGCTATCTGAAATTGTACATTCTGGATCACAATTGCATACGCTTTTATCATTTGGACAATTTTCATTCCTAGAGTTTAAAAAAATTATAAAATTAATTTTGAATGAATTATTCTTTGAAGAAGTACATTTGAATTTTTGTCTATTCTCTGGATGTGAGTCTGAGTCTGAGTATAAAAATCACCCTTAAGGGTATGCTTTCGTTTGTTATCAATAAATAAAATTTAGGATCGCGATTTCTCATCCAATATCGAACTAATTTTTATGAAATTTTCGATAAAAGCTTTATTAATACACTGTCTTTGGAGGACTTTTGCGATATTTCCAAAAAGTATTATATTAATCGAAAAAAAAAAAGATTTAAAAGAATAACTTTGCGGACTGGAGCAGACTTTTCCTCAATTTTATGATTTTTGTAACGTAATTTTTTCAAAATTGGAAGGATTTAGATGAAAAGTCTCAAAAGTCCTCCAAAGATCTCACTGTACAGAAACAAAATATTAAAAGATATTAGAAAAATGTTGAATATTTGCTGAAATATAACGATCGTAAGTTGTCTAAATTTACCGAAAGCATACCCTTAAGAGTCGAAAATTGGTTTTCGAGTTGATATTGATTTTAGGTCTTTCACAAGAACTGGATTAAGGAGAAAATTTGATTCAAAAACTAATTTTTAACCCCTAAGGGTGGTTTCTTGTATGTATATTTCGGCTCACATATACAGAAATTTTGAGCCTGGCAAAAAAAATACCTATCTCTAAATATTCTACTTATGTGAAATAATAATTGTAAGTTGAAGTTTACCAAAAATTGTAGTTCGTGCCCAAGGTAGAAATCGGTAGCAAGACTGAAATCGCGAAAATAATTTTCATCATTTTACGAGCTTTCTAAACCGAAGACTGAAGAGTTTCAATAAAAAAAATCGTTCTAAAATCAGTAATCCGATTGAACTTGCGAAATGATTATAGTTCGCTTCAAAGGTGCTTGCAAAGATAAGAAAGTCTCGAAAACAGTAACAAACAAAACAGAGCAATTATATTCTCTGGATATTGAAAAAATTTCCAATTTTATTTACTGCATTGTGTGAATAATTACTTTTTTATTGCCCTTCACTGCCAAAATGGGTTGGCTATTGTTTGCAAACATTTTTGGAATGAACTATAAAAATTGATATTTTACGATCAAATATAGGTACATTAAATTGATTCAAGGTTATAAAAATTGTTCATTGGTTGATTTTTTTTGTTCAAAAAACACTGAATTTCTTGGCATTAGTTTGGTTCTAGTTTAGGTTTTTTCCCCTGTATTTTATAATGTTGAATTGATGAAATAAATAATAATAGATAACTAAAAAAACGATGTAGTAAAATGTGAGCTTAATGGTATAAACATAATGTCCTTTCAAAAATCATCATCGTGGTTGATTTGAAAAATGTAGGTACGTGTGGTGGAAAACGTTGTAAAAGTAATAAGTTACAGCATTTTACGTTGTGTTATCAGTAAACTGTCTTCTAAACCTGATGATGTCTGTAGAAATCATTTTAAAGTTCATAATTTCGTTTGATTCCAAAAACATTAACTTTTCAGAGAAAAACTTCGTGTAGTTTTTTTTTCAAAGTGAACTTTTTATTACAATCTCAATATACCTGAATATTTTTTCCATTTTTTAAAAATGTTTTTAGCATTAAAATTTTTTTTCTATATTTTTCTCAACACATCTTGCGTTATATATTTTTTATTATAATGTTAATATGTAGGTACGCTCTTAAATATAATATTGTTCAACATTTTTTAAAATAATTTTTTCTGTTTTTTTTTTTGTTGTTTTTTCATTTCTGGTTCAGAAATATAAACCAGGAAATGACAAAAATTTTGATGATTTTACTCCAAAAAGCAAAAATGTTCAGCATTTCCCTCTTTCATTGAATTTTCAAAACGAAGGATGAAAATAATTTTTTGACGTAAAAATGAAGCAAGTAAAATTGCATGAAAATAGCCAAAAAAAATCCAAAAAACAGTCAGAATTTTTATTTTTCAGCTCCAATAGACACCATTTTAAAAAATATCCCGTTTTCATTATCATACCTATTTCGCGATTTATTTTCGTTTTATAGGAACTTTTCTGGGTAAACTAGTCATACAGTTTCAAAAGGTTTTGATAACTCAAGTTTTTTTCCGTTTTTACGGTTAACGAAGAAATATTTTTTGCACATTTTCTTTAATAATTTCACAACTTCAATTACTTATTATGTAAATTCAGCTGTAAGTAATTCCTACCTGTGTTAATTTTCAATTCAAATACATTTTTTCAATTCAAATACATTTTTCCGATCAATTCATCTGTTAAATAATGCAGAACTCGTTAATATTTTGAAAAAAAAAACACATTTGAATGCGTTGCCTGGTTATTTAAAATAAATTATACTTACGAATAATTGAAACAACTATTATAAGTATATATTTCAACAAATTTATTTCCATTCGTACCCATTTTTAATTAATTATGCTTACATGGTAAACTGGGTATATTTTAAATTGAATTTACTCAATACAATGAAACAAATGGAAATCAAACAATAGTTAACATGCGATGTAAGGTCTCAGTCGTAAAAGAACTGTTCCAATTTTTCTCATTCAAATTGTCCCATTTCTGATTTTTTCTAAACAAGTTAGTATCAAACTTTTCTAGTTGAGCCTTACTAAGAATTTTGTTCACTTTTTTCCATTTGTATCATTTTTTTACGTTTGAAAAATTTTGACATTTTTGTTTAGTTTTTTTTTTTCGTCGACTCTTGATTTTTTAAAATTTAATTAGGATCGTGAAAAGAACGGAAAAAAACAATCGGGGAATATCTTGTTAAAATTTGAAAGATTATTTCTGTAGGCATTCCATTTTTTTTTTTTTTTTTGTTAAATTGAAAATTACACATTGAAAAGAATACTATTCGAGCTATTTTTGCCAATTGTCAATATTGAAGTGGTTGCAATAAGTATAATAATTTTCATTTTTATTTTTTTGTGGAATTTTTACTGAGAGTTGTACATAGTTGGTGGCCAACGTTTTTGATAGTATGATAGGACACCAGGCCACTGAGTCCCTTTTTTTTATCAAACGTTGAAATTTTTGAATGTCATTGTCATTTTACGAGAAAGTGTTTTCTGATTCAAGCAAGCAATGATTTTATGTTTAATTTTGAAAAATATCTGTTTTTTTATTTCAAGAAATCAAAATGAATGAATTTTTAGCCCGAGAGAATTTAAATGAAAATTTTTTGGGGAAAGGCATATTTCAATTATTTTCAACTCTATACTGTTAATTTTTTATGGTATTCAAGCCATTGGCAGTTGAAAATATGATTTTAGTCTGCGAACGGTCCGTAACGAAAGATTTCTCGCATGAACCTGCAGATAGAGCGAAAGATCACTTTATATTTACGTATTTCACATACAGATAGCGTTAGTTTGTTCTTTCGCATTATTTTCGTTGTTCGCGTTATTGAATAAACACGTGGTCTCAAACATACTCGAACCATCGAACAAAATTATTCAGTAGCTCTGGCAATTTTAATTTTACTTCTATTTCAAATTAGTTCCACATAATTCTCAATGAATGAAATTAATCACCATTATTAGAGAAGAAAGGATTACAAGTGGTCTTCAAAATAAAGGATATTTTTAGTTTTAATGATCGATGTAGTCAGCTAGTTATACACCTTGTTGTTTCAAGTTGTCAAAATTCAAATTAGAATGTATTACAGTTTTATTTTACAAATTGAACAATGCACATAGTCCCCGAGCAAGTTTAAATTCAAATTTAAATTCTTGTAAAAAAAATTCTCTGTTGCATTAGGTAATTAAACCGTCAATTAGAAAATTAATTTCATGATGTTGTCGTATATATCAACTTATTACATTGAAAGTTATCATTTTGTTCTCGAAACGTTTCATTTTATGTATGTGGTTTTCACTTTGAAAATTTTCTAGTGCTTAATTAGCTGGCTCTAAGTATTGGGGAAATTTCAAGGAACTCGTTTGTGATAATTATAAAGTTGATGGTAGGAGTTCATTGATAAGAGAGTACTCAAGGTTTATTACGCTGTAGGTATTTCGATAATGTTCAAGTTTGGTACAATGTGAGAATATTTTTAAAATTTTGAATTTTCTGTAATTTTGAGGAGTTTTTTTGGAATGAATTGTATGTGTAGTTTTGTGATTGATATCAAAATTTTGATTAAATTTATAATTTTTCCCCTAGCATTTATATAGAAAAATTTTTTAGGATGTGGAAAATATTTCAGATTGTATTAAAATGAATTGAGCTTGTGGATTTAGAAAAATCGTTCAATTATCTCCATTCCTAATTTTCGATTTTTCATTTGAAATATTTCTGTATAATTTTCAAATGCTTACTACTTTCGTTTTTTCCTCAATTAATTGCCCTAATACCCGAATTTTTCCATGTTCTATTTCCAATATTTTTCCCTACTTGAAATTAGTAGAATCCCTTCGTATTTTATGATAAGTACCTACATCAATGGAAAAGATTGAGAATCTCTCCGATACGGGATTCTAGGATTAAGGATTTCACAATTTTAGTTGAAAGAGGAAAAAGTTCCCTCATAATTTTTCATGAGGTGAAATGTTCAATTGAAGGTCGTAAATTCTTAATACTGGCTCAAGCTCAATGAACGGGAAAAAATTAGAAATTTCGAACTGGATGTATTTTGTTTATATGATACGCAAGTGAAAAATTCAGGTCGTGGACAAAGGACATGGAATTTGCGATTGAAAGGAAAGTGAATTTTCCAGGATTTTACACCTTCCGCCACTTTGGCAGTCCGGGAGCAGTCAGAAGTATTGAATTTCCCTTGTAACTCAAGGGATGAAGACTTCAAGACTTGCTCTCCGAACTGTCCCTATTGTGTTTATGGTTATTAATAATTATCACCACTCAGCCAGCTCATCAACCCTCTACCCGAAGGCAGTTGCGATCATCGTACACCATTGATGAAAGTTTCCATCAATGGCATGCCTCACGCTCAGGCTGATGAACCGTGGCTCATCATCATGGCTACATCGACTCCATAGTTGTATGGAGAAGGCGAAGAAGCATACTACAGAAATGATCCTGAAAGTATGATCTTAAAGTTGGGTTGGCTGCTTCGAGCTTATATACTTCTTTATATCAATACTTCATTAGCGAGAAGCGAAAACGGTATACTGTGACGTCACGTTACTGGTATATCGCACCAAGCCACGCGGCCACGAACGACTCGACTGAGTCCGATACATAAATTTGCAGTAAGTACGAGCTCGGAGGTTTGAATGAAAAAAATTAATTATTCTGGTTTCGTTTCGTTCGGTTTAATTAAAATAATAACGAAATTAAAAAAAAAAAAACGCATACAAACTGCAACAGAGAATTTATCTCGTCGCGTGCATTTTTTCAAATTGTACACGTTTTTCAAGGGTAATTAAAACAGTCCCGCGGTGTAATTAAGTCACGTTACGTATTTTTTGTTGAAAATATGTCGCGAAAGTTGATTTCATTATTGGATATTGAGGACTTTTTTTCTATATCGGTTGAGGTAAAAAACAAGCTCTTATGATTATTTTTAGCGTAAAATGGGATTTTGATGATTTAAGTCGTTCCCAGTTCAAATATTTGTAATTTTCAAATTAAAATTTTTTCAACTTTGATTTTTTTTCTGGTGTTTGAAATTTTTCCCATTTTTAAATTTTAAAATTTTTTTTCAACTCGATAATTTTTTTCAATGCATTGAAAAAAATTCAACTTCGTGTTTTTTCAAAATTTCTCTGAAATCACCAATTTGTAAACATTTTTTAAAAATATAAAATTGAAAAAAAGAAAACAATCGAAATTGTAAAAACTTTAAGAGAATTCGAGCTTGAAAAATTTTTTCGAATTTTGAATTTTGAAAAAGTTCATGTTTGAAAAAATTATTTTGCAGGAAAATTTTTCAAATTGGGTCAATTTTGAGAAAAATTTAGAATCGAAGAAATTGAAAAAAATTGAACTTGATAAAGATTTAGACTTGATCGTCAAAATTTCATTCACGTGAAAAATAATCAAGAGTCAAGCGAGCAAAAGCGAAACCAAAGTGTAATTTGGCGATGTTGAAATTAACCAATCGAAACGACTCTTTGTTCGATATTTCCATTCGGTCTGAGCAATTAAACGAGTCACTATGAGAATAACCTCATCGCTGACTGTTTGAGGAGAATCGTCAGCATACTATGGCTCCTTGGAGACCAAATACCAAGGTCAAATCTAACAGTATCTTGGAACATGGAACAGTTCATAGAGCTCGATGCGCAGACTGCATTCGTATAATTGATTTAATTATGAATGAAATCAATTAAAATGTGGGAATTTCTCGTCGCACGTCGAAACTGCGGTTGTACTAAAATTACGAAAGTCAGAGTCTAGGTTTTTGTTTCGTTTGCTCGATTTGGTCGATGAAATTATCGGTATGGTGGTATTTTTTTTACGAAATCGTCGTTTGCGGTACATGTGGTTCCGTAACCAAAACATGGGTCGAGGGGGATTTGTAGATCTAATTTTTGCAGAGCGGCGGCAAGCTTAGGCAGCCGGTTTCGATGTTATGGGTATGGTAAACACCATTTATAACGAGCCTGTTGCATCAGCGATTCTGTTCTCGTACGTATAACGAGCACATACACAGCGGCGTAAATCGGCCATTATAATTACTGTAATGAACGAATAACCCCCATATGGGCACCTACGTACGCAGCGCACACATAGAAAGTTAACGTAATCGACAAATGAACTCTGGGACGGGTTAAGTATGTACTCTGTGTACTCAAACAACGCAGCGGCGGAGTGCAGATGCGTATGCGACATACGAGTACGATACACATGTACCGTACGTTCGTACAGCTTCAAATATGCGAGAAAGTAAAAAGTACACACGAGCTAGAAAGTTGAATGGTAATTGGTTAACAGTATCGACTCTAAAGCTAATTGTTATGCAAAAAACTGCCAAGGTGTTGGTAATTAATACGTAGGTAGGTATCGATTATCGAATAGGTACATGGATAGGTACTCTCGTCAAATAGACTTATCAACTCGAGGACCGGTAGCGATGAAAGTCAAGTTGAAATGAAAGATGTCTTTTCAGAAGTGAAAATATCATCGGATGGTAAATATCAATTTATTCAGATATTCTGATGATTTAATTTTTTCTCATATCTGTCATAGTGTCATATTGACTAGTGAGGCTTCATAGGCGTGCCCAAGAAGGTTGCTCGGAGGCTCGAGCTTTCTTAAGATCGACCATGAGACCTTTCATTGTAGAAATGTCAAAAAAAATTTTGTTTTTTCAAACATATAAAAAAAATCCCTAAATTTCCTCGATCAATATTTTAATTAATCGTTATTTCTTGAATATATTCTCTCAAAATCTGGATTAGTCGACTTTGATGAAGTTCTGATTATTTAAATCAGTGAAGTAAATTTCACTGAAAATCAATGATTTCTCTTTTTCGATCAAAAATCATTCATTTCTCAAATGATGTCCCAATATTTGTGAAAAAAATAATCAGTACTATCTCATGAAAATTGTCGAAAATCACTGAAAAACAGTCAAAATTGCAGCACCGGAGAAAATCAGTGAAAAAATTTTCACTGAAAACAAATCAGTGGCAAAAATCACTGAAAAATCAGTAAAATTTATGAAATTTACTGAAAAATCAGTGAAAAATTACTAAAAATCAGTGAATTTCACTAAGTATGATTTTTCCTGTGCTGCAATTTTGACTGTTCAAGTGTTAACAGTGACTTTTCACTGATTCAAATTTTGATGAAAAAATCTGAGAGAAATTGCTGATTACTGATTCAAAATTACAAGTAAATTGTGTTAAATTTTCTTCAAGCTGAAAAATTTTTTTCCATGATTTTAAAATTTGTCTTCAATTTTTTTTCAACTTTGAAATCTTTCCAATTGAAAATTTTGTAGAATTTTTTCCAACTTCAAATTTTACAGAAAGAAATTAACTTCATTTCCATCAAAATTCCTCTCAACTCAATAATAAGTAATTGAAAGAAATTTCAAAAAATAGCAGTATTTCATTCACTGTGTTCAAAAAATTAATAATTTTTCACAGATCTTTTAGTTGAATATCATATCACTGATTTTCAATCAATTTCAAATTTGTAAAAGAAATCAGTAATTTAACTGAAAGATTTTCGACGGTGTTTTTTTGTATGGATGTGTCTTGGGGTGGGGGGAGGTGAAATTTTAAAATGTTGAGAACGTTTTTGTGTAACGTAACGTAGATAACGTTTTTAGATCACAGCATTTTGAGAATTTTTTTTGTAAAAATTTGATACCGCTGATATTGTGTGTAAAATATGGTATCGATGTCGGAATTTTATATAATAATTCTTCGAAAAATTCCATAATTTTTCAATCTTTCTTTGATACTCTGAAAATATTTGTAACTGTACCTACATCACTGAAATAACAGAAATTTAATTTTTTTTCATTTAAATTTGTCCGCCCCCCCCCCACCTCTTCTTTATCGATTTTTCTAAAAATTATTTACCTATAATTTTAGAAGGTGGTCGGTGAACTCCTATGTATTTTATATCTTCAACAGTATTACTAAGTACCTAGAATTATTTTTAAAATGACACGTAAAAACTCATTCAAATACCATTTTTCTCTTCAAATGCTTCAAAATTGATTCGAACACTTTTAAAGAATAAAAAATTTCGATTTGAATAATTTTTGATTCGAATCGTACCCTAATTGCTGCCTTTGAAAAAAGCAATAACCTTCAAAAACCTTCGCATGCGAGGGATCTACCTCTACCTAACCTAACTCATTCTAAATTAGTTATGATAAATGATTAATAATGACGGATACTTTGTCGTGTCGTGTGGTTTGGTGTGCCTAGCTCACCCTTCTGAATCACGAATGTAATGTTGAACGAAAGTCTATCATACCCTTGCTGGCGTCTCACTTTGATGAATAAATGTCGTCGTCGTTTTCGTCTCGGAAGTAAAACATAAAAATTACGCTTTTAGAACGTAACTAAAATACCTAAAATTAAACAATAATAATCCAAAAATAAATCCATGATATTCAAAGTCAACGTCGAATATTTTCGTATTTATTTGAAGAATGAATCGTGAGATCCAAAGTTTTCTTTGGCAGGACAGTAAAATGTCTGGTAGGTTATTTTTCATCATAACTAGACGATTTGATAATGGTGGAGAATTTTTCAATGGCGAGGAGGAGGGAGGAGGGAGGATATCCGTATTTTAAAGAAATAAAGAAAAAATTGTTTTGGAAATGGCTCATTTTTATAATTTTTTTATTTAGAAAAAAAAATAGAAAGTATCAGTTCGATACGTTGGGAAAAAATTCTGTGGGTGTACTGTTTCAATTTTTCTCATTTTTTTTGCCTCAGTTTCTTTTTAAGAATCGTATTACTAATAATTAAAGTCAGAGATATTGAAAAGAGGGATGGTTAGGGTGAAGGGTGAAAGGTGAAAGGAGATTAGACTGGAGGCAGAAACCTAAATAATGATGAAAAAATCGAAAAGAAATCAATTCTACAATTTTAACCAGAAAATTATCGAAGCATTCATATTATCTCTTTTTTTGAATCAGAATAGGCAAAATTTTCAGAAATAGCAAATTTCAATCCTTCGTACTTAATTGAAATTTCAGTTTGTTGGCGATTTTTTGAAAATTTCAAATTGTGATGTGAGAAGAAAAACATTAAACAGCAACATTGTTTAAAATCAAGCCCTCATCGATCATCGATTATTTGAAATTAAATTTCATAATTATTTTCAGTTGTCTAGGATCCTTCAAAAATGATTTTTTTCTAATATTTTCAAATTTCATTTAAAAACCTGAAAATTGACTTGAAGAAACAAAAATCAAGTTTTCACTTCGTTTGTAATTGTCGAAAAAAAAATTCAGAATGGCTGAAAGTGATGAAATTTTGTTTAAAAAGGCCGATTTTAAACATTTAACATTTTCAATATTGAAGTTTTCAATCCTACGTTGTATGGCTCTTTGATTTTCCTCTATGTAGGTAGGAAAATCAGTTTTTTCAATTTTGATGAGAGCCAGAAAATGTTTCGAAATCAAAAAGCGGTTTATTTTTGCTTCGATATTTCAAATGCAGTCTTGATATTTATATCTAATTCAAAAAATTAAAATGTATTAAAAGGGCAGAATATTGATGGTATTACGTATTAGGGAGGTACTTATTATTTTTTCATCGCGAATTATTTTCAACGTTTCTCTAATTTTATTGATATTAAAATTTAAAAGTTTTGATGAGTAATAACTTTAATTTGTTATTTATTCCTTTTTTCTTATTTTTTGTAATGTCTCACAAGGAAGAGAAAAAGTAGCCAAACTTCCAAAATGAATTTTTAATTTCCTATACTTTTTCCCAGCCATTTCCTTTAAACTCAAGATTGAAATAAAATATCGTTTTCAAAACATCGAAAATTCATCAACATCTGAATAATAAATGATAATGGTAGCTCGTTTGCGAAAAATAATCGAGTTAGATATATTAATAATTTACGTACTTAAATTGATAGTTGGTTAGTTGCAAAAAAAAAAAAAAATGAATCAACATTCACACTGTGAAAGTGATTTCGATAAGATCATCTTCTTGGAATTTTTTACTCCTTTCTTAATAAATTTAATGTGAAATTCCAACGGCTAATACAACAATGCAGAGAAATTTATTGTAACAAAAGAATTGAAAATTGGAGCTACAGTGCGAGTAAAAAATTCTAATTTCAATCCCACGAATGAATATTCGAAATCAGTGTTCGAAAATGAATTTTTATGCATAATTTTTTCCCCCCTTGAATGTTTTCTAAATTGAGTTGATTTTCTGTGAGATTTTCAATGCTGAAAATAGCCAAATACTCTCGAGAATTTTTTCCGAAACATCTTCTCGTAAAATAAGACAATGGAAAATCAAAATTTAATCTCGAATACATCTCCCATCGGCCGTCTAAAATTTTATGTAAATTACGTTTATTTTTAAATGAAATTTTCAAAGCTGGAAATTACCAAGGTTTTGTGTCTCTTGTGAAAATTCTCTTCTCGTAATTAGGAAATTTTCCTTCGTTCAAATGACGTGAGCAATTTCGTATGGAAATGGAAATCTATTTCTGGACGATAATTCATTTCAAATTTGATTTCAAATCAGGTAACATTCCATGTACATACGTAAAATTTCCTCAATCTTTCGTCGAGTGGCTAATCAAAAATTCGAATTCTAATTCCTCGTCGACTTGGTCGTTTCATCGTCATAAACCCGCCATAAATAGAACTGAAACAGGGTTACCAGCGGTAGCGTATTCAGGTCGGCGACATTGGCAACACTTCTTTTTCACAACTGTTTAGTTGAGTCAACTTTCGGTTGCCAATCAACGCGTTTTGATAAAAATAATAACTCGAGTGAGACGGTTCGGTGATGTGGTTTTTTGTTAATCCTCGCGTGCGTCCGTAATGTTTTTTTACGTGTTGTAACATCGTAGGTTTTTGTTTTTTGTAATTCGGTACTTCGACTCGTATAATTATTTCGAATTGTTCAATTTTTACGTAAGTTTTTCGATTGTGATTTGATATGGATTTTTTGATGTTCAATTTTCTCGACTCAAGTTGGAAAATTTTTCTAGAAATGAGGTGCCATATTCCATACAGATATTCGGGTTAGGGAATTGATGCAGTAATGCTCGTAGTTGAAATTATTTGATCGGAGCTTGAGATATTTCCAATGTGAGACGAGGGATAGGGAGGTAAATTCGGAGGTCAAATATGGTCATTATTATTGGCGAAGTGTTTGTAATTTTCGAATATTGCTGTGTGCTTTGCTCGTGTTATAATAAGAAAATAAAGGCTGAAAAATTATCTGATACGATCGTGCATAAATTAAGTCTATAGAATCGGTGACCATTTGAGCGTAAAATTTTATTCAGCCAAGGTTAAAAGTTGTAATAAAAAATTAATCGACAGTCTTCGCAGCGTATTGATGAAGTATTATACGAGATGTGTGAAAAAAAATCAACCAAGAAACGATGATTTTCGCGTTGGAATTCTCGTTAATCGTATTTTTCCTGCGAACCGTCTCGTATGACCCAATTTAAATGCATTTTGGTCAAGGTTTAGGGTACCTAATCTATAGGAAAAGCGTATAATTAATCTATGAATTTCACGCTGCTGTGTGTGGTTTCTATTTTCGAACCGAAACATACTCGATTTTTAAACTTGCGAGACCCAAAATCAGTCGAGAAAATTGAAATTTCAGAAAATTTTCCATCAGAGTCAATAATTTGAAACATTTTTGATGATACAGTGATCGTGTCGTGGTCTGTGGTGTTTTGAGTGGAAATGCCTCCCTGGAAGTTAGAAGCGTGCTAACAATTTGCGAACATCTGCTTCGGAAGTCTTAAGAAAACTGGTTGGAATCTGATACTTTGTCAGTGTCATATGCTTTATCGCATATTGTACGTAAATGATTCGGAAGTTGAAAGTAAAAACGTCTAGTATCCGGTGACGTAGTCTTTTGTTGAGCCCTCGTCACCGCACCGGTAATTTGTATTATTTTGGTTCGGTTCTTCGCGGTGTTTGGCGACATATGAAGAATAAACTACCGGCCAGCCGAGTTTAACTGGAATTACGGCTGTGGGGATTTACGTACCTATGATGGCTGTCTCATTATCACTACCGCCGGATTGCGTGGCCGATCTGAATTCTTTGGCGTATTGCAGTGGTAGTTACATTTCGGCCGAGAGTACTAGCTCTTCCGGTACATTGAGAAGATTTAGTAGAGGATTTCCGTCCTGCCTGAGAGGCGCTCCGAGCCCGGATGAGCATGATGGTTCGGTTTTCTTAGGTATGTGGAGATTGTATTTTTTCGAATTTTTGTCGAGTTTTGTTGGAAAAATCTGTGTAGATTGGTTGTCTTAATTTTTTATTAAATTGAAGAAAGATTATTGAAATGATTGTTTCCAAATTCGTATTTGGTGGGTCAAAAATGTCAAAATACCCCAATACATTTTTTTTGTGATCATTGTGATCACGAGATTCTCAAAATTCACTTTTTGGTCTGAATTTTTGCATCAGGCCATGGAAGATCCGAAAAAATGTGAATTTTGAAAATTTGATCACAATAATCGCGAAAAAAATATTTATCGAGGCATTTTGACCCGCTGAATACGAATCTGACAGTAGCTTTTAAGCCATTTTTTTAATCATAAAATGCTCTTAATTTGAGAAATTTTGTGAAAAAAAAAAATGAATTTTGAGACTTTGAGTAAAATGGATCTTCAAATAGTTTATGAAGAGATAATTTGACTAACTGGATGTGAATCTGCCATTAATTTTTATCCAGCTCTTATCTTCTATAAATTCATTCTTTTAGAGTTCAAATGAAATGCTACCGACCACGTAAGATGAAAACTGATCCCTTATTAGCGTTGTAGAAAAGGCCCAAAATCAGTCAAAAATAATTTTTTTTTTCATTTAGAAATTTTCAAGTCAAAATTATGCAAGTTTTGAAGAACTCCTTCCAGACGAGAATTCGAGTGGGGATTTTTTTTTATCCTGAAAAGCTACAATTCTCTCAACTTTTGGTGGTATTTTTCCTCACGCTATACCTAATGTCTGAAAAAAACGAGTTTATCAAAAATAAAGGGCGACTGTAAAACTCATGAATTTTTTTGGTATCAAAGTTTTTTATTTTTTCATTCGATAAAGTGATATTTCACTGTGTAGATGTGCGAGTCTTTGATAAAATGACCAAAATCAGTGATTAGGAAATTTATCTTGCGTGATGTTTTTATATGTATTGGAGGGGGGGGGGGGATTTCGATTCGTATTGACTCAGGCGCGCGTAGAATCTAAACAATACACCGAAAATTCCAGCTCCATAGCCTTTGAAACTTAAAACCTTGATGAAAATCACCAAAATCGGTCACGTAATATTTTACAATTTTTTTTTTCAATTTTGAATTTGAAGGTCCAATAAAGCTCAAAGAAAGGATTCGAAAATGAAGTCGAAATTTGAACTTTGAAAACATTTATTTCACGAGGATTTTAGGTGCCTAATTTATTTTCAATTTCGATCATTTGAAATTTAAGGATTAGAGGTGGTTTTCACATTAAAATGGAACTTTTAAAAGAGAGGTGGGAGAGGAATTTCGGTGAATTTTTCATTGTTGAGATAAAAGGTATATTTAAAAAAAAAAATCTTGAGAAAAAATTGCTCTTGTTTCGTTTGGGCTCAATAAATATTCATGTAATGGGTTATTGATTATATTTTGAAGAAAAAGGGTTAGTATAGATTTTTAATCGTTTAAATGGTACTGATATTACCATTTAAAAAAATCTCTATACTCTGAATTTTTTTCAAGGGAAGAGGTTCTTGAGAATTATGTAATGTCTTCAATTTTTTTTTGAAATGCTTCGATTGATGCAAGGTTGTATGTACTTACAAATTTTGAAAGGATCAGTATACATAAAATCATGTTCTGTGGAAATTTTTTCATTGTATTGAAATGATAATTGAATACGTCACTACAAAAGGGGGTATAAGTTGACATATGCCCTTTTTGAGGCCACAAGTGATTATGATACTGTGAAGTCTCCTCTATCCAATGAGACCACTCCCACATCGAGATCTTGAAAACTCGCCGAGTTATAGCCAATTGAAGTATCAGAAATCGTAAAAATTGTTCCACTGTCAGGCAACCGGACACTAATTTTTTCGGTTTTGTCATCATTTTTTCAATTGTAGTGCCTTTTTAGCAATATTTTGTCCGATTTGATCACAAAGGAGTAAAAATATTGAAATTTAATACAAAATTTACCGGTTTTGTGTTTACAAGTTTTAACATGTTTACAATGGATTCGTTTAGATCACAAAAAAAAAACACAAAAGTTCTTAGATGAATATCTTTGTCCCTGAACGATGTAGGGAAAAAAGTTGAATACAAAAAATGTTCCTTTTTTTGTCCTCTACAAACTTTGTATTTAGAGTTTTTAAAAAATTTTCGAATTGAAGGAGTTATGAGCTGAAATGATGACGAACTCGGGAGAAAAAAAAAGTCACAGCAAAAAGGGCATATAACTTGTCACTTTAAAACGATCATATATAAAACATATTAGGTTGTACAATAAAGATAGCGCTGTTTTCTTGTAGTGGAAGGTTGATATTTCAAGATATTTAACTTTCTCAATCGTACTCCAACATTTAGTTACCAAGAATACCATTCCAAAACTTCAATCGACGATTCCCAAAAACGCCATTTTTTTTATATGCTCTTTTTGCAGTGACTTATTCAATTTGGAATTCAATTTTTTTTTCGAAAATTTTGAATATTACCTACTCTTTTATTTATAAATCCGTAAAAAATTTCACTTGATGCAAAAAGTAAAAAAAATTGCTGAAAAATCAATGAAAATTACCTGAAAAGTCAGCAAGATATTGGAATTAAAAATTCGCTGAAAATCAACGAATTTTTCTAATTTTTCTTTTGCTGCAATTCTGGCTTTTTTAAAGTGAATTTACTGATTTGAAATAAGAAAGTATCAAACGCAAAATTCTGAAAGAATATCGTTCATCTTCTCCTTCTACATTTATATGCTTCCAGAAAATTTGAATATTTTGAAGAAAAAATGATTTCGAATACTCTTTCCCTCCTGATACATTTTATTCAGCACCAAATCTTAATCAAGGCAGAAATGCACATCTGCCTTGTATTATATTTCAAAATTTTTTTTCTTGAATTTTATGTACCTAAGTGAAATTATTTTTCAGGTTTTCAATTTTTTTGTTTAATTAGACGAAGGTTGAAAAATGCAGATTTCGAAACAGCCTGGAAAATATCGATAAATTTTATTTCTGAATTTTGGTGGACTCCTCATCGTAAAAAACTGAGCGAAATTAGATGTACATACTTAAGTCTCAGTATCCAGATGGTTTCATTTATTATTCTGATTCCGAATGCAAACTGCATTACCTATGAATCATTCGGAACGATCCAAGAAGTACATAAATTCCCCGAATCGTGGTATAAACTTCAGATTCTAATAATCAAGTTTTTGGTTGAATAAAAATTCAATCGCTTAATTTTTTAGTGAATCATTTAAAAATTTGTGGAATTGAACTCAACAATTCGAGTCGTTTTTTGACCCCTTCGCATTTCTTCAATTTTGTTCTGAGACCCTAAAAAATGCATTTGTTTGAAAAATTTTTTTTTGAAGAATTCTGGTTTACTTTGACTCTGGAAAATGATGTGGGCATTGTGAGCTCATTATGAAACCCAATATCAATCAGCATAAAACACCCCTGAAGAAATTTCACCGATGGCAATTTTGAAAGAGTTAAAGACCTATGAAGGATTCAAGGTGTGCCAATCGTCGTTTATTGTGCATTTACAAGTACGAAAGCATCACCTTATAGATTATTTACTTTCAAAAAACTTCTATTGATAAGATTTTCAAGTAGCCACTTGATACTTCGAACACAGCAAACTCAAAAACTTCTGGTAAATAAACCATACAAAAAAGTAATTTTTCCTCGATATAATTCGAAAAACACCAAGACGAGGATACGAGTCGATGTAATTAATAAAGGGGTATTAAGATGGTTCTAAATTTGGATTACAACTCGTAGAAGTATTAAGGCGGTACTCATCAAACCACACGCACGTTGTTTTAAAATATGACATCATTCTTGTAAATGAATCGAGTTTTTCGGTTTAACGATTTATTGTGTTATGTATGACACTTAAATTTCGAAAACGTCAACGTTCGTTCATATGTAACGAATGTATGTACGGTACAGTACACTATACGACGTAGTTTGAAAATTTTTTATACGCCTGTGTAATGTACTTGTTGTATATATAAAGTCGACGTTAACCTTCAATTATTATTTGGTGAATGGGTACTCGAAATTTCGCCGGCGAAATTTTATACAACAGTTTTCGATTAGATTGCTTTGTTATACTTGCATTATTTAAACGTATTAAAACACGTTGTTGGAAAAAGATAACCCAGAGAGGTTTATTGTACGAGCAAACACCTTGTGCAGCCTTGATCTTGACTGGCTCTATCTAACTCCATGATACCTACCGGGAGATGATTTAAACCCATATAGTGGTCGTGCTAAAGGCGATTTTCGTATTATATAGGTGATTATTACACGGGTATAAATTAAACCAGACGATCCGCGGTGATCGTAATTGAATGATATCGATTTCACGCGAATAATTTATCTAAGTGTATGGCAGTCGAATGGATACTTTATGACTACCATACTTCGAATCTATAGCCGGGTTATATAAGAGAATTGAACTTATAGATCTATGCGCTCAATTCTATACGTATCGTACATTATCTTGAAGAGATGTTTGTATAAATCACATTGTTCCTAGCAGTATACTTAATTAAGCACGGTATCGTTGATTAACACTGGAACCCGCATCTTGCTTTGCCTTTGTATAGACGAGGAGGAATAAAAAAAAATACATGATAATTGATGCATTCGATGGACTGCCAAGTGCCAGTCGAGATACGTTTGTGCTGTGGTAATGAGCTGTTATTTTGTTCATTGACCGAAATTTTTTTCCTTTTTTGTGGCAGTGACCTGTGAATTTTATACCTGCGGTGGTTCTAGGTCAAAGTGAACAGTGTGCGGAGTTGAGTCGCGTGATCTTAATGGATGTGTTTTTTGTAAATTGGGTAGGGGGTTAGGTGATTTTCGAAGAGGTGGTCTGGAAATTTGGTTGTGATTTTTTTGTGTGGCAGGATGTACGGTCGTAAAATATTGCACGGAAATTAATTCTTTGGTAACTTTTATCTGCCCCCCTTTTCCGTTGTTGTTGGATTTTATTTTGCCAAGGTGATCTATCCTTTAATGAGTGGCTTTTTTGAACTTGGAAAATTTAAAGTCACGTGAAATTGAGTGAGCTGAAATAGGTATCAATAAACGTAGAAAATCGTAGGTTGGATATTCCCTTCACACTGCTAAGGCCAATAATTGAAAGCCAAAAAATTGACCTCGAATGATTTTTTTTTTGGAAACGGACATTTTTTTAAAATTTACACATTCGTTTCCAAAATTATGAAAGCTTCGATTGAAATTAAAATCAAGTCAGAACATAAAGGAAGCCAAAGGTATTAGTTCAAAGATAGAATGATTAGAAAAAGAATTGAAAAAATTTTCAAAAAAAATGTGACCTGTGCTGAGGAAAATATCAACTTATTCATCATAAAAAAAAATACAAAGGAAGAAATATTTTATGGAAAAATGAGAGGAAGAAATATTTTATGGAAAAATGAGATCATTTTAAAAAAAATTCATGTACAGCTTCCATATAATTTTCAAAACGAATATTCGTAAATTTTAAAAATTATTTAGTTCCAAAAAATTAACATGGAACATGTATGTTTTTTCTTCTTGGGTGGGGGGTCATTCCAAAATTTTCGAGACGCTATTTTGCGTGACACTTGGTCAAAAACTTATGAATTTTTGTATTTTCAAAAATTAATGTCAGAAAGTCAGAATGACCAGGAACATATCAAAGAGCTAAAAGCTGATTTTTCAATATTTTTCCTCTTGTGTTGGGGGGGGGGAGGGGGTGTCATTCCAAAATTTTTAAGACGCTAATTTGCGTCACGCTCTTTCGCGTGACGATATTTTCGTCACCAAAAGTCAAAAACTTATAAATTTTTATATTTTTGAAATTAACATGGTGTCAGAAAGTCAGAAGCTGACTTTTGAAAACTTACGAATTATTATACCTTACTTTCAGATTCAACTTATTATATATCAGAAAGTCAGAAGCTGAAAATTGACTTGATATCAGAAAGTCAGAATGACAAAAAAAATATCAGAGAACTAAAAGCCGATTTTTAAATTTTAAAAAACAAATTTTTATATTTTTGAAATTAACTTAATATCAGAAGTCAAGATGAGAGGAATGTTATTAACGTTTCCTTTCAGAGGAAACTTTACTTTTTGTCATTCAATTTCGAGCATTTGGATGGAAAATGACTTTTTGCCTGGAAGTCGGAAGTTAAGGGGAGAAAAATGCCCGTAACTCGACCAAAAATTGCTCAAAATGCCAAATCTAATACATTTTTGGAATCCTCTCATCATGAACGATCGAATGGTTTTTTTATCATTCAATTTCGAACATTTGGATGGAAAATGACTTTTTGCCCAGAAGTCGGAAATTGAGGGGAGAAAAACGCCCATAACTTGGCTAAAAATTGCTTAAAATGCAAAAACTAATACACTTATGAACAATCGAATAGGGTTTTTACCATTCAATTTCGAGCATTTGGATGAGAGATAGCTTTTTTGCTGCGTGGATAGTTGATGAAGAAAAAACACCCGTAACTCAGCCAAAAATTGCTTAAAATACCAAAACTAATACATTTTTGGAATCCTCTCGTCATGAACAATCGAATGGGTTTTTTGTCATTTAATTTCGAACATTTTGATGGAAAATGACTTTTTGCCCAGAAGTCAGAAGTTGAGGGGAGAAAAACGCCCGTATTTTGGCCAAAAATTGCTCAAAAATTGCTTAAAATGCCAAAACTAATTCATTTTTTACTATAAAAATTTTATAAGATGCATTTTTTTGCTCATCAAGCGATATTTTACCAAAAAAAATCGCATTTGCTTCGCTCGGGCGGGTGGTGTTCTAGTCATTTTGTTTCAAAAATTGATAATTTTTTAGTCAAAAATTACCAGTTTCTTGATAAATTCCCAAGTCGTCTGAAAAATCAATGATTTTTTACTGAAAGATAAGTGAAAATGACTAATTTGAAATTTGATCCCCTCCCTCTATTTTTTCACAAATTCTCAGCCCTCTCCCGTTATTAATTTCTGGGTGCATCTATGATCAATTTTCCTAAAAGTTATTAAGATGTATTTTGTTGTCAAATTATTTTTAAAAAAATTGTACGCATAAGTCAAGTTCAATAATTTCAAATTATTTATTCATTTTTTACGATATAAAAAAGAATTCCACAATTGAGTTTTTTGGTTGAGAATTTTTCAATTTTTTGCTGTAGTTCCATAAATCAATCATTCTTGGACGTATTCTCATTTTTTTTTTTAATGTGACCAATCATTAATATTTTTAATCAAGGCTACGTAAAGTTTTCAGGCTATTCATGTTGAAGTTTAAACGGGAGACTGGTGTCGATTGTAAAATAGGATAAGCGTACCCAGAAATTAACTAGGGAAAGGCTGAGAATTTAAGGGAAAATAGGGAAAGAGGAATAATTCCAAAACAATCGTTTTTCACTGATCTTTCAGTCTAAATATTGATTTTTTCTGATAAACTGAGAATTGATTGAGAAATTAGTGAGTTCTGATTAAAATCCCTTTATGTACGTAACAGTGAAAAATTATTCATTTAAAAAAAAAAATGACTAAAATAATACCTGAGCGAGAATTTTTTGAAAAATACCGTTTGAATAGCAAAAAAAATTTTTAAATACTTATACACTTTTTTCACATTTTTGCAATACAAAATCTCCTTTTCGAGCTTGAGGGGGGACTCGAGCAGTAGCTAGAGCTCCTCTAAGCCGACTTGTGTACGCTTATGATCAATAGTCATCTTCAGAGGCGGTTCGAGCATAAACTTTTAGGGGGGTAATGATGTTCAAAAATGCCGACTAAAAAATTCAAAATTGCCGAGTAAGAATTCTGAAATTTTACAATACGAGAATTTTTTGTTTCAACAGATTAGTTTCGAAGATTATATTATGTAGTTTTAAGGAGAAGAGAAGGTAAATAAATTTGTCCCGAGCGAAGCGAGGGAGAAAATTTTAAGCGGAATACTTTCTTTAATTTCAAGACCAATAAAACAATGTTATAATATAAATTGATTATCTAACGCGAGTAAAAAAAACCGACCACTTGTACTTAGAAAATGTTCAAAAAGAAAAACAATAAGGTCGAGCGTAGCAAGGCCAAAGCTTTTGAAAAATTTAATTTCTTGACTTTAAAAATGAGTTTTGATGAGAAAAAATTTGATAAAACAAGTTGAAATAATGTAGGAGAAAAATATCATTTTTGTTGAATTTGGATTGTTTTAAAAGTATGAAAGAAAAAAAACCAATGAGGCCGAGCGTAGCGAGGCCGAAATTTTTCGAAAATATCGGTTTGGAAAGTAAATAATTTTGAAGTTGGATTGTGTTTTATGAAAGAGGACTACAAACTTGAAATTTAGAAAGGCTCAATTTTTTATTGATTATGCTGCAAAATTTCTAAAACTTTTTCAATTTGCTGACATTTCTGAGATTTTGCCGACTCACCTTATATTTCCAAAATTTTGCCGACTGAAAATTTGTCTGGGGGGGTGTTACCTCCCCCCAAACCCCCCCATCGCGCCGCCCCTGGTCATCTTTTCCAACACACATTCGAATCATTTCAAAAATACATCACAATAAACAAACCGTCCCCTTGCACCAACGTCGATAGCGCAGCAATTAAAAATACGACCATATCCATCTATAAACTAAACAATAGCAAAATGAATTCCACGAAAAATGCAACTTCCACAAATGATTTGGAGTACAACCAAATGTTTATTTCTCGGCAATAAATGGAAGTACAAACGGATGTTTCATCCGGTACTAAATCAGCTGCTGTACTTCGTATTCCCGTTTAATAGACAAATAAGGGAAACTTTTTTTCAAATACCGGTGACAAAATTATCCAAAAAATGTCTCATTATTGAACCGGTATATGCCACAATGATGACAATTTTTCATCCAGACGTCGTACTGGAACATGTTGAAGTCCAAGGCGACAGTCTTGAGAGAGGACTCGATTCATCACACCAAGCTCGACGCATTTCAGTCACGTATATCTATCGCAGTTTCTAAAACTTTCCTCTGTTTTACGACCAGTTCGCGTACCTTGAGGCTGTAACGTCTTCGATGTTGATTTATATTATAATCCAGCTTCATATGATCGAATTGGGTAGATAGGTGAAATTTTTTACCCCGTTTGTGTCAACTTTGCGAACGTCGAGCTAATTCTACCCATCGCCTCAATACGTCGCATCGTGAATTCAACTACACCTCTATTTTCTCATGTTTTCAATTTGTAAAACCAGGTCAATTTTACACCGATAAAATTCAGCCCTCTGTGAAGAGGCGAACTGCGTTGCTGATACTTTTCACAGAGACATCCTCTCAGATATACGTTCTTCGCACGCCTACAAATTACACATTACGCCATTCTGCAGTCACACCGACACCTTCTCGCTGTCGCAATCGTTCTATTCTACGTATAAACAAAGAATTGAATGAGGCATCCGAAAATTCCGTACTTTTTCTCCCAACATTTAAAAACCGAAACCGACGCAATTACGTTCTCATTTTGTATCGCTGTAAGCCTCACGCCGTTCGACAAGCCACATAAATTTATCACTTTCAAATGCCATAATTTTTTCCTCGCACTATACACGAGAGACGCGTTTAAAAACTGCTCCATATTTCTTTCGTTAACGGCACCAGCATCGTGATCGGATCTCTTCGCCTGTTCCATTCCCGTATATACTTATAAGAAAATATAATACCAAAAATTATTTTTAACGGAGCAAAAAACCGAGCCTATTGGAGACCAGCCATGAATATTTCTACACTGTCAGTTCGAGTAATAAAGAAAAAGTTATTTTCGAACCCTAAAAAAAAGCAATTTAGCGCGTCTATTTTTCTGGCCCCTACCATCTCTCTCGCACTTTTTCTAGCCTCCCCTCCTTTCGTGTTGAACTTATTCGTGTAATATCTCGTGTTTACATCATAATCAACAGATGCTATAAAATGCGGATATAATTCAACTCGGATTTTTTTTATAACGTATAAATCGATTAAAACGTACGTACAATGTAACAATAGCTCGTAAAGTACAAAAGTCTGGCTCGTCTTTGTTTTTAAGTTCAAGATTTACGACCGGATTACACGTTTTCACCAACTGGGAGGTAAATTTTATTGAAATTTTTACGAAAACGTGCCAAACGAGGAGTGAATTTTTATGAATTACTGCTATTTGAGGTGTGCTTTTTTCAATGTTTCACAGAGAAGGTGCTATACAGGTGCGGAGGAGAGAGGAATTATAAAAAAGGTGAAATATTAAGGGTAATTTTTCTCCAGTGCTCTTGCTGAACTTTTTCAATTTTCCAACGTCTCGAAACGAAAAGAATTAGATGTGGAGGAGGGAAAGGGGCAATTACTGAAAATTTCGACTGACTGTGAGATGGAATTTTTTTCCACTTGAGAATGCAATTTTAACATGGATAGCTTTATTACTGAAGGTCAATCCATAAAACAGTTGATAAAATTTTGTGCTCTAAATTTTGGCGATCAAGTGCAACATTTTTTTGGTAAAATTGAATAATATTGGAAAAATCTTGGAGACCAAATTTTGAATTTTTTCACATAACTTTTTAATATAAATAAAAAGATAATTTTGACCAATTATAATGACTTCGTATTCGATTTTATAAACCCTAATTTTTTTTTGGAATTGCTCAGCGATTTTAAAAAATGGAAGCAAAAGCAATTTTCTAAGAGAAGTTAGGGAAGTCAGACTTCCATTGATTTTTTCAAAGATTGAAATTTTTCAAATCAATTTTTTGATGAAATATGTCTCGGAAAAAAAAATGAATTGAAGATTAATTCATCAAATCAAAATTTTTTCAGCATTTTTCCAATCTTGATTTTTTTCTGCTTTTTTTCCTATTTCATGTTCTAAAAAATTCCTACCAATTATTTCAATTTTTTTTTCAAATTTCGTTCAACTCAAAAATGATTGATTTTTTTTTCTAAAAAAAGTGCCTATCTTCATGTTTTCAAAATTTCTTGATGTACCTATAAATTGAGTAATAAAAATATCTAATACATATAAATACAAGAAACGTAAATCTATTCAAATGTTCTGTTGTTGTGGCTGTTTTTTTCATCTAGTAAATTCGTGTTTAAAAGTTATTGAAAAATATATCAATTTTCTTTGAACTTTTTGACTTCCTCAGATTTTCTCATTCAAAATCGCCACTGAAAGAAAAAAGCTAAAATAATAATACTTGAAATTTTATGTAAAAATCATCGAAATTGGAAAAATTTTCAAATTTTTCAAAAAAAATACCACTATTCACGTATATGTTGTAAATTTTTTACTTTCCCTCCCCACCCTCCTATGTAAAAAATGAAAAAATAGAAAAAAATGAGGCAGAAAAATTGAGAAAATTTTTAGAAAAATTGCATCGAAAATATTTTTCTCGGGTATTGAAACAATAAAATGAAATTTTAGGATAGGAAAAAATGTTTTACAACTTTTGTATTGAAATCTTGAGAAATGGCCATGAAATTTTAGGTACCTAATTTTGATCCAGAAAATATTTAAAACATGTGATTTGAAAAAAAAACGGGAATTTTGATATTTTTGAAACAAAAAATAAGCAATGTATAACAACTTTTCTGAGCAGAAAAATTTTGAAAAATTGTTCAAGTCGAGATATTTCAGGGAATTTTGAAATGAACAATAAAATTCTAAAACCAAGAGTTTAGGTAGTGATTTCTAATTTCGAAGCAATGAATATTACAAAAGGAGAACTTTTTTAGGAAATTTCAAGAGTTAAAATTTTTTCAAAAATGAACAAGAAAAAATAGAATTTAAACATGAAAAGAGAGAAAATTTTTGATCCTGAAGGCGTTTGATAATTCTAAATAAAATGGAAAAGAATTTTGTGTCTTGGATTTTCAAACAACTACAAATTATGATCGTTCTTTTGAGGTGGAAAATCAAAAATATTATGCCAAAAGTTTTTTTAAACAAAAAATTTAAAATATTGAGGGAAATATGATTTTACAAAAAAACTGAAAAATATTAAAAGAGTAGAAAATTTATCGAAAAATCTGTAAAATAATCAAAAATCAGATTGTTTTGCTGCAAAAAATGGAATTTTTTGTTGATGAAGCCAAAAATTGAAAGAATTTGAATACATATTTTGAGAATTTTTGGTAGGTATGAGGCCATCGAATTTAAAAATTGAGAAATTCGCCGAAAATTTCAACAATGAGTTTTTATAAAAATATAAGTATTAATATGTATAGAATTTTGAACGTTAATTTCAGAAAAATAGAAAAAAAATAGAATTTCGATATGAGAAATTGGGAGCAGCACTCGGGCATTTTCATTTTTCAGCCTCTACCATAATTTTCCTTCGGTTTGTCCCTGTTTCCGGGTAAGCTTGGCTGATTTTCGCCTCCCCTCGTAAAAAACTTCGACTTGATTGATCTTCAAAACCACCTTGATATATTTTACGAGCATCTAGTACACTGGACACTACCATGCTGATAACCTCTACCTTGGAAACCTTCTCAGCATTCCTAAGTTCGCTTCATCTCACTCATATTTTCTTCTGCTGCATCAAGCATTCACTAAGAATGAACACGCGTTTAACGACCGTTCAACGTATCCCGTTATTTCGAAAGAATTATAAATTCAACACTCAATTAAAATGGCAAAACCTCGATAGCTCGGTTCCATTGCTGTAATTATCGGTATTTCGAGCCCGAATATCTTGGTAAATATAAACACACTTTGTAATTTACTTTTATACGTAGGTCTACGTATTAACCAAAGATACTTGCTCGTATTCAAAAGCAGAGTGAAAAATAGGGCGCATTGGTAATCAATTCGTTCGTCGTGTTCGTGGTTCTTCGGCAAATTAACAGGGTACCCGCGGATTGATCATGAACACCGGCTTACGCGTATTTTTCCTTCTTAAATTTTATCTATCTGTGTTTAAAGGCGTGAGGCGAGGTGTTCTCGCATTTATCATCAATTAATAAACCAAACACGTTGTTATTAATTTGTGATAACTTTTATACATTGTCGTTTCAAGGACGTCGAGCTAAATATACCGAAATTTTAATATTTTTTGTTCGACTCGAAGGTGAAAATTTTCACACTTTATGATTTTCGGTGGCTGAAACTCGAAGAAAACCACCCAATGTAATTATGGCGGTGCAGCCCGTCAAAGAAACCATTGCTGATGGCATCCAAGTACCACGACCGAGATTAAATTACATACTTTGACCAATTGGCCATCGGGTTTGAAATATGTACCGAGATCTGGCATCGTACATTTGAAGCAAAAGTCTCCTTATGCCATAATTCTTCCAATATACGCAACCGTTGGTACTCGAGGGGTCCCATTACCGCGCCATATTCTCCCCCATTTGAAAGTTCATTTACATAAACGTGGAATATTTCAAACGCGAACCTACACACATATATGACTTCCGAACCATCTCTCCGCGTTCATCCAGGACTGATATTAAAAGAAAAAAAATACAGATTATTATCTTACGCCAAGCCGCAGTCGCATCCAATACGCTTAATTACGGAATCATCCCACGTGTCAGTTTATAATACGACGAGCACAAATATGGAAACTATATCCTGGAAACATTATCACTAAAATTATACGACTATGTACATACTCCTTTGGCGTCTATCTCGCTGGGTTTTTTTATCCTACGAATATTGTGTACAAAGAGTATATCAAAATGTATCCAGCCCATGTCATGATTCACCGAGATACCATCGTGATTAAAAAATTTCGCCTGGGTAAAGTCAATGATAGTACGTTAATGTGTTTTTTTTTCCTCCACCTCCCTTCTTCAGCTCTTCCTGGTGTTTTTATTGTGTCATCGTGGTGTTGTTATCGTTTTGCAGCGGTGGGAAGGGATTTGCGGTGGAGAGGTTTAATTAGATGATTTTTTTAAAATTTTAAATAGGTTTGCGAGGTTTAGGAAGTTTTTAAAAAATTATTTAATTTTTATGATGATAACGTGCTGTGTGAATGATAGAAAGGGGAAGAGAAGGATTTTAGAAGAATGGAGAGTGGTAGAATTGAAATTCTAGGTGCACCTGCGATGACCTGGAGGTGAACGGAGTGTTTAATGGTGACTTTTTTCTCATTTTTGGTCAATTTTTATCACCATTTCAATTCAACAATTGAGATATTGGAGGGAAAAATTGAAAAAGACATTATTAAGTATTAAAAAGTTGTACAATTTATGAGTAAATCGACGTAAATTTTTTTTGAAGTTTATTTCTTTTGTCAAAATCAAAATCGTTTCTTGATAAGTAATTAGAACTTCTTTTTTTTCTTTGCTAAAAATTTGAAAAAAATTGTTGAATTTTCAGAATCTCTTGAATCTTTTTTCTAATTGATTTTTTTTTTTTTTTTTTTGAATTATTGTCGTCCAATTTTTGAAAAAATGATTGTTGATTGGAGTTATGTAAAATTATTCTATTAGGTATTGAAAAACGTCGTCAATTTATTTTAAAATTTCTCTAGTTATAGAATTTCTCTTAAATTTTGAAAAACCAAGTACCCGATTAATTTGTAAAAAGTTGTATAAGTTTTAAGGCTTCGTTCAATTTTTGAAAAATTTAGTTAAAGCACCATTTATTGATCAAGCCACTTAACAAAGAGTTCGGTAAACAAAAAAAAATCAAGCGTGTGTATGAATCACTATTCATTAGATCTTTGATTAGTGTTTTTTTTTCACAACAAAGCAGAAAAAAATTCAATGACCATAAGCGCATCCAAGGGGGAGGGGCTCCCCCCCCAGATCAAAAGGAATATTTTTTGTAAAATGTAAAAAAGTGCATTATTTGATTTTTAGGGGTATTTTTTTAAACATTCCCATCAGATTCAGATGAAATTCTGCCTTTGAAAATCATGTGAAATGATTTTCATTGAAAATTAGTACAAAATCGCGGATTTCTCAATCAATGGCCAATTGTCAGAAAAAATCGATAATTTTAGTTGCAGGATTAGTGAAAATTTTCCGATTTTTGTAGTTGAATTTATTTCACTGATTCAAGCAGGTACATTTTACCGTATCAGATTTAAAGAGTGTATTGTTTGTTCTAAAAAATTTCGCAATATTTCAATTTTCTTTTGCTCGAGTTTGTTTTTGTATTATCAGCCCACTGAAAATATCCTGACTACGCCATCGCCACTGAAATAACTGGTTACCCAATTATTACATTGAATTTTAGCCCATCTCCCTATTTTTTCTCGAATTTTTAGTCCCTCTCTGCAAGAGTTTACCAATGACAGGCATTTGAGTATTTTTTTTTGGTTAGGATCCATAATATCGACGTAGAAAGAAATGATGTCCTTTGATTTTTTTTTTTTTTGAAAAGTTGCAGTCCAGTGATGTGATTTATCCATAGAAAACTTCGCCTCCTGAAAAATTCGAAAAAATTGGTGAATTCATGGAAAAAATTTAAAATTAAAGAATTTGGTAGAACTCCAACTTTTTGAATGCTGCATTCAGGTTTACTTGAAACTTGAAATTTCAGTCTTTTGAACGATTGAAAAAACCGATGATCTGCAAATCTGCAATTGGTATTTTACCTTACTCAGTTTTTGGAGAGTTGTCCTATTTTTAAAAAAATTTGTTAGTTTTCGAGAAATGGACCGGGCTTTGGAAAAATTGTACAAAATTTTAAAACTCGTTCTAGTTTTGGTAAATCCCTTGATGTTCAAAAAATCTTTCAGATTCGTGAAAAAAGGTTCGAGTTTTGAAAAACAGTCCATTATTTATAAAATTGTCGTAATTTTGAAAAATTCTTCAATAACATTGTCCAAAATGTAGAAAAATTTTCAAATTATGGAAAAATCTGTCCCAAGTTTTGGAAAGTATCATTCAGTCTTCAAAAAATCTCAGGTTTTTTAAAAAAAATTATCGTAACTTTTGCAAAATTATGAAATTTTGAGAAAATTGTTCTGGTAAAAAATTGTCCAAGTTTTGTAGAATTCTTTAATTTTTTGAAGATTCGGCCAATTTTTGTAAAAGCCTTCGATTTTTAGAAAATTTGTATTTTTTTTTTTTTAAAAAAAAACTGAATAAAAAAATATATGAAAAGTTGAAAATTTCTTGCCTTTTTTTTGCGAGCCAGTTCAATTGAACACATTGCTTTTAAAAGTGTTCTACTTCTAAACACTCTCTATGTTTTCTGAAAAAATGTAGTACCAACGTAAGGTCACCGATGATAAGTAATTTCTTTCGTCCAATTTCCCTAAAAACACGACCTTATTGAACCCGTGCGAAAAATAAGTGAATTTAATTGCAGTGAAAAGAAAACCTGGACTGGTTTTAATTTTATTTATAAAAATTAATCAATCATGGGTACAATATAGACTTAAATTGCAGTTCATTCGCCGTCGCCAATTAACAAAGGCAAGCGCAACCAATCAGGAAGTTGTACTCGTATATAACAAAATGCAATTACATCGACCGACCGAGAAGTTCTGTTGTAAAAATAACAATAATAATTGGATGATTAATTAGTTCAGTCGTCTCTCTGCAGTCTGCACCGATGCAGTAATTTTAACGATCCGAGTACAGCGAAAGTACGACCATTACTCGGTTTGTTTTCGAAAATAGCCATTTTTTTCTCTCTTTTTACAAGTAGATGGCCGGCAATTGGGAGCACCTACGTGAAGATTACGTACTCGCTAGTTCGTCGATAAATATTTAACTTGAGCGTGTATTTGTAGAAAATCTTCGCTTCACGTGTAAATTTGAAATTCTCATTGCGAGCTTAATTATCGGAGTTATTGCCAAGGTCAAAGTAAGGCGGTATCGGGAGATGAAAAACTATACAATTTTTTCTTCTGTGTATACTCGAATGTATAAATATGCAAACGAGGAAGGGCATATTGTCAAGTAGATATGGACCTTGTATGTACATAAACGACAATGTAATTTGGAATTTGGAATTAGCTTTCGAGAGGACTTGTCGATTGAAATTCAGTTTGTACGAGACGATGAGTTCGTCAATGGAGGCGATTGATAGAGGTACATAGAAATGCTAAGGATACATAATATTATTACCCGAAATGGTCAAATGTTAGGGTTACTCAATGGTGCGAGCATATGGTATAGGAAAATGTTAAATTGAGATTTGGGTTTTTTAAAAAGTGCGTGTGCGGATACACGAGCTCGTTATATAAATTATCGCAGCTTGTTATTAAAATACGAAAAAAAAAAGGGAACCGATTTCCGAAGATATTTTTGATATAGTCGTGGGTTTTATTTGAAGATGGTTGATAAAAACGAGTAACAAATGGTTGATACATGGATCAGTGTACGTATATAAATCAGGTGGCTAGGAGAGAGCATATGGGTTATGAAGGTATTTTTTTTTCTCCACAATGTACCACGCAGGTGAACATCGAGTCAAGAACCCAAACCTGAGTTCAAATGATTGATACGGTTCAGGATAATAGAGGCATTTTCTGGAAAAGGAAAAGGAAAAGGAATGTCAAAATATCGGTTTTGAAGTACTGAAGGATTCGAATTGAATTTTTTCAAGAAAAAGCTAATGCATGGATTTTTGATTTCATTTTTTGAAAATTGACGAAAGAAAATTTCCTAGAAAACCAAAAAAATTGTATTTTTGTATGAAAACTTGATTCGCTTGAGAGTTGAGATTCAAGGAATGGATTATTGTTTTGTACCTGACTGAGTAGTTCTAAACAACTGATTTTGTCATAAATTAATAGAAAATGTCAGAATCATTGTTTACCTATGATACTTGTTGCATAATTATGAATCTTCGATTTGAAATTCATTTCTCTTTCTTCGTTTTTGAGCATTTTAACTGAGGAGTTTTTTTTTCTAAAAAAGTTATTTTAATGAATAGAATTTAATAAATTCGCGAACAGTCATTGATTCTTCATTTTATTTTACAATGACCTGGATAATTTTTTTTGTTGTGTTGAGAAAAAAAATCATAATATCACGAAGAACCTTTGAACATTTTTTTGAAAAGTCAATCGATTGGTGGATATTGGACAATTTGATTTTGTCTGAAAAAATGATTTTTTTTGAAATCTGAATCCTTGGTTCGCCCGAAAAGGGGCACAGGTGCACCTAAGAAGTGGGCTCAGGGGGCTTGAACTCCCCCTTAAGCACGAAAAAAATATTTTTTTATAGAAGAAATACTGAAAAAGTGTATTTTTTGTTTTTCAAACAGTACCTAGTTTTTCAAAAAAATTTCGCCTTCGCTTCGCTCGGGCAGTATTTGAGTCTTTTTATATTCAAAATTGATGATTTTTGACCAATTTTCGAGTTAAAAATCACCGATTCCTTAATAAATTACCAATCTGTCAGAAAAATTAATGACTTTTGACTGAAAGATCAGGGAAAAATCATTAATTTAAAATTTGACCCCCTCCCCTGATTTTTCTCAAATTCTTAGCCCCTCCCTTAATTAATTTCTGGGTGCGCCTATGAATAGTGGTCAACGAATAAAGTTATCGAGAAAATATGAAAAAAACAGAGTCACGATTTTCAACTTTTGTGTGAACCTAATTTTGGAAAATTCTTTGAAAGCCAAATTCTTTGTAATTTTATAGGCCAATAACCGGGTCATGCAAAAGTCATAATTTTCACTTCGATTTGAATGAACACGGGTTTCAATTGTTGCAAGAAAGTTTGAAGAACGTTTATCGTATTTGAGTAAGAAAATTTGAAAAAATTTTAGTTGTATTGGAGTGAGAAATTTCCTTTTTAAAAAAACTAAGATAATTTCGATTCAATTTTCAAATTTTAGTTTTAAAGAAACTGAGATTGTTTGATTTTTTGAATACCGAAGTATTTTGCATTTTTGAGGCTCTATGTGCTCAAAACGAAAATAAAATGAATTAAAACATCAATAAAACAGTTGCGTATGATTTTTGAAGTTTAAATTTTTAATTCGAAATCCGTTAAAAATTAAAATTGGAAAAATCACGTGTTTGGAAAAACTGAAAAGATTTTTTTATAATTTCTTCATAAGAAAATCAAAAGATTTCTGCCACCTTCTCTTGATACAAATGCCAACTTTTCTCCTACTCAA
Organism: Pseudococcus jackbeardsleyi; assembly: GCA_038380155.1. Taxonomy (NCBI): domain Eukaryota; kingdom Metazoa; phylum Arthropoda; class Insecta; order Hemiptera; family Pseudococcidae; genus Pseudococcus; species Pseudococcus jackbeardsleyi. The sequence continues at coordinate 22,905,504 of CM076239.1, read as the reverse complement.
AACTGAAGAATAATCATTCTGAGTGATTCACTTTTCAGCTGCAATTACGACATTCCAGCGAATTAAATTTTCTACCTATCTGCGAATAGGTAATTAATTTTTGGATAAAATTTTCTCGAAAACGTGTTTTTGAGCAATTTATTTGAAAATGGCATTTTTAGTCACAAGTATTTGTTTGAACTACAATTTACTCGTTCGCGAACGATTCAAATCATTTTGGATTGTTCAATTTCGAATCCTTTTTTTTTTCATTTTCGTTCAAAACTAGTTTATTTATTCGCGGACGATTTGAATCATTATTTTCCTAGATTGCTCAATTTCGAAAAATATAATTTTGTTTTCGTTCATTTCTGATTTTTAAAAAATGACCAATTTTTCTCGAGAAAGTAATCGAATCAGTTTTGGACTATTCAGTGATTCGAATTCATGAATGTAAGTTTTTGACGAAATTTTAAGGATTTGAAAGTATTTATTAAATAATTGGGAGGACGTCCATGGTGAGATTCATTCTCGAAAAATTTGCTCAAAATAAATCGGTTAAAATGTAATCACATTTTGTAAATTTTCTGGATATTTTGGAATGAAGATCTAAATCTTTCACAGAAGATTCTTTTTCATTTAACCATGAATTAAAGCTCATGAATATTGTGAAATTTCTTCAACTTGTATATTAAGTGTTTCTATACCATTATTATATTTGAAGTTGATTTTTTATAACGATAATTTAATCGTTCGTGAACCATTAGCGATAATTCGTTGAAAAATCGTTTTCTGAACAACTCTGGAATAAAAATAAAGTCTGATCGATGAACATTGTCGCCACCTCCGACAAATACATTGAACTGCTGACTCGACTTCCTCACGGTTCCAGGAAAGGTCCTGGTTGAATTTCTTTTGTAATAGGTATTCCTACGATGGCGTAATATTTGTAACGCGACTATTAACATATGAAAAAACCGTGCATTTTCTCTCAATGGGTGGGTCCGAAACTCCGCACTCATTATCCCATTGAATGCTATAGCAACGATTAGTCACTAAACAGTCGTCAACATCGTAGAAAGCTCGGTATATCCGATCGGATCAACGAACTATAATTCTAAGGTGGGTTATTCGATTAAAATTTCGTTCAATTTTCTCGGTATTTTAAATAAAAATTACGAGGGGGTTTAATATAGCTGCGTCATTGTACGTGGGGAGATACAGTCTCATTAAATGAGGCAATCGAAGAAGAACAGAGAGTAATTTTTTTCAACGCAGATATAAAAAATAATAGACTTATTTTTTTACGAATTAAAAAATTTTTGTGGTTATAATAAAAGAGGTGAAAGTGGCACGATTGTCCCTCGAAGCGACTAACCGAGTACGAATTTTCTGTATTCGATGTTCGATTTATGAATTAATGCAACAATATCGGAAACACGTCGAGGTTTATTTTTAATACCATAACCCAATTGTAAGATTTTTAATATCGCTCCCCGTAGTAAATACGGCCACGCTGGCCCACGATATTTTTTCCATCGCGTCGGGCAGGAAATTAAAACGCATTTAAAACCTCCGTATTACGGAATACTCGACGTATCTAAAGCCAAAACATCCCACGAAATCGGTACCGCGGCGCGTTCGTCTCAGCGGATAATTGTTTTTATTATACAAATCATCTCGAGAAATCGCTTTGTTGTTTTGTATATGCCAAGAATAAGTACCCTAGTTGAGTTCGAGATGCATCTTTGTGCGTACGATCGCGATGAGGTAGCTCGTCGACGGATATTGAGTGGAGCTGTACTCGAAATGGTTGGAAAATGGCGTAAAAAAAGGTACAACGACGGTGGAGCTCGAGATCAGTACACGAGCTTCGCTTAAAATAGCAAACGGTGTTTTTATCACGGCGACATAATGCATTTAGCTCGCGTAGGCCGAAGTATAAGGCCTATTTAGGAAAGTGGCGGTCGTAAAGTCGTGTGTAGTGTCAATTTGGTTTACTTTTTACTCGTGTAACGTCTTTATAGCATCGGTACACCGACGTGGGAATTAAGATCAAAGGATAGTTGGCTGGAAATTCGTCAAAGTCTTTCGAACTCGCTTTTATTTCCGTTCTCAGATCCGAAGTGATAATTGGTCGACAGGCAAGCTTTGCTAGGAGGGTTGCTCATGATAAATGAATCGCGTTATAATAAATCGAACAATAATGTGAGAAATACCCGCCAATCACGCGACCATTACCTGGGACGATCGCAGAGAAGCGTATGAAGGGTGAACGAACGAGTTTTTCAAAACTTTGTCCAAGTTTAGAAAGTTATGGCCCTTTGAACTGGTTTACTAAAATCGGCATAGCAAAAGGATACGTGAGCGTGCATATATTTAAAAGTGTTAAGTACGAATTTAGTATGCCAAGTGTTGTCATCGGTACGTGCTTAATACGTTTGGAAAAAATTACTGCCAAAATAGGCAATCTCGGACTCGACCGAGCAGTATTGTTCTCCGAATACCGGATACTCCAGTTTAGATTCGATTCTTTCGAGGTGCTCGAAATCCTAAGCATTAGTGACGAGTTCGTGTTTAATTAAGAAAAACAAATCGGGTGAAGGAGAAGAAAGGTAGGATTTTGGAGAAGAGGAAAAAAACAATCTTGAGAATATTTCATCGACGAGTAGATATTGGAAAACGTTTGAAAAAAAGTAATTAAAAAACGTCTAAATAAACCAGCTTCGTTTCAATCTGAAAGTTTATCTTAGTTGAACCCCTTCCCATTTTTTGGGGGGGTATGATTTACTCTTTCGTTATTTTTCAGTCGAGTGGTTCTGTATGAAATTTTAGAAGAGGAAAAAATTAATTTCTATGATACCGATTCTTAGATTGCAGATTAAATTTTTCGATGTGTTTTTTTGATTAAAAATATGACTTTAGATGACAGATTGGGGTTTTGGAGAAATTGGTTCGCGTTTACGAGTATTTGGTTTTGCTGTAAAAAAAAAAAAAAAAAACAGATATTGAGAATGTTTTTCTGCAAGCTCGGAAAATTTTTCGATTATGAACGTTTCGATGAGATTTTTGTAGTGTAAGGTGATTAGATGACGTGACTCATGGTCTCTCTGCAATGTATGTAATGTGCCACAATCGTAAAATGGAGCTTTAAAAAATATTACGACGCTAGAGATTATTTCTAAATAAAAATTTATCGATAAGATAATTAGCATTGTTGTCAACACAATAAGGAAAATATTCGATAGAAAACTACGCTGGGACACGAACGTATCATTTTTCCTTTGTGAAAATAAGTTATAGAAGTTGCCTAAGATGAAAATGAAGGCGTAACATTACAAGAGATGCGTGTCTAATTAGGAAGATCGTTTTGCAATTTTTTTCTAAAATTGAATGGGAATTAGTAGCTACAATTGAAACAAGATGGGAAAAAGTTCATCTCTTGGCCCTAAATTTACATTACCATTGGTATCAGTTTCTAACATGTGCCCTATTTTTCAGTGATCCTTGAAAAATGTCACTTTTTTCAAGTCTGAAAAATCAAAAAAAAATTAACACCATCGGTGCTGTTGATTTTGCATTAGGTATTAACCTTCCCTCCCCCCCCCCCCATTAGGCCATTTTTTGAAATAAGGGGAAGAAAACGTATGATAATCGTTCTTCAAAAATTGAAAAAAGTGCATGATCAGCACTCGCTGATAATTTTAATTTGATAAAATATTCATATTGACATTACTGATATAATTTTTATTTTTTAAAAAGAATTCTTAAATTAAATTTCAGAAAAACATGGGGAAAAAACTACATTTTTTAGGACTGGACTCTTGAAAAACAAAGGGTATAAAAAATGGAGGACTCAATCTGTCAAAATTTTTTACGTTTTTTAAGTTTAACAAAATGCTATTCACTATCTTGTCAGACTTGAGATGACAAAATTTTTTCTCAATTTTTAAAAATTTTCTTACGAGGAAGAATCCAAACTCCAAGTAAAATTTTATGCTTGAACAAAAATTAATCCAAAGTATTGTAACAAGAAAAAGCCCAAGAGATTTAAAGTGCTGAAGTTCATTCTTTTTAGATTTCGACCAATTTTTGAAATTTTTTGAAAAAAAATTAGGTTTCTGTCAAAAATATGAATTTGAACTCGAACTTGAAAATTTTGGAAAATTCTGCTTTAATAGATCAAAATATTGATCATCAATATTGGTAATAGGTGCTGAAGATCATATGGACCATTTTTTGAGCTTTTCTCTCGGGCTGAAAAATTTCAAATTTTTTTAGAGACTGAAATGACTTGAAACCGCTTCCAATCGACTCAAGAGGTTAAAGATAGGGTATATACCAAATTTATGATTTTTTTTGTTCATTAAATCAAATTTTCATGTTTTGCAGAATGATTAGATATTTTTGAAATTTAAAAAAAATCATCAAAATTCGAGAAATGAACTTCAGCACCTCAAATTTGAGATATGGGGTTCTTTTTTTGGCGTGCTTTCGATTTATTTTTTGGGGAGGGGAGGAGAAGAGGGTTCAAAATTTTACTTTGAATTGAGACAAGTCCATTTTAAACAATTTCAGAAAGAAAAAAATTGTAAAACCCACGAAATTTAAAAATGTCATTTTGTCAACCATTTTTTGAAAAAAAATTTAATGCCTCAAAAAAAATACCAAAAAGTTACTGAAAATTTTAGAACTTTTCCTCCAAAGTTTGAAGTTAGAAATTAGGTCTCAATATCCATATTGAAATTTCTTCACACGTTTAAAAATTTTTGAACATTGTCAAATTTACAGGTTCAATGAGGTAGGGTTAATGTAAAGTGGAGGGGAGTAAAATTTTTACCCTTCTAATTTTCATGAAAATTTGCAAAATAATTGCGTTAATGTCAGTGAAGTTGAAGTCATTGTAGGAGTAAGAAAATAATAATCAGGTTGACTAATTATAAGAATGAAGGAGTCGTGTATTTATGTGGCGCGATTGAATTTATCGTGAAAATGCCTTGATTTGTCTGATAGGCAATTTGTTCGACGTATTGTGATAAAAATTGCATTCCATAGATTGGAAGGAGGAAATGTGGAACGCGCTGTGTTTTTATTGTTTTGTTTTGTTCTTATATCTATGTTTACCCGGAGACGTTATATAAGACCTTGATTACGCATTAATTAAATTTTTTTAAAAATATTTTCAAACCAGGTGACTAATTTTTTAATTTCTCTTTTTATTTTTCTGTTTCAGGTGAGTTGAAATCTCAGTCATTACCAAGATCGGTATTTTTATCAGGTACTTATTACACACGCATATTAATTATATAACGGATTTAATATCATGTAATGTCAACTTTTCCTTACAATTTTTTTTGTTGATAAAAACTAAAAGAGATACTTATTACGTCAGTATCGCGTAGATAACGTTGTTTTCTTGTATCGTCGCGAGATACGATGACTTTTGAACTTTCTCTTCTGATACGTCAAAGCGTCAGAAGATGGTAGAACCCGCGTATTAATTTTATTGCTGAATCGTATGAATTTTATGAAAACTGTAATTAGAGAGACTAAGGTTTTATGTACGGATCGTGTTTAAATTGGGATTTTTTTCCCCCCGTAAATTACAATGTTTCCAGCGATGCGAAAAATACAACGTGGTGAGTTTGTTCACCTGTGTAACCAACGTTGTAATAATGGTGCGGATAACTGATCGGGTTTGATTGGAAAATTGATGTTTTTTTGACCGACTCGGCCGATTGAACGATGAGGTGTAATTTACTGTATTGTTGCAGGCCCGTTTATTTTTATGATGCAAATGCACGAGAATGTGGATAGTTAAAGGTGAAGAAAAATAGCGGTGAAAAGATTTCTTCGGCATGAGTTGGGAAGTTTTTTCATTTCTGAAATTAGTAGAATTGAATTCGTGAAAAATTTGACGGATTTATAGACTTGGAGTATTTTGCACTCATTTTTCAACCAACAGATTTTCATGATGTGATCACTAAACAGCGGTCCATAATTTTGACCGAAATTTTAAAAAATCGAACTAATTACTAAATCGAAGGCGCTGATTCCAAATATGTACTTGGTTTTCTCATTCGATCCGTTTGAACCTCCCTATTAGCAGTATTAGCACCCTTGAAGAGGGGTCAAAATTCAAAAAAATGAAAAATAAACGCGTGATCTGTCGTTTTTTAGGTATTTGAGAGCATTGTGTTCGAATAATCGTTTATTTTCTGGATTTGACATTTCAGTGTCCTCTTATCCCTCTGGTTTTTGGGAAAACTATGTTAAGAAATTAAGATGGCTTGTGGAATATCGATTGTCACTAATTTGAGGTCGTAGAATTCGAATACCAACTTACTTTTGGATTTGACCCTCTTCTCCATGCTCTAACCGACCTCCTCCCAAATTAGTCGTACATCAATTTTAGTTTAAGCATGAAGCTCGGGAAGGTGGTCAAATCAAAAAATTCCGTATGTCTGTTTCACTGAGTTACTCTCTAAATCTGAATCAGTCAAAAAACTATTAATCAGTGAAATTTGACGGTCAATCAGTGAAAAATTACTGATTCAACTAGTGAATTTTCATTTTTGAATCAGAGTAATCTTTATTAAACTACTGAAATGAATGAATAAAAATTTCAATTTACTAATTCGATCAGTGATTATATTTCTGATTGAATCAGTAAATTAAAATTTTTACTGATTAAACCGGTAAAATTTTCACTGATTTCTACAGTTACACACTTTTGTCTTACTAATCAGTGAATTTTAACTGATTCAAATTTAGAGAGAGTTTCAACTGCAAACTAATGAAAATTGAATGAACAACATCCTTACTGTGGAAAAAACGCCAGTTTAATCTATTGAATGGAAAAAATTACCACCAAATCTGTGAAAAATTACTAAAATTTTGGTTGTTTTTCAACTGATTCGAAAGATTTTTTTAAAGCGCGAATTTGGCATTATGATTCTAAAGGTTTCATTCAGCCATTTCAGGGTGTCTAAAAAGGTCCTGTTGGTCCTGTTTTGGAGCTTTTTCAGAGAAAAGTCCTGTTTTGTGAAAATTTTGAGATTCCATCCGCCAAAATAAAAATCTAAAATGTCGTCAGTGATACACTAAATGAGGTGATGAAAGATGATACAGGATGTCTGAAGAAATTTCAACGTTTGAATGCCCTTTTCTTCAAAAAATTTCGCTCTCGCTTCGCCCCCGCTTCGCTCGGGCTCAGTAAATTTAAATATATGATTTTTACCTACAAACATCTTCTTTTCCAGCCGAGACAATTAATATTTCAAAGTACCTAACAAAATTCGTCCTCATTTATCAAAGAAAAAATGTTTCTTTTTTTCGGAAGGAAAATAGAAAACAAATCTTTAGATATCTTTTTTTTTTTTTTTTTGAATTCAGAACAAAACACAAGAAGTACGAATTTTTCCTTACGAAGAAATTTCAGATTCTGGGTGCCCCCTTTTCAAAAATTTTTGCCCTCGCTTCGCTCGGGCTCAGTGAATCTGCTAATTTTTTCTTTTCAATGTAATTTTTTTATTCTTCAATTTTTAAAATAAATTCACATTTACTTATTTCTTGCAATTATTGAAAAAAAAAATCGTTTCAAAAATTGTTTTTTAATAGATTTTATAATTTTTTGAGGGGGGGGGGGGGGGGGGTGGTCGTACAAAATGTATTAGTATTGATTTTAAAAGGTCCTGTTGAAGGTATACTGTTGAAGTCCTGTTTTAGGGGTTTGGGTGATTTTATTAAGCCATCAAAGGAAACTTGTAAAAAAATGAACGAAATCAAAAAACCCGAATTTACTTTGGGTTTGAGTTGAAGTTGGTATGGAATGAGTCCAAATTCAGTTGTTGTTTTCATTTGAAAAAAATTGCCTAATTTTATCCCATGGACGAAAAAATATTTTTTTGATTTTCCCAGTTCTAAAATATTCAGTTTATGAGTCACTGGGCGAAATGCTTTCTCATCTTATCATAATCGTTCAGCTTCATGTCTTGGACAATGTTATCACATCAACTGAGGTAATTTCAAATTTTTCTCATGATAGGTACTTAAATTTGGCATATACGTATGTAAATTTCACATTTTACGTAATAATTGATTGAAAACAATGATTAAGTAAACTCGTCTGGGTAATTGTTTCAAAATACCATAGCTTAGCCTAGGTAGGTCTAGGTCTTTTCTCTAGCTACATCAATTATCTGCTCATTTGTATAGTTGAAATTCTGTTTCGCGTTTCTATACTCATCTACATACTATTTGAAATGAAAATGAACTCTTCAACCTCCCCATGCCATACTGAGACTCACGTCATGTCAGCTTCATCATACCAAGATATCTCGTAAAGCTGAACTGAACACGTTGCGGTTGCATTTTAAATCCATCTTAAGCTCGGCGGGTAAAAATACCGGCATCGGCGCCGGGGCAAGTTCGCTATTAAATTACTCGTATCTGGGTATGTCTAAGGCTTACTCTTGATGCTCGATTGCACGCTATACTCTGACTCTGAGTCATTTGCAGTCTACTGAACTCGTATACCTATTGCTATGCAAATAAAACCTTGGATAATAATTTCGCATCACGCTATAGATATGAATTTAAATCAGTATACTAGGTCAGCCTATGATACTGCGGCTGTATACCAAACCAAACAGCCGTTACGTATCGAACAGCATAATCTTATTTATCACGCTTTGAAATATACATAATTTCAACAACAAAACAGTGAAAAAATTTTTTTTACACCAAACAATAATTGATTAGCAATAAACCTCGTTTAGAGACTTCGAATTTCGCAATAAGCACAACGGTGAAAAAATGTTCCCAGTTGATGTTTTTCTTCGCTGGCTTGCGATGTAAAAAAACCTACGTGAAGTCGAATTCCCTCCCCCTTCCTTCAATTACACGACCTTCTACAGTATTAATGACAATATTACAATACCATCAATTAGGATCGTTTACATGGAAAGTATGTATTTAATACGATGAGCACATGTGGGTTTGAGGAGATATTCATTGTATGTAAAATTTACGTTTACGTATCTATATTGACATATTGCACTTGGAATGAATACAATTGCATATGATTTTCGCGTGTACATTCAATTCTATAAAAACACCTTGTTGCAACCAAAAATAGACGTCCACGTACCACTCTGCCATGGCATGGCCCGTGGCACTTGGACTTGGACGAAGAAGGGGATGATACGCGTCGTGAACACCCCAGCTCGAGGTTATGACATTTCTGCTAATTTACCACCTTTAAACCTAACTCGTGCCTTTATTCGCGTGTACGCTGTTTTCATAACGCGTATTATAGACCTATGTTTAATTCGCGCTCGATTGCATTGACATTTCGATTATTCTTAGGTACCTAGGACCTACCTATACATACGTTTGAGTGTACGCTGCTTCGAAGGTTAGATTTTTTTTCGGCTTGGACGATAGAAAATCGACGTAGGTTGTATTTTTTTGAGGGAGAATGTGTAGTGTATGTGGATTGCGTGCGTATTTCGTTGGTTAAATGGTCTAGAATAATCTCAAGAGATTAAGTATCCCTTCATGTTTTTTATGCCAGTATCGTCACATAGCGCATAAGGTTTCGCAATCGTTGCCCCCTTGTATGCCATAAAATACCCTAAACATGGTAGCCACTTTACTTGGATGTGGAAAAAGTTAACTGGTGAGAGAGGAAGCCTGATGTGACGCGACGTACGCCTCCTAGGAGTGAATTCTGTTGGGGTTTGTGAAGTTTATTTGTTATTCTGTGTAATTAGTTGCGAGTGATATTGGTTTTTGTAAAGTATTTTCTGAAATTCTTGATGATTTCGGTCTCCCATTTTTGCAATATACCAATTTTTCTGTAATTTACCGTAATTTTTCCGCCGAGTAATTTTCTCTTCATTTTTCACAGAAAAATCAATTTTTCCAAGATTATCAAAATTTGTAGCCATTCTATTGATAAATTCTTCCTTACTAAATACTTCGAATTTACTTTTCTCGATCGTTTCTCAGTAACTCCATAATTTTCCATTAATTTACTTCAGATGCCTGTAATTTACCGTAATTTTCAGTAATTTACCGTAATTGACGGTAATTTTCAGTAATTTACCGTAATTGACGGTAATTTTCAGTAATTTACCGTAATTGACGGTAATTTTCTTATAATTTACCGTAATTGACGGTAATTTTCTTATAATTTACCGTAATTGACGGTAATTTTCTTATAATTTACCGTAATTGACGGTAATTTTCTTATAATTTACCGTAATTGACGGTAATTTTTTTATAATTTACCGTAATTGATGGTAATTTTTCTGTAATTTACCGTAATTGATGGTAATTTTTCTGTAATTTACCATAATTGGCGGTAATTTTCTTGTAATTTACCATAATTAACAGTAATTTTCTTATAATTTACCGTAATTGACGGTAATTTTCTTATAATTTACCGTAAGTGACGGTAATTTTTTTATAATTTACCGTAATTGATGGTAATTTTTCTGTAATTTACCATAATTGACTGTAATTTTCTTGTAATTTACCATAATTGACGGTAATTTTCTTGTAATTTACCATAATTGACGGTAATTTTTCTGTAATTTACCATAATTGACGGTAATTTTCTTGTAATTTACCATAATTGACGGTAATTTTCTTGTAATTTACCACAATTGACGGTAATTTTCTTGTAATTTACCGTAAGTAACGGTAATTTCCCTGTAGTTTCCAATACTTAACCATAATTACCAGTAAATTGTCGCAATTTACCGTGATTTACAGTGATTTACCGTAGTTTTCAGTAAATTACCGTAATTTCTTGTAAATTGTAATTATTATTAATTTACCGTAATTTTTTATCTGAATTTTCTCATTGTTGAGATTATTACGTACTGTAATTTTCGTAATTCGTTTACAGATATCCTTCACAATTTTTCGTTTTTTCTCCATGAGAATTATTATACCTTTTTTTTCAGTAATTTACGGTAATCACCATAAATGTTTACAATTTACTGTAATGACATCGTAATTACCATACCTAACACTCGACTTGATAAATTTGATCATTTCTGTATCTGATTTTATAGTTTTCTGACAACTTTTTCATAATCCTAAAGTATTCTCGGTATTTTACCGTAAGTATTATAATTTTTTGTAATTTACCAAATTACCGTTACTTTTTGTTGAAAATTTACTGAAATTATCGTTATCCTAGTTTTGGTATTTTACTAAGAATTACCGTAATTTTCAGTAATTGTCCAATTATTATATTTTTAATTTTCCTAGAAAATTACTTTAAATTCTGGCCATTTTCTCATCAGACCTACTTTTTGATAAGTTACTTAATCATGATAATTTTTCGTAATTTACCGGCAATATCTTCACAAGTGTTCGCCCACATTGATTCCTATGAAAAACAATCTAGAAAATTTCTCCCTTCATCTAAAGCATCATTTCATTTGAATTTTTCAATTTCGCAATCAATTCAGAACCGTAATCACGTATTTGTAAGTGACGCAATCGATCTTTCATCGATAATTACTGAAAAAATTTCAAAATGTGCGTTCAATGTTGTCGACGCGATTCGAAGGAAATTTAAAGCAATAGAATGAAATATTTATAACGTGTGCGTAATGTGCACGTTTGATTTCCTTTGTTCTATGACTTCCATCCTGCTTAGCTTTGTACTCGTATTTGTACACTTGATGTGATCAAATCATTTTTTATTTTTTCGTCATCCGTGTAATTCATCTGCAATCACTAATCAGTTTATGTAGAATATTGATAGAATCATCATTCATCATCGATGATTTCGCGGGTTTCGATGTTTTCCCAAGTGCAATACATTTTTAATCGTGGTGCTGTTATCTTTCAAAAGTTAGGTGGAAAGGGTACAGTTATTTTGAAAAACAATTCCCAGATTGAATTTTATACATTTGGACGTATTAATCTTTCTATTCGACGTGTTGAAAAAAAATTATTTATGTATTTATAAATTCAAATAATTATCTGTTTTATTAGGTCTGTTTAAAAAATTTTATCTATCGATAAGTAAACGAAAATGAACGACTTTTGTTATAACATTTTACCTACATACCTACCTACTTTCAATCTATAAATGAATTCGAACACGCGCGAAGGAAGACTTGAATTGACCTTCGTTTTCGGTAAATTACTTACATTGTTATCAATTTTTCTGTTAACTCTCGACCAATGTTTCGGATGTTTTTGTTCAGCTGTGTTTAATTAAGTAAAATAATAACGAAAATGAGGTCCTTAGTAGGTAAACGAGGAGAAACCACGAGCATCCAGCAATGTTGTCTCAAAGATGATAATTGTCGAGAAATAGGTAGATAAAGTCTCTGTGTTTTTCGACTAAATCAACCTGAATTTATAGTTTGGGCGAGGTCGTAATTGTACATACGTTTAACCACTTTGAAGAAGAAGAAAAAAAAACACATGTACTTAGAAATCTCATGTCATACTGATAACAGTTCGTGATTAGGGTCATCATGAGCATTAGTCAGACGTCAGCAAACAGCTGTGCTACGCTGATGTAGCAGATGAAGAATCAATGGCGGAATGAAAATGAAAAAATGAAAATTTTTAATGAAGATCGAATTCATTTCTACGTTGCGCGTTTATTTACGTATTTCGTAGAACATCTTATCATTTGGATGTAGGTTTTACTTTGATATGCCGTTCGTTCGAACGAGATTTATTTCATCGATAAACTGCCAACTTGGTAGGTATCGATTGACGACCAATATCAGAGGCTTCTGATAGTTCTGATACAGGCAGCTTGAATTTTGCAGAATTCTCGACTTGGTCGGAATTGCAACTTGAAAGGAGCAAGATGCAGCATCGATGGTTTTGTAAAATGGCAATGCACGCGTGTTTCGAACCATGTGGTGAAACGACGATGGAACTGGCTTGGCGCGCGCGATGTAATCGTCCAAGTAGAAGGGAGAACTAGGAAAGTAGAAAATGTGAACAGCCAACGTTGCCTGTTTCGATCGGTATCATCTATAATAGCGACACACAGTGCGTTGTTGTGTTTTTCGATGCACCTCCGAGTCGAGCTTGGGCCAATTTAATTATGGATTTTTCAAGTACAGTTCGCGATCCAGTTGGGAAAGTGTCGAAATTGTAATTATGCGTTGGTTAGCTTCGAGCTGAATGTGTGAGTCGATAATGGCTCTCGTATTTCGTGGCGATAATGTTCGAGTGTGTTTACACGTCGGTGATTAGAATACGATTGGATTTTTTTATTTTTGTGTAATTTAGTGTCGGTTTTGTGCGTTTTATGGATGCACGTGGTGATCGCCGAACGAGTTCGAGTAAATTTTTAATAATCGTTGTGAAGTTTCGAGTTGTGGTGTTGGTGAAGTGCACAGTGCACCGGGAATACGTGATGTGATATAAGGTACGCAATTGGCATCGTATTGCATCGTCTACCATATAAATGTCCAGTGGAGAAACCTGTTGCGGTGCATAAGAGTCTACATTCGTATGCAGATGCATCGACGTTGAAATGAAGAAACTGGTAGCTTGGATGTTGGCTGTTGGGTGCAGTCTTGAATAAGATTCTTTGTACGCAGTACTTTTTCTCGAATGTATTATCGGATCAGTCAAGTGGTCGAGTTGTATTTTATATCGAAGGAATAAGGAATGTAAATTGTACGTACGAATCGGTATTATACAGTTTGAGTGTCTGGCTAAGTAATAAAAATCTACAGCTGAAGTGATAAGAGTTTACATGACGAGTAACGAATGTAATTTAGATATGACTAAGTCATTTATTCGTGTCCACTTTAAGCTATTTCTATAGGATTGTGGTTTATGTGGAAGGATAACAGCAGCAGCAAATGGAATACACTTTTTTGAGAGGATTAGTAATTGGTGGGATGGCTTTGAACTTCGATGTCATCGATGATGGTGAATTTCTGAGGTCAATGATGTTTGGTGGTAGATTTCAATGCATTGGTGGGCCAATAATACGCACCTGTGGTGTGTGAAAGAGTATGCTTGATTAATTCGAATTTTACCACAATTTGTGTGTGAGTAATTGAAGCGTGATAGTGGAACAGTGAAGGGAGTGATGGAGGTAATTTGAAGCAGTAATAGCAGTATTGCTCGGTTTCATATTGTTATCGAGTAGATATGTATAAACAAAGTTGTGCGAGGAGTAGGGTTATCAAGCTATCCTTTCATATTGATAGGGAATGAATTTTGTTCTACTGAAAAATAATTATGATTTTATGCAGTGCCAATTTTTATAATTGGTTGAACAATGGGATGGTGATAGTGAAAACTGATATGAATGGGTAGGAAGGAAGTTGATATGAAAGTTTGGATGTAAACATGAAATTTTCTAGATGAATATTAGGTGTTTTTAAATGGGACAAATTTGACATTGTTGGTGGTGAAGAAGACAGAAAATTGAAGCTTCGATTGAGATTGATTTTTCTTGATTGTGTGGTTCAAAAGCAATTGTAGCTATCTTATTTTTTTGATTTCATGCCATCAAGGTTTCCTTTAAAAAAATCACGTTTTCTACAAATTTTCTATCCTGATCAATACAGGGATGTGTAAGTGTAACACTCTTGCAAATTTAGCTTTTTTTGTAAAAAAAAAGTCAAAATTTTCAGAATTTTTTTTGTTTTAGGCTGACTAAAAATCAATTTTTTGCCGTTTTTTTCAAAATTTTGGAATTGGTGATCTTCATTGAAAAAATTTTCAATTGTTTTTTTTCTCTGAAGAAAAAAAAATTATAGAAATGAAAATTTTCTCTCTCTTCCCACTCTCTCTTTCGTTCCCTCCCTCTCCCCATCTCTCGCTTTTCAAAAAAAGGTGGATCACAAAAGTTTAGAAGTATCTAATGGAGATCCTATTTTTCTGGCATGAAATTTCGTTGGACACATTGATCTTAATAATCAAAGATATAATTGTGATATTTGAGAGAAGCTATTCCTTGTTACTTGCCCTCGACATCAAATGATATAAATTTTTATCCGATTTGTGAGGAATTATTTACATCAAATTTGATCTTACTTGATGTAATAATTGAATACACAAAATGCTCAAGTGAAATTATTTAATAGCATCTGGAGTTTTTTTTTCGGATTCAATTAGATTAAATGAGATGTAATCCAATTAGATTTTATAAGATATGATGTGATGTAATTAGTTAGAATTATGTTAGGAAATTTTTCGCATCTGATCATAATATCAGATGAATTCATTGGGGGGATGGGATTTCCCATTCTATTTTTTCTTATGGTATCCTTCAAAATATAGTAATTCTTATTCTGGATTGAGATTTTTAGAGCATCTTTGGTATCATCATCGTTGAGATGAAAAAAAAAAAAATCAACTCGACGATGGTATTGAAAAGTAAACAAAAACATTCAACGATTCAAGGTTTATGGGAAATAAAAGTTAGGTTAATTCATTACCGTTCATTACCCTTTTTTTCTCAGTAGCGTTATAATTGTTTTACATTGTTCCAGATTGTAGAAAAAGAGTAGTGTGTTGCTATTGTTCTTCTCTTTTTTTTTTTCATATTTAAGATTTTTTTCTTCTGTTGAGAAAGATTAACCTGGAGCTTCTGTTTCATGAAGAAGATTAGTTGTGGTATACTTATTCGGTGTTTGAAATGAAAATTTATTTGAGTAGGATGCTTTGTTTATGATGCTACTGTTTTTGCTGCTGCTGTTGTACCTCCGCCAGTCTGATTAATTTTTTTTGTTCTTAATTGTCAGTTCTCTGAATGGATATTATTTATGGTAGTGGGTCTAAGTATCTCTACCTACTGGAAGATTGATGAAGATATTTTCTTATAATTTTCCATGAATAGGTAGCCAGAAAATAGGTTGATAGATGAAGATAGTTTTGAGGTTTCAATGTTTCATGATTATTTTTTGAAAGGTGTGAAGTAAAGATTAATAAGCGTGCAAAAAAATTAATTCAAGGAGTATCAACCGAAAAAGTTTTTTTTTTTTAAATTTGTGATTTGGTTTTTCTTCTCCAAATATTCTGGCTTCAATGACTGCCCCTCTTGCATCAATGGCATCATTATTATTAAAAATACGTCGATTTTGGTTTTATTTTTTTCATTGAAAAATACTTGAAATTGAAATTCAATCGTTGTTATCAGTTCACCCTTGGGTAAATATGCAAAAAATTTGAATCAAATTTTTTTTTGTAAAAATATTCCTTGTGGACAAATATTTTTTCCTGCAGTGTAAAGTTGAAAGAGTTGTTTGTGGTTTAAGTTCTGTAAAATTCTCATTAGAGTACCTAATGCTAAAGTTCTGTGTCTTGATTTTGAGTTTTTATCCGATATCTTGGTAAAATATCTCAAAAATTTTGAATAATTTGGGCTAGAAAACTCGAAAAAGTGAAGAGGAAATTATTTTTGAAAAACGAAAAAAAATGAAATACTCTTGATGAAAATTTAAGGTAGAAAAATCTTTCGTTTCATGCTTTTGATTAATTTTTGTTTTTCATTTTTTTCAATTTTTGATTTCGAAAAAAAAAGATAAAACTCGAAAACCACATCAAAAATCCTTCAAAAAAAAATCTGTAGAAAATGTTTGTTCAGTTCAGGAATTTTGTCAGATCTTTTGTTGAAATTTTTGAAGCATTTGTATACGAATAAAGACAATGCACTGCATCAATAGTTTTCTCCTTCCAACTAAAATGTCGCCCTTTTCTATACCTCACAAAAAAATGATTTCATGATGAACTTTTCAAATTGAACACAACATGAACAGTTCTCAAAAAGTTTAATAGTCTAACTTTTTGAACTTATTTCAGTTGATAAAGTTGATTTTTGGATTATATTAATTCAAAATGTTTGAAATCGGGATTAAATTTTGAATCGAGCTGATTTTGAGATAAAAAACATGGTATGGCGTAATTTCGTCTTGACAAATTTTCAAAAATTCAGGTGACTCAGTTTGAAAAGTGCCGTCATGGAATAGTTCTTTCGTGAATTTAACACTTCGAATATGTATCAAAATGTCAAATAAAATGAAAATATTTATGAATTTACCAATATAAATTTTCCATACTTCTCATAGTCAAGGTAACGCTGTGTTATCGAACATTCGAACAGGAATACCTACACAAATAAATGAGTAACGTACATACTTTTTTTCGTTGGTTCCTTCAGTGATAAAAATTGTTATCTTTGGATGGGAAGACGTAGAGGAACCAGTCATTACAGACGTTTTGTATATTTGTATAGGTACCATACCTACTCGTATTCAGATAATGTAACGATTGTTGACAGATATGGTCTAGCAGTCGGGGGTATCTTGGAATTGTTATCTCAGGTGAAGGTCTTTGAGGTGATCATTTGAAATTGTATCTATTGTGATTTCGAAGATGTGTTCGTGTGTTTGAAAAAGTGAAAAAATCTCCGATGTACGTATTTTGCCAACCTGCAGAGTATTTTTAGTACGAAAATTGGAACAAAAAGCGAAGAAAATACTTTCTCGTGAATCGTAGTCACGAAACCTCTTCTATTTCGGCAACCTGATCGATTATAAAAAGGTACAGGAGCTTTATTGTAGAAAAGTCATATTGTCTATTTTGCAATATCACGTGGCTAAATCAATGTAGCTAGATACATGTTAATAAGGGAGGCTTTTGCTGGGGTATTGAATCGGTATTGGTATTGTTGCAGTTTTAATAGTACCGGTGCTGGACAATGGCGAAGGTAACTTCGGCCCGGGTCGAATAGGCATAGGCAGGCGATGAAGGGTGTATGTAAAAATCTGGGCGGGTATGTACGTTGTTTAAATGAATTACGACTGCGAGTCTTTTGATACATATTCGACGTGTTAATAAGGTTTTCGACACGGTCGCGTTTGTATTCGTGGGCGGGAATAATTGGTTATGTTTTTGTTGTAACTACCATGTACAGGTAAAGGCTTGGGTTATTGTTTCGATCGAGTGATAAATCGTGGACGAAGAACGTACCCTGCGTGTGCTGTTTCCAATTGTACATGTGATGTCCAGCTGGTACTAGCCGAGCCATTATGTCGTCGTCACCGGGCATCGATACCGGTACGGAGACCGGCGCTAGAAGAAGACGATCGACGTTTTACGTATCGCTGGCGTCGGATTGCGTTAAAACGACACCGACCAACAAGTACGAGTCTAAGAGAACAACGTACTCTAATCTATGCCGCAAAGGTTCTAGCGTCGGGACATCTCCGGCCAAAAAAGATAAACCTGAGACTCCCAAGAGAACGGTGCAGACGTCCAGAAGCTTGCCTTATTCTGGAGTCGTGCCAACGAGCACGGGTAGTAAACCTAGGCTGTCGTATTCTCGCGATAGTATGAAATCGCCGAGTAAACCGGCGACGACGGTGAAACCGGTCGTAGCTGTGGAGAAAATGGTCGAGTCGCCCAAGTCTCCCAAGATTACCGTTATCAGCGCCGACTCCAGCAGTAACGAAAGTTCTAGTCAATCGGTTAAAACCAAGTCGCCCTTGTTGAGGGTGTCATCGAAGCTGCTGTCTTCTTCGGTGCAAGCTTTGGAAGCGTTGAATAAACCGGAAAAATCGTCCACGTTAGGATCTCCTTTGGCAATGATACGTAAATCGTCGAGCAGAAAGTTATCGAGAAGTTCGTCTAATATTACGAAAAGTACCAAGTCTTCTAAGAGCGATACTCAGTCCGTGATCACGTCCAGTGGATCGGATATTTCGTCTAATATTATTCATATCGATCAACCCCCGACCAAGGAGTTAATGGAGGGGTATATGTGTTCAGTTAATGATTTCGAGACAACGAGAAGAAAAGAGGATGATATCGACGATGGTGTTCATTCAGGTAATTTTGATTTTTGTACTGAAATGATTATTTTAATTTTTTGATCGATTTTATCTAATTTCCATTAGATTGTAATTCATCTCTATGAGATCATGGGTTTTCAGAAGTGAATAAAAATCGATTCTAGTCGATTTTATTAATCGATACTAGACTATTCGTTAATTTATTATTCTATTCTGGTCGATTTGAGAAATCGATTTTTGTCAATTTTGAAAAATAATTTTAGCCAATAATCAATTAGAGAAATCCATTTCAAAAGATTACAAAAGTCGATTCTAGTCGATCTGAAAAATTGATTTCAATTCTGATCGATACATTTGGGAAATCGATTTCGATTCTTATCGATTCGAGAAATCAATTTCGATTCTGATACATCAAATTGAGACATCGTCTCGATTTGTGAAATCAATTTCGATTTTTATCGATTCGAGAAATTTTTTTCGATTTTAATCGATCCGAGAAATCGATTTCGATTCTGATCGATAAATTTGAGAAATCGATTGTGATTCCGATCGGTAGATCTGAGCAATCGATTTTAATTTTAATCGATCGATTTGAAAAATCGATTCGAGAAATCGGTTTTGATTCATTTTAAAAATCAACTCAAGTTGATTGTAAAAATAGACTAAAATCGGCTCTAGTTTAGTATAGAAATCAGTTCCAGTCGATTCTAGTTATTGATTTCAATCGATTTCAGTCGATTCTTGTAATCGATTTCTGTCGATTCGAGAAATCAATTTCAGTCGATTCGAGAAATCGATTTCAGTCGATTCGAAAAATCATAAAAATTGATATCAGTCGATTTGAGAAATCGATTTCTGTCAATTCGAGAAATCAATTTCAGTCGATTCGAAAAATCGATATCAGTTGATTTGAGAAATCGATTTCTGTCGATTCGAGAAATCGATTTCAGTCGATTCGAAAAATCATTTCAGTCGATTCGAGAAATCGATTTCAGTCGATTCGAAAAATCATTTCAATCGATTCGAGAAATCGAATTCTGTCGATTCTAAAAATTGATTCTAATTCTAAATAATTGGGGAAAATCTCTCAAAAGATTGCAAAAATCGATTCTTTTCGATATCAGAAATCGGTTTCAATTCTATTCCTATTCTATTTCAAAAATCGATTTCGATCAATTTTAACAATTTGCTGATGTTCATTCTGATGAACTACGAGTAAATTCGACTCGTGAAAAAATCAGTTTCAGTCGACTAGAAACATCGACTTTTGCAAATCCAGTTCATTTGAAAAATGTACCTTATTTGTATGGTTGAATTGAAAGAAATGAAAAAAATCGTTGTGGTCGTTTTGGGAAATCTATAATTTCCATTTGTTTTTCAATTCCATCAGAATCTAATGCATCTTACAATTGAGATTTGAGAATGCCAATCTCTTGGCTTTATGGGTAATTGGGTAACCGCACAATTTTCTAAAATTGGAAAATTGATGTATACTCTTCACAAAATCTCGTTAGACCTTGTTATATCTATCATCTACGTCTTTCTATGACCCCTTTTTTAAGACAATAAGATTATCCAAGTCGAAGAATTAAAGTTCAGGGAGCAAGAGAGAATCTCTCATAAGATTAAGCATCGTAGCTGCGTAATTACACGATCCGTCGCATTATGTCTCGTCGTCATCGACTTTCGAAGACTTCTCCGTGGTCAAGTTGGCATTAATGGCGGCAAATCGTTTGTGTTTTTTCACTCGAACGAGCGAGTTTTTCGCACGCCTGTTGTATTAAAGTCGGTGGTTAAAATGTCAGTTATGTGAGAGAAGTTCGGAAGCCGGAAATTTTTAAAGTTGGTACACGTCGAGTCGAGTTCGTGGGACTGGTGAACGAAACGAGGTGGCGGAGAGACGGCAAAAAAAAGAGTACCCAGAGATGATAGACGATGTAAGTAAAGAGAGCGTTTATCACCTCCTCGAAAATTACCTACATCCTTTTACAAGGCTTGTATTGTGAGTCGCCGTGGATGCGGCTGTATGTGCTCGGCGACGCGTAAGATGGGACAACGTTAGTTACCTACGTGGTATGAAAATGATCCATATGTCATTGTCCTCCCTCTCTGTCTCTCTCGCTGTGTGGCTTGTTAATGGTTGTCGCTGGGGCAGCGCAGCGTACACAATAATACGGTATGATGGTAATTGCGAAATAGGCGTGTTTGAATTATCAATAAAATATGAAATCTTTCATATGGCAGAAGTTATGGCGATATTAGTCACGCATTTTTTTCCTCTTTTTTTTTTTTATTGCTTGTACGTACCATAGGAGTACATGTAAGTAACCTGAGTATATGGGCTGTGTTTAGATGAGATACAGAAGCTGTGTTTGTGCCAGTGTTTCTGTTTTTTTATTATTATTAGAGATTTATAATTGCTGGGGTGTGCTTTAACGTTGAGGAATTGAAGGATTTTCGAAGTGATGCGCTATATATGTACGGTTATGTGTTAAGAAGCTCATTATCGGGTGTCCCTATTAGATACTGTATAATTGATTGCTTGTCGATTCGATTATCGCGGTGTTACGTGAGATTTTCCGTACGTTTAAGTTATGGTTATGGGTTTCGAATTACTATCGAGTGCCAACAGACATGGGTTAGAAATTACCTTATTTGGTAGCCTTTTCACCAGCACGACGGAATTCGACGATTGGCACGTACCGATTTATGAAGAGGTACTTGAGTTCGTAGGGTTGCAAGGAGAGAGATCGTGTTAGAGTAGTTTGTTCGTGTTAAATGAGAAAAACTTTCGTTTTTGTTACTTTTAGCAGGTTGTTGGAAATTTTAGATGCCAAGATGTTTGTGAAGGTTCGGTTTTTTCTGTATAAATTGAAAAAAAAATGGGGAGGAATATTTTCAATGATCAGTTATTTTTAAAAGAATTCGAATTTGATTTCAAATGATTTGATTAATTAATTTTTTCTTTTATATTCATTCGGTGATTACCATAGTTCAAGCAACCATCCATTTCTACCTACTTTCTGAGAAGTTTTGATGAAAAAGTTCTCAATTCAAGTTCTTATTTTTAAGTATACCAATTTGAAAAAGTAACCATATTTTTTTAAAAATTGAAATTGAAAATTCAATAATTCATTATCACCTTGTTTCTGAATGAGTAAGATCTTTGAATTATAGTTTTGAAGAGTGTTGGTTATTATTATCAATTTTTGCGGATCTTTATTTTTCCCCAGAGCCATTATTTTTTTTTTGAAACATTTTGGTCGAAATTATTGTGTGAGACACTAAGAGTGAGAAGAGAAAGAAACGTTGTAAATTTTCGACTGGTGTGAAATATTTCGATTTTTCTGAATGCAATTTTTTTAATTTTTCGATTCAATACAAAATTTTCTTTAAAAAAATCAATACTTTTGCAACTTTTTCTATTGAAACCTTCAATTTTTCCAACTGAAATCGAAAAATGCATTTTGATGAAAAATTTAATGTCAATGTCATTGTAAAATTTTCCTGATCAAACACCATGGAATGTTTTGGATAAATGGAAGAAAACAGCTCAATGTTTGTGTAAAACTGCCAAATTTCAAAAAAAAAAAAAAAGTATTATATAAAGTTGAAAAAAGTTGAAAAATAATTGGTTAATTTTTTAGGCATTTATGATTTTTTTTTACATTGTAAATGATTTTGTGTTTTTTTTTTGCTCAAAATCTGTTCCTATGATGGAGACTTGGGATTGGTACCTTTTTTAAAGATATGTTTTTCGATTTAAGTAATGGAAAAATTTTTGAAAATCATCGGAAAACGTGTTTTTAAAAAAGGACCTTTTTTAGTTCTCTTTTTTGGGTTCAACTTTAGAGCAGAGCACGTTTTGAAAACAAAATGTTGAAATTCTACTCTGAAAAAAAAAAAAACAAATTTCGACCAAAATTTTCAAAATGGGCTGAAAATGGACGAAAAAAATTGAAAAAACTAAAATGACAAAATATTAAGCATTTGAAACGTCTAAAAAAAGTGCAAAGAATGCAGTTTAGCTTGATTTTGAGGAAAATTGAAGAAAAAAAAGCATTTCCTGTAAATCCTAACCCTATTATAATAACCATTTCTATGCCTTTATCCATACTTTTGTCTGAAATGAGCAATTGTATTTTGCTGGCAATTTTTTTGCTTGCCAGCCTTCTTTTTGTGTCATCACGAAAGTGGTGTTTTAAGTGGATCATTTGTTATCATTGTTGTCTTTGTTTTTTGTTTTGTAAAACGTATTGGAAACGGTTTTTGGAGAACCCTGTTCCTTTTCATTGCTTTTTTTATGAAAAAAAAAAACAAGAAAGAAAGAAAGATAGAAAGAAAAAAAGAAAAGAAAGGTATTGTTTCTAGACCGATTTGAAAGGAGATGGATTTAGAAATTGTTGGGGTTTGGAAACCGTTTTAGATTTTTTTTGGTATAAGTATTTCAGTCGGATATCGGAGCAGACTCTTCTTCTGAAGTATATTCATCACCTTCGAGTTTCTGGAAATTATTCCTCTTTTCCATCTACTCTTTTATTTTCTGTTCAAAAATTTTTCCCCATAGTCTCTCTTACTCCTTTCAGAAAAATATTGGAATTTTTTGAAATTAACGTTTTTTGAAAGATTGGATTTATTCTAGGAAACGGGGTTTCCCCTAAGGATTGCCTTGATTTGAAAAATAAAATAAAAAATAGATTGATTAATTTTTTCGTGTTTTTTTTGGGAGGGGGGCTATTGAGAACACAAAGGAGTCAAGTTTTCTAAATCTGAAAGAATAATTTTAATTTCACCGAAAATCTTTCAACACAAATATAATTTTCTAGACGAATCTGAATGAAACGTATTTTAATTTTCATCGTCGAAGCCTTATAAATTCACAATCAATAATTCTATCGTATTTGTTAAATAGAAAATGAAAGTCAAATAAGCATGTGATTAGCAGCATGCCTTATTCAGAACGTCTCAAGATCAAGGCAAAACGTCTCAACAGTTTCTTACCCTTTTGAATCATAATTCTTTCATCATAATCGATAGTATGCTTCAGCGAACCACAATTCCTTTTATTTTCGTTTTTTTTTTGTGAAAATTTGCCTCAGCGAAAGTTAGTCGTTCAAAATTGTAAACATTATATTGACTCGAAGTCTCCTCCAATCTCACTTTTTCCTTCCAATTTGTACGTCCGATAGCGAATGAACGAAGAAAAACCTCGGCGAATTAGATGGTCACGTTTTATCAAACGATGTACGACGATCGCGTTAAATAAACGAGTCGTTCGAAGCTGCACATAATAAAAAAGAAATGGCCATACTGTAAAGATACTACAACAGGTATAACCGCCCGTCAACCTTAGAAGGGAAAAATGTAAGGTACACGTAAAATGAAAAGAAGATACCTAAGTAGATTCGAATCCGAACTGTATAATCGTTGGCTTGCGCTAGAAAAACTAAACGCCTGAGATGTCGAACAAGGTACGATGGCTCGCAAAAGAGCACATTATAGACGAAGAAAAATATAGTCGTATACTACAACGGAGTACCTGTGAGGTTTTGGTGTTTGTATTTAGTACTGTGGTGCTGATTATGGCCACAGGCGAAACGTGTTTCTTCCAATACGACTGGAATGAAGCAGCATCTTTCTGAGTACACAGGTACGTGTTGTATAGGTTTACAGAGTTGGTCTAGGTACCTAGAGCCGTATTTTTTTTTTTCGTAAACCGAGTCGTAGTGGTAAAAAATCTACCGGTTATACCGGGAGAAGAGATGACCTCATATGGGATCATTGCTCATCCATATTTGTGTATTTAGGGGCCTTGATTCAAAACATAGGAAAAGGAACATTTTTTGTATTGGTTCAAAGGTTCTAGTCTTTTGGAATTCGTTATGCTTTTTTTTCAAAGCAGAAGGGAATAATTCATTGAAGATGACTAAGCGATGATTTCTACGTAAGTTGGCGGCCAAATACTTGAAAAATTGACCAACGTATTAATTTAAAGCTCGTATGTCCAATCTATGGCAAGACCGAAGTTAATAGTCTTAAATTAACACTCGTTCGGTTCAGATGTTGAATTTTTATTAATAATTGTGGCCAAATACAATCGACTGTGTTTAATTTACTCGCGTACGAGTGCGATCTCTATCCATTATTCGTTGTCGAGACGAGAAAAAATCCAAGAAACTGGATCCTCGAGATGCAGGCGATTTATCTGCGATCTTCGTTTCGTTCAATTATGTGTACGAATATTTTAAATGTCACCGGCACGTTTTTCTGCTGCCAATCCCGAGTTACGCGTTGACTTTATTAATGGGAGAAATTCGGAGAGTAAAAGTCGCCGGGAAATTTTTTTTTGAAAGCGAATACGTTGGAAGGAAAGTGAAATTGCGATTAATTCTGTTTCCTGGTTTCGCTGGTGTCTTGAAATAATGAAAATGGTAGCATGAGATACGGTAGGATAAAAATAGGGAGATTTTTTTGTCCGATTGTGGGCCCGATGGGGAAGTGTAATCCTCGCCGCAGGAAACTAACGTGTAAATAAGGATTAAAATATGTGCTAGGATACGGTTTGAAAAATTTTCAAGTGGTAATATACACCTTTTAGGCTGGAAAAGTATAAAGCTTGGCCTGAAGGGTGTTATTGTTGGGAATACGACTAGATATAGGATTAAGTGTGAAGTGTATTTTTGGATATTGAAACGTATGTGGATATAAGTGTTTTTGAAAGGGGTTCGAAGATGGTTTAGAGAAGAGGAATAATTGTACTGGCGCGTATGCGAGTTTAATTATTCGTTCGGTGGTGTGGCGGCGAAATAAAACACGCCGTTGAGATAATTACTCGTTATCGAATGGGGGAGTATCACGTACTATCTGTACTTGTACTTGTCCTATTAAAAGTTCGATAATGAGTATTGTAGTTTCCGTCGAACCGAGTAAGCTGGATGGGAAAAAAGCTTATCTGTGGTCGGTCTTGGTGTAAATCAATTCGAGGGAATTGTGATTGAAATGTACCGCTCGTCGATACGCAATTAGTACTTACTGAAGTAATTATATCGTCGATGGTGACCTTTGCTGGTGATAAGGGAAAGGATGAGATTGAGCTGTGGGAGTCGTTCGAGGTTTTAGATGAGGAAATTTTTTGTAGATATTTGATACTAGGTTTTTGCTATGCCATTGAGTAATGTCTCATTTATAAATCAGTGAAAATTATCAAAATTTAATGGAAAATAGTCAGAATTGCAGCAGTAAGTATTGGATCAATGAAAAAATTTTAACTGAAAGAAAATATTGGAAAAAATTGCTGGAAAATCAGTAAAATCTCAAAAATTTTGTGAAAAATTGATGAAAAAAATCAGCGCAGATTTTCTGAAAATTGAAGAATTTTGATGATTTTTCCTGTGCTGCAATTCTAACTATTTATCAGTGAGTTTTCATTGATTCAGAATGTGAGAGTACTGGAGTATTTTCTTGATGATGTCAAAAAGTCAAAGAAGACAATTTTGAGGAGAGAAAATTGAAAAAGTGTTCTTTGTGAAGAATTTTCCAAAATACACCGGTATTTTATGAAAAAGTAGTCGTAGGGTTGTGAAAATGATCGGCCTCCTTCCTTTCATACCCTGATTATGGCTTGGCAAATTTCTAGTCAGTATAGAAATTGAACGAATTTTCAAAATGATAATTCAGATGAAAGCTTTTAAATCATCAATCTCTGTGAAGTTTCCATATTTTGTCAGAGACTTGAAAAATAAATTGAAAGCTTTTTTGGTAATTTTTTGAACATTTTTATTAAGGTTTTGAAAACGTAAGAAATAAAATATTTTATGGCCTCATCCCCCCTCCAATCGACTGTATAAAAACACGAAGAATCGACTAAAAATTAATGAATAAAAAATAATCTACAATGCTTCTTTTTTTTTCAAAACCTATGAATATCTCTTTCATTTAATTTGATGAATTGAATTCCTAAAAATTTGAAGGTCTATTCGAAAATTCAATAAAAAATGTCATGTAAGTTGGAAACTATATTTGGGAGGAGGATTGCTAAATTGTTTTGGAAAATACATGCGATTTTCTTTCAAAAAGAACTCTGTAAAAATTTTTTATGCAGGAAACTCGATGTTTTTTTTTTTCGTTAAAAAGAAGTAGAGATGTTTCATTTTTTGTTGGATCAGATTTAAAATTATCGAAAATATTATTAGAGTGGGAGAAAAGTTGTTAAAGAACAATTTTATTTTCTGCACAACCCTGCTTTTCATTTCATTTTCAACAGTGGTAAAATTCTGGAAATTTTTAACATTTCTCTGTGGCTAATTTATTTATTGAAGTTTAAGATTTTGAGAAAAAATAATGATATTTGCTCCTTTCACCCGTTTAGTTGAAGTAAAAAAAAGAAAAATAATTTTTATTTTATTTTATTATTGTGGTCGCAGTTTTAATTTCCAATAATTCGAGGTTTTTTTTTGAAATGGGTTTCAATAAAAATTTATAAAGTAACTATTTGTGTACTAAAATCTTCAGTTTTTAGCAGATTTTCGCTGAGTTTTCAAAGAATTTCACTGATTTTTTTGACGAATTCAGACGTTTTATTGAAGTTTCCAGTGAATTTTCCTTGATTTATTTTACTTTATTATTGTGGTCGCAGTTTTAATTTCCAATGATTCGAGATTTTTTTTTTTGGAAATGGGTTTCAATAAAAATTTATAAAGTAACTTGTGTACTAAAATCAAGAATTTCACTGATTTTTTTGACGAATTCAGTCGTTTTATTGAACTTTCCTTTTTTCTATTTGTTTTTAAGAAATTTTTTCAACGATTTATTGCTGTGCTGCAATTTTGATTCTTTTACAGTGATTTCCTAAGATCTTCACTAATTTATAAATGGAAAAGTAGAGATTTTTCAACAGTTGAAATTTCATCAACTTTTTTTTTATTATGCGAGAAAATTTTTTTTTTCTATCTTTAGTTTCCCTTCTGTAAAATTCAACGCATTTTTTTAAATTGATTTGAAATACGAACTGAAATGGCCTGAACGATTTTTTTAATTTGAATTATGCCTATCATCGTTCAATTTTCAAAATTGAAGAACCTAACCAATGTTTGAAAAATGTGATACAATTTTTATACTTTTTATATTCAATTATTTGAATTTTCAATAAATTCACTTCATTTTTTATAGAGTAGAACGTACGTATGAAATGTGAATAGTACAATGATAACGAATCTGCAATGATTTTTCCTTCCTACATTTTTATCATAATTATAATTCCAACTTATCAGCATTTCACATGTACTTCTGATAATTTAATTTATCATTTCATTCAATTTTTTAATAAAATTCGGGTGAAAATAAGTATATCCTGTAAAATTATAATGTTTTTATGTTACACTTGTAAGATTTATAATTTTTTTGTGAGAATATTTCGAATCGGAAATATTTGCGTTATGGTTTCATATCATATGAATTTCCAGGTATGAATTGATCATCTTTATCAGTGAAAATTTCCAAGTACTTAATTCGAGTAATTTTTTAAAAACGTTTCCCTAATCTAATTTTGTGAAAATATCCAATACCCGATCAACTTGTAGCTAGGAATGTCGACGATCAATAAGTGTTCAAAACTGAATCAAACTCGTATGTACTTTGGACTTAGTATACTTGACTCAAAAGTCATTCATGTAGTATTTAGTACGTTTATCAGTTTATCAATGAATTCTGGTAATCATCGCGAATTCCATTAGAATGAAAAATCTAAACCCAGCCGACGCTGAGTAAATGAACAAATAAACAGTGAGAAAATTCGAAGAGATAATGGAAACGTGCTTTTAAAGCTGACGCTAATGAAATATACGAAGAAATTATCTCGATTGAAAGAAAATCCGTATCTGGTGTCGACCAACTGTTAATTTTCTCCTTAGCATACCCATCTGCATGGTTCAGCTTTCCCTCGAACTGGTGCATTGCCCACCCCGCGACCAACTAATAAGATGTCCTCGGTGACTTGGAAATCTCAGCTTATTTTTTTCCTGGCTAATTCGAAGTAACAAGCGATGTCAACGGCGACGTCGATGACAACGCTCGTATTGTGCGTACGTACCGTTAAAGAGGCGCGAAAATATGGATGCGTCGAGGCCTAAGTAGGTTAATCCATTTGTTTCCATCATCGGTGACATGGTGGGAGGTGCATGGAAAAGCGTCTCTTGTACGTAGATTTTTTTCAATTTCAATATTTCGCCGCATTGTGCGCTGTTTGACGAACGTGTTTCGCGACCGAGACCGGTGAAAATGATTACGTCGGATGGTGACGGTACCGGTGATCGATAGATTTATCATTTCGGCGTTGTGTTGTGTCTCGATCGGGTTTCAGATTCGGTGTGCAAAACGAGCCGAAGATGAGTAATTACGTCGATGCTGGTAAGTCACTGGGTATGGATTC
Source organism: Pseudococcus jackbeardsleyi (assembly GCA_038380155.1). Taxonomy (NCBI): domain Eukaryota; kingdom Metazoa; phylum Arthropoda; class Insecta; order Hemiptera; family Pseudococcidae; genus Pseudococcus; species Pseudococcus jackbeardsleyi. The sequence continues at coordinate 22,876,287 of CM076239.1, read as the reverse complement.
GATTCGGATAAGGAACTGGTTTCTGAGGAATTTTGGTCGCGATTAACTCGAACTTGGGAGATGAGTGATGGGTGTTGTGGACCTGTGACCTAGCAGATTGAAGATGGCTGTGAGGTTATTTTTTCGGTAAGTCAGAGGTGAGTGATGGTATCGGAGATTTGAGGCCATTTGAGTGAGCAGAGGGGTTTGAAAATTTCTTGATAAATGACATTCGTGGTACGAAGTGGGTTTTTTGCTTTCCTTTCCTGCGGGGTTTTGAGATGAGATGATTACGAGATTGAAATATCATGGTAAGGTTTGATTTCTTATTTTTTATGATTATTCGGTGAATTTTCAAATCATGATTGTGAAATGAGAAATTGAATCGTTGATCCCTCCTCTCTTTGAGAAATTGTGGGAATTTCTGAAAAATTATCGTATGAGATAAGTTGTTTGATAGTAGAACAGAATGGAATTTTCTTGAAATTTAGAAATTAAAAAAAATACAGAAAATTGATATTGAGGAAAAAATCATAAAATTGGAAAGAAATTATTATATTTAATGAAAATTTGAAATAAAATTACAAATTTTGATCGCAAAAAATCAAATAATTTTTGACCAAAAATATTCTCAAAGATGTGAAAATTTAAAAATTCTTGATTTTTTTTAAGATTATAAAATTGTCAGGTATTCTCAACACACGATACAAAAAATCGCTTGTACTGACTTTTAATTGAGGGGGGGGGGGGGTATTAAGAACTTTTTTGTTCTTTTCAACAGATAGGATCTCTTTTTTTTTTCGTTTTTAGACTTGCACCATATTTCTGACAATTATTTGTTGGGAAGAGGGTGGTCAAACTTTCCATAGAATAGGGATAACGCAATATTTCAGTAAATTCTTGCCGAATTTCTGAATTTCACCCTCTTCCTTCCCTCTCCCATCGCTTTCTGTCCTCGCATCGTGTTTTTGCATTTTCAAGTGGTTGGCTAGATACCAGAAAAATCCCGAATATTTGAAAAAATTTAATGAATTTTGTTGAGCCAGTTCGAAAGTTTTAAAAAGTTCGAAAAAAGGACTCTCTTATTCATAAACAAAGTGAAAATTATGGAAAATTGATAGAATTGCAGCACAGTAATAAATCAGTGGAAAAAATTCACGGAAAGCAAACAGTGAGAAAAATTGCCGGAAAATTGGTGAAAATTTCACTGAAAAGTCGAGGACATCTCAAATTTGCTTCAAGAAAAGCGGTGAAATTCTTTGAAAAATCAATAAAAATCCACTGAATATCGAAGAATTTTGCTGATTTTCATTATTGCAATTCTAACTTTTTTTCAGTAAATTTTCACTGATTTGAAAAATTAATGAAAATCCATTGTAAATCAAAGAATTTTACTGATTTGCTCTGTGTGTCTGTGTTGCAATTCTGACTTTTTCCCCAGTGACCAGTGACTTTTCACTGATTCGAAATGAGAGAATACAAATTTTAGTCGAATATTGAAAAGAGTCCGAATTTTCTTCACTTGGTTTTTTCTATTTTGGCTCCTTTGATGCTTTTTTTTTTTTTTAACAATTTAGTTGAAATTATCATTTTAAAAGTCTCAAAAGATTCAACTAAAATTTTGAAAAAAAACTGCGAAATTTTAGCTTTTGATTCTTTTTTTTTGCAATATTTTCCCCATATTTCGTTGGGCTCAATCTCTTTATTTGCTAAAATGACTGATGTTTTTTGAAATTTCTTAATGTTCTTTCTTTGCAAAACCTCTGTGCTTCCTTGTTTGATGATTTTTATATGAAATAAGCTAGAAAATTTTCTGAGACTTACTTATGAAATTTATCGATTCTGAAGCAGTTATTTTTTCAAAAGAAAAAAAATACTTCAGTAATGAAATATGAAGAAATTTGAAATTTTCAATCCTGAAAAAGTCCAAAAATAGTACGACTTTTTATTTCAATTCTGATAAATTGAAATTCCCCCTAGTTACAATAAAGATGAAAAGGTCGAATTTCCTTAAAATTTTTCCAATTTCCGAATAAAATTGGTTACATACATGTCTCATATGCACATGGGCGATTTCCAGTGAAAATTGATTGCAATTAGCTCGATTTGTCCTACATTTCAGAAATCTATAGAGAGAACTGATTGGAAAAAAGAATTCCCCAGGAATCAACCTTATTTTTAGCCGTACAGGATGACTCAATTGAAAAATATTTCCTTTATGAAACATTTCTGAGTTCTGATTCAAGAAATGATTCAGTTTTTCTGCCAGATTAAAAAATTTTGAAAATTTTCCTCCTATTTTTTCTATTTTGATTCTCCTCCTCCCACCAAAAAAACCTCATCTGATCGAGTTTCCATTCACCAACGTCCTCGAAGGGAACCCCCATTAAAAAAAAGCGAAACGTACGGTATTGTTTACAATTCGTTCTTTTACGATCTTAATTACGGTATTTTTTGTAGTTTCCTGCTTTCGCCATACGTAAGTCTACAATAAGTGTTCGTATATTTATACTATGTACAAAGTATATGGACGTATGGCACGGGCAATACGGTTAATACCGGTGAAAGCACATACTCGGATACCGGTGGCATTGGAGAGTACATAAAAATTGAGGGATCTGTACAGAAAACAGAGAATAATGGCTCATTAAAAAGCACTCGGTTGACAAAATTTGTACGTATTGTGAACCAGATGTCCTCCGTTTATGGAATTAATTTCAGGACGAAAATTCCGATCCGAGGTTCAGCTGCATATTGGTTCTCTGGGTACACCTCTAATAGAACTTTTTCCACTAGTCGTATTTTAAATACCGTACTATCGGGTGTGTTTGTCTTAGAAGGGGGTCGATGACGGCGGAGTCGACAATAGCCCACCTTTCGAGTACCCTTTCCTTTTTTTTTTACGCATAAAATATAATTTTATCGGCACAGCTGTCGGTGTTGAGGTTTATTTAACGCGTGTATGTCGAATTCGTACTGTGGTATCTTGGTACCAGGCTTTTCTGATCCCTTTCTCGGCCAGATAATCTTTTTAATTACCGAGGTAGCTTAATATTATGGGCAATCGAGTCGAGGTGACCGTGTAGTGTTTTTTTTCAAAATGGAGTTTAATGGCTATTTCGAGGATTAGTATAAGGGAGATTTATCGACTCGCCGGAAGGGTAAATTGTCTGGTAAAGTGCCCATTGTGTAGAGGACTTACGCTGATAATAATTTAGCCAAGATCGTGGTTCGCGCAAACGTTCGCATCCTACAGGAAAAAAAAAGTTTGTATAGGAATTCGGCGGCTCGAGAGAGGTGAAGAAAAGAAAGATGATTTTGGAGCAAGGGAAACGTTTTGTGGACGAGTTAAACCGAGCGTGAAAATTTTTTACAGACGTGGAAATGGTTAATGAATGACAGATGGCGGTGACATAAAGAAGCCATTAGACTTTTTTTAAATTGAAAATAGAAAATGCATTAGTTGGCCAATTTTTTCAGGGGTTGATGAAAGAAAGGATTTTAGAGGGTTGCAAGGTGAGGGTTTTTTTTTCTCTTGGGAGGTGTCAGTGGTAAGGTTTGGGCAGGGGTTATGAATAGAGATTTGTTCCTCGCGAGGAATTTCTTTCGAGTGATGGATGATTGATTGATGATCGATGAAGGAAGGTATATTTTTATAAGGAGTCAATAACTTCAGGTGTTTGGTTTTCATCGAGTAAATTGTTGGTGTTTTTGGAGGAATGGCCGATTGTGTTTGGGAATTGTGAAGGTATCGGTGTCGTTTTGTTATGGGTTTAATTATACTATTTTATTTGGTCGACTCGTTTTTGTTGCTCGTGTGGAAAATACGAGTGTCACGTAGGACTGGGTTTTGTTTTGTGATGTGTGTAGAAGTTTGAATTCTGTGTTGATGGAATTTCGTGATGTGTCGTTTCTTACGTGCGAACGAATTAGTGAACGAGGGTTTGAAGATGTCGATGTTAGAAGGGAATGGAAGTAGAGTTGTTTTATTTTTCATTCTGGAAGTTTCATTTTTTGAGATATTTTTTGGAAATGAATTGTTTGAATTTAATTTGAAATGCGAAAAAATTGAAAAAAAATATGATACTGAAAATGTTTTGAATTTTATCTCTCTTTTTTTTTTGCAATATTACAACTCGAATGTTGACCTCAAACCATCCCCTTTTTCCTCTGAATATTAAATTACATCATTCTCTTCTCGTTTTCAAAATAAACAAAAAAAAAGATGCACAGGAAACTGTATGATTTTATTGATCGTACATAAAAATGAAATGAAAACGCGTTGACAAGTTGAATGTAGCGGAAATGAAATATCCTCGATTATTTATTTATTTTAAAAAAAGAGATATAAAGTTTAAACGTATAATTTTGTTGGGTTCTTTTTTTTTGAAAATCAATCCAAAGGAGAAACTGGCGAAAAGAGCAACATCGAATGTTTCCTTTCTTCTTGCTCAAAATCTCGACAAGAATTTTGAAATTATAGAATTGCGTTCTATTTTTACTCGGGAGGAAAAGAATTATATGCTCAGTTTTCACGATCACTCTGCTCGTATATATGAAATTGGATAATGTCAGTTTTCGAAGACGACGCGACGATGCAATTTATAGCATAACGAAAAAAAAAAAAGAAAAAAGGTTGAAATACTCGAGTGTATCTATTCAGCTTGTATATATTATGGCTGTCATTGTAAATGTTGGTATATCTGTATAGGTACATTTTACCTATACATGGACACTCGTATCCAAATACAATGTAAAATTAATCATTCTCAGAGTATACACAACGGACCAGAGACCTGAGGTATTGAACGAGTACACGATTTTTTTTTGTATTGACTCTGGGATTATTTTATCTAATTTTTTTTCTTCCTCGATAGCCATAGCCGTTGTTGTTGTGATTTTGTACGTTATTTGTTATTATTACATTGAACGGACGAGGTGAACTGTGTAATATATCTATTACAATATATTGCCATTATTTATCTACGTCACGAAATCCATTATTAATTGCGTGTACCGCTGTGGTATGCGATGCAGGTCGGGTTGCATAGTTTTACGCATTGTGACTTCTTGTGAGAAATATAAGATGGAAAAAAGGTGGCCTGGTTACGTGATGATGTGAGGAGATGAGAGTAATGATCTGAATGGAAGAGGAAGGGGAGTTTGGGGAAGAGTAGGGAGGGTGATGCAGGTGCAGTGGGTTGAGAGGATTGATTAAAAGCTATTGAAGGTTGGGTGATTAGTGGTTGAGATCAGGGTTGGGCAGGATTTAAATCCTTCTGGATTTAAAATCCAAAAAACCTCAAAATTCGGATTTTGGATATCGGATTTAAATCCACTCTCATCACGGATTTTGGATTTGAAATCCGTTTCTGCAATGGATTTTGGATTTAAAATCCTAATTTTTTCAAAATTCTTCATTTCAAAATCAAAATTTTTTATATTCTGTGCTCAGAATGAGAGATTAGTATTCTGGTTCCGGTTGAGCGGTTGTTTTCTTTTTGTAAAATGATAATGAACCATCAACGATCTAGATTAAATAATGATAACTTCAGGGCTCTTGGCTTTTAAAAAGGCCATGAAAAATTTTCGAAATTGTAATGTAGAAATGTTTCGAAGTTCAGATTTTTTTCATTTTTTTTCCATCACTTTCACACCCAGTGTTCGGAATTCGGATTTTAGATTTTAAATCCGCTTTGTAACAGGATTTTGGATTTTAAATCCGCTGTTTAAAAGAATTTCGGATTTGAAATCCATTTTAGCAAAGGATTTTGGATTTGAAATCCCTTTTAGCAAAGAATTTTGAATTTGAAATTCTTCTGTCCCGGATTTTGCCCTTCCCTGGTTGAGATGAATGAATTTTGACCGAAATTCCTGATATGGGAGATTAATGGTTAATGAGAAAAATATTCCTTCTAGGAAGTCAAGATTCTGCGTCAATAATCGTGAAACTGAAAAAAAGGTACCATCAGATGGCTCAGGGTGAGTTGATGACTAATGAGGATGAGCTATTCGAATTGGATAAGATGCCACTGATCAAATGGTCATTGACTAGAGTAAGAAGAAACTTATTCAACTTGATGACTTTTTTCGATTTTTTCCACTTCTATGTTTTCCTTGCCGAAGCCTATGAAAAATTTTCGGATCTAATCTATTCTCAAAAATGTCCCAATCTGATTTTATCAAATTAATTAACCTCTGATTTGATAGAATTACAACTGGAAAAAAACCAGATGTAGGTAATAAGATATAATTTTATTAGGCCATTTTTGAGATAAAATTTTATCAAAACAGATAAAATTTGGTATAATTTTTTTAAAAATTAGACATAATTTGATGGAAAATTTTTTCATTGGAAGTTGTGACATTTTATTAAAAAATAGATTTCTGGCAAGTTTCAGCCTCTTAAATGAGATTTTTAAATGGTTCTCAAGAGTTCTGGATTTCAAAAAATGCAACTGTTCTATGAATGCCCAATAAAGACGAGACGTCAGTCGCTCATATCTATCAGGAGTGAAAAAATGACGTTATGATTGACCATTTTGATCAATAAATTTTGGCGGATTATAAATTTTAATGGGATGAAAATTAATTGAAATCGTTGTGGTTTTATTATTGGGAGTAAAGATTTTCAATATTTCAAATTAGACTCAAATTCACCATCCCTCAGCAACCAACAGATTACTCTCAAAAAAATTATCTAGTTTCTGATTTTGAAATTTTTGTGAAAGAAATTCTAAGATGATGTGACTAAAATTTGGTTTGCAGAAGTGCAGAACATTTTTTGCAAAACATATTTCAAGATCGTAAATTTTACCAATTTTTTAGGGAGGATGGATTTAGACTGTTTGAATAAATCGCTCTTCTGAATAAGCCTCGTCTCTGAGAACATCTATTTGTTGGTAACAAAAAATCCTCCCCCTCCCCCTCAATGTCCCTCCCCTCCTTGAAAAAATCGCAAATTTAGTTGAAATTTTTATGAATTAATGAATCTTTTATTTTTTAAAGAAAGCGAATAAAATTTTTCGTCTTCATTTTTTAGTATAGAAGCTGATATTTAATGGTTTTTTTTTATTACTTTTTTTCTACTTCTTGGAAATTCAAGAAAACTTTGAGCTGTCTTATTTTTTGGTGAAAAATTGGTTAACATTTTTTCGCTGAGTAAAGTTTTTATAAAATACGATCTTGCAAGTTCCTAATAAAATTGTAAGTTGTGACCTTTGAACGTCTCTTTACATATGACTGGTACCTTACCTAATACTTATTTGTCAAAAACGAAAAAGACAAATTGCATCGCAGTGGGACTGATGTCAGTACATATTTTTATTATTGTGCTAATTTCTGATACTTCTGGATACAAAGTCATTAGAAGGCATTAAAAAAATCACCTGTTTCACAAATGTCAATTTCTGAATTTTATGGCGCAGTGCGATCAAAAAAAGGTCAAAAATTTCACTTTTGGCATGAAGTCGAAATCATAACATAATGTAGGTAGTAAAATAAGAGAATTCAGAAAGATAATAACATTGAGAACAAGATATCAGCTTTTCAGTAAAAAAAAGTACGACCCATCAAGATTCACAAATTTTATTAAAATTTCAAGACTTGGAATGAAGTGTTTCTGGTTCATCCTCCTCCCTCTTCCCCGCCTCTTCCTACCAACCCCATACATCTAGTTTATGCCAAAATTTTCGGAAGAAGGCTGGATATCAAGAGAATACCAGCAAAACAGGATATCATGTATGAAAATTTGAAATTTATTACAGAATTTATTATAAAATCGTTGATGATGCTGAAGTCTTCTGTGAACCACTCTTGGTGTTGGAGTTCGTAAAAGAATTTTTAAGATTATTCTGTAACATGATGACTAACAAGAAAAACCAAAAAAAATAATAAATTGTAAGAATTTTACTTTGGTAGCAAAAAACCAGAAATTTTATTGCAGAAAGCAAGAATTTTCAACATTTTTTTTGTCTTGAATTTTGAACGTTCTCGGGGGGGGGGGGGGATTAAAAAAAAATCCATGAAAATTGTGAGAAAATCGATACATAAAATAGTAAGAATTTTCATTTTTTCCAATGAGTCATCTTCCAAAACATCAATATCGTCTAAATGCCCTAGCATAAGAAATCCTTTCAAATTACCTCAAAGCTTGAGATCACCATCCTGGATCAATCTGTTTCGTCCATTTTTCCATTAACCAACCCCAAAACCTTCCATTATACCACACATGTTACTAAAACAGTTGGAGAAATTCCCAACACTTGCGATGGAAAAAAAAAATCTGCTGCGGTAAATTTACGACCCGATAGAATCGATTGGTATCCATTTTACGACATATCCACCTGCTTTGGCGACCGATCCGTAGCAGGAAGAAAAACGCTAATGGTCGCAAATTAATTATTCTGTCGCCGAAATTGTAATCCGTTAGCTCGTGGCACGTTATTGAGAACCTCCACACACTTGGCGTAAAATTAACGAGAGCAAAATGGTATCGACTAACGTGAAACCAGGTTTTTTCGTAATTTTTTTTCCATCGATGTGGTGTTATCAAAGTAGCTCGTCGTCGTCGCCGAGCGGAAATACGTCATCGAACGTGACATCAGGACGATTTGTTACTTTCGACGAGTGACATATACGGTGGCGGTGGAGTTGGGTTTATTTGTGTTTCGCGGTATAGGTGAAAATATTTATTGTTGGCGCGGATTTTGAAATACGTTCGGTATCGTCGGCGATCGAATATTTACGATGATTTTCAACGACGGTGGAGAAACTGGTTGGTATTTTGGATGATTTGCATATGCATACGCACCTGTGCCAAAATTACGCTGTACCGTTAAGCCATAGTTGGGGTTCGCGCTGCCTCGGTCTACATTTTACAAAGCTCGAGATATTTCCTGTCTTGGACTAGGTGTTGTATAGCATATCAGGACCCGAACGATTAACTCGATGGTTGCGCAGCTGATGTAAGAAGTTGATATACGCGGGAACAGGTTTGAGAGGAAAAAATAGCTAGTAATCTGGACACGGTGTTCGTTGATGGAAATGTGTAAAAGGAGGAGATGCGAAGAGAAAGAAACACCTGCGAGAGCCGAAACTCGGTCCGAATGCTCGATGGTGGACTGTGGACAATGTAAACCATTGTACCTGGACGGTACTAACAAAGGCTCGAGCAGGTCCGCAGGTAGAAAACAAAATCCGAGAGTAATCCAGGTATATCTACCTGGCTTCGATGGAATGCAACCTTATCCCTGAGAATTGTACGGGTTGAAATATGGAAATTTTATCCAAAATGCAGCCTTGTTTACCAAACAAAGGCCCTCGTCTTGGTGAATCACTTCTCTTCAGTCTAAATCGTGTACTCGCCAGAAGAGAAATTTCGCCGCCCAATATGGCAAGGGTCACGCAGCGTCGGTAATTTCTTTAATTTCGTCTTCGAACTGGATAGGGATGCGAGAAAAGAAAATCCGAAGGGATTTTCTCGAAGCGTCGAAGCCATAAAACTTGGTATAGCCGAGACTCCTGTGCCATTCCGTAGCACGGAAACGATGCGACTTATGAGTCATAGGCGTCTTCAAGGATGAATGGAGCCTAAGGGGCAGGAGACGTGCGTGTCATACCCTATATGTTTTATTACCTTACTCTGCGATATTGCCGCAACGAGCCACCAGCCCCTGCCTTTTATTTCTTTAATTGGGTATTCTATTCGGAAACGCATCCTGCAGCAGTCGCGCGCTCGTTGCGAGATCACAAGCGGGGCTTTTTACGTTGATGAGACGAAAAGGAGGGTTTCTCTCGGCGTCTTACTCTCGTTTCTTTGCTGTGCCAATGTGAAGCGATTTTCGCTGCTGTGAGATTTTTAATAGCGTGGGTTACTTGTGTTGTACTAGGTACGTGGTAAATTGCGTTGAATATGGGTGCGATGGTATTGGGGGTATTTTTGGGGTCGGTTGATGGAAATTAAAGTGTTAATTCGAATGCGAGATGGAGTAAAGTGGAAATATTTAAGTAGCGTTGTATATAGATGTACGTGGGTGTGGGATTTGGAGTTTGATGTGTGAAAATTGGATCGATTTTCTTTGTGGTAACTGTTGTGATGGAAAGGGATGGCGAATTGGGGATATTGGACTTTTAACGTTGAAAAGCGGTGGATAGATGGAATTGTACGTAGCTATTGAAAATGGCGTTGGAAGGAGATCTATCAGAAATACTGTGAAAATGAGACGATTTTTTGTCAGAAATTTCGACCTTTTTTTTCTTTCCTTTCATAAAATAGGTGATAACTATTAAGATAAGGTGGGTAATTGAGAATTAATTTGAAAAAAAAAAAACATATTTTTCATTACAGAAATTGAAATTCTTGAAATAGCATCACTTCTTCATTTAAAATTCGAAGAACTTGGAAAAAATACGTATAATTTTGAAAAGTTTTAACTAGTTCAAATTTTAAATCATTTTGAGAAAATTCGAAATTGAAAAAAAAATTGGATTTAAAAAAGCAAATGCATTCACAAACTAAAATATTTCTTTCAGTAGGTATGAAACGATTTGTGTGAAAATTGCAGTTTTGGCAGGGCTATTTAGAAGCTAAGAGCTGGTGGTGAATTATCAATACCATGGGTAATTTTTCCATTATTACCACAATTACGGTAAATTACCAGTACCATGAGTAATTTACCATTATTACCAAGATTACGGTAATTTACCATAGGTAATGTTCCAATTATAAAAAATTGTCATAATTTTTCAATAATTACCTAAACCATTTTTTTTTTTCATTTTTTCCAACAATTACCTATATTACGGTAAATAACCATTTTTTTCATAATTATCAAAATTACGGTAAATTACCATGAGTAATTTTTCCATTATTCCCACAATTACGGTAAATTACCATGGGTAATTTTTCCATTATTACTAAAATTGAATTACGGTAAAGAACCATTTTTTTCATAATTACTGAAATTACAGTAAATTACCATGAGTAATTCTTCTTTTATTACCAATATTACGGTAATTTCCATTATTACCACAATTACGGTTTACGGTAAATTACCGTAGGTAATTTTTCCATTATTACTACAATTACGGTAAATTTCCCTGGGTAATTTTTCCATTATTATCACAATTACGGTAAATTACCATGAGTAAAATTTTTCCATTACTATTTACTACTAAAATTAAATTACGGTAATTAACCATTTTTTTCATAATTACCAAAATTACGGTAAATTACCATGAGTGATTTCTCCATTGTTATCAAAATTTCGGATAATTACCTAATTTTTCTGATTGTTTACAAAATTACGATGAATTACCATAATTTTTTTCAAAATTACCAAGATTTCGGTAAATTACCATTATTTCCAGGATACATTACCATAATTACGGTTAACATAATATCGAAATTTTTTGGTCTCAATTACCTTCTAATTTTTGTACCGTCATTTTCATTAATTACCATTATTTTTGTAAATTATTACTATCATCTTGACGAATATTTGTCAAATGATGTGTAAACCATTCGGTAAATTACCGTAATTTTTGTAAATTTTGAATACATATTTGGTAATTTATCAATTTGACAAAACCACCTGAGTAATTTTGGTTCATTATTGAATATTTTGATAATTTCTAGTGGTTCTAATGAATGAATTAATTTTCCTGTGCAGTTAAATTGAGAAAAGTCATTGATAGGTAATGAATACTGATTACATTCCAAATGTCATTTTATTCTCATTCTAAGAAATACTGCGATTCGAATCGATTGAATCGAAGTATCACGTGGTACAAATTCTTCATTCAACGAGTACCACGTTTACCGCAGTCTCACTCAAACCGAGAGCGTGAATAGCAATAACAAACAGCCTAAGCTCTTGTCCACCAATACATAGTAACCTCGTTTAAATGGTTAATTTAGAATGGAATTCTGGATGTGGATGTCGTAAAATGAGTCGCCACGTTGGATTAGCTGTCGTTTTCCTTCAGTTGGCTGGTTTTTATTGAAAGTCGAGTGTTTTTATACAATTAAAATTGTTCCTGTGTGTATTGCATCGCGTCTGCGTCTCGTTCAGATTTAACTGACTTGTACTAATTATCGAGTACAAATAGAGGTGTCGTTATAGTACAACAGTCATGAATGCGTGTGTTTGTGTTGATATGAGTTTACGTAATAAGAGTAAAGGTGAAGAAATGTCATAGATTAGTTCTGCTGACAAGGGTGAAATGTGTAGATTGATGTGATGTTTTTTCTTGTATTCGATACCCAGAGATGAAATAATGGAGTAGAGGATGAACCCCGCTTACCTTCCTCTCACAGATTTTCTCAAAAAGTCATCAAATTTTGTTGAAAAAAAAAAACTGGGAAAAGCACGAAATTTTTACTCCAAAATTTAATGGAATTTTTTCAAAATTGACGATTTTTTCCTAAAAAACATTGGATTTTTAAATCTTACTTTTTGCTTTGCTCGGGGTTATGAATCCTAAAGGGTTGAGGATTTCGACTTTCTTTTTTTTACTGCAATATAAATTGAAAGAAATGAAGTAATCTCAGATTTTGAATGTTTTTTTTCTTCAAAAATTTTAACCCTTGCTTTGCTCTAGCTCCATAAATTCACACAATTTTTTCTCAAAATGATAGTATGAACCCTCTTATATTTTTGAACGAAAAAGATTCATTCTTCTCATTTATCAGGCAACTTGATGGCGATCAATGGAATTTTAAAAAAAAATCGATTGTTTGAAAAGGGAGAAGATAATTATGGAAGGTAGTTATTTTTTGGAAGTCTGAAAACAGCACGTAAAAGTACGAATTTTTGTTTTGGTGTCTTCGGTTTTGAAATTGGAGCCTTTTATTGAGAATTTATCGCGAAATTCAAAACCTGGAACATGATTTTTCGCTCTATAATTCATCCTTTAAATCATTCTACAACTTCTTTGAAGTTTTTGTTGCTGAAATTAATTTTAAAATGAATTATAATCCAAAAATCATCAAAAAAATCTTCCTGGAATTTTTGCGAGCTTTTTAGGGGTCTGTCCAACAAAATGTAAATTGTTCGCTCGAATCGCAACTTCGCAACCTGCTCATGACGTCGCGTTTTCGTTTCAACTTCGAAATCGTAAGATATTTGAAAATTTGAAACCAAAATCAACAGTTTTTCAACTCAATTTTTTTTCGATTCTCAAAATAGTTTCAATTTTTAATTTCCTTTTCTCCAGATATGATATTTTTCATTTCTAAAAAATTTTCTCAAAATATTTTTCAACTCTAAAACTTTTTAATCTGGATTCTGAAATAAATTTTTACCGATTCTGAAATTTTTTCCTTCAATTTTTCATTTCTCAACTCTAGAAATTTTCTCTCAAAATGAAATTTTTTCTCAAATTTTTTTGCTCTCGAAATTATTTTTCAAAGTTCAATTTTTACACCTTTTGATTTTTTTTCTCAAAATTCCATTTCTTTTAGCTCAACTGAAATGTTTTTCTAAAATTATTTTCCAGCTCTGAAATTTTTAGAATAATAATTGAAAAAAATCGGATTCAAAAACATTTTAAGAAGTTAAATGGAAGAAAAATCGAGAGAATGTCAAGCTTTTAAGAATTTTAAGATCAAAGAATGGGATTTCATTGTTATTTTAAGTACTTGAATTGAATATTTAGGTAATGCAAAATGAAAATTTTAGCAAAAAGTAAAAACGAAAATCGAAGAAAAAAAGGGGGAAAAATAGTAGAGGAAAAATTTTATTGAAAGAGGAGAAAAAAATGGATATTATAAATTTTTTTTTCAAAAATTGAAAAAAATTAAAATTTTGAGAAAAATTTACAGTTAACAGCTGAGATCATGAGAGTGAAGAACTGAAGATGGCGAAAAAAATGAACGAGAACGCGCATAGTTCAGTCATTTTGTTGTTCATTTCGTGTGAGAATAAACAGACCCGCTTTTTAGAAGGAGATTTCAGATTTGGGATGAATTTTAATTTTCATCCCAATATGATTGTTCGGGTTCGTTTTCTGGTCTATTTTAATAACTTGAATTGAATTTTGGGTTCGGTTTGCATCCCTGGAAATTTTTTTTCACCGATATTAGTCGTCAAAGTTAACATTTTTTCATACTCTAATTTTTACCCCAGTTTCTCCCTCGACAGTACCCGATTCTATTTGAACTGTGAAGCGGAAGTTAATCGTTACATAGGTATGTTTACGTCTCTGGTGACATTTACTTTATTCCTGTCCAGATTGCGGATACGGTTAGGGTGCAAACCGCCTTCTTTTATTTTGAAATGTTTCAGAAGAAAGGAATACCGATGTTAGGTTCTTATTAAGAATGAAGTATGAATGGATTGGAGTATCGACTTGAAGAGGGTCAAGTCGTATGCTGCGGTATGTCTGGAGTACCAGCTACCTAGCCTTTTGTTATTCGAGCTGTAAGACTTCAGGTACTCGATAAGTATCGAAAATAGGCACATACGTGTTTGTATGTGTAATTGTGTTTACATTCGTATAAAGGAACCTATAATTTAATACACGGATCGGTACCTATGGCCTAAGTACAATGTACGAGGCCCAATCCCGGTACATTTTATAATGTTATTAAAACGGCAGCTCGACAATGTGCCCAATCAGTTAAATGTGATTTATTCGACGTTTAATAGTAACCGGTTTGCTGCGTTAGATTACGTAAATGGTACTAGCCGGCTTATGGCGCTGTAGCTTATAACAACGATGAATTTAGCATGAGTATGTATTATTGGTACCTGGTGTCAAGATCGGCCTGGTTTTAAGGTGAAGTGTGCACGATATATGTAGAATGGTGCGAGGTAACCGAAGCCGAAGGTGATTATCGTGTTGTTAGGTTTAGAAAAAAATGTGCTATTTTTTTTCTTTCCCTTTGTCGAATCAGAGTATGTGGCATTTGCTGTGGTGTGGGTGTGGTTGATCTACATGCTGCAGTTTTTTTTTTCTAATCGAACGTGTAACGTCCTAAATTCGTTCGATGTGTCAATATTGTTCGATTTTATGGTAGCTGAAGAGAGGAAAAGTTGCGATGTTTATGAGACAGCCCGTATGACATAATCGTGTCTGGCTGAGACTGACGAATATATCGAAAACAACGTGTATGTGAGAAATTCCTACAGTGCTGATGGCTTCTCGTATGCGGGCTCGTGGAAATGTTTCGGTGGGTTGGGTTTGTGGTGTATTTTGATGGTCAATAGTAGTCAGTAGATGTTTTACGTTAATTAATGTTAATGTTTTGTTTACATTGAGATTAATTTTGCTTTATTTTTGTTCTGTGTTCTAGGTATGTTGGAGAAAAAATATCATGTATTGTTTGTATTTATCTGTGACCGACCGCTACTGGTGTATTGGGATGGTACGATGAGGTGACGTATTTACGCGAATACATGAATTTATTATGTAACGTTTCGTGGAAAATGTCGCGTGATTGTGAGATCATCAAAAGGGGTTCGATTCAATCGTATCGATTTTATGGCAAAATGAAAAGAATTCTCGGTGTATTTTTATGCTGGAATTAATAAGCAGAGACGTATTGTCTATGTGAGGATAGAAATATTCGAGGAAATTTCAGAATACGCGTGGATAATTTTTCTACGAATTTTGATATTCGGGGTTTTCCAATCGCGTGGTGGGTCCTTTTGTTGTGGAGGCGACGGCAGGAAGCTGAAATTAGAATGGCTTTGAATGCAGGTATTTGTAGTGAAATGATGCATCATCGTATTGCTGGAAATGATAAATGGTGTGTGAATGGAGCCACGGGACGAGGGTAGACGAGGGTGTTGTATTGATGAACAACTAGCTGTGAGTTGACGGAGAGGTTTACGTGGGTGGGAGTTTCAGCGAGGATGTAGTTAGAAAGAAGCAGACTTGAGGGGAGAAGTTGAGTTGCATTAGGATTTTTTTTGTCTCCCTAAAAGTTCAGAAAAATGACTTGCGTGGAAAATTTCTTTCGAAGAAAGCTGATTTTTCTGAAGTCAAAGTATGTTTCATCACTTGTATTCGGATTGAGTCATTTTTTTTATTGTTATTGTTCAATTTTTGTTGTAAATGAGGGATTTTCATTTTTTTAGAATATTTAATTTGGCCGAGATTCTAATTTTTAGCTTGTTGATTTGAAATTAATTCAGTTTCTGCAAGAAATTTTTAAAATGTTTTACCAGTTTATTTTCAAAAATAGGGTTTTGCGGTGCAAGGGAAAAAAGTTGCTGATTCTCTTTCCGATTAATAATAAAATTTTATTTTCAGTTTGGAAATATTTTTAAAAAGTCATAGAAGTTGTGTTGGAAAATTTTTCATTCATCATGATTCAAAATAATTGAGGGATATCGTTTTAATCAAAAAGTTTTCAATTCTTCTGCTTCTTTATCTTCTGATTTCAGTTATTATTTGAAAATGGCATTAAATATTTTGAAAATTTTCAAGATTTTTTTTGCTTCTCGAGATGATTTTTTGTTTGATTTGTTTGTTTGTTTTTTTTGCTTAGACGTCTATTTATAGTTCAAGAGTGGGGGAGGTGAGGGGGAGGGGGAAAACATATTTTTTCGTACAAATGTCCATTTTGTTGAAATGAGCGGCAGATAAGAAGTGGAAAATTTCTTTGTGAACTGATGGAAACAAAGGCAATCTTTCTTTCCTCTCTCCTCTAGTTGATCATGATGAATTTTGCTTTTTCAGTCGAAAAATTATATTTGGGTGAAAAAAATAAGTGTTTTTTTTTTAATGGATGAAAAATTTTCCATTTGAATTTGAAACAATTTCATAGGTTGATAAATTCTCGATTTTACGTCCCTCCTCCCTCTCTTTGCGTTCGTCTCACAATTGATATGATATAAAAGTAAACTGAAAATTGAAATCATAGTTTGGATTTTTTAATCGAATTTCGATGCTTTCAAGATTGTTAATATAATCTGATATCAGTGTTACCATTTCTTAACTTATTTACAATAAATGAGGTCTAATATTTTATTTTTTCAGAAAAAAAAAAATATTTAAAATTATAAATTTTGTTGAAATTTTTCAAAATGAAAGATTGAAAATTTTGTTTGAAATTGGGTTTCTTAATTCGGATGTTCTCTCATTACGAATCAGTGAAAAGTCATTGATGAATAGTCAAAATTGCAGCGTCGGAAAAATCAACGAAATTATTTGATTTTCAGCGGATTTTTCCTGATTTTCCAAAGAATTTCACTGATTTATTCAAAGAATAATTTCAGGGGTTTTACTGAGATTCGGTGAATTTTTACTGATTTTCCAGTAATTTTTTTCACTGTTTGCTTTCAGTAAATTTTTTCATCAATTTATTCGAATCAGTGAAAAGTCATTGATAAATCGTCAAAATTGCAGCATCGGAAAAATCAGCGAAATTATTTGATTTTCAGCGGATTTTTTCTGATTTTTCAAAGAATTTCAGTGATTTTTTTCAAAGAATAATTTCAGGGGTTTTACTGACTTCAATGAATTTTTACTGATTTTCCAGTAATTTTTTTCCTGTTTGCTTTTAGTAAATTTTCTCATCAATTTATTACTGTGCTGCAATTCTGACTGTTTTGCAGTAATTTAAAATAATTTTCACTGATTTGTAAATGAGAGAGTGCTTTGAAAATTAGACATCCTTGAATCAGAAGCATTGACCACTGAAATAAAATTTTGAAATTCAATCTGTATCAAAAACTGAACCTCAGTTTTGAAATCAGTATCACAAAAAACTTCGAAATTAACTTATGATTATTTTTTTCAATCCCCCCTCTTGCCCCTCGCCTATCCATTGATGAATTTTTTGGTGTGTATTTAGAGCAACAATGAATTGACAAATCCTTTCAAATTGTTGATTTCATGTTTGAAATGAATTCAATTGTCAGTTTATTTATTTCTGGACCATTTGTGATGAGTAAGAAGATGGGGGAGGGGGAATTTGAAAAATGTTAGAAATTGTTGGTGGATACATATTTCAACGTTTTTGGGTAAGCTGAATTCAAAACTGATGTTTAGTTTGGTGACTGGAAGTACCTCATATTTTTGATCAATTTTTTTGGCTGATGATCGTCAAGGGTGGAGGAGGGGAGAGTAAAGAAAAAAAAAATCGAAAATTTGAATAATCTGTGATGGGATGAAATAAAAAAATGTTTTGTGAGGATATTTCGAAATTCAACCTTATTGTATGTGAAAGTACCAAAAATTAAAAAGTTTCAAATGTTTACTTGGTCAAATTTAGAGACTTATTTTGATTCTCGAATTTGAGTTCAATTCTTTCCTTATAATTTGTATTGAAATTCTAGATATTAATTTTGAAAAAAAAATCATCAATTTTGTAGATGTTCATCTTGATAACGCCTCCAGAAACCGAAATAATAAAAATCATCTTCAATACCTTCATCTCTCATATTATATTTACCTCTATACTTACACGCACATATGTACCTATTATGTTCGTATTACTATTTAATTTGAGAATTAATTAATACCCCACTTTCTTTCCCTGGCTGCTCTTTTCCCAGCAATCGTGGCTACGTATCTTTGACGATAATAATCATTTACTCGAAATCTCTCATAATATCGCAGGAAACAGCTTATCTTTTCGACCACCAAATTATACTCGTATGTTATCAGTGGGGGATTTTTCCTTCGACGATATTGTAATGAAAACGTTACCGAATAAAATAGTATGTATAATGTGATTGCACACGAAACTTGGCCGGAAGGGATATCCGTTGTTGATGAAGTAATCGTATTCGCATCGTTGATATTTGGACCAGACGAATGCATACCTATTATGTACCTACTTGGCTACTTGTAAATAGAATCCGTATTTTAAATTTCGATTAAATTGTACGCGTTTATACATCAGATATGTAATCTGGAAATTAATCAATTTCATAAGTCGACTTCGGTTCGTAACTTGGCAAACCGATCATCTGATTTGCTGGAATTGGACCCGGACCAAAATATTATCACTTTCAAGCACGTAGCTTTGGCCAGAGCGAGAGAAAAGATGGCTTTATAATTAGTTGAATAAATACGACGTCGCGTCTATCGGTCTATTCTATTAGCAAGGCACTGGCTGGATGGTGGGGTAAATTAAAAATGGTATCCATCGAGTAATTAGTTTTACTAATCGAAATAGACACCGTGTATAGAACTGGCTTCGGGGCAGATTGATTTTTATGAGTCATCGCGTACTGTTCGGTAGTAAATTGCGATATTCGGTCACGTTTTTCACGTTCGCTTGCCAGGAAACGTTTGTTTGGTAGAGAAATAGAAGAAAAAGGCGCGTAAATGGCGTCGAATGATTTTTTTTCAATATTGTTACTTAAACGTCGGTGGGAAGGGAACGGCCGATAGATGAATAACAAAGCCCGAAAATCCGATGGGTACGTGGTATCGATTGAGTAATTTCTTTTTGTTTCTTTTAGGCGCACGAATACGCGGGGGGCGTACATTTCATTATTTACAATTACAAATGGTTCGGCCTTCAGCTTCGGTTCGGGAGAGAAAAAAAAAGGCTCGTTATAAAGAGATCGTCTGAATAAAATTAATTCGTCGATAGAGCAGCGTGTGTTGTTTTAAGAATCAAACGTCGTTTTTTGCCTCCCCCCTTGTAGAGGGGACTCTCCTAGGTGTACGTCCGGCTTTAGTTGAGGATTTTTTATTGCGGTTGTGCGTGTGTATGGGTGTGTTTGGTAATGTGTATAAACCGGTTGTCATTTTGGCGGGTGCGCGGTTGCGGTTGCGTTCGTGTGTCGTTGGGGCTTGGACGATTGTGGTTGACTGGTTGTTGGTGTGTCCACGCTGCGATATTGGAGATTTATGACATCGATTCGAGCCTGAGGAGTAATTAACGAGCGTATACCTGGAGTTGGTACGTGCGGTGGAGGTAATTAAATTAATATAATAAGAGGGGACGTACGATTCGTATGGTAATTAATTCATCAGCGTGTAATTTTTTCAACGTGTGGATGACAGAAGTCGCCTTGAAATATAATCGACCGATTGTGAATAGATTTTTGAAGTGTCTTCTCACCTCGTATCCTTTTTGTTCTTTTTTTTCGAACGAATTGACAGTTGGACTGTCGTTGTGGCAGGAGTGTTCAACATGGTGTTGTTTCGCAATTTCAGCAGCTTTTTTTAAATCCGAGCTGTAACCAGTTTGGTATTCTTGGCTCGGATTTTCTTCGGTTCTGTCGTGTCCCTCGAGTTTCGTGATCGTCGAGATACGAATACGATTCGCGTTCCGTTTCTGTTGGTCTGATTCTGATTTAGAATCCCGGTATAATACGAACTCGGGCCGAGTTCGTGTAATCGTCTTTCTATATCGCCGCGGCTTCTATTCACGGGTTCCATAGGCTCCTATTTCTATTTAATAATACGTGTACGAGAATGAGAAGTCGGCTTTGTGTATGTGTGCATAGGCCAAATGTCAGGGTCCTTTTTTCCCTTCTTGCTCCGGTTATGTTTCTTGGCTGTGTTTCTCTTCTGGTGTGATGACGATGTCGAGGTACGGGAAAAAAATGAAAGTATGGGCGTTGCAGTGTTTGGTAAAGGGAGTCGCTTTGTCGACCTTATTCGGTTCCGGTATTTTGATTTTCTTGATAAGAGTGAAGTATGAGGAAAGGATAGGGGTGATTTTAACGTTGATTTTGAGGGTACCTAAAACGAAGGAAAAGATAAAGGATACGAAAAAGCATCTTTTGTGAAAAGGTTAAATGGTTGGAATAGAGTTGGGCTAAAAGGTATGATGTCGAGAGTCGAAATTTGGTCGGTTGGCTTTAGAAAATTAGCCGAATAAAGAACCCAATTTGGTAGAAAAGTTCATTTAGGGATATTACACCATTTCCTCGGCTCATCAAAATGGATCGTTCTTCCGATTTTTGCTTTATGTTTTATTATGTACTTGAATAATATCTGAAAAGTTGAAAATATTGAATTAAAATTAAGTTTGTCGTTAAATAGAGCCCTAAATGGGCCTTTTTAAAATCCAGGAAAAAAAGGAGAAAAAAATATCGAATGATTATAATAAATGATTTGTCAATTTTTTTGCGTAAAAAATATCATTTTTATACATCGAATTTAGTTAATTTGTCATAGTAGACTCATTTTTTGAACTAGAGAACATAAACAATTACGCATTAAAATATTCTAAAACGTCAATTTCATTTTATAGAAGTAGGAAAATCACATAGTTGACCTTGAAAAAAAATTGAATAGGTTGGG
The DNA here is from genome assembly GCA_038380155.1 of Pseudococcus jackbeardsleyi. Taxonomy (NCBI): domain Eukaryota; kingdom Metazoa; phylum Arthropoda; class Insecta; order Hemiptera; family Pseudococcidae; genus Pseudococcus; species Pseudococcus jackbeardsleyi. Next base: position 22,855,086 of record CM076239.1, on the reverse strand, counting down.
GACTGACTCACAGATACTTCCCCTTCGCCATTTCAATGTTGATCCAGATTTTAAAGTTGTTGTAAAAATTACGATTTTTTGGAAAAAAGATAATTTGGATAATTTTTCAAGATCCCTCTTCCTGGTTTATTTTTTAGATCATTTTTGATAATTAGGTATGTGAGAATGATGGGAAAATTGATTTTAAAAAGTTATAGGTAATTGTTTGAACTAGAAAATTATTGATCAAACTACATATTCAATTCTCCTGAGGAATTTTCAAAAATCAATCTAGCTAAAAAAATGTTCTAGGTTTTATTTAGAAAAAAAATTTTCTCATCCTTGATGTGCTGAAAACATTTCGACTTGCTCAAATGAAATATTGGCATTTGTCTGCACCAGAAAAGAGGAAATGAAATTTCCTCTTCAATTTCCCAATTTTTGATTGATGTCTGAAAATATTCCTGCTGAGTTGATTTTTTGAGCTTATTGGAGCAGTGAAGAGAGAGCAGAGGAGAGGAAATAGAGTGGTCTATGTATTGATTTGAATTATTTGTTAAGCTGCCTTTTCGTATTTACCTTTGAGAAATTATTCAAAACTTCAAAAGTGGTCCTGAAAAAATTTATTCCCTATTGCTTTAGGTCATTATGGACAAAATTAGACTCCAAAGTCGAACTGATCATCCTCTTTTTTTTCTTTTTTTTTTGGTCGTAATTTGATTGAGAGAAAAAAAGAAACATTCCATCAATTTTCCCTGAAAAAATTAAGAGTCCAAATCTGTTTGAAACCCTTATTTTCATGACCTGTCGCCCAGGTCCCTTTTCTTATACCTTGTTTTTTGACTTGCCTAGTTTTTTTCTAGCACCCTTTAAGTAGGCAATGACAAGGTTTAGTCAATGCTAAAAAAAAAAAATAATAATGAAATGAAATAAAATAGATAAATGAATAACAGGGCTTGTACCATGAAAATTGAAAAATTTGATGATCATTTTTTGAAAAATTGTATTTTTAAAAATTTCAGAGTTCTTTTGGCGTAGATCTACATCGACAACTTGCATTGAAAATACTTCATGTATTTTTTTATTGTTTTATTTAATTTTTTTTCATCATTGAAAATTTTTAAATTATTAAATCCCTGTATTTTGAAAATGAGATAATTAGGTTCTATTAGATTATTCTCATACATTTTAAGGCTTGAATTCATTCAACTTTTTTTCAAATGCTTCGTGAGATTTTCATAAATCAGGAAACCAACTCCTTTTTTTTTTCAACGAAAAAAGAAATAATGATGAATAAAATTGAAAACCGTTATTTTTTCAGCTTTCCAACTTTATTGAAAATTAAATAATCGTCTGTTGGTATAATTGATTAAAATGGATTTTTTTTTTTTTTTTGGGGGGGGGGGGTTAAATGGGCTAATTTTCGTAGAAAGCTCAGTTATTTCAGTGTCTAATCTTTTGAATTGATCGGTTGAAATTCAGTGATGAAACATCCAGAATTGAGTTTTTGCACAAATCAATAAAAAAACTACTGATCCAATTATTCAAGTTTCACTACTTAATTGTGATCATTTCTTGAGAGTGAATTTCTACTGATAATATTTCAATTAGAAAATCATTGCATTTTTTTTTTTTTGAAAACCAAAAAATAAGCACCTTTTTATGTGTTTAAAACGTGTATAAATTTTTCAAAAATTTTGTACAGGTATATTGGTGTTTTTTCGTTGATTTTTTATGGCGATTAATGGAGAACTTGGGTTGGTTCAGAAAAATGAAGTTCTATTCAATTTATTCGGTTGGAAGAAGGATCGAAATCAAGATCAATGTTTAGACATTTGTTTTTCTCAAAGTTATCATTTTTTTTAGAAACTTCTCACTTCAGAAAGAGAAAGCTTTAAATTGAGTGTAGCAAATTTTCAAATCCTCTCTCAATTAATCAATTCAGATTTGCTTTATAATTTTTCGATAATTCGTATGATTCGAATCAATTACCCATCTCATTTTACACTCGTAACAGCTCTACAATTTAAATTTGATTTTCTAATTGGCTCCCTCTTCTCACCCCTCGTTTTGCTAAACGCATCTCCGAGAGAAAGTATGCCAAAAATAAAACATTTGAACGCTGGAAAAAAAAGTAAACTCCAAATTTACGCGCTTGTAAATATGATAATTTCGAACCGGCGGAATTTCATCGACTAATAAGACTCGCCAGTACATAAATGGGCGTCCAATGCCCATTGATACTCCAAACATTTCTCCATCTAAGATCACAGCCTCGTAAAAAAAATCACTACACGAATTCCACAGCAGGGCTCATCCGCTCATCCGACGATAAATTTATAATCCGGCGATTACCATCGGTTTATAAGGTAGAAAAATATTTGGCCTATTTTTCGCGCCAAATGTTCATCCAGCGAGTTGAAAAAGATTACTGGTCGATTTGTGGATACGATAGAGGCAGAGGGAAGTTCGGGAGATGCTTAAACGATCGGAAATTAAGAAGGAGGTACATGTATTTCTCTCATGCGAAGGTGATAGAAAAAGAGCATTGATCGAGGATCGCGAACGTTTATCTGGCTAAAGTAAATTGCGAGTACTTGGGCAGAATCCAGTTTGGTACCGGTTTGCTGCTAATACTGATGGTATAGCGCGAAAATGCCATTTAAATGAGTAATGGATGAGTGTTGTGGTATGTGTTTGACTGGTTGGATATTATGGCGGTTATTTTTTATAATATTTTTTCCTCCAAGTTGCGTATCGTCGTAGATTTTTCGCGTAGGCGGTTCGAAAGAGTATTGTGTTGGGTTCTCACGTTGCTGTGTCGTTGAAGTCGTGCGGCCGGACGAGGATTATTTTGGTTGATATTTGGTACCCGACGAGGTAAATTTTGATAATGTCGGTGCGTGTGCACGATTAACATAGCGGCTCTTTTTTCGGGCCGGAATTTCGGAGATTTAGATGAGATTTTCGTGACAATGCGTTTACGTAGGATTGTTTACCTAGAGGGAAGACTTTGATACGAAAGTCGGTGCTGTACCGTTTGCATTTAGTTCCAGAATGGCTCGTGTTTGTTTTATCGCGAATAGAAAACGAAACCGTAGAAATGCGTGGATGATTATTGGTCGGCGTAATTATGGTAATTACGAATCGAATGCGTTTAATCTGGCTGGTCATAGAAGTGAAAATACGAATACCTCGGCGTAGGTATTTTGGCGGGATCCGATGTCGACTCGGTGTTTAAAGATGACTACGACAGAATGAAATTACCATAATGAATATCATCCGATATACCGTGAACTCGATAATTATTTACGTTTTTTTTTTTTTTTTTTAGAAAGGTGTAATTGCGTTTACGAAAAAACCATTTTGTCTGATGCCGCGAAAAAGAGGTGAAAAAAAGAGAGAAATTCTATACAGCGAAAGGGAAGCCATATGGTGATAATGAAACGATTTCCTTTGATTGAACAGGACATAGGGGAAGGGGGAACGGAAAGAAGAAAAACTAAACTCGCTGTGACCGAATTGGCCGTATAAACGATGAAAAAGAGCGGAAGTTTTTGTCAGTAACCCTACCGCGATGTAATTAGACGAATTTATGAATAATTTAACAGGTGAACGCGGGCAGCCCGTACGTCCCCTTTTCGATGATTTTTGAGGGAGGTTAATTACGTATATTGGACGGGCAGGAAGTATGCAGAGGTTTTTGAATATGTTTTTATCGAGGGTGGAAATTGATTTATGTGCGGATAAGATTTGCAATTCAGAAATCAGAAAAAAAGTCGAAATAAATAGCCGCGTAAATATAGTCTGGCTGGGTAAATGGATTATAAAATGGTCATATCGGGTACCTAGTTGAGAAACCCGAACGAATTAAATAATGGTAACGTTGGAAATCACCTTTCGAGTGTATAAATTTGAATACGTAATTTTGAATCGTTGAACGGTGGATTAAGAATGCGTGAAAAAAACATCGTGAAAATACCAGCTTTGGAGCCCCTTCGAATGTAACGTTATGCAACCCAAACGGCATATTTTCGTTATTCGATAAAATTATGCGTTCGCGTTGCGTTCTCGCGTTGGCGTTTTGTTTTCGATCGAATTATGCAGATTTTAATTTTTTCGGTTGTATTATAAATTTTAGACGGGGGGGGGGGGGGGTTCCTTCTCGAAATTTGAAGGAATCGAAATGGGAAAAAATGAAATTTCTTTTGCGAAAAATATTCTTTAGCATCAACTTGGTAATCGTATTCCTCCTAGTCACTTTAAAATTTTAATCAAGACATGGAGCTGAAAAAAAAAAATGGGAAAGAGGAGGAGGAGGAGAGGGTGAAAATCTGGAAAAATCTCGTATGACTGCAGTTGATAAAAATTGATGATTTTTTTTTATCATTAAAATTTTCGTTTGGACGCTTCAATGTGAAAAGAAGAGATGGAGTTGAGAAATTTTTAAATGTCAAAATTGTGCGATTTTCAAATCTGTTGACAGCTTTTTTGGGGATCTGTGTGAATGTGATCAATTATTATTCTGCATTTTTTTTTTTTTTTTTTTTAGCTAAAATACTAGTCAACGATATCTGAAAATCGGAAAATTTCTGAATTTCATATCTTTTTTCCAGAACTCGGATCGCTCAAATGAAAATTCATTGTAATCTTATCCTGCAGTAATTTTACTACGAGTATGATTCGATCGGGTTTTTTTGGGGTCATGTACAATAATTGCTCATTTTATGATTATTATTCACGTTGAAAAATTCTCATTAATTGCTGTCCACCTTATATGGTAATTTTTCAGTTATTTTGACAATTTAGGTCATAATTACTTATTTTTGGTTGAATTAAACTTAAAATCATGAAACAATAGATTGAGTAAATTCGCTTGATGATTTTTTCAAGGTGAATGAAAATTACCAGAATACTAGTTGATTTATTTCGGGCAATTACCGAGTAAAGTAATCCTCAGCAATTTACTGCAATTTTTGGACGTATGACGTATCATATGTAGTAATTATTTCGGAATTTTACAATGATTACGTCATAGCCTGAATTAATTACTCAGTATTTACGGTAAATTCTTGTAAAATTACTGTAATTATCTTGAAATTATGGTAATTACGTATAGGTTACCGTAATTACATACTTGGTAATTTGTAATTACTTACACAAAAGATTTTTGTAATTAGGCACGTAAAAATTCACGTAAAGTCGTAAATTACCGTAATTACTGAATTACCGTAGTTACGTTTATTACCGAAAATACGTAAATTGTCGTAGTTATATGTATAAATTACTGTAATTACTAAATATCATGGTTATGTAAATTACCGTAATTACCAAATTACCGTGGTTATGTAAATTACCGTAATTACCAAATTTCCGTGGTTATGTAAATTACCGTAATTACCAAATTACCGTGGTTATGTAAATTATCATAGTTACGTAAATTACCGTAATTACGGGGAAAACTGTAATTAATTAGAGTGATTTCCGTAATTACACTGCAATTGATTTCAATTTTCAACTACCTAATAATTTACTGTATATTGTCGGTAATTTACAGTAATTACTCAAAATTTACGGTAATTTACAGTAATTACTCAAAATTTACGGTAATTTACAGTAATTACTCAAAATTTACGGTAATTACGCGGTAATACATAGAAGAATTACGCGCGAATCAGGAGTATTTGCAAAGTCCTAGAATTAAGCTGTCCTAATTATCTGTTTTGTAATTTCTTAATTTGCTTGATAATTCATTTTGATGACTGAAGAATTTGTAAAAGTTTCGTCACTGTGACTCAACTGGTAATTTACTGAGAAGTGAAAATACTCGGAAATTACTTTATTCACTTCGTAATTCGTGGTAATTTACCGGTAATTACCAAAACTTACGATGTTTACGGGTAATTATCGAATTTACGTGGTAATTCGAGGTAATTACCCTTAATTACCGTATTCATTTCTTCTGGTAATTTTATTCACATAATGCTGATTATACCTTCGTTTTGGTACGTGCTTGGTAATTTATAGCAATTTACGGTTAATTTACGGTAATTACCACGAGTACCGTAATTACCATATTTTTGAATAATTGTAACATTTGTCTCGAAATTTTTGGTAATTACCGAAATTACCGTATTTATTCGACAATTAATCGTTATTTATTCAATAGGTGCGTAATTTGCGGTAATCACCGAAAAAATGGACCGTAATTGTTGGGATTTGTGTGCACAGATGAATAGATACGAGTATAAAAGCATATGGCTAAGAGCCTTCAACATTTTTAAAGGTCGTAAATGCCTAGATTATTTGATATTCTCCGGCGACTTTTTCTTGATTCAGTAAGAATTTAATCATTGCACTTCCCCTCTTCTTCATCTAAACCGTATTTCGGCATTTCTTTGGCGGATACAAAAGGTAAACCTTATTGAATGAGAAATCGCATACCTTACCATATGGAATATTATCAAATGAAAAATGAACCCTAAGGTTTGTAAAAAAAAAAAAAAAAAAAAAAAAAAGGAAGATTATAATAAGTAGGGAGATGCTATCTATGTCACAGATGTGTACATTTTTACGATTCTTATTCGGCGTTATTTATCGAATATTTCGTTCGAATGAAGACTCGGAGATATAAAAGAATTCGAAAGGGAATTGAAAAAAATGCAAAACATTTGCGTGGGTGGGTTTTGATGGTTTTCATCTTTGGAAAAAGTCAAACAAGATGGATTCGAAGGTATCCAAACGAAGATAGGTATTTTGACCAAAGTACTATGGTGTTTTTTTTTTTTTGAATAATTTTCATCTCGGCTGTTTTCTCATCTATGCAACGAGGTCAAACGCAGCTCGAATAACGATGTCGACGACGATGAAGAAAGAGACGATTATAGGTAAACGTATAGGTTTAGAGGTACTGCCGAGAACAGCGAAGACTCTCTCTGGAAATAGAGAATCACGGACGAAAACGACCAGTACAAAGGAGAAAACTGTTGATTCGTGACGTTGCGATTGGTGTTATGGTACGGTACGGTGGCCACGTAGGATTGCCGATGTCGATGTCGACGCCGCTCTCTCGTCGCTGGTGCTTCGCGGCGCGTTGTTTGTACTCGGATAGTTTGCTAGAGAGTGAAGAGAAATAGAGAAAGAGAGTGAGACTGAGTGCAGATGCAATCGCTTTCTTCTCCGGCAATTAGTAGAATTTTCTGCGCTCTCTTTGAATGATGATGGCGAGCTGCGTTGAAGCGTCGTGTCGCGGTGATCGTTTATGTGCATCGGTATGGTGATCCCAGTGTGCCTATGTACCGAGGTTGGTTCCATATTCCGGAAGGATTTTCTTTGCGAGTGATCTTAGTCGTGTCGATAAGTGTACGCATGTTTTATCGTATCGTTAACCGAAGCTCGTAAGAAGCCGGGTAATTTTTTTCGGTATTTTACTTTCGTTTTTAATTAATTAATTGCTCGTTAAGAAATTTACGACGGTGTTGGCTCTTGTATGTGTTTTTTTTCTCGTACCGAAGTCTGCTGTGTGGTGTTGAATTCTGTACGTACGTGTTGGATAAGTGTCTTGGTTCGTGTAATTTTGCCAGTGATAATACCCCAGGTTTCGGATGGAATTTTAACGAAGAATTTTTTTATCGTATGGTGTACCATACGTATAAGACATTGCAGTATATTATATATCTACCTTCTGTATGGACTGTAATTGTAATCGTACTTGTACTTGGACGATTTGCTGAAGTAAGTGGTATTTATGCGACGATTACGTGATCGAGGTGTGTGCTGTTTTCCTTTTTCGCGCGTATGGTACGATAAGCCAGCGATTTTTGCATGGTCAGAGCTGACGTTGGTTGTGCTGAGTGTATTGTTTACGGACAAATCAGTCTTCGAAATGTATAATTCAGCAGTTTTGTTTTAATGGAAGTAGTTGTTAGTAATGTGACATTATTCTAATTATATCCTGGTGGGTGCTGGTGGAATAAAAGAAGGGAGGAGAGGGAGGGAAGTTTGGAAGGCGAGATTGTGTATTAAAATTATAAGGAGTTTTGAAAAGAAATAGGGAATTTCGAATTTTTACGAAAGTAAGGTTTTATATCGAAAGAAAATTGGATAAACGAATGTAGATGAATTCAAAAAAATTTGTTTTTTTATGAAGAAACAGAATTTGATGGTGATTTTTTTTAAAAACTAATTTTTAAAAAGATATTTTGACAGTCTTGAGGTGGGATGGGGAAGCGGTCTGAATCACTTCTTTGTAAAGACTCAAAAAAATGAAAAAATTACAAAATTTTCGAATTTGCAAATTGTGACCTTGCCGAAAAGAAGGGTCCTTGTGTAAAAAAAATTGGTGTCATTGTTTTCATGGTTTGTGCCCAGATTTGGTGTCATTTGGATCAAAAATGTGAAAAATGAAACATCGATTTTTTCACACAAGGTCCCTTCTTTCCGGCAGGGTCACATTTATATATTTTTAATTTTATTTGATCAATGAATCAGCAATATTTTTATTTCCATCTCCCTCCCCTCCGGCTAACGGGAAGAACTGTCAAAATATACCATTTATTTTCCATAAATACCCCCTAAATGCCTATTGATGGTTTCTTGGTTCGGGTGGAAGGAAGGAAAGGAGAGAAATGAATGATTCAAATCGGATCACTGCGAAGCCAAAATCAGCTCACGTGTAATTCTGAAGTATCAGGTTTTTTTGCCCATTTTAAGCTATTTGATGTGTAAGTATTCATCAAGATTGTTGTTAGAAAGGAGAAGAAGAGAAAAGAGGATTGTGGTAGATACTTTTAAATGAGGTGTCTACCAGAAAAAGTTCGGAAAATTGAAAAAAAAATCATAAAATCCAAGAATAAAATGCCCTAAAATTTTGAAATTAAAGTAAAAAAAAACTTGTAAAATTTGTGAAAAACCATGAATTTTTATGAAAATTTGAAGTATTTTGATCAATGCGTATAAAATTGAACGTAATTTTTTTTGACCCTTGGAAAAGATTTTCAGTTTTTTTTTCTTTCTTTCAACGGTAAAATTGACTTTTTTTTGGTTGTAGGTTCCTGGAAATCATGAAAATATGAAAGTTTAATTTTGAAGTCATCTTGTTGAAACACTTGAACTTGATTTATAATTTCTTTGAAATGAATTTGTGATTTTGTCAAGTTTCCTTTGCAAAAAACCTACTCGATGCGTTCGTATTTTGAAGACAAGAGTATCTGTGAAGAATCATTTGGAGGCGGTGGAGGGGGTAGAATTAAAAATTTTCATTTTTGATGCAATTTTCTTCAATTTTTTGACTGGGAATTTAAAGTTTTCCAAATTTTCTGAAAAAATGTGTCGTCAATTTTGTTATTTTTCCATCTTTTGACCAAAAAGAACGATTTTGACGTTTTAGGAGGTGACTTGGCGTATGGGTTTACTTCTTCTCACGCTACTCCCTCGTTTTGTTTTTCATCGAGATCTGTGGCTTCTTCTCAACCCTTCTATTGCTTTTTAGAAAAAAAAACAACTATTTAAAGTATTGTGTTCTCTCTTCCTTCTCGATTTTTCTCTTTCCCTCCCCTCTTTACCCTTTCTCTTTTATTTTCAGACTTATGCTGATTTTTATTCATTCTTGTAGTCAAGGTGCAGGTTTGTGGGTGTGCTTATAATTCTATCGTTTTTATTTTAAAAAGTTACATTGTTTACAGTCCTTCCTTTTCTTTTCCTTCGAATTTTCTTTTCGCAACATTGTCATTTTCCTTCGATTGAAAGGAAACCCAGTGTAGGTGTTTGATTTTGATGAATTTTTCTGTTTTTTTTTCCTCAAGGTGGTTTCTCTCATTTTATTGGTATTGGAAGTTTCTTTTTGGAAAAAGGGAAGGAATTTTCATTGGAGTTGAACGACTCGAGGCATCGAGACTCGTGGTAGCTGTCAAATGAAAATTTAATTCATTTCTCCCTTCTCTCCCTATCTCTTCCCTTTTGAAATTCTGCTCTTGTTCAGCTTTCGGTTTGCAATTTTTATTTCGCCTCCGCAGAGAAGTTTTTATTTTAATTTTTCGTCATTGTGGAATCGGAATTACTGAAATTTCTGAAAATTTCAAATACTCGAGAAAAGATGGTAAAAAAAATTCAGAAATAGATTGAATTGAGATACAAAGTAAGAAAATTACACCTTTTGGCCGTCACACAAGCCAGTCAACATGACACCTTGGGCTCTCGACAAGCCAGGCCAATTGCCGGCGATCGTGGGAATACGATTTGAAATATACGCGACGCGACGTCTATTCGGTGGCATCGAGGGCACGGCCGGAGCTCGCCATTATCGAGTTAACTCTCCCGAAGCGTATCTAGATGTTATTTTACGAATAAGGCGCCGCGCCCGCTAACGGCATCCACAAAGCGCGCCATGAATGACGATGATTTATACAAGCATCAACCAAATCTCGATCTCGATTCGATTTACGACTAGTTCTATACGTTTAGGTGCTCGGAATCACCCGAGCACGAAAATGGTGATGGGAATAGCGTATTGGAGAAGATTTAGAGAAGAGATGAATGAATTCACGTTTTGTTATTTTTTTTATTCTTTTGGCTGGTATTTGGCCGATGAGGAGGGAAGAGGAGACCGCCGTGGTTCTCCACGTTAAATTAGCGGCGCGAAACGGAGCCTGGGTGGGTTCGGGGAGGACGGGGGGATCGGATGCGATCGGTAATTGCGTAATTAATAGTTAGAACCTCGTTATATTCGTGACGTTGGGGAGATCGAAGCCCGAACTGGATAAAGATTGTTGAAGATTTTTCGTATGGACGAGGCGAAAGTGCACCCATCTGTGGAGTGATTTCACGAAACGATGAACCTTTTTGTATGCACGAGTCTCGGTCTGGAATTTTTTCACCGAATGCCCTTCGATCGGTTTGGGGTTTGTGGTCCAGTCAATAAAACTTATTTGGAGGATAAAACCAAACAAAGAAGGTTACAGAAGGTTTTCTTGGCTGAATACTGTCAAAAGTACTCTCTCATTCTGAATCAGTGAAAAGTCACTGATGAACAGTCGGGATTGTAGCGCAGGTAAAATACCCTAAGCAAAATTCATTGATTTTTCAAAGATTTTTTACTGATTTTTCAAAAGTTTTCACGAATTTTTCAAAGATTTTCACTGATTTTTCAGCAAAATTTTACTGATTTTTCAGTGATTTTTTTCACTGATTCGTTTTTAGTGAAAATTTTTTTACTAATTTTTTCCTGTGCTGCAATTCTGACAGTTTTTCAGTGATATTCGATTATTTTCACTGATTTATAAATGAGAGAGTAGTCCATTGAAAATACGTGCTATTGATTATTTCTGAAACTTTGAAAGTTACGATTTTTTTTTTTTCGATTACTTTCTAAGAATTTAATTTTCCGAAATTTTTTCAAAATAACTGATTTTCTCAGTTGAAAATTTGCAATTTTTTCGTTAGTTACTCTCACATTTCTTTATTAAAAAACAAATTTTGACGCTAATTGAACTTTTCTGCAAATTTTTTTTGTAAGTCCCATTTTTTTACAGTTCTTAAAATTCCTTATTTTTTTTAAATTGCACTTTTTTCCCAGTTCTTTCCACTTCAAAATTTTTCATTACTCGTCGAATTCTCTCATTTTACATATCATGAAAAATTATCAATATCAAGAAAAAAATTGATATTGTATCTACATAATTTTCTTTTCTTTTGGCCTCTTTTCGTTTCCAGTTCGAACGAGAGTGATTTTCGAGTTGAGAACATTTTTGGAGCCCACAAAAATTTATTGTGAAAAAGTTCAAACTTGGAAGTTGGAAAAAAATTGGAGAAAATTGAAGTTTGATATCATTGAAGAAATTTTAAAGTTTTGAAAATTCAAGAAATCTGAAATTTTTTGGGAAAATCTACTCATTTTTACATTTTTGAAAAATTTTGTTATTAGTTGAACTTGATTTTTAGGACTTTATTTTTCATTGATTTCTTCTAACTTGAACTTGAAGAAATATGCACAAAATAATGCACTTTAAGACTTCAGGTGTGCAAATAAAAAGAATTGCTGTGGGCGTCTTTGGAATGTTTTTTTTTTCACCTTTACAACACTGCGTTGCTTCACCATTTGGCTGAAAAGGACAATTTTTAAAAGATTTTGAAAAATTTTTCGCAATTGGGTAATTTTAATGAAAAAAAGCTTCTGAAAATGGGAATTTTCTCGTTAATGTTGGGAAAATTCTTTAAATGCTAAAAAAGAGAATAATATTCGAGATATGAATTTTTAACCGAATATGCAAAATAAGCGAAATGGAATTAAATTTTTTCATCTCGGGAAAATAAGCACGCTTAGAAACTATTGAGGAGAGGTGCTGGGAATTGGAGAAAAAATGGGAGAGGGGGTCAAATTTCAATGAAAAAATTGAGTAACCTGTGTTCAGTTGACTATGATACCGCATTAGATTCGAGGAAAGTGAAATTGAAAAACTGCGAAATTTTTTTGAAACACAAAATCACAGTCTTTAAATCTGTATTACTCTCTTAATTTGAATCGGTCAAAAATGCCTAAATTGACTGATAAAATAGGAAAAAATCAATTCACCGATAATCAAATTCCACTGATTCCTCAGTTAATCAGCGTCATTTTACTGCCAATCGGTGAAATATTACTGATTCGAATAGTGAATTTTGATTGTTTAATCAGTAAAAATTAGTTGACTGATTGAAATCAGTAAAAATTTACTGATTCAAATCAATGAATTTTCATTATTTTTTACTAATAATTCATCGATTGAATCCGTAAATTTTTTCACTGATTCCTACAGCGATTTAATTTTGTCGATTTGAATCAGTCAATTTTGACTGATTCAAATGAAGCGAGTAGAAAAATTCACCTGGTTGATCCAGAGAAATGAATTTAAATGAAAATCAGTGATTCTTTCCTGAACTTTCGGACAAAATTATTGATTTTTTCTGACAAATTAGAATTGACTGAAGTGATTTTTCATTGAAAAATTGTTGAAAAAAATCATTCAAGTTTCAGTGAAAATTATTTCACTGATTGTTAAAGGCAGAATTTCATTCAAGACTGATTCAAATTTAAAACGTACTGTTTTTTTTGTGTTTTTTTTTGAATAGAAGGAGTGAAATGCTAACCGAAAGAAAAAAAAACGAACACTTTTTGAAAAATCATGAAAAATACTTTTGTTTACATTTTTTTGAAATGAAAAATCTCTCTTCTAAGTTTAAGACAAAGGCTCGAGCCCCCTGAGCTTCCCTTGGGCACGCTTATTACCCCGGGATTTCACGAGTCGCAAAAATATGTTGAATTTTCAATATTATCTCAAATACAAAAAATATGCATTTTTTGATTTTTTCCGGACTCTATTTATCAGAATGGTCATTTTCGAAAATTCTAGTACATAATTAAACAATTCGCGATCGATTTTTTATGAATTGAGCGATGGTGCCGAGGTTACGAACTGCCACAGAGTAATCGAGATGTCGCAAACATAACGCCGACGACTACGGAGTCTTGAAAGCCACCAATGACGTCATTATTCTCGGTTATGCCACCGATTGGCATTGTTTTTAGCCATGTGTACAGCTCGAGACCCTGAATAGGAACAGAGAGTGCCCAGCTATTATTCTATTTCCGAGAGCGAATTGTTGACCGAGCGAGTTAATTGAACTGTGTTATAATTAAGTAGAAAAATATGGGTATTGGAGGAGCTCTGGTCGCAGCTCGTCGTATGGCAAATGGCATATGGCTTATGGCCGCAGCCAGCAATGCGAATACGAGATTTCAATCGCGTATGTAAGTACATCGAGTAATAATACAATTACAATCTCGCCGTGTGTATCAGCTGGTTAATTGTTATCGCGTATGTGTGTAAGATTGTCGACATAGCGAATACGAATTGAATTTTAATACGCGTAACGGTTCGAGTTTGATTATATGGGAATAGCGAATGCGAATACTCGGTACCTTGCGTCGATTAAACTCGCGCCATTATTTATTTATATGTCGACGTTGCATATACGGCGAGTAAAACCGGCGCAATGTATCGCAGGATAGGTACCTAGGCCAATATTGTATGACGATTGAGGATAGATCGACGTACGGTACCGATTATTAAAAGGTATATCGTTCGTATTTGTGTGGATTATCTTTACTGGTATGAGGTACATGAGATAGGGGTATGTATGTGTGAGTGAATGTCGAAGAAATATGTATATTCGCGTGTCGAGCAACGGTTATGTTATAAGCTTGTTCCGCATTGGTGGGATTGTCGTCGCGTCTGATTCGCGATCAAGTCGTCGCTGCAGGACGAGTAAGAGAGGACTTACGGTAAACGGTGACTTGACGAGGCGACGGATTCGTGTGTCATTCGGTAGCGGTTTCAGACCTTTCGAACTTGTCTGTTGAAAGTGGACTTTTATGTGGCTCGAGCTTCTCGAGGTGTCGAATTGGATTATCGTGTTTTATGTAAATATGAACGATTTTCGCGAGTAAAATTACTAAATTTGCGAATTTTTTGTGTTTTTTGTGCAGATACGTCGTATGAGAAGGCATGTCGAAGAGGCAGCGCACCGACGACTCCTGTGTTGGGTAATAAATCGCTGGAGCTCACTCCGTCGAAGATAGTCGTAAGTGTTTTTTTCGTTAATATTGTGTAATTTAAGCTGTACCTACTTAGTTTATGGTGTTTTTTTTTGGGGGGGGGGGGATTTGAAAAATGGGATGATGAAAGCTGTGTTTGGTGGTATTTTAGATAGGTAATTGACTATAATTGATCGTTTTCTTGGGCAATATATTTTTTGGGTAATTTTGCAAATCTGTATAAAGCAAAAAAAAAAATGATTCCAAATGATTTTTTCAAAAAAATTGACGAAGGAAGAGCGAGCAGTGAAAAAAAATTAAACGAATTTTATAATCAGTTAGATAAAATGAGGGATGTAATTTTTGGCATTTTTTGGATTTCAATAATTTAATTTTTTCATAAAAATATTCATCGTAATCCATGGAATCTATTTGCAATAAAAAAGAAGAAAATCCCGGGAATAGTAATAATTTGACCTTTTAAAAGCGAAAAAATCAGAAAATAGCTGTGTTTTTGATAATTTTCGTACAATTACAAAACTCAGGAATTTTAAAAAAAAATTTCTTGAATTGTAGGAGTAAAGTTCTGCAATATTTGTTTAGACTTCAAAAGATCTTTCTAATATCCTACTTGTTGATTTTGAGAATTTTTCATACACTGAATGTTTTTGCTTCGCTCAATTCTTTTTTTTTTTTACCTGCTATGATTATGAGCAATTTTTCATTCGAATGAAACACAAACACTCGTAAAAAGGCTTGAACTTTTTTTAAAACGGGTACAATGTTCATAAGGGAGGGCATATTTTTGGGGTAAATTTGAATCAAAAAAATGGTGTGAAATTGGCGAGAATTTTTATTTTTGAGATCCAGTAGGTGGGTACTATTGTGATCTAATGAATGATAAAAATTGGATTTCTGGTGTGAATAATTCAGGACGAAAGTTTGAAATTTAAAGCGTAGTGAAATTTTAAGTCGGGCCGAACGAGGGGAGCAGAAGGACCATTTCTCTAATGATGGCAAAATTGTATTATTTTTGATTGAGTCGAAAATTTTTCGAATCGAAATTGATGACTTTGATAAACAATTTAGAAATTTTCGTTTGAGTAGGGGGAAAAAAATTGTACTTTTGTATCGAAAAAATTGAAAATATTCTATTCCAGTGTGAAATTTTCGATTTTTAGCTCCCTCCCTCCTGTAAATCAAATCTGATTCGTTTTTGGTGAAACTGCAACGAAAAAAATTTCTCCAAGTACTGGCAAACTGGCGAATAAACTGAATTAGGAATAACAGGAGTCGAGACAGAAAATTTTTACCGACCTGAGTGAATCAATAACGAAAATTTGAAGAGAAAAGCGTTCAGAGGTTGGAATTTAATAATTTTTCTAGTTTTCAATCCAGCGAAGAGTAGACTAGAGTTCAAAAAAAGTGATATTTTGAGTTTCAGGCTAAATTTTTTTTAAAAAGATTGTTTAGGTACCCAAACTAGAAAAAATGTATTTTCAATTTTTTTTTTTCAAAATTTTTCTAAAATAATGGAAATTGATCAATCTGCGAATTGACCGGTAAATTATTTTAACTTTTGGAATCTGGTATGGTCGTAAGTTTTAATATCATCGAGGAAAAAATGACTTTCATTTTGGGGAGGGGAGGGGGTAAAAATTGAACATTTTGGACTGTTTATCATGCAAATGCTTCTAGATATTCGTATTTTTACGATTCTTCATTGGACTTTTTAAACTTGAAAATTTTTCCAACATTTTTTGTATTTTTTTTTAGACGTTATTAACACTTAACAGACGTATTGATATTTTGTTTGATTTTCAAAAAAAGTGAAAAATTTTGAAAGAAATTGACATCATTAGATACATTTATAAAATGGCATCTTGCTAAACTGACGATATTTGAAAAAAATACCTTTAGAACTTGACCTCTCATCTCACGAAATAATTATGAAAATGGTAGAAAAATAACTATTTGATTTTTTCAAAAGAATGAGTTGAATAATATTTACTTTTCCTCATACACAATGAGAATTTTTCACAAAATTTAATCGAGCTCAAAAGCCAGAGACCAAAGCTAAAATCCTATTTATTATTTTTTTTCACTGAATGATTAAAACAAACGTCATTTTGCAAAGTTGATCAAAAATTTGGCAATTAGATAAATGAACATCTGGGCAATTTTTATAATCATTTTTTTACCTACCTCATAAAATTTACATGTAAGACACTGCCTAGTTTTTATTTGTTTACAATGTGGTTGCGATGAATTTTTATTTTTGATTTGACCCACATGTATGTATCGACCTAAATATATTTTCATCTCGTTCCTGAGGTAACAGTTTTAACCCGAGCCGCAATAATGATTTCTTTAATTATCTGGAATTTTGAAATTTTTTTATTTAATTAAAACTTAATGTTTATTGTTTTTATTTGCATATGAAATTTTCATCGATGATGCGCATAATTTTTTCGTTTAATTTTAATTTGTCGTACCTACCTCGTTAATTTTTTCTTCTCTTGCAATATGGTTTTTTTAGGTCATGGGATGTCGAGGGAAAAGGAGGGGGAAATGTTGTAAATTGATTGTATCAAAATTAATTGCGGTTGCCCCCCTCACCTTCTATATTTAAATATCATATATCGAATTGATAATTTTATTTTTGTTACAGAATTTTTTCTCGAAAAGATCATTTCGATCGAACCCGTTGAAAAGGACGAAAAGCGTCACGAAGCTGGAGAGAAAACGAACTACAGACGGCGATGGGTGAGTTGAAATTGTATAATGTACATTTTTTAAATCAAGTATGTCGATGAATATTTTCTTCCCTCTCTAACCTTCTGTTTTGATCGAATTGTCAATGAGAAAAATCTACACCAGTGAAAAACTGCGTCGATAATTAGTCGAAGAATTTTTTGATTCTGAAAAAAAAAAATACGGAACACACAGATTGTAAAACAGCAACGGTGTTGCGATGAATGTAGCCCTAATGTTCTCGATGCTGGTGCTATAGGTAGCTAGATATAGGTACAACAGGTAGGCAGTAGGTATAATATTTCAAAGTAAATGATTCGATGTCACAGGAACGCCATTGAACTGTAAGTGTGGTGCTGGTAAACAGCTGTGAAAATATAAACACAAACAGTCGATTGTCGAGTTCGGTGTGGTAGGTATAGGTACAGATGAAAGATCATTTAATCAGTAGTACATTTCGTGTATTATTTGGGTTTTTATTGTGTATTTACTTGGGTTAGGTAATAGGTATGCCTATGGGTTATGTAATTTGATTCACATAAATACAAACATACAGCATCGTTTATGACCATGAATTAATTTTTACACGCGAAATTATCTTCGTTTAGGTTTCGTTTTCTAGTTTGATTTTTTTTTCATTTTTATTGTTTTTGAAAATGGTATCTAAGTACCTATTAAAGAAAGAACTTGAATTTATATATAAAAAAAAAAACTTTTGCATCAAAATGGAAGAAGCCAAGACCATCTTCGCTGTGAAAAAATTTGTAAAAAAGTTTCTCAGTCGAGTTGGTACCTCATTAAATTTAAAACTCGTTTAATTTTCACGTCGGACCACAAAAAGGATAAGAGCTGAATTTGTGTGGTTTTCAAAATAATACTGATTTGTATGATTATTTTGAAAATTGTTGATTTTGTAGTCCCTCAATTTTTAAAATTAGGCAATAATATTGTCAGAAGAAAAGCAAGTCCTGAAAATTCTGCGTTTGCTTTGTTTTCTGCTCTTACGTTCTGACGTCCTGTTTTTGTCCTGTTATTTTTTTTTCATCAAAATAGATAAAAATTCGACTTTTTCTTTTTTTTTCTTATCAAAATTTTGAAACTTTTAATTTATTCTCCTCCTTTTTTCATAATTGAGTTTGAAATTTTTTCATCAAAATTGATAAAAATTCAATTTTTTCTTTTTTTTTCTTATTAAAATTTTGAAAATTTTAAAACGCGAAAAATTGAAATGGAAAAGTTTTCACCTTTTTCCCTCCTCCTACTTGCAAAAATGCTTGAAATCTTTGAAAATTATAAAAAAATTAATGGAAATGAAAATTTTTGGCTTCCCCGAGAAATGGTATATTGAAATTATGGGGGTTCTCAAATCAATGCTCAAAGTTTTTCTTATTTTCTCCGCACTTTTTTGCCTCAATTGAAGTTTTTACAGAATTTTTTCAAATTCTCAATGAAATTGATAGATAAAATTTGATTTCGGTTCATTGCTTTCATAATTTTTTTTAATCGTATCAAGGTAGGTGATCAGAAAATATACGTTCTTGATTTACAAAATCATTGAGAAAAAAATTGAAAAATCGAATAAAAATATTACCCAAACGAATTGAAGGCCAAATTTTTTAGGAAAAATGATGATTTCATATAGCAAAAATATAAACTTTTTTTTACCAAGTTTTTAAAAATTTGTCAGCTTGGATATAGAAACCACCCTTTTATGGGTTAAAAATTGGTTTTTGAGTTGATAACGATTTTGGATCTTTCAGAAGGAGTAGAACGAAACCAATTTTTGTCCTTCAAAAGTGGTTCCCATATCCAGGCTCACATTTATTCAAATTTTCCTCATTTTTACTTTTTTCTTAGCTCCATTGTTCACAAATTCCTTTGTTTTTTTTCTTCTTCAAAATTGTTTTCCTAAATTTTTCAATTTTTTGTTAAAATTTTTCATATTTTCTTTTTTTTGCGTTTATTTTCCACATTTTTCCATGTTCTTTTTTTTTGTTTTTTAGAATTTGCTACGATAAAAGATACCTAAGAAAATAAGACGGAAGAGTTTACGAAAAATAATCATCAAAATTGATGAAAATTGATAAGGGAATCTAAATGAATGCAAATTCAAAACATTCGCAATCTTTTGAAATTGAATCCAAAAATTGTTGCAATTACTGAGACTATTATAATTCGTCAGAATTGGGGGAAAAAAATCATAAAAAGTGTACTCTGACGTCCACCCCTCCTCTCCCCTCCCCCTCTCCGTCTCACAAAAATCGTAAACAAAACTGTTTGAAAAATGTTCTGCTAAAATTTAACTTCTTATCGTGAAATTTTGTTAGACACTTTGGAAAGTTGGAATTTTTTTTTGGAGCAGGTACCATACCTATTGCATATTTTCACTAGTTTCAAGTCATTAAAAAAAAAAAAAAAAAACTTTTTTATTTTATGAAACTGTAAAAATTATTGGAAATCGCGGGAAATCTGTTTTAATTGCTGCACAGTAATAAATCAGTGAAAAAATTTCACTGAATGCAAATCTGAAAGATCAAAAAAATATCAGAAATTTGTTTTAAAAAATCAGTAAATTTTTTTTTTTAAATCAGCTAGAATTCCCTGAAAACTGGAGAATTTTTCTGATTTTCCCTATTCTACAATTCTGAATTTTTTTCAGTGATTTTTTACTGATTCGAGGTGAGAGAGTTATTTTTATCTTTTCGATTTCAGTGATAAAACATTTTTTCGGCAAATAATAATATCAAAAAAATAAAGATAGATTTTTTTCAGTAAAATTACGAGTTCATTTATTTGAAAAAATTCGACCAATCAAATCTCGCAGGTTACCTGGCGCCTAAAAACTCATTGACCGCACTGATCAAATGATAGGAGACTCTTGAATCACGATCGTATAATTTTTTAATGACCTATCTTCCATTTCTCCCAATCTCGAATGGTTTTTTCAACGCGTACTATTTTATTGATACTTTATACCCAATAAACGATGCAAAATTCGTAATTTAATTTGGTATTCGTTGGGTTTTTTTGTACAGGAATGCCGTATCGGTACAACCTCGACTACGTACATCCAGATCGCACGAGTCTCTATTATCGGGCCAGTGTCAAAGCGCAATGCAGAGTTTGGATCTGAGCTGCGGAGGCGTCGAAATAAAACCGCTACATCCTTCTGTGCTGGGCCGAGATCATTGCTTTCAAGTCACATTGCCGGCCGGAACAGCCAGATTTTTTTCTTGCCGAACGGCCGACGAAAGAGATAAATGGGTTCACAGGTATGAATACGACTGCGAGTCCGTTCGCGGTTCTCTTTTAACCTACTAAATGTGTACACCTTCGCTTTCGTTTTTTTCCTTCTTTCATTTTTTTATTATACAAATATGCGTACGGTTGCGAGGAAATGAGCCAGGTTATATGTAAAAAGCGAGGTATTTAAAAAATTATTCTCAACGGTACCGTTATATTATCGAAGTGTATGGTACGAGTACGACTGCGACATGTCTCATGTCGTCATAATAATCGTAAATGTACTCGGAGCTTTGACGTTACAACGTTGCTGGCTGCTCCTTATTATTATTTTAAATGCCTGTGTAATGGTGACAACTCGATTGAAGAAAGTACCTACGCAATGTGTAGGATGTGTTGTGATCGTTGACCCTGCCTATGTATTTTTTTTCTCTCTGTTTTTGGTACACGTACGTAGAAATTGTATCTTGTATCGTGTTAAGTGAAAAGAGCTGTTTGCTTTGGAATCTGCAGTGTACGAGATGACTGTGTAAGATCATAGGAAACGGTATGTGGCCTCTGTGTTTCTATGGCGTTTATTATGCGTATAGATAGGTAAATGTGTATGGGAGAGTGAATCGAGCTTGGGACCGGGTATCTTGGCTAGAGATCTGCTGGACAGTTTGACTATAGTGAGAGTTTCCGGTTGTACGACCATATGACGAAATATTTTGACGAATAGGGTTTCTTTTATTCGAATAATGTAACAAAAGGGATCGAAAAGGTGGGAGGTTTTGGCGTAAGATTACGTAGTATTTTGTAAGGTATTGGGGTGTTGAAAGAATGAGATGTGCGAGTGTGAATTTTGTGGACATCGGAGGTAAATGAGACGTGGTTTTCGATGGTGATTATTCTATTGTGGTGGAATGTTCCGGAGGTGTGGTGAGATTTGGTAGGTGAGATGAGAGGAGTTGGCTTGGTGAGGTGCTTTGGGGTTGGGGTGGGTGGGATTTTGATCGGAGGTAGAAGTTTTAAAAGAGGTTTTTTTGGAGAGGATGTGAAGGAGGTTTTGATGGTCAAGATGTTGGGTGTTTGGCTGGAATTTTATGAAAATGAAGTATTAAAGTTGATTTTTTAAAAATTTAGGTGAAAAGGCGTAGTTTTGAATTTGAGATGAAATGGAAGAAATTTTTATCTCATTGGTTTGAAACAAAATGTCGAAAAATACCTGAGGCTAAAATAAATCTATTTTGTTGGATTTGAAAGTGGGTCAGGTCGAGTATTTTTGATTGCTTATAAGAAGTGAATAAATAGGAGATCGGGCGAGAGGGTGGGGGTAGATTTAAAAAACAAAATTTTTCAACGTTATTGAACGTGATATTTGAATTGCTTGTGTTTTGTGATCTTCTGAGTTCTTTTCTAATATGATGTCACCAAAAAAAAGAGAGAAAAGATTGAAAAAAATGGGAGGAACTCGATTCGAAATTATGGAAAATATTTAATTTGATCCAAGAGCATGTTTTATGAGTTCTGAAGTATCTTACTTCAGGTGGTGTAAAAATTTGTGAAAGAGATGTAGAGGTACCTATAATGAGTATAATTTCATATGTAAAGTAAAATATAGAAAAAAATCTCTCCTCTTTCTTCAATGGTCGATTAAGTTGTAAAATTACGTAAAAAAAATAGAACTAAATTTTTTAAGTCAAAATTACTCTGTACAGATTTTATAATTCTTCCTCTCCCCTCCCCCATCTTTATTTTTGCCGTTTATTTTTCATCTTCTATTTCTCCTGTGAGAAAAAATTTCAGTGTGGCGATTTTTTCAGTAATGTTTCGTTCAAATTTTTTCTTAAATTTCTTAGCAAAAGTTTGGAAAATTTGGAAAGTTGAAATTTATCAAAATATGTGAGCCTGGATATAGAAATCATACATTCAAGTGTTCAAAATTGGGTTTTTGAATTGAGGTTCTCCCTCGATTTATTTTCTGAAAAAACTTGAATGAGTGTAAACTCAGAAACCAATTGTTGACAAATTAGGGTGGTTTCTATCTCCTCTCTCACATTAAAAAATTTTGAATTTGGGAATTTTTTGGAAATTTTTCAATTTACATAAAATTTGGTCGAATAATTGATGACGAGGAAAAATTATTCACGTTGATTTTTGTGCAATTTATTATTTTTTGTTGAAAAAGTTATGAAATAGGTACATTTGATTTGTCATTCTAAGGATTTTTATTTTATATTTCTTCCCCCCCCCCCCCCTCCAAACAATGTCTGTACAAATTGGAGAATACATTTAAAATACAGCTGTAGTCCATTTCGAAATTTTCGTTTTTCCGTTCCAAGGAGTTACTTTGAAAATAAATCTGCTGAGAGAAAAATTGAAACGTCGACAATAATTCATTTTTAAATGTTCGAAGATTTCGTAGACCCAGTTTTTAACTTTTTTACTATTGGTTTTTAAAGGAACGCTTCAATTCCATTTTTTAAAATTTTTATTCAGCATATTATTCGAGAAAATCAAGGATTGATTTAAACAGGGTATCTAACTGGTAATGAAAGTAGTGAATTTAGAAGATAGTGAAAAAATTGATTCTGAACAATGAAGAAATCTTAGCTTTGAGATGCCTTTTTCTTCAAAAATTTTCGTCCTCGCTTCGCTCGGGCTCAATAAATTTACTCAATTTTCAATATCAAAAGACTTGTAATAATTTCGATTGTAATTTTTTAAAAAGTTTTGATTTTTTATTTGGAAATCAGGAAACGAGCTCACAGATTTCCCGTTTTTTTTTTTTGGAAATCAAAACAAAACCAGAAAAACAGCATGAATTTCATCTAATAAAGAAATTCCAGATTTTGAATGCACCTTTTCTAAAAAAATTTCGCTTCGCTCGGGCTTGGTGAATTTACGTACTTTTCCTTTTCAAAATTATGGTAAAATTTTTCTTTTTCATTTTCAAACAATTATTAAATAGTTTGGTACGTACGGAAAAAATTTGTCTTCTAATCAAAAATAAATTGTAGATTGGAGGGGGGATTTTCATTAGTTCATACCTATTTCGAAAAGCTAGCTCTGTTTTTGGGTTTTGAGAAAGATTTTTTTCCTATTTGAATTTTAGCTGTAATACATTTGATCTTTTTTGGTGCTGGATAGAAGATCGATTTTTTTTGGGGGGGGGGGAGGAGGAGGAGGAGGTCGAAGTTGGAAAAAATTGATGAAAAAGGGTAATGAAAAAGTAGTGAATTCAACAAAAAAAAAAATCCATTAAGTAGATTTAGATACCATGTTCAAAAAAGGAAAATGTATAATTTTTTGTGTTATTGGTGGTTCTTCGTTTTGTGAAATAATTTTATTTTTATTTTTTGGGAGAGAAATTTTGTAAGTAAAAAAAAAAAAAAAAAAAAAATGGAAAAGAGAAGAAGAAAATATTACGTATTAGTTTCATTGATCAAATTTTTTTCTGTCGGTATCTTGGGTACAGTATTTATTTTCCTATCTTTCAAAAGCTCTTTTACTCGAAGTCGAAACATGATTTTCACCCATGAATATAATAATTTTGAAAAACGATATTTCTTTTTATATTCTAATTTCGAAAATTCTCAGTTTAGAAATTTTAATTTCTTCACGGTGCAGATAATTTACGTATTTTTTTTTCTGATTACAGTTTGAAGAAAACCATCCAACCTGACCAAGAACACATTCGAAGGACTGACAACTCAATGAAAATATGGTTACTTGAAGCCAAAGGCGTACCTGATAAGAAAAAGTAATTTATTTTATAATTTATGTTGTAATTTATTACCTAACCTGTCAAAAAAATTCTCAAATGGAAATACTATCGAAAAAATTTTTAAAATATGAAATAATTTTTTTACGTAAAACCATAGGAATATTTACCTACTTACGCTTACATTAATGAAATGAACGAACGTTTTGATAATATCAATTGCTTTTTTTTTAGCTAAAAATTTAAATCTTTTTTTAAAATTGCCATATCCACTGAAATTCCGACATATCTCACGTCTAATTTCTATTTTACAGATACTACTGCGAGTTACATTTGGATAAAACCTTATACGCGAAGACATCGACCAAACAGAAATCGAATTTATTATTCTGGGGCGAACACTTCGATTTCCAAGGTTTACCAGCAGTAAACATAATCAACATCAATTTATATCGAGAAGGCGAAAAAAGACGTAAACGCGACAAAAGCGTCCTCGTCGGTGAGTACCGAGCAATACCATCTGAAAATAAGGTTGAGAAGGGGAAAACATCTCTATCGGCGTATTTAGGGACCTGGACCCGAAATCATAGATACTCATTTACCCATAAACCAGGTTACTTGTCGAAATCATCTTCGAAAATTGCAATTTCCACGTTTGTCGTTGGATAGCACTAGATAAAGAGGGAAATTAATTTACGGGTAATTGATTTGTCATGGTAATATTCGAGATTGTTACGTGATATGTGACGGTACCGTACCGTTGACTCGATCATCTGTAACAATATGTACCGAATATTACATAATTATGTACATTGATGCATATTAGTACCCTCTGTCTGTTTTATCGCGAGTATACGTGAAATGCCATCGATGACAGCTCGTATCGGTAATGTTTCGTACACGTATGAAAATTTTTTATTTTTATATCGAGTCGCGTCGATCGAAAATAACGTGCTGGTTTGACGCGTCAAACCAGCACGTCGATGATGAATACGGTTAATTATTATTTTGTGCAAAAGTAGAGCACCGGAGCAGTATGTAAAGAGTTCAAAAGAGCTCACGTATGTGGTGGCCTCTCTTGAGCATATCGAACGTATAAACAATACGCGGTAGTTGGTTCTTTTTTTACAATTTTTTTTTTTTTTCGTAATATTCATTCGTGTGTTTTATGTATATAATTGACGAACATCTTTCTCGATTTTATTCGGGTAATGATGTAAAGAAACTAAGCTCGATTCATTAACGTTAATTATAACGTTATTGTTGGGTATAAAATGGCGAATTGAAGAAGAGAGGTTTATTTTCAGGTCGATTGAAAGCTGTCTGCTGTGGAGATGAATTTTTTTCAAAGATTTGGATTTTTTTTTGAAATTGTTGACGGATGTTT
This sequence comes from Pseudococcus jackbeardsleyi, assembly GCA_038380155.1. Taxonomy (NCBI): domain Eukaryota; kingdom Metazoa; phylum Arthropoda; class Insecta; order Hemiptera; family Pseudococcidae; genus Pseudococcus; species Pseudococcus jackbeardsleyi. Next base: position 22,829,448 of record CM076239.1, on the reverse strand, counting down.
AGGATAGTAGTGGAATTGACTGACGTCAGCAGCCTTTGAGTCGTAATTTGGGTTATGTTTTTTTTTCTTGCGATGCCTAAAAGATTACACCTACATGGATTCGTATTGTGAAGAAATGTCGTATCGTTTCGAAATACTGTATGTTATTTGAATCACTGTTTATGTTGAAATAGGTCAGGTCATTCTTTTGAAAAATTTTTTAACAGAAGGAAAAAGAATGAATGAAAAAATTAACCTTGGGAAAAGAATGGGCTTTGACTGTTTTTACTGGCGCCGATTCGTTTATGAAGACGATTTAATAATCTTGGGAAATTTTATGTGAAAAAATTGCTCTTCGTCGGGGAGAAGTGTGAAATCAAATTTTTTGACGGAATTCTTTCTCATTTTGATTAAGTGAAAAGTAGCTAATGAATAGCCAGAATTCCAGAATAGGAAAAATCAGTAAAATTTTCAATTTTCAGCGGATTTTCACTGATTTTAAAAAAAATTACGTTGATTTTTCATCGAATTTTAGAGGTTTAACTGACTTTTCAGTGAATTTTCACTGATTTATTACTCTGCTGCAATTCTGACTGGTTTCCAGTGATTTTTTATTGTTTTTAATGATTTATAAACGAAAAAGTGCAAATGAAGAACTGTCTTTCAAGATGCAGTAAAAAATCACCTGAAAAGTAATTATACTTCAAAATTGGGAAATCGTTCTTTGAATTTTTTTTTAAAAGAAATCTCAAAATATTGGAATTTTTTCAATTTTTTAGGGGGGGGGGGATTTTTTTTAAAAAATAAAAAAGATGTTGATCTAATTGATGTGTTTCAAGTAATTCACTTCTCTCATTTTCGAATCAGCGAAATTTATCAAAAATCACTGGAAAACAATCAGAATTGCAGCATAGAAATAAATCAGTGAAAAGTTCGTTGTAAGCAAACAGCGAAAAAAATGCTGAAAGATCAGTGAAAATTTTTTGAAAAATCAACGAAAATTCGCTGAAAATCCAAGAATTTTCCTCGTTTTTTGGTGTTGCAATTCTGATTTTTTTTCAGCGACTTTTCACCGGTTCGAAATGAGAGTATGTTTTGCATGTTGCTTGACTTGAACTTTCATTAGTGGAAGAGTAAGATTTTTTAATTTTTTTGGAAAATATTTAAAACCATGCCAAAGTCATGATTTTGAATAATCAGAGGAAGGGGGAAAAATGAAACTTGAAATGGCATTACTTGATGAAAAATTTAAGTTGAAGACTACTTCCATTGAAATTATGTAAATTTTGTAATCTTTGGGACGTTTTAATAAGATTATTTAAAAATAAAAAATTTTAAGAATTTAAAAGTTGAAAGTATATAAAAATTGAAAAATTTATAGTTTGAATAAGCGTTAAAAAATTTAAAGACAAAACACTTATGAATATTGTGACCCTGCCGGAAAGAAAGGACCTTGTGTAAAAAAAAAATCGATGTCTCATTTTCACGTTTTTGGCACAACTGACATCAAATATGGACCAAACACATCAAAATAAAAACACTGATTTTTTTTACACAAAGGTCCCTTCTTTTCAGCAGGGTCACAATACTGAATTATCATGCGAATTACATAAAAAACTTTACAGTATTATGCATTCAAAATTTTTCAGCTTTAAAATTTGAAACTTGAACTTTTTATTTAAAAACTGTAAAAATAGAAATTGTAAAACTTGAAATTGTATATTTTGAATAGAAAATTCTTAAACAATGGAAAATTTCAATAATTTTCATGCAGCTGTAATTTTGTTTAATTTATTTTGCAAATTTTGTGTCTTTGCATTGTTTTAAAAAAATTGAAAAAATTTCGATGTACGATCAAGTAGTATTTTTATAACTTGAAAATTTAACAATTTTTGAATGCTTGAACAGTCTAGAAAATATTTTAATTTTGGATCGTATCATCTGAGAATTTGGAAATTTTCTATTTTCATGCTTACCTACTCAGTAAAAATTGATTCATTTTTTGACTGGGAAAAAATATTGCTTAAAAATTCTCACCATTTGTAGAAAATGAAATTGTTTAAAATTTATAATAAAAAATTATAACAATTAATTTTTTTAATTTCAGAACAGAAAATGGGTAATTAAAATGTTGAAATTTTGAAAAGTTTTCAAATTTTTAAATGAAATTTTTGTATGTGATTTTTACTTACCTAATTAAATTCAATTAGTTGTCCAGATTGACGATGAAATTTTTTTTCCATCTTGAAATTATAATTTTCCTGTTTTGGTATTTTGAAGTTGCATTTTCTATCAGTCGGTTCATTATTTAGCTCAAAATTCTGAAATTTGAGCAGTAATTTGGTCAAACAAGCTTTCGAAGAAGGTAAGGAGGATTAATGGGAATTGGGAAAAACTACTGATTTTTTTCATCACTTCAAACTTCATAGAAATAAGGTCGAAAATTTTACTCAGAAAGTTGTTCTAGGTCTAAAATTCATTCTTTTTTTTAATATTTTAAAATTGCCAGGAAAATTTTTCTCTCCTCTCTCTTTCATTCATCTTTGTACCTAAGCCATGTTCTGCGAGCACATCAATTCTCTTTTTCAATGATTTGAATTCAGGACGTGTACTTGGATGAAACTTTTTAGAACTCATTAATGCGTCCTGCGTATCCCAATAAAATACGCCGATGTCATATATTTGTATATTTTTGATAACCTCCCTAGAGACAAATTCTTTGTAATTTGGTTACCTAATTTGAATTCAAGCCTATAATCTCAATTTTTGTCTCTGTTTTCAGGCAAGGTGAGCATTCCGGTGCACGAAGTAAATTCACGATACCTAACCGAAAGATGGTACCCGATCGTGATGGAAAAACCATGTCAAAAAGAATCGCCAGCTTTGAGAGTGAAATGTCGATTCCAAACAGTCGATATTCTACCGGTGCAGATTTACGAAGAGTTCCTACAGTATTTGAAAACCGATTATAAAACAATTTGCGAAATATTGGAACCGGTGGTGAGCGTTAAAGCTAAAGAAGATATTGCTACTTCTTTGGTGTACATTATGCAGAAGGAAGGCCTAGCCAAGAATTTCTTATCGGATATCGTAATGATGGATATTAAAAGAGTCGGTGAGTTAATGCAAAGTGCCTTTATAAACGATACATTTCCTAAAAAAAAAAATTGATGAATTTCTAATTCAAATCTAACAATTTATTGCAGAAGATAAACGATTGATATTCCGAGGCAACTCGTTGGCTACCAAAGCAATGGAAGCGTTTTTAAAACTGACCGGTGAGAAATACTTGAAAAATACGTTGGAAGATACGGTAAAGGATGTGCTCGAGCCGGGTTTCGATTGCGAAGTTGATCCGCTAAAGGTCCCTTCGGCGGCTGCTTTGACCAAACAACAGCAGAATTTGAGGAACGCTGTGGAAAATACGTGGAAGAAAATCGTCGAATCAAATATAGCTTTCCCAATGTAAGTTTTGAATTTTTTATTCCAAAAAAATACCGATTGCTTGAAATATTGATTTTTTTTCATTTTTGATTGCAGTGAATTACGAGAATGCTTCACTAAGTTCCGAGAACAGCTCATCCAATCAGACAGACAAGATATTAGCGATAATTTGATATCGGCTTGTATATTTCTGCGATTTTTATGCCCTGCTATTCTATCGCCTAGTCTTTTCAATATTACACACGGTAATTTTCAATATTCATTTGAGTCGCAGGCCCGTCCGCAGAGGGTAGCGGAGGTTCATAAATTTTTCGTATACTAATTTTTTTGTTTTTGTGCCCAATTTTTGAGATTGTGGAAAACAAAAATCAATGAAAGTGGTAAAGATGGAAAATTTTTGATTGAAAAAATCTGTCTGGAATGGATGTTACCAGAATGGAAAAATAAATGATTCCACCCTCGCGAGAGGTCTCAAAGAGCTTGGGTGATCCAAAAAGTGGAAAATTTTTCATTGTGTGACATAATTTCAGACTTCGAGAAATCAGTTTAGAAAATTTACGTCATTACGAGTATACAATTTCCAATTTTTTTGACATTTAATTTTACCATTAGGTTCTTATTTTACCCTTCCTTGAAGAATTTCCAAAAAACTGAAGAAAAATCAGTATTTTATTCCATTATTAAAATTTTCGTTTAGCTTTGCTTTTTTGATTTTTTTTTTGAATTTTCAAATATTTAAAACAAAACTGCGTCAAAGGTATTGAATGAAAAAAAAAAAAAAATTAGGCCATGCAAAGCTAAAAATATCTGGACCTTTTCCTCCTATTTTGAAAAAAAAAATCAGTAAAAAAATATGATATTCAAATTCATTAAAATGGTTTTTTTGGGCGGGGGGGGGGGGGTAGTAGAGGTATAGAGTTGGATTATATTTGTGAGTTTTCTCTTGCTACCTCATCAGAAAATCCTGCGGGCGGGCATGTTAAGTTGAATTTCTCAAAATTTTGTAAAAAAAAAAAAATATGTGATTTGTAATTTCTCGAATTTTTATATTTTTTTAGAATACCCGAACGAAAAAGGCGCTCGTAATTTGACCCTGGTTGCGAAAACCCTACAGACATTGGCGAATTTTACCAGATTTCAAGGCAAAGAGAATTTCATGGAATTCATGAACGATTTCCTTGAACGCGAAGCTCCCGCTATGAAGCAATTTTTGCAGTCAATTTCTGTAAGCTGATGCCCAGTTCAGATCGTGAACTTCGTTGACGCCATTTTTTGATATTTTACGGACTAATTTTCGGATTATTTTACAGAGTCCTTTACCGAACGGTTGCGTACCGCCGCACCAAACGTATCCCAGTACAGAATACGACGGTTATATTGATCTCGGCAAACAGCTCAGTATATTGCATTCGATTCTACTAGAATGTATTACCAAAGTAGCTCCGGCCAAGTTGAAAGATATCGATATGCTGGAACGTATATTGCAAAGAGTCGGTATCGCAATGACCCAGCCCAGCGGACTCATAAGACCAACAGAAATCTCAAACGAACCACCATTACATAATTATTATTCGCTTAAACGCAATATATTCAGGTACTTGGGTCGAGTTTTTCATGTTTTTAGATGGCCACCTAAATTGGAAGAATTGAATTGACCGTTTGGGTGATTTTTCCAGGTATAACGATCCGACTGTCTGCATGAAAGGCAGTATTTCGACGCTGTATTCGCCGTGCAACGAGACCAATAACGTATCCGGTCTTAATAACAAATGTTCCTCGCCGGGCGCCGTCCGAGCCGCTACTCTACCCAGACAAGTCTACGGCCATTCGTCCGCCAATCAATTATCTTTCCATAGTGACGAAGCAGTTACCTCGTTCAGCAATAATCATACACTTAATCATCATTTTAATACTTCGCAAATGCACTCGGTGAGTTGAATTGGAAGTGGATAGAGAGAGGAGGTGAAGGAGTTTATATTATTGAGGATTATGTCAGACCCGAGAAATTATAGATGTAAATTGAGGGTGTTCAAATTGAAAAAAGAAAGTTGGAATTTTTTTTAGAAATTATTGGATAGGCATATGTTGGATATGGATTAAAATTTTGAGAATTTTACCCAAATTGGAATTTTTCAAAGAAAGGAGAAGGATTCTCTCTTGAAAAGTTCACGTGTACTTTTTTCAAAAGAAATGAATTTTTCGTTTTTATTTTCTGTGTGAGTAAAAAACTGTTTGAGAACCCCTCGCAAAAGTATCAAATTTTGAATTGGATCGATGTAATTTCTAAATTGATTTATATACAAACGTATTTTGGAGGCGTTATTTCCCTTCAAACGAGTGATTTAGGTGCATTTTTCAAAAATTTTTAAAATACTTACAAATTTCTCTGGGTATGGATTCTGGAATAAATTCTGAAAATGAAGGTATTTCAACTCGAAGTAAAACTTGGGCTCCTCAAAAAAAAAAGATGTATCGAAAATACATTATTAAAGAGACCCATATCAAAAGTTTTAGGTATTGAAGATCATTTCTCGAATTTTGATTAGTTTTTAGATCTTTGGAATTTCAAAAGTCACTTAATGGTCCCAGAAAAATATTAAAATTTTATCTAATCAGCGAAAAAAGCTGAAATTTGGTATTTATCCTATTTTAGATCTCCAGAATCGATTGAAATTGGTTTCGAAACGTTTTGGAGCCCTTAAAAAATTTTGGAATTGTGGGATTTTCTTCGAAGTTTGTATTCGAAGTTGAATGAAAATGGAGTTGATTTTTTGGCTCAAGGAGCATACTTCTGTATATTTTTTGGTAAATTTAAATTTGATGAGAAAAAAATTGATTTTATAGAATATTGTCAAAATTGGACCAAATGTACCGATCAATTTTGGTATTTTAACCAATTAGGTTCGTAAAACTTTACAGAATGTTATTTTATTTTGGCTTGATATTCGAAATTGACGTCTTTTTCTATGATAGTCGGAGGGGTTTTCCATAAAAAAATCAATGAATTCATGAAGCTCAATTTCACACCAAAAGAAGCTGACTAATTAACCTACTTTATTACTTTCCAGTTTCGCATCCCTTTTAAAATTACAAACTTCGTGAGTTGTGATCTTGTGATTCCCAAAATATCTTGTCAGAATTTATCTTGTTTTGTATTTTATGACACGTTATTCGTCAATTGGGATTTTTTCGAATTTCCAATTTGAGAACCTTTTAATTATTATTTTTTTAGGATTTTATGATTTTTCTGTATTTTGTCAACATTTCCTCTCAAAAATTTTTTTCACTCTAGAAAAAATGTTTTCTAATAATTTTTTTGTATAACCTTGAAGATTCATTTCTTTGCTGATAAAATTTCTTCACGGATTTTTTTTCACTATCAAAATTTTTATTCGTATCTGTTGTTTTCTGTGTTGAAATTTTTACGCTTACCCTATTTTTTTCTATACTGTAATATTTTTAGGCTTATTTTTCAAAAAAATTTTCAAATTTTAGAATTTTAATTCTTTTTCTACATATGATGAAATTTTCTCTATTTTTATTGCCATAGTTTTAAAATCGCTGTTTTTTAAAAATCTCTTTCGAAAAGCTTGGTTCTGTTAATTCAAAAAATCGATTTTTCGGAGCTTTGAAAATAATTCAATGCAGAATTCGATTTTATCGCTGATATTTTAAGGACAAATTAAATTATTATAGGGGATAAAAATCAATTTTTAGAACATTTTTTCAGATTCGAAATATTATTTATTAAATATATATATTTCTTCTGACAAAAGACGAAAATTCCTCTTAGAACTGAAGCCATCGGTTTGGAAATCTTCTATTTCAAAACCAAAAGTTGTATCAACTTGAATTGAAATTTTGAAACTATAGAGAAAAAAAGGGAAGCTCTCCTTTTTCACTCATTTCTTTTTAATTACATCTCTGTTCAAAACAAAAAATCTGGGTTCCAAAATTCAATTTTCCATAATATCGATTTTTTCATTAATAATTATCGAATTTCAGTTTTTGGAAAAATTTTCAAAATATTAATATCAATTCCTTTTTTTTTAAAATTAATTGATATTGACTTTTCTTTGGATTCTTTCATCGTATTGATAAAAAATCGAAAACGTTAAATGTTGATATTTTTTTTTAATGCTATTTTAAGAGTTTGAAATTATACCCCCCACCCTCCCCTTCATCTTGACCAATTCGACTTACCAGCTCCTATGTCGATGAGCCTTGTTGAAAATTATTGGACAGTTACCTTTATTTTTTCCTTTTGATAGAAAATTATAGATACATATTTTAATTTTTTTTGTAATAAATTTTGATAATAATTCCAATTACGAATTGATTTTTAATTAATCTTTTCTAAATTTCAGCGTCCGGGTCACGTAATGGTCCGAAACATGAACGGCAACATGGCCAACGGTACACGTCTGGACGACTACTCGGACGACTGCGACTTGGACACCCACCGCAAAGGAAGCCAAGTCAGCATCTCCACTCTATCCAACGTCGCCTCATCCGGCTACCAGAGTTTCGCCGCCTACAGTCAAAGCTCCAGTCCGGTCGACCTTTCGGTCAACTCGAACAACTCCAGCAACAGCAACTCGAGTAATTCGAACGTTCCGGCCAATATGAACGGTAATTACGCTGTGACCGGCACCAACGGCACCGCAAACGGCGAAAATTTCGATACAAATGCCAACATTACGACGTCAAATACGAACGCGAAGAACGGTCTGCCACCGATGGCGTTAGCATTCCAGAATCCGGTATACCAGCATAGGATGACTCGAAAACAACGTCAACGCTCGTGTAGCTCGTCTTCGGACGAGAATAGCCCGCAGAATGGCGAAATTACTAGTCCACCGAGATTCCATCCGGCTCATAGAGCTCCCCGGACCAATCCTCAATGCAACGGGTTCGCACGAAACGGAGCTTGGCGAGTGGCCACGCCGCCCGATCAGAAATTAACCCAACGAATGAATTATTATAATAATAACGTACCAGCTGGTGAGTAAAAGCGTCATTGAATCAAGTTTGAATGTTTTGGGTCGATTGTATCATTTTTTAATTTAATATTGGTTTCTGTGCAGAAATAATGTCGCCGTATAATGAGAACATGCACCATCGATTATCCGTGGATTCGGCTCGAGATGCCACTGATTCGTCGGATGACGAGAGACAAAATACCAGCCGTAATAAGCTAAGGGTACGACGTAACATCGACGAGGTATTCGATGATGTTTCACTCTTCAACTATTTTTTTCCATTTTTTTCGTATAAATGAACTTCGATTCTTTTATGAGAATACGAGTGAGCTAACTTGGGAATTTTTTCGTTTCAGTATGAACAAGAAATTGAAAGACTGCAATCGAGTGTCGATCGATTAAAATTAAAACTAGAACAAGCCGAAAATCAATTGGAAGGAAGTGCCGGACCCAATTCTTCTACCTCAATTGATCACGAAGAAGCTGAAACTGATAATATGAAAAATATTATCGCTAGGTAAGCATGTTCAAAATTTTTATGGAGCATTTATGAGCACAAAATTATTAAAATAATGAAACCGACAGTTACCTCCATTTCGTCTTCTCATTTCCTCCCCCTCCACTCCCTAAAAAAATGAAAATTCCAAAACTTGATTTCTTTTGGAAAACTGTATTTTTTCTTTGAAAATTCCTTTCCGACGGCATTTCAAGAAAATATTTTCAAATTTTTCGATTTGTTCTTGGGTTTTAAAAAAATCAAAAAAACCAAAACAAAACGGAGAAGTTTTTCAAAAATCTCTGAAAAAAAGGAAAAATTGATAAATGGGTACCAACGGTATTTTCAAGTAAAAACATCATTTTAAAACCATTTTTTTTTTCGTTTTTTTTTCTCTGATCTATTAAGGGAGGACAGAAGGGTATAGGCGCCATTTTCTTACCAATTTTGTTTTTTTTTTAATAATAAAAAAAAAAAATGTAATGCGCATGTGTCAACATTTTCTACGTGAATCCGGTTTATTCTGGTTTGACGTAAGTATGTAAGTAATATCGATGTAAACTTTGCAGTCAGTTTCATTCGGATTCAGTGAGCTTATAGATTTGGTATAGGTTTCGTTACTCATTCTCAGCGTCTCAGCGAGTAAAAATAGCAAGCCCGATATCAAACAAACATTACCAGAACGCGTGGCCAACTTTCATTATTTATTCGTCAGTTTCGACTCTTCTGCAATGAAGGGGGTGTAACTCAGTGGTAGAGTGTCCGCTTCGCATGCGGAAAGTCCTGGGTTCAAGTCCCAGCTCCTCCACATTTTTGAAAATTTTTAGTTTTCAAAAATAGTGGAATTTTTTTTTGAAAAACTGAAAATTTTAATAAATTGACCAATGGAAATAAAAAACAATGAGAAAATATTTTCAAGAAAAAAAATCATATGACAAACTTGGAAACTGTGAGTAGGTACTCAATTGAAAAGAAATCGTAATTTTTGCTCCGAGAAAATTCATTTTTTATTTCTAGTTATGTTTTTTTTTTTTTTTTTTTTTGGAATCGCAATCTAATAATGAATTTCTGGGTAATTTTGTATTTTATTGGCAATGCTGGATTTTTACCTTAATCTCCTTTGTAGAGATTTTAAATATTCTTAGTCAATTTCTCGAATGAAATTTTGAGTCCATCGAATCTCTGAGCAGGAAAACTTTCAAAAATGTTTTCATTTTTCCCGGAAGTCAAATAAAATTACTAGGTATAGAAATCAAATGAAGTGTAAAATCAGCTTTCGGGATTGTGACGTTCCATTTATTTGAATTTTTGAGTCAGAAAAGATTTTTTCAAATTTTTGCTACCTCAGAGAAGGGGAGAAGTCAATTAAATTGCCTCTCACAAGAAAATTAAAAAAATAATTAAAAAAACTGAAATTTTTCTTTAATGGTTTTGAAAAGGGGTTAAAGCTTTTGACTAACGATATTTCTGTGGTCATTTTGGTCCTAAATTGGAATTTGACCCTCGGGATTGGGGAGGTAGGTCCAAAATTGAAGAATTCTCAACAATTTCGATTATCGAGTATCGAATGAGGTGTCTAAAATTTTCTTACGCCCCCTCCCTCCACAATAATTTTTTGAGCCATTTCAACTCCAGATACCAACTTAAACTCTGGGAGAGAAAAGGGTGAGACCAAAATTGAAAATTTCAAACTTTAATCGAGTGAGATATGAAAATTCTTTCGAACGATAGCTCGCAATATATTTTTATGAAATTACGAATACTCAGAAATGAAAAATTGATTTTTAGTTTTTCGTTCATTCGGGGAAAATTTTTTGGGAGTCGTTCTATTCAAGAATTCGACAGCACGGGGTGTATTTGGAAAAATGAGCGAAAACCCTAATTCAAGTGTTGCTGTCGGTTTGTCCCTTATCCACCTCTACACAGACACTACAGACTACTTCTTATTATGATGAGTTCTAAAATTTTCAAGTCTCTGTGGAATTTGAAATTTTGACTCTCAAGATAATGTATTTTGATTAATATGATTTCCTTCGTAATTTTTCCACAGATTCAAATCTGGCTACTTTTTCTTTTCATTTGGGAGGAAGATAATTGTGGGTAAAAAAACATTGCTTTTGAAATTGAGCATCCTCGATTTTTAAAAAACCTTCTATTTTGAAATTTTTCTCGATATTTTCGATTTTTTCCTTAATTCGTGCTTCCCCCCCCCCTTCTACAAAATTGAAATCTGTTTGAAAAATGACTCCAATTCCTCATATTTTTTTTTAGCTAGCCTTCGAAGCATCCTATTAATCGTCGTTTTCATGCGTTAATTCTTTTGTTAACTATTTTTCGCAGATTAATTTCAGTCGAAGAGGAACTAAGACGCGAACAACGCAAAATGTCCGACACATTGACTCACAAACAACGTGTCATCGAAGCGCAAGAGCATAAAATAGCCGTCCTGGACGCCACCAATCACAAGCTATTAAACGCGTTGAGTCAATTAAAAGAACACCATCAGACGAACAATAATAAATTGAATACCAATCGGTTTCTCGAAGAGTTGAGCGAATTGAAAAGTTCCTCTTGTTGAAAAAAATTATCGATTTTAAATGAAAACGATCGTTTTAAAAAATGATTTTGAAATTAAAAATGAACAAAAAGTAGTAATGTAGCGTTTTTATAGGAACCTAATTAGGTATCAACCTACGAATATAATTTCTGAAAATATTGAGTATACAAATAGTCACGCTAATGTTACATTACCATTTCGATTGATAAATTAATTATTTTATACTTTCATTTGTTTTGACACCAAAGTTTATTATTGTACATATGATCAAAAGTAGATTTTAAGCTAGACCGATGTACCTATTTGATAGTTTCACTTTGTCACTGTGTTTTATTCTTTCTCTTTTATTTTTTATTTTTTTTTGTTCGTTTTGATTTTGCATTTATTTTGGGATTTAGCCAAAACTACTTGCTACCATTCATACGTATGTACAATAGAGATATAATATTTTAAGATACCCTCGTAAGTAATCGTCACTTTCGTAATTTTTTTTTATATAAGCTTACTTATTCGTGTTTTAAAACTTTTTTTTTTCTTTTACGATATTTTGACTACCTATGTGAATTTTTTTCTTGAGTTTTTTAGAAAGCGACTATTGTATGGGTGGATTGGAGATTTTTTAGGGTAGACTTCGTAGTTGAGTAGATATAATCAAACTTATTTATCCCCCTTCTCATTTTAACGAAGACGACAGATTGCCAAAAATAGGATATTTTTAGTGTTATATTCTGCTCTTTTTTTTTTTTTTTTTTTTTTTTTTTGTAGATGATGATACCTATCAGGTTTTTAGAATTCTTTTAAAGATGCTTCTTGGACGATTCAAATTTCGGCTTGGTATTTATTTTATAATTTTGATTTGTACGGTATAAATTTTGTTTTAACAGTATTGTTTTTTTAATAATTTATATAGATGGTTAATGTATATGTATTTTAAAAATCTGTTGCACCTTTTTCGATGAATCTAAGTTACGTGTTTGTATTTTTAATAAAGTATGTTGAAAACTATTCTAGTGGAATTTTTATTGCGTTTTTTTACCTATTTTGAGCACTTTTGTCGATTTTGATATAGAGAGAAAATGATCGAAGAGTGGAATTCATTTCAATGGTTTATTTTTTACGTAATAATTTTTTTTATTAAAATTTGCATTCGTAGCTCATTTATGGGTAATTTTGAAGTCTGACAAGAAATTATAATTATAAAGGTGTTCAATTTATTAAGTGCTACTGTACCGCTGACTGAATGATTAAGTGGATAAAAAATGTTTTGATTCAATTTTTTTGGAAAGAGGTTGGTCGGAGCGGTGTTGAAAAAACAAGTTTACTTAGAAAAAAAAGAATAAAACTTGCAGTTTTTTATTCTAGACACGTTTAAAATACATATAAAAAGGTATGATAAATCAACTTGCTAAATACTTACCTCGTTTTAATTAAGGTACAAATAGTTTTCGATTAATTGGAGGTCGCGGATTCTGAATCTGGCTTGGCTTAGTTTTCAGCACTCGAGTTCTCGAGATATTACGAACTTTCCTGTAGGAAAATCGGTTCTTAAAATGATGTTGATAGATTGCTGGAAACGAATACGAAATTCGTAATCGGGGAACCAAATTTGATTGAATGTCATTTTCATCTGATTTTTCGAAATTCTATCAATTATTAAAAATGGATGGAAGGGGGCAGGATCTTTGGCATTAAAAAAAAAAAAAAAAAAAAAAACAATGAATTACCTACCTGTAGGCAAGTACTCAATTTTGAAATTTTTCGAATCAACTCTAATTTTCCCCACTACAAAATTAATTTTGACCTTTTTATGAAGAATAATGCTCCCTGTCTTCCCACATTCCAAACGACGAAAATCAATTTGTTCAAAAAATTTATGAACTTGATGCGTTTTTCACGTGGAAAAAGTAAAGCATTTGAATTCAAAAACTTCAAATACCAATTTTCAAACACTTCGACAGAGTAATACTTGAACAAATTTTCGTCCAAAATCTGGTAATAGTATATTATGCAATGAGGGAGATAAAGTGATTTTCGACAAATTTTGAGGTTTATTGCCCGAGCGAAGCGAGGGAAATAATTCAAAATTGTCGGAAATCATTTATCTCCCGAGTTGCATACGATATTTTTCGTTGTAGTGTGAGTAAAAGGCGAGTTTGAGCACTCGAGCGATTCGCGAGTGTGAGTAAAAGTGCACTTTTACTCACACTACAACGAAAATATTTTTTATAAACTTTTTATCCAACTTTTTTTTTTAGTACTTGAACGAAAATTATTTGTCGAAATGTAAGTTCATTCTCGCTCTAGCTCCAATTCTGGCCTGATAGTCATTTTTGAAAGTGGAAAATTTTTCTTGAAAATCCTACAAAAATCAGAAAAAGAATGCTGAAAAATGGGATGAGTTTTTTTTTTTTGCAAAATTTCCCAGCAGGGTCAATTAATAAAACACGATAAAAAAAATTAAATTTTAGGTAAGTAAGTATCGTAATTTTTCAACAATTATCGGAGGACTTTTTTTTGGTAATTTTGAAAATTGAAAAAGGAAGGGAAAACGCCTTCAGATAGGTATTTTAACAATAAGTACGTCATTGGCTAAAAAATAGACATTTTGGGAATTTTCTTACATCAGTCCAACATCAGTCCAATTTTTTCACTCAAAATTGCAATTTTGCCATTGAAAAGTGAAGAAGAAAGCAGCTTTGTATTTTCCTACTTGACTTAAATCCCAACAAATCATAATCGCTCAGAATATAAATATCGAAATATACATTCACAAAATTTCTCTTTTCTCGATTTTTGGACAAGAATTGCATTAATTTTCAAGTATCAAAATAATAATGAATTTCGATCAACGCGAGGTCACTGATTCTGAATTTGGCATTGGTTTTTAACGATTACAATTTCCGTTCCCAAAATATCGTCTATTTATGTCTGGAAAACGTGATTTCCTTGGCATTGAAAGAAGATTACCTACCAGAAATGAACTCCAAATTTGATTGACGATTCAAAATCCACCAAAAAAAAATCGTTTTAATTTTTACATTTTTTGTCTTGATTTTTGGATATTTATTTAGGTAAGAAAGTTTAATAGGAAGATAATTTAGATAGGTTTTTGTGTAAATTATAATATTTTAAGTTTTCAAAATTACGGTAGGAAAATTTTTGGACAATTACCAGCTACAAAAATCCGCGATTTGTGAGTAAGTACTCAGTTGAAGAAAAAACCTCAAGGTATCTGAATAAAATCGTCTACCAAGTTATTTTTTAAATATAAATTCTTATTCAATTGTTTACAGTGGCGGATCGAAGGATTTGGGCCCACTTCCCAAAAAGGAAAAAGGCCCATCAAAACTCGAAAAAAAGCTTAGTTCTGACATTTCATTGATGAGGGAAAAAAATGAATCACATCATTGGGTGGTTGATCATTTTGTTATAAACAGATGTACCTAAGATACTAATAAGATGTCTGAAATAATTGATGAAATAAAGGAACTAAAATACCAAAAAATTTTACCGCCCAAGGGCCCATTCGCCCATTTTCCTACAAGAATCCAACTCCAAGAGGCAATTGCCTCTTTTCCTTACTGTTAGATCCGCCACTGGACTCTAATCTTTTTTATTCTGGAAAAACGCAAAAAAAATCATCATTTTTGGGTATGATAGACTCGTCGTTTCCTGTCGTTTCTTAGAAAAACGACAGGTTGAAAATTTTCCAACACACTGAAATTACAGCTACAACTCAGAATTTTTTTCATTCGGAAAAAACGACACAGAATCATCACTTTTTTGTATGATAGACCCGTCGTTTCCTGTCGTTTCTTGGAAAAACGACAGTTTGAAAATTTTTCAACAGACTGAAATTACAGCTACGACTCAAACCGTTTCGGATCCAAGGATTAGGGCCTAATTCCCGAATCGAAAAAAGGGCCCATCACAACTCGAAATTTTGGTGAGAAGAAAAACGAGTCACATCATTGAGTGGTTGATCATTTTATTATACGCAGGTATAAGGTATTAAAATATCTGAAATAGTTGACGAAATAGTGGAACTAAAATTCTAAAAATTTATGCCACACAAGGGCCCATTCATCCATTTCCTTCAGCGACCCAAGAGGCAATTGCCTCTTTTGCTTACTATTACCTAACTTTGCAACTGTTATTTAAAAAAATTGATTTTTTTTTTTTTTTAGTAAATTTATTTTGCAAATTTTATATATTTTTTTAAATTGTATGGTTTTTTAAGCTCAATATTAAAAAAATATTTTCTTTTCAAATTTGATGTCAACTCCAATCACTCACATTTTAAAAAGATCAAAGTTGAACTTTTACGATGAAAGTGCAAATTTCATGATAGATGCAAGAAATGAAGGCTATCATTTAAAAACATGAAAAAATACAATGAAAAGCCTTTCTTACCTTTTTTCAATTGACGAATTTTCAAAATGTAATCTCGGCATAAAGGTCCTCAATTTTGACCAAAATTTAAAAAAAAAAAACATATGAAGTACCTAAGTCATCCATTTAATTTTGCATTTTATTAATTCAAAGACGCTGAGTTGAAATATGTGCTCAGTTTTTTCATCTGATCTCTCTGAACGTCCTTTCAGCATCAGCCCCTTGATAAGATAAAATTAAAAAAAAAATCAAAGTAACGTGTGACATGTCGTTTTAGGTTTTTGAAGGCACTGAGTTCGAATATTCGCTTAATTTTTGATTTTCACCTTTCAGTTCCTCCCTAGACCCCAATTTTGTAAAAAAAAAAAAAAAAAAAAAAAAAAACAGCAAAAATGAAAATATCGTGTGGCATATCGATTCTCACTGTAATTCGAGGTCATTGACTTTCAATATCGACTAATTTTACAATCAGATCCCCTTTCCCACACCCAAACTCTTCTTACCTCCTACCCTAATTTTTTCAAAAATTATGCAAGAGAGATGGTTAAATCGTGGGGATGGGTTAGCTGGAAAAATCAACTCTATGCGAAAAAAAATCAATCGAAATCGAAAACCCCGACTTAATTTTTGGTTCGATTCGATGTTGATGCGCAGTTAACGGATCTCCCATCACAATCCCACACTCCCCTCAGCCACGTCAGCGTATTTTTGTAAACACCCTGTAGGTACACTTATACATATGTATAAAAATCCGACGAAACAAAGACGCACGTTTTCGCATATCAATTATTTCGAACTTGTACATTAAGTATTGCTCGATAACCGACAATATGATCACGTGAAGGTTCTGATAACCGACGTTGTATCCATATCGGCGGAGGTGGGTACGAAACTCGGTTTTTTTCAACGACTGTCTTTTCTCGTTCCTAAAAGACATGTTCGGCGAAATAATCGAAAAATGCAACGAAACGTATTTAATTTCACCTTTCGGCAGTGTAAACTCATCGGTATCTTTTTATTCGAATATAATAGTCGAGTTCGATTACGCGAATAGTTCGATATTTTTCAAACGTCTGGTCGACGTGCATCTTAATTACGTCGAACTGGAGCCCAAGTGTTTATATTATTTATCATCTTTCGGTATTCTAGCTTCGGTTATTTTATTAATTGTGCATTTCATCGATGCCGACCATCACCATGATAAACACCACCGCAGCAATATCTCCAGCAAGAATTTATCATCCTACGTTGTATCTTATTTTTTACTTTATTTATTTAAAATTTTGTATTATAAAGTGGCCTATTTAAATATTTATTTTTTTCTGTATTCTTTGATGGTCTACGTAACTGCATTTTTAACCCTTATTACCACCTTCGATACCTATTTGGTTATTCGCCATAGCATTTTGGAATTTCGTATCGTTAATTTCAATTTCGATAATTATATTTTTCTGATGTACTCGTTATGCGGATGGGGTATCCCGATTATCTCATCTTACTGCCTGCTGTATTTCGAACAACTCACCATCGACGGTTTCATTAATTTTATTTGTTTCGCCGAAGTCATCTTGAGAATGCTGAGTACTGTTTTCCTACTGCTGACTTTGCTGACGCTGAAAAAAAGCACATTGTCGAAATTTTCGCATAAATTTTACGCTCGTTTGGTGGTTCTTTCCGGGAGTGTTTTTTTGATGTCCTGGATCGAGAGTATTTGCAACGCTACGGATTATTTCATCAATATAGATGTGTATGTTCTGTGCGCCGTCAGATACTCTTCGGATATCTCCGGAGCCTACGAAGGTGTCATTATATTTTTCCTATTCGCTCCGAAGAAGAATCGGAAAGGAATGTGCAGAGCGTTTCATCATAAAATGTATATTGCTGATGATGCATCTTCGAGTAAAATTCACGCCGAAGGGTCCAGACAGAGCTCAGATTATATTACGACCATCGATACGGACGATACGGGTGTTTCGAAAACCGGCATGTTTCGTACTCTGAGAAGATCTCTTACAAGTAGAATAAGTTTTTATATAGCTAATAAATAATTTTTATATCGTGATTTTTTTTTTTCGTTTATTTCGGACTTGTTATCGGAATTTTTTCGATTACGTGGGTAAATTAAGAGATAAATTTACTTAAAGTTCAATTTTAAGTGAGAAGGTGTTCGCAGGTCATTATCAAGGGGATCGGTATAAAATTCTTCAAAGTGCAAGATGTCGATTTGGTAAATAATTTTGCAGACAGTATTTTCAGGCGATAAGACCGGCGCAGGGGTGAAAATTCGAATTGAAATTATTCTTCGATTTTTTCAATAAATATCTAAATTTTTCAGACCAAAAAAAAAATTAAATTAGAAAATACCCAAGTTCTATAACGAGGTAAAAATCAGAAATTGAGAGAAAATCTGATTTTTTGAGGCACATAGACTTTTATATCGCACTCAAATTTTTTTGTAAAAGGAAAAAAAAATTACGAGTAAGTAGGTACATCACAAAGACGTAATGTTATTAACAGATACAAGGATACAACTCAATAAAGGGTGTTCCATGAATCGCCGGGTACCACTAAAAAAAATGCTGCCTAATTTGAGAATTCAAGGGGCAAATGCCACTTCAAAAAAATTACTTCAAATTTTTTTTTTAACCGTGGGAATGGATAAAACTGAAAAATGAACTTTTCACCATAATTATGACCTTTCGCCAATATTGAAAATTGAAAGGCTACAAACATTTTTTTTCAAAAAAAAAAAAGTTTTCTAATGAACTAATTAAGGGAGTGGATAGTGCGTTGAAAACAGAAAAAATTTGTTCTGTACACTTTTTGCGTAACATCAAAAATGAAGGGGCCAAGGGTTATTCAGAATTGGAAAAATTTGAAAATTTTTTGAAGCTCCCTTGATTGGTTGATTTTTAAAAATAATTTTTAAAAAATTTGTAGCCCCTTCAATTTTTGAGTTAATCAAAAAATCAAATAGTGAAAGTTTTGTTCGTTTTTCAAAGTACAATCCATTCTTATGATTGAAAAAGAATATTGACGTAATTTTTTTAAAAGTAGCATTTGCCCCTTAAATTCTCAGCTTAGGCAACATGTTCATCTCAAGTTTTTTTTTTCAGTTGACAGACGATTCATGGAACACAATGAGAGGAAAAATTGGTTTACTTGACGTCGAGATGTAATTCGGAAAAAACAAAAAAAAATCACAATCGAATCGTTACCCGTAAAATTTTACGTGCTTAATGGGTTTTTGGTCAGACACGAGCAAAACAACTTTTAAACATAATGTATATTTATTTCAAAGTTGTAAGGTACCCAATTTTAAAATTTCTACATTAATTTTTGTGACATTTTATTACGACAAAATTTTTTCAAAATTTTTCCATCACCTTAATTACTTTGTACTTGAAAATTTCCTATTACATAAAAAAATATTGGAAGAAATTTTGAAAACAATTTTTTCCGATGTTTTTTCAATTTGAATTTTTGCAAAAAATTTTCAACTTTGATTGTTTAAATTTTTTTCAACTTTACGATTTTGTGAAATTCTCCCAAGTCTAAAATTTTCGCTCAACCCAATAATGCGGAAGAAATCGTTGAAAATATGAAATTGAAAACAGATTGGAATAATAGAAATTGGAAGAATGTAAAGAAAATTGAAGTTTAAACAGTTTTACAGTTGAAAAAAGCTCAAAATTGGAATCAAAATAAATTTTGGAATTTTTAATTTGAAAGAATACCTACCATTGATGTAAGAACTTTTTTTCATCTCAAAACAAAAATTCTTGAGCAATCCAGCGATGATCGAGCGAAAAAGTATTCCAATTCGTGATCACTGATCAGCGACCTCGAATTAGTCATAATAAACTCCTATTTCGAAAAAATTACTCAATAGAAATATTAAAAATAAGTAGTGCAAAAAATGACCTATTTTTGGCCTAGGTAAGTGGACATTTCCTTCTAAAAACACGATTTTTTTTACGTAGCATTTTTTGGAGCAAGTTTTGAAACGAAGTACCAACTCAAAATAGGAGTCGACGCTGATGAATTGAAGGTCGCTGGTTTCGAATCCGACGTCAACTTCCAGCGTTGCATTTTTGCTCTCAGGATATTGCTGATTTTCCTCTCAAAAATTTGATTCAACAGACAGAAATCGTGTAAAAAGGGATTTTAGATTCAAGGTCGATGATCGCGAATAATTCATTCGTGCCATGACCCAAGTAATGTCTTGAGGTATGAATGTAACTGGTGAATAGGTTGCATAACCATAGGTTTAAAGGAAAAAATTTTAAAAAAACATCAAAAATGATCAATTTTTCAATTTTTTGGTTCTCCATTCCACACAATACCTCTTAAATTTGCCAAACTTTTATCTCAAAGATGGATTCCAGAAGTGAGAATTTTTTCTCAAAAATTCTGAATTGATTCCCTCTCCTCTCTCTCCTTGGATCAAATTTTGGTTTCTAAATGAAATAATATCAGAAACGAATTCAAAAAACATTCATGTTGATATTTCTTTCAACGGCGTCAAAATTTATGAATTTCGGTCCACGACTTCCCTTCCCTCCTCTCCGTAGGTCGCCTACCGGGTCAAGTATTTATATTGGCGTAATTAATAAGTTCGTAATTCTAGTTCAAGCCACTAAACATTAAGAATCGGTTGCGGACTGTTTTATTGCGATTAATTTTTTTCTGAGATATGAGATACGACCTCATTATTGCCAAACACTTTCGCACCATCTCTTGATTTTGATTTGAGTTATGATTTAAAAATATTACTATAAAAACAAATACTTGGAGGAAAAAACAAAGAAACTAAAGGTCAAAAATTAATGATTTTTTCCCCAAGTATTTAATTTGGCGAATAAAAAATTTCTCGCTAAAATGATTAGACTTTGGTTCTTATTCAACGGTCCTAAACTGAAATGGCCTGTTTTTTATGCAATTAAAAATGAATCCTAATCACCTTTAAACTCCATATTTTAGTTTTTTTTTGATGATGGAATCAAATTCAAAAATTCGCCAGGATTCAAGAAATGAATTTCAATGTCTGAAATTTTTTTGATATAGGTATAGGCAGGTACTTTCGATTTATTTTTATTTCAACTCAAAATTTTACTTCAAGTTGAGATACTTTCCTTGTAAGTTTTGAGAATGTAATCGATTATCAATTCTTTCGCAAAGAAGCATCATCTCAACAAAATCAGACCATTTTGATTATTTTCCTAATTTTTTTTGTTTTTGAGAAAAGGAGAAAGGGATCTCAAAATTTGTCAAATTTTTTTAATTCTGAATTTTAAAAAATTATCTATATTTAAATTCAGATAAATTTTTAACCAAGCTTCAAATAAATTACAAATAAGCTGAATATTTTTACCTTTTTTGCCAAAATAAAAGGTCTGAGAAAAAAGTTATATGACAAAAGGTGCTCTAGTTCCCAAAATAACCAAAATTGAGTCAAAAATAATCGATTACTTTGGCATGGAATATTTATAAAAAATTGAAAATTTTAATTTTGGTTGATGAAGGCTTTTTCTTCATTTGTTAATTTTTTTTTCTGTCATTCCAAAAATTATTCATATTAATTTTGATGAAATTACCTTAATAGGTATAGGGTGTTCAACTTCAGTATTTTTATAAAAACAACTTGCTCCTTCAATTTTTAGGATAGACAACATGTTCATCTCAAATTTTTTGTTAGTACGCTCATTTCTTTTCAAT
Organism: Pseudococcus jackbeardsleyi; assembly: GCA_038380155.1. Taxonomy (NCBI): domain Eukaryota; kingdom Metazoa; phylum Arthropoda; class Insecta; order Hemiptera; family Pseudococcidae; genus Pseudococcus; species Pseudococcus jackbeardsleyi. The sequence continues at coordinate 22,807,880 of CM076239.1, read as the reverse complement.
TGCTCAGTGTTTTTCATTTAATTGGGTGTTGATTAAAATGTTCCCTGAAATTTTTTGTATTACTTTTCATTTCTCAATTCTTAATATCTCGAAACGATCTCGGCTATCCAACAGTGATTAGTATTGAACAGTCATGATTCCTTATTTGCCACTTCATTTGTGAGGTAATTCTGGATGCCAAATTCAATCACATGAATATTCAGACGAAAATTCGAAATAAATTGATAACAGAGCTCATAGTTTTAATTTTATCCTTATTACGTTAATTAATTTCAATTTCTTTGCGAAGGTAGAATTTTAGGGCAATTTTTCGGAAAGATTGAGGCATTTAAAAAATTAGAAAATCATGAGTTTCAAAAAAAAAAATCGAAAAAACACGTTTAAAGCTGTGTAGAGGTCTAAACTGCTTAAAAATAAAAAAATAAAAATTGAAAAAATCGTCCATTTCTCATATTTTTGAAAATTGTGTTTTCTGACTTTAGGTACCCCCTCCCTACACGGTACATACTTTTTAGTATTTTTTTCACCTTTTTTCAGCAGAAAAACGTGAAATTGTGTGAGAAAGAAGAATCGTAGGAAAAAGATGAATAACCTATAAATTTTAGAGCAGAAAATTTCCGTTCAGAATATGGCATTCATATTTTTCAAAATTGCTTACATATGACAAGTTATTCTTGAAAAACTCAACTTCATCACATTTTAAAAATACTTCATTTTTTCTCACAAAAGTGAATTTTGTGGCTAAAGGAAGTATAAGTTTTTTAAGTAGGTAAAATCGATTCCAAAAATTCTATTGCAGAAAGTATTAAATATGAGACCGAAGAATAAAGTATCAAAAAGTAAGTCAAGATCAACAGAAAGTACTCGAAGTAGCACAATAAAACAAATTATTCGTGCCATCAATCTCTTTCGCTTTCTTCCATATCTTAATTCATCGTGTCATCAATTTAGTATGGTTTATGTACATCCGACACTTTAGACGTTTCGACCTCCTAGATAAGTAAAATAATTCTATTTTCTCGTAACAATAAAGAAAAAAATATCATTTGCTTTATTATTATGTACACCGATAAAAATACAATACAAAGTTAACATTTATAATCAAATAAAAATATTACGTTAAAAAAAGGATAATAAAACGAATCCGCGACAGCAGAAAAAATAACACAATGATTTTTTTATTGTTTTAAAATTTATAGCATATGGAGGTCCAATATCGATCAACGGAAACTATTCTTCGAATTTGCAGCAAATCGGTGATAATTTTCAACCCTGTGTCTTGATTTTACGTAGTATTGATAAAATGGGATGTAGTGTATCATTAAATAATTCTAAACAGTTCTATGTCAATTAATGACAATGTTCTGTCACATCTACGACGACTGACTTCTTCCAACCGAATAGGAAAAATCCCGTTGTCGATCCCAAAGCTACAGCTAATCCTAACCATACATTGTAGGTCATGAAAATTAACATAAGGAAGTAACTAATAACAATTTGGATGACATGCAGAAACGTCTGATAGGTGTGACTTTTACTGAACATCAATGGTCTGAAAATAAAAAAAGGAAATGATTAATTTTTTGGAAGGTTTTATACGTATAAAAATGACTATTTTATAAATAAATCACTGTGATATTAGTTTTCTACTGAAATGGGACTTTGATTTTTGGAAATTTAATTTTCAGCTGCTCGAGTTGGTATCTCAATTTTTAGAAAAATTTTTAAATACTCAATTTAAAAATTGTTGTTTAGCTACATCAGATCAAAAATGTGATCCTATTTTTTTTTTAAATTACACACGTTTTTCTTCAGGGCAAAATCTACTAAATCAAGAATATCAGACTTCAAATTTGACTATTTTCAACCATTCTGGTGCCATTGGCATAATTTCAACCTTTTTTTTTTTGATATTTTTGAATTCCTCTGGAACACGTGTAAATAGAGTAGTGCAACTGAAAATCAATACCCCAAAAAAACTATTTTTGGCCCAAGTTTCGATCTAATAATTCAAAAGTTATTTTCGATCAATTACTAAAAAGAAGAAAACTTAAGAAATTTTGAAATTGGCCAGGTAACATCTCGAAAACAAATTCGACCATTTTCAGTTATTCCGTACAGCCAAATTCAATTTTTCTCCAGTATTTTAAATTTCTCCAGAAGACGCATAAAATGACTTCAGAAAGAGACCATTCGAGTTTTAGATTCCTTACGACTATTTTAACAAAAGAGTCCACTTTGGCTTAACTTTTGGGCGAACACATCTAGGCAATTTTAGGTTCGTATGTAGATTTTTAGCCAGTCATTTATTGAATAGAAAAAAAATCGAAATAATTGACAAGAGGTTTCAAAATATTTGGAAAGATCAAATTTGATTTTGAGGAATTCGCTTCCGAGCAGTAGGGCAGTTGGGCGTGGCAGTTTAATAGTTCTTTAAAATTTTGAATTTTTCCAAGAAATTACATTTTGTGACGTTCGCCTGGAAATCGAACCAAAGATGGATTTTTTCATTCTGTTAGTCGAAACGAAATAAGAACTTGATTTTTAACTATTGAAATGAATTTGGTCGATTTCTATAAAAATTAAAAAATATTGCGGAGAAAATCAAAGCTACGCTGACGGCTCCAAATCGGCTAAAAATTGTCAAAATTTGAATTCAACGGATCGATATTTCATAATTATGTAGGTACCATTTAGAAATTTCATCCTAAAGCCTCAGTTGATTTTTTTCACTTTAATAAATATCTAGTCGAGGTGTACATTGATGAAGTTCATGTCTAAAAATCCAGTCGAAGGTGGATTTTCTCGTAAAACTAATCAAAAAAAGGTGCTAAATTACAACTTTTTGAGAAAATCGAAATTATAGGTCGGATACTTCGGAGTGACTGAAAATTGTAAAATTTGGATTCAAGAGGTCTGTACCTATTTGATAAAATTCTAAACTTCATCATATCAAGTTTGGTGAAAAAATTCAATAATATTGTCACATTTTTGCCAAAAACTCCTGCGTTTTAAATCTTCAAAAATCTCCCAAAAATCGCAATATCGACTTGGGCTACCGAAATTTTGACTTTGAATACTTTAAGACGTGTCCTTAACAAAATTCAAAGTCTACTTCCAACAGAAAACATATTTCTCAAGTGATTACCTCATTAAACATAAAATAATGTTAATAAAAACAACGAATCACAATTTTAAAAAAAAAACTATTTACAAAGCTCATTCGTCACACAAGAAAAAAAGAAGGTAAAGATGATAAACGAAACAAAGGAGGAATTTAGGCAACATCTATTCTATATCTAGAAATGAGCATTCAAAATAAATATTTGATCGATGGATTTTCTCTCTACAAGACATAAAATAATAAAGCATTGGCATGCAAAAAATTAATGTTTCGACTTCGCAAATAAATTTTCAAAGCTTTCAGACCTACACAAAAAACTTACGCATTTCTTTGGGTAACTTCAGGACAAATACTGTAAATGAAATAGAAAATGTTACCATGATTTTATCCTAGTTCACGTTTTCATACTTTATAAATCATGGACGGATTTAAGGTGGGCTTTGAGAGGGCTTAGTTCTCCTCCCCCCCCCCAAAAAAATTGCTTCCTTCCCTCCTTAAAAAAAAAGGTATTTATGCCCATTGAATATTGTTTTCATTAGTGTTTGAAAATAATCTCATTTCACTGAACAAAAAAGTGATGCATATTGATAAGAAATTAGAAGTAAGGTTAGATATTATAATGTGTAAATTTTTTTTCTAAAAAAAAAAAAACGATTTCACTAGAATTTACCGTAATCTGATTTTGGATAATCTGAAGATTTTAGTTCGATTTTTAGTTGGAAAATCCAAAAAAAAAAAAAATGAATCATCATAATTCAAGGTAAAACGAACAATAATTTTTTTCCAGAATTTTAAACACGTAATTTTGATCAAGTAAACGTGACTTTTTCGCAAATTTAAAAATCAAAAATGAATTTCAACAACAATATTCTAAAAAAACAAAACTTGAATTTTACAAATTTTCACTAAAAAATTTAAAAGTTAGTTCAGTGGTTGTTAAAATCCAAAATCCATTCCCATCAGCTACTACCCCAGTAGATTATGGATTTTTGATAATCTGAAATTAATCTGTTCAAAATCTGGTAAAACGAACAAACAATTTATCAAAATCTGATTTTGGATTTGTAAAAAAAATATAGGATTTTGGTGGATTTTCAGAATCATAATCTGGATTATAGGCGTACTCAGAAATTAATTAAGGGAGGGGTTGAGAATTTGAGAAAAATCAGGGGAGGGGTCAAATTTCAAATTATTCATTTTTCACTGATTGTTCAGTCAAAAATAATTAATTTTTTCTGACAAACTGGGAATTCATTGAGGATTTACCGAATTAGTGATTTTTGACTCAAAAATTGGTCAAAAATTATCAATTTTGATTATAAAAATATTAAAATACTGCTCGAGCGAAGCTAGGGCGAATTTTTTATGAAAAATAACTGTTTGAAAAACCAAAAATACAATTTTTAAATATTTTTGCAATAAGAAAAATCTTGTTTCCGAGCTTACGGAGGGGGCTCAAGCCCCCTGAGTCCACCCCTTGGGTACGCCTATGATCTGGATTACGCAAAATCCGTGTGAAAAAAAAACCAGATCTAAAGCCAGGTTTATAATCAATTCTGAAAAACAAATTTCAGGAACCACTTCTGAAAAATTAAACTGGCCGTTTATAATCAATTCTTATTTTTCAAACCTTCAAAATCGAATTTATTGCACGAAAACAAAGTTTATTTCATAAATATATTCAGAAGTGGGAATCTACCAACTACTATCTACATTTTATTCAAATATTTACTTATCATTGTAAAACTGCAAACAATATTTTTAAAAAAACGAAAATAGAACTAGTTTAATTTTTCATCTGAAAAACTAGATTTTCAGAACTGAATATAAACGCCTCCATAATAAACAATGCATTCCAATTCGGTTCAGAAAAAAATTACGTTTTTCAGAATTGATTATAAACCTGGCTTAATGAAAAATTTCAATATTTTTTGTTTTTAACTAAAAAAAGCCTGGATCATAATTCATTTTCACATTAAAAAATCGTTTCCAGTTGACATTTTAAGCATTTTCTTCAACTTTGATTTTTTCTCTGGCTCAAAATTGGGTACCTAGGATATAAAATTTCGTAGGGAGGTTTGAACCATGTCACTTTAATTTCAAACTTTTGTGATTTTGTTTTGCTGTATCGTTCTTTATTAAAAAAAAAACTTTTTCTCATATTTTTTTTCAATTTTTTTTTATTGCTGATCAACATTTGAAATGACCAGGAGCTTGGCCTCCTCAGACCCATTCCTCTAAATCCGCCCATGTCGTAAATACGAATCACTTCAAATAAGTACAATTATCAGGCACGAAAAATATCATGTTTCGAAAACTTACTGAGAAACTTTGGCTTCTGAAGGAAGAGGAGTTTTATCTCCAGGAATAGGAACCGAACGATATTGAAGTAAGCTGTACGATCTCCAAAATAGATGTTCTCTGAAATAATTACAATAATTTAAATAGGCAAAGATTATCATTTTTCTGATAGGTATGCATAAAATTATCATATTAGGTAGGTACCTATAGTACTTGAGTCCTTCGTATAAAACCGCCAGGATGAAAATACCGATCATGGACCCAATGAGACCGCCGCAGGTGGAAAACTTCCAAAAAGTGAACAATACGGTTTCTTCACAACCGAAGTGAAAGCTCATGCTCATCTATTCGCACAATAAATTCAATAAAAAACAAAATTCTTCTACATAGAGAACCATATTATTCCACACCCATGAAAAAAAAAACCTCACCATATGCTGCATCATATTATGTCCAGCATGGGGATCATGATTCATATGATCCATTTGACCCGGAGATGTTGTGGAACCCATATCGTGATCGTGGTGGTCATGATGGTCACCCATTTTAAAACCTGTAAAATAAATTTCAAATAAAATTACAACGTGTCGATGAGTCGAACAAAGAACAACGAAACGATTATGTATATCGCGAACCAATTAAGTGAAATGTGCTTATAGATTATGAAAAAATCTTAAATTCTCAGAACGATATCCTTATCGATAAGTTTTTTTATGCTGGTGTCAACTTAACACGTCAATCAGCCCACAGGTATACTCCACGTAGAGGTAGAATTAATAAAACGCATACGTTGCATAATGTAGTCATGCTGAACAAGTGATGATTATTTGTATTAATATGCATGTATTTCTTTGCAATTCGAATTTGAATATTTTTTAGTTTTCATCAGTAATGACGATGACGTGTTTTATCCGAACAGATTCAACAAACATTTGTACAGTTTATCGTTCGGTGAATTTACCCATCCCTATATTTTTTTTTCAGCGTGTCATTATTTTTTAGTTTACATGAAACACGTACAAGGTGTTCTAGGCTGAGCGACGACTAAGAGGAATGCATATGATTTCGTAACAACAGTTTTTATCTCCCAACTATGTACTCGAGTTCTTCAATGAAACGAGGAAACTTTTAACTGGTTATAGTTTTTCGAATTACGTAATTATTGTCGCGGATCTCGTAAACGGTTAATGAATCGATGATTCAAGATATTACGAGTATCAACAAAGTACTAGTTGGTATTCGATGACCATACGAATGTTACATTATTTGAGGCGTGCGTGACCTATAATGGTACAAGTTACGACTTTGATCAGGAGTGCCTAAAGTTTGGAAATTTTCGTCTTATTTTATATTTAAAAAAAATTGAGCGATGTATCTGCATTGAATTAAATGGCAAGATGATTTTCATTTTAGAAATAGTTTTGAGGTAAATAGAATTTCGACCATCGACGCTATGAATTCAATTTTATACAAATTTTCAAATAATTCTAACTTTTTCAATTATGAATTTCTTCAATTTTTTTGGCCAAAATTGAACTCAATTTGATAATTTTTCCAGCAGTTGAATAAACATTTTCCAATTTAATTTTTTCTAAAATTTTATTCATTTCATGTAAGTCTGGATATAAAAACCATCAGGCCTTTCAGAAAGAATAAAATAAAGGAGGAATCTCAATTTGAAAACTAATTTTTGACACCCCCCCCCCAGGATGGTTTCTGTATCCAGGCTCACGTATTTTTGAAAATTTCTTTTTTTTTTTCTAAATCGAAAACAATTAAAAAATATCAACATTCGGAATATATATCTATTTTGAGTAAATTAAAATAAAAAATTTAAAAATTGGAAAAAATTTTAGTAGGTAAGTATTAAAAAAATTATTCCGCCTTTCATTTTTCTCAACTTTTTTCAACTCCATATTTTCTGAGATTTTTTCAAACTCGAAAATTGTTTCCAATAATTTTAATTTTTTTTTTCAATTGGTTTTTCATTAATAACATTTTTTTGGTTTAAAATTTTACAAAATTTCTTCCAATTTTAAATATTTTAAAACAATTTTCAACTTTATGAATACCTACCTAATTGAAAAAAACTTGGAAAGTAAAAAAAATATTGTAAAGAGGGGAATATCTCGCGGCCGTATCTCGCACGATCACGGGGAGCTTGGGAGTTGAACGCTCCGGGCAGTGGATCCTGAGGGCTGCCCCCGGCCCTTCTTTACTGTCGCGTACGGAGCCCAAATTCGGGGTTGCCGGGTGATATTGGTGGCTGCGGCGGTTCCAGCGATGTGTCCGGATGTGGCTCTTCGGCTGATGACTTTGACGACGAGCACAGAGCGGCGCTGAGAGAACCGACGACGGCACCAAGATGAGCGGCGTAAATAACCGAATTTGGCGCGACGTATTATCGTGTACCTATATTTCTGGCTGGGCTGCGCGGACGGAAGGCCGGGCTCGCAGCTTGGGTAAAATAAAGGACACAAGTTTCTGAACGGGTGTACGCGATAATGTTGTATTTGGGCGCGAGTAGGAAGTACAAGCGGCGTAAAAATACAAAGTAATTATCGCGAACGATTGGTCTAAATTACCGCGTATTAATTCGGAACAATTAACTCGCGATATCGAATTTTGCTGAACGTGTGGACCGCGCGGGGTTTCGGGGTACGCAGGAAGAGAAATAGCAAATTCGGAGGCGACTACGAATTAATTGCAATTTCGACAAACTGCTTTAGCCTACTTGGTGAAACACGCGCGAGACCTGAGCCTTAAAACCGTGCTGAGCCTGACCTAGCTGTCGAGGAGATTTCGAAAGGACTGATTCGATCGATCGCAGATTGAATCGCGAGTCGATCAACCACTATTTGCTCGCAGGGTTGCCACCACACCATAGCCCAAGATTATTTCCCAATAATCTCGGACAGGGCCATAATCACTCTTACAATATGGTATAAAAAAATTAAAATTGATAACAATTTGAACAAAATAAGAATGAAAGAAATTGAAAAAAATTGATGATTTTCATCTTCAGATTCAAAAATTGGTTTTTAAAAAATAGATCAGAAATGTTTTTCTTGAGTTCAGTTTTTTTTTTTAGCAGGGCATGTATTGAAAACAATTCATTTCTTCCACAGTACCTTCCTTCAGGATAAATTTTAGCAGTTCAAAGGCTCTTCCTAGGGGAAATTTTGATAGTTCGAATTACTCCTATGCCTGCAGCTCATTTCAGACCAGAAATTTGGATTCTATACTGAAAATTTTTCGTATTTCTTTCAGGGTGATTTTTGATCATTCAAGTATTTCTACTGTAAAGCTCCTTTTACAAGATTTCTGTATTCAACCTCTATAACGAATTTTATTTGTTTTTAAATTTTCTCACCCCCCCCCCCCCTCCGGGCGAATTTCGAACGTATTCCCACATTTTTTTCCAGGGCAAATCGCCTTTCAGATCTTTCAACATTTCAAGTTCAGAAAATTTTTTCCTTCTATGCTTGAAAAATGTATTTAAAATGATGGCGGATGTTCAACTCTGCACTCTGCCCAGTTCTTTATCGAACTTCATTGTTTTTGTGTCACTTCTTCGATATGACTCAGTCGTGCCATGAAATAAAAAAAAATTATGAGAAATGAAAAATATGTAAATCTCAGTTTTCCTCTATTTTGGAAAAATTTTGAGAAAATTTTCTGAAAACAAGTTTTAAGTACTTCCAAGATCTTCAAATGTTCCTAGTATTGAGAAACCAAATTAGCATGAAGTATGACTTGGCAAAAAATTGGAAGCACATAAAAAAAAACTGTTGAGAAATTATTTTTCTATCTGCTATGTATGAAAGATAAGTGAAAAAATTGTTGGATGTAGGCATACGTGGTATAATCATTTAATGTGGCATCAACAAAATGAAGGGCGGTTACAGAAAATTGTAAAAATTATTGAAATTTTGCTCCATGTATAGAGTTGGAAGAGGAAAATTCACCAAATTTCGTTCTGGAGGGTGGTAAAAGAAAAATTGTAAAATTAGGAACCAAAATACTTACAGCAAGATACAAAAAAAAATTGGATGACTAAAATTTTTGTCACAAAAATTTTTATTTTTCAAAATTGTTATTCTTGGAAAAAGGTCATAAAAGTGTTGAAAAATTTTGATCTTTCAATTACAGTTTTTTTTTCGAACATTAATTAAAAAATAGTGCACGATTGAATGATGCCTGAATGAACATTTTCCTGAAATGTTCAGAAAATCTCCAAAATTATTGAAAGATTTTCCAATTTTGCTGACTAGTGAGACCTTAGTGAGACAAGCATAATTCATTTTCTTCAAAAAATTGATTGAGAAATTGGATTTTACTAGTGGGTCTTGAAATTTGAAATCCTGTAATAAGTACGCAACATTAAATTAAACATTGAAAATTGAAATTTGATATTGAACATTTTTAAATCGATGTTTAAAAAATTTAAATTTTAAATACATACAATTTTTCAAAATTATGACTTATTCCCAAAAAATAGCAATTTTTGGGAATACTCAAGTCATAAAATCATTGAAATTTTATACTCAAATTTGAAAATTAAAAACTTCTACTTCCATTTCCTCCGAAATTACTTTGAATTTTCTCTAAAAATCTTGGTGAAATCGTCACAAAAAAATTCAATTTAGAACTCGACGAGTCAAAAAATGGTAAAAATTGACAATTTCATTAGATTGGTAGATTTTTCATAATTTTTAATTTTGGCATGATCATATTGCCCGGATCTCCACTAAATTGAAAGGGAGCTCAAAACTTACGTCAGAAAAAATGTTGGGCCATTTTTCACGCAAAGAGGATTTAAAAATTTTTATAGTAAATATTTGAAAACATGCGATTTCAACTTGAAAAATTTTCCCCTCTCTTCGATGCATAGAAAATTTATCAAAATTTTACAACCAGACTTGAAAAATAACAAAAACGGAAAATTTTCGACAATAATTTTTTTTCAAGAAATTTCGACTTAGATTTTTTTTTTAATTGTCAGAATTGCCCCTGATGTTACGTATTTTGTGGTGTTAACAGAATTAAAGCAAAACTTTAATTTCACCAATTGATATGCTCGTTCTGTGTATTAAACTCTCTTCGGTACTTCCGAAGATAATTTCGCAAGCCAACTTAATGTACATTTTTAATGGTTCACGAATCATAAAACCAAAATTACTCACACTTAAAAAAATATGGACGTGGGAAGTGGGTAAGTAAGCACATAAATATAGGTAGGTAGATAGGTATTTATTTCAAAATAAATTGTACGTAGGATACCTGCTAATTTTCGAGAAAGTAGATCGACATAATTGAAACAAATTCATTTTAGATTGAAGATTACATAACTCAGATGCGAATGTAGAGTATAATTACATTAATTACAAGGCAAATTAATGCCGAGATTCTAGGCACTTTTCAAACCTCTTCTAAAGTTAAAATAACATAAATTCGCAACGTAATTTTGCTGGAATGAGCGAAAATTATTCGAAAAAATAATCCACTCTATGACTCGTATCTAAAGTTATTATTTATATTCCAACTTATTAGATATTTGGAGAGAGGATTGAAGTTCATTGATATTACGTTTTGACTAATTATTAAACGAATTGGTGTTCAATGAGCATCACAATTTATTAATAGTTATAGATTCGGGCTATACGCGATATCTACTTGAAATGAAAACAAAAATTAATCAGCGACCTTGGCGATATTTAAACTAAAGCTATGTAAAATTCAGAGTTGAGCTGAACGATTAATCATTCGAGTGTTTTGAAGCATTCATTTTATCATTTTTTTAATAAAGACACGATGATTAACATCGTGAACGAATTGGATTACATCTCTTCAAAAAGTTCTACTACAATAATTTCAAACCGCAGAATGAAAATGTACCAGGGTATCGAAGGAAATACCAAATCGTTAGAGAGATAAACGGTACGTAATCAGATAATTTCAACCACAGAGTGATTTTCGAAATAGGAACAAAAAAGATTTCGACCAATAATTCATTCTGATTTTTTTTTCTCCAAGATTTTAATATATTTTGCTAACAAGAACGAATAAAAAAATCTTGAATTTTTTCTACGAAAAATGGCATCTGGGATTACTAATTGACCGGTATTATCGCATTAAATTCCAGGTAAAAAATAATCTCCATGACCTAACGTAGGTAAACCGAAAGGAACAAGGCAATATGAGATTTTCAAGACTGAAGAATGAATGCTAACTTGTAATCAATGTTACAATAATGCGTGTACTTCGTGCCGAGTTTTTTATTCTTTTTTAAATTCTCTGCAGTCACTTTCTATTCAGTGGTTATCATTATTCGCGTTCGCTGTGTAATAAAAGATGAAGCAGCGTACAAAGTAATCAGCGTTGAGTGAACTACCTAATGGTTCAACTTTTACAGTTGGTCGAATGAAAAAAATAATGACAAAGCAATTGAATATTTGCGAGAAAACAATTGGTAATGGGGTGTGCCTCAATTAAAATACAAGTCTGCTTGTAACACAAATCATCTATTGAAGTGTTTTTCAAAATTGGTACAGAGATAAGGTACGAAAGTTGTACTTGAAAAGTGTTTATCATTTTTTCAGGTGTCAGGTGGATGAATCGAATTTAAAAAAAAAATAAAAAGAGCGAGAAGAGTGTGGGAATGTCGAATATTTTGAGAGAGTAATTCATAATTTTCAAATATTTTGATTCAATATTACAAAAAAACACGGATTGCCTGCAAAAAATCGATTCTTTAATTATTTTAATTTTAAAAAATCGTCTGATTTTTCCGTTTTCCAATTTCAAAATTATCTTCTCAAATTGACCGGAAATATCGCTCATTCAAAAGACAATCGATGGAGTTATGACTTTTTCAATTACCGCGATAATTACACCTGTATCGGAAAACTAGGATGATGTAAACGTGCATAAAAATTTCACAAATCGGTGTGTCAAATTGAACCTTGAGTACTGACAATGGAAGCTCCCTGTGAGAAATTTATAAAGCAAATTCACTTTAAACCGATTATACCTACTTAAAGGATTGAATTATCAAAAATATCTGTTTCGTGTTTCCATAACTCCGATAACAACGTATTGAATATGCGAATAGGTGGCAATGGTGGCATTCTTGAAAAGCTCAGAATTTACATGTGTTTCGAACATATCGAATTGATAAAGAGAGAACAATAAATGTTTCTGTTGTTCATTTGGTGTGTGTAATTATTCCAGATGATAACCATGTCGTAGTGTAAAACAATAAAATAGAGTATTTTAGTGGCAGAATGTGTAATAATTCGGCTTACCAATTCGTTGGGAAGAAAACACTCGATGGAAATGCGATTACTAGAAATGGTTGATTTATGAAGCACCTTCAAATAAAACTCATTACGATTAACTCTCGCACATTTTAATTCGAAATGGATAATAAAAATATGGAAAGAGACTGATATTGAATTGACTCGAGTGATTTTATCACACTATCACTTTCGAATTTATCCCAGTGTTGTATTGTTTTGAATTAGAAATGCAAGTTTCTCAGTATTTTTCATATTCATTTATGGCGACACTGATGAACATAAACAAATCAGTTGTTATGAAAATTCAAAATTTTGAGTCAAAAAAGTCAAACAAGTCAAATCAAAATTCTTTATTTAAAAAAATTGAAATTTTTTATTGGATTTTTAAAAGTTTTCGTTCGTGGGGTTTGATTTATTTTTTCTAGGTATTTCTATTTGGATGGTTCAAGTCGATTAAAAATCTTATTCAATGCTATAAGTGAACGGATTTTTCTATTTTTGCTAAATTTAGAATTTAGGTGTTAATTTTAGATTTCAGTGAAATTCATTCGAAATATCATAAGTGGGAAAAAACATTTCTGCTTGACCATGATCATTCAGTGGACTGGAATCCACCGTGAACTTGCAACTGTTCTTTAAAAGGGTATTTATTTCTTTTCTTTATCGTATGCGACTCGAATCATTTGCTCATTCATTTAAAAACACGTACATATTTAAAAAGGACGCCAAAAGTTTCTTCAATAGAGTATTATCAATCTATAATGTGTATGTACTCCAAAGGTACATAATACCTAAGAAGATAAAGATATCTCGTTCCATTACGTCACAAAGCAGTGGCACTAAAGCACTAAACGAAGTCTAGTTGCCTACTGCCCAGTAAGCCAGTAACAGGTTGCTTTCATGGATTTGTTTCATACCTGCATAGATTGCAGAAAAAGAAAAGAAATAACAATCAAATGAAAACCTTTGATTTATTTTCTCAAAATAAGACAAATTCGTACCGAGATGAATGCAGCGAAAACTCACGTATACACCTGACCAACGCTGTGCGATCGATTAATGAATTTTCTTTTTCTTAAAACCTGTAAAATGAAATCAAATCAGAATACGAGAGTAAACTAGACAAATAACAGTAAAGTTTTACTACCTTTATTCTTTTTCTTCGGAATATTTTTCTTACGCTTATTGGCACCACGATTGGAGGTACGTTCGTCTAATATGGATATATCCTCGAACCGGGTCACTTCTGTTCCCAGAGTTCCTAAAGTTAAAGAAGCCATCTGCTTATCTCGATGAAGTTCTTTCTTCGTAGTAGGTAAACGAGTGAAATAGGTTTCTTCGTAACTATAAAGAAAAAATAAAAGTAAAATCATTTCATTAGTTTTCGGAAGCGAAATTTACATCATAATATGTAGTTAGTCAGGAGCTAGAGCTACTGGAGATCACTGACCTTTCTTTCTGCTGTCTGTAATTGGTTCGTTTATTGCGTAAAGTAGTAGAACTGCTTATTTCCAACGGCGTATCTAGATATTCTTCCTTTAATTCTTGAATGATCGAAGTGCTCAAAGCTCTCTTTTTCAACTGTTCTAATTGTCTTTCTCGTTTGTCTACCGCTCTCGAATCATCTGAAAATATACGACGTATGGATTTGCTTTCAATTTATCTTCGTGGTCGTATGTAATTAAATATGAATTGAAGGATATCAACTGGAATTTACCGTATGGAACTGCGGCGACTTTCGGTGGCTTATAAATTGCATTCGCTTTAGTTTCGGTATTTTTAGTTGATTTTGTACTTTTCTCAGCGCTTTCGGCTGTGTCCAAGTCGCTGTCTTCGTCATCACCGTTATTATCATCTTCGTCGCCGTCGTTTTCATCGTTCTATGAAAATTTTCAAGTCGTACAGAGAGGATGAGGAAAAAGTATCAAGTTGGCAAGAAATGAACGCAATTTACCTGCAAATTTTCAATTTTTGCGCGGAAATTACTTTTATTTACAGCACCGTTTTGTTCTGTATTGGTCATCTTGAGATATTTTTCAATTTGATACTTCAATTTCAATTCGAGTGGTTTTATTTTTTCCAGAATTACTCGAACTTGACCGATCTTTTCTATAAAAAAGAAGAACGAAATGGAAATGAAATATTTATGCTGAAGGAAATACTGTGGCTTTGAATGTAATGCAAAGATGTATGTACGTCATCATCTAGGTGTCAATTTTCTGAACCTACCTCTGGTTTGGGCATCTTGTATCGATAAGCCGCAGCATTTCTTCAACATTAAGAAAAGAACGTTGCAGATATACGTGAACATTGCATCAGATTTGACGTTGAACAAACTAACACCTTGCTACAGGAATCATATGTACAAGTAAAATACAATGTATTGTTAATTATCCAATATTCTTTAACTACCAATAATAATATTCAACAAAAGTACTAGTACCTTAGCATTGTACAATTTTAACAGATGTTCGTATTTTTCGAGTAAACCGCGAAATTTCTGACATGTGGAAGCTACTTCGTCGCAAAGTTTTAACGTTTCCGCAGTAGGCGAAGACAATTTCACATCTAGAGGTTCGTCATTCTCGCTATCCATCTTTTTTGTATATTTTATTCAAACATTAAATTTCATTACACTTCTAAACTAGCAGAAACAATCCAAAATTATTGTAGTTTGGAAACTTTATTTTTATCACATTTTATCCATTATCACTTTCGAAATGTTTCAGTGTTTTGCTATTTCAAATTCGAAAACCCCGTGTCTCAATATTTTTATTTCATCTTTGGTAACACTGATAAAATGTTTTTGATGTGGTAAACAAAATCATCGTCAAAAGCCAATAAAAAACAAATGAAAATTTTTATCAGTTTTCCAAAAAAAGGAAATTGATAAAAAATTGTAATTATTTTTTACGTTTGTGACTCATTTATTCTAATTCTTGAAGGCTTCTGATGTGATATAGTTCTCTAAAAGTTCACCTATTCAAATTTAGAGTTAGATTAAAGTATCATTTTGCAGAGCAATCTGGCTTTACAGCAATTTTTCTCTCATACTATTTACCCCCAAGATGAAAATTCGAGTAAAATGGAAGAAGAGCTGAAAGTAACACTAAACAGTTTCTACATATTTAACCCTTTATTGGGTGTCAAAGAAGGAGAAGTATGTATTCAGTACATCAATCTGTCGTTATTTCAATGCCTCAAATGTTGATATATTTTTGTTCAACTTTCACAGGAGGATAAAAAGATCCTGTTCTATTATCCGGCGAAAACAGATGTTACCACACAGGTGAAAAATGTCGGCTTGAGTGAAGCTATAATAAAATTCACGGAGTAAGTTTTGCTTGGAATTATTCCTTGGAAGGTATAAAAATAGGAAAATCTAAATGAGAATCATTTTTCTTTTCAGGAATTTCATCTCTAAGGAGGAGTGTAAATCGGTTCATACGTTAAAAACTAGGAGATATTTTTACCATCCTGAGGATGATTGTTGGATCGTGATGGTAATTTATTCAAATGTTATCAAATAGACTAGTTTTAAAATGAAAAACGTGGATAATTTTTGATTTGCAGAACATCAATGTTCCTTGTATTACTTCGAAAAATGGCCTAAAAGAGACCGCATACCATAGTGAAAATATTCACGACGATGTATATCATTCCTTAGTAAAACAAGCCTACGAAATGTATAAATTATTCGTCGGTCCGTTTTCTTCGTTTCTGAACAGTGATCCGAATGGAATACAGATACTTAAAAATAAATTGCAACAGTTTTTCACTAGAGTGAGTATATTTTTAATCTTTATTGCAAAGGTGTACTCAGGATTTTGGATTTTCTGACCCCGAGCAAGTCAAGTGTTTTAGGTAACTGTTGAGCCATGACAGAAAATTATGCAAATGAGCCTCGAAAGAAGAAAGATCTGTGATGTGATTTTTTGTAAAAATGCTTTGAAAAGTTGGTTTACTTATAATTGCTTATTGCCTGAGTGAAGCGTAGGCGAAAATTTATGTGAAAAATCATGTTGAAAAATGTAAAAAATTGTTATTTATTGAGCATCGAACTAGGCTCCTTCCTCACCCCTCCTTGCCTACACCACTGTTTCATTAGATATTTATATGAATACCTACATCTTAATTTTTACACTGGTTTAAATTTCACAGTATTTGCCGGTTTTGAAAATCTCCAATTGCGATATCATCGATGTATTCGAAGGCATGCAGTTTCTTCCACTCGATAAGAAAACCTATCTGCATGCTCAAAGTTTCATGAATTTGTTTCAAAGTACTTTCGGAGAAGAAATACATCATGCCATGTTTTTAGTCAGGCAACATTTAGTCTGGTTTGTAAATTTCGTTGCATCCACGAATATTGGAATAAATAATTATTTTCATTGTGAATTTCCTTTTTTTTTTTTTTGCAGGAGTAATATCGAGGGCGAAAGTTTACGGACTATTTATCGATATCTTACTACGAATTTGTTATCTTCTTTCATTAATAATACGAATGGAAATGAGTCTTCGGAGGGTTCTTCCAGTCAAGAAAATACGGTATCTCCTGAGATCAGCATTATCAACGATTCTAGTTTGGGAAGGTAAATTACATCAATTAGAAATGGAGGTGCGGTGACGATATTATACGCTTGATGAGAAAGGGACGAGGGCTCGAATTTTTAAAAATGGGAGAGGAGAAGAAATTCTAATTTTGGTAGATTTTAAAAGGATCACCGCATCTCTGATTGAAAATACCTTACTCTCAAAAATTTTCTTTTATCAAATATTTTTTCCCCATAGATTTATCACTTGTCCGCCATTTTATTCGAATAGCAGTAATATCACCATGGGTAAAGTTCCTAAACTTTTCGTTAAATCTGGTGATTCCAATATCGTATATCAATTGATCGTCTACAACGTTTTATCTTCATTTATCTGTATTTTCATTCCTGGTAAGATCATCCTTCTGAATTTTCAGTCTCCAAAAATCGTAAAATGTTATTTATTTAATTTTTTCTCGTTACAGAAACAACCGAATTATCGATGGAATTGTTGAAAAATTTAGAAACATTCTTCAAAATGAAGATGATTGCGTTCTCATCGGAATTATGTTTACAAGTCGATAAGAAGCGTTCTACTGCCAAAAATATCTCAAATGGGAATTCCTTCAGTTACATATATTTCAATAAATTAAATTTAGCCCAAAAGAACACGTTAAGAAATAATAAATCATTCGTTACCCCGGAAATATTATCAGTACTAAACGATGTTTGTTTCGATAAAAAAAGGTAAATAATGAAAAATTAATTTATCATCTCTTATAATTTATTGAATATAAAATTTGTAAATTCATTTCAGGGAAAATAGTTCCACCGGTGAGACGATCCTGAAGACATATGACGATCATTGGGTTGTTGGCCAGTTCTGCAATGAACGAGATTTTTACGTTGTGACTCAACAGAAAAACACAACGTTGATTGAAATTAATGGTAACGTTTTATTTCTGCATGTAATCAACATTTTCTAAAGCAAGGAATTTGACACTCGTTGATTTTTTTCTTACAGAT
This sequence comes from Pseudococcus jackbeardsleyi, assembly GCA_038380155.1. Classification (NCBI taxonomy): domain Eukaryota; kingdom Metazoa; phylum Arthropoda; class Insecta; order Hemiptera; family Pseudococcidae; genus Pseudococcus; species Pseudococcus jackbeardsleyi. The sequence continues at coordinate 22,789,596 of CM076239.1, read as the reverse complement.
GAAATGAAGAAAATATGTGAAAAGCAATTGAAGAGTATTTTTTTCCATATTTAGAGTGACATTGGATCATTTCCAGATCGAGATGTCGATTTTTATTATTCGTTAATTCCATATTCATAATCGAGTCTGAGTGGAATCCAGTCTGAAATCATATAAATTAGTAACATGGTTCATATTTGGTATATTATTTTTATGCATCTAGTGATGATTGCCTCCTTTTGAACCAGTAACTGTGATATTCAACTTTTACATTCATATTTTTCGAATTGTCATTTTAATCGTTATATATTTACGGATATTTTTTATTGTCGAAGTAACCGAAGTTTGAAATAACCTCGTTTTTTAAGATGAAAACTATACGCATTAAAATCTTTATTTATTTGATTAAAAGAGAAAAAATTATTAAAAATACATAATCGAGTTATTCCTTATGTTCGACATGTATATTAGATGTAACTGGTTTTCAAAAATGTATAAATTTGCTTTAATTCGAGGTCGTGTGCAGTTTCAAAATACGGAAATTGAAGCAATACTCTTGATAAAGACAAAGCTACAAAATGAATTTTACGATGATCTTTTGTTTAAAATTGGTACTCTCAAAATACTAAAAAAAATAATACGTTTTAGATTTTCACAATACAAGGCAGGCAACCGAAATTCAAAAAGATTAAAATGATACGAAAATAAAATAAAAATCGAGAATGAATCTGTGGTAAAATCGAGCTTCAAGATGCGGATCCGTTTTTATCCAGGATTAAAATCAGTTTGCCATGTCTTCGAACCCAGCTGCTCCATTTTCGGTGATAATGAGCTGATCGTAGAGCAATCCAGCACGTGTAACTGGCAAGTATCGATACGGTGGCACAACCGAGCATGAAAACTACCCATAATTTCTGTTTAAGCTGTCAAAATTTGTACGAGGGTAACGAAATGTAGATAGGTGATTGACTCGAGTTGACTGATCAATATTATGAGGTTAATTTACTTCGAAATTATTCTTCGATATGCTATACGAAGTAATACGAGGTGTCTCCGAACAAACAGCCAGAAAACCGTAACCGCAGATGAACACAATGGGCAGGAAGGTAACAGCTAGAACCATATCTACGACGAGATCTTGCGCATCATCGAAATTATCATCGTCAGTAAGCCATCTACGAATCGAATCTATTTTAGAATACCTGTAAGAAGAAAATTACAGTTGATAAGAAAGACTGGCTTATAGAAAAGCATATTATCGAATGGTTTCTACCTTTCTATTACTTTGACGGTGTAATTAAAACGACATAATTCGCAAAACGTCGTTCCAGATCGTTTGAGCCATTTTTCCAGACATGATCGATGTATATGTGCCAACGTACCTTTACAAGCGCAAGGCGATATTAAATTTTCTTTGGTTTTTACTTCATTTAAACGACATATTCGACAGATTTTTTCCTCTTCTGCCTTCAAATCCGATATGGATGATCCTATCGAGGATAATTTACAAAACGAAAAAAAAACACAATGCTATTTTGTCCAAGAAAAATGTGATGAATTAATTTTGTTGTTTACCTTTTGAAGAATTTCGATTCCGCAAACTATTCTTTTTCGAAGATACCACTTTATGTTGAGATTTATTTTGACATCTGAATTTGAGTAAATTACGTTCTCCTCCGGTGATCGTACTCCCTCTTCCGACAACACCGTTGTTAATTTTACGAATGACACCGGTTAGCATTTTGTTCAACCAAAAATTTATTTCATCTAATAAAAAGGGAACTTATTAATTAAGTCGGTTTGAAATCACGATGGGAACGAATATCACCTACTTGTTCGTACGAATTTCCGACTACATTGAATTCGAAATATACCTACACTAAAAATTAAAATTATTTATCAAAAATTTTCCATAAATTTCTCACTTTTGTGAAAATCTTTTCGAAATTATCAACGATATCGTGGTTGATTCTAAGGATGAAATTTTTGCAGCCGTGTATTTCGAAATTGAAAAAATTACACTTTTGTAAACAAACCCCGGAGAGAGGATTCTTTTAGTTTTTCTGGGATCAAAAATTATATATCTCCGAATTTTTTAAAACAGTCTGGAGTAGGTAGGTATCTAATTAAATCTGTCTGATAGATAATAATTTAAATGAAACCTGAGATTTCAATTTTGATCGAAGCTATAAACAATTACAACAAATTTTCTGGAAATCACATTCCAAACACTTCTTCCAAAAAATCAGCCATTTTAAAAAATGAAAATTTTGAGTAGAATATCCTCTTCCATTTTTTGATGCATGTTTAACACCCCCCCCCCCTCTTAAATTCAAAGTTTTGAGATTTTTAATAAGTATACATACCTATTTTTTGAAATACTTAAAAATTGAAAAAAAAAAATATAAATTTTTTGATAGGTACCATGTAGGTAGGTACCTACATATATATTTTCTTCCTCTCACCCTTTGATTTTATAAATTACTTTTTTTCAACAATTTTTTGTGAAAAATCAAAGCTCCCATTCGAGGAAATCGAAGCTTCAAAATTTTTAATAAGTGAATTTTTTTTGAATACCTATTTCGAATAATTTTTTTGGTAGATGACTGATCCACTGATCATATTATCACCATTCGAGAGAAAAAAATTCTGATTTTACAGATAGTTTGGGAACCTATATAGACACATGATTTTTTTTGCATAGGATTGGAAATAAATCGTGTGATTTTTACTCTAAATGGACCTTAAAAGAAGCCCGGCTTCATTTTTCACCAAATTTCAAAGCCTCAAAAAAAAGTAAAGTTAACCCACGTCGATTCCAAGTGAAAATAAAGATCATTTATTGCTCATGCCATTTTTTTGTCCACATTTCCGCAAAGTACAATGTAGGTACTTTCAAAAAAAATTTTGTTCCCATGTTCCAAAAAATCGGTAAAAATTCAAGCAAATTTTTCTTGAAAGTTTCCAAACTTTGAACTTTGGTTGATGAAAGGGAGGTGTGAAAATGGGTTTAAAATTTTTCAATTTTTCATCGCGTTTTTTTGAGGTCATCCCCAACAATTTTTGGCACAATTCCATAAAAACATAAAAATTCGAAAAAACTTGAAAACATTGAACACCAATAATCCTCTGCCATTTTCAAAAATCCTAAATTAGAAAATAAATCATAAAAAATTGAAAAATTTCAAGTACCTACCTATTTTGGATTCACAAACTTTTGTTATTTTTAGGTAACAGCGAATACATTGGAGTTCAATGAGGAAGTAAACTTTTGAATACTTGAATAATTAAAGCTACAAAAACTTTATAGCATGTTCTTGGTAGGGAATGTTTTATATTTTTCTTGTCAAGAAATGTTTCTTTTCCTGTTCCTACATTGCGACCAACTCTCGAAGTATTCAAATAAATGTCTCAGTGTATTTACGGCGAATCGGTTATGCAACTTTATTAACACCAATAAAAAAATCACCCAGCACATGCACAGAGACAGAGACTGAACAATTCAATCTTTTATTTTCTTCATTTCATTACGATTAGCTCAAATTTTTTTCGAGGAAAAAAGCTAAACTGAATGGGGATTTTTTTGAAAAAATTCTGAACCGGGGAAACCACTACGAGAAAAATCGACGCCTCGATTTATATCGGGTTTGTGACGAATTGAGACGAATCGATATGGTAAAAAGCTCGCCTCAGCTTGATTTTTATCGAGATGTGCCACAACAGAATTACAACGATAACTTTCGATAGCAATCGATATCGTTTTTCGTCGAATCTTGATTTTTTTCGATTTTGTAAAAAAAAAAAATCGTCATAAATCGATATCCATTTGTATTGATTTTTCACTTGGTGGTTTCTTGGGGGATTTTCGTTTTTTTTTTTCAGCTTGAAAAAAATTCAAAAAACAGACTCAGGGGAGGTTTTTCTGAAATTGAAAACTAAATGAACTATACTCTCTGTAAAAAGAATCTACTTTTCGATGGTTCAGATAGGTAACAAAATTGATCATCGACTCGTGAAAAAAATATTCAAAAATCTTAAAATATGTTTCATTTTATTTGTATTATTAATTATAAACAAATTTTTTATTGGTATAAAATTTTTGTGTTTTTTTTTCAAATCATGATTTAAAAGTTGATGACCAATATAATGATAATTATTTTACTGAAAAGTGAGTAAATTAGGTACCTATATTATTATCTACACATACGATATGAATTTGTTTTCTCTTCGATGATATGTGAATATTATAAGATTTTAATCTGTTTCCCATGATACTTAAAAGTTATTATTAGATAAATACAATAGTTGAATAATTCATTAGAAAAAAAAAAGATTGTTGGCATCTTGAAAAATCTAGAAGGTAGGTACGTATAAGTATCTTTAAAAATAAGTAAAAAGCCTACCCATAAAATGAATATTGCAAAACGATTGCTTACATTATTCAATATTTTCACCATAACAACTTATAAGGATACGCTTATTATTATTATTGTCTGGCGTAACAGGTAAATAACATTTAACCATCTTAATCTAAAAATTATTTCATAAATTAAGTAAATAAATCTTTTCTCAAAATTAGGTACCATTAAGAAAAAAATCAAACCGGTGGCCAAATTAAATTAAAAATAATTTCGATATGAATTATTTGATATAAAATATTAATATTTCAGAGGAACGAGAAAAAATACATTTTCATTAGGTCTTCGTGGTGTTCATTGATTATTTTCACATTTCTGCCTAAAAATTTACAATGCAATTTATTCAACAAGTTGACCTTCCAAACTTGGGCAGTGAGGATCAGAGCCAAAAAATTTAATTTTTAAAACATTTACACCAAAACCTTTCGAAAAAACATTCAAATAAAAATTACGAAGCGATAATTTGTTTTAAAAACACAGAAAAAAACGAGGCCAATTATTCGGTAGGTAATTATGGTAAAACGCTTAAATCTATCTTAAATTATTATTAAAGGTAACTCACAAATTCAACGATGCGTTTTCAAAGCTAATATCTAACTACCAAAATCTATAGCAAAAATTAACGATAAACTTTTTTGGCAGACTATTTGAATATTCAGTCATGTAATAGAACGCATGAAGGTAGCGATTTTTTTTTGACCATTCAAGTCATTATAGGTAAGTAAGTATCATATGAACACGAAAATTATTCATTGTTAATAAGTTACCAATAGTGTAAGTATACAACACAGAGATCGAAGATTTTAATTTCGAAATAGCCATGTTTTACACGAGCCATTCCAATTGTTGCTGTCGTCAGACGCACGTAGCTCCGTAGTTGATTGTAGCTGCTCGTGCTTTTAAGCTTTCTGGGTTCTTTGAACTAATCATCGTCGTTGTGGTTGTCGTAGTTGTGATGATGTTGGTAGTGGCGGTTATGCTGTATTCTTCGGATGGTTTCAAGATAACGGTTAGACGCTGGAAAAATACATTTTTTTTTAGAAATTTGATTTTCCTTTATTGAAAAAATTGGTATTTTTTGCGTATTTTTTTACATGTAAGAATGGTCCAGGTGTAATGCAAAGTAAATAAAGCATATATGCTGGAATACAAATTATTGAAGAGGCTGTCAAAACCCAGCCTACGTTTATGCTCCATTCGGGGTAGGTGTATTCGCCGGCGATCATGTCTTCATAGCCCAGTAAAGAGAACACAAAGATCACCTGCGTTGAAAAATTAACGCAATTTAAAAAATTGGAATTTTATTGGCAGATGGATCGAAAATTTATAGAATTTTTGAGAGGAACGATACATTTACCAATAAAAAGGTTGGACTTATATAGGTCCAACAAATCCTCCAGAATAATCCAGGTCTGTATCCGAGCATGCATTCAACATCTCGAGAAAATCTTTCAACTCCGTATAGCCAACAAACTCCAGCAGATTCGACGAATACTACGAACAATATGGATAAACCTGGTCCGAAAATATTCAATAGATTCACCAAGTAATAGCCTCCCTAAACAAAACAAAAGGAAAAAAAACTTAAATTTAATTCTCAGATAGGTATGAATATCGTAGCGAGATGAAAGCTATTTGTATTTCGAAAATTCCAGACTAACGAAGGAAATTTAAGTCATTTTAGAAGACTGCGAATAATAATGACGAGAGGACTTTTTTAGTTTTCTTTACTTGATTTTTGGTAATAACTATCAATTTTTTGAAAATATGTATTTTCATTTTTTTTCTTCCAAAATTTTCGATTTCAAATTTCCAAATCACAATTTTTAAAATTTTTTTCAGTTTGAATTTTTTTCAAAACTTTAGTGATGAGAATTCTAAATAAATTCAAGGTTCACGAGCGTACTGAGTTCAAATCTGGTGTCGATTTTGACCTCAAAACATTCAAAAGTTGTCTATTCCAAAAATTTTCATGTTTTAATCTTCAAATAATTTTTTTCAAGTTCAAAATTTTTATTCAACTCTCAAATTTTTCGTTCAAATTCGAGTGGCGTAACAGGGGAAGAGTGATGTTCTGACCCCCTTCCCTTCCTTTTTCTCCACTTCCTTCTTCCTTCTTGAGGTCAGAAATTCACATGTAAAAGTGCCCTCTTGGAGAAGGAAAAATCAAATTTTCTCAGAGCTTCGCCCGAGAATGAACAAAATCACAAATGTATGAACTATTTGTCTGGCATCTTAACTTTCCATACTCACTTTACACCCTTCCAAAAAAAAGCTTCTAAAACCACTGCTGGGGTTTTTAGGATTTATTTTTGGTTTTTAAAGTCAAAATGAAAATAGTATTTGAAAGTTTTTTGTTCCAAAATTACATTTCCATCTAAAACTTTTTCCTAAATACCTACCTATTCTACTAGTTGGAGAGGGGGAGTGAATTTAACTCAAATTTACTCAAAAAAATTATGTAAGCATGAGAAATTTTTGGTGATGTCATGGCCTAATTTTCATACTTCTTTCAAATTATTTCATCTCTTATCATTTTGTACAATTATTTTCTTTTGGGTTCCAAAAATTTTTTAATTTCCTCAAGCTGAAAAAAATGTTTCAAAGATTGATTTTTTTCAATGCTTTCATTCATAAAATGTTTTCAGTTTAAAAAGACTGACACGAAATAAGTAGGTACCTAGGTAGGTAAATTTAAAATTCAATTGTTAGATTTATTAAATTTCTTTGACGTCTAATCAAATTGAAATTTTTTATCTAAAAAAAAAATGAAAAATGAAAAAAAATTGAACTTGGAAAATTAATTAAAGTAAAATTTTTTTGTTCAACAAAATTTGTACTCAACCTTGAATAGTTAGGATTATTTTCAAGTCGTCATTTTTAGACTTTTTGGTAATCAATTTTTGAATTTGCCCCCGAGCTGAAATCCGAAACTAACCGATGGAATTTGGTTCTTAGGGTCTGAAACCACGTAGTAAAAATTTTTGCCCCATACCCTCTCCTAGCCATAAATTGGTTACCAAAAAATCTAAAAATGACAACTTAAAATAATCACGACCATCCAAGGTTGAGACATTTTAAAAAAATCAGATGGAACTACCTATGTGAAAAATGATGGAGGTAGGGGTTCTCAAAATCGTAACTTTTTTTTTAAAAACGCTCATTTGTGACGTGACATGTAGAAACCATGCTATCGTGTAAAAAATTTTCGCTTTTTTTTGCGATTAAATAGGTACCTCCTCTATCAAATGATGTAGTTGAGAAAATTTTTAAAAATAAGTTTTCTGAGTGAAAATAGTCTTCAAAAGTTTAACCGAATACAACCTATAAGTAAATGCCAACAGATTTTATTTTTTTGCATTTCCTAGAAAGTTTTGTTTTTACACGATAGCCTGGTTTCTACATGTCACGTCACATTTTTTCATATTTTGAGTAGTGGTGTATGATCTCGATCTACTCTGCAAAAAAAAAAATGCGATTTTATTCATTTCTATACGTATCCTAACCCATTTAGCTCGAAATTGAATATAATTTTTTGTTATTTTCAACTGGTGCCGCATCAAGAATTGAAAATCTTGAATTCAAATTTATTACGAAATTAAAAATTTTTTGGTTTTTGATAAATTTAAATCGCAATTTCAATTTATTAAATTAATTTTGTCAGAATAATTAAATAAATATTTTACTGACCTCTAAATTTTAGTAGGTACCTATCTACCTACAAATTAAATCATTCGTAAATGTTGTCTGTTTTTTCAAAAAAAAAAAATCGTCGACAAATTCACGTTCACATCTTGAAATCAGTACAAATAGTGTTAGTTTCATTAAAGGCGTTTTAATAAGGGACATTCAAATAGGTACAGATGAAAGAATTCATTTCACTGATGTAAGAAAAAGTAGGGAACGAAAACGGTAGCAGGTATTTGTATTCAGAAAAACAGGAATTTTAAAATTATTATACGTGCAGCCGGGGCGATAAATAAATATTTGAAAAAAAGGTTTATTCTAGCAAAGGTTCTCATGTTTTATGGATGCCACTTTTAATTCAACGAATCGTTTATACACTTTGAAAAAGAAAAAGTAGAAAAGTTGAAAGCTTTTAACTAGAAAAATCATCGGAGCGCGCAAGCTATTTAATTTCCTTGTCTTCGTCTTACCTTGTCATTTTGGTTTATTTTTTCGATCTACGACCATATACTATTTCTATCGGATGAAAATGATCTCGACAAAAATTAATAAGTCGATTTTTTTTCTCCCCGCGTGGTTATTTCAATTTTATCCAAAAATATGTCTTTTATTTCCTCGTTTCCCTCATTTTTAAAGGATAAGTATACTAATAAAATTATACTTTATTAAAATAAAATTCTTAATTAAATAGGTGTGCGTTTGTATTTATTTTTCTCCAATTTAAGGAGGAAAAAATTAACTCGAAACGAATAAATAGACATATTAAGACACCGTTGGATAAGAATCCGAACCTTGATCTTTTTTGTAAATTTTTACTCGAGCTAAGTGAAAAAAGCTGTTTTGTTAGCTGAGTAACCGGGTCATTGAATACGATTGATTTGATTTAATTTAATTTTATCCAAGATAGGACGAAATGCGACTGACAAGCTTACATAGCCACGACATACGCCCAGAGTTGTTTATTCTTCTAGAAAATCTAACACGAGAATCGTTTTATCTTTTTGTTTCAACATTGTTCATACTCCAAGAGACGATAATTTTTGAAATTTGTTTCCATACTTGGCTAGGTGAGTAAGTCACTTACGTATGTGGTTGTTGGTAAAGCGCATATGTAAACTCCGAGCAATAAAACAGCCACGAAAATCTCCCTGTGTCGTCTTAAAAGCCTCGGATATTCGTCGCAAAGTGCTGTAACCATTGCTTCAAGGCCACCGAACGTGCTATCTAAACCTGTTGAAAAAAATAATATTAAAAATCTAAATTTTATGCTGAATTGGTAGTTTTCCAAGGGATATATTTTTTTTTACCTAATGTGATCAACATCAAAAAAAATATTATCGCCCAAAATACCGAACCAGTCATCATGGCTATTGCTTCCGGATACACTATAAATACCAATCCAGGGCCTTTCAAAAGGAAAAAAAAGTAAACAATTAAGCTTTACATCTGAATGATTTGTCATTACCCATGAAATGAATCACCTTCCAGCCCAACATCGGCGACACTTTTTTTCTGTACATGAGCCATGTAACCGAGTACGGAGAATATAACAAAACCGGCCAGAAAACTCGTTAGACAGTTTATACTGCTTGTTATTACAGCATCTCTGTGAAAAATAATCGAACAAATTTAAATATCTTTTATTCGGTTAAAGTGTATTAAAAAGTATAACCCTAATTTGAATCTTTTCAGTATTATGGTCATGCAAGGATGAAAAAAACATCGCATCGGCACGTTTTGTGAAAAAGTTGAAATCAATTTCTTTTGAGTGTTTTTTCCCTTTGTTTTCAGTTTTATTTTTAAACTAAATTTTATATTTGAGCTGGGGTCGAGGATTTTTTCAAGTTTTTGTACATGAAATAGAATTGTTAAGTTGTTAAGGAGAAAAATGTGTATTGGAGGAATTAAAATTAATAATGGACAAATTTTAATCCAATCAAGAGGTTTTTTTTAAATTGGTCATTTTTCTCAGATAAAACATTCCAAATTTGAAAACTTTCGAGGGAAAAAATGAATTTTAAGACCCGGAGTGAAGTGAGCTCTCAAATGGTGGATAAAAAAATGATCTGACCTGTTGAACATGAATTTGATACTGATTTTTCTACAGGTGATTTTTTTTTGAAATTTTATTTCTTATACCCGTGTTTGTATAATTTCCAGTATTTTTACTCCCATTGTCAAGAAAGTTTGAATTTTATGTTGGAGTTTGAGTAGAATTTATATTTTTATTTTTGAGTCTGGAATTTTGAAGGCGTATCCGGAGATATTGTGGATTTGTCTATCTTTTTTAGGTTTGGGCAAAAGAAATTAAGGCGTTGGATGGATATGGATTCAGAGTTGCAGAATTAACATGGGTTAGAAGATACAGGTGGTCATGAGTAAGTTTTGTGCTTTATTTCTCTTCAAAATTTGTCGTTTTTAATTTTTAATTGAGTCATACAGACGAAGAATGAGACGAAAAACAAACAAAGGAACACAGGTTTGTTTTTAGTGACTAAAAATTTGGTCAAAAATTGATATTTTTCACTTTTTAAATAAGATATTTCGAGTATTTTGAAGAGCAATGGTTACGATTCCATTTTTCCCCAAAAATTTTCAAGTTAGTGACTTTGAATATGGAGCAAAAGATATAAATTTTTTTTCAATTAAAATTCCGGTTGAAATTTTTCGAAAATTTTCCAATGAAAAATTACGATTTTCATGAAATTTTCATCAAAATCAGCTTGAGGAAATGTTTCGCTGTTGACTTTTTTTGATCGGAAAAGTAATATATTGCTATGCGGTGGGGGGGGGGGTGCTTCAAAATCACTAAAAATTCACTGAATCCTGTGATTTGTAATTTTATAATAAATTCAAAATCTATGGTTTCAAATTTTAAAAAATCGTCACGAGAACAAAAATGGCCATTATTTTTGATTTTCTTGGTCAGTTGTCATCCCCGCAAACAGTCAATAAAGTCTTGAAATTTTCAAAAAGTAATTAGTTCGGCTTTCTGAGATGTGTTTTCATTCAAAAATACTATTGGGACCAATAATTTTTCACCTTCGTTTGCTCGTTTTTTGATAATCATTTTAAAAAATTCATCAACTTCTTTCAACGATTTTAATTCAGATTACCTTACTTAGAAAAATTATTGATGGAAATTTTCCATCGTTTTTCTAATTTTTGAAAACAAATTTACGAAAAGTTCAATTCATTTTGAGAAAAAGGTCTAAACAAGGGAATAATGGAGTTGAAACGCAAAACCGTCCCTGACTTTTTGGATAAAAATAATTCGGATCATTTTCGAAACAATTTTTTGATTATTTTTTACATTTCAATACTCAATTTGTTTGAAATGTAATTTGATCAATTTTTTCATCGCATGTTGTAGATTTAGAACCTGAATCGAATCGACACGACATTAATAATGCACGAAAATTCTCATTCCAGCTTGAAAAATTTAATAATGAGATTTTAAGTGTGTATTGAAGAACAATTAGAGAAATTTTTACAAGGTTTCCGATAATTTTTTATAAAATTTCAACAGACAGCATTACATACTTAGAGTGAGAAATTTTCAAAAAATTAAATAAATAAATTTCTTTGGGATCAAAAAATTATTAAAAATTTTTAAAGATTTGAAATATCCGAAATTGAAAAAATTGATCAAGAAAAATTTTTGGGATAAAAAATTGGTTACTTACCTAAAAATTTTCAAAACTAAAAAAATTGACAATATTTCAATCAATGATAAAATTTTTAGGAATAAAAATATATTTAATAATACTTAGGTACTTGAATGATTTTTTTCATGAGTAAAAAAATGATGAAGTAAAGTAAAGGTTTTTGAGTTGAAAAAATTTATTGCTTGTCTACAACTTTCCTCCAAAAAAAAGTAATCCAAATTTTTCGAAACCGTTGTATTGAATAGAATTTTTTTCTAAAAAAAATCGATTAGAGATATTTTGAAATCAAAAAATTATTAGGGCTACTTCTCAAACCATAAAAATTGACCGAAAAATGGTTAAAACAGAACGAAGGAGACAATAAGGGTTATTAACAAATTGACCTTTTCAGACTTTTTTCAATCGTTTAAGACTTGCGAAGACGTATGAACAACAATTTTTTTAAAAAAACTATGAAAGCTCAGTTTTGGTAAAAATCCAATAATTCTTCAATTTCAATTTCAAAGATAGCTCTTTTTCAGCGTAAGTGTTCTTCAAAGTGATGCACAAATCACACCCCCTCCCTCCCTCCCACCCTCCCTCCCAAATCCGAGACCCGAGAAAGGCAAAAAATTCATTTTTTCCCAATTTCTGCTTTACCTTCTCTTTTATGGCTAAAGACTTCAGAATTTTCAAAGAGATCTCCTCTCCTCTCCCTTGAGGTAATTTACTTCCTGATCAAATTTCTGTGAAATCCAAAGTATTTTTTAATATCGCACCTCACCCTAATCTACACAGCACACTACACATTTATTTTACACAAGATACGTACACTCATTCACGTACCTCCGCTTAGCAACAAATTACATACCACCAACAGATACAGATGATACCATCGATAGATTTATTTACAAAAAAAAAAAAAAAAAAACGTAGTTACCCTTAATTTTAAGGGTGCATCGCGAAGTACAAATATTTCCCCCCAAAACTTCACGAAAAATATATCGATCAAATGGGGCCATAAAAAGTACGATTTTATCATTTAAAACGCAATGATGCAATGACCTCTTTATCAAGATGTAATATCATCATTTTTATATTATACGTAGCAACCCACTGAAAAAATATACCTGTAGCAATTGTTATTAAATTTATTGTAGCTCGATAGCGCTAGTAAAGTTCCAAAACCAGGTCCCAGAGAGAAAAAAATTTGAGAAGCAGCGTCGATCCATACCTAAAAATGGAGTTATAATTAAAAAATATTCAATACTTACCAATATTATTTATCCCAATGAGTTTATAATTAGATTTTTTTTCTCAAACTCACAAGGAAAGAAAAGTAAAATTTCAGGTCTTAATAAAAATAACTCCGCATAATAAAAAATTTATTTTTTGAAATTTTGTTTAATTTTTGAAATTCCAATAGAAATTTGATCCAATCGACGAAAAAAGTTGAAATTCTGTACATACCCTATTTTTGACCTCGTAAATCGATTGGAAATGGTATTGAGAAGTTTTGAAATATCCAGAGAATTTTGAAATTTTCCAACAATGAGAATAGCCCATATAAATTTTAATACGGGGGTAAAAACTCAGATTACCTATATAGATGACCTATTTGATCGATCTCTTGGAATATTCCCACAAAAAAAAATCGAATTTGAAGTTACGAATTTTGGTAAATTCTGCTTTAAATCACCACTTTGGGAACTCCATTCACGATTATAGGTGCTGAAATTTAAATGGACCATTTTGAGACTTTTCTTCAAGGTTGAAAAAAATCTAAAATTTTTTGGAGACTTTCAAAATTCTTAGAATCTTTTCTAATCTATTTGTAAAGTCAAATATAGGATATTTACCAACTTCCAATTTTTTTTATTGATAAGATCAAATTTTCATATTTCGCAAGTAAATAAGATATAATTTTGAAATTTCAAAAATTCGCCAAAATTCGAAAAATGAACGTCAGCGTTTGAAATTTTGGTAATTTTTTTACGATGAATTTTCCATTTATATTTTTTTCAGCTCAAAATTACACTTTGAGTTAAGATTCTTCCCTTGTGAGAGAAAAACCCTCGTAAAAATATAGTAAGTAGGTACCTAAATTAAAATCTAGCTTATTTTCAAGTCCTGTGAATCGCCCTCCATGTAATTTCCTCATTTAATAAAAATTATACAACTTCGTATTAATTAAAACACGACATCGTATGTTAATTAGATTTTTCAATTTACCACCAAAAGCTATAAAATGTCAGACCAATACTAACTTTCGAATTGGCCAATTTATGCCATTCCGGTGTCAAATAATACTTAATCCCTTCGCCAGCTCCTGGCAACGATATACCTCGAATTAAAAGTATAAACAGGACGAAATAAGGAGCCAGTGCAGTAATCCAAACAGCCTTTAAAAGAAATAAAAACATACGCAGTAGGTTAGATTACATGTTTAAAATATTAGGCACCGGTACAGGCCGGGACGTATATCGACGTAGCATTTATGTAATTCCATCGTACGATGATGATTTTCATAAATTTCAAGGTAAAAGTCAGACAGGTAGACAGGTATTTTCTCAAAAGTAACCCTCGCTTCGGTAAATATACGAAATCGCAGCGCGCCTCTAGATAAAACGAAAGTGTTTAATGCGATGAAAGTGAAACAGAGAAAAAAAAAGGAAAAAATAATGCAATTCAGTAAATTGGAACGAGGGGTGGGAAGGTTTATTCGAGCCGCAGTCGTTATCGTATCTTTTACGATAGCATACTCCGAATAACTAACATTTATAGTTTCTTGTTTTCTAAAACACTTCATTATACAATGAACATACCTCATTAGCACCTTTATTCACTGATATATGGATACAACGTATTATGCTCGCAAAATGCTTACACATTAGAGGCATGTTACTATAAGTATCAAGGCAACAGCCAGCTCGGCCTTAAACTTTTCTCCTTTTAGCTTTACCACAGATGTGTAGCATTAAATTAAAATTAAACTGATTGATGAAGAGTGATAAATCGAATCGATTCGTAAGATGAGAAAAATTTAAATTTATATGGTATCGTGAAAATTAAAGATTAACGATTCAAACGTACTTTTCCGGCGCTTCTAACACCTTTCCATAAAGAAAAGTATACCAGTAAGAATACGGTGAATACGCACAACGCCATCGACCATTTTATCGGGCCCAGTCTTTCAAGACCGTCTGATTTGTACTTTTCTAAAACGCTTCGCCTGTAAACGTATTTTATACGACGATGAGTTTGCGTGAATTTCGAATACTTCGGTTAATGAAATTTACTCATTTTTCAAGCTCACTCGAAAAATTCTTTTGCCGGACTGGTTGTGTTGAAGTCGGTGAAATTAGCTGTGACCGGGGTACAAAATGGAGTATTCCAGCTGTTTAGACATGTGGTCCAGGGTAATTCTGAACGCATGCTGGCGAATAGGTAATATACGGCCCAGCCGATGATCGTGTTGTAGTACATGCCCATGTATACATCTAATAGACATATCGCGTATCCTACTCCTGGATGAAATATAATAAATGGTTAGAAAAAAAATGGTGAAAGTAGATGGCTAAATAATAGTTTTATTTTGAAAGGAGGATCTTAGTTGGTAGGTAGTTTTTTTTCCATCTCCAACGAAAATGGTGTTGAGTCATCTGGTAATATTTTAATTCGTAAACTGGTAATTTAATGTTATTTTCGGTAATTTAATTTAAATAAAATATAACTACTTTGAAAAAAGTCAAAAAATTGATGTTTCACTTCATTCTTGAAAATTCTCTGAAAAAAAAAAAAAAAGGTTTTTGGGATTTGGTCTTAAAATAAGCCAAAAAAATCTGTCAACTATTAGGGTTGAAATATTGGATTTTAACAATGATTTTAAAAAACCATAATTAAAGATTGGAAGACTGAATCAAAATCAAGAATATACATTTTTTTTTTTAAAAAAAAAGGTCATTCAAGTTTCAATTGTTGAAAAAAAACGCAGGATGTTTTATAGCTGAGGTATTTCCTTCAATTTGAGAAAGTAGGCACCCCATTTTGAGTACAAGAATGTTGGTCGATCTGAATTGTGGGGGAAAATTCTCTCTATTATTTTCAAAATATGTTTTTTGATTTGTTCTTCAATGATATTGGAGTAAAAGGCGAAAGATTTATTCGTACTGATGAGAGACCTGAGCCTATGTGATATTAGAGTAAGTGGAAAATTTTTTCCAAGATGACAGAACGTTAACAGATATCTTTATTGAGAAGGAAAAGTCGTAAAAAATTATTAAAAATCAATTCAAATAAAATTTTTCCTATTTTTCAGTTTGTTCGAAATTATTCTCAATTTTTATGATATAATTTCTCAATTTTTCCCATTTTTACTACTAAAAATTTCATTATTTTTTGCCAGAAATGTTTTTTTTTTCAATTTTCATCGTTTCCTTTGCTTAAGAGGAAGTTATTCGAAATTTTCGAGTAAATATTGAATTAAAAACGAGAATGGAATTTTTGAGAAAATATTTTTTTGTGAAAATTTTCTACGATAACAATTTTTCTGTTCGAATTTATTTCTTAATCAGTGGCGAAATTTTGAAAAATAATATTCAATGAATTTAACCGAATTAATTTTTTAAAATTATTTTAAAACTTTCAACGAAATTTTGATGCACTTCCAGGATTTTCATATTTTTCCAAAAGGCATAAAATTTGACTAGGTAACATTCTAGAGTATTTTATCTAGTAAATAACACGTCTGTTGCAATTTTTAGATGGATTACAAGCAATACATAATGTCGAATTCAAACACATTCAGGCTGAATAAAAAAACATGTTAATAAAATTGCCTAACCGATTCGCCGTATAAACGAAACTTTTGCATATTTGCGGCGAATTGGTTAGGCAACTTAAATAACGCGACGCAAACAGCTAATTTGGTTCTCAATGGAAATGAATGATTCGCTTTTTTTAAAAAAATAGTTGAACGGAGAGTTGTTGGAAATCATAGGCGCACTCCAGGGGTGAGCTCAAGGGACCTGAACCCCTTTCTTAAGCTCGGAAAAAATATTTTTTATTGCAAAAATATTTAAAAAGTGCATTCTTTTGTGTTGAAAATTAATAATTTTTGACCAATTTTCGAGTCAAAAATCACCGATTCTTTATAAATTCCCTGAAAGATCAGTAAAAAATGATTAATTTGAAATTTGACCCCCTCCTCTGATTTTTCTCAAATTCTAAGCCCCTACCTTTATTCATTATTGGGTGCGCTTATGTTGAAAATGGTACTTAAACCTGAAAATAGGG
This sequence comes from Pseudococcus jackbeardsleyi, assembly GCA_038380155.1. Taxonomy (NCBI): domain Eukaryota; kingdom Metazoa; phylum Arthropoda; class Insecta; order Hemiptera; family Pseudococcidae; genus Pseudococcus; species Pseudococcus jackbeardsleyi. The sequence goes on along the minus strand of CM076239.1, from coordinate 22,772,570 downwards.
GGGGGGGTAGGTAACAAGATTACCTAAACCTGGGAAAAACTAAAAAAACTAAAAAATAAAAATTTTGTACTTAGTATTTTTTTTGTAGCATTGCTGCCAACTGAAATTTTATAAAAATTGTGTGAGCCAAAATGCAATTTAGCAACAGTTATATTTGAATTTTTCTTAAAATTTTCATCAAAAAGTACTCAAGGTGACCAAAAAAATTTTTGGATTCACTTTGAGATGATCAAATGAACTTTTCGGTTTTAATAAAAATTTAAAATTGCTCAAATTCGCGATTCGCAACTTTTCAACTTTCTGAAAGAGACAAAAATGGTATCCAATTTCAGTCAATGGTCGTTAGAGGGGGGGGACTCGAATCACAACTTTTTTGGAGAGGAGAGAGCATTGAATTTATATATTACATGGAATGCTAGTTCATATCAGGTGTTTTGAAGAGGAAAAAAGAAAAGACCGAATTGCGAAGCGCATGCGTGAATCGTTGACATTGTGTTTGAATTGAAGTTGAAGATGAGTTGAAGTCACATAGTTCATTAATTACTTACAAAAGAATCCCAAAAACTTTGCAATTAGACTGATTTTTGTATTTTTACCACCACCTCACTTCTAATAAATGAAACTTCAATCAAAACTTACTGGTAAATCGCAAATTTGAACATTTTCAATCATTTAGAATTTTAAAATTTTTACACTGTGAGTAAACAAAAAATTTTCCAGCCACTAATATGTCCCATTCCAAGCCCAATTATCCAATCAAATGACGAGAATTTTGTATCCAAAACAGTAAATTTTCAAAGATTTTCAAGCATGCGCACAAAATTTTGATCTTTTCTTTTTTCCGCCTCAAAAAACACTTCGTTTTACACAGCAACTGGCTATCCATGTAATATATAAAATCAATGGGAGAGAGAGGTAAGCGAGGTTTGTTACTGGTAGCACTGAACCCGAATGTGAAAAACCATGTTTTTTGAAAACGATTTTACTTTAAGCACTTTAAGCGTCTATCATATTTTTACTTGAATAATTTCAATTTTTGAATTCTCAAAAAGTTGATAAGATCCAGAAATCAATTTGGGCAATTCAAATTTTGGCTTCGAAGTTTTTGTAACGTGCTCTTTTTTAAAAATCCCATTTTCCTTCAAATCTGTGGTGAATATCTGGAAGGGAGTGTAAATTCTAAGATACCTAACTTTAACATTTTCAAGGATGAATTTACGATGACCTTGAAAAAAATAGAGCAAAAAGTCGAAAAACTCCTCGCTGAAGTGAAAATTTTTCCTTTCAATCCAGAATACAAAATTTGCCAAACAATGTCGAATTCAAACACGTCATTCAATCAAGCTGGATAAAAAAACATGTTAATAAAATTGCCTAACCGATTCGCCGTATATACGAAACTTTTGCATATTTACGGCGAATTGGTTAGGCAACTTGAAGAACGCGACGCCAACAGCTAAAATTTGGTTTTCACTGGAAGTGAATGATTCACTTTTTTTCAATAGTTAAACGGAGAGTTATTGGAAATGATACTGGCTAAATATAATTTCTTATCTACAAATTAGATTTGTCCACTGTACCTAAGTTTTCTCTTCTTATTTGAACAAAAATGTGTAGTTAGAAATTCATTTTCTTAAATTTTTCATTTTTTTTTTTGTGAAGAGATTTATTTAATTTTAACAATCAAAATTTCAATTTTGGTTTACTTTCTGAATTAAAAAAATACCTTTATCCAAAGGTTGAAAAGCTTCAGCTTGCTATAGATATAAATAAATAAATTATACACAATGCAAGGTGTCTTAATTGTAATTAATACTCTATAATGTGAATATACGCGGAAACCAAATTAAAAAGAGGTAAATAAATTTTCCGGCTGAAGAATTATCGGAAAAGCAAGCAAAAATATTCAATTTTATCTGTGTAAGCGTAATCATTTTTGATTCCTTTCACAAATTCGATTTTATACTTTACCTGCAGAAAAATTTTAAATTATCTAAATTCATCTTCTGAGCCCCTTCCTCCTTCATAAATCAACGCAGCATACCCAAGATGTAATTATTCAAAAGAAGCAACATCCGATATCAAATTACTAAACCATCCTTATACCCTTCCAAATCACAAAATCAGCCAACACACTACTTATATGGTTTATTGGGTTGCAACTTCGTCAGATTGAAAGCAATACACAGCTACTGACACACCCTGTATAAGAATGCTAAACGCTTTTAAATTATTAAGAATACAATTTTCTTGTGCAAAACATGATACATAAAATAATTAGATTGTAAGGTAGATAAAATAATCGAGTGGTTTCGTCGAAGCACGAATAATTTAATTAAAAAAGGTTTTTCAGGGCTTTGACAACACCCCCTCCCACCAATTGCACGATAAAACCAGAAAAAAAACCGCCCGATTCCGAACCATTTCCAATTTTAAAATACTCGCCAACGTTTACATTGAACGCTATTATATGTATTAAATTTTAATTAATTAAAAGGACACAGCGCAGCGTGTAATATACAAACAAAGATGCCATTTTCTTGAAACTTATTTTATAATATATTCTGAAATGCAACAGTGTCATTTTTTGAGCAAAAAAAATCATAAGCTTACGATTATATCCAGATAGGTAGGTAAATTTCCTCGATAGAAGAATATTTTCACAACTCGCACAGTGTAAAATTAATTAACACGGGGTATAGTTCTGATGTAAAGAAAAAGAAGGAAAGAAAGTCGAAATTTTTTCTCTGAAAAATCAACGAAGTTAACATGACGCGTAGAAAATCTTTAATAAAATAGAAAAACGTTTCTATTTTGTCGGAGATCGTGTTCAATTGACTCAATCATTTTATCCTTCAGAAATAACTTTTGAAATGCATCGTAGCAAAAAATACTATTCCTAAGAAAAAAAAATACCTACGTTTTTTAAGTCTTTTCTCAAGTCTGATTTAACTAATAAAAACGACCGAGTCTTTTTATCGTTTAATATAATTTTATTATTCCTTTAGATCAATTAATTTTTTTCAGGGATTTTTTTCCCAAATAAAGGAGATTGACTCGAATCAAAATTTAAATAAATATTAAAAATTGCTTACAATTTACACGTGTCAAACACCTCGAAAAAAAATTTCCAACTCGTGTCCTAAAAAGGTAGGCTGTTTTCGATATTCGAATAAAACATCGACTTAGTTGTAAATTTTACGAGACAGCCAAAGTTGGCAAACATTGCAAACATAATTAATAACGTTCGGTACGAAATCGCAATTGAGTTAACATTTGATATTCTTACTTATTGAGAGGAAAGTCTAGAAATTAAAATTAATTTTATATTCTTTATTATCGTGAAATAGGAGTGTATATTAAACGAGAGAAGTAAAATTAAGAATACTATTGAAGGCAGATTAACCGTTTAAAATTACATTATTAAATATCACAGCGAAATCTGTTATCGCCTTTCGCGTTTCGATTTGATTCCGAATTTATATCGCCGTATACATTTAACTGGATTATTTGCTTTTCGAACCGCGAACCCAAAACGTAAAACCGCGAACCTTCCTTTAGACGAAATAACCGAAATAAAATAATTTGCAGTCTACAAATATCAGATTTCAGTGTAAACCACATTCGCTGCATTCTACGTCATTCGATTTCGGGCATTTCTTCCGGTCCTTCGAATTGTATGCTCGAAATGAAGGTGGCAAAAGGGAGAGAAAATGGAAAAGGTTTGTTATGAACTTGGAATTGGGACCATAAGATGGATTTAATTTAAGGTCAAGTTAAATTTTCAAGGAAAGGAATACAAAATTTAAATTAACGATATTTATTAGATAGGATCTAGTACCTAAGTTTGATGGTTGTAGGTAGGTACCTAGATTTAATAAAATACAAAAAAATATTACCTAAATTCATAGTTTTGCAAATGCCCTGTGAGGCAGAGCATCTGTATCACTATTGACAAATAAGATGAAAAAAAAATGTTCAATAAGCCTTTATATAGGAAGCTTTTTGAGATCTTTATGGTAGGTATTGGTACATGAATTGAAAACCACTTGACAGATTAATAATTTCTTTGATACAGACTGCTCAATATATTTTCTCTTTATTTTTTCCCCATTGTTTAAGTATTGCATTAATACAGGCGAAATATATAGAGAGAAAATTAATAGCATAGCTAGGTACCTATTCATTTTATACGTGTTTTATTCGAGTAGGTATAATTATTTTTTATCAAAGGGACCGGTAGATGGGAAGATTATTAGCTGCAGTATTTTATTTTTTATTTGAAATTTTATAAGTAAGTAGGTATCTATTTTGAATAAGTATGGTTCGTTTTTAAGCCACGACTTACCCTTTAATGCTGGACAAATATGTTTCCATAGAGTTAAACATCCACACCTGTGAAATTGTCCTAAAGCTAATTCCATATAAAATAAAGGTAATCCACCGAACAGGAACATGAGAGACCATGGTATTAAAAAAGCCCCTGAAATGAAAAAAAATGCAGGATTATTATTTTATTATGAATTTCTTTTTTAATTTTAGTTTTTGAGGATAAAATTTTAAGAGTAGCTGCAGAGTTTCCTTTCCTCAAGATTCATTGTATTTTCTCGTGATATGGAACGAGGTGGAGAAATAAGAATTTTTCAATTGGGAAAATCACATTTCCTGTTCAGCAGCTTGACATTTTTTGAAAAAGCTTGAGAATATTTGGAGTAGGTAAGGAATTTCGTGGTGCCTAGGTCTATTATGGATATGAAAACTATTTTTTTCATTGATCTTGCCATTTTCATGTCGTTTTTCTCGCTTATAATTTGCTCAAAAAAGCTCTTTTTTTCATTCTAAGGTATAAATAAAATGTTAAAAATTCTCACTTTTTGCAGTGAAGCCATTAACAGTCGTGCTGTTTTCTGAATTTCTTTTCACTATTAAATGTAAAATTGAAATCTGCAAATATTTTCGCTTTTTGCAAAAGCTAATTTGATCTTTACGAGGACTCTCGTAAAAAAATTGAAATCGTTGTACATTTTTCTGCACAGCAGATTCTCCATTAATTAAATGATCAATTAATGGAATACCGTAAGCCGATGGCTGAATTGGGGAGGGGAAATTACTAATCTAACGATATTTTTGTATATATAAACAAAATTGTAATTTTTACAGAATAATCATAAAAATTCGTAAAATTACGAACAGAAGGGCAGAAACTGTTCTTCAAAAATTTACTGAAAAATTATTGGAATAGGTACCTACTTGATATTGTTGAGATTGAGAGGCTAATGAAAGAGGAGGAGGAAATGGTAGTTTCTTTACTTTTTTTGTACCGGTTTTTGAAAAATTTTCATTTTTACCTAAAATTTTAAGTTCTGCTGAAACATTTTCCTGAAAGTTGTTTGAAAAATAGTTGGAATCGTGTGGAGTCTGAGGCGACTGAATATGAGCCTAAAATTCTACACTAATCCTAATTTCTTTTTTTGAATTAGAAAAAAGTGGTTTTTACAACAATCAAAATCCTAAGAGGAATTTCAAAGATTGCAGAACCACTTCATCATCACTTTTTTATTTAAATTTTTTCCAAGTCGGTGGTCTTCAAATTTTTTCAACTTCAATTTTCCTATCCTAAGTAGGTAGGTATAGATAGGTATAATTTTGGACCCCACTGACATCACAATATTTTTTCAATTTATCAACAAAAATTGGAAAAATTTTGAGCGATTGATTAACTGACTTTTGAAATTTAGAATCTGAGCCTAGACTAGAAATTACTTTCAAGAGTCAAAAATTAGTTCTCAGTTGAGGTCCCCTTTTGATTGTACTTTTGCTGACAGGCTCAAAATCAAGGTCAACTTGAAAACCAATTTCTCGATCCCTAATGGTGGTTTCAATACCCAAGCTCACAGAAAAGGTTTCAAAAATACCAAATTTTGCTTGGAATGAATATTGGAAATTTGAATGTTAGAACGAAAATTCAGCCCAAATTTAACCCTGGCTAAAAGAAATTGGAAAAATTGAGAAGAATGTGGAATGAGTAAGTACTCGTATTGAAAAAATGAAAATCAATCCCATAATTATTGATAACACAGGTGGACATTTTCAAGGATTTGAAATACTGTTTGAAGTTGAATGGGTGATTTTTATAGAATTTTTCACACTGATGACGAAAAAATCCGTGAAAAAATCCCACCAACTATAGATTTTTCATAATTCCAATTTTTTTACCTTTTTTTAAAATCATTTTTTACACTTGAAGATAGTTTTCAGAGCAAAGAAAAGGCCGAACGAAAAAAATGAAGAAGACACTTTGAAGATTTCATAAAAAAGAAAATATCTCACCAATAGGTAAGTAACTTTTTAAAAAAATCAATTTCAGCTCCAAGTATTTTTCTCTTTTTTGTTTTCCAATCAAATTAAGAGGGAGAATCCCCCCCCCCAAAAAAAAAAACTCACAGACTTTTCCGAATTCAGTTCCAAATAAAAATGTATTCCTTACCTAAAAAAAAACTAAAAGAACGTCGATTGGGGGGGGGGGGGTCGTCCGCAAGAAAAACATGACAAATTCCGTAAAATTTTGAAAATATCCAATGAAAAATATTTTTATGCCTCAATAATTTAATATTATAATATATGTATCTGCTTTCCTTAAATTTTGTTTGAGAAAGTCCGATTTTTTAAAAATTGAAATACTTTTTTCAAGCAGTAGGCACTCTTGCTTTAAAAATATTTTGATTTTCAAGATAAAATTTCGCAGTCTTAAAAATGATCTTGAATTTTCAAGTTTTTTTTTTCAGAAAATTGACCCTAAAATTATCTGGCAATTTACCAATGATTTTTCACTATTTTAGAGCGAGATAGAAACTAAAATACTACAACTGAACCTCATATTTGTACAAAAATTCGAAAAAATTCATAAAACCGGCAAGGAAGAAAAATCTTCGAAAATGATTTCATATTTATAAAGCTTCTCTAATGGTTCAAAAACACTTCCACAAAAATTCTCAGCCGCGCTTATCCAACCGTCGGTAATTGAATTTAAAAACAGAATCGACAAACCGCCAAGCTGGTCAATTATTCAGCGTAGAAAAATACCCCAGTACAAATATTTATTTAAAAACTCGCGTGAGATTAAAAAATTAAAATCTCGTTTTAAGGCGCTGAATAATACAGCAGCTAAGCCTAGGAAACGTATAAAATAGCTATTCTCATATTATGGAATAGGTGGTATTGCCTTGTAGCATACAAGGACGAGATTTGATGGGAAATTTGATTTCGTTAGCGTATCACAATTTTCGTGACAACAATAACAAAGCGACTCAGAACTTGTGCCAGACTGTCTTGATAATGTTATCGCAATTGTTGTTGTTATTTTGTTATTATAAAATATATATCCTATGTAATGTACATCGGGAGCTACTAAGCGTATTAGGTACAGCGACGAACAGCAACGACAAATGGCCTCTTATTAGCTCTTTGTATACACGAAGGGCTATTCATTAGCCTAATCTCGAAAATGAATAGGCCAAGTTTTTAAAAGGGTGACCCGCGTTAAAAGCAACAAGTCGCCAGTCTACGACATTTTCACTCGCCGTATATTCGGCCCTGGATTTTCGGTCCCTTTTATTATATCATTCGTCGTCATTTTATTAGACCATCTTCTCGTCAAATATTTTTTTACTTTCTTAAATCCTTCCAAATGAACAGAAAATGTCTCATTTTGTTGTTTTGTTTTGGATTTTTTCCCTCTACGTGTAACCTTTTCTCTGATATTTGTCGCGAGTTTGGAGAAATTGAGAAATTACGATTTGAATGGAGGTTTTTTTACGTTTGCTGCGCTTCCATTATTACCTTTTTACTTTTAATTTTACAGTGTGATAATTTTTCTCGAAATTATTTGTACTGACGTTGTGAAAAAAAATTATAATAATGAAACCGAATAAGTAAAATACGACTTGGGTATTGAACAATAAAAATCTTCTATTTCTACCGCAATAAGTTTTACCTATTTTTTTCAAACCGAGGAAGACTTTTACGAAAAACATGAAACAATCGAAGCCATGGAATTCTCTCACATAATTAAAACGACATCGAAAGATTTGAAATAAAATAAAAGAAACTACCGAAGGTTTGATTAAGATTGGCAAAAAATAATACGGAAGGGAAGTAAAATTAATCGTAAAATCTTTTAAAAGTGTCAAAATACTCTTACGACTTTTGAATTAACATTTTCGTTCTACTAGAAATTCTACGAATAGGTACCCTTTTCCTATGACCTATGTACAGAGTTAAAGAGGAATGTAAATTCAATGGATCTGGGGCCACAAATTCTCACAAAGAACTAAAGAAGCGAGCTGATGTAAGCCTGGATGATAAACTTTTGACCATATAAAAGAGTAAACATACTCACCGCCTCCATTTTGGTAACAAATATAAGGAAATCTCCAAACATTTCCTAAATCTACAGCAAATCCTATGACGGCTAAAAGAAATTCGACTTTTTTAGACCATGTTTCTCTAGGTATTTCTTCATCGTCCGATGTATTACTGGATCTTTTCGTCGTAACGATTACCATCATCTCGTTACAAACATCTTCCTCGATTTCGGATGCAGCCGCGCCTTTTTCAATTTCACTTTCTATACCTTCGTCCGACATAATTGGTCTTTGTTTTTCTGCTAATTATAATTCAATTCGTATTAACATTATACTAAATTAATTTACGCTAAATAAGAGTTTTGTAAAATTCAATTTATTCTTTATTCGTCGTAGGATAAAAGTGAAAATTGAGCGGGATGAAGTTTGACATTTGAGCTGCGTTGTTTTTTTTATTATATTAGGGGATTTTTTTGCGTGTGAGAGGGAGATTGGCCCTGGTGCCTACGGCAGCACTGTTGCCTAGACAAGTACGTAGGGTACTTGTACGTACATCGTACGTTACAGCGGCAGTAGCTTATCTGGTTCCGCTGGTAACGCTACTCGTGTGATGTATAATTTGATGTGATTCCTAATAATGTGATTTATTCAATGTTAATGTGTCAAAGTGTTTTGTAAGCTATTTCGTGAGCAACACATGTGTTGAAATAATTCTGTGTAATGCATTATCATTCCTCTGAGTGTACTCTGGTAAGGAAGTTGTTCCAGGAATAGGGATAAGTGACGTTCTGTCCGCCCTATTACATTTGGCGCCCTGCGTGGGTAAAAAGCTGATGTGAACAGGTAAATCCTAGTGAGCTGATCACTCCTAGGTGCGTTCCAGCTTCCAGAGGCCTAGGGTCTCTGAAAAACCCTGTGTTTTGAGCCCTGCCTTTTGGTAGGTTTACGACTCTGAGCCTAAATGCGGCCAGATAGCTACTGGGCTAGGCCCGAAATTTTCGACAAAAAAACGTAAGTTTTTGTACCTTTTTACTTATTTTTATTCGACTACGCGTTTATTAACGTAAATTTAAATAGTGTTAACGTAAATCCGTCTCGGATTGGTAAAAATTTAGGATAGTTTTCTTTGTTTGAAGTGCGAATCGCGTACGGTGCAATCCGGTGCAAGCTCGAGGCTTGAAACTTGGTTAAACATTGTCGAACGCTACGTAACGGTACCCATTGTCAGTGAACGTAATTCCGAACATCGAGCGCTTTTCTTATCTCGTTACGCGATTAAATTAACGTTGAATTTCTGTGCACTTTGTAACGCGTAGTTTTAACTTTCTAGTCAAATTTTCGTTCGCGTATTCGCGTAATTTTTAGACTTTTTAATTTTTAGAATTCGTGTTTTGTGTTTTTATGTGTTTTCGTTTCGTGAATTATGTGTTTTATCCGTATTTTGACCGTGGTTTCTCCACCAATTCGCGTATAAATGTCTCAGGGTCGTGACCTACAGCCTGAGAAATCGAAAAGAAAGGCCGCGCTAAAAGCTAGCGAAAACATCATAAAGGTCAACGACCTATACAGGAGAAAACCTGTAAAAACTGAAGAAAAAGTGACCGTGCCAGCCACAAGTTCGCCAAACGCGACTGTGGTAAACGTAAACGAGTCGTCATCTGAGTCAGAGTCAATCTCTGACGTTCAGTTGACCGGCATCGCTGACTTGACGATCGACGAGGACGTAGCAGTACCTGAGTGGCTGCAAGGCTCGGATTGGTGGTGTCACTATTACACGCACGCCAAACGAGCCTACGACCTCGTCATCTCCAACAAAAATAGTAGAATTTACGACTCGAACATGGAAACTTCTGTGAAAGGTGAGCCTTTGAAAACGCCACCTCAAAACGGCGAAATGGCAACTGGCGAAGGGGAAATGGTGAGGAACGACCTCAACCACAAACCCAACAGCCTCCGCCGTCCCCTCCCCTCTCCTGAAAAGAAGAGGAATGAGGAGGAGGACGAGGAAGATAGAACGATCTGAAAACGAATCGTATGACGCTGAGAGCGAGTCGGAATCTGACGATGACGACGACCACCAGCCACCCCTCCTACCACCAACTGGGGTATCTATCGCGGAAAGGCTGAAAGCCATGAAAAATCTCCACGAAGATGTAAAACTAGGTGTGGAGATATACAGGCCAAGGCCTGTACCTGAGTGTCCTGAGGGGCAGGTACCTCCCGAATTAGATGAGGTTGAGGAAAATACTGCTGAAATCAGGCACGTCAGGGGAAATGGGCCAGCCGTAATATCAAAAAGAGTCAGCTGCTCAGACAGGCCAACTCGAAGAAGCCTGCAATTACCTGCATAATAATGCAGCGGCACAGTCACTACACATTGCCGACTTAGTCGAGATCAATGAAAAGAACGTGAACGCTCTAAAATCGCAAAAAAATGCGATACTCGAAAGTCGTAAAGACATCGAGACAAATGAGAAAAAAATCAAATCTCTCGAAGAGAACCACTTGAGTATCATTAAAGCCCACAAATACGAGGTGGCTAAAGATATGAATGAGCTCAAGAGACACTTCGATGAGGTACAAACCGACGCATGCCAAAATGCTCAAGCTGTATTTAGACTTAACCAGGAAATAGGCGACATTCGGGCAAACGGATGCGGCCTGAAATGCGCACCTGGTAAAAAGTCCAGCAAAGAGTACCGAGAGAAAATGAGAGAACGCTGCCATTAGACCCTAACATCATGGCAAAGAATGGCATAAAATTCGAGTGGGCTAACCATTTTCACCCACACGCGTTCATAGATGCATTCGGCTTTATTTGGAAGGAGTATCCATAAGCGACGAGCAAAAATGTATACTTTTCCTCGGATGTATTGAGACAATGCGCGGGTTGGAAACGTGGAAGAAACACGTGTCGAAGTTGCGGTCATATGACTTTGTTAAAGACTGCATTTTTGCAGCGATTTTGGGCTGAAGAAGACCAAAAAGCCGCCAAAGAATACTTCCAATCAAAATGTACAGACGCACCAACCACCAGCGATCTCGCGATGCTGCTGCTGGATTGGCATGAAACATTCGCAAGAATGAAAGACGTCAAAGAGGAAGATATTCTGAAACTCTTCTATCAAAAATTGCCCGACTATTTAAGATCAAAAGTCAACGGAGATGCTCAGAACGACCCGAAGCTGTTCAAAAATAAGCTGGTCGAGTTCACAGCGATCCGTGACTACTCGAAACTCAATGTCCAGATGTCAGTCGGTTCAAGAAATCAAAGAAATCGAAATCTGACGACAAAACTGGCAGTGCCGAAAGTCGCGCGCAAGAAGAAGAGCCTAGAGTCATTCCCCCCGGAAGATGTAAAGAGATATGCTCGAGGACTTAAAGAAACTCGAAGCAGTGAAGAGCAAAGAAGCTCCAATTTTTAAAAAGCCAAAGGGGAAGACAGCGGCAAAAGTAAGTCAAACCCTCAGAAAAAGGAGGGAAACCAGAGAAAACTGGAAAACCTGACAAGTCAAGCAAGTCTGACAAATCAGGAAAATCAGGAAAATCTGACAAGCACGACAAATCTGGCAAAAAAGCCAAACATTAGGTTTAAAATACACCGAAGCTGAAACTGCTGAAATGACATGCAGCTGAATGGAGTGCATCAGATTCCTCATCTTCAGAGTCTTCTTACGAAACCAGCCCAGAATCATCATCAACCTCAGCTACTTCGTCGTGGGAAACGAGGATTAGACGAACGCCACCACCGGCGGAATCCTCTGATAATGCTCCCAAAATCGAGCATGTAAAAATAAAGGATTACACCTTCATCGGCGACGGAGTTGTAAACCACATCAAAAGAGCTGAGGGTAAAAATAACTACCCCTATTATCGAGACTCAAATATCTCTCGAAGACCTGCATGAAGTTCTGCTAAAAGCGAACCTGCTGGATACGAAAGTGATTATATCACTGGGGCAGCTGGAGCTTAATTACTCCAAGAAGCCATTCCAAGTAATTGAAGAGGAATTACGAAAGTAATTAACCCTATTTGCAAAAAAGGCGCTAAACATATCATCGTGCTGTTTCCTATTGTGAAGCCTCGTATTCCAGGCGAGCATGGAGTCAGTCTGGCGAGATATCGTGCATATTTAGACGCATGTTTGCGAGACTGGCACATGATGACAGAGTAACAATTTGGAAAAAGCCAGCGCTGCAATTGCTGGAAACGGCCGAAAAAATCAACCAGGCTGGGGCCAAATACGACGAGCCCAAAATCGATGAAAATCGAGACATCGTACCGAAAAAGGAATTTTTCCATTTTTCTGAGTCAGCCAGGAGATATTACATTGCCACCAAATCGTGCCAAGCAGTCTGCACTGCTCTGCTGGATGAAATCCAGAAGTTTGAGAAAACTGGTCACAAACCTCGCGCCAAAGGCGAATTAAAGAGGATACACGGTGATACAGAATTCAAACGGAAAGAAATTATCAAAAACGGCAGAGTACAGCGAGCCTGAAGACCCGGTTAAAATGAAAAGAAACCTCGTGCAAAGTCACCTGAGATATCTAAATCTACCGGAAAATGTCAAACTCACTGATAAAATGAGTAAAGAAGTGCGTAGAGAGCGTCGCGAAAAAAGATGCGCGAGCTGAGGTCAAGGCCAAAGGTCGTTGGCGCGAAGCATATCTCCGCAGATGATTTGAAAGGATGTGAAGTCATCGAATCCGACTCTGACGATTACGCCCACTGCTGGCGAAGAGGTCGAGATCGATGAATGGGTTCCGTCCTGCTGCGCGGTTGACAATATTGACAACACCAAGTGCCTCGACGAGCAGTCTATTGACCCGTCTGTGCGCCGACAGCTGATTTTGGAGGATACGGATGACCCCACATGTGTAGTAAAGCTGCAGGTAAACAAAGAAGACGTTTGCGCACAGCTGGACACTGGGGCACTTCCAAACGTATTGTCTCGACCAATGGCTGACTATTTAACTCGCATCTGCGAGAATACCAAAGACGTTCAGTATATCATGCTGAAACGCAAGGTCATGCTAAAAATTGGCAGATAATAAAATAATCCACACCAAAACTCACGTGCTGCAAGTCACCATGTGGTTCAAATCAATCAAACTTCTGATACCGTTTTATGTTATCGATAGTACACATAATGTATGTATTATCGGAAGAGTCACGATGCGAGAACTGAAAATGCAACCGGTTCTCGAGGTGGTTATGCTTACTGCAAACCACTCCAACGTGAGTAAGTGAGAAATCCTTAAAATTTCTCAAACCCGAACAGTTTCAGGAGTGCATTCCCGATTTTCAAGTTCGTGCCCAAAAGCTACGAAAAATGAAACAGTCGTATTCACCCAAAACCATTCGAAAGCGGTTGAATGGGCAGAAATTCTCCCAGAGGAGAAAGACAATGGCCCAGAGATCTACTTAAAACAACTAAAAGCAGATCTGAAAAAAGGTGTCGAAGAAAGATAATCAGCCAAAAAGAAGCTGATGAAGCATACGTTGAGTTCGCACTTTTCAAAGAACTTTTAGTATTTACCCTGGCAGGTATACCAGGGACCAGGTGAAATTTCAATTCAAACCTGGCGGTGCGCATAAAAAGAAGTGGCGAGGTGAAAAATACCGCCCTTCTAGTAAATTAAAACACGCCATTAAATGAGCTGTGAGAATTATGCTTGCACTGAATGATAAAACCATCTAAATCCCGGCATATCAACACCTTAGCGCCAGTGGTGAAGAAAATGGTGATTTAAGACTGTGTCTGACCGACGAGCTAAAAATGAATTCCTTGAAAATCGGCTAACAGAGGCGCCCACGATTGAGTCAATTATTTTTGACAACCCGCAGAGGCGCAATTCTTCTGTACCCTGGACTTTGTCATGGCATTCATGAATATGGTGCTACACCCGGACAGTCGTAAGTACACCGCCTTCCAAGTCGAGGGCAGGTGCAATTTAACGTCATGCCGTATGGCGTGAAAACCGCGTCGTCGGACTTCATCCACGGACTTAACGAAGTAATTCCAAATGAAGAAGGAATTACGAAGTTCGCCGACGACGACGTGATGATTTGTGGGAATACTTTTGAGCAAACAAGGGAACGACTCAAACGCGTTCTGCTCAGAATCCAGGCCAGCGGATTAAAGTTAAACCCCCACAAAAACAAGGTTGTTTCAGTCTAAAACTGAGCACCTTGGATATACCCTTGCGAAGCAGAAAATAGGTAAGCAGGAGCAGAAACTCAGCAAGTTCAAGGAGTTCAAAGAGAAACACTTGAACAAACACGCGAGTTCGAGCTCAAAAATAAGAATCAAATTCTGGCTCTGGTTGGTTTAACCGGTTTATACCGTAGATTCATACCAAATTACCACCAGATTCTAGCCCCCTATATAAGCTTACGCAAGATGACGTACTATTCTGCTTGGGGAGATGAACAAAAGCAGCTTTTGAAGAATTAGAGCGGCAGTATCTCGCCGACTTCAAGCTGATGCCTCCCAACCTGATTACGACATACACCTGGAGACCATGGTTACTGACGACGCTATGAATGCGGTCATGTACCAGGGTCATTGACAGAAAAGATTCCCGGTCATCATGTTTACTAGTTTCGCGTTTTAAGCCGCACCAGAAGAAGTTTACCTGTCTCGACAAAGAGATGATGGCATTGGTGACCACAGTGCACCGACTTCAAACCTGGTTGCATGGCCGGCGAATACATGTAAAGGGCCGATCTACACCCGATAGTGAAAAAGTTTTACACGATCATCCAGACTCACAGAAAGGCAGCTGCCTGGATAACTGAGCTTTGCGGTTACGATCTGGTTTACGACTTAAAAGCGAAAAAGTCGAAACTTTTCAAAGCTCAGGAGCCTGAGGTGACGATATATTCTTCTTAACTTCACAGCTCTCCAAACGTACGCACTGGAATTTTCCGAGACGTATGTGGATGAGCTGATGGAAGACTTGAGAAATATCGGGGGACATTCAAGTTCAGGATAAGGCATGCTCGAAAATAATCGAGATGTTGAAAATGCCTATTCCTGACAAGAATAAGAAATTGGCCGCTAAGATCTTGGCCAAAAGGAAGAGATTTTGGATCGAGAAAGATCCAGAGGGCCAGGAAATTTTATATCGCCGATTTGAAAACGGCCACCTGGTACCCTACCTTCCTGAGAGTTATTCCAAGACCTGGTCAAATATCTACATGAGATTTACGGGCACGTTGGTCCCGCCAAGCTGGAATTAATATTTAAAAGACTTTACTTCTATCCCAATGCAATGAGATACATCAAAACGATGTCAGAATGTTGCATTGTGTGTAAAGTAAACAAGAATTACGTAAAAAGAAAGATTCTTGAGTATGGCCAAGTCGAAGCCTATTCGGTAGGTGACGTCATCTCAGCTGACACTCTTTGGTCCCGTTGCCAATCAAAAGGCAAACCAAGATACTTGCTGGTGGCGAAAGACGTATTCACATCTAAATTATGGTTAAGACCAATACCCGAATATGAAAGGCAAGACTGTAACTAATACCATGGAGACGGTACTGTAGAGATCGAAAACCATGGTATTAAGGTCAATAAGGTCATCACTGACAACGGAAGTCAGTTTATTAGCGATAAGTGGTGTGCCATGTGGGAGGCTCATGGGGTCAAGGTCGGTCATACCACCTGTTATAATCCCATGTCCTCATTGGTCGAGAGATCGATGCGGATAATCTCTGATAAGCTCAGGGTCAAGATAAATACTTGCTCTGACCCTATAAAAGTCACTGGGGATGGCACAAACACATCCATAAATCGAAACGGAGATCAACAACACTCGAACCAGCATGGCGTAAAACCAAACGAGGCCTGGGGCATCGAAGATGTATTAACTTGAACTTGCCGACCAGAAACAACAGCTTGGATTTCAAACACGAGCTGAAACTTCTTCAGGAAGAACAAATCAAAAATGACATCAAATCCACCACCTCCGAGGTTCTCCTCAAGGAGAAATTAAGTGAGAGGATCTGGTGTTGACGATGATGGCTCAGTTCGCGTGAGGGAGCTGACGGCGCCTGCTCTAAAATGGCAGTGACGACCGTTGCCGGCATCGGTATTTGTTTCAATTCTGACTCGGACCAAAATGTATCCGAAAGAATTACAAGTGACAAATACCGAATTTCAAATAACCTAGCAGAATTGCTCTGAGTCAAACGACGCTCGAAATATGTCTTTTCAACGACATAAAAGAGTCAATATGATCACAGACTCAAAATACGTCATAGACAGCATGACCGAGCATCTTCCCGGCTGGTTGAAAATAATTTCAAAAACAGCGAGAAAAAATCGTTTATCACAAGGATTTATTCCTGGAATTAAACAGAACTAGGTAAAAAATTCGAAAACACGGTATAATCACGCTTCGTGCAAGAAGTCACGAAGATTCTAACATCACAGCCGACAGGCTGGCAGAAAAAAATCCGTATACACTTTCGATTTGCTCTAAAAAAATCATGAGATGTCAAATAAGCAAGCCATCGAAAATTACATCCGCGAGAAGCGTGACAGTTACAGCGAGTACGCGACGAGTATATCTACTGAAAAACACAAAGATCCAAAGATCTTACAACCAGGCGACATGGTTCTCTTAACTGAGCACAAGCAGTCAAGTTTTGAGAAAGGTATCTCAGCTAAGCTTTGTGCAAAAAGAATCAGCCCATATCTGCGTCAAACGAAAGGAGACGACAAATACATATCGTCTGTACCCAATGACAATGACGAGATTGACAGGTTAATATTCGGCAGATTACGTTATTCCTCACTAAAGATCAGCAGAGGAAATAAAAAATAACGTAGTAAATAAGTCAAAATATGACCGAACGATTGAAGAGCAGATCCAACAATATTTAACAACCATCGACTACGAGGACCCTGAGTTCGACGTAGACGATGAAGTCGAGTTGGATCAAAACAGCCAGAAAATAAACTCAAAAACGGCTGAACAAATCGAACGTTAAGTGGCAAAAAATTAAACGCCGATTCGATTTGATAAACGTAATAAAATAGAATTTCAGGATAAAAGTACCCCCTGACAAAGTAGACGATGCAACTCCTTCAACAGCGGGTAGTCGTTGCTAAAACGCCTGCGAAAGGAAAAATGCAACCCCTTCGACGAGCGGCGTGAACAACAACAATACGCCTCAACGTGATACTGCAACCCCTCCTGCTGCTCGAAATGACGCTGAAGAAATACGCCAGAAAAATTTCGAAAATCTCAAAAAAGGATTGAAAAAGAAAACATCTAAAAAACAGATGGAAATCCTTGAGAATAATTTGAAAAAAGCAGCAGTAAATCAGAAACGATTCGAAAAATTAAAACAACTCGCCGAGCAAAAGTAACAGGCGGCTTGCAAAGACAAGCCAGCCCGAAACCGTTAACAGCGGCAACGCTGTAAATACGGATACTGCTACGGTCGAGGGCAGCGGATGCGTGCAAACTCGTAGCAAAAACGAGAAAGAAAAGCTACGCCATTGCAGGTATCTATGCTTGATTTAGTGATCTAATTCGAACAAACGTATTTGCTAAAGCTATACGATTGTTGAAGAATCGGTTATCTGATTACAAGGCGATAAGGATTCAAGCCGTACGATCAAATGCTTACATGTGATTCGCTACCCATCCTCAGAGGGGAAAGAGGGGAAGCGATAACGCACGTAACTCCAGCAAAACGCAACGAGCATTCGGCTCATTTATCTGTTCTTCTTTGCCGATGTACGTTATGCTCGTGTATTAACGGGTAATTAGCGTTTATTTGCAGTGTTTTTAGTGCGTTTTTGCGTATGTTATGTGTGATTGTGCGTATTATACGCGTGTAGCAAGTAAGTACGTGGAAAAATTCCACCGTTTTTCGTGCTTTTAAAGCAAGTTTCGTCTTAGACGAATAACAACGTGTTCTATATGTAGCACGCCACAATCACTAATACCGCGGTAATTAACACCCGATTATGACTTTTAATCATTTCACTAGGTGAAATAAGCCGAAATGTATATTTCGATCGTACTTTCGCATTGACGAAATCCATGATCAGGAATATGCACATGGTGCAACTATTCAACATTTGGCAACGCTGCATTGCAGCGCCACCTGTTACAATATGAACTTGTTATCACTGATTGTGGACTTGGCAAATTTGCGGTTGATTTTATAATTTCGACTAAAACGATTTGAAATTATCCACCAACATTTCATCTGAAATCAAAGAAAAGTGCCGTGATGTGTTATCATAACGTGGTTCGGTATAATGTTTCAGTTTGACGAATGTCCAGAAAATACGTTACCTACGATTGAGAGATCGACGAACCCGATAACATCAACGGCGTAAGTGCCAATCGAAAAACAATTCTTTCAAACGGAAATCCAAGCTCTGGCGGAAGCCGTGAAAAGAGCAACGTTACCGGGAAGATATCCTCGACTACGAGGAAACGCTTTGGCGTAAGTTTTCAAATATAACACTAATATAAGTGATACAGTTGAGCCCAGCTCCTGGTAATTGAATCTAAAACAGATAAAAATGTTCAAATCGTTAGCTAGCAAAATAAATAAATCTAGGAATATGGCTAAAACCAACGATACGTGTAGCGACGATGACTGCGAGTGCATGAAGACGCTAGTTCACGTACGCGGCGCGGCGAGCCAATGCGAAGTCGCGCGAAAAAAAAGCGTCCGCGAGCGCAAGGCCGTGAAAAAACATTCGACGCCAAAGACTGCGAAAAAGGAATTGAGCAAGGGCGGCAAAAAGAAGAAAAGCTACCGATACAATCGGAACCGCAAGAATTTGAAAATTAATTTGGCGAAGGTATCGGGATACGAACGGAAACAAAGTGTCGTCACGTTGCAAAGCAACAAAGTTTCAATAACGAAAGGCGATACAATCATTTAAAGACGGTAAATAGTGTCGGTTAGTAGATATAACCACGATTATAAATAAGGATATACCCCGATACCCAAAAACATCGAATCAAATTTTTGAAAAATGATGTAAATTTAGAAAGCCAAAGCAATAATACTAATACTTTGTCTGTTTGTTCACAGGGAACCGAAACGATGGTCGGTGTGTATGTCGTCCCGTGCACCTTGTGTAACAAAAATTTAATTGTCCAGACCGAAGACACTGAGCCACTGTATAATGCGGCGTGCCACCACCTAATGCATCGATCGTGTGTAAACGAACGACTGGAGTCGATCGCAACGAAATGCGAATGCGAATTGAGTCGAAACGACGACTTTTGTCAGAGTTTATCGATTCCGAAGCATTTATACACGCTGGAAGCGATCGTTATTGGCGATTCTTCCGAATCGACGCTGGGTTACCGAGCGACCTTCCTGACGGAGGAACTCGAGAAAACTAATCGATTATTAATCGAAAAATCAGCCGAGTGCACTAAGGCACTCACCGAATTGGCGATCGCGCGCGTAGAAGCGGATGGGTGGAGATCCGAAAACGAAAGACTCCTGGAATTCATACGACAAAAGAATTACCAGCCACCGCCTGAACAGACGACGAATTCAGCTGCAGGCAATACTTTTCGTCCACCGCCCGGCTTGGATCTGCGATCGAAAGCAGCGATTGCGCAAGCCGCCGCAGCGCCAGTGCCGCAAATGGCAATACCAAGTGGGAACTCGACCTGCACGAGTATGATGCAGGAAACGGTCGATAATGCTCAACCGGATACTCAGCTCTTCAGACTGCCACCTCAACAGCTGGCACCTGTAGGTAATCCACCTACAGTTGAAATTTTACGTCAAGTGTCAGATTCCGCGTCGTCGGAGATGGAGTATACGCCGCACACGTCACAAATACCGGCGCCCATCCCGAATAAACCAATGGGTCCTCCTCCGGCGAGACCATTTACTCAGACCGAGGAAGGAAAATCCCCATTGACGAGAGTACAACCGGGTCAGTCGCCGATGACGAGAAATATCCGGGATTATTCACCGGTATCGGACGACGAAAGACAGTTCAAACGCCATCGCGCAAACGGGCAGCGGAAGATGAAGATCCAGTGCCAGAGCGAGACGTCGACGAGAAAAATCGAAAAAGAAACCCACCGACCGATCAATGCTGTTCCGCACCGTACAGCCACCCCTGTATCCGATGCAGGAGAGACGATTCCTAATTTCACTTGTGTGAAAAGACGATTTGAAAGCGGTATTTATGGGTAAATACTGGTCGGCGACGGATACCCGCAGTGCGCGTATGTAGCAATAAATAATCGCAGCTACAAGAACGAGCTGTTTGATTGTCGAACCCTGCGCCGGATTCTTGAGAATTCAAAAATTGATCGAAGAACTGTCGAAATTCGAACAACTCCCCCGCGGAAGATATTGCTTTCACCTGGCAACAACGACACGTTAAATGACCGACACACGAAAGAAGAGGTACAAGAAGATACCTTGAAATTGTTCGACAAATTAGAAGAGCTGGAAGTCGAAGAAGTAATGGTCGTACCGCGGTCCACTTCAAAGACGAACCCGAAATTGGGAAGTGGTACCGGAGCCAATTAGCGGCGCAATTCGGGAAACCCGACGGTACGGGTACTACTACGTTGGGCAGAGCTGGTCACGACAATACGCAGGCGATGTCAGAACCTAAAGTCAAAAGCTTCGCATCATACACGAGCCGAACGATTATTCGAGGATCTTACGAAGAAATTAAGCGAGATCGGCAAAGACGCGAAGCGTGACGAATTCTACGAACAGGCATCAAGTAAATGAACAGTCCGCGCGGACCGTGCAAGAAACCGCGCAGAACAAACGTTTTGCGCGGCGCCTTGAATAAACGTGAGCTAGGCCACGTCCGGTTTAGAAATAACTGCGTTAAAATTTAAAATCGTCGTAAAATAACCAGCCACGTACCGGAGGGTGTCGACGGACTCCGAAGACTGGCGAAGCCTCCGAATCGGTGACCACGAGGATCACCGAACCTGCAACAGAAAGCAGATGAGGAGAATCACCATCAATCGGCCAGTATTTTTGCTCGATCTCGTTAAATTATATCTAGATTATGTAACATTAAGTACCTGAATCATCAGCGGCGGTTTTCGACGGCAGAAGTTTGATCAACGTATCTGCGGCTGAGTCAAGGTTTCGGCAGGCTGAGTTGGATTCGACGGTGCTAATTCTCGATATTACGTCTTCGTTACCCGGATTGGTCCAAAGTTCCTGAAAAAATGGAAATTATATTAGTATTTATAGTTTAGTTTGTTTTTGTACTAGTCGTACGTACCTTTTTGAGGTCCATTACACTCCATTTTTTGTAAATACGTTTTGTTTTGTTTGTATTAGTGTTTGTATTGCTCCGCACAGTAGCGTAGTACCCTTTAAGATCTCATTCACTCGCTACGACGAGAACATGCAAAATGCATGAAAAAATGTGCGAGGCTCCATCAGCCCAAAGAAATCGCACCACGATTCAAGTACGAGGGTCAAGGCACCCGTGCTGCAAAAGCCCAAGGGGCAGAAGGCGCAGTGTCTGCTCTAGGCCATAGGGAGATGTCTCTCACTGTTTGTGCTTCCCGGCGGTTGTTGAGGCCTAAACCCCCTCGGTAACCTCAAAGGGGCATAATGTGAGAGGGAGATTGGCCCTGGTGCCTGCAGCAGCACTGTTGCCTAGACAAGTACGTAGGGTACTTGTACGTACATCGTTACAGCGGCAGTAGCTTATCTGGTTCCGCTGGTAACGCTACTGCGTGTGATGTATAATTTGATGTGATTCCTAATAATGTGATTTATTCAATGTTAATGTGTCAAAGTGTTTTGTAAGCTATTTCGTGAGCAATACATGTGTTGAAATAATTCTGTGTACGTATCATTCCTCTGAGTGTACTCTGGTAAGGAAGTTGTTCCAGGAATAGGGATAAGTGACGTTCTGTCCGCCCTATTACATGCGCAGTTGTAGAAAAATTTGTCAAGGTGGACCAACATATTTTTGCTTTAGTTTATACTTTTGGGGAACGAGGTTAATTGAATCGTTTATTCTGAGATGTGAGAAGTCCATTCGAGTGTATTTTTTAAAAAAATACTCGGAGTACGATTTTCTTCTAAAATTAAGTAATTATTGTTTTTTACGTAAGTATTTGGTGAGTAATGAAAAAAAGGACATTAGACCTTTTAGTATATCAATGAATCTGACGAGCAGAAAAATTTTTAGTCAACGTATAGAACAAAACGTACAATTATCAGATAGTACTCCCTTTCCCCTTCCCTCCATCAAAAGCAAAAACACAATCGAGATTTTTTGAAGAAGGGAGGGGGGCAAAGAGGTTAAGAAACTGGGGTGATATTCAAAAAAATGATTCTGATGATGGAAAGAAAATTAAAAAATGAAGTAGGTAACATTTCAAAATGCAGATCTGAGTTTGGATTTAAAAACCCCCCTTAGGCGTCAAAAATTGGTTTTTGAGTTGTCACTGATTTTGGAAATTTTAGAAAAGGTAAAATGTGGAGGGGAGACCAAGAGTCAAAAACCAATTTTTTACAGATGAAGATGATTTCTATAGGCAGGCTCAAAGATACCTACGTTTTTTATTCAAATAAAGGTATTCGTAAAAATGAAAATTTTTTGAAAAAATTGTAAAAGGAAAAATTGTATGCTTCTGAAGAATTGGTAAGATATTCCTGATCTCATGGAGAGAATGTTGCTCCCTTTATTTCTCTTAGCTGGTCCATTAAGTGAAGAATGGTGAATGATCAAAGTTCATTTTTCTAGTTGGTGAAATTTCAACTTCAAAAGAGAAAAATTCATAAAAAATTGCGACTTCTCATTTAAAATTTTTGGAAAAATTGTGTTTTGAATTTTTGAAAAGTTACCCATCAAAAAATTTAACTTGTTCAAAAATTAACCCGAAAATTTCAAACTTTTATGTTACCTACCTAAGTGATGTCGATTTTGGATCTTTTGCCGACTTTTTAGATTTGCGTTTAATTTGGAAGATGAAAATCATTGCAGCAGAAATAGTGATTTGAGGAAAATTTTTCTTTCTAAGAAGGCTAAGAACTGAAAAATGTTCAAAAATGTAGGGATTAAAAAACTTCTAGACCAATAAAAAAAAATAGATACCGTTTCAACTTTGCAGCGAAAATAGCTATAAAAAGTAACCAGAATTGAGAAAAAAAGGAAGTAAGAGTTTGAGGAATTTCAAAATGAATTCCCCAATTTTGATAGTTTTTAAACAGATTTTTCGACTTGCTTAGGCAAATAACACTTTGAAAAAAGGTTCAAAAATAGCCTCCAATTCAAAAAATTTCAGAATTTTTTTAAATTTTAGATGTAGACATTGTAGGCTTGCAAAAAATATCAAAATTTCATCTAATCGAAGAAGGAAAGTAAAATTTTATGTACATTGTATTTGCAATCTCTTGAATCGATTTCAACTTGAAAAAAATTACAGTTGTTCTGAATTTTTAAACGAATTTTTAGTAGTTTACAACTTCGAGAAAACCTCCATTATAAAAATGGTTGTAATAAACTTTAGCACCCTGGAAGATGCATTTCTCAAATCGATACCTAGATTAAAATAAAATTTTCTATAGTTCGGAAACTGTCGATTTTGAATTTTTGATCCATATTTTTCGTCGTAAAATTGGAAAAGAAAATCAAAAAGTTTTCTGAACGCTTCAAAACAATTCTGAACTGTTCTAAATTGATTCGGGTGGTCAAAAATAAGATACCATTAATTTTTAATTTTCTACTTTAATTGGATCACATTTTAAAATTTTGAATTTTAAAGTTTTTACCATTTTATAAAAACGGTTTTCTCTGATTTTTCAAGTTTTTCTAGATTGGAGGAAAGGGAGAAAGAAGGAATTTTTCTCGTTTAAAAATACCTATTCAAAATTTCCGGAAATGAAGAGGGAGTAATATAATTCTTCGAATACCTGTAGAATTTTTTCACATTTCAAAAATAGGTACCTATGTACTTACTCTGATTAATTGAGTTTAAGCGGAGAAAGAACGAACATTTTATGCATTCGAAAGCTAAAATTTCAATATTTGTGACGCGCCATGAGGAACCGACCCTTAAGGTGAAAAATAAAATTTCGAGAAAAACGCAAAACTATCAACTTTTAAACCTATTTTTGCGTTTTTCTACAAATTTAATTTTTCACCTTAAGGGTCGGTTTCTCATGGCGCGTCACATTTAATTATAGGTATTTTAGAATTCAGATGTAAAAATAGGTACGTGACTTTTTAAAAAAAGATAACCAATTTTCAACAGTTTGAAAAAAGACTCTGAAAATGAAATAAAACTTATAAAATTTCTTGACTTTCCAGTTTTATGATATTTACTGATCAGAAAGACAATAGGTAATTACCTACAGAATTATCAAAAATTCAACATAGGTAATTCAAATGGAGTAGATATTTTTTCAAATAAGTACATAAGTTTTATGGGCAAGGCAAATTTTTAAATGGAAATTTCAATCGGTAGGTATTATCAAAATACTCAAAGAAGATAAATAGCGTTGAAATTGGGATATTAGTAAAATGGAAATAGGCACGTAACTTAGATAGGTATATTGCCTACATTCCAACAGGCTGAGTTTGATTTCACTCGGTAAAGTTTTTGAAATGTGATTTCACGGCTAGATGAATTGATTTCGAATAGGTAGTTTGTTTTGTTAGTTCAACTTCATTCTGTGTATTGAATGACACCTAATCTATTTCAACATGGATATTCTGCGATGGAATAATTAAAGTAAAATTTTAGTCAAAAAATAAATTACTCACACTCAAACGCTGTACGTAGGTAAAAAAAATTTAAAAAATTGAAATCTCATCTCATCTCATCTCATCGTGATCAAGTATAATCAATTTCAGATGTTTGAACGTAACCAAAATCTAAATGCTTATTTCAATATAACGTGGAGAGGGTGGAGACCTACCTGCCTATCTAAATTATGGGGGAATTAATTAAAATATTATTCGATTAAGGAAAACTAAAACGTTAATTTTCCGTAACATTGATCATAGGCATTAAATATTAATTATAATTTTCATAAAATAATGAAGAATCAAATTTGTATTTTTTTTTTTTTTACTTTTAAGGGCTCGTAGGTATTAAATAGGTAAATCGAAAACAATTTGTATTACGTCGAAAAGGTAGGTACAATAACCTTAAAATTTTAATACACTGGAAATTCGTTTACTTTGGTGTTGAGAAGATGAATAACAGGTGAAAATTTGGGTTTTCGTAGATGAGAAAGTGTCAGTCAAATTCAAATAAGACATTTTAGGTACTTTACCTTCATGGTTGATGTAATTCGACAATGATATTATTCGCAATAATATTTCATTTGAGTGAAAAAACCAACGAATTTGAAAAATTTTCCAAAAAAAAATTAAGCATCCAAAAAAATTTCAAAAATTATATAAAAATCTAATTTCTTTTCCACAACGTGGAATCAAAAAAAAAAAAAAAAGCGTAGGTAACACATGCAAAGGTCTATGAACTACGCTACCCACACATTGAAAAACTCTGTATAAAAAATTACCTGTGATTAAATCGACGAGACTGGTAACAATTCGAAAACCACGATCAATTAATCATTGATAAGTTTACATTACACGGTTTCTAAGCACATGAGGAGTTTTTTTGCCGCGCGTATCTTACACCGCCAAAATATAACAATTGATGCGATTTTATTTATTTATAATATTTTGAAATTTCGTAAACAACGATAGAGTGATACATTATCAGCTCTTGAAACAATTCGAGTTGAAATACTCGATCACGAGGAAAATCCAAGAAATTGCACCCTTCAAAACACATACATATTTCCTATACCCATGTACATTCATTTGTGTGTGTAATATAAGACGGGGTGCGTTTCGGTGTGCGTATCTCCAAAGAAGTCGCAGAAGCGAACTGTAAGGACGTACGTCGTCCCGCCTTCTCGGAAGTTTTCGACTGCTATCGTCGAGTAGGATTAAATCCCTCCTTTGGAGAAAATTTTTCGAATTTTTGAGTGATTTGTTTCCCCGGATGCAATTGAAAGTATTTTAGGATTGGGATTTTTCAATTGAATATGGGTTGTTTTTGGTTTTGAGTTCAGTAGACACACGTTTTCTAATTTTGTTGCGTAGAATTAGTAAAAAAAAAAATATCCCAAACTGAAATGAATATAATAACGAAAAAAATTAATTTTATTATCACTTTACTAAATATTTTGTTGAATAAATAATCTTAATTTTGAAAATTATTTCAGAGTAAGTAGGTAGGTAAGTTGCTAGGCACTTATTTTGTATTACATATTTTGAATTTTGAACCATGTACCTATAGATTAAATTGCTTGGAAATGAAAAAAAAAATCAATTCGAATATTTAGAACCGTCTTGAAATTGAACATAAATAATCACTTCTGGGTCAAAAGACAAAAATATGTCTATCAACCTGGCTCTGCTCCGTCCATCCTGAACTTACCCTCCTTCCATACGAATATTCTTCATTATTACCAGAAATTAATTGATTTTTTCCCCTATAATTTCTAATCATCGTTTTTCACAAAATTAATAGAATTAAATTAATGAAGTAGAAAAGTATTATCTTACCCTTTCTATATTGACCGCAAATAAATTAAATCATAGCTGAGCCAGATTTAATAAATTTAGTACGTCTATGCCGAAGTTCTGAAATCTCATCAGTTCTAGTAGGTAATGAGATACTGACCTAACCTTCAATAATTTTTAAAAGGAATTTTTTTTTTAATTTTTTGTGAAAAATTCACATTATCTTCAATTTTTTTTCGTAAAAAATTCAACTTTTAAGAATTGAATTTATTTTCTTGTATTTTTCGCAACAAATTTGGAATTAGTTTCAGTACAAAATTACACATTAAAAATAATTTGTCTTTAATCGTCGTGTGAATTTCTTGGTTGAAGAAAACATCAGCAACAAGACCACTGTCCATTATCGATAAAATTTCCCAAACCCGAGGCCCAGACAAACAATAACAAAGAAACATTTTCCCTACAATCGTGTAGTTTGACATAAACAAAGGCGTAAGTGTCGAAGATAAGCACGACATCCGAAACTTCTTCCTTAAAGCTTGCCTTTAATCATTAGTTTAGCATATTACTCACTTACGCGCACGTGCATTGTAATGATGAAATGATTAAACGCTTTGTTAATGAAATACCTTCAAAGTTAGCTCTCATATTCGTATCTTTGAAGTTTATAATTCAATACAGAATTGAGAAGTAACCGAAATGCTATAAGGTCAATGTAGATGTTACGAAGGTACTCGAATGGAACATTTCAATGACGAAAACATACGAACGATAAATGAAAAATTTTAATCTATGATAAAAACGTCGTATGCACAATAATTCGTCTTTAATTTTATTCTTAATTCTAAACTAAACCATAGTATAGGAGTGAAACAATCCGCCATTATTCCACATGGTTTCAGAGCGATTTATCTGTTGGTCATATCTCGCGAACGGTATACTATCCCTCTACTCTTCATTTCTCGAATAACGCTATTTGGTAAACGACCGGCTACAGAAATGGCGTAAATTCCTTTCGTGAATCGATCTAAAATATGAAATGGTTAAGCATAATACGTTACCGAATGAATGGGGAAATTTAGTTCAAAATATACCTGTTCTTTGCCATTTAGCTACCCAACTGTCTTTTGGACTCATTAATGCAATCATGCTATAGAAATTCAAATATAACAGATTAGTGGCTGGAAATCAATTTGTATAATTAATCGTTAGTATGGTTACCCTTCGAATTTGGAACTGGTGCAATCGTAAATATTATCTCGGTTATTTTTCATACGTAGAAACTCGTCGCAGTTATCGCAGCCATCGAATTCAAATTGTTCAAAAGACTGTAAATAAAGTAGCGATAGAAACGAATGTATTGGACGAATAACAGTAACGAAAGAATATTAGAAAGTTGATTGATTGAATCTTACTTTAATGAGGGAGCAAACTAGACAAGCTCGAGCAGTACGTAGATCTTTCGGGATCACTTCGACAGACATTGCGAATGAAGTATTGAAAACACCGAACACTTGAGAAATTAATTATTGTTATTAAACCATTCACGACTTCACTTACTACAACTTGCAACGTTTCATTTCATTAAATTTTCAAACAAAAGTCAATTTTAGATCCAGAAAATGATTTTTACGATCGTGATAATAATTTTTTTTTTCATCAAAAAAAAACGTAAACAAAATGAGATGCGTATTGATTATCGTCAACAGCCTGGTGATAAGTTTGAAATGTGGTTTGTTTTTATATTTTGAAGAGCGCAGCACCTACACTTTATAGCGCAATAATCGTTTTTTTTGGCCGAATTTTCAAAAATAAATAAAAGTAGCTACTTTTAAATTGGATGATTTTTTCCTCATTTTAGTCATTTTTGACGTTTTGAGTCTCTTCTCTCTTAAAATCACGACAATAAAATATTAGGGCATCATTTTGTTCTTCTATTCTGCACCGCACCAGTCGGACCAGCCCAAATTTTCACACTTTTTTGGTTAAAAAAATTTTAGGCTAAAAAATATAGATACAATACGAAAACTTCTCTCTCTGTAATTAAATTTACTATTGCGAGCTTATGTAGCTATACGTACTTGAGTACCCTAAGTAGTTAGGTATAACCGTATAAGTAATTAAGTATTAGCCTATTAGGTACATAATTTTCTGACAATTTTGAAAATTTTTCGCTCTCAGAAGTCAAAATTTAAAATTTAAAATTTTTTCTGTCAAAATTGTAGTACCTGATTTTTTTTATTCATGAACATTTTATTTAATGATTATAAATTACAAGTTTGCACCTTTAAAATAATATGATATCTAAACTTTGATTCTTGAGAGTTGAGAAGGTTGAACCTTCTAAACACTTAAAATTATGTGAATTTTTATTGACAACTGATCAATGTAGAAGGACTACATGTACCTGTACTTCAGTAACTTGGAATTATTCATTTGGCTATCAGCTAACAGAGGAAGTACCTTAATTGTTAATTTCCTAGCCCAATTCGCATAATCCAAACTGAACAGGAATTCATCTCGATTCTCGATAGCTGTCACAAAGAAAGAATTTTAAAAAATATGTTTGAATTAAATTTTTCTCCCAAAATTTGGTGTTTTTTTTTTGTAAGAAACATCATTTATTATTCCCTGTTACAAAATGATAACAGGAACGAAACATCGCGGAAATCAAAAACAGAAAGCCTTTATTCGACATCATTGTCGAAGTTCATGGCGAACATGATTAGTTTATTAATTCAGATTCTCAAGTTGATTCAATGGCAATCCAAATCCACTTCCATACGGAGTATAAGCTGAAATAGAGCTGAGATTGATATTTTTTTTCAGCATCCATGTTAGTTTGGCTTCTGCTACCTTGCTACCTATCTAGTCCATTTCGAAGAGCTCGTCAGTCGTCACATCTTTTGAAATGAAATCACTGATATCTTTCAGTGTTTAAATTAAATCAGTTTCAAACCGAAAATTCGGCTCTTATTATGCATAACGATCTGTCGTCTATAATCTTTTTCAATTTTTTTAATTCAAAATTTTAATTTTTTATGCCCTAAAAAAGTTAATTTTCCAATTTTTTTCTCACTCTATTACCAATAAAACAAAAATACAGTTCTTCTAGCATCAATGCTAAAAAATGAATGTATACTGAGGTAGGTAGTAGATACATAATATTCCTTGATTCATAAATGAAAAAAATTGGATAATAAATGATACGAAAGGAGGACAACTAATTACAAATTTTCAAGATTAATCACTCGTGTTGTGAAAATAACATGCAACTACCTACTGCACATTCAAAGTCACCTTTAGTTTATTCTCTTTCATTTCGAGAATTTTTTCTTCTATTTTTTGTAGCCAATAAAATAGGTAGGTAGACAGAATGCCGAGAGCTGTATATTCATTGAAGTTTTTAAAAAAATGAAACACGTATGTGGTACCAAATGAAAAATTGTAACAAATATTTTAAAATTCACAAGTATAGGCAGAATTTGAGATGAGATACAGCTGATTGATCATCGCATAGGCATAACCACATGGAACCTTTTTTTCGAAAATACATACATCCCTCACACCGAAAATAAAACCCGCAACCAGGTAAGGACCTACATTTCAATTTTATTTTATCGCATTACCCTTCATGATCAAATTTTTTCTCGATTGTTTAACACAAAAACACCGTAAGCGAAAATACCCGGTGAAATGTACAAATGCATCACAAAGAAACGTTCCATTACAAAAGTTCCTTGAATTGCCACTAATAAATAGCTTTGAATAATAGATTCGGGCTCATTAAAAATTCAGTGATTGATGACATTGACAGCTGCTGTCAAACAAAAACAGTTATGGAGGCCACTAGGTAAGTTCGATTTTTCCCTGTGGAGGGAGTAACAAGGGTATTTCAATCCCTCGTGGATGATTTTAACATGTTACTAATGTTAATGCATATTTTGACGAGTGTAATGTAATCGGACCCAAGTGTTGCTATGATTCTTTTACCAATGTGTCACGTAAGATTTGATTTTTTCATTAGAATAACCCGTATAGTGAATTTATTTATGGTGAGTAGATTTTCTATTTGTATTATTCTATTTTCGGGCACTACTTATGCATAATAATTTTTGTATGGGATGTTTTTAGTGCTTAGAACGTATTTGAAAAATTGTTCGAGTGAATAATACGCGAATAGATTTTAAATAATCGCCAATGCTTTTGGTATTCGAGAAAATAATTTTTTTTAGAAATTTTTCAAAAGTATTTCCAAGAAAATTCGTGTGTAAAAAATCGTGTGTTGGCAGTTTATAATGATGACGTATGTATTATGGGCCTTCAATATCTTCATATCATACTACAATTTTTTTCCTTGAATTAAAAATTCTTATTTTATCAATTCTGCTACAGGTTTAAATGAATCAATATTATTGATTTTCACTTAATTTACAATTAACTGATAGAAATTGAGAATCATCATCCACGTGTCCTAGGATTGCGAAACATCTAAATATGTGCATAATTTATGAGCCAAATAATCTGCAAATAATCGCAGTAATATTTTTAGTTTTATAACGAAGTAAGTTTAGATATTTTTTTATTGAATTGTAATTTTTTTTTTAATTTTTAGTGATTGAAATTATAAAAAATCTGAGTAACATGATTTTGAACAAATTATGGCGACTAAATATTCTAACAAACAAACCAAAACCAACGCACCGTATTCTCCAACGGGTGGAAGTAACGAGTGAGTAATTAGCGTCTACTATACTAATTCCATTAAGATCGTTGTCTTTCCAAGTACCTAGTTACCTATACCCTTTTTGTTGATAGTCGAGCACGGGTCAATGTCGGTAAAATTATTTCAAGTTTCGAGTAGGACAGCAAACACCGAAACACGTGATGGTTTTTACGGTTTTTCGTGACTGTTGAATTTTTGATTTGAGAATTAATGCTTATGCCAGGTTGCTACCTAATTTAAATTGTACTGAGTTACACAATAATGGGACATGGGCCTTGCATAATATTCGTTAGATTGGGGGAAAAATTAAAATAGAAAAATACGCGAATATTTGACTGATTGTAAGAAGGGGTGTCTCTTGACCGCTGTAGTAAAATGTTTACGACGTTAATAAAATTGCATACTTGTTCGCCTGAAAAAGTATTCGTGAAAACGAAATATGTACATGCGAAGATAAGGAAAGGAGAAGGGGGAATGATTGATCTTTATTCGACTAGGTTGATAAACGTAATATTTAGATATTTTTAAAAATGATTTTAGATCGATTTTTTCCCGATCATTGGAGAAACTAGATCAATTTGGTTCTGCCAATAGTTTACCTAAATCGACAGAAGATTCGGAAGACGGAGGTATCAACGTAGTTGTCAGGTGATGAATTTTTCTCAGAAATTGAAATATTTCCAGCTTGGAAAAATTCACATTTGATATTTTTACAGAGTAAGACCATTAAATAGCAAAGAAATAAAAACCAATGATCCTAATGAAATCTCATTCCCTGGAAATGGTCAAATATTGGTAAATGAATGAAGATTTTAAAATTAATTTTGGAATTGAATTAGATTTTAATCAGGATGTCTATTTTTTGAAATTAATTTTAGGTTGAAGGATTGAACATTTACACAGGTGGAAACGGGCCCAAATCAAAATTATTTTCTTTTAATGTTGTTTTTGAACCTGGAGCTACACAAAGCGACGTTTTCAATTTTTGTGGAATCAAAAAACTTATTAACATGGCTTTAGAGGGATACAATACTACTTGTTTTTGTTACGGTCAAACTGGAAGTGGTAAAACGCATACGTTAACTGGACCTCCAGGATTGGTAAGTATTCGATTTTTCTGAAAGGAGATCGTTTTGCTCTAATTTCTGAAATTGGAACGGAGAAAACATAATTAGAAAGCTGTATGTCCTGAAAAAAAAAACTAGGTCAAAATTTTACTCCTAATGTAGGTCTAGGTACCTGCTCGTAGACATTCTTTCTCTTGCCTTGCCCAATCGTCCTTAAATTTGGAAATAAAATTTTTAAATAACGAAAAAGTTTTGGCCAAAAATGGTATTAATAATTATTCTAGATAATTATTTTTGGTGTTAATTTTTTACCTTCATTTGACTAATGTTTAGGGTCATTTTTAGAGAAATAGCTTTTTTTTTGTACTTTACGTAATTTCCTGTGAAAATGAAGAAAAAGTAATTCTTGAAAAATTCTTTTAATTATTCCCAGTATGGGTAGATGTTTTTTCCAAAAAAATCAAAGAATTGGAGTAGGGGAGCAGGCAAAATTATTTCAACATGGTTTTGAGGGTCTAAAGGTCTAAACACAGCTTGACAACCACCTCTAGTTTTTATAATCTAAATTTTCACATTAATTTTGTTTCGTAATAAAAACGTTTATTTTTAGTTTTTCAAGAAGAAAGTCGATCCATACTCTGCTCATCATGGTTTAATATTTCGATCTTTTTTACATTTATTTCAATTACTACAAGAAAAAGCAGAAGTTCATTTCGTGTTAAAAGCTTCTTTTTTGGAAATTTATAACGAAAAGGTATTGAAACAGCGTGGATTAATTATTTAAACAAAAAACACTAACAAATTCATTTCATTCCCAGGTGATCGATTTACTGAATCCTGGCACCACACGAAAACCACTTTCGGTGAGATGGTCCAAGAAATCCAGGGGATTTTTTGTTGAAAATTTATTCACCGTCGATTGCGAAGAACTGGATGATCTTCAAGCAGTTCTCGAAGAAGGTAAGAAAATAACTAACGTTTCATTCCAAAAGTTACACATCATTTTTAGAGAACGAAATTTTCAAAATTGTTTTTAATCAATTTCAGGAATGCGAAATCGCTCGATTGGTCAACATAATATGAACAGTTATTCGGGCAGAAGTCATACTATCTTGACAGTTCACATTACTTCCGAACAACAGGTAAATTTCCAATTAAAAATCATATCGATTTGAACCAAAAGTTGAAATGAATAGTTTCATTACAACACAGTACCTACCATTAAAGTCGATTTTCTTATCGTTTTTAAGATGACAGATTCCGAAGTATTCATAACCAAACACGGTAAAATAAATTTTGTAGATTTAGCAGGAAGTGAAATGACCAAAAAAACGAACAGTACTGGAAAAACTCTGGAAGAAGCGAATAACATCAATAAAAGTTTGATGGTGTTAGGTAGGAATTTTCAAAACTTATATCTAAAAAAATACCTAAGTCAATTACCCATATCAATTTCTAAACTTGAGTGTTGACTTCAAAGGATATTGCATTGCTTCACTCAGTGATCCTCGCAAACGGAATGGCCATATCCCATACAGAGACAGTAAACTGACGAAATTATTAGCTGACAGTTTAGCAGGAAGTGGTGTGACGTTAATGGTAAGTAGCAGCAGCAGCATCGTTGTGAATGTCCACATATATCTATAAAAAAAAATAAACCTGTCAAAATTAAATTTTTGAATGTGTTTTTCAGATAGCATGTGTATCTCCAACTTTATCAAATTTATCTGAAACCATGAATACGCTTAGATACGCCGCACGTGCTAAAAAAATCAGAACAAAACCCATCGTTGTAATGGTAAAATACTTTTTTTTGTCATAAGTTCAAGATCGAAAGATTGTTCTAATCAGTAATCATAATTATATAAATTCAATACCGATAGGATCCAAGAGAAACACTCATTTTGGCATTGAAACGAGAAGTCGAAGCATTGGAAAACGAAAATGAACGCTTAAGAATGGCTCTGGATCTGAATAAATCGTACGTCGAAGGTCTGAAAAAGAAATCAGGTATGTACCAAATCAACTGAAGCATTACTTCAGTTCAGAAAACGACGAACTGAATTTTTTACACAGCTTACTTACCTATACTTGAATCGATTCTGATTTCTTCAGGTTCCCTCGCAGAACGTTTAAAAACGCCACCTCAAATAAACATGGAAAAATTAGCTCAAATGGAAAGTTCCGAATTAGTCGATTTAATAAAACACTATGCCGTGGAAAATGACGCTTTGAGAAAAGAAAACGCTGATCTGTTCCATTCGAGAGATTTACTGATGCGTGATCATCAAAACGTTTGTAGAGAAAATGAAAGACTTTTGAAGAAATTGGAAACTAATAACATGTAAGGTTATAAATTGTTTTCAGCTTTAGAAATAATAGGAACCGAGGTTTTTTGCGAGGTATCACTAAGCAATTTTCTGTTTGTTAATTTTACATCAACTTACCCATTTGTTTTTTGTGTTGTCTGTAACTACAATAAAATTGTGCTTTGGAGTTACTCGTGTTTTGTCTTCCCTCTTCAGTGCTGTCCTGTGTTTTTTATTTCTTCTTTTACCTACACGTTTATTCGTATACCACGTTTTTCTATAAATCACATTTTTTTGCTGATGTGCAGCACTAAAATAATCACACGAATTTCTTGAATCTTGATACTTGTTTTGTAACCAAAAACCAAACAGATAAAATGAGAAATTGATAACAGGAGTAAAATTGGTTGCATATTCTCAATAGTGAAGGATGCGATAATTTTATGCTAATTCAAATTTGGACACTTCTTTTTGAAATTGGAAGTTTGAGACCTTAAGTAAGTATCGAATTGAGATTGATTAGATTTTGCTTACACAATATTTTCATGTTTTACGAAGTAGAAAATTCCATCACAAAGGTAAGAAAACCAAAACCATCCTTGTTTTGATTTTAACTATATTCAAGTTTAAGGCTTCGAGAG
Source organism: Pseudococcus jackbeardsleyi (assembly GCA_038380155.1). Lineage (NCBI taxonomy): Eukaryota > Metazoa > Arthropoda > Insecta > Hemiptera > Pseudococcidae > Pseudococcus > Pseudococcus jackbeardsleyi. The sequence goes on along the minus strand of CM076239.1, from coordinate 22,736,909 downwards.
AGTGGGTAAGTAGGAATTTTTTTACCTCAGCAATTTTAGGAAGAACTTATTTTTGAAATATTTACCTATATTCATGAAAATGAGTCTTCTGTGATTGTTTTTGGTAAAAAAATTCGAAAATGAACTCCTTGTTGGCTGGAACAAAATCAACGAGATGGTATTAACAAAATTTGGAGACTCATTTTCAAAAAGACTCCGAATTGATATGGAATGATCTAAGATTTATAACGAATACAAGTCTCTCTTAGGTATCTGTGACCTTTCACCTTTCTATGCAAATTGAAAAATTCCGCTGTTTTTTCTAAAGAAGCGATTTTTGTTTAAAAAAACTGAACAAAATTTGAATTTATTCCGAAATCCGATACACAGGTAAGAGATAAAGACATTTTCATTCGGTAGTGCGAGACAGTATTTCTTTAGTCGCTAGCTTGGAGAATTCAAAAGTCAAAACGAAGTTAGAACCGTATTATAGAAATTAGAAATACTTAATACGTTTGTAACATTAATGTAATTTTTTTTCACAGGTCGCCAATATTACTGACACGAACGAGCCATTCAGCAGAAGCGGGACTTAATTTAGACGATTCTGACGAACAAAAAAATAATTTTAATACAAAAAGCTCATCGGGTAGTTCGCGTTACTCTAGCGATACGGTACGTGGTACAGTCAAATTATCCGCAACCGTAGCAAGAACCTTTGCCTCTGGATTTACATCCCCACAGCTCGAATGGAGGCTTGGCGTATTTTTGTATATGACGTTCGACATACTTTGGAATCAACGGTTTACGTTTCTCGATCTCTTCCCATAATTTCCTCTGGGTTCGTTTATTTATTTTCTTTTCGATCGGAATATCAATCTGGTACGGATCCCTGGGCGGAGGTTCGGTAGTTGGCTGGGTGGTCGATGTTGTCCTTGTCAGCTCACCTTCACTAGGTGATTTCGTGATTTCTTTTTCTTTACCTTCCACGTCAGCTTTTGCCGCATCCGTTTCAGCGGTAGGCGTTACCGTTTCATCAGAAGCTCCTTCCGGTTTCGGCGATCCTTCTGTTTCTTCTGGTTTGGGTCCACCTGATGGTTCAGTTTTAGTCGCTTCCGGGTCAGCTGGAGTTTCTGATGGAGTTGCAGTTTGGTCTGCAACAGTTGGTTCTGTCTCTGCCGGAACTTCGTCGGTAGTTGCTTGTCCAGGTTCAGGTGTAGGCGAAGCTGCTGTCGCATCAGTTTCGGCTGCAGTCCCCTCAGGTGTAGAAGTCGTAACATATTTGCCCGCAAGAGTTGTTTCGGCCGTCGCCGTAGCTGCACCGCTTTTGGTGGTAGCCGGGTTCGCAGTTGTCGTTGAGCCTGTGACGACGCCGGTTTGATATATAGAAGGCTCAATTTCAGGACTGGGGATTAAATTGCCAGTCACATCTTGCAATTTTTCTTCAGCCGTGGTAATAATCGATTCGCTTAGTTCGGGGATGTTTACCTCGGTAGCGGCCAAATCGTTCGGAAGCTGTTGCGACCCTCGAGAATTTCTACCATTGGTCACTTTCTCCTCGTCGGTCATATTTGCAGCGTTATGATTACGAACGTTCTTTCTAAATACGAGAAAAGTGAATCTCTATGATTCAATGGCAGTTTTATTAACAGCAATCGCAGCTTATTCCCATTGCTTAGTAATTTGAAAATTTACTTATGCTTATTTCTCCAATTGAAATAGTCGAATTGTAGCAACTAAATGAGCTCCATTCTAGCTAATAGAATACATTTTAGATAGGTATTTGGGTATTTGCTAGGAATTGTAGTTATCTTTTTTTTTTCAGACATGTCAGTCAAAGGAAATACCTGACGCCATCCAAAAAGAAATGAACAAAAAACAAATTGGCAAAGCGTAAGTTGATTATTGTTCACCTCATTTCATCTCACTACAGAACCATTCCAGATTTCAACCTTTGATGAAGTGACATCTACTTTTGGAAACAGCAACCCTAAAATCCTTGTATCAAATTTTTAGCTACTCAAATCGGTACTTATTCCTAAGTAAATGATTTTTGGACAATTTTTAAAAAATCGAAAAATACCATTTTTTTTTCAACAATGTTCGGTACCACATTTGAGTTAAAAATAACTCCAGAAATAAATTCAGGGGTTCGAATATTCCAAGAGGCCAATTTTTATGTTTCTCCCTCCAAAATTATTTTGAAATATTTTTATCGGTACATTTTTTAAAACTCAATCATTTACTATGTGATTTGGCTCATACCCCTTAAAGGCTGGAAATCCAACCAAAAAATGTGTTTTTTTTTTGGTTTTTGTTGAAAAGTAATGAGAACTTGATTCCCAGCTGCCCAAATTGATTTGAACACTTTTTGGTGAAATTTGAAAACGCAGGAAAAAATCTAAATTGTACTGAATACTATTTAGAATGGCTGAAAAGTGAAAATAGTCAAGTTTGGGTTCAAGAAGTCGATTTTTGAAACGGAATAAATTTGATACAATTGAATAAAAAAGTAGGCATATCAATTATCAACTTTCTGAAAAAATTCAAAAATCGAGATATCAACTTAGATGGCTAAAAATTAGTTGAAAGGTTTTAGGACACGAATCTTTCGAAAAATCGAGATCCCGATCCCGTTTCGATGGAGGGAGGACACCTTCAGTGATTTTCTCATCAAATAAGAATCTGCTTCATTTACAAAATTTTTATTAAAATTACAGAATTTCAAATTTAATGGACTCGATTAAAACACGTAGAAGCGCATCGGGGAAAAAAATGTACGACGAATCACAACCAAACAACAGATACATGACGAGGTAATTGTTGTATTTTTTTTGTTGCAATTTCCAATCATTCAACACCACTGACAAAATTAGACCTACCTAGCGTTGAAAACATACGTAGAGCAAATTCACATCAATAAAATCAGTCAACACCAGCTCATTGTAATCACATCCTTAATATCCGAAATCTAAATAAAAACTTGTATAAATTACAGTTCAAAAACGGATTCTAAGAATTTAATTACGCTTTACAACGTATTTGGGAGCCCATTGTTCAATATATCTCGAAGAGCTAGCATAGAAAATGATTTACTAGATACTGAGATCACTGCTAGCCGTTCTTTAGATGACATTTCTAAAAAATCGCAGTCTTTCGAACCACGAAATTTACCTTTATCGTTAAAACACGGAAAAACGCAGAATAATCCGTTATTTCCGTCTCTAGCAGTGAAAAAATTCCCAAATCCGTTTGGAAATTCAGTTTCACCTATAATGTAGTTCATTGATCAGCTGTGATTTTTAAAATGTACATAAGTGCGAGTCCACAATTATTATCTACGAATGTAATCCATACTCATTTTCATAATTTTTGTTGCCTAACGATTGTTGTACATGATTACTCTGCAATTCTGTTGTTAAACTTTTTAACCATTAAAGCTCGATTTTTTTAGTCAACTGCACTTGTTTATTTTTCAAGGTGTATAGGTAAAGCTATAGGTATGCGTGGTAGGGCGTTTCTCATTACAGGAGGAATTTTTGCTAGAATTTTGAAAGTGCCCTAATATAAAACGGGACATTTTTCTTCAGAAATGAAATTAATATTTTTAGCCTCCTATCTCAACATTCAGTATAAAGACTTGAAATTTTTTTGATGAAGTAATGTAAAATTTCAAAATGTACTTACTTAAAATTTTAAAAATTCATATGATTCAATTTTAATTTTTAGGGATAAATTTTGATCCTAATGAAGATGTGAACAGAAGCTTACAGTTTTTTGTGTTTTTTTGTTTTTTTTTTTTCAACTAAAATGCATTTTTTCATAAACTTGTCATTTTGAAAATTTGAAATGCGAAAGAACCAAAAAAGACGCATCTAAATTATAAATAAAAACATTAAATTTTCTTGTGATTTCAGCACAAAAATTCAATTTTTTTTTCTGAAAAAAGTCAGCTCTTAATTTCAAAAAACAAAGGGTAGCATGTGTTGAAATCAATTCCGCCAATTTTTTAAAAAATAACATCTTTTTAAATATATAGGTAACAACAGAAAATTTTGAAAAATATTTTTAAATGATTTGAAAAATGAGACTAATTAATAAGGCTTCTATTTAATGTCGAGAGCTAAAACTCAAAAAATCTCAAGTCCGGAAGCTTCTTCATATCAAAAAAATTCCTCTGTAATAAGAAACATTTTGAAGGCAAGCATAAGTATTGTAGTTTTGAGCACATTATAGTTAGAAGTACGTGTCTTCAAAGTTTTTTAAATTCAAAAATCCAAGATTTGCTTAACCCCAAATTTTTTATTTTTTTTCAAAGTCAAAAACCAGCATTAAAAGTGAATTAAACAAGCCACAAACGTCACACAGATATTAGTAAAAATGTAATTAGTGATACCACAAACCACAAGTATTCATTGAAGAAGAAACGTCATTTCAATTTTCAAGAAAACATGACAACCCAATACTTTGATAAGTTCAAGGTGTCTCAAGGTGTCTATTGAATTCATCAAACCCAAAAAAGCTAAAAAGAACGTCAACTCTAATCAACATTAGTCAACGAATACAAAAATATTTATAGAATAGATATTGGTCCATCAGAATCAATGAATACTTAATATTAAATCACAGATTTCTTTTACCCTATACTTATTTATGATTTAAGCTACTATATAGATGGAAGTTGGAAAAAAGATATGAAAAATCGTTGTACGTCGAAGAAATAATTTTATGCTACCATTCATAATTAGATAAAAAAGCCATATAAACGTTTCTTATAACTTTTTTTTAATAAATAAAATTCATTCCTTATGGCATGGGCTTACTTATCACAATTTTACACGAAGGTGAAAATTATTACTCAAGGTCAAGGTCATCATAGAACTTTTTGTTTTTCAACTCTAGCTAACATGTAATAGGACTGAAAAATTGAATAAATGTTTATTTTTACTGAATTTAATCAACTAAGACATGAAAATGGAATGCGAGTTGAATTTTAAAATAAATAATAAAACAAAAAACTAGAAAAATAAGGTAACTATCAATCATAGCATTTTCATTCGAGTAAATAACATCTCTCTTTTTTTAAAAAATCGAACGTTTTCATGCACAAAAATTTTGAAGACTGAATTTTCGAAATGAACGATGACTATAAAAAAATATAGACACTGCGTCTATAATATAAAACCATGACAATAATACAATTATCATAATTTCATTCTAACTTAGAATAAGTAAAAATTTACCTAAACCTGTAATTTACGAACAACATTCAACATCAGTTTTCTGAATGCTTCTTTTCGATAGCGATTTCGTGTTGATATTTCACAAAAGCTAGAAATATTGTCCAACCAACGCTACAAAGTCCAATAAAAGGGATACGGTTTTTCTCCGGAATGAGAGTGTAATTTATTGTCTGCACGAAGGGCCATACAAAAACAGCAACCTGAAAATATGAATATAGATTCAAAATGCATCAACATAATACTTAGTTCAGCTGTTCAGCAATGAAAGAGATAATCGTATGCTTGAATATCATAGATTCTGTTACCTTCCAAGTAGGGAAAAATTTCTTTGAAATTTCATTAAATCCATCTTCAACTGATCCATTATCTAATAGAGTCATAATAAAAAAAAATGAGCACATAGCAAAAGGACCGTATGAAATTTGTTCTACGAAACCCTGTAAATTTGATAATAAAATATCAATTGATTTGTTATGGAATAATATAAAATACTGTATTAGAATTGTACTTACCTTTATTAAAGCATATTTTAATGTATTGTGAGGCCATAAGAAACAGGAGAATCGCATCCATCCGTACAAAGAAGGAGCCACGAACAAACTGCCATAAAGACTAAATTTCAAAGCTCGACTTAGACTGTATTTTTGCTCTTTATCGAAACTTTGTTGTATTAAACTACTACACGGCCATGTCACCGAATAAATGACCATACCTCTCAAGAGAGGTTTGGACTTCAAATTCTTTATCAATCTTATTATAGATGTCATTTTGAAATATGTTACTTTAAATGGGCAGAAAGGAGAAATATGAGATGACCGATTTTCTTCGCATTCGGTTTCATGTCATCACTGAATGCGCGGAATTCATTACATCACTAATGAATAAGTTAACAAACGTAAATTTTGATAATGCCATGATTTTTTACATTTTAAATTACTGAAAGTTGAAAATTTCCAAAAAATTTCATAACTCAACTTTAGAAATCGTTTCGAACTCAAACACAACAACTGATAAGAGAAAATGATATCTGATCCGCGCATCATTTCAAACCCACCAATAAGAAATGTTCAATTGACTGCACAAACTACTCCCCTCCATTCAGTTCTCAAATTTTTTATAATTGAAGGGTATGCGAAGGGGAAATTGGATGGTGTAGTGAATTTGAGACGTGAAGAAAGCAGTATTCAATATTCTCAGTAACCCAGATATTTCTGTTTCAACTGGAACAAATGCACTTGAATTATCGTGTGAACTTCGAAATGCTAAAGCGAAAATTGACGACGTTTCCTCCGAATTCTACGTCACCATTATGAGACAAGCACGAAATGAAATCTTCATCATTCATTACATTCTTAGGATTAGAAAAAAGAAATACTATCGACCAAAAATAACAAACAATCGTCGGATGGATTGGAACAAAAAATATTTATTTCAAATCAAAGAACCTTATTTGCTTCTTAGATAGCGTAGTTACTAAGAATACATAACAAAAAATTAACTATTCACAAAAAATTCGCAGTAAAAAATAACGCTTAAGAATATAAATCGATAAAACTGAAAAATCGTTATAAAATTATTGGTAATCGCGCTTATGATACAGCACAATGAGATATCACATTTTCAGTTCAAGACATCATACGTTTTTTCCTTCTCAATTTTTCTGCCCTTTTCCTTCGTACATCTTCGAGATCTTCCATAATACCTAAAAAAAAATATAACAAAAACATGAGAAAAATCTATGTGTTGATATTGATGGTTTTTATAAGGCGATGGGATTTTTTCTTTACCATATTTCGTACTGATAAATTCTTCTTTCTGCAGCTCGGAGAAGTTAGATTCCATACATTCGTCATCATCGTCATAATCTCTAGCTGAATATCTGTAAGAAATGAATGAATTGTAATTGTAATGTGAATGTGCATTAAAATGAACGATGCTTCTGAGCAATGCATCACTCACTTTCTTCTGTCATATCCGAAAATTTCCGATATATATTGAGAAACGTCAGCTGCTTCACTATCGTCAATGAAGTCATCCATTTCCGAATCGTATTCTTCATCTGATTCAATAACTTTTCCTACAACAAAATTTGTACGATTAAAACATGATAATCGAAAAAGCAAAAATCATCAACCTGAGTTACTCACGTCTCATTACGGGTTTGGGTTTTTTCCTCATCGCATCCGAAGGTGGGAATCGTCTAGCCACATCAGGCGGTGGGAATTGTCGACTGGGTGCAACATCGGGCGGAGGAAATTGACGACTTGGAATACTAGCAGTTGGTTTTTTAGATTCTAATGGCCTCGAAGGAATATTTTTTGAGGATTTCCCATCGAAAGGTTTTGATATCTTGGGAGCTGGTGCTTCAGTTCTTAGAAGTTTGGATGGAGTAGAGGATATCTTTTCTCTGTACGGCTCTTTAGATTGATTCACGCTATTCAGTTTAGCTTCTTTTTGTCGAGCTTCCAATATGGCCAAACGTTTTGTTTCTAGTTCAGCGTTTCGTTTATGAGCTAGAAGCATTTTTTGTCTATCCGACAATACACCTATGGCTGGTTTTTCTGGCGGAGTTTTTTCTTCTTTCGATGTTTCAGCTTTAGGTTCATCAATTCTCACTTTCTTCGGGGTCAATCCGGGTTTCACAGGTTTTTGAGATGAGCTGCTAGGTGGCTGACCTTTTTTAAGACTTGAATTCATATCATTTTTCAATCGATCGCCAGGAACAGAAGTATCACTTTGATTTTTAACAGCCGTTTCAGACTTTGATTTCATTGCTTTCGCCTTGGCTATTTCACTTAATCTATGAGAGTTCTCACTAATACCCATTTCTTTACGTAATTTGCGTTCTTTCTCGCGCATGTATTCCAATTTCTCTTTTTCAGTCATAGGCCTTTCAGGCTTCTCTTCGACTTTTTTCTCTATCATGATAGGTTCGTGTTGTTTCTTTTCGGCTAATTTCAACAACGATTGGAAATCTAGCGGAGGAGGTTGCTGAGGATTTCTTTTAGGTATTTTAAATTTGTTCGGATTTTTTCCTTCTACTTTCTTTTCTTCTTTCTCTACTTCCTTTTTTTCATCGTCTGATTTATCCTCTTCTTCATCTTCACCGTGTTTAGATTTCCGTTTTCTTTTTTTCGGTAGAAATTTTTCTTCTTCTTCGCGTTGTAACGCTGCTTTCACTCGATCCTGGTACATGGAAAAATAGATATATGCGAGTTAAAAATCACGCAGGCCTAGATTGAAAAAATACGAATGATTATCTGTATCCAATTTACCTTTGTGCTCAACACATCTTTTGAACATTTACTAGAAGCTTTTGAGAACTTGGACTCTTCCGGGGGCATATTATTATACTTGTTTATCAATTTATTGTACAAATCTTCGGCATCTTTGGAAACATATCCATAATCATCTTCGTCTGGTTGGGCAGGGCCTGTATAAAAATTAATCATACTCGTAGAAATAATTCTAACATGTTTTTCATGTTTGATTTAAATGTACTACGAACCGTTTGCTGTGACAGCTGTGTTGACATTATCCACTGCATCTTCGATAACCGATTTATTAGCTGATTTGGTCTTGGTTAACATGGATTTCACTCTTTTGAACGACTTTTTGTCCTTGTTCCTCAAAGCTAGTAGTTCCTAAGAATAAAAACCGCTGTAATTTCTTGATTTTGATTGAAATATGCTCAATAAAATTCAATTTACCTGCTTCTTTCTCTCAGCTTCCAAACGTTTTTGCTTTTCTTCTTCCTCTTTCTTAGCAAGAAATTTCTGGATATTTGCCGATAATTTCTTCTCTCTTTGCTCTTTCTTAGGAGGAGCAAAAGTCGTTCGATAATATCCCGAACTCTAGAAACAAATAGGCAATATGTTCTCGATAAATAAATCAGCGAGATGAGATATCAATCAGAATCATTGTTTATCATTAATTTATATGATCGATGAAGATAACAAAATTCAATCTTACCTGTTTATTATCTTGATCATTTTTTTGAGCCTTGTACAACAAGGATCCAAAATCCATTTTTCCTCACGAGATGGATTTAAAATACAGGAATCTTTCAACACTAAAATTTCTATACAACGTGGAGTTTATTTAAGATTTATTCATACAACGGAAAAATAATTTCAAGAGTTTCTATTTACTTTATCTATGGTCCGAAGACACTGATCAAGGTATTAAAAATTAAATATAAAATACTAATATGAATTTAATTTTAAACTCATGAAAATGTAACTATGTAAACTAGAAGTATGGACGTATCGATGTTCACGACAAAATAATTTTTTAATAATTATTTTACGTTGTAATTGCAACTTTCCTTTTTCTTCTCCATTGACGTGTTATCTCACAAACTTGCAAATTGTTTTGAAATTCGCGAGTGGCGAAGGCGTCAGAAGGAGTGCTTGACTTTGCAGCACTTGGAGTATTTCACCTTTTTACCTCCCGCCTCTGTTCGGCTACGTAGGGTTAATTCGGTTTCCGTTCCTCGTTCTCGTAGCTGTGGCGTTTGGTGATGGCGTTCTGTGATTGGTTAAAGTTAATGACGTCATTGTTAGAATTGTTCTGTTCACTGTAATTTTATTTTTCTTTGTTCTGTTGTATTTGTTCCTTTGCTAAGTAATGGCTGTTAATTTTTCTAGTTAAGTTACGTTTCGTTATTGGTCTGTAAATGTTAAATAATATACGTTATTTCGTTTGCGGTATTTGTGTGTCATTATTTACTTTCGTCCCGTGTGAGTTTTTCAAAGTTGTGCACAGATTTCTGAAGGAAGGCGAATGCACAAAATCAAACCACAAAATAATGTCAAGGTAAAAATGCAACGCAAGGTTTGATTGAATGCATACAATGTTACCAATTCTGAAAAAAATAAGGTATAAAATCGACAAAATTTCTTAGGTTTTAAAATGGCTGAAAATGTTCGTTGCATTTCTGTTGCTCACAAGGTCAATTGAAATATTGAAAAAAATAATTTATTATAATAAAAATATAAAAAATTAATATACTTTATATTTCAAGAAGATTTTGCTCTAAAAAATTGAATAAAGTTATTCATTTCTTCCATCTGGAGACAAAGCTGAGTGGCTAATTTTATTTCTTAATTTATCAGTTGGCAACAACAGGCGTATCTCAATCGTGTCTCAAAATAATTTTATTCATTTTTGGATTCAGTTCTAAAATCATAAAAAAATGGAACATTTCGATTATATGCTTCGTTTCATTTCAATCTAATTCGTGTATTGAGAGTATTTTGTGAATAATTATCGATTACGTGCAAACTTATTTCATCAGAAGTGTCGTTCACCAGCCCCAGCAACTCCAACTTGTGATTTAAAGGTTATCTAATAAGATGGGAAGAAAAAAGAAGAGACAATCAAAACCATGGTGTTGGTATCCTTTTATTAATTTCATCGTTAAGTTCATTTATATTATTATATATATACGTTTATACGGAATAGTTTTATCATTTATAAATACCGCAGAAACTAATAATAAGTCGAAAGTATGAAAACTACGTATCTACTCTTGGAATCATTATGTTTATCTTGGAAGTTCAGTTGTTGCCAAGCAGGAAACCTATTTTTATTTCGTTGACGTTTTATACGTTTAGAAGGATTTATAAACAAAATATATTTATATTTATTGTAAATTTCAAAAGAAAGAACAATATTTTATGTACTTCAAGTATTTGTGATTCAACCACAAGATTCGGTTATTTTATCGATTTTTCATCTTATTTGCATATTTCGGCATATTGAAGTTGAATTTGTTTATTGATTTGTTCATCTTGTTTTATTCTTCGATGTATTCCTTAACCAGTAATCTAGGTATTGCAATAGAGAATTCGAAGACGAAAAAATTCTTATTCAGCATCAAAAAGCCAAACACTTTAAATGCCATATTTGTCATAAAAAATTATACACGGGTCCTGGATTATCAATTCATTGTATGCAGGTAAGAATGAAATCGAATATTTTCATTACCAAATCAGAATTTCCCGAAAAAATCATAATCCTTGTTATATTTTACATAGGTACATAAAGAACCAATTGATAAAGTTCCTAATGCGCTCTCTAACCGATCGAATATTGAAATTGAAATCTACGGAATGGAAGGTATACCCGAAGAAGATCTCAAAGAACATGAAAGGCAAAAGCAAGGTAAAAGTAAGAGTAACCGATTTTTATTCTCTCTACGATTAAAAACATAGAGCCACGTTTACTTAAAAAACGTTAAATCTCAGGCGGAAAAAATTCAGATAGTGATGACGAAGCTCCAGCCAAGAAACATAAACCGGAAAATCAAAATTCAAATAACGCCATATCAGGCTTACCTCCTGGAATGATTCCAAACGTGATGCCACCTCAGTTTCCACCAATGATGGGACATATGGGACACGTTGCACCTCCATTTATGGGCCCTGGGTAATTTATTGACGATTCAACTTATTTATTATTGTTGGAAGTGGTAATAATTTTATTTATCATTTTATAGTATACCATCTATGATGCCTACACCTGCTGGAATGAATTCTGGTCAAATAAATGCTCCTGGAACTCCTACCTCGGTTGGTGTTGCTCCACAACCTCATTCAAATAAGCCTCTGTTTCCAAGCGCCGCTGCCATTGTAAGTAAAAACAATACCGGTGAAATTTATTTTAATAATTTCTCCGGTGTATAATTTTTTAATGAATCCCATCGTTTCAAAGATTCTATATTGAATATAAACTACTAACGCTTCTGCCAGAAACACTATTTTTATGTTAATTGGCTAAGTTGAATGTACACAATTCTGAATAATTGTTTATGTCCCGTATAGGGTATGAGAATAATGAGAGCGTTTGAAGGTAAATAATTCGATGCTGATAAAAATCAGCTCTCCAAATTTTAATTGTAGTTAATCATTGTTAAAGTAAGTTGGTGATTTTTATCACGTTATTAATAGACTTTGAAAATGCAGTTTTTATCCCTATTTTTCGCCTGTTTGAAAAATTTGATCAATTTTCAACTACTTGTAGTTTTTTTTACTTAATGAACGTTTAACGTAGTAATAATGCTAGCTTTTCACTACTTCACTGTTTTTTTTTTCTGTTTGCAATCTTGTCATTGCAATGCTACTCGTTTGTAATTCAATATATCCTGTTCCGATGCGCCGATTTGCTTAAAATATTTTTACCATGTGTAGACGTCAAGCTCCGCAACTTCCTCTACCTTAGTGGGCAGTGATTTTAAACCAATTAACAGTACAGCGCCTTCGACTTCAAAACCTACATTTCCCGCTTATGGGTAAGTCGTTGATTATATTTCGCTTATTTGTTATGATTATTCCAACGATTACCATATTCGGCTTCGAGAGTAGTAAGCGTGTTTGAAATGAATTTCGCTGTAGTGTTTGCAACGTGTTAGAATATGTTCTTATTCCGTATGTATTGCCTAAATATGTTTGGTATTATTTTTTCCCTTTTTGTCTAACGAACAAATACTAATAATCAGAGGAAATGATACTTCCAGTTCGACTAACGCCGATCAAAAAGTCGTTATGATTAATACCGTTGGAGCGTCGAGTAAAATTGTTCATCCACCGGAAGATGTTTCATTGGTGAGTATTTTCATTCGAATATATTGTCGAATTATCATTAATTTACTCGATTTATACAAAATTAAGAAACGATCGACGAAATAAATAATCGATTAATTAATTTCGTATTAGTCTAAGCTCGATTTACAATTATGAAATTCTAATGCGATTTTTATCTATTAAATTACAGGAAGAGCATAGAGCTAGATTACCAAAATACAAAACAGAAGAATCGACGCCGGTAGTATCCATGTCGGAATCTAACGAAGTGAATACAATAGTTACTAGTTCAGCGTCGATTCCCGGAGCCGCATCTGTTAGTTTAACATACGCTCAACAAGTCGAAGTAAATAATTTCCAAATTTCTGCTCGTTTAAAATTACCGTACCAGTTGTAATACTTATTTTCACGTATTTATCAGCTGGGTAAACAACAACAGCAGCAGCATCAGCAGATCCAACAACAAGCAGCGGCCGCTGCTGTGGCTAATGCGGCGGCCGCGGCTGCAGCAGCTGCCACAATGATGCCTCGGTTCCCTCAGATTGGTACCTTACCGATGTCCGTTACTATGCCGCCTTCCAGTGGTATTACGTTGATGGCTTCTATGCCTGGTGCACAGCTGTTGAGGCCTGCGATGACTTTAGGTCCGCATACTGCGATAATGTCACCGACAGCTAATGTTGGAATGTTACGACCATCACATGTTGGCTTTCCTGGTAATTAGATATTCCACGATGATTAATTCTATACTACTTTTGAATGTGCTGGAGGGAAAAGTGCTAAAAAGATAATGTCGATTGAAATTTTATTACTTTTGGAAGTATATAAATTTGAATGGCCACCAAAATTGAGAGAAAAGTTGAAAAATTCACCTACTAAAATTTTTATGGCAAGAATTCAAAAACTACTTGGAAAATTGATTTTTTAGTAAAAAAAAAAAGTAAAATAACTTGGTAGATAATGTGAAACAAGAAACATGATTCATTTAATTTTTGATTGAGCGTTTCCAAATTTATTCTGAATGATTCTAATATTTTCGATATGAAATGGCTTGAGTAGCGTCAAATTATGATGAAATTTGTTCAAAATATTTCGAAAATGAGTACAAAATTTTGAATCCCAATATTGTTGATTCTTGAATGTTGCTATGTCATGCAATTCGATGTTCGTCGATGGAAATCTTCAAAAAATCAAATTTCACGAATTCGTCCAATTGTAGTATTCCACTTTGAAAAATTTGTCCAAAATTCAGTTTTTTTTCATGTTATTTTACACTTTCTTTCCTCAGCACTGTAACATTTTAATTTCACTAACGATCTAATTTTTTCGACGCAGGATTCCTCGGAGCTGCGCCAATGATGAACCCATACGGAGCAGCTCAGATGACCTTCCCCGGTGGTCCAGTTTTGACACCGATGATGCCGCGATTCAGATGATCAGGTTTGTTAGAGGGGATATGGTTATTATACCCCTCTCATAACTTATAACGAAAATTGACACATTCACTCTTATCTTAAGCCATTTTCGTTTTCATTGCGAATCACTTTTTAAATGGTTTTATTACGATATCGAGCGTACCTTGTTTACTTTATCTACCTGCGTCTAGACGTGTGTCGTCTAATCATCCGTGTTCTGGTAGTATTCAAACTTTCGTATTGAAAACTCGCCTTCTCTCAGCATTGCTCTTATTTGACCGACTCAGCATTTCTATGTTAAATTTTCGTCGACTTTGAAAAGAGCGTGCTTCGATAGGGTCTCAGCCTCTTTTTTTTCTTCTGTTTTTCTATCGTTGAAAACGATAATATGGTGTAAGGTTATATTTAAATATGTCTTAATATATTGCATACTTATATATTATTTTTTTTTCTCTTAAATTAATTTTCTTTGTTTTTTTTTTGATCTTCTGTTATAAAAAGGACCCTCGAAAATTAATAATTGCGAGTCGATTTTTCCCATTTAGTGTGAATCGTGTACATTTAGGTTTAGTACATTATTAGGGGGTTTTTTCGCGGACTTGTATATACCTTCATTGCGAGTTTTATTTTTTCTTCCTCTTTAGAAAAGGGTGATTAATTTATTTTGTACATGTAAACTGCAACTCCAGTTAAGTGTATATGTTTTTTTCAGCATAATATCCATCCGAATATGAACATTGAATATAGTTTTCCTCTTAAATCGATATTCTCGTAAGTTTTCGTGTATTTAGCTTAGTTCGTCAGTATTGCTAAAATTTCATTTTTTTTTCATTTTTGGTTTTGATTTTCTTTGGTTTTTTCCTTTTTTTTTTCAATCGACATAAAACTCAGTATTCTATTTTTTTGACGTTTGTATTCGATTTTAGTTTTTCTTTTTACGTTTCTTAGAACGTGTGTGTAACGATCGAAAGATGAGCCTTTTTTTGACTTTTTTTTTCTTTAATTTGCCTGCTTTAAACGCTGAACGTATTTTCTCTTCGTTGTATTCCGACACGGTGACGAATATCGAAACTCTAAAATTATAAAAATTTCATATTTTTTCAATTCGTGATTTTCGTTTTTGTGAGTTTTCTTTTTACATTCTCTTCATCCGAAGTGAACACATTGCAAAGCTTATAGACTGCACTGTGATGCTCGTCAGTATTTTTTTTCCTAAAATGTCTCGAAGTACGGTTTCCTTTTCCCAACAAAATCTACGATTCCATCGAGTGTTTTTCTTTCTCAAGTAGATATTGGCTGGTTTTTTTTTCAATATCTGTGTAGCTTAGTGACACGAATTTTCACCGGTTGAAAAGCATGTACGATGGTTTTAATCAAATTCGAATCTTTTTTGCCTCACTGTATCGAAAAGAGCAATTATACTGACGAATCTGACACCGATGTATTTTCTTCTTGAAACACACGATTTTGTTTTTTTCAATGTATTGTTTTTTGAACCAGATAGCTTCGTTGAGACTGTATTCTGCCTAAAAATGGACGAGATTTCCAAAAATATGGCGGGGAAATTCATTATATTTTTTTCAGTCCTTTTGAACGCAATTTGGAGGCAGATAGAAGGGATGATTGAGTTCATCGTTGTCCTTTTATAGTCTCATGAAAATAGATAACTGAAATTATGAATGAACTGGGCATTTTTTTCTTCTTTTTTAGAAGAAGAGGAATTTACTGCCCATTTTCCATCTTTTCTAGTCCTCGTGAAATTGAATTTTGGGTCGTTTCGAGCAGTTTTTCTGAGTAATAATTGAAGAGGAATTCAAATATCCAGGTTTTTTTTCCATCCATTTCTGATACTCTTAAAAGTGAAATTTTGGTGGTTTTCATGAAGTTTTTCTGTTTTATTTCAAATGTGAAGAGGGAATGGAAAAGTTAGATTTTTGGTACATTCTTATTTTTTTTTCTTTTTTTAGGAGAAGAGAATTGAATTTTCAATCAATTTTATATTTTTCTAGTTCCTTTTAAAGATGGAATTCTGGTAATTCATTTCAATAGCAGTTTTCAAATGGTGTTTGAATAATATTTAAATGGTTCAGAGAAACTCCTCGTTGTCTTCCTTTCTTCCTCTCTCAATATTACGTAGAATGCAGTCTCGAAAAGATTTTTTTCAATACCTCACGACACAGATAGCTGCAAATAATCGATTTTTTAGTATGTTTAAAAATTATTACGTAATAATTATAAATAACTACGTCAACGTATTTTTGAAAACGTTGCTACAATCCATTTTGTCCTAATTGTTTATTTTTTACGCCACTTTGCAATCATTAATTTATTCGATTTTTCTCGACGAAAAAAAAAATCTAAAGGTGAAAAAAAAAACAGGTAAATTGTAAATAATCCGGCAGCGTGAAAATGATATAGCGATTTGATGGCGGCAGTGGCGGTGTGTTTGTTGTGATATTTGAATAGGAAGTGCTACGTTATCGATATCGTTTTCTTTTTCGAATTTTTTCTGTGATATTGTAGACCGTAATAGATTTGTTTAATCGAATCGTTATCAAGTATTGCAATTGCCAGACATGTTCTTGTGTTTGTTGGTATTTTTGAGGTTGACTTTGACTTGCAATCGCTCTGCTTGGTGTAGTTGGTCTTCGGAAATTCGTAGGTTGTGTGCCGAACGATTTCCATGCTGCTCGATCTCGGTATCATTTGAATAGTGCCGAAGTACTCTGTTTTTTGAATCAGTTTTTCACGAAATTCGATATGAAAAAATTTCCAATCAAGATGAATAAAATTGGTCAGGGTGGAAAAATTTTGAGTTATCAAAGATGCTTGCTTTCCTCCCTACTTTGAAATTTGGTTTTGTCGCAGAACTGAAAAAAAGTGAATTTTTCGTTTAGAAATTTTTATGGGTCTCAACAAATTCGAGTCTTGATTTAAATTTTCAAAATTTGAGAGGTTTTTTTAATTTTTTACCCGATTGAAAATTTTTCTTTTGATTGTTCTACGAAATTTCCGACGTAATGTGGTTTTGTTTGTGGTGTTGTGCGAGTCGAGTGCTTCTGGTAATTTTGCTCGTACAACGCACGAGTTTTTTTTTTTTAGAAATGCCAACTGTTTTCACGTATATTAATGAATTGTATTTGTTGAAAGTTTATTGTAAAAATAAAATTAATTAATTCTTATTTATTTTGTATATTTTATTTCGATACGGCGATTTCAATCAATTGGTATCGAGTATCGATAAGAAAAAGTTGTTTTAGGTATAATTATAATAGGATTTTTACTAACCACGTAAAGTAAGGACGAATGAGAAATTTTTTAAATAGGTCTACGTATACGAAATATCAAAAGCAATGTTGGAAAAATAATAAAATTACGGATATTAATTGTGTTATGTTTTACAGGCGGTATTGTGACGAAAAATGTGTGAGGTAGGAGTTGAAAACTAAAAATTCTGAGCATTAAAAATCGGTCTCTGAATTTGCGGCCATTTGATCATTTAAAGTAAGGGAACATGCGAGTCCGAAGGTATTGTACCGTTTTTTTTACCTTCTTCTCTTCTATACGAAAATTACCATTTTGTAGTCACAGTACGGCTGTTGGACAGGTGTCCCTTGTCCGAGCGCGGTATCGGGCAGGCGAAATATCACAGCTAAACTGTTGGATTTCGTACCAATGATACGAAGTCCCTTGTTGGGTTCTCGGCGGCCGAGCCCAACAGGTGATGCAGGTTTATTGGCGTGATATCACAGTGCACTTCGAAGCACTGTTGGACTCCAAAGAGTCCCCTGTGTGCTGAATTGGACACAGGCGATTTTTTTTTATTTTTAGTCGTGGTTTAGAGACGGCAACCTAGTATTAGATATATTAAATATGGATGGGTGATTGGGAAGTAGTTGGCCGCTTTTCATGTGGTAAAAAAAGGTTCCTGAAAAATACTCGTGTTGGTTATGTGAGGTTTGTAGAATTTTAAAGTCGTCAACACCGAAAGGTGGGGTTGAGGGGTTGAGGAGGAGAAGTAGAATACCGAATGGTTGGTCAGGTTGGTTAAATATTGTCAATACATGCCATGGATATAATTGGGAAAAACGTAAAATTAAACTTAAGAGACAAATGCATTTTGAGAAGAAGGGAGAGGGGGATTGAGTGAAACATATTTCAAGTGATGAGAAAGAAGGCAAAAAACAGCTTCCTCTCCCTTCTAATTTCCAAAATATTACGTTTTTGGTCAGAAAAAATTTAAATCGGGTTTCAGGAAGTATTTGAAGCCAGGAATCCAATTCTGAGGTCATTTTGACTCGAAACGTAGTCCCAAAAAGACGTGAGGGAAGTGAACGTAAAAAAATTGGCATTGAGTGTAGTATCAAAATCCATCTTGTTTGACTTTCTAATTTTATGTTCAGTTAGAAAAATTACGGCTGAGTTTGAAAGTTTGTGGAATTTATACCTAGTTTGAGATTGAGATTTGAATCGATTTTTTTTTTTTTTTCATTGATCGTAGAAAATCAGTCAATGGAATAACCAACATCTGATTTATGTTTGGCAGGTCAAATACCCCTCTAGGCCTCTATACACTATCTGGGCGACCATTCGACTCAAATTCTCCAAATTCATTTTTTTCTGTAGTTGAAAAAACATCGATTTGCGAAAAAAAGGCAACCTGGTAGGAAGAGTTACCCGAGCTCCAATCAAAAAAAAATCAGAATCACCATAAAATTTAGCATCTCAGATTATATATTTTCGGTGCTACTGCGATCAGAAATAGTAGGGACTTGAGAGGGCTAACTACGAAAACTATTCTTTTTTGTTTTGAAAATGGTCCTATTTTAGAAGGCTTCGCCTCAAAGGGTTCATGAGGGATGAAAATTCTTCCAAAAAGATCCCAATCAAACTGTACGACGCGACGTATCAAAAAATGAGCAAAATCGAAAAAAATTTCTCTGATCAAGTTTTGTGCACAACTTTCATATGCAATTTTTTATAATTTTTTTCTCCATTTCTTATGATTATCATTTTGAATATCACTCCGAAGACTTTTTTTTTTTAACATGGCGGTGGTGAGTGGAGGGAGTACATCATTTTTTATTTTGGATGAGGTTCAAAAATCTTTAAATTCGAAAAAATGTCATCATTTCAATTTAAAAATTATTCAAAATCAAAATTATAAATTTTTTGGAAAATTATCAAAAAGTCCTTCTTGAATATCCACTTTGAGTATCGAAAAAGCCAATACCCAATAGTAATTCCAATCATGAAAATGTTTTTAATCTTTTAAATTATTTTAGGGTATGCAATTCTACCAACATGTGTAAATTATTTTTTTTTGGAAAAAAGAAAATTGTGAATTTTTGTATAGCTTTAATACAGGTATGTAATTCTGGTCCAATTAATGTCAGAAAAAAAGTTACAAGGGGGAAGGGAAATACATTGATTCCGAAACGAAAAAGGACAAGAAATATGCTCATTTTGCAGTTTTACTCTCTAAATCTGAATTAGTCAAATTTGGCAAAAGTTTGCTTTTTTGAAACAGAGAAATTAATTTTACTGTACATCACTGATTTTTCACTGATCTTTTAATCAAACTTCACCAATTTTTTCTGAAAAATGTAGAATTGGCTGAGAAACTGGTGATTGGATCAAAAAAGCGGAATTTCATCAAATTTTATTGATTTGGATGTAAAAAGTTGGCTCCAATTTTTTTAAATTATTTTTCTAGGAGATGGTAAAATTTTTGGGTGTGGTAAAATTGTATGCTCAAAAAAAGCTTATTTATTTTTACTAATTTTGTGACCAAAAATTTGGGTGTCTTTCATAGTTTATTGATTTTTTTTTGCAATTTTCCTGTTTTTTCCTCGAGTCATTTTTACCACTTACCTAATGTACTGTCTTGTACGTAGAAAAACAAGAAGAACCGGAAAATAGCAAGAATTTTATAATTTTACTGCAGAGAGCAAGAAATTTCAACATTTTCGACTATCTTTAAATTTTTTAATCGAAGGATAAAAATAAGTTTTTTTTAGAGCTGGTTTGAGGCAAAAAAAGGGCCATGAGAATAGTCAAAAAAATCTACAAATAAGATGAATTTTCATTTTTCAGATCTGGTGGACATTTTGTATCATCTTTGCATTGTCAAGGTTTGAACTTTGAAAAAAATTAAAATTAATCCATGTCTCATCCTTCTAACACTGATTTTTTGGAGATACCTTCCAATTGAAGCGAGTGTCACTTTTTCAATTTTTCTAACCACCTCCCCCCTCCCCTCTATCTTTTTATCTAAGTGAAATATTGTCTTTTCAGAGCAAATTTATGGCAAAAAAGGGTACGAAAATGGCCAAAAAAATTCAAAAAAGCAAGAATTAAAAATTTTATTTAGATCTGTATTATCTTTGCATCTCCAAGCTTTGAACTTTAGAAAAATCTCTTCTTTTTTCTGTCCAGTCATAATGAAAATGGAATAAGAAAATGAAAAAAAAAATGGAGAAAAGGGAATCCAAATGTCATCTTTCTGGTACTCAATTCTGGGGATTCCTCCCTAATGATTTTTTCCCTATCTTTTCAACGGGATCTAAAATTTTTGTGACCCCCCCCCCTTCCTATTTTATTATCCAACTGGAATATTTTCACGATCGGATGGTTGCCGGCTCTGTTATCTCACGATTATTAAAATTAGTTTAGTTTTTAAGGAATATCATTTGTGGATGAACTCGATTACGTAATGGCGTCCTTCATTTGTATGTATGCATCATGTATTGTGAATGAGATTTTCATTGTGACGTGTTGGTGTATATGGTATTACGAATCGCCGAAGATGTAATATAATTGTGTTTTTGGAACCTTATTAGAAGCGTATTCGCGCACATCTAACCCCCTACGCTTGGCATGCCATTCAGATTTGCAAATCCGGGTGTAGCAAACAATTTACCATAAAAAATACTCGAGCTACGTTAAATTCGCTTCTGGTAAGGGTGTAAGACGTAGTAGGGTGTATACGCTTGTGCGTTGATGTATTATTTTTTTTTGAAGTGCCGCTCGGAAGTATGCAATGAACAAATTTCACACGTGCGTTGCATGTTGTTATTATTATATCGACGGGGTGGTGTATGCGCTTATAACTAATACCGGGTTATGGCACAATCTTCACATTTTGTGTGGCACTTTGTACCTGTAATGCCTTTTTTATGCCGTAGACAAAAAATTTTACCATTCAGCTGAACATCGATGAATTTGAACAGTGGTAGAGATGCGAATCGTCATTGTGGTCGTATGTATTTTTCATGTGTACGTAAATTTCATGCTAAATTGCGTCTAGGTACCTAGTTCCATTGAAAAAAATTCTACGAATGCGCTTCTATTATTATATTTGGCTAGGTAACCTGTCTATTTGATCGTTGAACAGGTAAATCGAAAATAAACCGATGCTTTGGACCGTGTCGTTACACAATTTTCTGGCGATGTCGATCTGGACACTGTTGCGATTAAAATTCTATCCATTTTTTGCTCGTTTGTGGGGTTTTGTTTGGAAAATTATCATCATTCGACATTGGACGTCGTTCAAACAAGCGTGGATAATTCGTTTATTTCGAAACATTTGATGAAAAAATTTGAAAACATGTCCATCGGTGGAAAATTTTAGAGGGTTTCATTTGAATAAATGTTTCGTTTCTTTTTTTATGGTAAAAAATTATTTTTTGTGTGATGTACTTCGAAGGTAAGTTGTTTGAGAATTTTTTTTCATTTCCACATACTTTACACGAGTTGAAATGATTTTATAGCTCTAGCTCAAGAATCTTATGATGGTCTAATTGGCAAATTTGAAGGTTGAGGCGTTGATTTTATGAGTGATGAATCATCAATGATAACGATGCAATTCGCGATCGACCAAGTGATTATCGATAAATATTAGAATATTATGAACTGTTATGTGAATTGTGAATTTTTGTAATAAAACCGATTTTCAAAAATTGTGTTCATTTTTCGTTCAAGGAGTGTTGGGATGATTGGATTTTTATAAAGATTTATTCAAGTATTTTGAAATTATGGCCACATTGATTGGTAATTGGCCAAGTATGTTCACATCGACTTCCTTGTTTGTACCTACATCTTTCACAATTGCTTGTAAATTTTTTAGAGTGGTTTCAAGAGTCTTATTTCTTTCTAATAAACTTTTAATATCAGATTCGAAACTTTTGTTACCTAGTATTTTCCAAACCTTGATTGATTAATTCAAGTTCATCATATTTTTCAGACAAAGTATCAAATTTCGAAAGTAATTTTGTGTCTAGTTCCTGTGTTCCTGTAACCTATCTGTTTTCCTATTAAAATCATCATTGAACTCAGACAGCTTATTGGTGAGGTCGCGATCCAATGTGACTACGTTCAGGTTAAAATTTTCAGTCGATTTGATCTGAGCTTTTAAATCCCTATTTATTTCCTCTATGGCTTTACCATTTTTGTAAATTGCATTCATGTGATTGATTATTTCTTTGCCAGAGAGCTCTGCAAGATTATTAATATTTTCTAAAGCATCTTTGAAATTTGTTTCATCTTCTCCTATCAATTTTACATATATTAGTTCCCTAGAAAATATTTTTCTTTTGTATTCCTTATATTGAGCAACTTGTTCAGCCTTTTGCTGTTCCAAAATTTCTTGATTGATAGTAGAAATCTGTTTTTCAATACCCATGCTGGTGTAAATTTCGAATAGGTATTTAACTAACAAATCTGACAATAATGAATAATCTGATTCGATTTTGATTCAACACTCAATTTTCGCAATACTTTCATCTCTAAAATTTTCGAGGTCACTAAAATTGATTCGCTTCTGTTTTACACAAATCTACGCATCCTATCTCTTAAAAATAGGCTTAAAAATTACGTGAGGTTAAAATAAAATAGGTAAGGTGCAGTGGGGGTAATTGCAAAACTGGGGTATTTGCAAAATCAGCAGCTGGAGGTAAAAAAAACCACTTTTGATCGCGCCAATCATTGGTAGGTTTGGGTACATCTATTACCTATATACTGACCTCACCGGAACGAAATCGGAACACACATGTGCTCTGTGGAATTATTTTTATGAATATATGTCAAAATTACTCCCAAAGAATGAGATAGAGAATGAACATTAGGCCTCAGCGCCTCACCTACATAAGCAGCAACAGCAACTAGCAACCAGCTAAATGTTATGTAGGATTATGGGTAGAACCCATTGATACTACCTTCCAATTTGTCTTGAATCACAGATATAACTTCATCAATAAACTTTGACAAATTTATAAGTAAATCTTGTATAATTAACCCTAGGTAGACCACAAAAAAAAACCACCTGGTGCCAAAAACGGCACTACAATGCTTTTTTAAGAAAAAAAACCACCTCGTGCCAAAAAGGGCACTACAATGTTAAGGAAATACATTTAGTGCCATTTTTGGCACGAGGTGGTTTTTTTTTCGAAAAATGCATTGTAGTGCCGTTTTTGGCATTGGTGGTCTATATAGGGTTAAATTCAAACTTTCTGACATTGAATATAACAAAAGAACACATTCATTTGGAGCTTAACATAACACATGTATTAGCTTCATCGTGGCGATTTAGGAACAAGATAGGTATGGAAATTGATGTTCTTCATTTTGCAAAACACCAAGGTTTTGGGAAGCCGAATCTGGGCTTCGTACCTGAAAGTGATTAGTAAGTACTTTTCTAACGTAAAAACTGTGAACGTCAGGGTTTGTCACTAAGACATGATACTTATGAGACTTGTATTTTCTGAAGTCATAAAATACCATACTTACCAAACTTGATTCTGAAGAAATGGAATACTCAACTTGGACTGAAGTTGTAAGTCATCTGTGTATGAACGCTCTGCTCAATAATTAAAAATATTACAGATCAAGGAATCTTCATGTTTCACTAAGTACTGTTATAACCAATTAGTCTTTTACCTGAAGACTTTTAAACCGCTTACCAAGTAAGAAGGTTACAACAAACTGATATGCACTAGGCATAATAACTAACTCATCTTGAGTAAATACAAAATTTATTTTCTTGTAGAAAACAATTAACTTTCTTAACACTAACTGATGAGAACACGAATATAAAAGTATAAAAATACAAAACTCACGAATACAGAAGAAATATCAAACAAAACACTTAGTTAATACAGAAATTACTGGTACCAATTTCAGTCTCACTAAGTAGGAACAAAACATTTAGTAGCTAACCTTTAGTTATGTTTAGAACATACACTTAACAATACAATATTAATAATAAGATTGTACTGACATTACACTAAGGTACTGACAGGGATTGACTGTGAGAAGAACTGTCTCAAATCCGCCGGCGCCACCGAGTCGAAACTGTGAACTGGCCCAAGCGCCCAACTATCTACTTTTCAGAATCCACTAAGGAAACTGATTTTGTAGCTGTGAGACGATTGTGGAAATTACTGTTCTGTCTGATCATCGTCAAAAGAGGGGTTTTTATCAATGACGAGGCACGGTTCTTCTGAGGAACTGTTATTTGCTGACTGTCTGGCGCGATTGGCTTCAGCTTAAATCTGAGCTGCTTTGGCTTCTGATCAGCCAGGCAGCGAGTCACGGACTGCAGGGGCTTAGACTGAGCCACTGTTTTTCTTTTTCCACTGTTGAGTCTGTCGATTCTTTTCTGTATGATGTTCTTTAGTGGTAATAGCACTAAGCTTGATGCCTTGATTGATACTGTCCTTGACTGTGGTGAAATTGTCCACTAAGGGCACACCCCAATCAAGACTGATTCTATACAGCTTTTCCAGAGTCAAACCATATTCCTGAAATAGATTCACGGTTAGAGATTTTAAGGTAAAAGATTAAAATACCATCACTAGAACTGAAGGGAGCATGCCTTGGCATAGAAGCTGGGTATTTTCTTGAGAGTGCCTGACCAGAGTAGTGTCTTTTTATGTTTCACTGAGAAATTTGATTAGTGAATCTCTGATTATGTTGACTGAAAGCTGAGTTTGCTGAGTCACTGAGTAATTTGCAAGTAGGTATCACATAACAACTTGTCTTCTCGTGATTTTCCTATACTCTCGTGATTTTCCTGTACCAAAATCTGAGTTTTTCTTTTGATCTGAGTGTTCTGTCAGTGTAGAAGGTTGGATACTGAGTTTAGATTGAATTACTGATTGGTACAATACTGTGGTAACTGGGATCACACGGAAAGATTTTCCATATAGCTGTGGATATCTCTGAAGAGAAGAAGAATTTTAGCTTCAACGAATAACTGATTGTATGACTGAGCTGCTGCGATAATCTGATCGAAGTTTCTTTAAACTTATGACAATTTTGATTGTCATCCTGAGTTTCTAAGATGCGAAAGTTACTGATTTGACATACTGATGGTATTAGTCTGATGTTGTACTGGGTTCTACAGTTTCTGACATTTGGTTGTCATGGAGAATATCACTAAGATTTACTCCCTCCATTCTATACCACTGGGAGGTAGAGCTAACTATGTTCTCACTAAGGGAATCTGTAGTTACCTGCAAACTAGCTCCCTCCAATTGTAAGCACATGAGATAATCATAGCATAATTGTTGAATGTACTCATCTATAAAAGTGGGTGAGTCTTCTTTCAGTGTTCCATCCGAGTTGCGTCTATAAACGTCTGAGAGGCGTTTTGGCCATTTTGGTTTGAGATAGGATGGAATTTGGTCCAAGGGTAGGTGATTAAGGTTTGTAATATTCTCAAACTCTTTTAGAATTACTTGCTATGCCCTGAGAATTCTACTTGATCTGGGAAGTAGAACTTTGACATACAAGCCACTAAAGCCTACGTAAATTCCCTCAAACACTCTATTGACCACTGAGGATTGTGTAGTGTTGATAGGTATTCATCATAGAATTATGACATTCATTCAAAATTTTGATTTTAATGAAGTAAGCCCTTCAGTGAGTGATTATGCGTGAAAACTACACTGTTTACAAAAAAATGTTCCATCATCATGGCTCATCATTTCTCAGCTTCAAAACAGCCTATAACAACATCGAAACATAACAGTAGACATAATTTCACTTACACATAATTTTGTATATCATCTGTATAAGCTAGAGTTGCTTTGCCTTCTTCATTTATGTGAATACCAATGAGTAACACTTTGTTTATTGGCATGGAAATTTGGTTGTTGTTCAATACATTGGCATATCCTTTATTTTTGATTTGCAAAAGGGCATCTCGCTCATTTTCCAGTTTGCCATATTTCAACTCTACTAAGATGCCAAAATTCCATTTGTAAAAGCACAAGTCCAAAATTTTCCAGTTACTTCTGCTTATTATGCTGTCTCTTTGTACTTTGGTTTGGGATATAACTTGAAACTGAGCAGTTATCAATATGGAGAACAACAGACTTTCAAGAGTACTTTCATTAAAATGTAGGCAACCGTCTCCATCTCTTGGGCATCCTCGACATATCTTAGATAATTCTTCCTCGATTTCTTTCATTATATCTTCAGTATTGTTAGTAACAATCAACTGGTTGAAGCACTTGGCACACTTATCCATGGAATTTGTGTCACTCAGGTGAAAAGTGAATTGAATGCTCTTTGTTAGTGCATCCACAAATACTTGGCGGATTTCTTCATTTGGTACTTTCAACAATACACGCCCATCACTGATTTCACCACTAAGGTAACCAAGTTGTTGTAAGTAAATGAACAATATATCCATATTTGACAGTACAATACAATCTTTTTTGCAAATATCTTTCATTCTAAAGAGGTCCTTTACCACAATCGATTTGTATTCTTTCACACATATAGCAGTACCCAAAATGATTTGTTGAAGATAATTGCGCATATTTTCCCGTTCCAATACACCAATAAATTCTGATGCTGAGCCGGTCTCAGACCAGTGATGTTTCAATCTCTCTTTTGGTGGCTTTGCTACAGAAGACAAATACTTTATCACGGAGTATGTGCCTAAAATAGCACATTTGTCAACACTTTGATAGCCATTGTAAAGAGCCACGGCTCGATCTTTTTCTTCACGCAATTTCTCAAACATTGGCTTTCTGAGCAAATCCTCAAATTCTGATATCTTGATTCCGTAAAAGTCCTTAAACTCGGAGTTTTCGAGGAATTTATAAGATGGTAAATTGTTGAGCGCTGATAGACCCGTACAAGTGATTGGGGTTACTCCAGAAAAAATTGCAATACGAATAATACTCTTATCTTCCTTCTCTTTGCCGGTTTTAACTTCATCTTCCTTTTCTTTTGCCACTGGGTTCTTGGGTTCTGTTTCTTTTCGTAGGTCTGTTTTAATAACACCCTTAAAAACATCGAAGTAGGTTTTTATAATTTCATCCAAGGTGCCCTCGTCAATTTTACTTGACGAGGATTTCTTACAAATGTCACAACTGTCTTCGTTACTATGCACATCATCGTCATTACCATTCACAAAAATTTTTTTCCACAATACATTGTTACAAATCGAGTCGAATTCGTCGCAAATCAATATTACAGGCTTTTCATAGCACAGATTTAAAAATTCGGCCAATATGTAAAACGCTCTATATATTTCTTTTTCTTCAATTTTTAAATACAATTCTTCTCCACACCATCGTTTACAAATATGTTTTTCATCTAAGCTTTTGAACAAATCATTGTATCTCAGGTAGGTATCACGGATAATTTCACGCAATGCAAGTTTGCACGTGTGCACTATGGATGGCAAATGCTCGCGCATTTTGTTTTGCGTGCGGGTGCTTGAGCATATGCGCGCATATGCTCAAGCACGCGAGAATTTTCTGTGATTTTGTACCTTACTCCATAATACACGTGGTTAGCAAGTCAAATGAATATTCCGACACAAAACAAGTGAATTCGGACCACATTACCATGTAGCGAACTTCTACGTTATTCTTAACATCTTAACTAAGTAAACAGATGACAGATTTGGAAAAAAAAACCAAGGTTGACAAAAAAATTAAAAAATCATCAAGTTTTTAGGAATAAAAATATCTTAAAAGTAAATTTAAAAATCCAATTGGATGACAGATTCGAAAAAAAAACGAGGTTGACAAAAAAATTTTAAAAATCGCCCTGATTTTTTTTTATTAGAAAATGCTTGCGC
Source organism: Pseudococcus jackbeardsleyi (assembly GCA_038380155.1). NCBI lineage: Eukaryota > Metazoa > Arthropoda > Insecta > Hemiptera > Pseudococcidae > Pseudococcus > Pseudococcus jackbeardsleyi. The sequence goes on along the minus strand of CM076239.1, from coordinate 22,708,585 downwards.
ATATATAGAAAGTGCGTTCTCGCGCATTTGAGCATATGCTCAAAATGCTCATTTGAGCATTTGAGCATGGCCATCCCTAGTGTGCACACAAAAAATGGATGTTAAAAAATTGGACATGTCGACCTTAAGAACCGCATATTGGCCATAGTGATCCATAATATCAGGATGTTTGCTAATCTTCAATTTTTGGAATATATCTTGGTTTTGTACAGCAGTAGCATAATTAAAAAATTGAAGCAGCATGTCCAAGTTTGTAGACTTACCAAACTTGCGTGGAGCACAAATAAGATAATTGTCGCACGTTTCAATTATCGTTTTAATCAAAAGGCTCTTGTCAACGAAGTATTCTGTCTTAACGATATCAACAAACTGGGCCTTCTCAATGAACTTTACTGTCTTGAATTGATTTGCAAGATCGAATAATTCTGGTGGTATGACCTACAAAAAACACAACGTTTAGTACAATTTTGTGCTAAGTAGTACGCAACTATTTTGAAAATACGGTACCTGATTCATTTCTCGCAAAACTGCGACTAAATCAGGTACGATTGGCCAATCATCTTCGCTCAGCAGCGAAATCACATTAGAGCCAACTTTCTTTGCTTCGCAAATTCGGTCAATATACTCTTTGATTTCTGGGAAATCGTAATTGTATATACACCTGCAACAAAAAAATATTACATCAACCTCAAATTATGATCGAAGGACGATTAATCCATTTAATACTTTTTTGATTGCCGAGAAATGATTGATTAATCAAAATCGAAATCTTTTTTTTTTTGTTTCAAATTTTTTTTACTCAAAATAATTTTTCTGAAAAATCATTGAACATTTTTAATTTCAATGTAATTTGATCTGGGGTGGGCGAGTCTCATACATTTTCCACTTTATTGGAAGTGAATCGCGACTTTTCAATATCGAACCACAACTCTCCTAGAACTCACCTAACGCCTGCCATTTTCAAATCACGGGTTGCAACGTTGGTAATCAATATTTTAACAGCATCTGTATTCAATTCTTCGAGCTTTTCCTGGCCATGGTGGAATATGTTGCACTCAACTTCTTGGTCAAGCAAAGTTGCATAAATATAATTAACGGTGAACTGCTCGTTGCAGAATAAGACGACTTTGTCGTCTTTGGGTAGATGATTTACTAGCTACAAAACAAAGGGAAACGCCAAAAAAATCTATAATTTTTTTGTTTTATGTAAAATGTATTATAAATTGGTTTTGGAAGGTTTCTAGAATGAACAAAAAAAAATTTTTTCAACACGTAAACCGCCTTTCTAGGGACCACATCACTTACGTAATAAATTAATAATTTTCATTCTTAACGATGGCGGATTTTTCGCAATCTTACTTCTGTTATTTTATGTTCTTTTTTGACGACTACAGCTTGCTGAGTAACTGTAATACATTCGGTTAAATCTTTTGAGCTAACTGTAACTTTCACTGGATTGGTGCAGTATGTGGTTGCCAACTTATGCACGTTATCAGACCAGGTAGCACTATAATAAGCAATACATTTTCAAAGATCAATATAAATGGTATTTTCACATTGACAAGAATAGCATAATACGCACTTTGTTACAATAGTTTGGCGGTCCTCTGGTATACGAGAAAATATGCTTTCTATCTCACTCTCGGGCAAATTGTCAGCTTTCTCCAACACAACGTAAGAAACGGAAGATAGGGTTACCTTGTCTAAGACATCACAAAAATTAAGGTTCATACTTAGGCACTTGGGAAGTTTAATCAACTCCGTTCAAATTGATAAATTGTTACCGGCTCGAATTTGATCGCACAAACATTTTGGGGTTGTTGCTATTACTTCATAGCGCTCTTCATTCCACGTTTTAATTTCCGATTTGTCGTCCTGAATATTTAAACTAAATTTTTTTGCATAATTTATACATAATGCAGAAAATGATATAATTAAAAATCTCGTAATATTTTTCATTAAACGAACCATTTGAAATTGAATTTATTTATTTTATTTACAATCTCCAACGGGGTAGGACTTAGGCAAACTACAGTTGGCCCTGGACAACCAGAAAAACTCTTACGATATTCAGCGAGATATGCCAATACTGGTAAAATGAAACCCCACATTCGGTCTAGAAAATTGAACACTCTTTAATAACAAAAACCGACTATTTTCAACGTAAATACTATTAACACGTCTTACCTTCATCATTTTCAACAATTCCTATCATATCCATTTTGCCCAGAATCACAGGCCATGCCTGTGACTGGAACGGTGTTGCACAAAAGATTCCTTGTTCAAAAATGTTCGATAAAAATTCACGGCTAAATGCTTCGGTTAACGCCACTGGATTTGGTATCTTATCCTCTTCTTTTTCTACTTTTTCTCGAGCCACAAAAATCTTTTTCTTCAGTCTGTAAATTATTTTTCATTGAATCAATAATAAGTATACAAGATACATTTCAGCAAGATCACATACCTTAATTCTGCTCCTCTGAATGCATTCTGTTTCTTCATTTCAAAATCAAGTCTACGCCGTTTCAAAGGTGACCGCTTAAGCCTAGTATCACCAAAATCATTCATTTTTGTGCAAGATAATCTGACAAACCTGATTAAAACAACAAGCAATGAATAGTACATACAGTTAGTTTGAGAGAACAGTTTAGAAAAATTTAACTTTGTAAGAAATTGTAATGAAACCAAGCCATAATAAATACAAAATAAATCATCACTAAGTAAATTCTGTCCGGATTACACGTGAAGAAAACGGTTGCACAGTTGCACCCTGAGTAGAGACACTAGTAGTCTAGTGTCTCTAACCCTGAGCATTGCATTAAGTATTGCATAGCGATAGCATTATGAATAATTAGTTAGATAATTAAAAATACTGCATGTTACTCACCATATAATTAACAATTCAACAAATCTTCAAAAAGAAGACTACAATTCAGTGCAGTTTGAGTGAAATTCAAATTTCAAATTCAAACTGTGAAAAATACTTGATAATTATTATTATCACTATTATCACGATGCAAGATGCAAGTGAAGTGATGCCAAAGAAACAAGTCCGTCAGAAGTTAGGGAAGGCGCCCCCATAGAGACACCTTATCAGTAGACCGGGTAGACCGAGGTAGACCGCGTAATTTACGGTAATTACATGTGATCAGGAAGGCGCAGGGTAGATGGGTAGACCGGCTGGTAGACCGCGTTTTTTTGAATGTTTAAATTTAAATCAAATAAATCAATAACCTTCAGCTCGCGATCGGCGATCTACTCGCGGTAGACCGGATGGATGGTCTATAAGAAATGTTTTTTGAACCTTTGAAAAAAATATAAAATTTATAAAATCATCAAAATAACTAATTCGCGATCTTCCCATTCCCATGGTAGACCGGAGGTTATTAATAATTTATTATTTATAAATAATAACCTCCGGTCTACCGCGGGTAGATCGCGAATTAGTTATTTTGATATTTTTGATGATTTTATAAATTTTATATTTTTTTCAAAGGTCCAAAAATCATTTCTTATAGATCATCCATCCGGTCTACCGCGGGTAGATCGCGAGCTGAAGGCATTTTAATTAGCTTTTGGCTCGCGATAGACCGGAAGGTTGAAGACTGAAATTATATTTTTATTCAAAGGTCCTAAAAATTTTTAATAATTTCAATTAGAAGCAAAAAGTAACCAATAAAGAATCAACCATCCGCGGCCTATCGTGAGCCAAAAGATAATTAAAATGCCTTCAGCTCGCGATCTACCCATAAGAAATGATTTTTGGACCTTACAAAAAAATGATTAATTGATTACATGCATAAAATTTATAAAATCATAAAAATAAAAAATAACTAATCGCGATCTACCTATGGTAGACCGGAGGTTATTAATGATTTAATGAATTATTAATAACCTCCGGTCTACCATGAGTAGATTGCGAATTAGTTAATTAGATAATTTTTGATTCATTTTGAAATTTGAAATAGATAAAAAAATAATGCATGACTCGGTCGAACTGGTAAATTTTCTTTTCTAGTGATCCTCCCTCCCATCGAGGGAATATGTCCTAGAAAAGTTGATCACTCATATTTCGCGTCAATTGATGGGTTTATACTTTATAAATTGAACCTTTGTTCTAAAATCGAATTATTTAAAACGAGAACTTTAGTAGTTATGGGAACAAAAATAGATTAGAGAGGGAGATAAGGGCTTGGAGATGTCTATTAAAATTTATCAAGGCCGAGAATCACACACAGCTAGGTTTGTTGTTTGTTGATATTATCCATCAAAAATTTAACAGCGGAAATAGTGGGCACAGACTACACTGACTACAGAAAAATAATTCTTAGATTTCATCGCAATCGATCAAGTGGTCAACAAAACATTGTTGGAATATAATCGAGTAAAAAACTCCTTCATGAATGTAGGTAAGTATTAGCTCTAACATTTTAATAACGTGCCTGAAGTCATTCGCCATTCCGTTGTCTTTTTTTTTTTTTTTTCTAGGTTTGCCCCTTTTTTTTTTCAGTAGATATTATTTTTACAGAGAAGGTCACATTTTTATTTCTCAACAGGAAGTTAAGAACAATTGGAGTACCTACACAACGTTTTCGTTCTGTGTAGGTACATAATGTTTTTGAATCATTTTAGATAGGAGGTCTAAGAATACCTAATCACTTTTCCCATTTTCTTTCTTCAAAGTTGACCTTATTTTCGAAAGAATTGTAAATTGAAATGCACATTACACATTCAACTGATTCATAACGTTCATTTTCCTTCACACTTCTAATGAAAGCAACGTAAAAAGGACAAGAGAAGTCGATACATAAAATTGAAAGTTTTTTTTTTACAATTTGATCATGAACTTCGTAAGCTACCTATATAAAGCATTCATCAATCTTGTCAATCAATATAGTTTAATTAATAAATTACTCACCTTCAAATGAAAATTCTAAAAGGTATTCTCTTATTATTTTTTGTTTGAATTTCTTGCCACATTTCGATCAATATTCAAAAAATGTACTGAAGGGACCTATTTTTAGGATTGAAGTGTACGGTAGATTGTAATTAATACATATTATTTATTTCAGTTTTTTTAAAAAAAAAAAAATGTAACTGGTAAATACTTTTGTTCGCAATATTTAATTTTTCGACATATAACCTTTTGCAAGTATACCATCGAAATCATTTTAGATGACAAAAAAAATGTTGGCTTCATTTCCAGGTATTTAACTGAGTAATTTGAATTTGGTAAAAATCAAACATTTTAATTTCGCAATTTTTCAACCTCTACACCAAGATCAACAGCAATTTCTCAGGAATGACTGAGGTTCCTAGCTGGTGGAACCACAAGAAAATTTCAAAAAACCACGTCTTTTTTTTTTACAAATGACCCTACACTGAAGTCTCTTAGCTCACTTCAGTTTGCCTTTGGACAAGAGGCCTTGAAAAATTTCTGAAATCTCTTCCACTTAAAGTAAATTACCTCTCATCAATTTATGACAAAAATGTCAAAATTCAATTTTAGAGCAAAAAATTGAATTTTGACAAGTTTCCAGATCAATGTTTTCCCATAATTTAAATTGTGTTTAGAGATGTTACACCTTCATAAAAAAATTTGAGCTTAAATTTTTTTATGAAGATGCAGCATCTCTAAACATAATTTAAATTATGGAAAAACATTGATCTGGAGACTGTTTAAAATTGTTTATTTTCTGTTCGTATTATAGTGTTCTAAAACAACGAGAGAAGTACAATATAAAATTCTTTTTTTTTTTTGAAAAAAGTATGATATGAAAACCTATAGCTTTTGTTGGAGAAATTCAAAAAGCATTCAATTTTAAACGATCGAGTTGAAAAAAATTGGCAATACCTGAGACCTTCAATTTTTCTCACTTCCATAAAATTCAGCTGCCGGCAAATTTCGGTACTTATTACTTGCATTATAATTGGAAAAAAATACCAAGTAAATTTACCTATACTCCGAATTTTTATACGAAGTTGTGAATAGAGTACCCAAGATTTGTTTTTCTCCTCATTAGCATAATTATGGTCTATCAACATTGTACGTGCACGATCTGGTAGTACCTATCGGGTGACCCAATAATCCGGTAACTCGCGGATTTCGCGAAAATCCAATACAAAAAAAATGACGGAATTCAACGAATAATGATATCTCATTTATTGCATAGTTGACCCTCCTTTCCCTTAACCCTGCGACACCACACACTTCAAAAAAAGTTGTTTACCGAATAATTTTCTAGCGCTGGACCAAAGTTTGGTATGGCATTATAACTTCAAGGGGGTGTACATAAATGTTCAACGTTTCATCTCCCCTGTTGGACAAACTGCCTACTTTTGTTTTTGAAGGGGCAGAAATTTTAGAAAAAAATACGTTTTTTTCGTTTTTATTTCCATTTTTTTTGCATTGAACGAAAAGTGGAGGGGATGAATTTGCTACCCGACAGATACTTGTGTATCTATGCCCTACTCGTTCGTGTATAACAATTTGCCGGTCCTTTTGATTTGAGGAGCAAAAAAAATTAAAATTCGAGCCAGTCCAGATTTGTTACGAAAATGTCTGCCCCTTCAAATGAAAAAGTAGGCAATTTGCGAATCTGCGGAAATGATCGGTGGGTTAAGCGCGCTTACGTACTAGGAGGCGTTACCACCCGATCACTCGATCCTGCCCGCGTAACGCAAGAAAAAAACCGGTTGGTGACATTTGTCACCAGTGTGGTGGCGGCGGGTTAAAAAAATATTAATTCTTCCCTCATCACACTAATAATCAAAAAATTCTCGATTTTTCTCGCTTTTACATCATTTTTCTCGGAAAAAATTCGAAATCCAAAATGTTGAAAATTTTAAAAATTGAGTTAAGTATTTAAAAACTACCTAATCAATACCCAGTTGCATATGACAAAATTTTGGATAAGGGGGAAAACATCAAATGCAGATTTTACCTCATCAGAAATTTGAAAAGGCGGAAATTTACAAAAAAGGTGAATTTTCATGGAATTGGTACACTGCATCTCCCCCTCCCACCATCTTCATCTTCACTCTTCTGGACAGTTTGAGTCCGGCGTCAGGGTTGTCCCTTGACAACCTGAATGTAGGCAACCCTTCATTCAGGCCAGCGTCGGGAAAGAAGAAATTAGGAAAAAGATTATTTCTCTTCAAGCAAAAAAAAGTTAGATTGCAAGATTTTTGGGTCACTCGGTACGTCTAACTACGTAACGAAACTGCAATGTCTGCAATCGTGACTCAGAACTTGATTTAATTAATATCGATCCGATCGAGACCATTTACATCACATAACCCGCTCAATAATGATTTTCATTTTCTGGCGAGTACCAATTACTCGCAGGTATCTATCTCGTTAAAATGTAAATAGTGTGAAAAATCATATTGAAGTAGATACTTTTTATTCAAACCTAGGTGTTCGCAACGTTCAAAATTAATGTACCTATTTCAATTGTTAATAATTTAATCTTTCGACTTTAATCATAGGTGATTAATTTTCTTCACTTTTGCGAACATACTGTTCAACTTAGAAAATACATAATAGGTATATAATTGGAAAAATATATACCATTTCGCCAGAGGGTGAAACATCCATAATTAATCTCTAAGAATTTATATCGGTAATTAGATAGGTAAATTGACTAGATTCATTATTAAATAAAGAAAAAATTAATCAAACGATTTGAATTAAAAATTATACATTCTTTTCATTTATAGGTACTAGGATGTTCGTTCTTTACTCGTAAGAAATAAATAAAATCGCACGAGTATAATGAATAATGATGTTTTCACGTCATGCAGAAATCTTTTAACGAAACCTACACGAGCGTGAAAACGAAATTGAAAAAAAAAACACATTTGTATGTAGAGTACCAATGTAAAAAAGTAATTAAACATGGACATTCAATTATGTAAATAAACAGAGGTAACAATCATAATGATATCAAGATCAACTTGGAAAATGATTTAATAATAAAATTACAAAATAACTACCTACCTACATTTTCTTTATCACAGACGATGTCATTTCTTCAGCCATTTCCGTTTTCCCGTTTAAGCATTTTGTAATCTTACTCCTGAAAAATAAACATGGCGAGTGTAATAAACGAATTAAATATTGTAATTAATCTCGAGTAAATATAATTAATAAAGTTTTCCTCGACGAGAGACGTAAACATTTAAATAGAATTGTTATCAAATTTCATAAGGTATCAATGAAATGAAAGTATAGATAGGTAGAGTTGTAACAATACAACCTGAGTAAGTAATATCGCTTTCAACTTCGTTACGTAAGTTTACCAAGGATAAACGAAGTTGAACTGATATTTTTTTTATCATTGACGTAATTGCTTTTTTTTTCAAGTCGTGTTCCAAAATGTGTCCGGGTGATTTTTTTAAATAGCCGGTGAAGGAAAATAAATAGAAAAAATGATTATCACCGAAGAGAATTTTTAAATAGGTAACGTACGAGTACTTACAAGTTTTTTTAGCAGATAGATTTCTAGACCTGTCTACCAATTTGTTATTTTTGCTGAATTGACAGATCTTTTTAGATAGGTAAAGATATTACGAAGGTAGGTACCACAAATTGAACCAAGTAATCGATTAAATGATTTGATTACCAAATAGAAGAAAAAAACCACGCAACAGCAGGGGGCAGAATAGCAACCTTATGAAGCATTATTACCTCGTGATACACGATTGTATCTAAATATGCTATAAAAGCTCGATGCGGGCGGTGCATTGTATGTACAGTTCAGATAATTTTATGAAAGCAGACAAAATAATAAAGCTAGGAAGTCAAACTGCAATGTGCGGAGGTTAATGTTCCAATATCAAAGATGTAAAGTGCAACAGCAGCGATAAAAGCATTTATCTATATTTATGTTTATGTTTACTACTCATATCCTAGGATAATTTTTCACCTTTTTTTTTTTAGAATTTTTCAATGAAAAAATTTCCAATATTGAATTCCAGTTGAGAAATTTTATACGTTGTACGTAGTTTTACCTGGTGAAGTCAACGTCTTTTACTCGTATAAAATTTGCATTTTAAGTACCTATTAATTTAAAATTACAAGTTTTTTTTTAAAATCTACTTTCAAGGTTATTTTTTTTATATAGGTACATATGTTTTTCAACTCAATTCCAGTGAAATATTAGCGAAATCTGAGAAAAAATAGTAGTTCTTGTGATTTTAGCAGAAAAATATCATTGTAAACATTTTTTCTCGTGATTGTGGAAGGAGCTGAGAAGGATGGAAGGGAGGAGGGCGGTTATATTACATTTTTATTAAAATGGTAAAATATTGTGGTGATGAAAAGAAATCTATTTTTCAAACTTTTCTAGGAAATAATACATATTAAGCTACATAAATTTTTTTCATTAAAGATTTTTAGGACTCTGGAGCAATTTCAAGAAATTTTTCAACGAGAGTCTGATTTTTCCACTTGATAGTGCAATTTTGACCTTATCATGGCAAGAACGAACTGTTGCCACTTTTTTTTCGAATGCTTCTTTTTTCCTCGATTTATCAAGCTCGCAAAACATACACCACTTGAAAATTTTTAAATCTTATAAGTAAAAGTAGATTTTTTCAAAAAACAGCAAATTCTGAAGAAATCAAGTTTTTGAAAAGATTGGAAATTTTATGAAAAATTTTCAAAATTGTTCGATAAGTAAATAGAAATTATCGAAATGTTGAAAAATTATACGCAACGGTCAATGTTCGACTTAGAGATACCTGCACTTTGAATTTTCATGATTTTAGGCTATTTATTTTTTATTCGAGAAAATTTCCATAATTTGGAAGCATCGTTAATCTCGATCGAATTAAAATTAATTCATAACCAATTTTACATTTGATATAGAAAAATGAGTTGAAAACTCGAAAAATTCCAGAATTCCCCCCCCCCCTCAAATTCAAAAAAAAGGTCATCATTTTAATATTTTAAATGGGGGGGGGAGAAGTAGGTTGTAAATTTTACTCCAAATTTTTCTAGAAAAAACCAAGGAACCCTATGCTTGGTCTCGCTGACTCCATTCTTGACTGAAAATTTTTCAAAAAAATTGGCAATACTGACTTTAATTTTGATCTTCAAAAAAGCACGATCAAAATATTATTTTTAAAAAATATCCAACTCGAAATACAAATTTTTAAACAAAAATTTATTTTTAAAATTGAGAAAATTCGTCCAATGAACTTTTCAAACCAGTTTCCTTCCTTCTTTCCAATCAACCGAAGCAAAACGGAAACGCTTCACAAAACAACACAATTATCTTAATGAAAATATCATACTTGAACCTGTTATCTTCATTCGGGCGAAGCATTCTTTTTTTCCACCACCCCTTGTTTATCAAGTAAATGTTCTGTGCATGAAATTTCGTAGGTTAGTTTTGTACATTTAAAATTAAGTAGGTACCTATTTTTATCAAAATATTTACAATAAGTTGTAACTAAGCTGTGATATATTAATTGAGCATGTGATTAAAATAATCTAATGATACGTATAATTAGGCCATCAATCCCAAGCTATAAAATTCCATCCAATTGTACCAATTATATATCTACAAATGATTTAGTTAGATAATCTAGGTGTATCATACCATCTACGATCTACATCGTATTATACCTTTTTCTCTTAACTGGGTAGGAGTATTCCAAGGTTGTATTTCAGACGTTCCAAAAATCAGATAGAATAAATTCGTTGCGAACATGACTCCGGCACTCAACAAGAATACGATTTTCCATTGTTCCATCAATTTCGGTATTTCCTGATATTAAATTGTTCCAAAATTAAAATTCACATGATAAATTATATCTCTATAATTTAATAAGTTTTTGCTTACTGTGGAGTCAACAATCACTCCGACACATAATGGGCCCATTATCGACGTAATATTGGCCAAAGAATTAGTAATTCCCATCAAAGTTCCGCAAAAATTCGGCGATAAGTCGACGTGACTGGTGATGAATCCAGAAAATATTGCCGAATCCAGAGCCACAGCCGATGTCAATAAAAATACAGCTATTACTGCGTTCTTGGTATTCGACAAAGCCAGTATAAGCAAAGATAGGGCACATCCCCAGAAGGCTGAAATAGTAAATTTTTTCAACGTTGAATTTTTTTCGGGGTTTTGTAATATGCGATGATTAAGTATTCAGGTGAGTAGTTTTATGATTTTATACCACGAATGTCGGTTTTTTTTATGTAGGTACGAATACCAATACAAGTCGTTAAAACGAGTCTTAAAAAATGGTTATTTTTTTGTGTGTGGTATTGTGTCTAGGTATAACTTTCATTTTGTGAAGATATACCTGCGAACGTGATGTCGAATACTTGCTATTTCTATTTTAAAATTATAAATCACCAGCTCACTATTCATTATCTTATTCGTTGAAATAACCAGGTAGCTAATGGATTTACGAAAACAATGATTTATTTGACCACGACTCCGAGTTATAAGTATCATGACGCGTGTGATTATTGTGTGCATCGTGCATATCTTTATTACGTTTCACTGTTTCCGAAAATTTCAGGGAATTTACAATCTAGGTACTAAAATTGATAAGAAAAAATTACATTTATGGCCCTATGGGCAATGTGTTAGTCACGAAATAAAAATGATGGAGCTTAGAAAATGAATTTTAAATGGCGGATTTCGGGTATCAGTTTCAAGTACCTGGCAATCAAGAGACGCAAATAAAAATAAAAATAATTCGATTATATACCAAGAAAATGCTACGTCAGGTAATACATTTCCAGGAAATATTGTCTATCTTTAAAACGATTAAGGAGGTGATTGGGTCCAGATATGGACTTGTAAAATTTCCAATTAAAAAAATTTACTCATTTTCTATGTTAATTTTTTAATCGGGGAAATTTCTAATGAATTAATTAGATACATAGGTAAATTTTAAGACGTTTAAAAAACAGGTTTCCAATATGTAGTCCAATAAATTATTTCAAGATTCTATAAAAAAAAAACACGTCTTAACTAAAAAAAATCTTTCTTTTCATGTTCTGTCTTTTTTTTTTTTTGATAAGAAACAGGAGAAGTATGAGAATTTTTTCAATGTTTTTTTTTCGTTTTCAGAAAAAGTAACATGAGAAAATTATTTATTGGGGAGTTCTACTTGAAAATTTGATTTGGGATTGTTAGATTAGATACTTGAGTGGGTATTTTTTAAAGACCACTGAATCAGAATCGATCGAAAAAAATCACGTGAAGTACGATAGTTGAAATGTGTACAGATCTGTGCGACAGGGAAGGGAAGGGGGTTCCTCTGAATCCATAATTTTAGTAGGGAGATTGCTATTTACTGCGAGGGCTCTCAAAAAAAAATTGGCTTAGACAGGATGTTTTTTCGACGTTCAAAAGAGTTTTTTATCCTACTTCTCTCCCCGGACCCTGATTTTCTCTGCAGTGCCCCATGTGTATCTAAATGATTCGTAATAAATAAGTTTAATATCAATTCGCAGAAATATTAAACATAGATAGGTACCTATTTAATCATAGGGATAGAAATTATCAATTTCTATTAACATAGGTACAGCATTTCCAAGAATATCTATAAAGGGAAGTGATAAAATAGACGCGGAAAAATATTATTTTCAGTTATCCACAAATTTTCGCCGTGCGTTTTTTTTTTTTTTTTTGATAATGAGGTACCTAGGTAATTAATGTAAAATGTTTTTTTTTTTTAATAGGTAGGTATAGAAAAATTGTGATAGTGGTATACTAATAATCACGCGATCCTTTGGTTTTTTCAAATTAAAATGGGCAAATTGGTAAAACGGAAATTTTTTGCTTCTATAATTTTTTTTCTCATAATTTCCTCTATTTCTTTATTTTTGAACATTTTGTAGAAATAATCAAGCACGTGTGCAGAATTCTCTTTTTTGAGAAGGAGTGTACAAAAGTGAATTGAATCTATGAATACTCATACGTTGATCAGAAGTCTCGTGAAAATACCCAAAATAGGTTAAACTCCCTCCTCTCCATTAAAAAATTTCGGATTACATAAGTATGGAAAAAATTGACTTATCAAATATTTACCATGAAATATGAAGCTTTTTTTAAAAAATAATGTTCAATGGATTATTTAAAAATTACTCAAAAAAATGCGAAATTTTTGACATGAGACTACGGAGCGGAAGGGGCAATGAGAATTCCCCAAAACAGTCGAATATTGAGACGCGACTAATGATGAAGAAAAGGGAGAAATAAGCAGATTTGAATGGGAAAATCAAATCCAAGTTGGGAAATTTTTGAAAGAGATAAACATATTATTGTTTTGGAAGAACCTCCAAAAAATCCGAAAATATGTATTGATTTCACCCCCCCCCCCACCACTTTTGTTCAACTTTGAAGATTTCTCACAAAATGTTTGAAAAGTGATTATTTTTTGCTTGTGAAAAAAAAACTCAACGATTTTCTGGAATTTTTTCAAATTTTCCAATTTTTTTTCACCTTGCAAACCTAATTTTTTTGATTTTTTTTTTATCTTTTGCAATTTTTGCGTTCCCTCTCGTCAATGAGAAAATCGAAAGAAATCTTGAAATTGGAAATTTCAAGTACTGAACTTCTTTAATATTTGCATCTTGATCCATGCATGAATGCGACAATGTTTTTCGAGGAGAAATTTTTTAGTAGTTTTCAATATCAAGAACTGAACTCATAAAACTTGTTAAAAGCCAACCTGCGCATAATTATTCATACAAGTTGATTGAATAAATCGGAAATCGAATCATTCGATCATCGATGCACGATCGCGACATTTTCCAATAAAATGGAATTTCATTTATCTTTTTCAAATGAATAGGTAATCGCTAAATCAATGTTAACATAAATAAGTTGAGTAGGTACCTACATCATCATTCGAAATTGCTAAGCATTTTAAAATTTTGAAATCACAAAACATTTGAAAAAAATTTCAAAACTTATGAAAATTTATCGAGGTTTTGAGCACGAAATCTAAAATCAGCGATTAGGGAGAAATGCCCACACTAAACCTCGTATACGAGCAGTTGTTCTGGCTGTTTTTTAAACCACCTTTTTGTCCTGCGATTATATTTAAATTATTTTTAAAATGAAGGAAAATACTATTTTTTTTTTTTTTTTTAAATTGGGAAAGATATTGAAAATCACTCCAATGATTTTCATGGATTTAGTTATTTATTCTTACATAATTCATGATACGATCGACGATGAGGAGGGACCCTGCGATGAAAAATAATCAACATTGTTTTTTTTTTCACTACAAAGTGCCTTATCGCACAACGCTGCGCATTTGAGGAAACGTCTTGTTTAAAATAAAAAAATTTTGATTTTCTTATCTGCTAATGATTTTGAAAACATGAAAAAGTGATATTTTTAATGATCTTTAAACAATGGTAAAGATAGTTCATTTTCAAAAAAAAACTCAGTTTTTCAAGTTTAATTTTTTGTATGAATATTGTTAGCTTTAAAAGCCAAAAAAAAAAGAAGAAAGGGTGGAGTTAGAAGTTTTTAAAACTAAATTGTTCTGAAATTTGAAGTACCGTACACAACTTTTTCATCATCTTCTATTCACATTTCAAAAAAAATTGACACGTTTATCCGTAATACACATTTCCAAAAAATGAACAGGTTTTCAAAAATTGGAAATTTTTACTAAAATTTGAATAATTTCTTTTAAATTTAACGATTTTTCATACCTTGAGAAATATATACTTGCGCAGTTTTTTAAAAACTGAAAATTTTTCTTTGAAGGTTAAAAATCTTCCACAGCTGAATAAATTTTTTAAAAAATGACCAAGTATCTAATACATGTACCTACAACTCCCCCCTCCCATTCACAAAATTTACGAATTATATCCGTTCTTCTTGAAAACCTTGTACCTGAACAACATTATGATTATGAACCAGGTGTAGTCATGTGGCGTTTTGAGAGTCTCACCCCCCCCCCCCCCTGAAGTAGAGAATTCAAGTAAAAAAAATAAAAATGCCTTCCTTGCAGAATTAAATGTCAATTTTTTTCAAAGCTTCGTCCCAGCATGACTTCTTTCTAGTATTTCAAGTCTCCAAGCCCACTTTGCAATCCCCCTAACCATCTGATGTCATTACTCAATTTTTCCAACCATTATTTTTGAAAATATTTAATATAGAAATTGTTTGTCGCAAAAAATTACATTTTCGTCAATGATTCAAATCTTGAATTTAAGCTTTCTACAATGAAAAAAAATTAATTTTTGGGGGAGGAGGGATTCAAAACTTCTAAAAAAAAATATAAAAGTTTGAACCCCCCCCCCCCTCCTTCTACAGAATTTGATCACTTTACTGTTATGAATCATGTCGGTTTCGATAATTTCTTACCGATAAGTTCTTTATTCGGCCTAAAGGGCTAGCAATTAAAAAATAATTACATTATCTCATTTTTTGGCGGGTACTTTCATTTTTTACAGATCATCGAATGCATTTAATTAGCGTATTTATTAATAGGTATTAAATACGTAAATATAGGTATTGCGGTAGATGCCTTTCATCACGGTCATGGCTATATTTTGCAGTAAGATAAGATTTCATAATTACGTCGCCAGTATGTCGCGTCGAAATATAAAAAAGTGAGATTTAAGAATGAAACCCGAATATAAATATTGCCTCTTGATAATAACTAAACAGCCACACTTACCAATTGTGTTGAATATCTTCCTAAGAGTAGTTTTCGTTAGAACGTTCTTTTGGACCATGCAATTAAACAAAGAAGAAAATACAACGGCCGTGATCGAGGCAGCCAAATAAGGTAAAGCTGATAAAAATCCATTCTGAAATAATAGAAATTATCACATTTTCATTCATCCGTACATTTGTAAATTTTCAAGCTCATATGTTGCTTCCTTACACTTTTTATATCGAATCCCAAAACCGAATTGATGTAAGCGGGCATATTCGTTAATAATGTCCAGAATCCCCAGTTTTGTCCTAAATGTGCTATGAAGACCGCCCATAATGGCAAAGAGGTCGCTATTTCTCGCCAAGGAGTTGGTAATTTCTGCGATAAAAATGCATTAAAAATTCGTCAAGTATTAAAAAAACCTAATTTTCTTGGCACATTATTTACATATTAACCTAAACGTATGTTTAATTAAAGTGCAATCCACTTTTATGTCGTATGGTTTTTATCAGTAGAGGAAATATAACGAGTTATAAACGTCGGTAGGTATTTGGAAGAAGAAAATTTACAATCGTAAATAAAAAAAATTTCCTCCTTTTTTTTTACAGCTTCGACGTAATTAAGATCAGGTGTTTTCGTTCATTTAATTGTAAACACGATTGGTGAGGAAAATTATTCAATGGGAAAATTTCCCATTCATGTTTACTTTTTGCTTACACATATCGATCGACAGTGTTGCCATAATTAAAATTCTCACTAGGGTTTGACTTTTTTCGCGAGAGTACTCACTTCGTTAACGACTTGGCTTTGAAGAGATACACGAATTTTTCGTTTCTCTTCCTCACTGATACCTCGATGATCATCAGGTGTACTCGCACCGATCCATAAAAACACCAGAACCCAAATTATCCCTATTCCACCGCTGACATAAAACACCGAAGGCCATCCTCCCGAGCTCGAAGCCAAATATCCAGATAAAGGTAATCCGATCAAAGTACCCACGTTGCTTCCTGTCGAAAAAACAATTTTCCGACGTAATTATTAAAAAGATGCTAATCCTAAAAGTAAATAGGTATTTACCGCTGTAAGTATACGTGTAACTGCTTCCTCGTTCTTCGAGTAATACCCATTTTGAAATTAATACCGTCACGCATGGATAAAAGGCACCCTGTGTGGGTTAATATTTCCATTAGTTCACCCACAACGAGGCAAAAAGATTAATATCTTTGTACCTGTGCTGCTCCCATGAAAACTCTTAAAATGATGACAGCCACTGCACCATATGGAGCTAAGATAGGCGTTATGATTGAAAACAAAGAGCATAATGTCATTGCTCCCACGAGCAACATCTTCGTGCCGAATTTTTCACCCAGATTTCCAACGACTACTTGAAAAAGAAGGTAGCCCCAGAAAAAGGAACTCAGAATGGTAGATTTTTCACCTGGTGTCCATGCGTATTCCTGTTGGAAATGTACAAATGGGTGATGTAATTTTGGTGTTTTTGTGTAGGTAATTGGCATGACTTTGAAAACAAAAAAAACATTAGTGGCTATTTGAAATAATATTGCTAGGAATTGTCTAGAATGGTGGTTCTTGAAACATCGTCCGAAAAATACAAGAAGGGGGAGGAAGACTAAAATCGACAATTTTCAAAATGATCGAGTAAGGTATTAAAATTCTCATTTTTCAGCCCTTAAAATTCCTATCTCAATTCTGAGATTATATTAATCCTTTAACACAAATCGCAATTTCTTCGGATGAATGAGGACCAAAATAAAAATAATTACCTATCTGACGTATTCTTTGAAAATAGTGCAATATTCCAAATGGATACTGTACCTATCCATTTGGAATATTGCATTATTTTCAAAGAATGGGTCAGATAGGTAATTATTTCACATATTTAGGATCAGATAATTTCGACCTTGGATTCTCCTCCCACCTCAGAGACGATGAACATTGCTGTCAGGGTCAAAATTAGAAAAGAACCCCAAAAATGGATTCTAGGAATCAAACTAGTAATTTCGATAAAGAAAATCAATTAAAACATTTAACCCATTACCTCTCATCCCTGTTGGTCGGATCCTGTCGATTCTTATGAATGGTAGGGGTCAAAATCACCTGAGAAATGAATTTAAGAATTTCAAATTACTTCTACAAAAAACCTGTCATCCTACCAAAACAACACTTTCTCCTTTTTAAATGCTAATTTTTATCAGAAATGGTTACAGTTACCTATCAAACAATTGTCATTTTTAAACAAGATCAAAGTGGTTATTTTTTATCCAAAAAATTGTAAGTTTTATCAAAAATTGTTTTTTTTTTTCAAGTCAAAAATGTACCTACTCTAATTTTTTTTATTGAATTTGTCATTTTTATCAGAAATGATCTTCTCATTAAAAATGGTTCAATTTTGGCAATTTCTATCAAAAATTGTCACTTTTTATCAAAAATTGTCACTTTTGATCGAAAATTGTCATTGATCAAAATGGTCGTTGTTTTTATCAAAAAGTTGTCATTTTTAATCAATAAATTATCATTATTAACAAGGAAATTTTTACAGTTTTTATCAGAACGGTTGTTTTTATCAAAAATGGTCATTGTTTTCAAAAATTGTCAATTTTTACAAAAATTATAATTGCGTTTATTTCATCAAAAATTAACCATTTTAACAAAAATTTGTCATTTGTGTCTAAAGTTGTCAGTTTAAAATTGTAATTTTATCAGAAAATATTGTAATTTTGATCAAAAAATATTGTAGGTACATACTTAATTTTGATCAAAAATTTGTAATTTTTATCAAGAAATTGTAATTTATATCAGAAAATTATAATTTTTATCAAAAAATTATAATTGAGGAGTTTTATTTCAAAACGAAACATCTCCGGAAACCTGATTTTTGGGAAATCGCAAAAAAACTATCATTCAAAATTGGGTGGGGGGTTTGGCTCGAGGCGGTCTCATTGGAAAGCTTAGGATCCCAGCTACATGTTTTGGGGTCATTTCGCACTTGTACCTCAAGGAGAGTTGGAGGGGGGCAAAACAAAAAAGATGTTGCGTTTTGATATGAAACAAATTTTTTGTTGCGTTTTGAAATGAAACTCCTCAATTTTTATCAAAAAAATTGTAATTTTTATCAAAAAATTGTAATTCTTATCAAAAAAATTGTAATTCTTATCAAAAAAATTGTAATTTTTATCAAAAAATTGCCATTGTTTATTTTCATCAAATATGTATTGTCACTTTTATCAAAAAATTGTAATTTTTATCAAAAAAATTGCCATTGTTTATTTTCATCAAATATGTATTGTCACTTCAATCAAAAAATTGTTTTTTTAAATCAGAAATTCGTCAATTTTTTTTTATTGAAATAGTCATTTTTATCAGAAGTACCTGGTCATCTCATCAAAACTGGTTCATTTTTCATTTTTAAAATTGAAAATGGTAATTTTTATCAAAAATTGTCATTAGTATCAAATAATTGTCACTTTCAATTAAAAATGGTTATTTTGATCAAAATGGTCGTTATAATCAAAAATGGCCATTTTTTCCGAAAATTGCCTAATTTTTTCAAAAATTACCATTTTAATTTTATCAGAAATTGTCATTATTGTCAAAAAATTGGTAGCTTTATCAAAAGGTTGTCA
Source organism: Pseudococcus jackbeardsleyi (assembly GCA_038380155.1). NCBI lineage: Eukaryota > Metazoa > Arthropoda > Insecta > Hemiptera > Pseudococcidae > Pseudococcus > Pseudococcus jackbeardsleyi. The sequence goes on along the minus strand of CM076239.1, from coordinate 22,689,278 downwards.
TTTTTCCTTGAAAATTGCCATTTTCATCGAAAATTCGCCATATTTATCAGCAAAAATTTTCATTTTATTCAAAAACTGTAGTTTTAATCAAAACTTGGCATACTCATCAAAATTTATGATTTTTTCCAATGATGTTTTTTGCAGATAATTATCCATTTTTTAGAGTACCTAGCCATTTTAATCAAAAAATGATTTTTTTGGAGAATTCACTTCCAACAAAAAATCATCCCAAGGTTTAGGGAGGAGGTAGATTTCATTTTCTAGATGTTCGAGGAACTCTTCATGACAATTTCTCGCAATAAAATTCCTAGTAGCGAAAAAGGGTTCCTCTCATTTGCCTGAATGTTCTTGATGTATTAAAATAAGTCTACTCACCGGAAAATTTGGATTAGCACTTGTTTTATTAGTCATTGCTACAAGAGCTACAGATAGATTTGTTCGCAAGATGTAAGCGATGGTAATAGCTGCTATCATCATGAACACTTGAACATGACGTAACCCGAATTTTTTCGGAACTGCAACAATACATTCAGGAAATATACCTATTAAGTTTATTTATCGATTATTTCCGCCGAAAAATTTTGCCATATGTTTTGCCGGTACCAGCTTATTAGATTGAAAAGAAATTGTAAAAGGAATCTGATGTTTATTTAGGGCTACAGGAACAACCTCATGGAAAAAGAAACAATTATTTATTAAACTTGAGATTTTTTTCTTTCATATTTCAAAAGTCGAATTTTTACTTTGCGTGGGTTCATTATTATAATTTTCCATATGGCAGAGAAAAAATCCACACTGACGAAATTTTTCCCCCAAAAAAATCAAAAAATTATAATAAGCATTTGAATTGAAGTGTAATTACTCACTCATTTTTATCAAATTTTCAAATCCTCGAGTAGAATAAAATCACAACCTGTATCGAACTTTACCAACAAGTGTACAATTTCGACTCACTAAGTAAATTCGATTGGGTGTTTCGAAACACAAATATAAAAATCAAACACTGTCGCGGTCCCTATTTTGTAATTAATATTCACTACACGCATTTATCTACGTATATATTTAATTTACTAGTCAAAGAGGTCGTAATATCGCGAAATTGAAAAGTTTACACAATGTAGAAACCTGTCAAAGAAACACGCGCCATTCATACACTGCGATTACGATTCTTTTCAATACCGGAGCAACGCACGAGTTGATATCTTAGCAGGTTAGCCAGTAGAGGGAACGCGTATTTTGTTACTTTTTATACCTAAATATTTTCAAAAAGTTGAATGCGTTGTTTATTAACATGTGGGTGACTGTTGGAAATTTTGAGAGGGAAAAATCCAAATGGTGGAATTTTTTCTTAAAATTAAATTCATGCTAAGGAATGAGAATTAGGTAAGTACAAGGTATAGTTGGTTTGTGGTTTTTATTCACTACATATACGCAAAGAAAATATCTAGGACGGAATCATTGTGATTATAGCATAACTAGAGATATCGAATGATCAAGGTTATAGATCACTAGATCTAATCGTATTTTATCAGAAGTAATTTCAAAGGTCTATAATAATCTTAAGTACAAGTAAAGCCAGAATCAAATTGCTCATCTTTAAGCTTTTGTGACAGTACCTATTTTAAAAAAGTACCCAATGCCTATTAAATCATTTTTTTTAAAAAAAATTGATACCAGCAGGTCACCTACATAGTCACATGGCCTCATCATCTGATTTTTTTTTTTTAAAAAAAACATAGTTCATCAATTAAATTCAATCAAATGAATTACTTTCGTTTTAAAAATAAACGATTCAAATTATACCTAAATCTTGATATAGATAATTATACGCCAAATTAGATACTTATCTATAAATTTTTCACAAATCCACCAACAAAAATTTAAGTAGGTGTTTGAATCATTTCATTCCAAGAGCATCATCAATTTTTTTTTAAGAAAATCACATTTTACTTTTAGACATTGTTACCGTACTTCCCATAATAAATTTTGGTAAAAATTCAAAAAATTGAAAAAAAATTTCATGATGCTGCTTATTACGTTTGTTCAGACGTTGAGTTCGAACATGTATAATTGATTTAAAAATTTGATCTCCCCCTCTCTGATTCCCTCCATGAGAATTCGAATTTGGCGAACAAAAACTAAAAATCAAATAATTTAAATGATATGATATCATTGGGGAATTTTTTTGGATTCAAAAATCGAGTTAAAATTTAATTCGGAATCTTTACCGTTCTCTCAACCTTTTTCAAACAAAACTTGAATTTTTACTTGATATTGCCACCAAGTTCAAGTACGGATTACATAAGAAGAAATTTTGAAAAATCTACGAGTTTGGAAAAAAATTTCATCATGCGTTCCCATCTGCGTGGGATTTTGGCACTCCGCTGTCCTGAAGAAATGAAATTTGAATTTACACCCCTTCTCTGATCCAATATCTCTGGAATTTCATAACATTTTTGCTCTATATAAGGACGCTGAAAAGTTTTAGATCGCAAATATAGGTAATTTTTTTCATTTTTATCATACTCAGTATCATGATAAACCTATTCAGTGTTTGTAAAACTCCATTTGGTACTTGACAAAGAATTTCTAAAAATTTAAGAAGTTGCATTTTCATGATTGAAAATTTGTTAACAGACTTTTTTTGACAATAAAAAGTTCAATTTGAATTTGTAAAAAATTATGTATTGATCACAGCGCAGTTGCCAGCGTTGCTACAATTTTTCAATTTCAACATTTTACGAAAATTGTAGGGAAATGTGACTCTAGGGTTTTCTATAAATTATTTAAAAGTTGAGTTTTCCACGAAAAAGAAAAATTTTCAGTTTTGAAAAAACTGTAGAAATGCTTCTAAACCGACAATCAAAACATGAAATACTTAATTATACATACACAGGTCATAAATTACCAGTCATGAAGTATAAATCTTCAAAGTTGACATAAGAAACCGTGTAAATGGAGAAAAAATCCTGATAATGGTTTTAAAATGTATGAGGTCATCAAAACCAAGAAAACAATTTCAAGTAATATTGGTACTCAATGGAAGGGTAAAGGATTGACCGATTCGGATTGTTTCACCAGTTCTTTGAAAAAAGATTTTAAAAAAATTCTTCAGCTAACGCCGAAAAAATCACTGAAAGAAAACAGTGAAATATTGCTGAAAATCAGTGAAAATTTGTTGAAAAGTCACTAAAATATCTAAAATTTGCTGAAAAATTCATGAAATTCTTTAAAAAATCAGGGGAAAACGAAAATTTACTAAGAATCCACGAATTTTGCCGATTTTTCCTATTCCTGCAATTTTGACTTTTTAACATGGATATGTTTTTTCCTCTTGGGTGGGGAGGAGGGGGTCATTCCAAAATTTTTAAAGCCCTTTTTTGCGTCACCAAAAGTCAAAAACTTAGATATTAATTTTTATATTTTCGAAATTAAATTAATGTCAAAAAGCCAGAAGCTGATTTTTGAAAACTTACAAATTTTTATATAGTTTCAAAATCAACTTACTTATTATAGGATGAGAGGAAAAAACATATCCATGTTATCAACATTTCCTTTCAGAGAAAACCTAACATAATTTTTTTCCAGTGATTTTTTACCAATTCAAAATGAGAAAAAATAGCGGAAATTTGGTTGAAATCGCAGTACCAACTTCAATTCAAGGGTTGCTCAAAATGTTTGAACATTGAAAAATTCATGATTGAACAAAGTATGTTGATATTCGAATTCTACGATCTTAAATTAGTGACAATCGATGCATGGGGGGGGGGGCTAGGAGTGCTATGAGAGATCAAATCCAAAAAATAAACAAATAATCGAACTCAGTGCCCTTAAATACCTAACAAATGACAAGTCACTCGTTATTTTTCATTTTTTCGAATTTTGACCCCTATCAAGGGGCTAGTAGTAGGGGCGGAGCGTTCAGAGAGACCAAGTATATATTCGAAATTAGCGAGAAAAAAATCAATGTTCTACTTTACTTTTTTAATTTTTTTTTAATTTTGGTCAAAAATGTGAACACCTGTACTTACTTCCCAGAGGTCTAGAGATCTCATCTTGAATAGCAATTTTAATTTTGTGCTCAAACTTTGAGCTTATCAAAATGTGATTATCAATTTCGAATCTCTTATTAATTCTCTTTCAGACTCCGCAAACAATTTACCCCCGAGTACAACCTATCTCGAGATATGAGCCTTCAATGTTGGGAAATTTTGTTACAAATCGTAATTGCAAAAAAATATCGAGGCCCGTCTCCCCACCCCCTTGAGGGTTAAGAAAAAATATCGTGGTTTTGTGAATAGACCACCAATAAGAGGAACTCGTAAAAAAAATGAACGAATTTAGTAGGTATGCCAAAAGCGAACTTGAGACCCTGAAATTTTACGTTTTAATATTTTTTTATAAAAAACTTTCTTCATCCAGGAAATTAGATTTTTTCGAAAAAAAAATGCGTTTCTTATCAAGGTTAGAAATTTAACTTCTCTTCAACTCCTTTTCCGCCTCTCCTAAAAATTTCATAAAATCAACGGAGCAATTTCTTAGAAATCGAATTTCGAAGTATTTATGAAAACATGTTTTCCCTCTAGCTACAAATTTCCAAACTACCTACACTTTTTGAATATTTCATGAAAAATTTACTGAAAATATGCCAGTTACTTTTTTCGGAATGTGAAACTGAATACTACGCATTTTCTTAAATTTTCCTCTAGCTTAATCTTTGCTCTTTGGGGATACGAGTCTGCTTCTTTTATCTCCTACTCGTATATCCTGGACTGTGATACAGAGAATATCATTTGCGTCTTATTTGCAACTTATGAGAAAAGTGAGAAATAATTTTTTTCGGGATTGATCCACGCAATTTGCTGTAGCTGAATTTGCTAATAAATTACCTCACACCTTTGATGAAACACACGGCATGACGTATAATTCAAATAAATTGTCAGTTTAGAAATACGAAGAAACAATCAATTAAATTTTTTGGAATACTTGAATTCAAATATAAATGTGAGAATTTTAAAAGAAAATTGACGAAATAGTTCTGAATTTCTAAATAATTCTGCTATAAAAAAATCTGCTTTATTCATCACTTCTAAAAATTTTTGAAATGGAAATTTCCAAACATTTTAAAAATTGCAAGTTTTCTATAGATTATTTCAAAGGGATTGTGTCATTCAAATAGAACTAAAAAAAAGTAAAAATTACAAATGAATTTTTGTTACGAAAAATATTTCAAGGAATCGATAAAAATTTTTACGATAAAGTTTTCTGTATTTCTATTTTTAATCTCCATGATTCGATTGAACGCAGCATTTTATAATTGACAGGAAATTTCACTCTTTTGCGATAAGGTAAATATCTACATTTTTCCTCCTTTTACTTCCTGTTTTTCGAATAAAACGCAGAACAAATGACGCAAATATTCAAATGAAAATTGCGTTAAAAATTTATCTTTTTTTATTTTTCATTAGTAATTGAAATATATTTTAATGAGTAGGAAGAGAGGAAAACGATTAAATTTTTTCAATAACTCGAGCGAGTAGGTATATTTCTTGGTAAAAATCTACGACATTTTTATCATTCTGGAAAAACGGCTATCGACGTTATTCATCAATTCTTTGGGAGACCCATCCTCGACTAAATTTCCATTATCCAGCACCAAAACTCTGTCGAAGTAGAGCAGACTGGAAATTCTATGCTGAATAATTAATGGATTATTAATAGGTAGGTACGTTAAAATTACAGGCATAGTTGAATTTTACCCATTAAATCGACTCACCGTAATAACGACCACGGTACGATTTTCGAACAGATTTAAAATCATGTTTAAAAATTCTGTCTCTATTTCAGGCTGTAATGCGTTGGTAGCTTCGTCTAAAATTAAACAGCACGATTCACGTAAGATTGCCCTGGCTAAACAAATCAGCTGTTTTTCACCGGCGCTTAAATTTGATCCGCCGTCTTGTACGTGGGCATCTGTATAAATAATTTATTGATTTTTCCAAACCGAAATTTCACGATGGAAATTTTAAATAGATACCTAATCCGCCGATACTCGCAATTGTATCGGTTATTTTGACCAATTTTAGGCATCTCCATAGCTCGGCGTCGGAAAATTCACGTTTCAGGTCCAAATTTTGCCTAAAATTATTTGAAAAATTTTGTATGAGAGAGAAAATTTTCAAATTTTTGGAATCAACTTACCGTATAGTTCCATTGAATAAAATTATATCTTGAGGAACGATGGAGACCTTTGATCTTAAATATTGCAAAGGAATGGTTGAAGTATTCACTCCATCCAAAATAATATCCCCTTCGATGATCGGAACCATTTTCAATAAAGACATCATCAGAGATGATTTTCCACTTCCAGTTCGTCCGCAGATACCTACCTATTTGTATTTTGGAATAAAATTACGAAAGAATTTGGCTTAAAAAAAAAATTCTGCTTGTTTTTTATTACCTTTTGTCCAGAATTGATGACCAAATTTAAATTTTGCACCACACTTTGTCCTTGAGTTGTATACCTCAAAGTTACATTTTTGAATTGGATTATACCTTTTTGAGGCCAATTTGATGGTTTAGAAGCTGTAAATTGAAAAAAATTGATTAAAAAAAATTCAAGATTAATTTCTTCTAATTGAAATAGGTAACTCTTTACCATCATGTAGATAATTTTCAACGGGCATTTTGGTATATTGATGGATACGTTCTACAGCTCCCATATAAATTTCCAAATCCACCAAGAATTTCACCACCCATGTTAAATAAATAGGTATGAGCAACGTATAATTGATGGCTAAACCGAAAAACGATGACGATTTTAAGGTGGGTTTAATCGTTACACTGATCAGTGATACTAACATAGCCGCAAACACAATCACTCCACCTAAATAATCCTGGAAAATATGAAAATTATATTCCAACGATTGGATCCATCACTAGAATTTTTACGAACGAACGTAAATTTCTCACTAAAATAATGCCAAGCCATCGATTCGACGAATTAAGTATCAAGAAAGCATTCGTGTGTTTGTCGTTCATCTGAAATAAACTATTCAAAAAAGTGCCCTGCTGATGTAAAGCTCTAATTACTTCCAATCCGTTGAAAGTTTCTGAAAAATGATTAATCACCGGAGCACGAAGGTAATTTTCCAAATGTTGAAGCTCTCTGCGAAATAATCAAAATTATAAATAAATATTGATTACCAAGTAATACATTGGACTGTGGGCAGAATTAGAATAAACTTAGGTAGGTATAGATTCGTAGAACTAGGTACTCTTCTTTTTAACACTCGCACCATTTAACTCGATATCTCGTTTGGTTTTCTTTGTTTACGTTTTAAATTTCATCTTGATACCTACATGACATTCATGGTATTTATTATAAAATGCCCTTGGTTCATTGAACCTTCACGGTTTGTTATAATAATTTCAATTCTTTTAAATTTAGCAGGTACCTATGCAATTTTAAAAACGCGGTAGTCTCTAATGAAATGGCACGTACGCTGGAAATGATGAATATTTCGAGAGAAATCGGCGAATTCCTAAAAGAGGTTATTCAATTCCTGTTCAGAAAATCTGACCACGTTTTCTCGGATTTTTTTTTGAAATTTTGATTAAAAAAGAAGTGTGCTTTGAGGATAGAAAAAAACAAATTTCAAATTAGTTAACCGAAAATGATTAGTGTAGGTGAGTAAAAATTCATGGAAAAATAAAACAAAAATAATGAGTAAGAAAATGTATCATTTTTTCGCTCATAAAAAGATAAATAAATAAATAAATTTGATTCGGTCGGGTAATTCCAAAACTACGACGTAAAATGTGAAAAAAATTGAAGACGTAAGTACTAATAGTTGTCGATAAATGTTTGAAAAATGATTTTTAAAAAAATTAATAAAACTTTAAATAAATATGTTTTCAATCTGCTTTGTGAAGAAAATACTTTGTCGACTACCTATATCACGATACATTATGCCAAGTTGTAAAATGTGAATGTCTCACTACAAAAGTATTTAAATGATTGAAGTAGAAGAGAAATACCTGTACGAGCAACGATAAAATCTCTGAACCATATAATAAATAAGAGTTATTGGAATGACTAAAATAATAAACCATGGAGTGATAAAACAGTTCACTAGAATAGCTGACAAGCATAGTAATTGAAATTGTATCAGACGTTGAGTTGAAGTTGAAATTTTCTGCAACAAATAAAAATAATCCATTTTTAATACATTTTCAAATTCATTAAATTTTAAACGGATTTTTCAAAAATGATTTTTTTGGCCTAAATGGTAGGGGAGACTATTAAGGAAATATTAAGACTTGGATGAGCATTCTAGGTCAATTTTTCGGTAAGATTAAGACATTTAAAAAATTAGAAAATCATGACTTCCAAAAAAAATCGAAAAAAACACGTTTAAAGCTGTGTAGAGGTCTGAACTGCTTAAAAATGCAAAAAAAAATTTCTGAGAAAAATCGCCCATTTCTCATATTTTTGGCTCTAGCGCAAAATTATGTTTTCCGACTTTAGGTACCCCCTCACTGCACGGTACACATACAACGACTATATGGCTGGGTAAGAGATGTATTTGTCCCCAGGAGCTTTTGAGCTCTTAAATACCTCAAACCACATGGTCTAGAAAAAATCCTTCCGGAGTTATGGAGATTTTGATTGCATTATTTTCAAAAAAATGTAATTTCAATGGAAGTGGAGGAAATTTTCTGTTCTTTGGCACAAAGCACATAGGAGGGGCTTGAGCCCCCTCCTTAAGCTCGGGAGCAAGATTTTTTATTGCAAAAATGTAAAAAAAAAGGACATTTTTTGTCTGTCAAACAGTATTTTTTCAAAAAAATTTTGCAGTCATTTCATTTCAAAAATAATAATTTTTCACTAAATTTTCAGTTAAAAATCACCAATTTCTCAATAATTTTTCAATTCGCCAAAAAAATCGAGGATTTTTGACTACAAGACCAGTAAAAAATTACTAATTTGAAATTTGACCCCTTCCCCTATTTTTTCTCATATTCTCCGCCCCTCCCTTAATTAAAATCTAGGTGCACCTATGTACATAACAATCTAGTAGAGGTTCACTTATGATAATTTTTTCAATAATTTTAGTGCACTTTGCAAATATTTTTTGGCTATTTAAATTTTTTAATCGCGAGAACTACCATAGAAGCGAAGTCCACCACTCTGGAAAAATTACTGAAAAACTTTTTTTTTAAGTAAAATTTTGTGGTGTAGGTATTTGGTTTTGGCCATTTTTTTTCACTATAAGGGTTGGAAATCATTCAAAACTTATGAAAAATGTAATCATTTTCGCAGATTTTATGAATAAATCCCTGCCTGCCTGCCATATTCATGTTCAGCAAGTTAAAATAGTCTAGTAAACTTTTTGCGATCGTTTTTCCTTGAAGCCTCAAAATTTACTTTTTTCGCTGTGAAAAATCAGTGAAATGAGTGAATTTTGAAACTTCATAAAGTATACCAAATATGACAAAAAATTTCAAAATAAAAACTGATTGTTGAAATTCTACGAAAATTGCAACACTGCCAATTTTTTGTTATATCATTCAGAAAATATGTATACTTATCATTAGAACATTTATTCGAAAAGGCATTTTTTTATCATGTCAACTTGTCTGCTGTTTAATCAGTGAGTAGGTATTCTTATTTGTATTCAGATTTACTACTGACATCATAACGATCAACACGTAACGTAACAATAAACAAAATATCTTCCACGTCTTAATCAAACTTGATAATTTTTTTTCCAAATTTTCCCAACTTCCTTCCTTATAGCGAAAAATACACTTGGATCAAGTCTGATATAAATTAAGCAGTCTGATTTGCTTTGAAATGTATTATTTAGATACCTGGGAATTTTTTTTATTCATCAATTACGATTCTATGAGACGGTAATACCCAATTGAGGAAAAAATTGAACTAGACACACTGCGTCTTAATAGCAAACTTCCTTTTAATCATTTCATCTTTTTATCTACATATTTTGTATGACTGTATTGTAAACGTAAGGGAATTTAATGCTTTTGATATCAATTTTCCACTATGATCGATGTATCAATTTCGAGATATTTTTAAACTCCTGAAATGAGCTTTGTACGTGAAAAGCTCAACTTTCAATAAACGGGTCGACTTTGAAATGTAATCTTTGAAAAACTGAAATAAACTTTGAAATTTGAAATGTATCGAATTCAAAATTTAATCAGATTTTTTCCATCACAAGTTCGGCACGTTCCAGTCATCATAAGAATTTTAAGTTGATCGGTCGACTCTAACGTTATAGTTTTCGCATCAGAAAGAAATATCTTAAAAGTGAGCTTTAAAGATCCAAAGCTCAGTTTTCTATGGACAGAATTGTACCAAAAGCCGATCAGTTTTTCTCTGTACATCAACTGTGAAAATTCGTTTAATGTGAGAAAGGCACGTCAGAGAAAAAAAGGCTTTAACAAACAAAAAAAAAACCACATGATTACAATAACGGATTCTTACTAGAGCGGAACTTAGTCAATTGAGCGAATAATAACGGGTTATTCCATCGTATTTCATACGAACTTTGACCCAAGGTTTTCGATTTTGTTTGATACTGTGTATAGACTTTAATCTCTTCTCTTTCACGGTCGCAAAATCATATTTATTTTATCTTCAAAATCTATAGAAATTTGAGAGGAAAAGTAAGTTCAAAATTCAAAAATTTCAAAAACTTGTAAGAGCTTTGTACGGGGAAAAAAAATGGTAAAAATTCAGAAAGTGCATATTGCGATGAACGGTTAATTAGGTACTAATAGGGTTGGTGCAAAAAAAATAGATTTGGCTGAAATCGAAATATGTTATAAAATACACAATTATAAACTCAACAAAACAAACCGCACTCAAATCGGTTGAGTAGAACTCGAAAAAAACCATTTCAAAGTTCCGATTTTTGGACTCGTTCAAAAAACGACCGCCTCAACGAAATTATGCGTTGTGACGTCAGTTCCTCGTATCGGCCCCGCGAACATAACGTATTTTAACGCGCTATTTCAGTTTTTCGTTGATTTTGGAACTGGACTTTGGATTTTTCTGATTTTTTTTTTACAATTTTTTCTCATTGATGTGATATAGTAAATTAATAACTATATTTTTTAATTTCAACTTTCCAGAAAGGGGAAGGGGCTCTCGTAATTTTTATATTTTTTAATTTTTTGTCATACTACCATTTTTGGAATTTTTTATCTACAATTTGGTTTTACCTAGGGTGAATCGGTTTGCGCGATTTTTTTTAAAAATGTTAAATTAATTAAAAATCAATCATCAAATTTCGAAAATGTTCAAGTTAAAATTGGAAAAATGAAAGAAAATTAAAAAAAAAATTAAATATAAAATGGGGAATCCATCTCAAAAGTTGACTATCGCAATGAAGGAGGGAGAATGAAAAATTTTACAATGTTATCGAGTAAGGTATCACAGGTATCGAAATTCAAGTATTTTGACACACTCAATAGAGGAGATTTTCCAAATAAAGTTAGGAAAGTCATACTTCCACTGATTTTTTCAAAGCATGAGATTTGTTTCCAATTATTTAGTAAAAAAACATTTTGAAAAACATACAAATTGAAATTTTTAAAAAAAATTGAGGAATACTTCAAGATTATTAAGTAGAAAAGTTTTCGAATGGTGAAAAATTTCAAACAATAAGGTTTTGAATTTTCTAAAAATCCAAAAAATGATTTTTTTAGAAAATTTAAATGAGAAAAAAATTATACAGTTGGAAAACATTTTAGTCCCTATCCATTAAAAATTTTTTCCAATTTAGAATTCTTCAGATTTTTTAAACACAATAGGTACCTATTCAGTAATTATTTAAATAAAATTAAAAAGTAGTAAGTAATAAAAATATAAGAAACTTGAACCTATTCGAATTTTCTGTTTTTTTTTGTTTTTTTTTTTTTGGTAAATTCGTATCTATTATAAAGATTTTGAAAAATGGTTGCATTCTTCGAACTTTCTGGCTTCCTCAGATTTTTTCTTCCATGCAAAATTGCCACTGACTCAATCGAAATGGGATTACTTCGATTAGATCCATTTAACCCGCCGACACCACACATGTGACAAATGTCACGGACCAGTTTTTTTCTTGCGTTACGCGGGCAGGATCGAGTGATCGGGTGGTAACGTCTCCTTGTACCTATGCGCGCTTACCCCACCGATCATTTCCGCGGATTCGCAAATTGCCTACTTTTTCATTTGAAGGGGCAGACATTTTCGTAATAAATCTGGACTGGCTCGAATTTTAATTTTTTTTGCTCCTCAAATCAAAAGGACCGGCAAATTGTTATACACGAACGAGTAGGGCATAGATACACAAGTATCTGTCGGGTAGCAAATTCATCCCCTCCACTTTTCATTCAATGCAAAAAAATGGGAATAAAAACGAAAAAAACGTATTTTTTTCTAAAATTTCTGCCCCTTCAAAAACAAAAGTAGACAATTTGTCCAACAAGGGAGATGAAAAGTTGAACATTTATGTACACCCCCTTGAAGTTATAATGCCATACCAAACTTTGGTCCAGCGCTAGAAAATTATTCGGTAAACAACTTTTTTTGAAGTGTGGTGTCGTAGGGTTAATAACAAATCTTGTAAAGTATCAATTTTCTTACTTTCAATTTTTGTTTTAATTAATTGATTGTTGCAAAAATATTGTTATTCGTGAAAGAGAACTGATGAAAAAAATTGGCAAAAATTCGAACTCAGCGTCTTCGAATTAATAGAAATCAGAGTTACTTTACTTTAAAGTTTTCAAAATTGGTGGTTCGGAAAAAAATTGAACTTCTCCGCCTCTTTTGAGCGTTTAGGTGGAACTACTGAGGTTATTTCACTACAAAAAGAATTAGACCAAATCAGAAGACGCGATTTCATTTTTGGTTGGATTTGATAATGGCCTACCCTGTAAATTTCAACACATGTAAAATTATATCTAGCTATAAATAACCCAAACTGAAATATTTTATACATCCTCAATCCATAATAATACTTAAAATTATTAATTACGTAATGAAAAATCAACAAAAAATTACGATTGATAAAAATTATCGAAAAATCATAATGTAATTTAACGCGACGGTTGTTTCGTTCCCGTTTGAATCCGAGGAACTGACGTCACAACGATGTTACGCGCGTTGCGATTTTTTTTCGCGACCCGCTCAATCTGCGGAATTCAATGGTCAATTTCTTCGATTCTAGTGGACCAATTTCGATGCGGTTTGTTCTGTCGAGGTTGTAATTGTGTATTCTATGACATTACATTATTTTCAGCTAAATCTAATTTTTTTGCACCAACCCTAATTTTTATTTTGGGAGTTCTGAATCTGAGGAGGGGATTGCAATGCCTTTTATTTGTAATTTTTACAGAATAGGCTGAAATTTTGAAAAATTACAGTTTTTAAACTTCTTTTTTACAAAAAAAACCCCTCTAAATTAGGCAATTAAGCTCATTAAAAATTTTTAAAAAGGAATCTATTTATCAAAACCCAAGTCTCAATTACCTCCTCGTATCTCATGATTATTCTGGGTGTATTTTTCCAATTTTGAGGATTATTTAAGAAGATATTCACAAAAGTTTTGATTAGGTAGGTACCTACCTCTTTCAAAAAAATTTGTAAATGTTTGAAAGATTGGTGTTTTTCACCTATAATTTTTGGCCCAGCAAATGTGTGTGATTAAAAAAAATATATATGAATCTGTCTGAAAAAAAATTACATGTCATGGAACTTGATTATTAAATCATTTTTCAATTTTGAGGCTTATTTAAAAATATATTTGCAAACATCTGATTTCAGCACACCTCCGAAACGAAAGTAATAGACTCTTCGGGGGGGGGGGGGCAAGTACTCGTATATGTTATTTAGTGAACCATTTTATGGATACAAAACACAAAAAAAATTGGGCTGGAATATTTTCAGAGTTTGGTACTTTTTCTCTCCAACTTTACTGGCGTAATAAAGTTGAAATTTGGTGAATGGAAGGATGAGAGGGTGGCAAAGGGTCAGAATCATGAACTAATTTAATTTTTGAATTCAACACAATCCAAAATCTCCAATCAAATTTAACTTCTATTCAAGTTTCTTGATTTTATCATTTTTTTGAACCGAATTTGAGAGTCTTTGGGGTGATTTAGAAGGGTAAGAGAGGGGCCAACTCTTGGAACTAAGCTGATTAAGTTTATCAGCCCTCCGCGTATCAAGAAAAATAACGACATGCACAATTTTTTAATTTTTTAAAATTTTGGCTCAAGTAATCTCCCCCGAAGATCGTACCTATATCTCATAATGAAAATTGAAAATCATTGGTCGTGGTAATTTTTTGAGATATCCATTTGAAATTTTAATCGATTTTATAATGAGCCTATTGAAGATTTTTAAATTTGTCAAAGTTGAGTTTTTGATGAGAAAACTCCTCATTACCTTCCGCTCAAAAATGTTATGAATTCTCTCGAGAAGATGGTGTTGAAAATACATATGTATGTGAGCCTGAATATAAAGAACTACCCTTTGAGGTGATTGAACTGATTTTTGAATTTTGATTGACACTAATTTTTAGCCTTTCAAAAGGAGCAGAATCAAGAGGGGAAATCTCAACTCAAAATCAATTTTTGACCCCTGAAGATGGTTCCTATATCCAGGCTCACATTTATTGGGTACTCACCTCGCCATAAAAATTTTAAGCGAAACTGAAAATTTATGGATCAAAATTTGGTATGCATAAAAACAGGTCGTTTTTCTCGTTTTTTGAAGAAACGACTGGAAACGACGGATTTTTGAAATGAAAAAATTTTCATTTTATTTGTGGAGAAATGCAGAGAAAAAATTTCTGAGGAGCCGTTTTTTTTTAGGAATGATAGGAATTATACTTTCATAATGGAATAAATTAATAGGTACGTACTTTATCAATGATTTCGACATCCGTTGAAAACCTATCTATTATTTGACCAAAAGATGTATTATCGAAAAATTGAACTGAACATTTCAATATATTGGTCAGCATTTTGTGATGAAGGAATTTTCTTGATATAGAACCAGCGTATTGGCCAATGGCTGTTGAGAAGAGTGATAAGGTCAAAGCTACAGATGAAAAAATAACGTACAAGTATAAATGCCATTCCATCTCCTGAAACAAATAAAAATGAAATTCACAGGCAAAAATTTTATTTAGCCCATAGGTAGGTAATATAATTTCATAGATAGGTATCACCTACTTGTTCCTCGAAATGTTTTTGATTCAAAGTTGAGACGACATAGCTGAGCCAAAAATCAGCCAGAATTCGCATAATTTGCCATCCAAAAGTCAAGACAAAGTACAATATCACCGTGAAAATTCCACAAGATTGAATATAAATTTTATAATTTTTCATATTATTATTCATCTTCTTTTCACTACTAACCATATCCCACGCTGAATGTAATTCATTGGCTGATTCTAAAACTGTAAATAAAAAAATTCCGAGTAGTATTTTTTTAGTCTACCTACCTAAATAAAATCCAGACATAATTAATGAATTTTTTATGGGTACATTGGTCACTGTAATCTTCAAAATCAGCACTGTAATCAGATACAGTGGACTGATGCCTGGTTGAATTAATCACATCGTCGATATCATTCCGTTTTTTATTCTTTTTCGAATATTGTTGGGTGTGATTGGTTTGTAACGAAGATACTCTGAATACAGTTCTGTGCAAGGTTGGAGAATTCGGGTATTCCGTTACGGTAGCCGCTCTGGAACGCTTTCTCTTTTGTAATAAAGTAGTATTGGAGACTTCACAGTCGTCTACGGGGAGGGGTAAATCATGGGTGAAGTACCGAGAACCTGATAATGTACTGCGTCTTCTTTTCAAAGGCACGAATAACGAGCCCTATGAGGGAAAAAAATCAGCAGGTAGAAATAATTATGCATAGGTAATCAAGTTCTGCGTTCTTAGAAATATTTTCGAATGGAATTTCTAGGTACAAACTTTGGAACTACGATGAAATTTTTCTTCTTCAGCAATGCTCAAACAAGGAGCTAATAATTTTTTGGTGTTTTGCTCGTCCAAACCTTGGATCTCCTCTGATGCGATTTTTACTATTTTTGTCAACGTGCCAGCTATTTTTAATTTGCAGTTTTCCATTACAATTATCTGCGAAAATTGATTTTTTTAAATTGATAGGTACCTATCTATACATTCTTAGTACAGATTGAGTAGCTTATTCATGATCCTTACTTGATCGGCAAAAGGTAAAAATTTTTTATGAGCTGTTGTCATTATCACCGTTTTATTCTGCTTTATGAGATATTTTTTAATACAATTTTCAAAAATTTGATTACTAATTTTGGTATCCAAAGATGAAAAAGGATCGTCCTAAAAAAATATTCAAAAGTGAGAATTTCATCAATAATTTCTATTTCGATTTTGGAACATTATTCTGAATTTATTACCAATAAAATGATATCCGGTTTGGAATACAGCATTCTGGCAATCATAAGCCGCTGCTTTTGTCCTCCAGATAATGCAACTCCGCGACCTCCTATAATCGTATGTTGATTGCTCTGTAATAAATTTATATCGGTATTCAAGGCACACATTTGTATTATTCTAGCGAAATGTTTTTCTTGATATGGAAATCCGAAGGTTATGTTTTCCTTCACGGTATCATTCAGAAGCCATGGAGACTGCGGTACGTAACCGAATTTCAAATTTCTACATAGAAAGTAAATTGAATGAGGTTGTAGCAAAATTTTTAGAAAAGTGGGAAAATAGGGTTAGGATATAATTTTTGAAAAAATTACTTTTTCCATTTAATTTTACCGGTGTGCTGTACCATCTCGTCGAGTAAGGCGTTTAAAAATGAACTTTTTCCGCTACCCTTTTTTCCGATAATGATGTTCAAAGTACCTGAAAAAATATTCGATTAAAATCGTTCAAATTGGAGTCTGTACAACTCGTCACAATCGACTGAGCCAACATTTCTTTTACTAAAAGAGCATGAAGATGACATTTCAGAACTAAAATTTCAGTTACGAGAGTTGATTATTACGTCCTAAAGAAAAATTTTATACCTAGCGTTGGAGAAAAATCATTTTCGACTGAAGGCTCCAGATTGATTGGAAAATGGTTGCAAATTATTAATGATGGAGAAGGTGTCAACCTCATGACAGAAATTTTTTCAGATTTTTTACTGTTATTGATTAATTATTTTAATGAAAAATTAGCTTATCGTACTTTCAGTAATTTTCAAAAAATTACCAAAAATCTAAAAATTAATTTTAGTAGGTAGCCCAAATTTCAGTTCTAAGATGTTGGAGATATATTATTTTAGAGAGCCCAATTTCAGCTCAAATGGCATGCTAAAGTTTCTCATGTTCGGTATAAACAAAAAAACAGGGATGGAAAATAAGTTGCCTATGCTGCGCCTTTGATACATTTAATACATTTTGTCACTACGCAGCATGAATCTTTTGAATTCCATAAAGACTCAGTTTAGAAAATTACCTGCATAAATCGACAGATCATTTATTTCCAGTAAACATTTGGTGGTATTTCCCCAATACCAAGTTCCATTGGTTATCTTCAAAACTAGTTTTTCATCAGTAAAAATATCTTCACGTTTAATTTTATTTTCTTCCTCGTTTTCACTGTTTTCGGTTATTTTTCGTAATCTTGTGTTATCATCGGTCGATTCCTTTCTAAATGCTTCATCAAAGTTTTCATTATGAATTTTATCCATATCTTTATACCTTTTCTCTTCTTGATCGTAATTAATATCGGTTTTCATTTCAGGTAAAGATAGAAAATTTTCTATTCGTCTGATACTCACCTGGAAAATTATACGTAATGTGTAAATTGAATTTAATTGATTTACCTAAGATCATATTTTTTTTAAATCACTCACCACTGCAGAAATCATAATCGGTACCATGACTGGGAATATGAATAAAGGAACGGTCAATTGGTTGAATAAGGCCAAGCTCGTGAACAGAGAACTTAAAGCAATTGGTGATTTTTCCAAAATCTGATATAGAACCAATGTCACTACTGCGATGATGATGGAAGATGTATTTGCCAAAAAAGCTAAAAATATTCAGCAGAAAAAATTTTCAAGCGTGCAGATATTTCGACAAATTTACAAGTTCGTATTTTATAGAATTAATAGATTTTTTAGAATTTTTTTCATCTTTATCCATAAAGCTGTTCCATATTTTTTTTTTTCAATCCGACAGAAAGTTTTAGACTCAGCAAAAATAGTGATGCTTATCGGTCCCTCTTTCTCTTATAGGGATGAACAATGGGTGAGATTACAAAATTGGTCCAATTTTTATGTTGAAAAAATTATTGGCTAAAAAATTTTTTCGAACTCTCCATTCAGTTATTTTGTCAGAGAATTTTCAGTTGGAAAATATTTTCTTACGAATTTTTCAAAATCCAAAATATTTAAAATGATTCGTAACTTTACCAAATTTATTTAGAATTTGTAAAATTTGCTCGTAAAATTACTGGCATGGAATGGCTACTCCCAGCGATGGAAAATTGAAATGATATTAGTTCCAGTTCTAGTTTCAGTTCTCAAAATTTTAAATTTCCAGTTCCAAATACCAGTCTCAAAATTCCATTTTTTTTTCTAATTTTGAGAGATGAAAAAAATCCAAAATTTTCTGCAAAAATTGAACTTTGTTGCTTTTTCTCTTTTTTTTAAAGTGCAATTTTTTCATTTTTCGTATATTCAAGCTCGACGCAAAAAATTTCTGAAAAAAACTGGGAAATAATCTTTTTTAGAAATTTCATGACTCCTGGTCCTGACTTCCTGTGTCCTGAATAATTATTCAATAAAAAAATTGAAATTTGAACAATGTGTACGAGGATATTTTTTATTGGATGGAATTTTCTTTACACCACATTTTTTCTTTAATTCACATTCCTACATAAATTTTTAAGGTTCGTTTGAGGTCATTCTTATTTTTCAATTTTTAGTAAAAAATTTTAAATTGAATATTAATTATTGTGCATCTACATTTTCTACTTTTCACTTAAATTTTCAAAAATTTGAATTTTTTCTGTTTTTACTCCATTTGGAGATTTGTTGACAAAACTTTGAATTTTTCGAAAAAAAAAAATTGGTGAAATGCAAGAGAAGATGATTTTAATTGTGTGAAAATTTCATTTAAAAAAAAAAGAAAAATTGCAATTCGCAAAAAAATGCTCCACCTGGTATAAAACTAAAATTCATTTTAGTTCCAGTTTTGATTCCAGTTTTCCATCACTGGCTACTCCTGCACTCAGCCCCCTTCGAATCAGCTCTGCGACTTCTAGACCTCCTAAAACTGGCCTCTTTCGGTCCAATTTCATGTTATCCTCTGTTAATCTCATTAAGTGAAATAACTTACTGATATTGGCCCAATGAATAGAATCAGTATTCAAATACTTCAGTTCATTTTTTCTCAAATTCGATATCTCTTCAGTGAAAATATGCTCCCAACAGGATAACTTGATGAATCGAATACCTTGAAGTATTTCGTTAATCCTTCTCAGCCTCTTATCACTCCACTCCTAAAAATAGGTAGGAAATAGGAATTCATCAATATAGGCAACGAAATCTATAACTTTACGACATTAAGAAAAATTGAAATTGAAAAATTACCGAAATTAGTTTATAATTTTTAGACATTCGTTTGCCTATTATCAGTTGCAAGAATAACATCAAAATGATACAAGCGACTGATCCAATCACAGCGCTGATTCCGATTTCTTGAAATAGTAAATAAATCAACAAAACTATCTAAAATTATTTTAAATTATTGCAAATTCTTATTTTATACTACACAGAATATAAATAGGTACTTTTAGATAGTCGAAAAAGTTCGATTCGAATTTCAAAACAATGTATCCTACCTTGAGTGGAATAGCCCAAATGTAGTGGCCGATCCAAAAACACGACATTATGTTATACGAATCTTCGGTGGTTAAGTTTGTTATGTATCCAATATTATCGCAGTTATTTTGAACTTGAATTTCATTTTTACGAATTTTCAATAATTTTTGATAAATTAATCCCTTGAAAAAAATGAATGAGTTCAAGTAGGTATATACTCATAAGACATGGTCATCATATTATCACTTCATTATTATCTTAAACATACTGACCTGTAAAGCGTTTTTAAGACGAATACCTTCAACGTTTATTATATGAGTGCTATTCTGCGATAATGTTCCTTGAATCAGTATTGCAACGAATACTATGACAGCCATAACGTAACCGTTGTTTATAAATTCATTCCAAGTAATGTAATGAAACTAGAGAAAAAAAAGTTATCAAATTTACTACTCACAGGAGTAATGAAAGATCAATCATCAAGCAAAGAGAGCGTAATTGATAGGTACTTCATTGAGACGTTTGTTCTCAGCAGTTTGAATCATTTCAATATAACGAACCACAACAGAGATACCCAACGGAGGAATGAAACCGGCCATATCACCAATCAGCTTTAAAATTCCGCCCAAGACGAAAGTTTTCCAGTACCCTCTGGCAAAACATTTCCATAAACTTACTCGTCTTCCATTTTTCACAGTTTTCACCTAGGTACCACAACGAAATTCAATTCAAAACTTTTGAGATGTATGCAACTTCGTAAGCTTGAAGGAGCTAGGAAAAAAATTAAACCTACCTACGATAAAATACTGCTACCAAAAAAAGACAAAACTGTTTCTTTCAAATATTTTTACTGATTTTAGGTATCAATGAGAAATATTGAAAATTGAAGAAGTTTTGTTCTTTGCCTAACATCGAAATTAAAGGAGCTACTAATTATTCTAATTAAAATACACAGTTTTTTTAAACAAAAAAAAAACAATTTTTCAACGTTGAATTACCAGTGGCCCTTCAATTTTGATGAAAGGCAAAAATTCGTTGAAAAAAATGTCTTTTATTATAATTTTATACTTTTTGTAAAATTTTTCATGTTGTGGCCCCAACTTTCATGTTTAGGAAAAAATGTAGTATAAATACTTATCGTTAGTTTAATTTACTCGTGTTTTGAAATACTGCATAAATTTACTCAGTAGGTACCCATTCCATTGATGAAAAAAATTTCATAGGAGCACCCACGGGGGACTCAGAGGGCCAGTGCTTCCCCTATAAGCTTGGAAAATAAATTTTATTACAAAAATAGTGAAAAAATTTTGAAAAGTACATTTTTTTTGCTTTTTAAACGATATTTTTTCGAAAAAAATGCGTCCTCGCTTTGCTCGGGTAGTATTTTAACCATTTTACTTATTTTGAAAGTTGATAATTTTTCAGTTAAAACCACCGATTCCTCAATAAATTCTCAGTTTGTCAAAAAAATTGATGATTTTTGACTGAAATATTAGTGAAAAATGACTAATTTAAAATTCGACCCCCTCCCTCTATTTTTCTCAAATCCTTAATCCCTGCCTTAATTAATTTCTGGGAGTGCCTATGTGAAAATTTGTTTTGCATCATTTTTTAAAATAACATGCACATGTATGCCCCTTCAATTCCAAAGATAGACAACATATTCACCTCAAAAACTATTCTTGATGAAAAAACAGGGTATTTCAAATGGTTTTATTTCTCGTGATACCCAATTTATATAATTATTCAAAAAGAATTGTCAAAAATGACATATTTTTCAAAAATTTTCAAAAAATGACTGATTTTTTCAAAAGTTTTAGAAATAGCTCATTTTTAAACTTGTCAGTTGCCGAAAATGACAATTTTTTAAAATTGTCAAGAATAACATAATGTCATACTTTTTTGAACTGCCAAAAATGACAAATTTTTGTGAAACTATTAATACCTACCTAACACATTTTTCCCAAAATTTTTAATAAAAATTATATTCCGTCAAAATTTTGAAAAATGGATTTTTAGAAAATTTTGCAAAGATGACTTTTTAAAAATATTGCCAAAAAATATATTTTTTCGAAATTTTTTAAAACTCTAGGTACTAATTTTCATAAAGCTTCCAAAACTGACACGTTTCAGCAAAACTGTTACTTACTTTTTCCGAATGAAATATCTCGTCGAGCTTTTCAAACTGAGCAGCGGATTTTTCTGTTTCAGGTAATTGACCAAAATGTGCAGTTTCCAAACTCGAGACATATCCAATATGTAATACCGATGTTAACCAGTAAAACGTTATTTTCGAATAAAAACCACTAAACGGATGCTTATAAGCGTAACTTATTCTTTCGCTGGTTTCATTTTTCACCTCGCCAATTTTACTAAGTTTTCTTTTCATCTGCAAATTCGCACTTACATGAATTTCTTCGGTAAACAAATAAAACACAAAAATGGAAATATTAAACTTACTTCTTTCAGCAACGATATGAAATCGTTGATTACAGCCAAATAGCACAATATCGTCGATACCAACGATGTCGTAAATATCACATGCTCGAAGCTCAAACCCAAATTTAAAATCGAGATTAACATCAGAGCTTTGCAAAATCCGCACGAAAGCCAGTAGATAATTGTGACAATGAGATAATACAGATTGTCACACTCTTCCAATTTGTTATAGAAGATTTGGCAAATTATATTCGACACGATGGCTGCAATTGGTACAAGTTTAACGTACCAAATATCGTAATATCCGACGGCATATTCTTCCAGTTCGATCAGTTGAACTAGAAGAAGCAATAATACTAAACAAAAACGAATATCGTGACCGTAAAATAGGCGTTTTTTCGGGATCACACTGAAACATTGAAAATCATAGTTCTTTAAATGGATATCTTAATTTTGGCAATTTTTTGTTTCATTCTCGAAACACATACCCCAAATATTTATTCGGCGACCATCTCACATAAATCAATAATAATATCAGAATGTAGACAAAAGTCGAAAAACAAATAAGATTGAATAATTCCACCCCGCAGGGGCTAATTATCAAACGAACGTAAGTAGGTTTATATTCCAAAGTGAAATTATTCGAGCAAAACATTCTCACTGCAAACTGAAAAATTATTCGGTAAAAAAATAAAACTGAACCACTCGACGTGATAAAAATTTATAGGTAATTACTGAGACTTACGTTTTAAACAATAAATTCAATAACAGAAAGTAAAAACAAGTAAAAATCTTAACAATTGTAGTATTGATGAAAAACTCGACGTTGTCTTAAAACGTAACAAAATAATTAAATTATCAACCGTGATGCACTCACCCGACAAAATGACTAGCCACAACCAAAGCGAAAACGAAAAATTTTACAATAATGATACATTTGAATGATTTGCGCGTCATATATGAATAAGTTCAGCGATCGCGCAAACAAGTTAACGCGTTAACAGAGATTATCTTACATAAGTAAATTGTTCAATTATGAACAAGCGGAGAAATAGGAACATCATCCATTACATGATATCCGTCATTTTAAATAGTTCCGGTTTTTTCGAATTTACCAAAATTATAGAACCCTAAAAAAATCAATGTTCTAATTTAATTTGATTTTTCTAACAATCGCGATTAAATATCAATAAACAAGCCGGTACCGTATGGTAATCAATTAATCACAAAGCGATCGATAATGAAAATAAGTCGATAGACAAAAAAAAATCGGTAAAAATATGGTATTTAAAATTTTGATAACGTTGATGAACACGAAAATTGATAATTAGGAGAGGAATACGCGCCGTGTTTTTTTTTTTTTGAAAAAAAAATGAATAAATAAATAATTTGAAATCTAATACTACGCGACTACAGCTCCTGCTTCACTTCGACTATCCGGCAGTTGTGGACCGTCTTTCCATACCCCTGCTACCGGATCGAATAATTCTACAGATGAAATAGTGATTTGGGCGCGATAAAAGTTCACTTCGTGAGTTTGGTCTCCGCCGATCACGTATAATAATCCGTCCACCGCTGCGACCGCAGGACTTGATCTTCCCACTGACATTGGTGGAACTTTGTACCATTTGTTCTGTTGAAAGATTTCAAATTAGGAACATTTCAAGAATAAAATTTGTGAAGAGTCATTCAACGACAAATTAGAAAAAAGTTGATCTTTTCACAGTGCTAGATCTTTATGCAGAACATGAAGAAGCTGGCGATATAATTTTTCATATTTTTTTTTTGAAAAAAATTCAGTAAGTATAGCGATTTTTGAGAGAATTAACCTGTTCAAGTAGGGGATTTTTTCCACATTTTTTCCCGAAGAGACCTCCGACTCTAATGTGAATGAAATGACAAAAAATCTGCATTGTTATAAAAAAATATTTTGAACTGTGCCAATTTTTTTCAAGGGTTAGTGTTTTGCCCCCCCCCCCCATTATTATCAGTCTTTCAATTATTTCATTCTAGGTACATAAATTGGCGCTGAAATTTTTTCAATATCGAATAATTTTCCAAACAGTAGATAATTTTTCAAAAAAAAAAAATCAAAACATTGATCAATTTTCAACCGAATAATTCTTTTAGAAAAATGAAAGATTTGAACAATTCACCAGAAATCAGCAATTTTTCAAAAAACGGGATTATGGAACTGGAATCAAGGTGAAGTCAAAAGTTGAGATCTGAATGTAACTTCGGACAACCGCAGTCAAGCCGGAGTTGAAAGTCAAGATCTGAAATTGACTTCAGAGGCTAGTTACGAGTTAAAAATCAATTTTTACCAAATAATAGTAGTTCACTCCAGAGTCAAGGTCATACATTGACTCTAAAGTCAAGAGGATTTAGGGTGCGAGTTTGACAGTGGAATCAGGATTTGAGGTCTAAAAGTGACTGTGGGGTCAAGGAGAAGTTAGGAGTCAAGAGTCAGCTTTTTGGCTGACTCCTATTCCCTGAAAAAAAAAGTTTAGAAACTGGACGATTTCCAAAAACTTGCAACATTTCCGAAAGAGTTGGCAATTTTCCAATTTTCTAAAATCTGAACTATTCATTATTAATTGAACAATTTATGACAAGCTGAATCATTTTCAAAAATTAAATAACTTTATCAGAAGGAAGTTTTCTAAAAAAAATTATGTATTTCAAAAATTGGTCAATTCCCTCCCCCCCCCCCAAAAAAAAATGGGTACCTGTTACCTACTACCTTGCCCACCGAAGTTTTCAATAATTATATGTACAGTTCTTCAGGACGATTATTGAATGTGTATGTACCTATATGCGAATGGATCTCACATGAATTTAAAAAATGAATGGGATATTTTAAAAAAATCATAACATTTGAAGATTTTAAAAATTGGACAACTTTTTTTAATGAACAATCCCCCCCCCCCTCCACCCAAACAATGATCACGTATTATCTAATAATTTCACCAAATTATAAAAATTGAAAAAATATTATTATAAGGCAGTTACTTCAGAAATTTTCAAACTTTTTTGAAGTGTCGAAACTTTTTCAATAAAAAAAAAGATTTATTAAAATAAATCAGGTAGGTACTAAATATTCCAAAAAATTGCAAAAATCTCAAAATAAGATTCATAAAATTATAGCTTTTGCATTTCATTTAAAATGAGATTAGCTGGCTTCTAAAATTTTTTCAACTTCAGTCTCTTTTACTCGTTTTACCTCATTAAACCCTATTTTTTGTAAAAAAAAAAAAAAAAATGCAACCTTGAAAACCATAATATTTCAAGTTTTAATCCATCGGTTGTTGTAATTTTTTGAGGGGGAGGAGGAGGGTGAGAAGAGATAAATAACATGTGTCATAGGGACACAAGGCCGAGTTGCCAGGAATAGCGAACTTCATTGAACAGATTCGAAAATGAACCATTAAAAAATATTTGAGAATATTTTTGATGAAAGTATTCGCTGTATCAAAATCAGGTGCCATGTACTCGTCAAAAAAATCACAGATACGCTGAGACCATCAATTTACGCCGGCATAGTTTGACGTTTGACAACCTCTTTACACACATAAAAAATAACAACAAAAACCCGTAGACTCGAAAATCCACTTTTGTCCAACTTGACATGGAATGACCCAAATTCAAAAATTCATAATTACTTTGTAAAAGGAATATTTTTCAACGGAATGTAAAACATTGTGATGCTTATTGGTACCGCCGACGACGTACAAATGATTATCCAAAATAGCTACCCCCATTTGACTTCGTGGTACCAACATCGACGCTAACGTATCCCATTCGCCGGTAATTGGATTATAGCTCAGAAGTGTAGAATGATGACGATTGCTGTGTGTGCAACCTCCAACGATGTATATCAAACCTATAAACATTTAACCTCGTTAAGGTCACATTTGTGTACATTTATTACCAACTTCGTACTAGAAGTAATGCAAACCTTCGTAAGAAACCACACCCATACTAAATCTAGGCTCTGGCAAATTTCCGTATAATTTCCATTCATTCAATACCGGATTATACCTGGGAAAAAATTAACGTTAATGAGATACTCGAAAAATCATAATTTAATTTCATACCTTTCAATCGATCCTCCAATATCGTCCCCAACCCAACCACCAATCGCGTATAGATATCCGTGCAAAGCTGCTAGACCAAATTCACATCTGGGTACCACCATACTATCTATTGCTGTCCAAGTATCGGCAACAGGATCATAGCATTCTCCGTTGGCTAAAATTTGAGATTCTTGTTCACCACCGACTACGAAAATTTTACCATTCAGGGCTGTTACGCCGGGCAATATTCTTCCAATACCCATAGAAGATACTCGACTCCAACACCTAAAAAAATATCAATGAATTGAATCGATTTGAAAGTCAAATCTCGAAATACTTTGGAATCTCGATGTTACTTTTTAAAAGTGTCAAATTTTTCAACAGTTTCGAATGTGCATTCTGACGAACGTGTCCAGGTACTGATCATTTCTCTTTTAGAGCCACCGATAACGAAAATATCTTTTTTGGCGCATAATCTCGGTTGAACAACCAACGGCGATAAGTTCCCTTTTTTTAAAAATAGGTCTTTCCAAATCGAACGTAAAGCTAATTTGACACTGCCATCGCCACAGTCGTTGATCGCTTGTTCGACGTAAGATTCTGCTAATAATGGCAGTCGAATGTTGTACAGAATTTCAAATACGAATGAACGACGTTCGTCGACTTTATGATGAATCCAACGAATAGCCGATTGGAAAACCTGCAGAAAGGAAATAGATTTGAATTAGTGACATATTCTTGGAAATTTCACTTCAGATAGAATCATATTTACTTGAACTTCACTATCGACTCGTAAATATTCACTGGATAGTAATTCTAAAATATATTTCTTTGGTAATTCCAAGAACTCTTCTTCTTGACAAATTAATGGAAAATTATTTTGAATAAATTCTAATGCCGATTTGGCTAAATTTGTGAAATTATGCATATCAGCTAATCTGTAATGAAGAAAATTCAATTAGCTTATGAAGTTTGAAACTGATTCATATTGATTTTGGTCTCTTAATAAATACCTATATATTCCTACAGCGTTTGTAATATCGAGCTCTTTGATGAAAAATTCAACGCATCCAGTAACCAGATCAGTTAACTGGAGCATATCGGCAGCGACAATTAATTCTTGGGCATTGTGTCTGGTGATTCTTATACTACCTGTAAAATTTTCAAAATATGTCAATAAAACTGTTTTCAAGTAGGTGCCAGGTGATGGTACATACATAATAAATACGAATTCTACTCACCACTATAAATAAAATCAATAAGTCCGTTGAAAATTTCAGACGATAAAGAATGCAGCTCCACGATATCTTTGCCATTTTCCTTCAATCCATTGTTGAACATAGCGTAGAAATATGGACTACTGGCGGATAATACAGCCCGATGGGCCTATAAAAATTTAAAACCGTAAGTCACTGGAAACAATACCAAAGAAATAGAGAAAGGGTTGATTACATACGTTGAATATTTCATTTTGTACTGATATCTTGACATCACAGAATCTTGACTCTTTTCTTAGAGCTTGTAAATTTTTAATCAGCCTTATAGGGTATTGTTCTGAACTATAGTCGAATTCAGCGTGCGAATCGTTTAACGAAGGAGGATTATTATTGACGCAGTTCTTCAAGAACGAAATGTAGAAATCTTTATTTACGTGAACATTTGGCATGAATGATGTATTGACAGGATCGTTGATTAAATTCATAGGGAACAAGTAACGAATAACACAGCGGAGTG
The DNA here is from genome assembly GCA_038380155.1 of Pseudococcus jackbeardsleyi. Lineage (NCBI taxonomy): Eukaryota > Metazoa > Arthropoda > Insecta > Hemiptera > Pseudococcidae > Pseudococcus > Pseudococcus jackbeardsleyi. The sequence goes on along the minus strand of CM076239.1, from coordinate 22,661,128 downwards.
AAATTTTGGTCGAATTCGTTTACTTACTACACGAATTAAATCATAGTATCACCGTATAAAAAATATTAAAAACTTTACAAAGACGTCAAGAAGTGTGAAATTTATAAAATACGCTCAATTCGATCACTAGATAATTAATTAATTAGTAAAAAATACGCTTCATTATGTAAGTTCGAAAATAGGCGAAAGTTGACTGAAAGAAAAGGGATAAAAAATAGCTGATTATAATGATAATAACAAATGACGTCATTTTATAGATTGCGTACTGTCTGTCGGTTATATCATGACACTTTTTACAGTGATACCAGCAGGCGAAAATTACTGAAGGGTTTCTCAAATCAACAAAAAATTAACAAATAAGTGGCTAGCAAAAAGGAATTTTGTTTCAATTTTTCAAAAAAAATCAATGTTTTGATTGTTTATTTTCGGAATAAATTTTTTTCTGAAATTTGAGAATCCCTAGAATTTAGAACTTTTTGTTCATTGGTAACCCTGCAAAAAGTGTCATGATATAACCGACAGACAGTAATTGGTGGGCAAAGTCGAGTAAAATACCGTAATTTACCAGTAATTTACGGAAGTTTTTTCATTTTTGTTGCCTTCATTGAAGTTTTTTCAATTTTTTTAAAAAAAATAATAAAATATTGAAAGTTTGTTGAAAGAACAGAAAAATTTATTTATTTTTTCCAATTCTGGAAATTTGTGAGAAACTACCTCAATTTTACATTTTTTCAAAAACATTTTATTCAGCTTGAAAAAATGAAAATAAATCGAATTTTTTAAATCAAATTTGCATTAATAAGTATGTGAGTGCGAATAAGGGAAGGGACCTCCTGACCAATTTACAATTTTTCGTTTTTCACTTTTTTAGTTTTTTTGGCCTATTCATGTCGCTCGAAAAAAAACCTCCAGAAATCGAATGGAACTGGTCCCAGTCCCAGACCTCCACCTTCAAAATTGAACGAAATATTGAATTTTAAAGCGAATAAAGAAGTCGAAGTTGAAGATTTTCAGATTTTTTAGTTTTTACTCAAGTAGAATGCATGAAGAAAAAGAAACCACATACCTACCCATATCCATGGTTCGTTCTTCACTTTTTTTGGCTTATGCATGTAAAAATCCCTCAGGAATCGAATGGAACTGGTCTTAAACCTCCATCTTCAAAATTGAGCAAGATATTCAACTTTTAAGCGGGGAGAGTCAAATTTAAAGTTTCCAAAAGTTTAAAGTTTGAAGGCTCCTGCAGCGAAAAGTCACCTTTAGGCTTTAGTCGAGAGATCCTTTTCCTTATTTGTCTTCACATGTATGGTTGACTGATGGTATCCCAACTTGAGGTCACAGTAGTCACATTGTGAAAATTCCAGTGTCTCATGTCACTTGAATATGCGCCACATGCGAAATGTGACATGGAAAAAAATGCCCCGAGTCCGAAATTTTTTCCGAGTTTAAATTTTCTCGAGCTACTCATTTCATTTTTTTAGAAATTTCTTTCAATTCTCAAGTGTTTTTAATTTTTTTTAACCAATTTTGAATTTTATCAAAATTTAGGTTTTTCTGCCAAATTTCAGCTCCAACAGTTTTTCAAGCTTTACTCACTCTCATCAATTGTATGTTTATTAAATTAATTTTGTAGGTTTAAAAATTTTTCACCCTGAAATTTTTCAATTTTTTTGTTTCAACTTGAAATTCCAAGTTAATTTAATGGTTGTAAAATATGTAAAAATTCAGTTTTTCAGTTCAAGTTCTGAGTTGATTAGATCGTGAAAAAGCTACAAAAAAATTAAAATACCATCATGTAGGTACGCATTCAATAATACTCATTCATTCATGATTCAATCCATTTCTAAAAATAGTAACATTTAGAATATCAAACAGACATACTGAAAAATTATTGAGAGGGTGCGGGTGGACGAAAATTCAGATTTCGATTCAACGTTCAAGTTTCAAGTTCTGGACTTTTTAAATCATGATTTCGACAACAATCTTGAAGTTGAGAAAAATCAAAAATTGATTTGAAGGAAATTAAAAAAATATCAAGTTCAAACTTTTTTTGACAAAATCAAAATTAAAAATTTTTTGGAGTTGACAAAATCTCATTGGAAAAAATCGAAGTTGGTGGAAATTTTCAAAGAATTTTATTGAATGCATTTTGATTTTGAATAAAAGAAATACATACTTGAAAAAGGAAAAAAAATTGAAAAAATTTGAGCTGAGAAATGTTTGAAAAAAATCAGACTTAGATCTAATACTTACCTACAAACTAACAATAGCACATTTTCAAGTTTTCATCATCCATAACATACCTGCTACTCATGAAATCTGTTGAAAAAAACAATAGAATAAATTTTCTGCACCGAAATTTATTTTTCCAAGTTCTCTTCAATATTCCCATTAATAAATACCTACGTAAATTCACGTTTAAATTCAATTTCAAGTTTTCGTCAAAAAGTTTCCTGCTTCTGGATTACCAAAACCAATAAGATCAAAATTTCAATATTCAGATCCAAGAAAATCGCCCCCCCCCCCCAAAAAAAAAATCACAAAAATATATGATCTCGATCTTTCTAGGAGGCCAATAAATTAGCCATTATCTTGTTAAAATCAATGCCAAGCTTATCAATAATTATCATACTCGACTTCATTACCATCCTAAAAAAACACATTCAGTTAAATTTTTATGATTTTTTTTTTTAAAAAAAAGCTTTGAAGTCTACCTCAACAAGTTCGATTATCTGAACCTGATAAAAATGAAACCTTCTCAAATATTCAAATCCGTAAAACCGTTTCATTTACCAAATCAAGAATTCAAATAAAGAAATAATTTAAAAACATTGTCGTCCTCCGTCAACACTTCCCATCGCCTTTCTAAAATCACTCCAAACCAGTAAAACCACATTAACCTAATTGCAAAAAAATCCACACATATTAAGTGAAAATTTATTTTTATATTCGTATTACTAATCGAAAGCTATACACTGTTGAAATTTTGTTTACAATATTTACAGGGAAAAAAATAATAAACAAAATACAAAACATTCGAAAATTTCCCAATAAAATCAGCGCACTTCACTATCAGCCAATTTAGTTTTGTAAATCGTTAAAATGTCTACAATTTTTCTAAATATGGCAGTAATAATAAGAACATTACGAACGAACTATCTCGAGTACATATCAAAAAAAAAAAAACATACATTAATTAAAGGAATAAATCGATAAAAGATGTCGTATAAAATATGTATCAATAGATAGCCATAAAAAAAAAGTTAATTTAAAATAATATTTACACGACGGTACGATATATAATACAGCTACATTAAAATCAAATTTTTTTTAATTTTTAAAATAGTACGTTTATAATTGTAACATATCGTAGAATAAAAAGGGGACATAAAATACACAAATCAACGGTACACAAATCAAATTGTTAAAGCCATTTAATACATTCTAGTAAAAAAAAATATACTACAATGTTTTTTTTTCCTCTATCGTACGTACAAAAAAAAAAGGTACGAAAATGCATCGATCGAGTTATTAGAAAAAAAAGTAACTATAATATTCGTGTTTTATCATTTTTTTTTTCAAAATTTGATATGATTTAATTAAATAAAATGGAAATATACGCTACGACGATGGGAGAAAATTTTTCGCGAGTATTAAAAATTATTTTCGTTTTAGGTACAATATTAGCCGAACTACGATCGAGATTCGCTTAAAAAATATTTTCGATTGTATTTAAATACAATTCGTCTAAAACGACTAAAATCGTCGAGGTGAAAAAAAAAATTACAAAAATTATCCTATTAGGGATCCGTATAGTAAAGAGTCATGGTAAAATTAAAAAATAAATAATACTGTCATAGAATAATTATCGAGTAAAAACCATAAGGCCAGAAAAAAAATCACATAAACCTTATCGTGAGTATTTCAGTATATAAGAGAAAAGAATATAAAGCTAAAAATGCGAAAAAGAAGAAAAGAGTAAAAGAAGAAATTCTAAAAGGAACCACGCTATTAATACTGAAAGCAGTCTCTAGGTATATCCAACGTTAAAAAATACTGTTCGATGTATAAATTTCATAATATATGCGTGTAATATACGGTACATATGTGTGTGTCGTAAACTACCATCGTTCTGTACAGTACGCTTAGCTTACACCACCTTAAAAAACATTACCAACGCAGCGCAATTGTAAAGAAGCCTCGTACGTACTTGAAAGAACGACTCGAGCCCTTTTGTCAAGTGTCGCCGGTTCATTTTCACACCTATTTTCTTAATGAGCGTGGATCGTTATTGTACGCGTATAAACCATAAAATACGCGACGGTACCACGTAGGCGCGCCAAAAAGCGCCGGGCGAAAAAAAAAATCACGACTGTGGAAAAGTATTACGCAGGCAGCATTTATATAATTAGAGAATCGCCTTATTTGTTAGCCTTCAAAAGCTGCGTCAGGCTCGAATCATTTAAAAAATTACGATCAACGAATTCGCATTCGCACTCGAGCCCCTTCCCTCCTGCCCAAGGGGGCTTCTTTTCATCGTCGTAGCAACCGTGCATACGCTATTTTCTCACTCTCTGTACACACTTTGAATGCACTTGGCTCCCCACGCCCTCCAGCTCTCAACCCTTTACACACTCGTACGTACATCCAAAATACACCCTTGAAAAAAAAAGCGTGTACGCGTCGCGTCGTTTCCGAAGAATGTAAAAATTACGAGAAAACGTTCGTCATTTTCCTTTTTTCACTTTTTCACGCCCGGCCCGTCGCATAGACGAGCACGTTATCTGCTTCCCAATTTGCAGCTCCGGAGCCCCGGTGCATCCTGCAGCCAGCCGTTGCATTCGTACACGTTGAAGTGTAACTGAAAAAAACATTGATATGCGCTCACTTCTTCGTGGTACGCCCGCCACAGCCCTCCCCCCTATTTGGTAATATGCATAAAGCGTTTGAAAATTCGCACCAGAAATAACTCCGGCGACGTTTCGCTCGTAAGGCAGAAAGACAGAGATGCCGATAGAATGGCGAGAAAAAACGAAGGTAATGAAAATACCGCTGGTAAAAGTCGAAGGGTTGACAGCGAGTATGTAATTTCGAATAAAAATATTAAATGGTAATTTTTGCCTTCGACGATGCGTTTTTTTCCTCTCGAGGTCTCTTTGAAAAACAACGTTGAAATTTTGCTGCCTTTCAACCCCTGAGTGGGCGTGTTTGCGGTGGGAAAAATGCACAAGGTGGATGGAAAAAGAGTTAATTTGAGTCGACATCGGTGACTGGAGAGTGGCTAATGAAATTGGTGAAATTTTATTATCGAATCGGTGCCGGTAAATGGCTCGTTATGTGATATGATTTATTAGAAGTAACTTAAAAGGGTGGAAAAATCAATTATTCGAGACATTTTTGACAAACGAATAGATGTTGAACGATTGGATGAATTTAGAAATGGAGAATGGAAAACATGCATCAGTGATGTTTTCACCTTTCGGAGAGCTTGTTTTAAATTCAATTATAATGGGATGTAGGTGGCTCATTTTGACTAGAAAATGATTCGATTATTCGCGAGTTTGTCGATAATATAATTTGGATTATAGATGTAAAGTTTCAATGGTAATTTTAATTTATGTTTTTCGAAAATTTTACGGCGGGATTTGAAAAGAGCATTAATTTAAAGTGTACGGATACAGACGGATACAGTGTCGAGTAAAATAGCAAAAGTTGAATAGAAATTTAGGCAATTTAGGCAATTTCTTACATTGATGCTCCTTTTCTTTCTTTCTTTCTTTTTTTTTTTTTTTTAAATCATCCTCTTTTATTTTTTTAATTACTCAAACAATTTTTTCTTCAATTTTTCAAAAATTATCCCTGATTATTTATTTGAAATAGACCTTAAAATTTGTCTGTAATTTATAAAAAATAGACCTCTTTCTTTTATAAAACCTTTTCACAGGTACAGGTACAGAAATTCATTTTAATTCGTATTTTTTTACTTTTCGATGGTTTTAATCTCAAAAAAAGTTTAAAATTTCAAAAAAAAACTAGATACCTAAAGATGTTTTTTCTTTAGTGTAAAAATCTTACATTAGATCAAGAGATGAAGCAGGTGGGAGAATATAACATATTTTTAATTTTAAAAAAATCAGGGAATGTTTTGAAAAATTTGAGAAAAAACATTTGAAAATTCTTTTGAAAAAATGGCAAAAATAAAAATTTCTGAGTCAGAAAGTTGAAAAAAAACTGAAATTCAAATAGAATATTACTACGAAAAATAAACTGCCATTACTTTTGCTCAAAACCCTCATAAAATGAAAAAAAAACACAGAAAATTGAAATAAAAATAAAATTTTAGTTCCAGTTTGCCAGTTCTGCTATTTTAATAAAAGAAAAGAGATTGCCACTACCTATTTCTTGAAAATGATTTTTCAGATTTTTTCTGGCTTCCAGACAAATTTTTTCAGATTTTCCAGACCTGATGGAATTTATTTTCATCGCGACGAAATTATGAGCCATTAAAAATTTAACGAGCTTGCAATCTGTTTCAAAATAATATGTATTTAAATTTATTCGAATGAGTGGAATTCATATAATTTTTTGAGACTGAATTTATGGCCTCACAAGACTCTGAGGGGAACGAAAAGGGCCAAAATTTCAACACAAAAAAGAGGAATGCTTAAAAAGCGAAATTCCATCACTTTTTCTTAATATTTCAGTCCTGAAGGGAAAACAAGATTCTTGACGTTTGTTCTTTCTTTCTATAAAGGCAACTTTCAGAAACAAATTTACTGTTTGCAAAAAAAAAACATCACACTGAAGAGTTTTTTTTTTTAATTTCTCAAATTTTCTATGAAATTTTTAGCATTACGAAATTTTCTGACTTTTCCAGATTTTTCAGAAAGCAGCAATCATGAAAGGGTTCGAGACAAAAGAAAATATTTTGCTTCCAGGGTTTTAGTTTCTTAAAATCGTGACCTTTTTCAAATTTGTTGCAAAAGATCTGGAATGAAATGGAGAGATGGGAACGTAAGCGTCTTAAATTTTACAAAATTTCAAGAATTTAAACTTTTGATTAAGTACAAAAATTAGGTACAAATAAAATAATTTGCGAAAACGACGTATTTTCTAATCGAAAATTTTGAATTTTATAAATGAGAAGAAAAACTGAAAAGTGAAAACTAGGCGCAAGGCTGTAAAATCTTTTTACCCTCCTCCCCTCCTTCCAAAGTCTTATCTCCAATTAATGTTTCATCAAAAAGTCTTTCACTTCATTTTACAAAGTTTTGTCCTTTGTCTTTTCTAACAATCCAAATCAACTTCGATAATTTCACAAATTTTCGGACTTTACCGATTTTTGGTTTCCAGAAGTACTAATTTTGACTATAAATTATTGAGAAAAAACTGACCAAAAATCAAAAAAACTGAAAACTACAATGATTTTAGTTTTCCATCACTGATGACTTGTCAAAACCAGAACAATGGATATTGATGAAGTAGAGAGGGATGAAAAAAGAAACTAGGGAACTACACGAGCTAATGAGCTATCTTTTAGCAATTTTGATCAAATGAGGGATCAGTGATGATTCTTGGTTCCAGCATCACACTGTCAAAATTCTGGCTGCCAGTTTTACGTTCAGGTATCACAGTAAAAATTCAAAGTGAATTGTAATTTGAAAAAGTAATCTTGAAAATTTTTTGATTGAAAAAAAAATCAATTCTTAGCTTCTTAGGATCAAAAAGGATTGAAAAATTTACATGGGTACATTCAATGTATGACTATCACCCATATTGAAAGAACTAAAGGAGAAAATGACTTGAAATTTTGCATCAATAATAAATTAAATTTCTGTAATCATTGATGAAAAATTAACGTTTTTCACCTTCAACTCCTTCAATTGATGATGAACGAGAATAATTTTTTATTCGTTTCCACTCAGGAAAATTAAAAGGACTGCCAATTTTCATTTTGAATTTTTATTGAGGTACTCGACTCAAAACTGACAGCTGCTAAGTCTTCTATATTCTATAAGGTGATACTTGAGCCATGTACTATCACTTGAATCAATTTTTATGAAAGTTTTCAGGGGATATTCCTTCAGGGTTCCTAATAAATCTTCCAGTTTCGACCAAATTTTTCGACGCCTCGTTTTCAATAATAAAAACCCGATCTGAAACTTCTTTCATGAAATATAATGATTCTTAAAATTGATTCATTTTTTGAGTTTTCCTCAAAATTGTACTAAAATACGAAAACTTGACAAAATTTCGAATCTATTATCGTTCTTAAAGAAGGAAATGAGCAAAAAATAGAAAAGCTGATTTCTGACCAATTTTCAATTTTCCAAGCTGCAATAATCAATGAATTAATGAATTCAGAAGTTCAGAAAGGGCTCAAAATCAAAAATAAAACCGCTGAAATATGTGAAAACATATCATAGTATGAATTCTGAAAATCTCAAGAAAACATTTTTTTTTCGAAAAAAAAAAGGGCAATAATTTGATCATACATAAGAGATGACGAGGGCGACATGGGGAGGAGGGGGAGGAGGGGTGAAAATGATCCGAAAGACAATTATCAGTCAATTCTGTAAGAAAATCAAAATCGTAGAAATGCATTCTACAAATATTCAATCAATAAATTTCCGAATAATTTTTTAATAGTTGCCTATTTCTGCTCCAGAACACCTCGACTGGAAAATACACCCCTAAATTAACTCATTTACGAAACGTTTTCGATGAAACCAATTACGATTTTTGGCAACACCGCGTATTTCCAAGAATTTCAATATTTTCATAGCCTGTCCTGCCGTTCTGCCTTCTAAAACCAAAACTACATATTAGAATGATGCTCAAAACTAGACGATTCAGCATCAACACTGGGTCTATTTACTCAAACGAACTGTAGGTAACGAAAATTGAACATCGGAATTCTCACTGGATTAAATCGATTTGGGTTCATGGCTCTACGCGAAGACTTCCGGAAATGAAACAATTGAGTCGTGTAAAGCGCGCAAATAATCAAATTATAACCGCTTCCGTTAATGGGCATACTAATTCAACGATTCTCTAATTAGTTTATTCTTATAATGAGTATATTTTTGTGCGAATACCGTGGCCAATTATCGCGCGTCAAATTGTCAACCCGATTGGTATTTTGATTCGAAACACACGTTTGAGATTTCCAAAAACGCACTAAATTCCTTTTTGAAAATTAGCTCGTGACGATCGATTGGTGTTTCGATTCAAAATACACGTTTGAAATGTCCAAAAAATGAATTAAACTCCTTTTTGGAAATTAGTTCGTGAGGATCGATTGGTATTTTGATGCGAAACACACGTTTAAAATTTCCGAGAAAAAATTGAATTCCTTTTTGGAAATTGGCTCGTGACGATAATCTGATACGCGAGATGACTCGATAGTTAAATTTTTACAGGCAACGTTGAGAAGGCATAGCTGCATTATATGCTCAAATACTCTTTAAAATTATTGTCCGGTATTCTCTAAATATGTCTTCGGGTACAAAAAATAAAAAAAATGTCAACAAAAAATCACTACGATGTAGAAAAATGATAAAACACAGCTATTCTTATTCGCGAAAATAGGTATCGATAATTGATGAAAGTTGAAGAAGAAGAAGAAAGAAAGCATAAGAAGAAATTATTTACAAACAGAAGAAAGAATTGGAAATCGAGAAATGCTAAATTCGTCGCGTTAACTTCAAACATCATGATAGTCGAACAGTTGAGAATTTTGAGAAGCACCGCTTCGCGGGTTCACTTCTCACCAATGATTTTTTGGTCCTCTAAAACCTTATGAAAATTAAATTAATTGTTAACTGTCAGAAGAAACGACCGAGAAAAAAAAATAGTATAAAAATCTATCTTAATAAATGCGATATGTACATTACATAATAAAATTCGACGACGTTAAAAAGCTTCGGATGCCATTTGGAATCGCAAAAATTCGATATCAAATATTCGACGTTAAAATAAAAACGAATTTCGATTTTGTTTTCTCCGTAAATGCAAGCACAACTATAACAAATTCTTGTAATCATTACCAACGACCACGGGGTATGGGGGTCAGTGACCTGGAATTTTATCAGTCTCGCTGACGAAAGGGGTGAAAACGGTTAACGAAAAAAAAAACAAGGGCAGGGGAGAGTATTTCGGAGATTTTTTGGTAATGCTCGAAGAATTCATTATGATAGGTTTCGGAAACCGATTCGTAAAATAAATATAAACAGAATAACTATAAAAGAATTACCGTATAACGAAAGAGACTAGACTGATGACAATCATGGCAAGTAACTTATGCTTAAATGAGTAAAATGAAAATAGATGCAGCGTCGCCGCGCCGCCGTGAGTCAATTCTTCGTTTTTGACCACTTCGTTAGGATGATGTGGAAATTCTTGCGATTTCTTGGTAGTTGGTTTATTGGGCGGCGTTTCGGCCGAGGGCTCCGTAACGCCGTGATAAACGTTTACGAAATTGGATGGTTTCGATGGTCTGGTCGTATGCGAACGTAAGTACGGTGGTACGGTCGACGTCGACGGAATGGCTGGTGCTGACGAATATATCGATGTGTTTTTCGATATATGTCTAACGGAATTATTATACGAGTCTTCCGGACGACAGCAGACTTTGAAAATAACTTTCATATTATTGGTAGCGCATCGTCCGCCGATTCGCCTGTGTAGGTCGTCTTTCGAAGACGTCGAAATAAAATAATAATCTTGCCCGGGTGGAAATTCCAAGCCACCTGGCTGCGGTGTGAATGGTCGGAAAGTGATTGTGTAATACATTAATTTATGGGGTTTATCACAGATAGCAATTATTCTAGGGCTGGGGTTAGTTATACGGCAAGTTTCGTATTCTTCTTTCGATACATTATAGATAATATATCGTTCTGCGTCTTCTTCGTGGGTTCCCGGAGTGTACACAGGACAAATGATGTTCACTTGGTCGTAGTCGAACTGCGTGTTGCCCTGGTTCACGGAAATGATATGATCCGTGTTATCCACTCTGAATATTGGATTCGATGTGTTCCAATGAATGTAAAATGATTTTGTACAATCGCTAACAGTGCACAGTAGTACGGTCTCGAAACATATGAGCAGGCCTAGCGTTATACAGGACGTTATCTTAGCGCACGACAAATTGTTGAGAAATCGGAATCTTCTGAATAGAATTCGAATAACCCCAGTGATGATCAAAAAGCTAAATTCATTTCCAAAAATCATGGCTCTGCGGTTATAACTCACTTCTGAAAATTAGCGCTTGTAATCCGATATGGGTAAAACTTGAGGCGCTACATTTACGTGTTATTACTCAAATAAGACGTCGTCGAACACATTGCGCTGGATTAATACATTTCATCCACAACGAGAGCATTCGATTAAAACACATAATAAACGCGAAACGTATCTTTTACGTTAAAATAATGCATTCGCATTTCCAGTCTTTACCAACAGTCATTCACTTTGACGTTGATTCTACATTCATAAAATAAAAGTTGAGTTAGACGGTTCACATTCATCACTCATCACTGCACTAATATCGCGATCAATTAAACGAATCGAAATATTAAATCGACACTGCGAATAATCACAATATGAAACTTCTGTAAAAATAACACTAAATAATTAAAATACCAGAACTACAGTCAATAAACCTTCAAGTAAATAAAGGTAAAACATAAAACACACTCACACACGCAAGCGCCTGTAAAATACACGCACACACATACGAAAATTCTAAGTACAAGGAATATTCATACAGCACAGAAAGACCTATATTCCAAGTCCAACATACTTTTGTTCCTCTCTCTTCGAATTTTTCAAAATCAACTTTGCACATAGGTTATTACATTGGTGGTGAGATAAAAGTGAAAATGGCGGTGTTTTTGTGATAAATTTTTTCTTGGACTTTTATAGTATCTCTCTTTTTAGCATTTAACGATTTTTATATCGAAATAAATGATATTTTATCAAATTAGCTACATTCACTTAATGAAAATAAATTATTTATTAGTTGAACAAAGTTTTAATTATTAAAAAAAACTTGAAACACCATAGTTAAAGCTCAACATCACTAAGACAAAAGCTAAAAACACAAAACACCCGAAAATGAATTTCATTGGTTCGTTTATGTGCAACAAAACACACCCATTTGAACTTTCCGTGTATTGTGATTGGTTTATTTTCGGGTTACGTTGCAAGATCGCTATTTTAATGTAAACAAAAAGGAAAACCGTTGCTTTTGCTTTTTATCAGCCGACTCAAATGTGCTTTGGAAAAATTTCTCGTCAATTTGCTAATTTGGTTTTAAAGTAATGTGAGATGTATTATCTTTGATGTAGAAATTATTAGATTAATGAAAGTATTTTCAAAATTGCTGAACTATCTGAGTTTTAATGAAATGGAGAAGGAAACAGAAACCGACGAAGGGTTTCATCATGATATTGATAAAATTCAAGGATCCATTTATCAGACCATTTCGAAGTCATCTCAGACTTTCAAAGTAAGTTTTTTGTATTTCATTGTGTTTTTGATTAGTGATATTACAGTAATATCAATATTTGCCATAGGCTCCAAATATAGAAGATTTCGAGGTACTGAAACCTATCAGTCGAGGAGCTTTTGGGTAAGCATGTTTTCATATTATTTTGTGACAGTTTTTCGAAGTGTGATTTTATGTGTGGGTTTGCTTTCCAGCGAGGTTTATTTGGGCCGAAAAATATGCCAAACAGATGTCATTTACGCTATCAAAGTGATGAAGAAGTCTGAGATGATTAATAAGAATATGGTCTCGCAAGGTAAATAAATACGCTTCGGAGATATTGAATTATTTTATGCCTATCATTTTTAAATTTTCACGCGGTTGTATTTTCCAGTTGTGAATGAAAGAAATGCTCTAGCTCTGTCTAGAAGCCCATTCTGCGTGCAGTTGTTTTATTCGCTACAAACATCTAGTAGAATTTTCTTGGTGAGTACTGATTAAGTTGGAGTATCAGATTTAAAACCATCAGTGATCGTGTGACTTTGTGTTTAGGTTATGGAATACATGGTTGGCGGAGATTTGAAATCACTGCTGAGCGTTTATACTTATTTTGAAGAGCAAATGGCTGTTTTTTACTGTGCTGAAATTATATTGGCTTTGCAATATTTGCACCGGTAGGCGAAGATATTTTTCCACAGTTCATTGATTTTTATGCTGGATATTTTTTTGAATCAAGTTGATGTGTTTTGTTCTCAGACACGGAATCGTACACAGAGATTTAAAGCCAGATAATATTTTAATATCTGAAACTGGGCATTTGAAATTAACAGATTTTGGTTTAAGTCAAGTAACACTTCACAGAGGTATGTCGTTTTTCCCCCATTGAAATTAATTGTGTTCGTTACGAATGTTTTTAATCGAGTATTCAATTTTTTAGATCTTGAAGTATCGGATTTAATACATAGAACTCCCGGCTGTATGTTGAATGCTAGAACTCCTGGTCAGATTTGCTCCTTAACATCACACATATCTTTCGTAAGTTCTCAAACACTCAGTTTTTTCATTTTGGATCAAATGTACGTAAATGGTTGAAATTTTATTTCAGGGATCACACGAAAAAATTCCAGGTCTTGATTCGCCGAAATATGATGAGCAGAATTTATCGGGATTTTATCCTTTTTATTCGGCTGATTCCAATTTAAATGTATCTTCTACTTTTGAAACCTGTACCTCTTGTTCCAAAGAAATTAGTATGCTTTGTAATTGTCATTCTAAACTGAAACCACAATATAATTCATCAATGTTTACACCATCGCCGTTATCCACAACCAGGTATTATCAACTAATTTGTTCAAATCCGAAAAAATAAGATTATTAATGTTTGTTCGTGTATTCTGTTATGCAGATCATTTAAAAGACCCAAAGCGGAAAACAGACCTTTGAAAAGAAAGAGACCGATTGATTTTTGTCACCTTGATGTCGCATGTTCTTCACCAGTTAGTAGAAATAGCACAGGTCTCACTCAGGACGTTAAATTATTGGATATTACCAACACAATTACTCCAGTAAAAGATCAAAATACGATACCTCGTAGTTCGGAGCCAACGAAATTCAGTCCTTTACGAAGCGTGCTGAAGAAAAAGTAAGCAAAAAATACAGAATACGTTTAGGAAAAAATTTACTCTGAAAATAATCTATTCAATTTGCCAACAGACGAGTCTTGCTTGAGAACAGAAAACCCACTGTTATGTTTTCTACTCCAGTTACTGCAGCAAATAGTACAGCCCATAGTGATGTATTTCTTATTAAACAATCCAGCGTATGCAAACAGATTACTTCTATATCAGCCACATTGGTATGCGCGTGTATTTTATTGTCCTTCCTTATTCTTTCAACCAATCGTTAAAATGTTTCCATTTAATTTTATAGGACGCCTCTTTAGTGAGTCCGATTACAAACAGAACACCAAATACGAATCGTACACCTTATCGTACTCCAAAAATTTCCAGAAGAGGATTTAAACCGAGTGATAATAGGATATTGGGCACACCTGATTATCTAGCTCCAGAATTATTGTTGAGAACAGAACACGGTGAGCCTTGGGTGGTTTCAAAGAAAATGAATATTCAAATTCGCAAAACTTGACAATTCTTTCTTTTGCTCTTTTCTAGGTTCTGGAGTCGATTGGTGGGCACTTGGAGTATGTCTATATGAAATGGTTACCGGTGTATTACCGTTCTGTGGTGACTCGCCTCAAGAAGTATTTGAAAACATATTGAATCGAAGTAAGATTTTAAAGAATCCATTTTAGTAATCGTTTTTCCAACTAACATTTTGATATTTGATTCAGGATTGGATTGGCCAGAGGGAGATGAAGCATTATCGTCAGAAATGGAAGCCGCCATCAATTCTCTGCTAATTTTAGAACCAGAGAACCGAAATACTGGCGCTGATTTGCGTGAAATGTCGCTATTTCAAAATATAAACTGGGATAATTTACTATCCGTCGAGCCACCTTTTATTCCGAAACCAGATTCGATCGACGATACTTCGTATTTTAAAGGTTTGTATTTCAAATTTAATAATCTGATCGAATGAGAAGATTTTTTTACTCAAATTTTTGAATTTTGAACAGCTCGTTGCGACATGAAGCAAATTACTGTTACCAATCTGAAGCATCTCGATGTTTAATTTTCCATCTCCTTACAGCCTGTTTTACTTCTATTTATTACTCAACTGGTAAATTTTTATCATTTTAAAAATTATTATGTTTGTATTTTTATTTTTTAAAAATCGTGCATTGAAAGAATAAATTCTTGATTTTTAATCTTTTTTCTACCCTAAGTAGTTTTTTTAATTTAAATGATGACCGTCGATAACGTAAATCAGTAATTATTTATTGTAACAATTATACAAACAATAAATAAATAACAATAACAAAGTAAATTAACGTACGAAAACACTCTGTTTATAATACAACGGAATGTATAAATAATCATAGGAACGAAAATTACACGAATGAATTTGATTTTCGTAAATGAATCATGAAATGAAAATTTCAAGATGAATGAGGGGAAAATGTAAAAATCACAGAAATATCGATCAAATTCCATTTCAGCCTTTACCCCGGAATATAATTAATCACAAGGTGTCGTTTCACATTGAAAACTTATAATTTAAAAAAAAGTGAAATTAATGTTACTTAAAAAAAATCACAAACAAATTCGGATTTTCACATTTCACATACAACCTTGTATAAAAATAAGGTGTAAATTACCCTAGAATGTTTCAATATCAACACAAACAACAATTAAATATTTTCAATTTTTGAAAAAAAATCGATTTTTAAAAAATCACAGGTTTTAAAGATAAATTAAAACAGTAAAAAACAAAAATGTAAATATTTTGATTTACAAAATCGGACTAGTATTATCATTGGATATGTTGAATAAATCAGCAAATTTTATGTTTTGATACCAATGTCGAGAGTAATCTTCCTTAAAATTGAAAAAAAAAACACCTACCTACTGATTTTATGTTGAAAAACTAAAAAAAACCTCATGAATGAGGACAAAGAAAAAATGAACATGCAGTCATTACAAAATAATGACATTTAAAAATAAAAAATAACACAATCTTATTACTAAAATATGCCTACATGGAATGCACTTACCTACGTACAAAAAAAAAAGAACTATATATATGTATTATGCACTCAATATACGTATTTTCGTTTATAAAAATATTCATCTGACTAGTTCAAATAAAATCGTTACACGATGTTTGAATTAAAAAATGTTTCGTTTTTAGATACCGAGTCTTCTTACCACATAATATAATGTTCAATGCTCGAGGTATCACGTTTTCACACTCCATTTAGTTTCTGAGATCTTTCAACCATACGTTTTCGTAATGATTCCGTAGGCGGATCTTGAATGGGTCTGAGCATTTGACGAAAATTACACGGGCTGTTGTTGCCGAGAATTCTCACTCGACTGAAAACGTCATTTAAAAATTATTTTTTCGTAATAATAATTAATACATTACAATTTTAATTTCATACCTCGTTGGCTGGAATTTCCAATAATATGCTGGTTGTGGAGAGATTTCTTTTTTTGGTACTTCTTTTTTACAACTTTTGTCCAAAGTTTGCATTTTTCGTCTTCTAAACAAAATACGAGTTTAAATATAGGTCTAAAAATTAGTCACAATGAGTTTTATGTTTACCTTTTCATTTCATCTTCTTTTTTATATTTGTACGATTCTTCAGCAAATTTTTTCGTTACCTCTTGAACAAATCCTTTCTGTGATGTTAAAAAAAAATATCAATATTTGTTTATAATTTCGAAATTCAGTTATGAAATGAATCATACTTGAATATATGGTTTTGGAGCATCGTATACTACAAGTGGTCTTATGATATTTTTCACCTTTTTGATGGAATTATTTCGTACTGGGATGATTTTATTAACCTAAAAAAAAAAAATTATTTTGATAAATTATTCATTGTTGCCAAAAAAATGAATGGAATACAGAAATACGTACATTATTCGCAGGTTT